>CM033427.1:130677893-131976892 GCA_019425775.1 Rafetus swinhoei
TACAAAAACAATATTAATATAAAATACAAATATTTACCCACAATAGTTGAATAACACAGAAAGCGTGGAACAGTCACACAACACAGTGTGTCCATTTTTCTCCAGAAAATTACATGACTAGTAAAATGCATAATAAATAATAAAATTTTCAGCCCATCTGGAGAAAACCTACTGTGGTTCTGCTCTCTGCCTGCCTGCCTGCCTGCCTGCATTAGGGCCACTGGCACTAGCTTTTATTTTTTAGAAGTTCTGTTCCATTTTGTTAATACTGTATTTTTTTAATATAACTTCTCTGTAAAAATAAAGGAAAGCAGGTGTATCAGGCCTGGGAGAAAGGATTGTTTCAAAACTCTCAAATGTTACTACTGTAAATGTGCAAGTTGGAGAGGTACTTGAGAGTGGGAAGTTAAAACTACATGTTACTACCCGGAAAACATGGAATAACCAAGATTCTGATGGAAACATGCAAAATTGAGATTTATAAACCAAATGGGAAATTGCTCAAATGACAGAGAAATTGTTTCCACATTTAATAGAGGCATTGTAAAAAAAATTAAAGATGGTGCCCAGATAATAGTTATACAGCTGTGTGTATATAGCTGACAAACATGCACCTGGTGCTGATATGTATAGCAGTCAAATTAGCAGTAGATATTTACTTCTGGCTCTGACATGTATAAAATCATAATCAGAAAAGCCACTGTACATTTTGTAAAATTGTTAAGGAGTATTAGGAAAATATTTAGCAGCCATGCCTCTTTGATTCTCAATAAATTTTTTATTTTGTTCTTAAGAAAAACAAGTTTCACATTTCCCTCGCCCACGACCTATGCTTTCTACAAGTCTACTGTGAAACTGCTGTCATAGAAAATCTACTTTATATATAGTTTTTACAACAGACTATGTGTTGAAGTTTGTGAAAAAGATGGGCAAGGATCAAAACAGAAGACAGCAAGCCATTGTAAAAATAGAAGCATTAAAGCAATCTGTTATGCTCCTTGTTTACATCTCATTTGACATTAGGCTACTGAGGATTATTACTTGTAACAATTATATTTTGATTAGGATTCAGACATGTACAAAAATAGCAAAATAATTTTAAATTCACTTCTGCATCAAAGCAAAATAACTGCTGGATTCATTTCCCAAACATTATGTAGGTTTGAAATGTTACAAAACACATGCTATATTCCACATGCTGCATTTCAATCTGCTGTGTTTATTTTACTGTTATAATCGTTATGATAGTTAAGAACATGTTAGTCTTCAAAACTTCTAACCTTAAGAAAAGAAAGGGCAAGAGAAAACTGTTACTGGCTTTCTGACAATGGCAGGGAGTGTGTTAAACCAGTGTAAAATTCAATTAAACTGTCTAGCCAGGTTTTTGAAGCTGAAATGCAGACCCTTTCAGTTAAGCTTCTTATTTTCCTGTGACCGACACCGGTGGATACTGTGTTATGCCAAAACCAACAGGCTGTAAAGCACCTTGTTTCATGCTCCCAGCTGATCAATATTTTTATTTTCCAGGCTTGCCCAGAAATATGGAGGCAGTATCACCTAACAGTAAGTAGAAACACCTTTTTTATTTTCTTCTACACCCAACCTATTTACTCTTCTGTGAACTGCTGACCATAAAATATAGACAAGCATCTTCTTCAGGAAGATAATAAACATCTGAAGAGTTTTTGAACTGGAGAATGCAATAATACACTGTTCCTTTTTGTACATTCTTAGAAGTTCTGATTGTTTTTATTTCTGATATAATTTAAGGACTGCATCCCTATCGCTTTCCTCTCAATAACTGTGTTTACTGTATACATTACAAAGAGAAAGTTTAATTTTGTAATGAGGTATAACAGTGTTCCTGTTTCCCAGATTGGGTTTTCAAATCCCCATGCATTACAAGGCAGGTTCTTTAACTTTGAATTAAAGAACCTTAACTAAAGAATGGAATGTGAATTTTAGAAATAAACTTTACAGTCTTTGTACATGATTCTTGAGAGAGAAAGCAATTACCACTTTTGTTCTCTGGCACCTGTTTAATTGGTCTTCAGTTGTTTATAAAAAAACCAAAAAAAACCCTACTGCCCACTGCAAATATATTATTCAGTTTTTAAGTTTTTTTCTTGTTGGGAAAATTTAACAAACTGCGCCTATATTGTTGCAGAGTCTGAAAACAATATTTAACTTGTTTAGAATAATGTCTAATTGATCTCCTCTACAAACCTTAAATACATACACACAAACACATTTATGTATAAAAAATTAGACGTTACCTATGACTGACTTCCTTTCAACATAAAGAAAGTATGTGTTTAATTGGAATAACTTTATAACCACAGTCATCCCTTCACGATTAAACAAAGTAGAAAAGTTTGTCCAGTACTTCTTGTTGTACTCTAGTTTTGATGTACTTCAAAATCAGTTCCCTAAGCGTTTTCAATATGTTGGAACTTTCTCTTTTTGGTTTTAGCAGCTAAATTTAAGGATAACCTATTTCTTGACTGAAAATCTTTCCTGTGTTTTCTGTGCTTATGCTTTTTTTTTTTAACATGCACTTTGGAAATCTCCATTTCTATAGGAATCATTTTCTTTGCTCTTAAATTGCCAGTTTAAAATAGATGTAATAAAAATAGGTTTAGTTGCATTAATTTTATGTTACTGTTTGCTTTATTTATATAAAGATACTTAAAATAAAAGGTTACATCCTTAATAATTCTCTATGATGCAGAAAAAGTAATGTTAAAATGGTTTATGAGATCCATGACAGAACTTGGAATCTAAGAGTCACCTGGATGTATTTTATGCAATAATGTGATGATGAATTAGATTTCAATGAATATGTCAAAATATATTTTGTTGTTCCAGCCTGTTTTGGACATTGCACAATTACTCAGGAAAAGTTAAAATCAACACTACAAAAATTCTTTCTTTTTAAAAGGCTAACATAGATTCTTCCTGGCAGTAACTGACAAGTTGATCTGTTTCACCATGAAAAATTGTGGCCAGCTAATTTTAAGGGAAAGTGTTTTGATGTTATTCTTTCAGTGGTGTAAAATTAATAATATCCACCAATAGAAGCTCCACTTTGAAATTTTTGAAGCAATGCATGGAAATGTCATATTGGAAAAATAAGTGAATTTGGAAAAAAAATAGTGCTTTGGGGTAATTCTGTGATTGTGAGAGAATATTTTAAATGGGATCAAGTATACCTACACATAAATATTTCCTATTTTGTTGCTAAATATTTCGTCTCTACCTTGTTTCTTATAAACGCCTTTGCTATTTAGTATTATAAATTAACTAGATTTTTAATCTGCATTTATACAGCATCTTTCTTATAAAGATCAATTTTGACAACTACATTAATTGAAGCATAATCAAATTACACTTTTTTAAAAACCTTCAATTTACAACAGACATATTAGACATTTAAAATAGAGCTACAGTTCAAGAGAATCTGTATTATTTAAATTACTTCAACATAGCAGGATCAACTTTTGTTTTTTCACTTAAGAATGCTCTGTAGAGATCTGAACCACAATAGAAGCAAATAATATCCACAGATGATGCAGAAACTGTTGTGTTAGAATAGAGTTGTTGTCTCTTTCTTTTACATATGTATGACTAAATGCTAGAAGTTGTTTGCTCTCAAATAGGTATTCCACTGTTTTACTGTAGTCTTTAATTTACAATTCCATCATAGTTTGCTATACACACAGATTTCTAAATAAATAATGCAAGCGAACAAAAAATACTTGCAATTATTGTTTTTGGAGAATATGCACATATCTTTACAGGCACGGATATTAATGTTAGATTCAGGTTTTTCCACCCCTTAACAATATATATAGGAAATTAACAACTGGGTTTAAACTGAATTTGGGGAAATGGTGAACTGATAATGCACATAGCATTACAGACATCAACCCAAGCACAGCAATGGTTATATTTTAAATAAGTGTGTGTCATGTTTATGAACTTTTAAAACCTCTTCTATCACACTGCTTTGCCAAAAGTCCCAATAGAAATTGTGTTTGAATATACATACAGTCTTAACATTTTCTTAATTAATCACTCTGAAAGCTTGATAAAAACAAGAGAACCCAGATCTCGTCTCTTTGTGACGCTTTTGATGGTTTTATTCATTCTCCCTCTCTTTACTAGGAGGTGGACTGCCATCTACTGATCATAGTAGACCTTGCACTTCATTGTAGCTTCAGCAATGAGTAATAACTCCATTGCTACTGTTGTAGATGGTATTAGGGTTTTGTTTAAACTATTCCAGTTGGAAATTTAGTGTAACAAATAAAAACAACCCTTTTTAGTATTGTCAAAAGTGTCATTGCTGGCAGCTTCTTTCTGTTAAAATATCAAAAAATGTAAGAAGCAGTTGAAATAGCAAAAAGAATAAGAAGAATATTTTAATTTGTTCCTTGTCAGAAAAAACCAGACAATTAAATCATATTAATGAAGCTTAATTTTAAAGGTTCTGTGATGCTTTGAGGTTTATAACTGGATAAGGTTAGGTTATTGAAATTTCTTTAAACTATAAGTAGAATTACACTGTAAAATCAATCTGTCACCAAAACATTAGTCATATTACACAATGTGAATTAGGATAATATTTAATGACCAGTTTTGATGATGATTTAAAATGTGATGAAATGATTTTCATTGTGCCTATTCTACATATTTCTCTTTTTTCAGAAAAGATAAAATAAAGTTGTCAATATATTGTATGGGTGCTTTCTTCTCGGTGTTTCCTGTGTGCAATCAATGATAATCAGCCGGAATCCAGAGTTCGATATTTAGCAAACTTGTTATCATGAACACACAGTAACATAACACAAGGAGTTGATTTTCAAAATCCAGTAAAAATCATGTTACCGTATTTTAGCCGGTTATAAAAAAGCGCATGCAGGGCAAAGCGCAGGAGGAAAGACGCCTGGGGCAGCTTGGCCCTGCATGTGTTTATTTATATCTGGCCAAAACATTGTAAAATGGTGACTGGATTTTTGCAAATCAACTCCTTGTATGAATGTCCTGTTCCTGCGAGGGTGATGTTTGTACTTGACGGTATTTTAGCCAGATAGAAATCGTGCTAAACCATTACGAATCGCAGTGCTACAGAAAAGGCTGTTTTAAGGGCCCGACACAAGCTCAGCCTCACAGTGTGCTTTCCCTGAGCCTTGGGATGCCCACCTATAGCTGTGACTGGGAAAACATTATTGTCTCACACGTCTGTGCTGGTAGCAGCCGGAGGCCGCAGTGGGCATCGGTGACCAGGCCATGCTAGATGAGCTGCAAATAGAAAGACGGAGTCTATGTTCCACAGCACATACCCCCACTCCCCTCTCTTCCCTAGCAGGAAGAGCAAGGAGCAGTTTCAGCCATGGCAGCTTACTGAAGAATATGAGCCTCTCCCTAAATTTGCTCGCTTGTTTGCCACTACACTGCTCACAGCCCAAAGAAGCTTTGTGTATGTGTTGGCAGCATATTCTGCTCTGGACAGATACAGGCCTAGGAGCAACCCTTCCCCACTCATTGCAAAAACAGACCACACGGAAGTTGGCGGAACCACTGTGGTGACAAACAGGGTTTATCTTCTGCCTTACGTTTTTGGATAATTTTGTTCAGCGTTGTTGTTAAATGCTCTGAGGCTTTAAGCTGATCACGTTTCTTTTTTCCCGTGGCCATTTCTCTCATAGGGAACATTACACTTCTCGGAGACCTGCACACCTACAAATAAACCCCACAGATCTGTACACAATCTCGACTGCATAGACTGTCTCCTAAGACTGTGAAGTGCTTGGGACAGAGACAGGCCTTCTGGAAAGTCTGGGAAATTCCTTGACGCTAGTGAGCAGCACTCCCTTAGACAGACATTACTAGCAGGGATGTTCTCTTCCTCTCCCCCCCCCCCGCCCAGAAGGTAACTCCTACTGGAGAGAACTTCTGAAACATTCCTGTCTCCCCATGCATGTGGCTTTGGGCTGAGCCCAGCTCACTGTCACTGTGGCACAGAAAGGCAATCCAGTGGCTCACAGTGGAGGTGAGACAAACTCAAACCGGACAAAGCAAACATTGTGAACAGCGGGAGGAATTAACTATTGAAACAATTTACCAAGAGTCAGGGTGGATTCTCTACCACTGATGATTTTAAAATCAAGATCGGATGGGTTTTTTTCCTGAAAATGTTCTCTAGACGTTATTTTGGGGCGGGCTCTGACCCATGCTATGCAGGAGGTCAGGCGAGATGATCACAATGGTCTCTTCGGGCCTTGGGGTCTGTAAATCTGTGAATAGCTTAGTGCAGTGGCTCTCAGCCTTTCCAGACTACTGTGCCCCTTTCAGGAGTCGGATTTGTCTTATGTAGCCCAAGTGTCACCGCACTGCAAAACTACTCACTTATAAAATCAGACGTAAAAATACAAAAGTGTCGCAGTTATGCTAGTATTGGCAAATTGCGGGCGTTCGTGTTTTTATCATGTTATAAAAGAAATCAGTTATAAATATTGGACTTATATTTCAGTGTATAGTAAGTATATTGAGCCATGTAAACAAGTCACTGTTTGAAATTTTCATCTGTACGGTCTTCACTGGTGCTTTTTGTGTGGCCTGTTGTAAAATGAGGTAGATACTATAGCTAGATGCATTGATGTACCCGCTGGAAGAGCTCTGTATGCCCCGGTTCAGAACCACGGGTTTAGTGGGTGTACGAAAGTAAGTAAAATGAGTGGGACTTGAGGGGTGGGTGGGTGAGTGATTATTTGCTTAATGGAGAATATGCCATTCAGTCAAATATGGGATAACTATGAAAAAGGTATGATGAAGCTTATTTTTAAATAGCCCGCAATATTTTGTTTATGGTACAAAATCATGTATTTGTATCTTTACGTGCATGTTGCTTTGCATGATTTGAACTGCAAAATGTGACACAAATGTATCCTATATTCACCTGATATGGGACACAAGACATTAAGCACCAAGGAAGAGATGGATAGCCACTATAATATTTTGGCATAAAATAAAATGTGCATTCACTTTGTATAAATTCATTTTTTTTTTCTGACTAGGTCCATTTTACTTTAGCATATTGTAATCTGATTCATTCTTTCCTACAAATAGTGAAGCATATAGCAAGCACAATCCAAGAATAAAATCTACATAAGTAATGAAATCGAAATTAATCTTTCAATATCAGTATGGTCGCCTTCAGGAAATACGTGTAGAAAGACTAAGGAAAAGTAAACCTCAGCAGATGGACAACACATAGTTTGTTTCTTGTTTTCCAATGTATTTTCCCGGTATACGGATAGACTTTACAAAAATTCCTGCTTTTTAGATGGGCTCTTTCCATAAGGATAGCTCATCCTTGATAATCCCTCACTTCCTCTTCCAGTGCTCAGGCAGTAAAGGTCCCTTCCCCCATCTCCTTTCTCTGTTAGTCTCATTTATATTACAACGCCTAGCCCAAGATGGCCACCAACAGAGTTTTACAGCCATCAGAATTTGTAACCAGCAGAGGCTATCATTTAACACGCTTTTTGACAGTTTGTTAATCTTACTTTTAATCCACTTACATAAAAAAAGGTGAACCAGAAATTCGCTGTTTTGGCCTGTGTGCGTAAAAGACATGAAGGGACAATACATCTTTTGTGTTTAAATTTTGCGCTCTGATTTCTTTGTGTGCCATTATTAAAATTCTACATGGCCTGCCACCTTTCTTCTGAAATAAAAATGTAAGCAGTCTAGCCTCAAATCAATTTAAATCCTTAAAAATGTGACTTTTGAAAAGAGAGAGTTTTTTAAATAGAACGTTTGTGAAAAATATTTAATCTGGAGAGTTTGAAAATTTGGGAACCAGAGAAGGCTTTGTAGATTTTGTTCAGGCGAGGGATGGAATAAAATATTTCGATGGTGAAATTAAGTCTTGCTACGCTCCAGTTTTGCTGCTCTCTGACTCATGAGAGGGATTATTCGAGGCACTTGGTACATGACTACAGTACTATTTCCTCTAGAGTTAACTGACCTAAGGTTTCTAGAGCAGTAGATTTGTAAAATTATGTAAATGATATTCTTTCACCAACTGATCAGTGCCATCTTCTTTTAAGAAAATATTATAAAATATGACTTTTGTTGAACGTAGGTTGCATATTTTTCATACACTTTGGAGACGTACCACATCACATCGCAGGTGATATATCAGAACTCGCATAGCCATTTTGCTGGATTGTTTACAGTGACGATAACCCCAAATTGTAAGGCATTTGAATTTGGAATAAGAGTGGCTTTGTGATGTTCTGTGCAATGAATAAACAAGTGCATCTTAGGAAAAAGTGGCTTATGAGGTTTGGGTTGTGTGAATTTCTCACATGGCTTGAGAATTTATGCTGAAACATGCTTCACTTAGGTGAAAGATGTTCCAACCCTTTAAGAATAATTGGTAGAATTATTTTTTGACTATCAAATGTGTATGAAAAGTTCATCCCTCCTGCTTTTACAGGTGCATGGTCCTTGGCAGATGTTTCCATGAAGTATTAGGCTTCATAAGTGTTCCGTTACTTTAAAAAAAACAACCAGGAGTGGTTTGGTTTGGCAGATTTTTTAGTTAAAATAGAAACTTTTCTCATTTTGTTTTTGTTTTGCAGTATGTGGTGGTGTTTTTCTATTAATGGCTATGTCTTACTCCTTTGCGAGATTCATTCATAGTATGTTTACTGTTGTTACAGTAGGAAACATTTAGGACTGGTCTTATTTCTAACTAGCCAAAGTATACAAAAGGCTACCCTGATAGCTTTGAGAGATAAATTAGTGGCTATTTCATTCTATACATTGTGACTTTAATGAGTCCAAAGTATATACTACAAGTATGGGTGAGATTGATTGTTGTTAATATGGTTGACTGTTTTCCAGTGTTTAATTTAAACCTCCCTTAAATTATTGGCAAAATGAATGATCTTCAAAAAAAGATCTTGTTAAACTTTTGAATGCCCCCAAACATGTACTATTTATGTAATTACTTTGTCAGAAAAATACATTAGCTCTAGATGAAGCTAACTGCTCATAAAGGGAAATAATTGAAGTACAGTACATAATAATCAGGTTTTGTTGTTACTAGTGAAGACAGTAGAAAATTCCAATTGCAGATATGTTTAAGTGGCACCCATGTTACTGTAAAAACAATGAGGAGTCCTGTGGCACCTTAAAGACTAACAAATAAAAGCTTATGCCCAAATGAATATGCCTGTAGTCTGTAAGGTGCCACGGGACTCCTTGTTTTTGCGGAAACAGATTAACATGGCCACCCCTCTGAAACTTGCCACCATGTTACTGTATTTGCTTGAGGAGTAGCTGCAGTCTTTCTATACATAGGACCACATCCTTGGCTGACGTACACTGTCCTTGCTGTTCAGAGGAGCACTGCCCATCTCCAGCAGCTGAGGGTCTGTCCCTTAGCCATATGCTATGCCCACTGTTAAAGCCTCTCTAAGAACTCGGTACTGTTGTTAGAGCCTGTGAAAGTTAACCTTGTCGGACTGTGAACCTGCAAGTGATATGACAATGAACGGCCATTTTACTTGAACCATCCCACAAGAGTTATTTTTCTGAACATTTTATATAATATTTGATGCTGAATCTAGGCAATTGTATGTTGTAGGATAGGGGGGTGACTGGTACAACTTAAGCCTTGATTACAAATTGCGGTTTGATGTGCTGTAGGAAGCAATCCTATGCTGGGAAGAGACGGATGAGCTGGTCTAATCAAACCCTTTTTGTTTCTAACATCCGCACACCTATGTATAGTAGCCCCTTGAACTATTTCCATCTGGCAAGATATCTCCTTCAATAAGCCTATGACTTCCATGTGTCTTCTGAATGCATAATAAAGCTATCTAAGGAACTCTGGACTTTCTGCGGGGTAGGGAAGTAGGACCGTGGCTTTATGGGGGGTAAATTAATCTATTTTTACTCTAAGTAACAGTAACGCCTTTTTATTCTGAAGGCAGTTTTACTGTGTGCGTATCTGTCGATGATCACACTTGGCAGGATGTTCGTACCACTGGGAAAGGATGGCACATATCCCAAATATTTGCTAACAAATGTAGAAGAAATCTGTGTGTTCTTTGTATCTAAACTACCCCATGTTAATCACTTTCCATCATGCATTATTTTTGTGACACACTGGAATTATTGGATAAATAGCTACTTGCTTAAGTAAAAAAAAGAATGATTCATGTTTACATCTTATTGTCAAAAGGCCTTCTCCCGCATATTACCACCAGCAGCTTCATTTAACTAAAAGGATTAACATGTGCTACCATTTTTGTAATGTTTACCATACTGATGACAACTGTCCCTTGTTTCTTTTTTTAAAACAAAAACAATACATTTAAGCATTCATTTAGCTAATTTCTGTGCTGACGAGTATTTATCATTTGAACCGTAAAACAGATTGGTGGAAAGTTAGTGTCTGACTTGCTGCATGTTATATATATAGCCTTTAATATGAGAGAGTATACAAATTCTGTGTAGTTCCCCTACATTCAAGTGTAGCTATGCACTTTCCTGCATTAAGTTATCTACATTGCTGTGAATGTATACTGTTTGTTGTATCTTGACATCCAAGCTGTGAGTGCAGAAACCAAGTTTACTAAATTTAGCTAAAATGTGTGAGATTTTGTCTAACGTTGCTCTTTGAAAAAGAAAAACAAAAAATATGTTGTGCTTTTACCTTTTTATATAAAATCTAGGTATAAATATTTTTAATTTAAAATATTTGCATGTTGCTGCATTTTGCTGTTGTAAGTGGATTAATGCCTTTGAATATTGCAAAATCAAAACAAATGTTTAAAAATGTAAACTTGAAAATGGGCATCCTGTTCTGATTCATGGGGTTTTTGAGTCTTCATGTCATAATACCAACAGCTCCTTTGCTTGTCAGTTGTCCACTGAGTAATGGTCTGTAAATGGTATGCTTTAGTATAATTTAAAACTACTGCACTATATCATATAAATAATCTGCATGTTAAAAAAGTCCATGAGTATTCATTGACCCAGAAGAGAGGTTATGGTTGGTGTATTGCACCAATTAATACATGTATTTAACTCTCCTTTAGTAGAAATGTATGTGATAGACCGTAATTGCTGTTTAGGAGCTGAGAGTCTATCTTGTCAATGAACCATGTATTAAGGAGCACCGAAGTACTCAAACACGTTAGACCATAACTTTCCAAAGTTATGCTTGATCATGTTAATCATCTACAGATTGAGATTCCCTAAAAATATTCATTGACTTATTTCCGAGTGGTCTGTCACGTCAATAATAACTCCACCACATCTAGGTATGGCCTGCCATGTCAATGAAGAAGTTAGTGTCTCTGACAGATTTACCTTCATTTTGTTTTAATTAAAAAACCATAAAAGTGATTAAAATATAACCCCAAGACCCATTTATTAAGAGTTAAAGAGCTTAGTTCCAGTCTGACTAGGCACCATTTTACTTCAGTATTTGAGAAGTCTCAGAACAGTGGGTGATCTGATTGATCACGTGTTAAATAAATATGTATGACAAAGTAAGAAGTCTTGGCTCTGAATTTTTTGGCTTCTGTGGACTGAGGTTAGATCTTCATCTTTTAACTTTTTAGTGCGTTAGTTTTGTTTGTAATGTATTGTCAATGTATTCCAAAAAGCCAAGATTGTGACTGTCAAAAGTGCATAGATAGATATACACTATATTTCCCTTTGCTTCAGCAGTGCTTCAAGATTAAACCCCCATAATGACTTTGCTGCCACTGGCTGCTTGTTTCCTCCGCCACCAGGACTCTACAGACTTTTTGTAATTATTGGTTAGATTTTGCAGTTTGGTCTGTATGTGCTAGCACGGGATATTCCCCAATACTGCCTCATCTGTGCATCTGCAGTCGATTCTAATCTGTTTTGTTATAGAACTGTACCTGTGATAACTTCTCATACCAGAGTTATTTAGCAGATGATGCTGACTGCGCATGGCATCTTGCATTGTTTTTCTTCTGGACAGTGCCGTTAATTCCAGTAGTAAATTGCCGCCCTGGCATTTTAAATAATCCGTGCTTTAGCCTAGGGTTTCTCAGAAAAAGCATATTGTCATAATGGCTCTAAAACATTGGGGGGGAGGGGTTATATTATTTCCTGTCTATAAAGAGATTGGATTGAAATTATTCTATTCATTTAGATATAGTGGATTTGACCGTCACATACGGTTTCGGTTTGTCTGTTTGGGCAGCCCCAGAGACTCTGGTTAAACAAGATCCCACTGAGGTTGCTTTTCTCATGGTGGTACTAGGGGCGTTAGAGAGGGAGACGGAGGGCACAAAGATTTTCAGGAGGACAATCGGGCATGATTGCTCTCAGTTGGGGTATAGGCTTAATTGGTGTGGGGGGAAATTAAAATATTTTCTGCTTTGTTTTAAGAAACTTTAGACTAGCTAGTCAAAGTGCCCTAGATCATGTTGCAAAATAAAACCTAGCTACAGGTATTAAGACTTCTTCAATAGAACTGGATATATGGGAAAGTCATTTAAACGCCACATGAAGAGGTTCATGTACAGACTGGTTTGAATTTGTTTGACCAGTGATTAGCTTTGTTGTACATATCCAATATTTCCTTAAAGGCAAGGTAAAGGTGCCAGGAACTCATTGTTTAGACAGGTGAAAATAATTACAAAGTTTCTGTCTGGGATATAGACAGTGTCTTTAAAGGGGGACTGCAGGAGGGATATAGCTATCCAATTGTAGATACTGCTTCCTACCAGATGACATTAACTTGTGTCCTTAGTCATCATATTTGCCATGTGCCAGTTCCAGAGATCTAAGGAAATGACCTACTCTTTGTAGTAGTCTGAGGAATTAAATGCACTGTATGCTTTCATTCATCAAAACAAGCAAAGGCCATGCAGACTGACAGCTAGCTCTGATATGTCATTAAAATAGGAATCTTTAGTTAGTTTGTTCCCAAGTATCTGATAACACTCCAAAAACCCAGCCATAAAGGACTGAAATGCATTCTCTCAGAATCAGTTGTTCTCAGCTACGACTGTAATGTGCTTGGTTTTCATAGTCTGTCATGTTTTAAAGAAATACTTCCTTTTCTGCAAAAAGGTTATTTCAGATGCAGTACTTTGTAACTGCTGGTTAAGGGCGTTCCAGTAGACCAGATACAGTTCAGAAAAAAAAAGGAGGAAGCTGTAAATCATTTAGAATGACAGTAAAAATTAAAACCTTGGGGTTTCTTCAGTTCCCCAGTGACTTAGCTAATAACTATAACCAAGCTTCGGTTCTGTTCAACTCCTAATTTTACAAGCATTGCAAATGTTTGTGTTCAAATTCATGTATAAATGCGTGTGTAAACATGCATATTCTTAGTATTGTGTGAGCATGTAGAGTGTGTGTGTGTGTGTGTGCGCGTTTGCACGTGCGTGTATAAATGCATTTGATAGCTACATTAATAAACATTCACATAAAATATACCGGCATCCATATATGTCTCCTTCCTCTCCCTCCACCCCCACCTCACATCAGAGCTTGTGGTCCTTTTCCAGCCTTGTACTAAAAGGTTTCTTTGTAAGCCAGGCCATTTGTCCATCATTGTTTGGGGTCCAAACAGTAGTAAAATACCCTGTCACCGATCCAGAGTGCTGTGAATGGCAGCTCCTCTCCGGACAATTGGCGGAGGTGCCTAGAAATATTCCTGAGAGGATTATTTAACCTTTCAATTTAGGGGGCACAAAGCCTGGCTGATTAATGAACTTTCTGATGGGCGCTGATAAGCGGATCTGTTTCTTTATTTCCTCTCAGAGTGATTCCTTCTCCTGCCCCATATTACTATAATCTTAAACAGAAAATGTGGCAAATAGATTAAAAAACAGCACTAAAGAGTTTATCTGGCTGGCAAACTGAAGGAGCTAAATTAAAATTGGTAATGAAAGCAGTGGCTGAGCCCTGTATATGGTTTTTAAATGCGCTGTGTATTTTGAAGAGACTTATTCTCCAGCTCGCCTGGTAATGACTGCTTTTGGTGCACAGTCCGGGGCTGGCTTCTCTTATCCCCCTTCCCCCCAAAAAATGAGTTGTGTTATCTGGATGACTGCAGACACATATGCATCCCCCTTTCTCACTGCATGGGCAGACAAGGTCGATAGCATTACAAGGTATTTGTGGCAGTGCTTGTTTCAGTTTTCAGAGCTGCCAGTTTCCAGCCAGATTTGAATTACAAAAGAAGAAGCTGGCATGAAAATTGAAAGGGTTTATCGGCTAGTCTGAAGCCTCATAGCACATTGCTTATTTATGCAGTCCATTTGCACCAGGAAATATAAAAAGGAAATACATTTTAAAAATAAGGTCATAAAGACCCAGATATGTTTAAGATGGCAAATAAAATATAGATACCTATAATATCTTCCAGGAAACGATTTCACTTAATGTTGCACATTACTTCAGAGGAGCATTTATGTTACTGTCATAAATTTGTGCATCTGTGTCACTATATAGGTAGTCTCTGGGGATTAAGGAGGAAGCCTTTGCTAACTTACTTTAAAATTAAAATAGAGGAAAGATAGGTCTGTAAATTGAGAGCTACATAGGAAAGAGTTGAAGTTTAATGCACCACCCTATTTAAATAACATTTTTGCATTCCATGTAAAATTAGCCATGGACCAGTGAATAAATGCCACCACCTTTGGAGAAAATTGGGATGCTTTTTAAGCCATGAAGATTTTGGAGCATTCAGGGAGTGAATCGCCGTTATCCATGCTATCTCGCATATATTCATTGTTCTGAACTTACTGAAGATTTTTTTTGGACATTTTACAGAACTGACGTCCTAAATTAATATTTTAGTGTTTTTCCCTATTCGTAAAGGTATCAAAAGATTACATTCATTTCTTTCATATGCCTAATTTTCTAGGTTTTGTCTCTTGGTTTTTTCATCTTTTCACACTGTGAGTAGTAGATGCCATTTGCATCTATTTAAAATGCATTATAGAAACGTCTACTTCTGTAGAAAACTATCGTGTCTTATCCCTTGTATTGTGGATTGAACAAGTTACATTTCTCTTAGTGGTTATTTGCATGTGTTTGCTTTCCCAGACTATCCAGTTAAAAAAAAAAATCTAGCCCTTGATTGGTGACTTACTAGGTATAGTTTACAGAAAATATAATTGCATAATTTACTCTGCTTTAGTAACACTTATTTCATTGTTTCTGCTATGTAGCCTATCTTTCTGAGGTTTATAGACACACCTAAAATCTACTCATTCACAAGGGTATAACTTGTGATAAGAGGTCACAACCTGGGTGCAATTTAAAAAAGAAAAATTTAATGGTTAGTAGATTTGAACACATTTTTGGATGTGTAAAACTTTTTAAATAGCTAAAATTTAAGAAAGAAAGAAAGAAAGAAATTGGTCCTTTAAAGTAGTCTAATTGCTCTGGTGGCTGCAAACTATTTAAGTGATGAACTTTACCTGCATACTAATCATACTCTGTACATTTTTTCATCAATTTTCATACGGATTTTTACTACGTCGTGTGTGTGGCCTAATGATGCAATCACGCGATAGACTAGGAATACTCTAAAGGAGACGTTCCGGTCTGTTGTGTACATAATACACATTTCAAAAATCTGCCTAATTAAGGAATTACCCAGTGGAGTGGAAGTCTATTGGGTACATGACATGGTTTAAAAAAATCTTAGTATAATTACGACATTACATGTTAGCTGCTACTGGCAGTTTTGAATGTAACGGAATGACCCAAAGTTGCTATGGCTTCTGCTAAAATACAAATCGATTATGATCTGCTTTTAAAGAGAAATGAAATATGCTTGCACCGTAATGCAATTGCTGTGTCACTTCCCTTGCTGTATTTTGCCGTGTAACTGTAGTGACATCTGTAGTATGTAATGACGCACTGTCAGACCACCAAGCCCTGGTCTCAGAAAGCAGGTGGAGTAGCACTGTGTCCGTGAGTTTCACCCTCAGTTTCACGTTTCCTTCCTTGTTCTTTTAAGTCACACATTGAGGGGCTAGAGCTGTGGTCCTCATGCAAAACGCATCCATTGACTTTGGTGGGAGGGTCGCCCAAGTAAGGACTGCAGGATCATCCGTGTGGCTTAGATGAAGATTTTTTTTCTGTTTAATTAGCAGCGGAAAGAGAAAATACTCTATGAGCAGGTGTAAGGAATAGCAGCAGCCAATGGACTAGGCCAGGGAAATGGAAACATATCACTTGCCACCCGGGGCCATCCTATCATTCTGTGAGCAGCAGAGGACGGTGCCAGGTGCTTCAGTGGTGGTACAAGACAACTTGCAGGGGGCAGTTACATAGGATAAGTGGTGTAGATAGTTTCCAGAGTTTGAGTGTGTTGGGTGCTAAAGTGGACTTAACTTACAATGTTGTTTGGTGTAGCCAGGAAAATAGGCATTAGCCTTAAAACAGAGGCAGAATGATGGCTGGCAAAACCTGATCAGCGTAAGAAGACCGTGACCTTGCTTTTAGCTTAAGGTTATTTAACAGGCCATTGAAACTTCTCACATTTTACTCAGCAGTCAAAATCATTCCATTAGGTGTTCGTGGAACATAGTAGACTTAGTCATTTGGCCGGGGCTCTCTCCCATAGTCAAGTGAGAAGCCAACATTTTCAAATGTTTCCATTTAGTTTATTGCAGAATAATGTGGCTTGGAAGGACTTTGTGTCAGATCTGAACTTTATTTAATCCTCGCAGTTCTGTGCATTGTTGAAAACGGCTGTGTGGGTTTGTATACATGTGAGTTATGGAGTACGCAGTTGAACACTGTATTTTCCTTTAAAACTGACATTATGTGCTTGACTAGAATGAATAGACTTGTCAAAAAGGCAGTGTTCTATTCACGGAGCATAGTCTAGCGTCGCTGTGATTCTGTGTGTGTGTAATCGCACACATGCATATAATATCGCACTGAGACAAGAAGATTCTCTTTAATTAGAGCGATTTAGTCAGATTGCATATCCTAGGTAGTAATGAGCTTCATATAAGCAAACCCTCGTTGGATCAAAGTCAGTTTAGATAAGGGCAGCTCAAGGTCACAGAGGGAGCTGCCCAGCAAGCCTATTTGCATAAAAAATTACTGTCAGAAATAGGCCACTGAGGCAGCCCTGGCATTTTGATCTCTTGGCCTTTGTCATGGAGATTCCTGGTTGAGAAGGGAGGAAGGCCAGTGTCCCAGATAATGATTAACTGTTTTAATGGCATTCATTCATTCATTCCGCACTAGCTACTCATGCAGAAAAAAGGGTTATGTAAAATGACATTAGAAGAAAAATCATTTGTAATCGTTGCATCGGGCTGCACTTTGAGGAGACATTAGGAGTAAATCCGTGGCGTGGTCGGCTTATGCTTTATCTTCTGATATTTACTGAGTTTACTGGTGCATGAAAAGCTTTCAGCAAGAATAGCAGATGGGATGGACCTTTCATAGGTAATGCTATCTACCAGGTTATTACTTCTATATATTGATAGTGAAGTAATCTCCTAGATATCACCCTACAAATATAGATTATTTAAATGTCTGTAACAAAAAAATAACAGAGGAGCTACTTTCACGAATACTTCATTTTGCACTCATTGGATTGAAGTTCTTAGATGCTTTTTTAAACTTTAAATAATAAAATGGAGGGCTTAAAAACACCCCAGTTCCCCTTGCGTTTGGGCTTTTGGAAAGCCGTAGAGATGTGTGTAGTTGTGATCTGAACTGTAAGCCTTTGGCTTTAATTTGTCTCCTTAAATCTGACCTTTTCTATTTGCTAAACAAAAGGGAGTGTCGTGTGGCACTTTTTTAGTGTCACATGAGCATACATTCCTCATGCAGTGAATACCTTCAAGGGTTCTTGTTAGATCTTGTACTGTACAATAAGAAACGTCTAACCTCCCTCTTTCCTCCACCCAGTTCTGATGTGCTATTGCTTTCTAATGAGGTGAGATCTATTCGGAGTGCTGTCCTCTCCTGTGTAGCGCAGGGTGCTATCATTTGTTAGACGATAGCATGCAGATAACATTTACCAGAGCCATTCAAGTTTGCGGATTAACATCCAGACATTTATCAGCCTGGTCAGCAGTACATGAACTTCTGAGGAGAGCTGTCAGGGGCTGTAACTGCTAAGAACTTCAAGTGCTAGGGTTGAACCATCTTTAAATAGAAGAAAAGACCCAAACTACAGAGGTAGACACGTAATTTATGAGCTGGGAGGATTACTTTTATCTTGAACTATAAGATTTAACTACTGGATTAGAGTGAAGGAGTCTATAAGTACTTTTTATTTATTCATTTAGTCATATAAATTACTAGCATTATCAGTGGCAGACACGCTAAAGTCTATGCTAGCAGCATCATTCTGATCCTTAAATCTGGGCTTTATTTAACAAGTCATCTCTCAAGAGAGAAGAAAACTTTCTTCTGAAAAAGGAAAAATCAGGTTATGTTGTTTTAAGCTTCATGTAAATTTTAATAGAGATTTTAAATACAATACTAGTAGTCTAAATTCTTTCATTTGCGAAATCCGTGTCACACCATTTGACAGTTCAAGGTGTGAAAACCCCCACTAACATTGTAATACACACTTTGAGATTAAAATATGTGTCCCTGATGTGTCACAGTTGCAATTTCATATTCCAAATGCATCACAAACTATAAGAATAAAACCGTTTAATCAAATTTTTCCAATTGATATATAGCCCTTTTAAGGCTTAATAGAAATATAGAGTCATTTGTGGTATAATTCAGTTGATCTTCTCTTAACAGATGTAATCCACAGATAGTCTAGATGAAGAGTTCTGCCTCACAGACAAGTGGTGACTGAAGTAACCACAGATTTATGACCTGTTGCAAATCTTGGTCGCATCACAACATATATTGTGGTTTTTGTATGATGGGAGAGGGAGAAGGAGCCAGGTTATGTAACTTATTTCTGTTTTTAAGGAGCTATATATTAGAACCTATGCAACTTTATCTTCAGTGACAGGGTGTGGGATCCAAAAACAGGAGATGGCCAGATCTGCCAGGATTGAAGGCTTTGCGCACCACCTATTCAAAAACTGTTTGAATTTACGATTTTCCCCCTGTAAATTAAATCTGGAGTGTAGTAAAAAGTATGTCCAAAAAGCCAAGCTAGCACAAGTGAATGGCCTGAAAACATTAATAGCTCTGTATCTAGAGAGAGAGAATATATATCTGTTGTTTTATATGAGATTTTTTTTTTCTTTGCACTCTTTTTGTCTCTCACTGGTTTTCATTCTCTCTGATTTTTGCTCCATTTTTACACTGTTTTCCATGGGACATATCCCTTTTCTGATCCTTTAGTCATAGTATATAGTGAATAACATGTGAATTGAGTAACACGAATCTAAAGCATGCTTTTAAATTGATGTGGGTGCCAAAAATGTGGTCACAGGCATAAAAGATGGTCAAGGGACAATCCTATAATTTCTGTCTGTTTTATACACATCACTATTATTCTTTTTAAAGAAAGAATATATAGTGGTATTAGAAGTATTAATGGGTGGTGAACACAGTGAGAAGGTTTGGGGGGAAAAAAAAGCAACCTTTGCACTAAGACTGGTACTTAAAGAAAACATTGATGAGTTGTTTGAAATTGCACACATTTTCCTTGTGTTCCACTAGAATGGATACTAAAGGAAAATATGTGGTGCTTTAAATTAATTGGATTCTGTTTTGACCAGCTTTCATAGAACCTTTATTCCATCCCTCTTCCTCTGCATGTCTGTCAACTCTAATTAAACAAAGGTTTTGTTTTTTATTCTCTTCTATTGAATAAGGGGCTCTGTTTATAACTTAGAACACATACAGGTGTGCTCATGCACTTCCTTCAAAAGTCATTATTGATTGGTTCTGGATTTAAAAAATAATTCTGCCTGACTCGCTGAGTTTAATTTACTGGGCCAAAACTTTCTTTGCAATAAAAATCAGTTCTGACTTCAAACAGCTAAACACCATCATTTACTTTGGTGTTTGGTGCAGATTCAGATCCACTCAATTGACTTGAAAATCAACATTGGCAGATTCTTTTCAGCGATGGCGGGGGGGACAGGGACAGGAGACGCAGAGGTGAGAGAAACTCGAAGTGTGGTAGATTTAGAAGTCTCAGAAGATTTTCCCCATATTGCCTTAAGTGAGTCCTGCCGGACGGGACTCGTTTCGCAATGCACAAATGCTTCTGTCCAGCTGGTGGAAGCTATATCTGATGGCCCTGGTTGTGCCCTGAGGATAGTGGGACATGTGCAAAAAAGAGAGAAATCAGCAGCCGAAATTAAATGGCTGTATGGAATTTAAATTGAAGTTTCCTGTCCCACTTGATTTTGGTGATCAAGGCTTAATTTGCTCTACTATTACAGTAACATGTGCAACTTGATTCTATCTCCAGATTTCTTGCTTGCAGCTGGAACATTGTTGATTTAGACAGCTTTTTGTGCAGCTAATTTTAATTTAGTATTTTGAATTTCCCAGACCTTATTCTCACCTGTTTTCCCTATTCCAGACCAGACCAGGATCAATCAAGAAGTCCAGTTCTTATTCTCAGCATTCTGCATTGGTGTACTGCTACAACTGCTCCCAGAAAGGACATTATGGATATGTAAGTCTCCAGCCTCTGCTAAATGTTAAAGGCTGAGTGTTAAATGTATCCATTAAATACACATCTTCACTGTGGCGCTGAAAGACTTTCCCTAACACCGGGAAAAGAACAACTCTAATTAAATATCTGTGATCTCGCAGCATTGTTAAAAACCATTGTAGGCCACTGTAAAATGATCTGGGAGAGATACAAGAAGAAATAACTTAGGCTACTTTGAAATAACACTCGGCATTCGATCCTTGGAAGGGTACCGGCTTGTTTTGAAGACCTAGACAATAATGATATCCTGTGTGTGTGTTAGAGAGAGACTATCCATGGAAGACGTGGATAGCTGCTGAAGGGTCTTAACATCTCCTGAGGGGTGGAATATTGCTAATGTGTTCGTTGTCTCTACCTTTGTCAGCCAAGCTATTTCAGATTGACTGATTGTTCTGACATCAGGGTAAGTATATATGCAAGTGCCATGGAAGGAGCCCCACAAACATCCCTTGAAGCGGTGCCATCTGTTTGGAAATCCTTCCCCCTGCCGCCAGCTTTCCAGGCCATTTACCACTAGCAACTTCATGTCTCTAGTTGCAGACAGTTTCTTCATTATTAAAAAAATTGTGCAGGATGATGAGCATCGTAAATGTAGTTTGTTTCAATGGGAATTGTGGCATTTAGCACCTTACAGGATCAGGCCCTTGGTATATATTTTGATGTCAGTGTCCTGACACAAGAGGTGCGGCTCTGCATCTGTAGACATACAAAACAGGTGTTTGTCTGTTAACTTTGCTGTGAAATATGTCCAGGGGAAATTTTATAACGAGAAATAATATTGAGAGAAAATCCACATTCCTGGTGTCTTGAAAGCTTTAGGTTCATGCTTTTCCTAAGCCATGGGATAGTATTCACCCCAGGCCCTACACACTCCTTCCTTCCCTCCTAACTGTCTTACATGTCGACTTAGTCACAGCAGTTGCCATGTTTTTCAGCAGCACAAACGGAAAATGTTGTTTTCAAGGTGTATCAGTCCTCATCTGGAATGGTATGGGGACGTAAGGCAGCTAAGGTCAGTAGTGCTATCCCCAGCAGACTTAGAAGTTAACTGAAGAATTTTAGAATTGGTGCAGCACTTAGAGCCAATGTGAAGATTCCTAGATTGGAGTGTGTAGTGTGACAGTCATATCCCTGTTAGGAAATCTGCTTCACTCTGGATAAGGTGTGTCCTTGGGAAGGGGTACCCCAGAAAATAGGCAGTTGCACTAATCCAAGCTAAATAAAATATGAGCATTAATCATCAGCCCTGTGTTCATAATGAGCAGCAGTCACAAGTTTGCCAATAGTTCTCAGGCGGTATAAAGCAGTCTGCATAGTGACAGATCTAAGGGGCAAGTTATCTGCTTCAAGATGTATTGTATGACACACCAGCACTTCTTCCTGTGGTTTGCTCCGTTATTGCTCAGTCTAGGATTGCGGACTGTAATTATCAGAACCTTCTACAAAGGAAAGATTGGAATTATTGGTCACGTTGGTTATCTAGAAACAGAAATAAGTCTGAACTGGTTAAATTAATTAATTAATTAAATGAATGCTTGAATTAAAGGTGAGTAATATAAGTAATACAAGTCAGCATGGTTTTATGGAAAATGGAAATTGTCAAACTAATTTGATAGCTTTTTTAACGAGATTACAAATTTGGCTGCAAAAAATAATAGTGTTGATGCAATAGACTTCTGAAAGGTGTTTGGCTTGGCATCACACAACATTTTGAGTAAGAAATAGACTGATACAAAATTAATATGGAACACTTTAAATTGTTTAAAGTCAAAGATGTATCAAAATCCAATGGCTGGCTGTTGAAACTAGACAAATTCAGAATAAAATTAAGGCATAAATTTTCAATTTAGGGTTAGTATTTATCTATTGGAACAATTTACTAAGGTCTCTGCTAAATTTTCCATCACTGGAAACTTTTAACTCAGGATTGGATTTGTAAATCCAAACTTTTAACTCAGGATTGGTAAGCAAGATGCTCTGGGTCAGACAGAAATTATTTCAGGGAAATTCTATGACTTTTGTTAGGCAGGAGCTGAGATGAGATTATCACAATGGTAATCTGCAGAATGCATAATGTATGAATCGGTTTACCTTTGTTTAAAATTTGATAGAACAATCCCAAAACCAGAATAGGTTTGCCATCCCACAAACAGAGCAAACTACACCTGGCAAGAGTAAACTCCCATGGGACACAGTCCCATGTAAGTAAGCCAGCAAAACCCAAAGAAAAGGGCTTATTTGTCTCAGAACAGAGCTGAAACAAGGTGGGGAGGGAGGGTTTGAAGAATGAACCCTCAGTTGTGACTTGTTACAGGCACTAAATGCGTGTGAACAACCCCGAGTCAACTGCAAAAGATGTGTGGGAGAAGGGTCTGAGCCATGAGGTGAAATCTGAGTTGTTTACCCATTGGTCTTGCTTGACTCCCTTGTGGGCGCAATCATGTTTTCCCATGCATGGTTTTCCACATGTTTTGGCCCCAACACAACAGAAATGTACTGTGTTTGCAGCATTTGAGTTGTGTGCATCTGCAAAGCAGTTAAGGGTTCATTCCTTTATAATTACAGAATTTATCATTCACACCTTAGCTCAAGTTACCTTATTGTAAAACTGCCAGCTCCGAAGTTGAAGCTGCTTCTTACCCTAGTTGATGAAATCTGAAACTCTCGGTACTTGCTAGAAATGTAGCGATTCACTAGACTCACCATGACCAAAACCTGAAGCCACAGCAAAAAGATAGTTAATTCCTAGGAGTTCACAGGACCATTTCCAACCCTAATATCATCCTAGGTCAACGCACATCCTCTGTGGTTTTTGGATGTGGAAATACTTGGACATCAAGGTCATACAGCAATGATGCCTTGAGTTGACAGTCACCGTGGACTTGTCATGGTATCTATTTAGGAGTAATACATTGTTTAAACTGTAGCATTAGTTAAAGGATTAATGCTGATGGTAATTGTGTTCTTTTCACTGGACTTCCAAGAATGCTCCATTTCATTGCTATGGGTACATCCAAAGATTAGGCTGCTATCATGTCCCCCCCTTCATCTCCTCTTTTCCAAACTAAACCTCCCCAGTTCCTTCAGCCTTTGCGTATGCGCCTGGCATTCAGTCCCTCAGATCAGCTTTGACACTTGCCTCCGGATCCTTTCCGGTTTCTCTCTCTATTCTATACGCTGGCAACCAAAATGGGACACAGGGCTCCTGCCAAGGCCTCCCCAGTGGTACTATCACCCCCCATGGCTGGCCTGCTCTGCCTGTGCTACTGCCACCTCCTGTTGCATGTGCTTTGTCTGCAGCAGCACCTCATGGCTGACTCCCGCTGAGGGTCGGATCCACCCCGACTCCCAGCTCCTTTGCAGCAGGGTTCTCTTCCCGAAATGCAGCACCTGGCATTTGCCTTTGCTGAGTCTCATGCCCTTGTCTAGAGCCCAGTTCTGCACTTGATCAAGGCCCTTGGAATTTTGGCTCTAGCCTCCGAGGTGTTGGCAGCTGCCCCCCCCCCGCACACACGCACGCTGTGTGTCATCTGCAGAGTTGATCGGTTTGCACGCTGGTCCTGTGTCCAGTCATTAATAGAGCTGGGAATTAACGCTGAACCCAGCAGGGATCCCGGTGGAACCGTGCTGGTGAACTCCCCGCAATCTAACAGTGGTCCGGTCACGCTGTTCTTCGTCTGCCCTTGTTTAACCGGTGATGGAGCCACCTACTGGGCGTTCTGCTGAGCTTACGTACCAGAACGTGCTGGGGGTCTATGTCAGAAGCCTTGCTGCTGTCCAGATACGTTCTGCCCTCCGCCTTCCCCCGTCCACCGAGCCACCTCCCCTGCAGAAGAAGGAAATCAAGTTGGTTTGGCAGGATTTTCCCTTGGTAAATCCATGCAGGACCAGCGCTGGGCTTATTCCCTGCCTTGCCTCTTGCTCTGAGACTGTTACAGCCGCACACCGCGATACGTCTTAGGGCGTGGCTGCCGCGGCTATGGCACTTCAGTGTGAACCAACCCCCTTCCGACCCGGATGGGAATGAATCTCTTGTCGCTGCAGGTATTCTACCTCCCTGAGAAGCAGGGAAGCTGGGCCCAACTCATCCATCGGCCCAGCTCTATTCTCCCAAGGGGGCAGGTCAGCTTAACCGTGCTGCTGGGGTTGGGGGAGGTCACATCCATGAGCGACATAGCTGGGTTGACCTGACTTCTTAGTGCAGAGTAGCGCTCAGTAAGATTTTACATAGGTCTGATGTTCATTCTCACTGATGCCCCTTTTCTTTCCAAACTACCTTCCATGGGCCCGAGGGCCTGCATTCCTGCACGCCGCACACCCAGGGCCCCGAACCGAAACCCTTTTTACCTCAGGTCGCACAGCCCAGAAGGCTGAGGGCCTTGTGTGGGGGTCACTCTTTCACCAGCGCCTGTGCACTAGTTCTCATGCTTGCACAGAGTGTCACGCTTAGCAAGCTTTCAGGGGCCACATCGCACAGATAATGTCCCAGGGGAAGGGCGAGTAAAGGGCAAAGACATGGGAGGTGGCAGGGTTGATGCTCTCAGTCTGCGCACGGTGCTTTCTAGACCTCCGCTGCATCTTTGACAGTGTTCGTGTTTTGATTTGTTCAGTGGAAAAATAAAAAAGACAGAGATGAAATTTCCCCTTAGCAGTTCGTTAGCTATAGGCTGCGGACTTCTTAAAGACCTGAGACAAAGACCCGCATCCAAAATCAATACAAGTTGCAAGTGTCTGTAAAGGGGAATAAAGAAAGGAGGGCTGGAAATCAAGACCACCTAAGTGGTAGAATACAGGTGGTTTGATTCCTTACCCGTGAATTTGCCTATTTTCAAGTGTTTGGGGTTCCTGGACATTTGATCTTTTAACTTTCCTGATTTTGTGTGCAGGGGACAGTTGGGATGGCGGTTCCTGTGGGGATTTTCCTAACCGCAATGTGCTCGTCAGGATTTTTATTCTTAAATTACTCTTAGCTTTACTTCCACCAAGTTCTTTCTCAGAATAGGAGCCATAGTAATTAGAAATTAAAAAGATGCATTAAATTACCAAGTCCACTGCTGCCAATTTGGGATATAGTGCCTCACTTAATCTTAGCCCATGGACCAACAAAACCCTCTCTGAAAACCTTTCTGGTGTGTTGATCTAACATGTATAGGAGGAAGTATTCAGACACATACGAAGGGGATTGTAGAGTTAGCATCTGGCAGGGACTTGAGAAATGCGGGAGCCACGGATGAGTTCATGAGAACGACAAGACAGACTTCGCTAGATTTGTGCAGTGTTCAGAGAGGCAAAGAATCATGCCCCCAAGGAACCAAAGTAGCAGTTGGTATCACATGGCACCCTGAATAAGTGCGTCAGAGTTATAGGGAGCAATCCAACTTTAGCCAGATTGGCTGTCACACAACAACAACACTTAATTTGTGTGATTGTACCATTTGTGTCTGTGGTTGAGAAATGAGCCCAACTGTAAGTGTGCTTCTGAGTACAACTAAACTAACCTGTTCTTGTGACTCAGGATTCTAGACTGTCCCAGCTCACCCTCACAGCAACTCCGATGTCTTTGCAGGCAAAGTCTCCTGCAGGACGGGTTTTCATTCAGTATCTTTCAGAAAGTTACTTTCACCCAGATCCTATCAACAATCAGTCAATATTTTTGTTCAGCACCTGCCTACAGCATGCCTGACGCTAGCCCTTTGCTTGTGGGTGCTACATTTGCTACATAATTTTATAAATAAAAACAAGCACAGGTTTGTAAAAACAACGGGAGACATGGTACTCCATCTTCACACTCCTAGCTATCAAAGGAGAGTAACGAAGAAGTTAAATAAACGTAAGAACGGCCCAGACTGGGTCAGACCAACGGTCTAACCAGCCCAGTATCCTGTCTGCCGACAGTGGCCAATACCAGATGCCCCAGAGGGAGGGAACACAACAGATAATCCTCACATGATCCCTCCCTGGTCACCCACCTCCATAGAAACAGAGGCTAGGGACACCATTCCTACCCATCCTGGCTAATAGCCATTGATGGACCTAGCCTCCATGAATTTGTCTAGTTCTTTTCTGAACCCTGTTAAAGTCCTGGTCTTTACAACATCCTCTGTCAAGGAGTTCCACAGGTTGACTGTGTGCTGTGTGAAGGAAAACTTCATTTTGTTTGTTTTAAACCTGCTGCCTATTTATTTCATTTGATGACCCCTAGTTCTTATATTGTGGGAATAAGTAAGTAACTTTTCCTTATTCACTTTTTCCACACCAGTCATGATTTTATAGACCTCTATCATGATGGCACTTTTTTGGTTCTCTTACTGTGTTTTTTAATTTGGGGTATACATTTAAGTTGGGCCTCTATTATGGTGTCTTTGAAAAGTTTCTGTACAGCTCGCAGAGTTTTTACTTTTGTCACTTTACCTTTTAATTTCTGTTTAACTAACCTCCTCATTTTTGTGTAGTTCCCCTTTCTGAAATTAAAATGCCACAGTGTTGGGCTGCTGAGGTGTTCTTCACACCACAGGGATGTTACATTTTATTGCATTATGGTCACTATTTCCAAGAGGGTCCAGTTATATTTACCTCTTGAACCAGATCCTGCACTCTACTTAGGACTAAATCAAGAATAGCCTCTCCCCTTGTGGGTTCCCAGAACCAGCTGCTCCAAGAAGCATCTATTTAAGGTATCAAGAAATTTTATCTCTGCATCCCGTCCTGAGGTGACGTGTACCCAGTCAATATGGGGATAGTTGAATTCCCCCCACTATTACTGAGTTTTTTAATTTGATAGCCTCTCTGATCTCCCTTAGCATTTCATAGTCACTATCACTGTCCTGATCAGGTGGTCGATAATAGATCCCTACTGCTATATACTTATTATTGGAGCATGGAATTACTACCCAGAGAGATTCTATGGAACGTTTTGGCTCATTTAAGATTTTTACATCATTTGATTCTACATTTTCTTTCACGTATAGTGCCACTCCCCCACCAGCATGACCTGTTCTATCCTTCCGATATAATTTGTACCCCGGTATGACTGTGTCCCATTGATTGTCCTCATGTTTCCGTGATGCCTATTATATCAATATCCTCCTTTAAAACTAGGCACTCTAGTTCACCCATTTTATTATTTAGACTTCTAGCATTTGTGTATAAATAAATGTTGCTTCATAGGCATAATTTCGATATAAATATATATGCAGGGCTATTGAAAACTATGTTGGTTATCGGGATTTAAAGAACTGAAAGCCAAATCCCCAGCTGGTGTAAATCAACACTGATCCATAGACATCAGTGGAATAAACCTGATTTATATCTATTGCGGTTTGGATCTGGAGACTGGTTTATTTCCTTACCTGTGAAATCACTAATCCAAAGTTGAACAAGATGTCACAGCATGTCGTAACCAAAGGTGTGATTTGCAGGAGTGCTCTGAGAAGCGGATGTTTGGTGGGACATTCCCGTCTTCTCCGTTCATCTACTACTATGACGATCAGTACGACATCAAGAGGAGAGCTCAGCGGGCCAAGAGGAAAGTCGAAGGTGGGTGTATTTTGTGAAATGCTTCCACTGGACACCATGTTTTCACAGTGGTCTTTCTTCGGGGCATATTGGGATACTTACGCCGCTTTGTTAGGCATTTTGTAATCTTGGGTTTCTCCCTGTTGTAGAGGATACCAATGGGGATTCTCTCAACCAAGAAGAAGGGCAAGATTAATGATTTGGTAACATCAGTCTGCTTCTGAAATGTATTGTTTCAAAACCTCGGAAAGAACACTAGGGGGAAAAATTGTTCTTCTTGGCCTCTGAGGACAGGACAAGAAGCAATGGGCTTAAACTGCAGCAAGGGAGGTTTAGGTTGGACATTAGGAAAAACTTCCTAATGGTCAGGGTAGTTAAACACTGGAATAAATTGCCTAGGGGGTTGTGGAATCTCCATGACTGGAGATATTTAAGAGCAGGTTAGATAGACATCTATCAGGAATGGTCTAGATGGTGGTTGGTCCTGCCATGAGGGCAGGGGACAGGACTCGATAACCTCTCGAGGTCCCTCCCAGTTCTGGTGTTCTGTGATTGCATGAAGTACTTTAACCCCAAATCTCACTGGCCATAAAATGGTTATAAACTGAGGGGGGTAGGGATGTAAGTGACTAATCGACTAGCCGATAAGCAGAAGCTTATTGGATAGTCAGCTAGTCCCTCGACTAGTCACTTTCCCCCCAAGGTGGGGGAGCAGGAGCCAGTGCTGGGGGGAGCCTGCTTAAAAGCCAGTTCTCTCCAGCACCATCTCCGCAGGGTTCAGGAGAGTAGCAGGACCGGGCGCGGGCCGGGAATCCCAGTCCCAGGATGCTGCACCTCTGCTTTTTAAATGCATTCAGAGCCTACCAGCTCTTAATACATCTAAAAATCAGAGCTGTGCTGCAGTTCCCCAGCTTATCGACTAGTCAATGGAAAGTCCATCAACTAGTCGATTGGTTGATTAAACTAAATTTAACATCCCCAACGGGAAGAGTGTTCTCTGAATTGTAAATTAGGTTTTTAAAAATTGGTCACCAAAAACAATGAAAATGAAAAAATACGCCCTTTCTGTAAGGCGGCCCCGTGTGGTGGAAGGCACTACTTGATATGAGGAAAGCTAGCAGGGTCTGATCCTTATTCTGCCCAGAGCTCTGAAGACCCATCCACAGAATAGGTATAGCCACTTCACAGCTAGACCAGCAGTTTTGGAGTGCAGAATCGTGGTGCTTAGCCACGTCAGAGGTAAGCTGGCACTGTTTGACTTTCCAGTGCCAGACTGGGTGGATGACTCTTCCATCCGGCACATAGGAGGCAATCGTTTGCAGATTTGGTCTGACCTCACTGGGAGAATGCATGTGGGAAGCCACATCACCACTTTTCCGGCTGTAACTGCACTTTAAAATGACATGCTGACAGACTTCTGGCGTACCCAGCATTGCCAAAACGTCTGAGTTTTATCAAGGTCCTCGGATTTTCACATACCAGTGGTGGTCCAATGCCAACCACAAACTGTTCAGAGCTGTGGTCCGCAGGCGCTATGGTTCTGGCCTGTGAGTGAGTATTAAAAGAAACTGTTCTGTTTTACAGAACTTCAAGAAGCCGGCCTTTTGCCAGGGCAGTTCAAGAGACTGCGCAAGGAAGAAGAACACAGGGGGCAGTGCCATAAGAAAAAGAAAAACCATTGGAAAGAGCTTGTCAAGAATCCTAAAGAAGAAAAGCACCACAAACACGCCAGTAAGAAGTCCTGGGCAGACCAACACAGGGAGAAGAAACACAAGAAAGAGGTCCAAAGGAATACCGACCAGGAGCAGGACTTTCCTCGGGGGGGTAGAACACACTCTCCCAAGGGCAGCAAAACACCCAGCACAAAGCATCACAGCTCTGCCTTTTCTCCACATGGCAGGAGAACAAAAAATGGCCAGGAGCTGCTGGATGCAGCTAAGAAGAAGAAGAAAAAGAGAAGGCAGAGAAACAAGAGAGACAGCAGCCCCACCATTGATGAGAGTTTATTTCTTATAAAACAGAGGAAAAAGAAATCAAAACAGGAATCCAGCTGCTAATCGGTTAACAGAAAGCTACGGTGGGAGGGGGCGAGCTTGGCACTGTTTTCCCTGGGTATTTTTGGACCCTGTGCTAAGATGTAGAATTTGAATCCACCTTTGCCTACAGGCGTGGATGCATAAAGCCAAGAAGACAATTAATACTGAGCTTGTCTCTCAGCTTCTTAAAGAGAGTATTTGCCTCCCTTCGTGTTGTTCATTGGGTAGGAAGTTCTTAATGTACTCCAGTAAAACCACACTGTATTTTTCTGCAGTCCCTCTTTTGCTGTAAGTTGATGAAAGGTTGGGGGCTTTTTGCTTTTGTTTAGCGTTTTTGTTCATTTGGACGAATGAGGGGAAAGGTCCACAGTGGAGCGTATTGGCCTTTTCTTTCCTCAAGCGATTCCTTTTAAGCACATGTGATTCCCATGCAGCCTGACTTTAAAGAAAGGCTTTCACACTGGGGAGACCTGGAGGCGGGGCAGGGAAGGGGAAAGGAAACAGCAACACAAAACCCAATCTTTCTGGTGAAGCATTTTCTGTGAAATTGTTTTATTGTACATAGGACATGACAGATTTCTGCCCTGGAAACTCATGTGATGTCACAAATTCTTCAGTAGCACAGCACTGCAAGTTTAGTCTCAGGAGCAGGTGAACGACAAGGAAGCAGATCCTCGAATGAATAACAAATATCTTTACTAACTGGTAAGCAAGAGAAATCCATTTGACAAAATGTAACTGTTGGGTCGACATCTTGAATGAAATACACCATAGTTTTCCATGGGGTGGAAATCCTGCTTTTTAAAAGATAAAATTATATAGCAAGCTACAGAATACCACCAATTTACCTGCTTCCAGAAATATAATGCTGATGTTTAATGACTTAATGGGGTTTTTTTTAAGAAACAAAGTATTTTTTTTGTACTCAAAGATTTAAAATCTTTGTAAGGATAAATACTTTCTCAAAGGAACCAAGCAAATAAAGTTTGAAGTGGGGACACGTGAAAAGATGCGTAGGTTATATGTTTTCTTTTGAGGTAGAAAACAATACACAAAGCATGCTGGCAGAAATACTCAGTGCCTTGTCCAGAGATCGTCTCGGACCCCGCACTAGGGGAAGGACAGGGTCTCTGTGCAGTCTTCATCTGGGCCAAGGGTACTGCAGACCTGAGTAAGTTTGATCCATCTCGATTTTATCCCGTGGACCCAAGTGCACATCAGGATGTCATCCCTCCCACCTGCTGTTTTTTCTTCTTCTAAAGAGCTGTCAGCCCTCACTCCAGAGATCCTGGGACTGGAAAACATGCTTATCCCAGGAGAGGGCGGTGTCTCAAGGTCACGTTGATACGCATTGGTGAAGCCGCATGAGCAAGCCTACGGCGTGTGAATAAACAAAGGGCTTTAGTGCAGTGTGGGGTGCAGGGGTGGGCAGGAAGGTCGGAGTCTGGGCTAGTAATGGGGACAGTTGTCCCAAGAGTGGGGAGGGGGAAGAGAGGATTCAGTTCTTCGTTTCTTGCAGCTGCTACCCAGCAGAGGCTGCGGGGCTGGAGCTGGGCAGAACAGAGCGGCACGTGTCTGCAGAGGAGCGAAAGGGGTCTGCTGGGGAGGTGCTGGCAGCAGGGAAGTCTCTGCTTACAAGCTGGCTGCTCTCTGAAGTCTGCCACACAGGTCTGTGAAAGCACACAGGGCGTGGCATGCATTTCCCCCTGCGTGCAACCCAAGAACCAGGGCTCAGCCAATGACACGAATAGGCAGCAGCTTTAAAACAAACGGAAGACGTATTTTGTGCCGTGCCCCGCACAGGTGCTGTTATATCAGCACAAAGGGCACAGTGTATTTCCATAGGGCATCCCGGCACAGTGTAAATCCGCACGGTGTATTCTCTCAGGACAGCCCGGCACAGTGTAAATCCGCACGGTGTATTCTTACAGGGCACCCGGCACAGTGTAAATCTGCACGGTGTATTCTCACAGGACAGCCTGGCACAGTGTAAATCTGCACAGTGTATTCTTACAGGGCACCCAGCACAGTGTAAATCCGCACAGTGTATTCTCACAGGACAGCCTGGCACAGTGTAAATCCGTACGGTGTATTCTTACAGGGCACCCGGCACAGTGTAAATCTGCACGGTGTATTCTCACAGGACAGCCCGGCACAGTGTAAATCCACACGGTGTATTCTCACAGGGCACCCGGCACAGTGTAAATCCGCACAGTGTATTCTCACAGGACAGCCTGGCACAGTGTAAATCCGCGCGGTGTATTCTCACAGGACAGCCTGGCACAGTGTAAATCCGCACGGTGTATTCCTACAGGGCATCCCAGCAGCCACCCTGTGCACTGTGCTGTTACCTAGAACCATGAACAACCGAACTGAATTAGTTAGCCCAGCACCAAAGCCGTGCATGGGCAGCAGCAGTAGGCGCTTGTCCTGTTCTGTGGGCCAGTGGGGAAGGGCACAGCTTGCACTGTACCTGTGGGTTACCTTACCTGGAGCTGGGCTCCAGATGGGGGCCATTCCCCAGCAGCGTTTCTGCCGGGGCCAGGAATAGAACTTAGCCCCTCTGAGTGCAGAGCCAGCCCTGAGCCACGCTGCCCCTCCGAAAGGAGAGGCCAGACCGGAGTGCGTGGCTGGGCTGAGACATGCAGAGGAAGGCCTGGGCAAGAGGGGGGTGGTTGTGTGGCCTCAGAGCCATGGCGTTGCCACAGGGCTGGCTTAGAGCAGGCCCTTTGGAGACAGGCTTAGCCTGGACAAGTGGGGATCTCTTCCAACCCTAATCTATGATTCTAAGCTGCCCTTCATTCCGACACACTCCCCAGCTGGCAGCTCCCTCCTCGGCAGCGCAAATACGGCGCTACGTTCCAGGTTCTTGCCAGCAAGCCATCGCCTCTCGCAATGATCTGAGTGCACAGTGTTGCTGGGCTTTGCCAGGCCCTGCACCTCTGGTCTCCTCGGTAGGTTCTCCTTGGCTGTCCCTCCAGATCAGGCATTGTCATGCTGATCCGTCTGCCTGAGCGCTCTTTCCCCTCCTTCCCACGGAAGAAAACACGTCTCAGTCTTGGCTTGGTGTCATTTGAGCTAGTGTAGAAATTGCACATCCCGCAATATTAGGCTTCCTCCGTGGTTTTGTCAGCTGCCTGGGCCGACAGCGCATGGTCGTGCTCCCGCTGTCAGCCCCGCACGTTAACGACTGCGCTGTAGCTGCAACAACCTGTCTGGTTGTCAAAAAAATGAACAGGCAAAACCTAGTTGTTGAGTGGTCATGTTGTTCCAGCAACTTTTTCTTCGACAGGTCTTCCCTTCCTTTTCCTAGTCGCTGCAGTTAGTAAAGATCCATTGTTACTTCTCTGTGATTTTCCACGACTTGCCCACAACTCAGCCCCGACTCTGACAGTCCTCCTCCAATTCAGCTAGGGCCCCAGCTGTCCTGTTTGCAGAAGCATTTGTTTTCTTCTGCACATACTAGTGCAATTTGTCAAGCTCTCACCGCTCCAGTCGTTCATCCCCCAGGCAGAGTTCACACGGGACTTGATCCAAAGCCCACTGAAATCAATGGAGGGATTTTGGTGGACTTGAGATGGGGCATAAAACGCCTGGTTCTTCTGGGAGGGTAATTGCACAGAAAGCTTGAAGTGCTACGTCAGAATGAACACGTCTTTTTCAACAAACTAGGAAAGCTCTTGTGATTTTTTTTTTTTTTTTTTTTTTTTTTTTTTTGGTAATGTCTGACAGCTTGGCCCAGATGACTGAAGGATGGTTTCCCAATGGGGACCTTCATGCAGGTTTGCTGTGTGGTCATGTCTATCTGCATAACATTCTTTTTTTTAAAAACCCCACATTTCTAGCTATAAATTAGCCATGAAAGTTGCCTGGGTGACGATGCAGCTCTGTGGGCTGTTACCACTTGAAATCTCATTGAGTGTACTTTCTAAAACAAAGTTAATGAGGACTAACGACGCTGTGCAAGGCCAATCTCCAACATTACAACTCCCTAATCACTCCGAGAATGTGGCAGCACTCGCCTAAAAATCCGTTTTTATCCTGTTGTTCGGGGCTTAAACAGAGCATAAGCTTCAGGAACTGGTGTATGGAAAATTTGCCACTGACTGAGCAGCCTAGATACATCTCGCTCTTCCTCCTCCACTCAACTTGTGTCTTAAGAGGTTCTTTTGAACTCTTGGTGGATTTTCTATGCCCAGTGGTTTTTCATTTTGCCTTTTAATTTTGACTTTAATGACTTATTTTTAACAAAAGAACAAAGTAACCACAGAGCTTTAAAATAATAATAATAAAAATCCTCACATACACATTGGGTTGTTTAAATTTTAAATTAGCTTCAGGAAAATTCTGCTGTAATTAAACTTAGAAAATTCTACCTAAACTGCATATTGCGTACAGATTAGTCAGCCACTCCATATCTATCTAGTTAGGTCACTGATCTGAAATCTGGCAATTATCATGTATGTAGAAGGTATGCGGGTACTATGGAATGGGAGAATTTAGACTAATGTATAACTTGTACCGAGTCACACAGATAAAGGTCTCTTGGCATCAGAGGATAATGCCTCCAAAATGAATCCAATTCTGTTTTCAGCAGTTACTGTAAAAAGAGAAGCAAAGAGATAGAAGTTGTTGGCTTGTCTCCAACTTTGTCACGTAGTCTAGGGATTTGCTGTGCAAACGCCTTTGCAACAGTACAGATTTTGCTTTTATAAAAATCGTATTTTATCTTTGTGTGTTTACAGTACACTGTAGCATTCAAAACAAGTCAGTAGAGTAAGGACAAAAAAAGAATTCCTTAAACCAATCAATACATAAGAACGGCCTGACTGGGTCAGACCAACGGTCCATCCAGCCCAGTGTTCTGTCTTCTGACAGTGGCCAATGCCAGGTGCCCCAGAGGGAATGAACAGTGCAGGGAATCATTTAGTGATCCATCCCAGGTCACCCCTTCCCAGCTTCTGACAAATAGGCAGACTGTTTTGGGGAGACACATAGTACTTATGGCAGCTCCAAAAGGTTAATCGAACTGCTAATAGGATTTTTATATCATTCAAACATTTCTTTGGCGTTATGCTTTTCCTTGTTTAGGGATAGTAGACGAGGGTTCTTGAGAAATGACGAGGAGTCCTGTAGCACTTTAGAGACCAACAAAAATATATAGGGTCATGAGCTTCATGGTAAGATCTACTTCAAGAGATGAGTTGGAGGGGAAATAACAGTATCCAAGATCTATATAACAGCAAAAGCAGTTACCTGTCAATTGTAGGACTCATGTTAAATAAGTGGGCTGGAAGTGTCCCCATGCATAGCTTTTGATGTGTGAAAATGCAGATGTCAATGGCTTTGTAATATGCCAACCAGTTAATGTCTGTATTCAAGCCCAGGGTAACAGTGTCAAATTTGTAGATGAATTTCAGTTCTGGAGTCTCTGTAATTGGCTGGTAAAATTCCTTTGTAGAAGAACGCGTACTTTTAAATCCATGATTGAGTGACCAGACAGGTAAAATGTTCCCCGACAGGTTTCTGTATGTTATCATTTCTGATGTCTGATTTGTGTCCATTTATCCTTTGTCGTAGAGACTGCCCAGTTTGGCCGATATCCCTGGCAGAGGGGCATTGCCGGCACTTGATGGCATAGATCACATTAGAGGACGTGCAGTTGTAGAGTTCTCGGGAGAAAGTTTTGAACGGCATTAACTAGAAGACACTGTCTGGGAAAGAGAGGAGTGGTGCGGAAATCTACTCCATAACATTTGTAAATATTTTAAAGTGGATAAGTTATGTCAGAGTTTCACCTTTTCCAAATTGTCCTGCTTTCAGCACTTGTCTCGTCTTGTCAGTGATTGCTACAGTATGTCACATAGTTGTAACAATTCTAGTAACAGTCCTTTGGATTTCAGTACTACAGCTGGAATTCACCCTTGACACAAGCAGTCCAGGGCTCCTGGTGCAATTCCGTGATCTACCTGTATTCACTACAGCCGATGGGCTCAGAAGAGGTGGTTAGATGAATGTGATATACTCACTTTCAAATGGTGAGGTTTCATTGCTATAATCTAGCAGTCACTCCGCCAATACAAATGGGGAGCTTTTGTCTTCATTCTCTTCATTTTTCTGACCACAAAATGCCAGCCACATTACCGAATGCTGCCTTGGGGGTCTGTGTCCTATAACTGTCTCCTGGCCATTTCTAACAGCCATGCTGCGTCAGTGTATCTGTGGTTGGGTGTCAGATCCCACACCCTGCCTTTGCAGAAGCAAATATAGAGCATAGAATCATAGAATCCCAGGGCTGGCAGAGACCTCAGGAGGTCAGCAAGTCCAGCCCCCTGCCCAGAGCAGGACCAACCCTAACTCAGTCACCCCAGCCAGGGCTTGGTCAAGCAGGGACTTAAACACCTCTAGGGACGGAGATTCCACCCCCTCCCTAGGGAACCCATCCCAGGGCTTCCCCACCCTCCTGGAGGCAGATGAAAATGGAGCGTGGCCCAGGGAAACAGGAGTGGGTCTGAGGCAGCCGCTGCCGCCTGGGCACGAGGAGCATGGCGCTGTAGGCCTGACACGCTCACGGAACGTTTGGTGTGTTGGATTCTCGGCAGTGCCAGAAAGGGCGAGATCTGGAAATGGCCTGTCTGAGGGGTAGCGCTGTGAGAGGGGCTGTTGACAGGAAGTACCAGAGTCCAAGAGGCTTCTGAACTATACCTAGCCAGGAAGGGGGCCCCACCTGGTGAGTGACCCCTGCACAGTGCTTCTCCCCCCCCCCCAGTCTTGTTAACTGGGAGGGGACGGGAATAGCCTACACCACTGGGCTAAGAAGGAGGCCAGAGGACTGAGTTAGTCCAGACCTCCATGCAAGGAATCGGGGGTCACCCAGCGTCACATTTAATTAGGTCCACGGTGCTGCCGGGCATGGGAGAAGGATCACACCTGCCTTGTGCTGTATGGACTCTTAGCGTTCACATTGGAGCTTTTTCTGCTGCGTCTGATCCGCCCGAGGCGTGGCGTGTTCTTCGCTCCGCGTGTCTCTGGCAAAGAGATGGACCTATTCCACCAATCAGCGGCACCTTCCCTCTTCCAGTCAAGAATCAGCTGTTGCGTGCCTCAGCAGCTCGGCCCCTTGTGCAAAGGAAATCCAGTGGCCAACATGGCTGGCTAGTGGAAGAGCAGAGATGCCGCCATGGAAGGGAAGTCGGGGCGAATGCCCGTCAGTTCTGCATGCCCGTTACAGGCGGCGATCGTCGGGACATGCAAACTGGGAGAAGCCGTGTCCCTAAGAGCCAGTTGCAGCGGCAGCACGCAGATTTAAAGGAAGCAAAAGCCAACGTGGCAGAGCAATGTTAGCCCTCCAGGCCACTGGAGCCAACTTTAAGGTCACCGTGGATTGGGAATCGTAGCTTCGGCTTTGCCATCCAACGTGGCGTCGATACCCTGCGCAGCCACGGATTCTGAGCCAAAGGCTCATACGTCGATTGTGAGGGGACAGACGGGCTTCGGCGCTCAGCTCATTGGGTTTCTATTAAACACACCTCAGAGCAGAGAGAGACAGTTGCAAAGCCCGGCAGCAGCCGGCCGCGGCCCCGGCCCCCTGTGCCAGCACGTAGCACTCACGCACCTTCTCCCCCAGCTAAGCGTCCTTTCAAACAGTGAGAGCCAAGAGGGAGCCCGGGCTGCCTGGCAGGCCATAATTGGGCTGCTTTGCATTGCAAAATGATCATTAGCACCTCAGTTCATTATCAAAGCAAATTGAATTTTCCCATGTAGAGGAGCCGGTTATATTTATAAAGGCTATATTGTTGATATAGGCAGAAAAAATTAATTCATGACAAATGTGAGGAAAATTAATAGTCTTTAACCAGGACAATATTTGACTGTGTCTAATTGTCCTTTGCCATGTAAAGCATGCTATCTCCTCCAGCGCGCTGACGGAGAGTCTCGCGAAGGGCTTCGGCGTTTACTCTGAAGAGATGGTATTGAAACCATTAGAAAAATGGAAATTAACTGCATGCCAGTCTGGCAAACGTGCCCAGAGCAAAAGTTGCAGAAAGTCAGCAGCCGTCCCGGGTGTATTTGTGGGCAAACACCTCAGCAGAGCTGCTGTGTACTTTTCAGGATGGCGCCGTGAAGCCAAACCCACTCAGGCAGGGGAGGAAAAGAGAAACCGCCAGGGAGCTGATGGTCACGGCGTGTAAATGGCTCCGAGCTACTGGCCCCTTGAACAGCTCCCCTGCAGGTGGCAGAGAAAGCGATTTCAGCCACCCTAATGATAGCCGCCTTCTTGCCTCGGAGTGCCAGGTTAGATGTGCTGGGACGGGCACTAACCCGGACCAGCGGCCACGGCAGGGCCCTGGCACCTCTTGGCTCGGCAGGACTTAGCCTCAGCACCTCGGGGCTTGCTCCACCGCTGATTAAAGTACACGATTTCCTTGAGCCCTGGCACCTAATTGTTGGAGTCCCAGCACCTCTTGCATTGCAGATTAGGCTCTGAGCCAGCCATCTCCTGGTCCCCTCCCCATGCTAGTGCAGCAGGAGAGGACGCCCTAGCACTGCCCCCTGGAACGTGGTCACTCACAAAGCCGCCCGGCCCTGGGGGCTGCCGTTTTCAGAGCTCGCCCCTGGATGTGGCCAGATGCCTCCCCTCCCCTCTCACTGGACACGTGGGCGCAGCTGCCTGGCAGGGGAATGCTAGGTCGAGCCGGGAGTAAACTGCAGCAGAGGGCCCCAGGCTGGAACATGGGGGAAGACTGACACACGTTGGCAGTGAAGATGGCACGGCGCCTGCCCGCTCCATGCCAGCCAGCCCCCAGCTCCCAGCCCTCTGCTGTGCGCCCAGGCCGTGGAACCCCGGTGGGACCCGGAGCAGCTGCAGAATCTCTCCTGCTAGTGCACTGGTAGTGGGGGCAGGGCTCGCGGGAGAGATTGTGTAGCTGTTCCCAGCCACTCCAGCGGGGAGCGGGCGTGTCCGGGGTATCCCAGCACGCACCAATGGAACGGGGCCGCTCAGTGTGACTGGGAGCAGCCCAGAGACTGCTCTAGCTCAGCCGGGACCTGATCCCTGGCCAGGCCGGGGTGTAGGAAATCTGACCTGTAAGGAAAGGGAGGGGAGGCCTTGCTTTGCCCTGTTATAGTTCAGACCCAATAAGTCTTCAGAGCTGAGCGACTGGTCCCTGTGGCCCCGGGCGGAAGGGCAGGGTGTGGCGGGCAGATTCAAGCTGGATATGAGGGCACTCTGCTTAAGGCGGAGGGCAATCCCGCTCTGCAGCAGGCTTCCGAAGGAGGCTGTGCTGGAGATTTGTAGGAATACGCTGGGCAAGCCCCTCTCGGGGTGGTCCTGCCTTAGCAGAGGGGCTGGCCTGGACGCCCTAAAGTCCCTGAGCAGCACTAGGTTGTTATCATTCCACGGCACCTCTGCTCCCCTGCCCACCCTTGCAATAGGCGCCACACTGGATCCAGGCCACTGGCCCTCCCTTTCACGCACTCTGAGGTTGTCCTGCCCGGGCTCTGGAGGGAAAAGGGTTTTTCAGGCTCCCTGGCGGAACAGGGCCTTGAGCTTGCAGCTTTCTGCATCGGAAGCCCCAGCCTGGGTTCTCTCCCCTACCCCCTTTCCCGAGGGCTCTATGGACCGTCTAGAATTAGACAGCAAATGTCGTCCAATGGGCTTTACCAACCCACAGGCCTCTGGAGCTTGACTTTTGCAAGCGCAGCTGGCGCGAAACTCCTCACGACGGCAGGTGTGTCTGCCGCCTCGCTAACGAGCGTGCTTGCTCCGTTCGAGTGCACAATTCTTTCCAGCGCTTCCGCTAACATCCTCGCTTTGGCGCAGTGCTCTTCTCTGGTCGCCCTGTGAAAGGCCTCGTCCTCGTCAGTCTTAGAGAGCGCCCTTTATCTCCACCGCGACATGGAGCCGAAACATCCCCCTGGAGCCCCTGGACACGGATCTGAAATGCTCCCTTCCTTCTACGCAGCCAGGCAACTTGAAGTTAATTTGCATTGGATAATTATTTTCAATTAAGTGATAACAATCCTGTTCCGTACAGAAATAATCTTGTCCAAAGGCCAAACAGTTTATCCTGCCTAGGAAACAAGGCGACGGCTCTGACATGACAGAACAGCCAAGCTGCAGTGTTGGGGAGCAGAGGCCGTGCTCAGGGAGGGCTAACGGGAAGCCCAGCGGCTAATCTAGCTCTTCTCCACCCGCCAGTGCAGCCAGCACTTGGTACCACTCTTGATCCGCGGCGTGCCACCCCTGTGCATATGGAGCGGGTTTGCTCACAGGACTTTCCCTGACCACTCGCAGCGGTGTAGAGAAGGCCTGAGGAAGGCGTGTGGGTGGGGGCGTGCATTCGTCTCCCAGAGAACCTCTGTGTCCCAGGATAACCGACCTGAGCAGTGCAGGCCTTCGTAACGGTGGAGTTGTCAAACGGGAAAGAAACATTCGTTCTTACGTACAGGACTGGCTTCCTAAGGAAGCTACTCGCTCCTGCCTCCCAGGACAGCCCATTGAAACCAATATGGAACATCAAAGAACAAAGGCTTTGCTGATGTTCCTTCCTCCCTCCCTCCGCCCCAGGAAGAGGAGACAGGTGTATGGACGCCTAAGCCTAGCCCATGCGCTTCAACTCTGCGGGGAAGGCAATACAAATCTCTGACAAGAAGGAACTCTGTTGCCGTGCTGCTGGGGCTTTGGGAGGGCAAGGTTTCTGGGCATAAGCAAGGGACCCTCAGCTGCGTGGCCTGGTTAGCCCTAAGGGATATCTAGAGTTTGCACATCACCGCAGCGTTGATCACCGTTTGGGATCTAACACTGTACCTTGTTTGTGCGTGCGTGCTTCCCTGCTTTAACCTTGCAAATCATCTCTTTATTTCTTCTTGGTTAGTGCTTCTCGGCCTCTGGGCTCAGATCCAGGGCTCTCCAGTGCTCCGATGGTGTGAGGAGGAGGACTTCCTTCTGCGTGTTTTAACTCTGCTGCCTCCTCATGTCATTGGGAGATCCCTGGTACTTGGGCATGTGAAGGGGCAAATAAGACTTTCTTACTCACTTTCTCCACCCCGGTCATGATTTTATAGACCTCTGTCGTATCCCCCTTAACATCTCTCTTCTAAACTGAACAGTCCCAGTCTCTTTGACTCTCTCCTCATAGAGAAACTGTTCCACATCCCGAATTATTGTTGTTGCCTTTCTCTTTACCTTTTCCAATATGTCCTTTGAAGATGGGGCACGCACATCTGCATGCAGGATTCAAGGTATGGCTGTTCCGTGGATGTGCACAGGGGCATTATGATATTTACTCGTTTATTCTCTAGCCCTTTCTTAATCATTCCCAACATTGCTTGCTTTTTTTGGCTGCCACTGCACGTTGCGTGGATGTTTTCAGAGAAACGGGCCACGATGGCGCCACAATCTCTCTCGAGTGGGAACAGCTGATCTAGTCCCCACCGTGTTATACGTGTAGTTGGGATTGGGTTTTCCACTGTGCATGACTTTGCATTTAGCAGCTTTGACTGTCATCTGCCATTTTGTTGCCCTTTCACCCAGTTTTGTGGGACCCCTTTGTAGTTCTTTGCAGTCTGCTTTGGACTTCACTATCGTGAATAATTTTGTATCATCTACAAACTTCGCCACCTCACTGCTTACCCCCTTTTTCCAGGTTATTTATGAATACATTTAACAGCACTGGTCCCAGTACGGACCCTTGTGGGATCTCACCATTCTGAAAACTGACCATTTATTCCTACCCTTTGTTTCCTGTCTTTTTACCAGTTACTGATCCATGAGGGGACCTTAGCTTAAGAGCCTTTGTTGAGAGACCTTGTCAAAGGTTTTTTGCAAATCCAGGGACACTCTATCCACAGCGTCACCCTTCATCACATGCTTGGTGACCCCCGCAAAGAATTCTAGTAGACTGGTGAGCGCGAGTTCCCTTCACAGGAGCTGTCTTGACTTTCCCAATGAATCATACTCATTGACGTCTCTAGTAAATCTGTCCTTTACCAGAGTTTTGACCAGTTTGCCCAGTACTGCAGTTCGACTTACTGGCCTGTAATCGCCAGGATCGTTTCTGGAGCCTTTTTAAAAATTTGGGACCACATTAGCTATTCTCCATTCAACAGAAGTTGATTTAAGGGGTGGTGTGTAACCCAGAGTTAGTAGTTCTGCAGTTTCACATTTGAGTTCCTTCAGAATGCTTGGGGGAATACCACTTAGTCCTGCTGACTTATTCCTGTTTAATATATGACCTGAAAGCATGGCGTGGGGGTCAGGTGGAACTGCGTTATCTCCTAGTGGCCCCACATCATGACCTGGAGAGGTGCGGTCTCACGGGGAACGGGCAGGAGGGCAGGGTCCGGCCATCAGTAGCCTCTGCCTGCTCTCAGGCGAGCTTCCTCTGGGTGGGCCCTCTGCGAGCGAGGCCTAGCTTACTTCTAGGCTGGGGCCGAGAGCTGGAGGGGGAATGCAGGGGCAGTAAGAGGGTTTTTCTGGGAGATTGCTCTCTGGGTTATGTCCAGCCACCGCCCTTCTATCAGAGCTGGAGAGCAGACCCCTTCACAGTGAAGTCAGTTGTTTCGTGTGTTCATTTGCATGCCGTACCCAGAATGCTTGGGGAGCAAACGGAAAGGTTTGGGGCGTGTTTATTAGCACATAGATTTCTATAATGCGCTCTGCTTGAAGACGATTTTTTTTAATCGACTGATGGCCAATCAGTTGGGAAGATTGGACTGTGGAGCTCCCGCAAGTGAAAAATAGCCTATAGGGTTTCTTTTTAGGGGCAATTTTTAATATTCAAATGAGACCTAATCTCCATGAATAAAATGACTGTTCCCAAAGGGATCATGCCCAATTTAAATGTATAAAATGCCATTAAAAGGGCACTAGCTTGCCATTAAAATTTAACTCCAGCAACCCCCCCCCCATGTCCTTTGAATGAGAGTTGCGTAATGCAGCCTGCGATGCTGGCGGAGGAGTTGTGACGTACAAGCTCGTAGAGTACAGTACCAAGGCATTGTTCCCACAAAGCCTGCCGCCAGGCCCATTGGTGGGAACAAAGCCGAACACCAGCCCTGCCTGCATGTGAAGACGCGGCCATGCCTTGGCAGCGCGGCTCTGGGCCCCGAAGAGAGGGGGGCACGTCCAGACCTCCACTTAGAGGAACGCAAAGGGGAATAAGTAACAATCTGGTCTCAAGTCAAGTCTGTGCCTCCTGCTTGTTAAATAGGCTCCGCTCTGACAAACTACGGTGGTAAGAATTTGTATGACAAGAATTACCGCCGGCAGGAGCCTTGGCTACTCCGTGCACTTGGCAGGGCATTCTAGGTCAGTTTCCAAATGTAGAGCAGGCGTAGCTAGAGCTCATTCAGCCAGCTGTTCCTAGCCCCAAAGCAAGGCCCTCCGCTTCGGGAGTGGATGCAGGGATCCAATGGGCCGGTCCCCTCACTGGGCAAGTGGGTTCTGGGAAGCGGGATGCTTGTGTAACTCGTTGCCGTAGGATGTAAAGAAGCCGTGAGTTGAGTGCAGGCCCTGCTTCATCGCTTGGGTGTCAGTAGCACCTTGCTGGCTCAGTCAGGTGCCATTGTGCTGGGGATCGTGTACACGTGTAGCCAGGGCGATCCCTAGCCCTGCCAAGACGTGAGCGGCAGAGGAGAAAGCGAGCGGAGGACGGCGGCACAGGACTTCACCGCACAGACTAGCTGCGTGCGCCGTTCGTACCCGTCTGTGATCACAACTTGTCACCCAAGGAAAAGGAGAATTAGGCCCTTACGGGAATAAGAAGCATCCACCATAGAGTTCGATTACAGTGTATCTGTAAGCGATGCAAACCCTCATGCTGTGCGGCGTAAATCCACTCCTAGAGACTGGGGGACCGACAGGTCATTCGCAAATGGCTTTGGTCACAGTGAGAGGCAGGCCGTGGCTGGCAGGCCGTTCCTCAGGGCCTCCCCTCCCGCACCGATGGCCCCACAAAGCACCGAGCACACCAGCCAGCGAGGCGCACTGCCGCGAAAGAGAGGGCCGTGTGAAGGAGCTGCCTGCCCTTCCCCGACAGCGGCCCTGCTCCACCACATCGCAAGGCCAGCCAGTTTGCTTGCGCGTGTCGGGGGCTGTAGGCCGTCAGTCCAGACAGCGCCCAACTGCTCCTGGTGGCAGCGTGCGCAGTGAACATTGCGAGCTGCATGGGGCCAGTGGCCTTCCCAGCAGCGGGTAGCACGTGGGCCGGATCGTGGCCATGCTGCGTGCCGACGGCAGCCTGGCCTGCCGCCGCCCCCGGGAGCATTAAACAGCCAGCGCCTTCCAAGCAGCGTCTGGGGGAGCGGCCAGCATTTGGTGCCGCTTAGTCGGGAACCGAAGCGTGGCCTCGGGGGCTACGTTTGGGCCCTCACGTTTGAAGCTCGTGGCCAGGAATTCTGTGGCGCTGGGGAAGAGGCGGAGCTCGGCTGGGTCCTTGGGAGACCTTTTGCTGTGCTCTGTGTTGCAGAGGCCCCTCGACCACGTGGCAAGGGCATGCTCATGCCTCCCCTGCGAGGAGCAGGGCTCTACCGTGGTCGGGCTGGTGTCACGAGGACTCTCCCGGAGCCGGCAGCTGAAATGACAGCTGAGCTTGCAACCCAGGCTCCGGCGGCAAACGTGAAGCAAGGCGCCCTACGGGCTGACGGGCGGTTCACCCCAGTGGGGATCTCACGCACCCTGGGCCGTCTGCCTCTGCACAGCGCCAGCCTGTTCCCGGGAGGGAGGTGCGAGGGAATGCAGAAGCCGTTACTCCCCGGCACCTGCTCCTGTGGGGCCGGCAGCCACGGGACAGCTGGAGGAAGGGCCAGAAAACCCCTCCCTTGACTCTACTGCCCGGACGCTGGGGGCGGCAGCAGGGACCTGGGCCAGCAGAGAGCCCCCATCACCTGGGTTAGCAGCACAGCCCCAGCAGCGGGGAGGCTGAAAGGGAGTCTCCGTGAAGCCAAGGCCTCGGGCAGTGGGTGTGCAGGCAGGAAGGACCCGGCGCCTACATCAAATCAGGCCGGTGCCCCCCCCATCTCTGCCCCCTCCCTCCCGCCGCAGCCAGCTGGGAGCAGGACCCCTCGGGAACTGCAAAGGGGAGGCAGGTACGACAGAGGTCCGGGAGGCACGTGTTTAAAATCCATGGGGAGAGGAATCGGGGGGACGGGGAGTTCACCCAGCTTTGTCTGGCTCCTCAGAGCATCACAGTCCGGATCTGGACTGCCCCAAATCATCTGTCACCTCCACGGCCAGCGCGCCGTCGTCACCACCCTGCCGTGCTAGAACGCTGGCCCTTCCTTCCCACCCTCGGCGCCGCCTCTTAGCACTGCCCCTCGGCCCCAGGCCACCTGTGTGGCTTGTTGAGAGGCCCGAGAAACGATCTTGCCTCTGGTCTACTCTTTGGTGGGCAGGGAAAGCATTCCCAGGCGTGGGGAGCTGGGCTTTCCCTCGGCAGAAAGTGGCTGGGTCGTTCCGGCCTCACGCTCACTGAGGTGTTGCGGAATTCGATGGTTTATTGTTTCAGGCACGTGACATAACATAAGAATGGCCACACCGGGTCAGACCAAAGGTCCGTCCAGCCCCGTGTCCTGTCTGCCGACAGTGACCAATGCCAAGTGCCCCAGAGGGAGTGAATCGACCAGGTAATGATCAAGCGATCTCTCTCCTGCCATCCATCTCCACCCTCTGGCAAACAGAGGCTAGGGACACCATTCCTTACCCATCCTGGCTAATAGCCATTTATGGACTTAACCTCCATGAATGTATCTAGTTCTCTTTTAAACCCTGTTATAGTCCTAGCCTTCACAGCCTCCTCAGGCAAGGAGTTCCACAGGTTGACTGTGCGCTGTGCACCTTAGCCCTCTCAGGGAGGGCCCGGGGTCTGTAATTCCTCACAGTTTTTTAAAGTTAGAGCAACGTTTATTCCCCTCTTGGCCTCTTCTCTCAGTGCTGTAGCTGGCTGAATAAGAGGCGGCCTGTTGTAGTCGGCATCTCACCTTTGCTTCAGAAAGCTCAGGTGCTCAGCTTCTAGCCCAGGTGGCGTTAATGGAGTGATATCCCAGCCCCTCTCTTTTCAACCTGGAAACAATAGGTACAGCCCCGTCTCCTCTGCAGCAATGTCTGGGACCAAGCAGACAGTTCTTCGCAGAATGTCCTTCTCCTCCTTCATTGCTCCGTTAGGCTCTGACCTGCGGAACCAGAGAGATGCCACTTGCCCCAGGCCACACAGGAAGTCTGTGATAGAGCGGAGGACTGAAGTGGGAGCACTGGGGGCCCAAGTGCCTTAACCACTAGGCCATCCTGCCTTATCTTTCTGCTAAACGAAGGAGTTTATCAAAAGTGTTTCACGTCCCTCCTGCTGACGTCAATGGCCACTGGATCCTGGCTGTCCAGGCTAGTAAGCCCTGCCTGCACTCTTGTCAGCTCCAAGGGAGGATGCCAAAGCACACCACAAGTTTATTTAAAACTAATAAGCAAAAGTTCTTCACACAGCGCATAGTCAACCTGTGGAACTCCTTGCCTGAGGAGGCTGTGAAGGCTAGGACTATAACAGAGTTTAAAGAGAAGCTAGATAAATTCATGGAGGTTAGGTCCATAAAAGGCTATTAGCCGGGGGTAGGAATGGTGTCCCTGGCCTCTGTTTGTCAGAGGCTGGAGATGGATGGCACAAGACAAATTGCTTGATCATTGTCTTCGGTCCACTCCCTCCAGGGCACCTGGTGCTGGCCACTGTTGGCAGACAGGCTACTGGGCTAGATGGACCTTTGGTCTGACCCAGTACGGCCGTTCTTATGTTCTTATGTGCAGTGCATCACTTGCAACACACAGCACACTGCACGTAGCCGTCCTGTTGTGGTGGGGATGCACAGAGCAACACAACACTGACTATGGATTTCTTGCACAATAGCCTGTAAGTAGTCAGAAGCAGCGATCGCATAACGAGTCAATAGTGTATGTTATGTGTAAATATCTACTCCCCCGACAGGAATATCTCAGAAGGAGCTTTCTCCTGCTCCCAAAGAATTAATTTGCATCAAAGTGTATAATACATATTTAAATATGCATTTAACTGTTTGAGTGAGTAGGCGGGTGAATATGCATGGTATACCAAGTACATATTTAACTAATCGTGTCATTAATTAGAGAAAACATTCCAACCCACTTACTACTTAAGGGAACAGAACGTCTTCACAAGTGTTTTAATGACGGTGGTGGTGATGTTCTAAAAAAGATGGAAGTGGTGGGCTGCAAGCGGCATAAACACGAATCTGGCGCCTGCGGGGTCCATCGGAGAGAGGAGAATAATTCACTCAAGCAGAATCGATACAGGTCCCAGCAGCCACCCAGCGAACAGACTGAGCTGGTGCTTAGAAAGAAGATAGCGATCTATTGTTCTCCAGGCCCACCAATCAGGGCGAACGAGACTTTGCCAGGCCCTGGAGGGAGCCGGCTCTGAGCCCCCAGAAGGGGCAGGGACTTGGGTGTAAGGGATGGGGCTGGGGGCTAGCTTTCCCCAGCCAGCACTTCGGTGCCATAAGGATTGTAGGGCGCCCAGCAGCGATTTAAAAGGCCCGGAGCTCCAGCAGCTGCTGAGAAGATGAGTAACGGGGAGACACTGGCCAACAGGGGGCGCTCAAGGGCTGGAAGAGCTAATTCCCAGTTAGACCAGCAGGAGGCGCCACTCGGTGAGTGCTCAAACCGTGTTGGAGTAGCCCGAGCGCTCTGTTCCTGCAGTACCCTGCCCCGAGTGTTCCCTTCGCAGCCCATCTGAAAGAGCAGGTTCCAGCAGCCTACCTCTAGGGAGCATCTCCTGCTTTTATTTTCAAATGGAAGAAATGGCCTGATTGGAAAAAACCCTTTTTCCCCCCCAGATTGAAGCAGTTTCCAAATACGCATCAGCCTCTAACTGTGCTGTCCCCTCGCCTGGCTCAGCTCCCGGGGCCACATTTCACTAGCAAGTATGTGAACGGGAGCAAAGCTATTGCCCGAGCCAGCAGCGCGGCGCTGAGGTGCCCGCGTCCAGGCAGCTGATAAGAACAGCTTGCTTCTGCACTAGTGCTGAACTGAGCCCTGACCACCGGCGTGCCGTGCTATTGTGTACAAGAAAGAAATCAGCCCGCGTTAATTCTCGAAAAAGAAAACCGTTTAATCACGGTAAGAAACTAGACCTTGAGGGTATCGTTTCAAAAATAGAGGCAGAGATTAGAAGGGATTTGTGAGATTGTGTTTATTCCCAATTTAGGCGCTTTCCATAAATTAATTATAGAAGCAAGGCAAAACAAGTGAGGAGTACACTGGGAAATTCTCAGAGTGTTAGTCATTTTCATGCAGTAATATTCATGCCATCTGCTTGCCTTTCTCTCCTTTCTTTAAATGCTCCATTGTTAACCCTGGCTTATTTTCTTCTCCTGCATTTGTCCTGTCTAACTCCATCGTGCTCCTGCTGGCGGTAACACAGCTCACTCTTGTATACTGGAGATGCATTAAAAGTAGGAACGCTTGCTTTTTTGCAGTGGGCCCTTTCCATAGCAAACAGCCCATAGTCAGGTGGCAATGGATGTTTCTTCCTTTTTGAAAAGCACACACGCGGGAGGGCAGGGGACTGGACTTGAGGCCCTCGCCAGTTCTAGGGTTCTCTGAATGTCAGTGTTTGAGCTATAAATTACGACAAGCGAGGCTAGTTCAGAGATCACAAGGCCAAAAGGGACCATTATAATCATCTCCTGGTATCTGACTGGCCAGGCAACCTCGCTCTGTAATTCTGTGCTGTGCTGAGTTAGCTAAACAATGGCTATTTTTGAAGACAGGCCGAGTATGGTCCAGTGACCACAGCCTGGCTCTGGGAATCAGGGTCGCTTGGTTCTGTTCCTGGCCCCAACAGTGACGTGCCTTGTGATCCCAAAGGTGTCACTTCCTCTCCTCGTGCCTCAGTTTCCCTATTTGTGAAACGAGGTTAATGCTACTTTCTTTTAGTGAGAGCATTTAGTCCTATGGATGACAGGTGCTCTCTAGATACAAGGGCTGAGAAAAATGACTGTAGCTGACGGATAATGCAGCAAAGCAGGCTTGAAGATTTCGGGATCTCTTATGTGATTGATGTGCCCCAAGATTTACTTTTGAAAAACACGTATAATGATGGCAAGTCAACATCTAAGTCCCTCCCGGGCCGAGACCTGTGTGGCTGACCCACCCTGCAGCGGCGAGCTTTCACAGCCATAATCCAGTGCAGAAAACCTGCAAGGGAGGCGAGACCAGGTGTCGCCATCCTCTGGTGCCCCCAGGCAGAGACCGCACCCAAGGATGAAGGGTGCTTGCTTCCGGTAGCATGGCAAGTTTGGCGTTCCAGACCAGCTTCCGTGGGGGGTGCAGCAGGCGCAAGGTACGTCTACACTGGAGGTGTCCTCTCCCACTTGGCTAAACCGGCTCCTGCTAGCTTTGGCTGTTGCAAACAGCCCGTCCAGCCCCTGGGCAAGCCATGCCTCTGCTATCTTCCGCACACCAGCCAAATCAAAGCAAGAACAGGCCTGGCTCCCCTCCTCCCCCCCACTGCTGGAAATCTCCCCCCAGGACAGACAGGCCCTGAATCTTAAAAAGCAGCCAAGCAGAGCTCGCTGCGAGAAGCCAGAAGAGGGAGCTCTGAAGACATAAGAGCTGCCCTGTTAAGATCCTGAGGGACTGGCTGCTTGCCTGGGGCCAGATTCTCTCCTGATGTGAACTGGTGTCAGCCCACGGGAGCGCTGCGAGCCTGGCGCTCAGCCACGTGCAGGAAAGATGGCCACAGATTTCCCAGGGGGCTACACAGGGAAGGTCTCCGAAAATGGAGCCGCCGGGGCTGTTGGCTGCACCCTGCGGGCAGCTCAGTGAGTCTGTGTGCAGCTGGACTCGCTGCGGGGCCTGGCCGTCTAATCACGAGGACTCCTGCCTTTGCTCAGTGCGGGGGTGGCTGGAGACCGGCGGCTCGTGCCCTGGAGACGTTGGGTTTTTCACGTGAAAGCCCGACACTCCGATTTCCCTTCACACAAACACCTGCTCACAAATGGCCCATCAGCCTCCCGGCGCGTGTGCGGGGGCCGGACGTTCGTTCCTGCCAGTGAAGCAGTGCTCAGGGGTGGGAGCCGGGCCTGCGCTCTGGGAGAGCCGGGCCTGCGCCTGCGGGGCTGGGGGAGAGAGCCGGGCCTGTGCTCTAGGTGGGGCGGGAGAGCGGGCCTGCGCTCGGGGTGGGGAGAGAGCCGGGCCTGTGCTCTAGGTGGGGCGGGAGAGCCGGTCCTGCACTCTGGGGGTGGGAGTGAGGGGGAGAGCCGGGCCTGCGCTCTGGGGGTGGGGCGGGAGAGCTGGGCCTGCGCTCTAGGTGGGGGGGGGGGGAGCCGGGCCTGCGCTCGGGGACGGGAGTGAGGGGGGAGAGCTGGGCCTGTGCTCCGGGTGGGGGGAGCCAGGCCTGCGCTCCCCTCCAGAATCGATTGCCGGCGATTTCCAGGAGCTGTTCAGCGTGTGCTGCTGGCAGACCCATGGCACCGGCCTGCAACGAAAGGGCCCTGCCCCCCGCACTGGGCCACGTCCAAACTGCCCCTTTGCGCGGCGAAGGTGCGCAGCCGTCGCCCGAGTGGGCGGCTGGATCCTGGCCTGCCCGGCACAGCGTGGGGAGGGCTCATTCTTCATCTTCCGGAAGTGGATGTTCCCGCACGCTGAGACTCGGCCGCGCAGCGAATGCCTGGGGACGTCCTTTCCTTGGAGACCTGCATTCGGATTCCCACGTGTGCCTGTGACACAGGCACGGTCCCTCCGGAAACCGAGTGATCTGCTCGTTGGGCGATGGATGGCACAGGCCCCGCTCACCTCTCCCTTCCAAACATGGCCCCGATATTCTGCCTGGCAGGGCAGTGTGGCGCAAACGCAGGTCATGAATAGACCCTGCGCTTGTCAGCGCCAGCAGGGCACTCGGGGGCATAAAATAGACACGGGGGCTGCGGTACGGAGCTCACAAGCCGCAGCAGATGCCCACCTTGGAACAGGCCGGCACAGGCGCCTACCAGCCCGAGCCAGGAGGATGCTTCTGTTGACAAGGCTGCGGCCCACCGAGAATCACAGAACACCAGGACTGGAAGGGTCATCAAGAGTCATCGAGTCCAGTCCCCTGCCCTCACGGCAGGACCAAATACTGTCTAGACCATCCCTGACGGGTGTCTGTCCAACCTGCTCTTCAGTATCTCCAGGGATGGAGATTCCACAACCCCCCTAAGCAATTTAGTCCAGTGTTTGACCACCCGGACAGGCAGGAAGTTTTTCCCGATGTCCTCCCTTGCTGCAATTTTGTGGGTCAAAACGGCGCCCTCTTGATGTGGGATTTTTGGAGCAGTTCTGGACAAGTCTGGGGGCAGGCCGAATCGTCACATGGGCTGAGTCTGACCCATTGGATCTGAGACACCCCCCGCTGCCCCATTTGGGGTTGTGACCCCCAGCTTGGGAACTGCTGAAACCATGCTTCCCCCAGGATATTTTGACACCGGTAAATATGTGGGGCCCCCAGTCTCAATCTGTGTTGGAAAGCGGCTTGTTTTTCAACAGTGAGGGGTCTCGACTGCTCCCGGAAGGGAGCAGAGCGCCCCAAAGCACTCTGGAGTGTGGCAGGGCACAGACCCCAGCCGTTGCGCTGCAGACGTTCAGGTTCCTGCCCAGCACACAAAGGTTAGCGGGAGCAAGTTTTCTTATTAACCAGGTTTTCCCTCTTCCCAGGCCAGAGGGCTAGATTAAGAACAGTGTGCAAACAGAGGCTGGGACAGGCCGGCTCAGTGACAAGCGCCCGGCCTCCCTGCCCATTGGCCGAGGGGATTTTATCTCACAACCTCCCTCTCCCGGCGGCACAAGCTCCCTGACCTGGCCGGCGCGAAACCATCCCTCCAAAGTCCTGCTTTGGGCCCGGCCGCTCCGTGGCTCTGCAATGGGGACGCTGTGCCGGCTGCGGCGGCTGCGGGGGGCGCTGGTCTCAGAGTTCCACAGCTGGGGTAAGGTCCAGGCCCCCGAGGTGGCGGGGAAGCAGCTGCCGCGGGTCTACGTGACCAGGCGGATCCCCCCGGAGGGGATGAAGATCCTGAGCCAGTCGGGGCTGTGAGTATGCCCGTTCGTTCAACCCCTCCCCGGGGAAGGGTGGGGCCTGGGGTAAGAATGGTGTGAAACCGGAGTCTGGAGGGGGGCCCCTGACTCGGGAGTCGGTCCCGGTGGGTCTCGGGAGCGGTAGCAGGAGTGAATCGGTAGCTCCCCTGAGAGGAGAAGGTGCTAGATTGCCGACTGCTCCAGGTGCATTCTCCACTGCCGGGTTCATTGGGGTCCCCCCCCCCAGCTTGGAAGCAGGCCCCGAGGCAGAGCCCCCGGCCCCATTGAAGTCCATGGGCGCTTTGCCATTGGCTTCACCGGAGCAGGACTTCACCCCCAGGGAGGTGCAAAGTTGTTTGGCATCCAGGAGTTTGTGGCACAGCGTCCTGTCCAAGACTGACCCCGGGGCCAAGCTGCTCTTTGGGTTTGATGCGGGTGCACTTACACACCGCAGCAGCAAGGCGACTGGGACGCGTTTTGCCTTGGCAATGGCTCGCCTGCAAGGTCAAGCTACTGTCCGAGGGCCGTTGGGCCACTGAAATCCAGGGAACTGTGACCCTGGTCTGTAACAGGAGCCTCTACCCAGGTCCCAGCATGGAACACAAGCATGGAAGAGTTCGACACCGTTCTTTCCAGGCGCACTGATGTCAGGCTGCGCCGGCGGGACAGCTCTCTTCTGCACCCATGGCACTTCCCAGTGGGGACATCGGTCTGGGGTCCAAACATCGTTTCGATAGCCTCACCAGCCTGGCAGCCCGTGCCCAGAGCCACGAACAGCAACAAATCTCTCCCCAAAAAACGAGCTATAGTTGGATTTTCTGAAACAAAATATTGAGCTTTGAGAAGCCAAGAGAAACGAGGGCAGAAAAAGAGTGAGTCTTAATTAAAGAGCATTTGAGCCAAGTGGGAATTAGCTGCTGAATGGCTGAATAGGCCAAGTGCCTAATAGGTGAAAGTAGAATAATAAGAGAGTCAGGGCGATTTCAGCCCTCTGCACAGTTACTCAGCCTGCAGCGGGGGTAACCCCCGAAGGCCAGCACAGTGACTGGCCAGAGTCCACCAGCGCCAGGGCTCGATCAGCACAAAGGAGCAGAAGACCCGCCCGCAGGCTAGAAACGGCAGCCCCGTGCAGTGACAGGAGGCCTTGTCTGTGCCGAGTGGGATGTGGGGATCCGAGCGGGCTGGCATTTTTGAGTCACAAAGCGGAGGTGGGGGGATGAGCGGGGGAATTTTTTTCCCTGAGCCATTCAAAGTGGTTTGAAAATGTGAAGTTTTAAAGAGTGTTTTAAATTCGGGATTTTCAAATGGGAGAAGTCCCCATGGCCCAGCTCTGTGGGAGCCAGGCGCGGCGAGCGAAGGGCTGCCCTCTGAGCGGACCCAGGGCGTCCTTAGCCGACGCGCGACGAGGGGGCCGTGCCAGTGGAGTGCTCGTGCCGCTGGGTACGGTCTCCGTGGAGATCGAATAGCAACGAGAAAGACCTCACCACGCAACTCAGCAGTCAACAGGGGAGCAGTGAAGGGGGGATTTCCAGGACTGTCTAGGTGAGTTAGGAGCCTGGTTTAGGTTCTAGCCACACCCACACATTTCCCCCAGACCCGTGGGTGTTCAGTGGAGTTACCAACAGCTGCATGTTTAACCACAGTGGTGCTGCTCCGCTTACTGTTCGACTTGCGGGGCGGGGCTGGGCTGGGCTGGGCGTAGTTCTTGTGGTTCTTGCTGAATACTGAGGCCTTCCAGCCATGTCCTGACCCACCCCGAGCCAGGGCAGGACAGCAGCAGCCAGCGGCCCAGCCCGACGCCCTCTGGAAAGCAGAGTCAGGCCCTTCCCCTCACACGCGCCAGCAGGGAGCTAAGGTAAATGGAAGAGTCCCAGGGAGAGAGCATGTGAGCACTGGAACCTCAGAGTATGTGCCTCAACGTGGCCTCTCTCTCCCCCCCACGCCCCCGTCCAGCAGGGACCAGTCTGTGCGCCCACCCCAGCCCTGGCTGGCCCCAGGCAGCTCTCGGGCCCAGCAGCTGCAGTTGTGGGGGCTATTCCCGGGCGTGTCACAGGTGTCTGGTATTCACCCAGACAATCCGGTATTTTCGTCTCCTGTCCGGTAAAAAAATTCAGAAAATACCGGACATCTAAGATGTCCGATATTTTCTGATTTTTTTTCCCCAGCCAGGGGGCAAAAATGCCGGGCACCTGGCAACCCTACAAACACTCAGTGCCCGGCCTCTCCCCCCCTCCCCGAATCCCCCCAGACCCTATGCTTACCTGATTCTTCAAGGCTGCCAGCACAAAATGGCTGCCAGCAAAAAGACCAAGCGGAAGCAATGACTCCCCTGGGTCTTAGTACTCAACCGTTCCCCTGTTCCTATCCCTGCACTCACTCTTAAAGGGGACGTGCTGTTTTAATGCTGTTTTATTTAAAAAAAAAAATTTTCTCAACAACTTTGGTCTCCCCCACCCCCCCTTTTTTTTTCTTCAACAGAATTTTTTCCCGGTGGTTTTTTTTTTGGGGGGGGGGGGGGAGGGGTTGTTCAGTATTTTTGTTTCAGCCACATGGCAACCCTAGCCACAGAACGCGCACGGTCTGTGACGGGCGAGGGAACGCCACTGGCCCCGCTGGGCATCCCACCCAGGCCCAAGGGCTCTCCCCAGGACTCAGCAGCGCTGTGCAGGGGGGAGCCTTGGGGGAATGAGGCAGGTTGGTGCCCTTCCCAAAAGAAGCCTCGCGGTGCTGGCGAGGCAGGCACGGTGCCCTCTCAGTGCCAGCCTGCTCCGAGGAAGGGGAGAGCCGCCCGCCATCTCTCATCCAAGCTGGGAAGGGCCTGTCCCTGGCTGGCAGTGAATGGCAGAGCTTCTCCAGTGACGCCGGGTTCTCGCAGGAAAGAATGTTCTTGGACTGTTGGAAATATGTTTAGGAACAAAACCCAATTGTTCATTTCCAAAGTTTGGGGCTCCTCCCCTGCCCTCCACCTGCCAAAAGTTGGCATGAATCCCCGCTTTTCCACGCCCTTTTACTGTGCTCACTAAAAAGCAATATGTGTGAAAGGGGGATTTCTCCCCCTTCGCCCACCCCCGTTTTCCCCTTGGAAATGTGGGGAGGGGCAAAAGGGAAAAAGCTGCGGGGGGGGGAGGGGAACACCCCAAAGCATTGTTCATGACACAATTTCGGAGGGTTTAATCAACCAAGCCATTCTGAAGTCGAATACGTTGTCATCCGGTTTTAAAGTTTCTCATAAGAAATTAGAATATTTAGCCCCAAAAAAGGGACACCGATTTCTGTCCCCCCCACGCCCCTCCCCCCGAATCCCAGTGACGGCCCTAGAGGCTCTCGGTGAGTGCTAGCCTGCGTATGGCAATCGATACGGGGGACTCGCCCTATAATGGGCTGGCCTGCCCCTCCGAGGACCAGCCAGCCCATGCCGGTCGGGTGACACGGGAGAGGGCGGAGAAGAGCCAGGGAGAAGAGGTGCAGGGAACGGGTTGTGGGGAGTCTGGAAGGGCTGCAGGGACCATGCCTGAGAATCGGTGCTCTGCCCCTCCCCGAGTCAGATTTCCATGGGGCCCGGAGGGCGGGCTGGGGGGGGAAGAGTTCTTGGTTTGTTTGGATATTTGTGACCCTGGCCGGGCTGGATCTGAGCGCCACATGCACCCTGGCTGAGGAGACCTGGCCGGGAGCGCCATGCCTGGCCAGCAGGGCCTCGACACGGCGGGCGGGCCCTCGGTGACATATGAGTTCAGTGGAAAATCCTGTAGGAGGCGACCCTGGGAAAGGAAAGTTTGGCGCCATCCCTCCTCACCCTTCCCCCAGAGGTGGCAGGCGTGACTGCCAGACCGTCTCCTCACAGAGCAGCGAGCAGCTGGGACGGTTTGCTAGAGGCCCAGGCCTGGGCTGGGCTCCTTGAGTGCCGAGCTACTCCTGGCTGGGGCGGGGTCCCGGGTCTGCGAGGCGCGGTACGGCCCGTCCCTCCCAGCCGTGGCGTTGGCTGCTAACGAGCCCTGGGAGCTCACTGGAGAGCCAATGGCCATCCCGGTCGAACTAACGTGTTTGCCCAAGTCACTCGCCACTGTGCCCCGGGGCCTGGGAACTTTGTGCAGTGGGGGTGCGGAAAGCCAGTGGTCCCCAAACTTTTTACCTCGCCCTGGCCTTACCGCTGGCTGTGCCTCGCCTCCCCAGAGCTGGGGCCAGGACGGCGCGTGGCTCTGGGGAGGGAGAATGGGATGTGGACAGAGGTAAAGGGGCTGAGGGTGGGAGCAGAGCCCCGGGCATGGGGTGGGCAGCTGGGACCCCTCCCAAATCTGGAGATGCTGCAGCTCCAATTGCATCCTTCCTCCCCTCCTCTATCATGTGACCTGGGTTTGACGCTGGCACCGCTACTGGCTTTGGTGCAATTACACTGGACTAAGAGCGATGCTGCGAAGTGACAAACTAAACAGGCATCATCTCGTTTAACAAAGGAAAATGCTGCTGCTCAGAACACAATTGCCCCAAGATTTTGGTTGCAGTGACCTAATTACAGAATCCCAGTTCGTGCCTTAGGAAGGATTAAATAAACGGGGCTGGTTAAAATCCGTAGTGGAGAAATAGGTGGGTTTTTCCCCTACAGGAAACCTTAGACTCCTTGGACTGTTGCTGCAAGATTATTTGTGCAGCTGCCTAAATATGTGTGTTTGCACTCCGGTGAGCACAGACATCCACCTGGCTCGTAGAGGCCGGACGTCCCCGCACCTGCCGCGATGGTGCCCGTTTCGGATCCACATGTACCGTCCCAAGCAGTGAGGCTGCGAGCGGGGACCGGGGCTGCAGATGCTGGAGTGATGCAGAACTGGGACCGATGCAGGAACCACGCCCGCGGCTCCAAATGTCATGCAAGCCTGCCTCTGGCGGGGCCGGTGCCCTGGCTTGGAGGGGCTGTGCTGCTGTCCAGCATACCTGGGCTCTGCTTTCTTGCCTCACTGCTGAAGGGGTCTTAGGCCAGGTCCCCACCATGCGAGAAAGTCGACTTAAGCTGCGTAACTCCAGTACGTGAAGAGCAGCATCGCTGGCGTCCACGGATCTTCAGCTGAATTTCTGCTGCATCCCTGCTGCAGGAGTCGACCAGAGAAACCCTCCCGGCAGCTTCTCTTCCCACTCGCCACCCCCTGGAGTACCAGGGTGGATGGGGGCACAATCAGCAATTTAGCGGGCCCTTGCTAGACCTGCTGAATCGAACCCCGGGAGATGGATCTCCGGAGCGCTGATCTGGGGGTAAGGGGAGACCTGGCCATCGGGCAGTGCAGGGATGAAGGGCCAAATGCGTCCCTGGAGTAAGTGCACCGACTCGTGCGGGGAATGAGCATGGCCGCTCCGGGCAGAGCGGGCTACGGGCTCGGTTTGTACTCAACGCGATACAGGCGGGAGGGGCTGGGCGGTCGAGCGGCAGCTGGGACGTCCAGTGATGTTAATGCTAGGCCCAGCCGCACCCAGGGCTCCCTGCCTGCTCTTGGGAAGGGCCCCCAGACCCAATTCTTTGCTTCCTATGGAGGAAAACTTTCTTGGAGTTCAGAGCAGGTGGCCCCTGGGGGGAGTGTGGAGCCATGGAGCAAAAAGCACCTTCCACTGGCTCCCTCTCCGGCGTGCTGGAGGAAGGCTGCAGAAGGTGGCCTCTCCTGTTGCCGTGCCTCAGTTTCCTCTGTGCAGTGAGGCTAAGCCCAGTGCACCTTGGCAGGGTGTTCTGAGAGCCTCCCTTCAAGCACACAACCCCGCACAGCCTCGTGTTGGCCCCAGTGTAGGCGCGTACACACCACCCACACCCAGAGGGTGGGGGCAGGAAGGGAGCTAGGGGCTGGCAGTACCTGATCTGCAATTGGCATTGCAACGGACGTGGAATCTGTGGGTGCGATCCGGCTGTCACTGAAGCCCAGGGGAGCAGTAGCAAGCCCCCCGTGTCTCTCAGCTGTCCCGCGCGACGGTTGCAGCCTGGTTGTACTGTGTGTGCACCGGCGGGGTCGCTGCCGTGTGCCGATGCACAGCCGCTGGCTGCCAGGGGTAACGTCACCTGGATGACGTGACCGTCTGAGTCCTTCCTGGTTGTCCATATGAATGGCCCGGTGTCTCCATTTCATCACCCCCAGAGCCTGGTCTGCGCAGCTTCTCCAGCGTGTGCCTGCAAGAATTGCCTCCGTCGACACGTCTGCTCCCAGTGACCCTGCAGCGCCGGGCTGGCTCCGGAGCTAGTGCTGTACTTACGCCCATGTACCTGAGCCAGCAGCTGTCCCAGCAGGTCGCCCTGAGCCAGACGCTGCAGCGGTAACGGCAGCTCGGCTGCTCTCGTTCGCAGAGGAGGCTGCTGCTGAGCCCAGAGCTGTCCTTGGAACGATGCTTTTCAATGCTCGAGCCCCGGGTGGAGGACTCGGTCTGGCTGTCCCGGAGGAAATAATTCACAAGTAGCAGGCGCTGAATAAACGCTGCGGGAGCCTGCGGCACCTTGGTGACCCACAGGCTTATTCGGGCAGAAGCTTCTGCGGGCAAAGTCCACTTCAGCAGGCGCGTGGGGTGGAAGTGACACAGGCAGGCAGGAACACACTAGCCCGTGGCCAGCAAGGCGCTACCTGGGCAAGTGAAGGGCCAGCACCAAACGGGTGGCTGTGAATTGGCCTCGTCAGCCCTAGGCCTGCGCTTGGAAAGGCGGCTCAGTAGATTTACGCCCGTCTCTGTAACTTATGCCCATCCACGCATCTGAGGAAATGGGGTTTTCCCACAAAAAAGCCACAGGACTCCTGGCTGGTTTTGCAGAGACCGACTAACACAGCTGCCCCTCTGGGGCTTGTCACACAACAGGGTGCAGAGACTCAGCACTCGGGGAGTCCCTTGTAGCGGGCTCGCTGTAACTCCACCCGCGCGCTGCTCCAGGCCAGGGAACAGGCTGTGCCCCCAGGAGCCTGCCCTCCTGCTGTCCCCGGGCTCCAGGATGGACTAGTAACCTCTCTCTAGCTTCCCCGGGCCCAGCCAGCCACTCCGATTGCCTGGTCTCCCCTCAGTCCCCGTGCCCCCCAACCTCGTGCTCACGGGGGAGACTAGCCAGCTAGGGGCCGGCCTGGCAGTCTGAGCGGGGGGCTTTGGCTCCTGGGAAGGGCTTGTAGCAAACCAGCCCTGGGTGCTTTCCCCACCCCCGTCACGCCCCTGACCCGTGTCCCCCTCTCTCCTCTGGCAGCTGCAGCGTTGAGCAGTGGGACTCGGACGAGCCGGTGCCGCGCTCAGAGCTCCTGCGGCGCGTGGCCGGGATTCAAGGCTTGTACTGCCTCCTGACGGAGCAGATCGACGCCGAGGTGCTGGGCGCTGCAGGTCAGGCCCAAGCGCGGCCGGGGCTCCGCCAGCCTGCCCCTGTGGCAGGATGAGATCCCCGGAGCTACCGGGCACTCCTGCTAGCCTGTCCCCACGTGCGGTCCGGTGTGACGGCTCTGCAGCTGACGTGGCCTTTGCAGTGGCCCGTGTCCAGCCAGCGAGACCCCTGTGCTGGAATCAGTCTGCGAGGCAGCTGTCCCTGGGCCTGCCTTGCGGGTGGCCTTTTCCCTGATCTCACTCAGGGTTCGGCATGCACCCTGCTGCTTGGCTGGGTAGCGCGGGTCCGTGGGGGTAGCTGGGGGATGACTGGTAAAATCACTTCAAGAACGGGGATCCTGTTCCAATCCGATGCAGTGAGCTAAAGGCGCCAGCTCGTCAGCCAGCGGCAGTGGTAGGCTTTTATCCTCGGTTGCACGAATCTGACGCCCCTCACCCTGAGGAGCGCGGTGCAGGAGCAAGGCGGCGGGGATGTGAGAGCAGTCTGCTGAGGGTGGTGCGGAGAGGAGATGGGGAGGGTGCGAAGGAGCAGAGATAAGTCCCTGTGCCCTGGCCGAGGGAGCTGGAGTATGGCTCCCAGGAGGAGTAAAGGAAGGTTACTAGAGTAATGAAGTGGCAGGGCTGGCAGGGACCTCAGGAAGTCGTCAGTCCAGCCTCTGCGCTGAATCTGGCCCATCCCGGCGCGCGATTGTTCCTAGAAACCTCCAGCAATGGGGATTCCACCGCTGGCCTCGGAGGCTGCCTGTGGGGCGTGAGGAAAATCTCTCCTCGGTCTCACTGGCGCAGACTAAGCCCCTTTAACTGTCCGGCCTTCCCTGGACGTGGGCCCCGGTCCCCTAGCTGAGCCCCTCTGTGGTGTCTCGCCCGTGGAGTCCTGGAGCCGGAGCTGCCCACACCGCCAGGGCGTGAACCTCCGTCCCTTTGTTCTCCTCCCACGACAGGGCCCAGCCTGCAGGTGGTCAGCACGATGTCGGTGGGCTACGACCACGTGTCTCTGGAGGAGCTGAAGAAGAGGTAACGCTGCTGCCACCTTGCCCCGCGCGGTAGAAATGCAACAGCTGGAGGGTCGCCCACCCAGGGGCTGCCTGGGCAGCCGCTTGCTCTGTTGGGATCCCAGGCACTCCTTCGGCAGGCGCGTGCTGCCCTCCTGCAGGGCGACCAACGGTGCCAAAGCCAAGGGCATCAGGGAAACGGCCTCAGTGGGCCCTGCCTCCACCACCCCTCCCTGGCTGGCCCTGTCTGCAAGATAACCAGGGAGGCCCTGGGCTTGGAGGCTGGTGCCCCTGCACAGGGTCGGCCTGGGGCAGGAGCCAGCCAAGCTGCCGTGCCATCCCTGGGCACTGCAGAATGCAGGACAGCAGGCCCGGAGCTAGTCCCTGGGCTCCCTCGCATGGGTGACCCCTGCAGCTTCCCCCATCTCCCAAAGAGGGAGGCCTTGCTGTTCCCCCAGAGCTCCACACCTCCTGGGAGGTTAACTAGAGCGGCCCCTTGCAGGAGCCACCTGGGTTTAAAAGAGAAAGTGATACCCGTGCGAAGTGAGGCACAGGCACGGACGTGCGCGCACACCAACAGTGAGCCACCTGAATATTATCGTAACCAGAACTGCCCAGCATCTGTCCGTCCTCCCTCGTGCGCAGCCCCTGCCAGCCCCTTCCCCTTGCACGCCCAGGCTCGCCCTCCCCCTGCCTCAGCACCAAGCTCCGGCAAGCGGCTCGAGCCGGGGGGCAGTCCCAATGTTCCCTGGAAAACCCCAAACCCAGAGTCAATGAGTCAATGGACGCCTCTCCCCAAGGTGGAGTTCTACTTAACCCCCGTCTCGCCTCAGGCAGAACGACTGGTGAGGCCTCCATTTCCAGAGGAGGCCTGTGGCTCAAAGTGCCCGTCTTCACACGCTGGGGGGGGGCAGCTTTCAGAAAGTCGAGCATCTGCTCTCTGCTAGTCAGCCCTTTGGAGAGGGCTCCGGCGTGGCCTGGAGAAACACAAACCCACCTTTGGCTCCGCGGGGGGCCCGGCTCCCAAGCGCAACGTTCCCCCAAACCTTTTGGGAGCGGCTCAGTTCCAGGCCACGAGGAAGCTCCAAGCAGAGGTGCTGGGTTTCCATAGGGAACTTCTGCACCGCTCCGATCCCAGCCCTTCCTGTGCCTTGGAGAGACCTGTCTCTCTGCGGCAGAGCCTTCCTACCCTACAGGTCTGGACCAGTCCGGGCCGGGGGCGGAGCAGTTCTAAGACTCCGGTGAGGCCCGGTGGGTCTGTGCTCTGTGTCTCGGTGCAGAGGAATCCGATTAGGATACACGCCAGACGTGCTGACAGAAGCAGTCGCGGAGCTCACGGTTGCTCTTCTTCTGGCAACGTCCCGCCGCCTGTTGGAAGCCGCGGAGGCAGCGAAGAAGTAATTCCTCTTCTCTTTGTGCACGATGGGCATGTCAGCGGGAGGCCACGCACCGGGGGGGCGGGGAGAGGAGAGAACAACCGGAAGACGGGGGGTTGAATCCCTGTGGCAGGAGCAAGTTCTCCTCTCCGGGGCTAGGGGTGTGATAGTGGAGAGGCCACGTGTGCTGAGACCAGCAAACGGGTTCTAGCGGTACCCACTCAGAGGCAGGGCTGTAGCGCCAGCAGCCAGAGCGCCCGAACTAGCTTTGGGTGCTGAACACTGCCGCAGCAGGGCGCTCCCCATGCATGGCGGGAGCGAAAGCACGGCCGTTCGGCGGGAACAGTGCCGGCGGGGTTGTGTGAGCTGTGTCAGGCCCAGGCTCAGAGCCACCTGGACCCATACGCACAATACGCAGCTGCGTCAGGCGTCACTGGGTCAGTGTTCACCCCCCCGCCTCTCTCCATCCCTGCGCTGTGGCGCTGCTTCCTCTGGAGGGAAGCAAGGGCACGTCCAAACGACAGTGCCTGCACAGCTGTGAGCAGACGCTGAACCCATGGCAGAGCCAGGCACGTGGCCGGGCATTGGCCACTCCGGGTACATACGGCCCGTCTGTGAATTTCCTGGGCTAGTCGACAGGGCCTTCGTGTAACATTTGCACCCGGGTTCACTGGGGTGTTGCTGCAGATCATACAGTCACAGCGCTAGAAATTCATCACCTCCCCCTGTCCTGCACCTGGGCACAGGGGTGCCCGTTTAATAGCTCTGCGCAGCGCCCCACAGATCCTAAGGGGGCCCTGCCCAGGGCGTGAGCCAGACAAGCTGGGGAAGGGAGTAGGGAGAGAGAGGTTCCAGGCTCAGCCAGGGCTGAAGAAGAGCTGTGCCAGCTCAAAGGCAGATCTCTGGTGCCACTAGAAATGGACCCGGGGAGCGCGGTTGCCTCTGCCACTTTGTCTCTCCGAGTGCAGAATGGCAATGCTGAGATTTGGGGGGGTAGAAATCCTTGTTGCTTCAAAGCAAAAATCAGCTGCTCTTCACTGAGGGTCAGATGGAACTTCCCCAGATGAGCCCGTACCCGGCAGCTCGGGGCGTTCTTCCAACTTTGGAGACAGGGCTGCGGGGCGAGTTCCAAGCTGGGTCTGATCCCATCTGGTAACGCCCATTGAACGTTCACCCGGAGCGGAACAGTCTCCACTCCCCAGAGCGCAGGCGAAGGGCGGGTGTTCTACGGTGTGTGCCTGACGCAGCTTCCAATGTTACTTGCAAGCGGTGGCTGGGGGACCTGGAAACCTCTGTGGATGTGCGGCGCTGGTCTGGCAGACAGCACCGTGGGGATTCTAGGACTTGGAAGAATAGGTAAGTTGCAAAATCCCTAGAGCGTGTCCATGCACAGCTGGCCAACATGGTCTGTGTGTTCGTTTCTTTGATTTTTTAACGAATTGATGAAATGACACCCAAAAAATCAGAATTAGAGTACAAATGTGAGCATTTTTTAAAACTGTCGTCAAATTAAAAAACCAGGGAGTTGCTTTGTTTTTAACATCTCTTGTTTCTATATCAGTTAGTATACAAAGTAGATCTGGCCAACTTTTTAGAATTTGCCATTTTTTAAATGGCAAATTTTGCAAACATCACCTCCTCTAATGCAGTGGCTGTCTGCAGTGCTGGGCAGGGGCAATGCAAAGTTTGAGACAGAAGAAAACGTGTTGAAACAGTTTTTATGAATATTTTTCTTTTTGGATCAGTTCTAATAAAAACCCCACTAAGTGCCTCCATTTTGTTGCTTCTCTGTTTCGAATGCTCCAACGGTGGGTGGATCTAGATTTCAGGCATTGATATTGAATAGGTAACTCTACTATGTTGCAACGTAAGAGCTCTTTTATACCTGTCCAGTGTCACTACCGCTTGTGTAAAGGAATGAAGAATTCTTACGTGGCATTCTACACTTTGCACATTTGTCAGTAGAGCTGCCAAAATGTGGTTGGCAAATAATAAATTTGCTCCAGAAAATGCATTTTTGGGAGGCAGTGAAACTAGCTGAGATTTCTGGTCAAATCTAGCAAATAGTCTCAACCAAAAATGGCCTTTTTTCCCCCTGAAAAAGTTAAATGGTTCATTATGGCCATTTTGAAAGAAAACATTTAGACTTTTTGTTTGAAGCAATGGTTCATTTAGACATTTAGCTACTTAAAAAAATAAAAGGGAGTATTTCAAACACCCGAAAATGACCCAAAATGAAATAAAAAACTGGTAAAAAGTTGTTTTCAGGTCAAATAAAATGTGGTGAACCCAAAGTTACTTTTCTGTTTCTTTCCCCTCAGCGAGAGAAACAACAACAAAATTTAGTTGTGGATTGAAACGAACCAATTTCTTTCAGCCCTCTGCCAAAAACATCACTCACTCACTCAGCTCTGCTTCTGAGAGACCCACATAAAGGGCCGGGCAGTGGAAAACCTTGTAGCCTTCTGTGGCTATTTCATCTCTTGAGCTGCTAAAATCCTTTCAAAACCCACTAAATGCCACGGAAGCCCTAGTCAAGCCACAGGGGTGAAGCCTGCCCTCTCGGAACAGTGTAGAGCAGGGTACAGTGAAAGCGTTCGCTGCCTTTGCACCTTGGCAGCAATTGGATTAGGAGGTGACCAGCACCTCTGACATTAGGTACCTAAATCTGGAGTTACGTCCCGAGGTTTAATAGCACAGGCTCTTTGCCTCAGTTTCCCAACTGGAGGGCAGACGGAGGACCTGATCCTGTTTACACACACCCCTGTCGGGTTGCCACGAGGACGAGCTGGTGACTGCAGAGTGCTCAGGGGGAGCCAGGTGATGGCTCTTAGGGCGCTCTGCCATCACCCCGAGAAAGCAGAGGACACAGCGGCGCTCCCTTGCTAGGCTATTCAATACCAAATCCAGTCGGTTCCTGGGCCAGACACGGGGGCAGTTCTCGGGACCCCTTGTCCCAGTAAAGCCCCTGTCCCCAAGTGAAGAGGTAGAGGAAAGTCCCCTTGGGGATTCCTGCCCCTGCAGAGGGGGCGAATTGGCGCAGTGGACGAGCAGGGCTCAGGTAGAACTCACAGCGGGCACTCCCCCGTTCTAGGAGCAGCTGTTGCAGCCAGGCTAAAGCCGTTTGGAGTCAAGAGCTTTCTCTACGCTGACACTGACCCTCGCCCCGATGTGGCCAGCAAGATCCCAGCCGAGTGTGGTAAGCTGGAACGGAGCGTTTTTCGGGCAGTGGAGACCTCCGGCTGGGGTCCCACCTCGCCAATACTACGCCGGGCCTGCCAAGAAACCTGCTTTCCTAACGGCCTGGCTACGGAACTTCCTGCCTACCACGTGGAGGGTTTCGATTACAAATAGACAGAGTGAGGTTCCCACCGGCCATCCTTGCAGAACACCCCCATGTCAAAATCACCAGTCAGAACTCCCCCCAACAAAATAGTGGTGTAGAAAGGGTGAGATGTAAAACTCCGACGCGGCTGGGTCTTTGTAGTTGCTTTGTGGTTTGTGAGCCAGGGAGGGTCACCTTTCCCGCACACGCCAGACCCAGAAATATGGGTTTTGTAATATTCTTAAGTGACAGCTCCGAGTCTCATGGACTCCCCTGACTCCAGGAGCTGGGGCGTTAAGAAAACCCCTCCATTTGGCGAGATTCCCGGTCACACCAGGAGAGCTGGTGCTATCCCTTAAAGCCAGAGAAGAGGTTTGGTTAAGCAGGCGTGTAAAAGGTTTTCTTTAGGATCATCTCCAAGGGGCAGCCTGTCACATCAGCATACTGCAAACAATGTGCTTGCGCCAAAGCTCAGGCAAGTCACTGAGCACAGATGTAATGAAGTGTGACCAGTTGCCCCACCCTTGGCTGTATTTTATCCTGATGCTACGCACAGGAAGAGTTTGCCCCAACGGCCGGGCTGGCAGACTCCAACGCAGTAAATTGGCTCTTTCTGCAAATATCCTGTAAACACGTTGCATCGCTGGAAACATAAAATATTTTGAAATGACGAGTGGTCCTGTGGCACCTTAGAGACGAACACAAATGTATAGGGTGATGAACTTTTGTGGGCAAAACCCACTTCCAATGGGAGTGGAAATAACAGAAACCAAGAGCTCTATATCACAGCAGAAGTACTACCTGTAGGTAGGACCCAGGTTAAGGAGGCTAATGAAGTGGGCTGGATGTGTCCCGTTCATAGCTTTTGATGTGGAAATGCGGATGTTAAAGGCAGGGGAAATTGGCTTTGTAATGTGCCAGCTAGTTAATGTCTTTATTCATGCCCAGGGTGTCAGATCTGTAGCTGAATTCCAGTTCTGCAGTGTCTCCCTGTCGTTGGCTAGTGAAATTCCTCTGTAGAAGAATGGCTACTTTTAAATCCACGACTGAGTGCCCAGGCAGGTTAACAGGTTTCCGTGTGTTACCATCTCTGAGGTCTGATCTGAGTCCATTTTGAGCCCACAAGAATATTCAGATTAGGGACATAGGACATCGAGTCCATTCCCTGCCATCACCGTCAATCCCATCACATCCTCCCTCTCACAAACGTCTCACGGGCCGTCTTTAGTTCGGTTGTGAGCGCATGCCCCCACCCGACTCCTGTTGCAAGGCTGTTCTAGAGCCTCTCTCCTCTGGCCCAAGCCTCTTTCTAGGTCGGTCTGTTCTCTGTGGGCTCCGAGTGACTCAGTGCAAAGATCAATCGGGTGCTTTTTTCGGTGGTGCGTGGCTTCGATTGTTCATTCTGCCGCCTTTCTGAGCAGTGCCACTGGATGACTTGGCTCAGCATTCGGACTTCATCGTGGTGAGCTGCGCCTTAACTCCTGCAACCCGCGGCATCTGTGACCGCCGCCTCTTCTCCCGCATGAAGGACACGGCTGTCTTTGTCAATACCAGCAGGTGAGCGAGGCGGGCCGGGAGGGAAAGGAATGTCTGAGCGCCAGGGCTCAGCGAGATAGACACGCGGGTGTCATGCTGGAGAAGGTGAACGTCTGACACAAAGCCTTCCACGAGCGCAGAGGGAGACGGGATTGACATACCCGACTCGAGCAGCGTCCCAGCTCAATAAAATAAAATCAACTTTCAAGCAATTATTAAAAATAAAAGGCTTAAGTTGGTGTAATCCGACAGCACGCTGATGGTGGGAGATGTATCATGACACAGGCAAATCCCACCCAGAGGATTTGGTCTCATTAGATAAGCTGATCCCACATAGAAGACAGTATGAATCATGCCAGAGGACAGCACTGTAAGCCGCTGGCCTCCAAGTTGATAATAAAGCAGCCTTAAGATCAGACCGCTGTGTACTCCAGCGTTATCCAGCCCCGCCGCGAAAGCTTTCACCGGATAGCTAAGGCTCTTAGCTGCTAGAACAGCTCCACGGAGATGCCCAGAAGTTGATAGATGCTTTGTTTTGCTTCTCCCGCCAGGGGCGTCATAGTGAACCAGGAAGATCTGTACCAGGCCTTGGTCAATGGTCAGATTGCAGCTGCTGGTCTGGATGTCACAGAGCCTGAGCCTCTGCCTACAGACCACCCACTTTTTCAACTTAAAAACTGCGGTGAGTCTGTGCTGCAAGCTGCCGTCAGCTCCTGCGGAGGAGTGGCTGAGTACGGTGATTGGGGAACTAAGAGCTATGGGAAAACCTCCACCCAGTGTGCAGCCGCAGTCAAATGAGCCACTGGGACTCATTAAGGAAGGGATAGAGAATAAGACAGAGGACATCTTACTGCCTCTGTGTAAATCCAGGGCACGCCCGCATCTGGAATACTGCCGGCAGATGTGGTCGCCTCATTTCCAAAAAGATCTCTTGGCACTGGAAAAGGTTCAGAAAAGGGCAACACAAATGATGAGAGGTATGGAATGGCTGCCACATGAGGGGAGGTTAATAAGATGGGGACTTTTCAGCTTGGAGAAGAGACAACTTAGGGGGGGGATATGGGAGAGGTCTATAAAATCATGACTGGTGTGGAAAAAGTGAATCAGGAAAAGTTGTTCCCATAACACAAGAACTAGGGGTCACCAAATGAAATTAATAGGCAGCAGGTTTAAAACAAACCAAAGGAAGTTTTTCTTCACTCAGCGCACGGTCAACCTGTGGAACTCCTTGCCAGAGGATGTGGTGAAGGCCAGGACTTTAACAGGGTTCAAAAAAGAGCTAGATAGATTCATGGAGGTTAGGTCCCTCAATGGCAATTAGCCAAGATGGGCAGGGATGGTGTGGCCCTAGCCTCTGTCTGTCAGAGGCTGGGAGTAGGTGATGGAGGTAGGGGAGCAGTGGGTGGATCGCTTGATTTCCTGTTCTGTTCATTCCCTCTGGGGCACCTGGCACTGGCAGACAGGACACTGGGCTGGATGGACCTTTGGTCTGAACCAGTGTGGCCGTTCTTATGTCCTTACGGCCTGATTTCTGACAACAGCTTCTACTCTCACTGGTGTACGGTGGTGTGGATGGAGCAGTGTTCCTCTGGAAAAGGCAGTAGCTAACTAGAGGAATGCATTCTTCTAGGCCATGTTACCAATAACCACGCGCGCCCTCTCCTTCCCCCGCACACCCACAGGTGCCGGGCAGGGACATCCCTGCACGTTACGCCATCGCTCCGGTCGCTTTGCCTGCTCTGCGCTGGGGAGCCGCCGAGGGAGTGACATTTACAAGAATCCGGCAGGATTTGACTAACATCCTCTTAGCTTTAAAAATCCTTCTAAAACCCTGCCGCCGCCGTGTAAATTTCAACCCCCTGCCCGCAAAGGGAGCAGGCAGGCAGAGCGGCGGGGCGGTGTGACTCGCATGCAGACAACAGGCAGCTGGGAGGTCTAGTCTCCAGCCAGCCCTGCCAGTCCTTTGGGCCTGCAGCCCCGTCTGCGAAGAGCCCGACTCCCCGCCTCCGTCACACCAGCTGCGCTCCCCCTCCGGCAGCCATTCCAGGCAGGCCGCATCCCCCCACACGTGCGGCTGTGCAGGGGAGGGCCCTGCCAGGAGCCAGACGCATCGGGAGCCTGGTGCCTTGAACCGGCTGTGGCACAGGAGCTCAGGGCAGGAGCAGACGTGGTGGGAGAGTCGCGGGGCAGGCCCTTCGGTTGCTCTCGCAGGGCCCGGCCCCCAGCCGCGCTCTCTCTGGACACTGTTCCCTTTCTCTCCGCAGTGATTCTGCCCCACATCGCCAGCGCCACGCTCGCTACCCGCAACGCCATGGCCGCCTTAGCTGCCAGCAACTTGCTGGCCGGCCTTCAGGGACAAGCCATGGGCAAGGAGGTGCCGCTCTGAGCACATGTTCCCCTCCTGCAAACAGCCCCTCGCCTGGCTGGGTGCCGCCGAACATCGCTGGGAGCTATATGAGCAGCGCAGGTCCCAGGACGAGCTCTGGGAGCGGGGCAGCTGGGGCCCAGTTATGTGGTGGTTAAACGGCAGTTGTCGGACCGCAGCAAGGGAGGAAGAAAGAGCAGGTCGGTTCTACGGGTGTATCCAGCTCTCGGGAACCAGCAGCCCTCCTCCTCCTCCTCCCATAGCTCAGCCTATGCATTGCGTATTGCTCCACGCCCCCCCCAGAGGGACGGACACACACACACACACACGATGTTACAGCCAGTGCTCTGCTTGGCGCTGCATGTGAATGTCATCCAAGAGATAAGCAATCGTTTCCAAATGTGACCTTTTTTCTTAAAACTAACTTGGCATTTGCTAAGGGGGAGAGGGTTCATTAAAAACGTCTGCCGCCTTATTGTGCGGAAGGCAATCAGCAGGGAAGATCACTAGTACATTTACATTTTTAGAATGGGCACATTCCCAGAAATAAAATGTGTAACATTCTTATCAACCTCGGCACTTTTTTTTTTGTAGTTTCATTTTCTTTGTGAATTCAGATGATGTCCTCCGTGTTACACAGGAATCTCTGAAAGCGACTGTCCCCTGAAGATATGAAAAGGCCTCTCCATTTCTCCTGCATTAAAAACCGGGGTTGCCAGACTGCAGAAGTCTTGATGTTCTAGTTAACCAACATGAAATCTTTACGGCAGCCTCTTGCGTTCTCTTCCTCACACCTTGGCCCTTGCTACATCTGCTGCAGAAGAAGAAGATTCTCCAGGGTTTGATTTTCCTTCTGCAGAGCAGTGCATCATTTTAGTTTCATACCACCTGTTTCATTTGTCCCCACTCACCGCGTGTACTTTCTCGGTTGCTGCATGTTTATTTTACAGCCAGGGGACGTGATTCACCCAATGCTGCTGGGAAATGATGACTATGTTGACAGTCCCAGAGTAGACAATGGCTAAAATGATGGTGTTGTCTGAGGCAGACACACATCCCGGGGCGGGAGAAGGAGGGGCGAATTAATCAATTACTTTAGACAGTGCGTGGCGTACAGGACGTGTACTGGCAGATACGTGCCAAGAGGAAGTGGTGCAAAGGAGTGTGCGGTGCAGCTCTGGCCCCGTCTGGCATTCGTGGTGCGTGGAAAGGGAGTGTCTTGTGCACTCACGGCTAGGCCTCCACTCGAGCTTTACGGTGAGGTTCGAGACCCCACGCGCACGGTGAAATCCGAGTGTGTACTGCGCAGGGGGCTGTTGGATGGAGGCGGCCCCTAGAGCCCATCTCAACCAGCGACACCAAGACAAATGGATTTCTCCGCTCACTCTAGTCCAACGACATGTGCTTGGGAGCAGCGCACGGTGGCCAGTTCCTGCTCCTGCGCCCTTGGGCCAGCGGCCCCTTTGTCGGGACGGGGATGGCTCACCCGAGCGAGGGGACAAGATGGCTTCCACTGATGGCCCATCCGCAAGTAGGCTACCCCCTCCGTGGGCTGTTGGCTCATTAATCTGCTGCTCCCATGGGAAGGTTCAGGTGCCTTCTGAGCTCCCTCTTTGGCCCAGCACCCGTAGGGTACTCCTGGACGTGGTGCCGTGCCGCCTGCACGGCTGTGTATACCCGTGTTAGCGGGGCGTGCAGCGGGTGTGCTCTGTACACCCCCTATCGTAAGAGGGGTCGCTGGGAATGCTGCAAGGAGGTCGGTGCCCAAACCCCATTGGCTGCCTAACTTCCTTAGGTTCCACTGGCAATCCCAAGCTGTTGCCTGTGTTGCTAACCCAGAGGAACCCCCTGGACGTTAGCAGAAGAGCAGCCTGACTCCAAAGGCCCTGGTGGAATATCGGCGTGCGAAACGCCTTCTGCTCTGCTCACCTGGCTCCCAGCACTGGTTCTAGCGCCTCCCAGGCTGCGATGACGTAACCTCACGGCACCCCAGGGCGGGCCGGGGCGATTGCGCCTCAGTTCTCTGTTCCATGGGCACAAAGATCCAAAGTGCTTCCCCACAGCAGAGATTCACTCCGTGGTCTCCCAGCTTCTAGGCCGGCACGCTACCCACAGGTCAGCCTGGACCAGCAAGAAGCGTAGAAAGCAAATGGGTTTTTTTAGCTGTGCGTTGCGGTTCGTAGCTCGTTAGTTAGCACGTCCAGCCATGAGGCGCCCTCGTGCTAATTCCAGGCAGATTTACCGTCGCTAATGTCCTGCTCGCTTGGGCGGCAGAGAAATCAGCACAGAACGTGGCTTGCTGCTCGTGGGCGGCTCTTTCTGGGCAGAGGCAGGCTGGTTTTGACTAGCCTGTGTTTTAGTGCTGGCTGACAACCTACTGTATTAGTCACCTGCCCGGCCCAGCCGGCGCACCATTGGTACATTCAATGTCCATGCATGGACGTCGGGATGCTAGAGCTGGCGGGGCAGTTCTGCTTGGCACAACTTCTGTGGCTGGAAAGCTGCTCCTGCATGGGGAGGGAAGCTTGTGGACTCTGGCTTTCACCCGTCTCCTGGTTACCTCTGCTGGAAATAGGTTTGGGGTCCGCAAAGGAAAGAAGTTGGAGAAGCGCAGCGTGAAAGCAGCAGCCCCCACGCTGCATGGAACTCGCTCCCTTGGGCCCAGAATGTTTCGGCCAGGTCAGGGCGGGCCTCGCTGAGCTGGGTGCTGTGCAGACAGCTCGGCATGAAATGGGCGCATGCATGCTGTTACTACGCTCTGACCCAGCAGGTAGCTAGTTTTCAGGGCCTCGCTGGTGGTCTCCATGAGGAGGAGGAACTGCTGGTGGAACTGCTGTGTCTTCGTGCTGCACAAAGGCCTGTTTCCCTGGACACAGCGGAAATCAAACAGGCGCCTGCTCCTATACGCCAGTTACAAGCCTCTTTCAGTTGGCACTCGGCCCAAACGCGCTCTCTGCCATTGCTCTGACCTGTGACCCGGGCTGCTCTGGCGGTGTCTGAAGCTTTGTTACCTCTGTGTGTGTGTTGTCCTGCACACGCGCAGCGTGGCTCCTTTTGGTTCAGTACCTGGGTCCGTAAAGGAGCTTTGTTGTTTCTTAAATTTATCCCCGTCCCCCCAGCCAAACACAGTCGGCTGGCCAAAGGCGCTTTCGGAGGCCTGTGGTTCATTTGGGGTAGCCAGAACTGTATCAGATGAGGAGCACCGTGCCTCCTGCTACAGCGCGTGGCCTACAGCTACACCGCCAGTGGATTTAACCCTCATTACATGCACGCGGGCCGAGCACGTCCCCCGTCTGAGGCCTGACGACGCCAGGTCATGGCGGGGTGGGCAGGTCTCTGGCAGGAGCTGTTGAGGCTAGAGGGAGGGAGGAACTCGCAGCAGCAGGCCAGGCCAGCGCAGGAGAGGGTCTGGACTGTGCTGGGGCCTGGAGCAAAGTGCCGGAAGGGTTGCCGGGGCTCTAGCTCAGGGGTGGGATAAGGCTGGCTAAGCCTCAGCGACACCTCCCCTCGGGGCTGCTTCCAGCGGAGTCACACCAACCCGCGGGCACTTCTGGAGGCCTCCCTCTCGGCTTGCCACGTCGCCACGCCCCGCCAGCCCCGCTCATCCTGCTATCAGCACCGAGCAGGTTGCACCTCCCAGTAGCGGAAGGCAGGGCCAGCGCTGTGCCTTACAGAGCCCGGGGAAAGGCCCTGGGCAGAGGGGGCTGCTTGGCAGGAGGAGGATGCTCCTTAGGACGTGGGAAGGAGGGGCCGGGGGGGCGCTTGTCACGTCTGCGCTAGTGTCACAAGCCGGGAGCAGACGGCCGGGGCGAGGCAGCCGCTGGGAGGGGAGCTCAGCCAGCGAGTGGGGGATGATCGACGTTGTGAGCTGGGCTGGATGCTGATGAAGCAAAGGCTCCGCCAGTGGGGCTGTGCACTTAGGGGCTCTGCGTAGGGCCAGGCCTGGCAGCCGGGCAATCTCAGCAGCCCCCTCTCCTCCAGGCGGGCCGTGGTGGCTTCACAGGGCTCCGGCTGAAAGCAGGCTGGGCGCGTCCAGCCCCTGCCGTCCCCCGGGCAGATGCCATCTCTTCGCTGCCCGTTACTGATGGCGGCAGAGCTCCGCTTCCGTCAAGGGCAGCCTCACTGCTCCTGGGGGGCTTTCTGGGGGCGGCAGCATGGGCTGCAGAGTAGCAGCTGGCACTGGGCAGTGGCGCGGGGTGTGAACGCCAGCTGAGTGCCCAGTCAGCCCCCTCCCTCTCGCCAAGGCCCTGCAGTCCCTGCCACGACGTGCTCGTTCGTTAGGGCAGGAGTTCGCTGGCGAGCGTGCCTCCAAAGGAACTCCATGGAAGCGGGCGGCAGCCTGATGGGCTAAGAGTGGAGTTCAGCCCGGCGCTAGAGCCGTAGAGGCCCATTCGACCCGGCCACCGTCCTGGGGGCTGCTCCAGGCCGAAGTCGGTTCCTAAGGCCCGCTGGAAGCCCAGGGGCCTGTTGGGGGCTCTCGCTGGGGCCTGCCTGTGCTGCGCGCACAACAGCAGATGCCCCCCGTGCTGCGGGAACCTCCAGCGTGGGCTGCCAAGGCCCCGCCTGGCCGCCCCTGGGGCAGGTAGGAGAGCTGGGCCAGCGTCCCCAGCAGGGGCCTGGCACCCAGGTGCACACGGGGTGATAGTGGGGGGCCAGGGACCCCCCGCGGCAGAACCTGCCCGCGCACCCCAGCGTGGGGGTGGGACCTTCCTTCCAGCGCCCCTGAGCTGCAGCCTTGGCCAGAGGCGGCCCCCCCGCAGCCGGCCAGCCCGGGGATAACGTGCAGCCCCCACGAGCTGGGGGGCGGGCGGTGACGCCAGCAGGGAGGCCCGTGGTGCCACCCCCCCGGGGCTGCTCCAGGCCCGCCTGCTGCTGGCGCCGCCCAGCCCGGAGCGAGCGGCGGGGGCGCTGCGGAGCCGGGCGGATGGAGGTGTTCGTCAGCCGGCGGCTGCCCCGCGAGGGGCTGGCAGCCCTGGCCCAGGCCGGCGCGTAAGCGGGGCCCGTGCGGGGCGGGGAGCCGGGCCCCGTGGGGGGGGACCCGCAGCGCTGCGCGGCCCGGCCGGGCACACACGGGCCAGCTGCTTCCAGCGGCCCCGAGCCCGGCCCCGCGGAGCTGCAGCAGCGGGCGCTCGGGGGGGCGGGTCGCAGGCAGCCCGGGTCGCAGCTGGGAAAATGCCGCTAGCTCACCCGTGCGGCCCTGGGCACCCGGCTTGTGCTTTGCACCAGGGGAATCAGGGCGAGTTTGGCCACGCGCTTCCGCGGCGTAGCAGGCCTGTTGTGTGCCCCTCCCCGCTGCGTCTGTGCCCAGGCGAGGGGCAAGCAGGGCCCTAGCAGCACTCAGCCCTTGGCCCCACCGCGCTGTGCGGGGGCTGCCCTTGGACCCTGGCAGGCGAGTCCGGCCAGCTCCGCCCTTGCGTGGCTAAAGCGAGAGCGCTGTGCGGTGCCCGGGGTGGGTCTGTAAGGGAACAAGCAGCGTTCGCATAGGGCCAGGGGTCAGTGGCGTTATGGGCATGCAGTGCCCCTGCCCCCGCACACGCTAGCGCCGGGACAGCCAGCCCGTGTGGGGGGCTTCGTGTGCAGCAGGCCTGGCGTGCCCTCGGCAATGTAAAGTTGTAGGCCCCCCAGTAATTTGCAGGGATGTGCTCGTGGAGCACGGCTGGGGCAGCCTGGACTGCCCGAGAGAAGCAAAAACCAGCCTCTGAGAGAGAAAAGAGCAAGTAAACCAGCAACCACGCTCTTCAGAGAGGGGGCAGGGACCTGAGTTTGGGTGAGGGCCAGGCAGAGAGGGGCCGGGGACCTGGGTTTGGGTGAGGGCCAGGCAGAGAGGGGGCAGGGACCTGGGTTTGGGTGGGGGGCCAGGCAGAGAAGGGACAGGGACCTGGGTTTGGGTGAGGGCCAGGCAGAGAGGGGGCGGGGACCTGGGTTTGGGTGGGGGCCAGGCAGAGAGGGGACGGGGACCTGGGTTTGGGTGGGGGCCAGGCAGAGAGGGGTCAGGGACCTGGATTTGGGTGGCACAGAGAGGGGCGGGGACCTGGGTTTGGGTGAGGGCCAGGCAGAGAGGGGCGGGGACCTGGGTTTGGGTGGGGCCAGGCAGAGAGGGGACGGGTTTGGGTGGGGGCCAGGCAGAGAGGGGTCGGGGACCTGGGTTTGTGTGGCGCAGAGAGGGGGCAGGGACCTGGGTTTGGGTGGCGCAGAGAGGGGGCGGGGACCTGGGTTTGGGTGGGGGCCAGGCAGAGAGGGACGGGGACCTGGGTTTGGGTGGGGGCCAGGCAGAGAGGGGACGGGGACCTGGGTTTGGGTGGCTTGGAACAAGCTGGAAGCGCCGTTCCAAGGACGCAGCCCGTTGAGTTCACGTGGCCGTGCCTGTCGGCTCCGTGCAGGAGGATGAATGTCCGTTGCTCCGAGCAGGGAGAGATCCCGCCACTGTTCTTTCTCCTGCCGTGGCTGCCGTTGTTGGCAGAAGGCGCGGGGCCTTCCACATGCCAGGTCACAGGTGGCTTGTGTGTGGCTGGGGCCAGGGCTGGGCTTGGGCAATGAGGCGCCACCCTCCTGGGCTGTGGAAAGGAAATCCCCAAGGGAGGAGAAGGGGGGACCCTCATCCCCCTGCCTACGACCAGCGGCGTTTCCCAGTGCATGGGGCTGATTCCCCGTGGCAAGCCCGTCCCAGTGCCTGGGGCAGTGCGAGCGCTGGCTGGAGGGGCGCTGAAGCGATGGTGGCTTTCCTGTGTCCTTGTAGCTGCAGCATCCAGCAGTGGGATTCGGACGAGCCGGCCCCCCGCGCAGAACTGCTGGCGGGCGTGGCTGGGAAGCACGGGCTGCTCTGTCTCCTGTCGGACCAGATAGACAAAGAGGTCCTCGACGCAGCAGGTGGGGAGGGGCGGCAGCTCTCTCCTGAATGGCCCTGGCTTGTCCTGTCTCGTCCTGGCAAGGGAGGGCACAGACTTGTGTCCAGGCTGCCAGATCTCAGTCCCAGCTCCTGCCCTCCGGCCTCTGAGAAGCACATTGGCTGAGCCTTCCTTTGGTGCCAGGCATTGATATGAACCCTCCACGTCAATCCCCCTCACCCTGGCTCCCCAGAGTTGTAAGACATGAAGAAATGTGTCTGGCTTCCCGGTGTCCGCTGGCCAGAAACGCCGCGTGCCATGAACATCACCAGCCAGCATTCACTGCCAGTCCCTTTGGCGTGCTTGTGTTTTCCCTGCTAGAAGAAACTTCTCTGCGTAGCGCAGCGTTCCCCAGAACATAGCCATAAAAGAATGACATGCTGCCATCCCCGTCACAGCGAAGAAGCTAGGAACCGAGCTGTAGCTTCTTGAAACAGACTTCTCCTTAGCTAAAGGGACACCGCCGACTTTCATCGATATTTTGGCATTAAAAATTCTAAATAGTACCTCCTGGGTTTGGCGTCAAGTCCCTTAAGTTATACGGGATTGTCTGCTTCCCGGCTGATGATTACAAGGTGTTTTGTTAAAAAATAAATCTGTCCCAGTTCTCCAGAAGTTATGCACTTGGTGCAGAAATGCCTCACTGCTGTTCCCTGGCCTGGAAACAGGAAATCAGACCATATGGCCGTCATGGTCACCGTGGCATACCTCTGTGATACTCAGTGAAGGAGAAAACTGACCAGCTGTGAGGGGGAAAAACAATGAAATTGACTAGGTGCAAAGCACTGTCAAGTGTCCCTAGTCAGCTACCAGCGAAAGGAGTGTGGTGCTTTTGCTAACTCGCTTCAGTCCCAGCCTGTCAGGTGTTTCTGGTCACTGAGGTAGAGTGCAAAGGTTCAGACAGTAACAAGCCAGTCGCTGTAAGACACTGTGACCCTTCCCTTGTCCCATTGTTGTGTTTCTCTGCTTTTGAGCGCTGCAGGTTGCGAGGGCTGTCTTCCTGTTTTGCAGGGCCCAACCTTAAAATAATCAGCACGCTGTCTGTGGGGGTTGACCATCTGGATCTCGATGAAATTAAAAAGCGGTATTTATTTGCTCCTTTGTGTGCTAACCCTTAACCGTGGCATGCACGTTCTTCCCCTGCTTTCTCCCATTGGCATGGGCGAAAGAAACGGAGAACTGTGAACGGAGACACTAGTTGGAACAATGGATGGGTTGTCTGGGGGGAGGGGGAGCGGTCGTCTGGAGGGTGGGGAGCCATTGTATTGGGGCTTGGGAAATGTCAGCTCTGGGAAAGCCACTGAGGGCCAGATCCTCGAAGGAATAAATGTTCCTAACTCCCACTTATTTCAGTGGAACCTAAATACCTTGAGGATTGGAGCATAAGGGCCAGATTTTTAAAGGATTCCATTTAGCACCTGTCTGCGTCTTTGTGTAGCTACGTAACTTTTAAACCGTGACCTGTGCCTCGTGTCCCCACCTGTCCAATGGGAATAAGAGCCCTGCCCGAGCTCCTGGCGGTGTTGTGAGGAGGGATGATTGATTATTGTTTGCGGGGTGCTCGGATAAGCTGGTGGGATGAGAACCGGTGCAGAGAAAATGCCCAGCAGAATTAAGTGGAACAAACGGGGGTTTCAGCCAAATATAAACCAATGTGCGTGTTGTGTCTTAACACCTGCGGGCCGAAATGCTGTGTGTGTATTGCAGCGGAATCCGTGTGGGCTACATCCCAGACATCCTGACGGACGCCACAGCCGAGCTGTCGGTGGCTCTGCTCTTAGCCGTGTGTCGCCGGCTGCCGGAGGCGGTGGAGGAAGTGAAGCAGTGAGTATTTCCAAGGGAGGGCTGGATTCCGAGCCGTGCGAGGTCCCTGTGGCTCCGGAGTCACTCCAGACCCGGTGCGATCGATCTGTCCTGAACCCAGCACACCACAGTAACGGCAGCCCCTGCCTCGAGAGGGCTAAACGGCTGCAGTGCCAGTGCCTGTGGATTCGCACTGGGCTAGCTGAGAGAGCCTCCTCGGCCCAGTGAGCTAAATGCAGTTAAAACAGGTAAGGGGCAGGATAAGCCCTCGATCTAAGGCATAACTGCGTGCTTGGGCAGCCGTCCAGCTAGCCTGGGTCTGGCTGTATAGAGGGGCCTTAAAGTAGGTGAAACCGCCCCGTGCATTGTGCATGGGGCCTCCCTGGGCACAAGAGAGCGGCTGGACGCACGTTGGGGGCATGCCCAGGGTTCACTGCTCGGTGTCTGTTCCACGTGCCCGGGAGCTGTGGGGAGTGGGACACAAGTCAGATCCGTCTTGAGGCTGCTTCAGTTAGTGCTAACGGCGACTCAGAGCCGGAACATTCCGGAGCCTGTCGTGGCATGTTCGCGCCGCTCCTGTGTCTCAGGCGCTATGGCGTTTCCAGCCGGCTGGTTGTGGCCTGTGGGTTTCCACGGCGTTGTGCCGCTCGGGATTCGTGGGGGCCCTGGCCAGCCTGCCGCCAGCCTGGAAGGTGGAATCTGGCTGACACCTGCTTGTGTTTCACTTCCTTGTGCAGTGGTGGCTGGACCACGTGGAAACCTCTGTGGCTGTGTGGGTACGGGCTGTCCGGTAGCACTGTTGGAATCGTGGGGCTGGGGAGAATAGGTAAGCGGCGGCATTGTGCAGAGCTGTGCTAGTATTTACCCCCGTGATGGAGCCCTGCTGACTGACCTGCCAACGTGGGTGTGTGAGAGAGAGATTTAATCCAAGAGGAGACCCTTCACTGCTCGCACTTCTCCCCCCGGGCAGAGGAAGAGAGAACCGGTACAGGCCAGCTGTCGTTACTCAGACCCTGTGCTCATGGGACGGTTGTACAACTGCCCCATAGAACAGAATGTTCGACTGAGATGATGTACATCAGCACTTGAGATGTTTATGTCTTGCTGTGTACTCTCTGTAGCTTTGATAGCTTCCACTTCCCTTGCTTCCCGGGACAGCAAGGTGTGCCCGCGCAAACAGGGTGCCCTCAGCATTTGATTTAGCATGTCTTAGCTAGACCCACTAAATCAAACCCCAGAGGATCAATTGCCAGAGCGTCAGTCCTCTGGCAAGTGGAGACTTGGCTTCGGTTTTATCACAGCCAGAAACTTTCCTCTCCTTGCCTCTGTTTTTTGTGTGCGAGCAGCCAAGCCCCTTTTCCAATAGGGAACGACCCACGACTCAAATTCTCCAGCTCATTAGTCGTAGAATCTGAGGAATCCTGGCTGTAACTTGCAGTGCCTGTGGTCACTCGGGCTTTTGCTGAGCAGACGTTTCTGCTCTCGCCCGTGAGGTGGGGCGTTCGCAAGTTCCTTTGTGCTTGGTTACGCTGGCGCTTCTGCGTGTCTGTGCCCCATGGGAGCACTGCTGGGCACACTCACCACAGCTGCAAACTACATCAAGAGACCTGTAAAGCACAGAGAGTTCTGAGGCCATTCTGACCAGTGGCTCATGGGTCGCTCCCCCCAGGCGCCAGCAGCTGACTAAGCAGGAATCCATCTCTCCCTCCTACCAATCCGGGGGCAGCTGCCATGCGGCGTAGGCCCCTTGCTGTAAAACATTCACCTGTTTCCACCTTATCAGGCTCCTAAAGCAAACTGGACTTTCTCTTGCTGCATTTCAGTTAAACAAACACCCCAAACAAAGTCCAGTGGATTTTTCTTCCTCCCTCGGATTTTCTCGCCTGAACTTTGCTTCATATGTAACGTCCCAGCATTCCCCTTGCTGCAGCTGCCTTGCCAGTCAAAAATGCGTTCCGTTCCGGCAGAGCGAATGAGGGCACGTTGCTTCCCAGACCTCAGGGAGAGTTCTAGCTGGGGGCCTGGGAGTGATCTCTTCTGCCAGGGCAGGTTTCACGGCAGCTGAGTGCACCGTGGCTGTGCCTGGTTGCGAGACGCAGGAGCAAGGCACTTTGCTTTGGGCTGTCGGGCTGCAGCGTTCACGGTGTACTTCCTGCAGCCCCGCAAGCTCCGTGTACAGAGACCTGGCCTCTCCTTTCTAGGGCAGGCAGTGGCACGCCGTCTAAAGCCATTTGGGGTCAAGACATTTCTGTATACGGGAACCCGCCCCAAACCGGAGAGCGCCGCGGAGTTTCAAGCCGAGTTTGGTAAGAGACCTACGTGACACTGGAAAGGCCCCTCTGGGAACAAAACTTTCTTCTGGCCTGCCGAATAACAAAGAGTTGGGGCAGGGAAGCGTTTGCCCTTCGGTGTGGGGAAACTAGGATTCCTCACGCCTAAGCTAGCAGTGCTGGCTGGGTAGTAGGGCCAGTGTTGGAAGGTCGAGCACAAACACGTTTCGTATATTACTGATTGCAAGGGGAGACACTGCCCTGGGTGTAGTCTGGGCTCCGTTGGCTGGGGGGGCAAGATTTCATCCCAGATCTCTTAGAAATAACTGTCAACTCCCAAGCGAGTCTCTCGTCAGACATATTCACCTTTGAGATCACGTGACTGTTTTCCTGCCTGTAATAAAGCCCCTTTCTGCACGGTGCCTTGCGCACGATCACACCCCTGCGTGCACTTTGTCCTCCAAGTCCTACGCTCTTGTCCAGCTGTGACTTGACAACGTAAATGGCTCCACAAAAATCGGTTTCTGTTGGGTCAGTTCTTTTCTTGGCAAATTCCGGTGAATTCTCCAGATTCCGCTTCTCCCTTCTTTGGAGGAAAGCTGAAAGAGTCCTGCCTTCCAGGCCTGGCAGAATTCCTAACTTTTTGTTTAGGATGGTACTATTTTGCCATCTAACATGTATCCTCCCCCTCTCCCCCCCCCCCTCCCCCACACACACACACACACGTGCAATGCACCCAGCTCTGGCGTGGAAGACTGAATTGCTAGGCACAGGTACATTTCTTCTCTTGGTTGATGAAACCTTGTCTAGTATTTATTTGTTTCAAGTCCTTTAAAATATGGCACCTTGTCCCTAGGTAGGTTTTTGGTTGTCCCTGTGGTCTGTCTGGGTCATGGGGTGGGGGGATAGCAAGGTCTCGCGGAAGCACTAGGCACTGACTAATGGCTGTTTAATAGCCATGGGATAGTCGCCCAACTAGTGAAAACAAACTAGGCCGCCAAGGAAAGGCATGATGTGTGTTTGGGGTTTTTTTCCCTCCTAGTCCCACTGGCCAAGCTAGCGGAGGAGTCGGACTTTGTTGTGGTCACCTGTTCCTTAACTCCGGGCACTCAAGGAATGTGCAACAAGGACTTCTTCGGCCGCATGAAGAAGACGTCCGTGTTTATCAACACGAGCCGGTGAGAGTCCTGCCCCGCTGGCTGGCAGGGGAAGGGGGGAAACGGGGGTACGCGAGAGACTGCTGGTATGATTGTCGCTTGCAAAGCCCCATGGTGGGCGCCATCTTGGGCCCGCCCCTTAGGCAGCGGCTGGGGCTGGTCCCAAGGGTGGAAGGGCTTTCGCTGTGCGGCGGGAGCCTCCGAGGGCCGTTCTCTGGGCTGGGAATAGGGGTGGCCCCATCGCTGACAGGGGCCCCCGGCGATTGGCCCAGTCAGACCTGCGCGTACCACAACTCAGTAGTCGGTCTCTGGGGGTTGGGCTGCAATGGGCCGAGCGGCGCCAGCTGGTAGCTGGGCACAGGGCGTGCTGCGATGGTGCGTGGCAGCGCGCCCCCGTATGTGGCGTGGCCTACCCAGCCTGGGGCCCTCTGGGGTGAGCTGCTCCGGAGAGCACGCGAGTGGGTCAGGTGGCGCGTGGGCAGTGTCTGTGCCCCCTGCGTGTCTGGCTTGCGCGGCGCAGCACCCGGTTCCTCCACCCTTCACTGTGCATCCTAGGGGAGCCGTGGTGAACCAGGAAGACCTGCACCAGGCTTTGGTGAGTGGCCAGATTGCCGCGGCTGGTCTGGATGTCACAAGCCCGGAGCCGCTGCCTACAGACCACCCGCTGCTGTCCCTGAAAAATTGTGGTGAGCCACCATCTCTGCCCCCTGGAGCCGCTCCGCCCCTGCCCCGCGCTCCCCTCCCTGCCCACCCGGCCTTGCATCAAGGGGGTTCAGTGCGGGAGAGCTCAGCGTGCTCCGGGCCCAGCACGGGTTTGAGGCGAGGGGCTAACAGTCCCAGGCAGGGCAGGAGAAATCACTGGTCCCTAGGGCAGTGTGATGGGAGGGGCAGGAAGAGGGAGAACCCTGGCCGTGGTGTGCGCCGGGCCGTGGGCTCGGGGCACGCTCTGAAATCCGTCTTCTCTCCCCGGCCAGTGATTTTGCCTCACATTGGAAGTGCCACCTTTGACACCCGGAGTGCCATGGCCGTGCAGGCCGCGCACAACCTCCTGGCTGGCCTGAGGGGGGAACGCCTGCCCAGTGAGCTCCAGCTGTGACGAGAGCCCGGGACAGCGCTGGCTCAGCACCGCCCGGCCTTGGAGCGGCCTCAGCGCCCAGAGCAGCAGGACGACGCATCCTGCAGCAAAGCTGCTGCCAGTGCCTCACAGCACGTAGAACTGATTAAAGCAGGCTGGTGTAACATGCTGCGTTGTGGTGACTGGGGGGCAGTCTGCGCACTGTGCTACTGTGAGAGAAAACTCCGGTGTGTGTGTGTGAAACAGAACAGCACCTGCAGCGCCCCCAGCCAGACATCTACTCCCTGCCCGCTCCTTCATCTTCCCCCAGCCAGACACCTGCCTGCTGCAGGGGGTATATGTCTGGCCAGGGGGGAGGATGAAGGAGCAGGCAGGGAGTTTGTCTGGCTGGGGGTGGAGGGTGCAGGAGTGGCTGGGGGTAGGTGTCTGGCCAGGAGGAGGGAGGAGGAGAGCAGGGGGGTAGGTGTCTGACCTGGGAGGGGAGGGTGCAGGAGTGGGCAGGGGTCTGGCCTGGTCAAACTTGGTTTGCTTGCTCAGCACCAGTGGGGCCAGGAGCCACCCGCTTGAGACAACCAGGCTTATCCACTGTGGGAATACGAGCTAGTCCATTCCAGCAGGCCCCTGAAAGTCCAAGCCACTTTTGGAGGGGGGTTGGAGTGGCAAGGCTGGGAGGGATAAGTAGGTGTCGCCCTGTCTGTCCATGGACAGCAGTGCATAGCACTTGTGTAGGTGCCTAGGAATGGCTTTCCATGCTGGTGGCTGAGTGAGCGCAGAGCCTGGAAGGGTTACTCTTCTAACAGTGAGGCAGGGTAAGGGACAAACCTCAGCTGGAGAGCAGCACTTCAGACAGGGCCCTGTGGAATGGCACAGCGGGCTCACAATTGTTTCTGTGCGGGAGAGGCTCTTCACACTGTACGTCCAGGTATTTACTTTCAGCAGCATTCTCTGCCACAGGAGGAGAGGTGGTAACAAGGGGCATCCTTTCCCAAGACAACTAAGATTGCAGTTATGCATTTACAGAACTGTATTTACTTTTTATTTAGAGTGATTAGCTAAGAGTCTGATGCAAAGATCTGGGCCCCCTCGGGCTATGTCTACACTTGTGGCTTATTGCGTGAGAAATATGCAAATGAGCTAAGCAGGAAATATTGCTGAGCCTCATTTGCATACCTAATGAGCTGCCATTTTTGCAGAAGAGGCTCTTGCACCAGAAGGAGCTGTCTACACTGCCCCTTCTTGCGCAAGAAAAATCCCTCTTGTGCAATGCCACTACGCTGATTATTTTCAGGAATAACGGCATTGCGCAAGAGGGGTTGTGTAGACAGCTCCTTCTGGCACAAGAGCCTCTTCTGCAAAATGGCGGCTCATTAGGTATGAGGCTCAGCAATATTCCACGCTTAGCCTCATTTGCATATTTCTCACGCAAGAAGCCGCGAGTGTAGACATAGCCTAGCATAGCATTAACAATACAAGCAATCGCTTCAATGAGAACACCCACCTTGCAGACACTTCCTTTTCTAGGAATCAGACCATCCACCTTCTCCAAGAGCCCCCAGCTGGGTTTTGCCGCACAGCAGGAAAGTCACTAAATTGGGAGAGTTTTGGAACAGGCCTCAGGCCTTCCCACAGAGAGCTCTGCCAACCCCTCCCCACTTTATTACTAGAGAGCTTGTGTTCAGGCACACCTACAAACCCCAACTGTGGGAGTAAGGTACAGAGACACAGAGCCCTCACTGGGGCCAGTTCCACATCATTTAGGGACTTGTCAGTCATACCCAGTGCCTTCAACTCCACCCAGACACTGACTGGTAGACCCACTGCAAACTACCAGCATGCCAGTCAGAGTTAAGTGAATAATTAAAATCAGACACATCAGCACAAAAATGTTGTGTTTATTTTCAGATGCATCTCAACACTCTAAACATACTGATAGCTTCACATGAGATGGCACTATAGTGCTTGGCTAGTAAGTCTGAACAGAGGTGGAGCGAGGCTATTTTTGCAATTATGAGGTTTGGTGATTAGCTATTGCTCATTGTACACGGTGGGTTAGCTCAGTAGTAATTGTTATTCTGAGATATTGCTTCATATAGGAAGACCAAGAAAGCAGACATGGGTTACTGAAGATAACGTATATCCTGCTATACACTACAATTTGATAAACTGAAAATTGTTTGTCACATCTATTTTTTTCTTCCTTTATTGTTGTTTCTGAAGAGAGCAGCCCTCCCTTATTACCTATGGCCTTGTTGTAAAAACGGATCCAGAAGTACAATTAAATAGAGGGTTCATTTACATGTTCATATTAATTCTTAAAATTAAGTGCATTAATCATCCCACCCACATCTCTGCTTTCTTCCTGTGCATGGGAGGGTTTTAGACACAGACGCTAGATAAAAAGTAGCTGGAAAATAAAAAATAGTTTTGGAACAAAACTGGAAAGGCGAGAGATTAGCAATAAGGCAGCACATCAACACAAGATTAAGTTGGAAAATAGTGTATTGTATTGATGATCCAGTTTTAATGGAGCTGCAGTGAGACGGATATAGTTCAATGCTATTAGTCCCTTTACGTCAAGATGATTATCATAAAATGCAACATTTTCTAATGCTATTCATAAACTTGGCACATGGCCTTGGTGCCTTTAAAAAAAAACCCCAACAGTCAAGGGACTGTGAGGGTTTTAAAGAACCAAATGTCATTCATAACAGTTCCGTGTTTCTGCTTACCTTAGGAGCTTAAACTGCAAATCAAATGTTGTTAGACCGTAGGCATTTTCTCTCTCTCAGGCAGATACTGTTTCATACATAGCCCCCTGGCTCCTTTGGTACTGACCATGATTGTTAGTTCCCACTCTTCAACTGTCTCAGTCACTAAATACTAGACTATCTACAGAACTGAGGAATAAGGGTTTAATTTTCAGCTTTCATTCAGATAAATGCAAGTTTTTTCAGGAGTTCAACATCTGTGTTAAAAAACAGCGTACATTTGATTCAACTCCAACAGTAAAACTACACAGAATGCGTTTGCTACATACACTGACACTGTGGAAGTTGTAAAGTTAGCTAATCCACAGCAGCAGCAATATTAGATGCTCATGATCTCTCTTTTGATTATGACAGATGCACTGACCGAAATTCTGCAAAACAGAATAACAATGGTCAGGAGAAGTGCTCCAAAATGTTAATAGAAACCTAGTTTGCTGAACTCCAGGAGTTAGTTCGTATACATTAAAGAAAAACAAAAAAACAAAAAACCCACAACACCCTCAACTGCAAAGAGCATTTGTTACAATGGTATCAAAGAGGAGGAAATTAAAATAAGATTGTGTGATTCACTGGAAACAGATTACTGAACTTGTTTTTACAAGGTGTACAGTGCTTTTTTTTAAATTAAATTTGTGTTGGATTTTTACTTGTGGGAAAATACACGTATACTTCTCTAAATTGAAAAATTAGAGTCAACTGCTACATTTTATACCAGGAGGCATATGAATATGGCAAGACAGGCTCTCTCATTCCTCACTCTTCCTCGGATCAAAGTAATCCATGGTTGAGAGGACAATAAGTGTATGGAGAAGGAAATTAAAAAGCCTGAAGATAAGAGCATCAGAAAAGGATAGTCTGCTTACACAATAACTTGGATCAGATTGACTGTCAGCATCTGGAAAGGGTAAGAGACTATCTTACACAATAAGAGAAGCCACCACAAATCATATCTCCCATTTAAAATAAAGTAGACAATAACAAGCTCTTTTCAGACATCTATGTATATGGAATTTTAACATATGAAATACAAGTTGGTTAAAATACTGCTAAGAATAGCACATACAGGACCGGTACGTCACTTACCACTCATTACAAGTTTTTACAGAAAAAATGGTGGAACACCTAGGAGAGCTCGCTGTATTCAAACTATATACACACACATATCTAACAGTCCAAACGTTACTTGTCTTGTAAGCACCTTTGTTACAGTGTCCATCACAGGAAAACAGCCAAAAATACATTCAGAACCTTCTACAACAATGGGGAGCACCCTGCGGCCCAAGGGCTGCATGTGGCCTACTAGGGTTGTGTGTGTGGCCTTTGTTTACCATTGCCCAAGCATGGGATTGCCAGATTCTGCTGGTTTCTGACCGTATAGATTTTTTTCTACTGCTATTACTAAAGTGGCACGCATGGGCACGTGAAGCGAGGTGAGTGCTGATTGCACACGGTTACTGAGAGAGCCGGGTGCTCCCTCTGCATCCAAAGTGCTGCTACAGTTCAATCGGCGCACCCTGCAAATTCTAGGTGGACAAGCTGCCCTCTGCCGGGAGACCCTCTTGGTCAGGACAACCTTACAGCCCACTGAGATGATGGAGGGCTACTCGAGGCCCACTCACTGGCCTAGGATCCCCATAGCCGCTCTACAACTAATTTCATAATTAACGTTTTAAAGCATTTTGGGTAGACGGGTGCATCCAAGATTGTTCTTCTTTAAGGATATGCAATCTGCATTAGTAACAGTAAAGAGCTCTTTGCATTTCTGTTTACACACATAATGTATCAACTTATTTTACAAGTTATTTAAACACTTTCACAATTTTACAAAAATTCCTAAAAAAAAAGTTTGTACTTCAGTTTCTCATCCTTGAAACATGCTACTGTAACATGATTAGGAGCTGGCTACATTTTCACCCTTTCCGTCCTAGCTCTTCCTCCCCTCCCACACCCCTCCTGGCAAAGGAGCTACTTGGTTTTAGGGACTGTATTCCCTATGAGCCCAAGACCTGCATTTACATAATATTTAATACTTCTACAGTGCCTCCTTCAGAGAATCCCAAAGCGCTTCCAGACAGTTGTTTAAGCCTCACAACATCCCTGTGAGGTAGGTATGGTATGATCCCCATTTTACAGGACCAAGACTTTCTGTATGTGTGGCACAATCACAAGTAAGTGTTTACTACAAGGGCAGCTTCTTATCCTGCAATAGTGTTAATATTCCAGACACAATTTAGTCCATGTTCTCACAATTTGTATTGGCATTATTTGTATGGGCATGGGGGAGAGGATTAAAGCAAAGTGCTGGGTAGGTTGCTGCTCTGCCACCGCAGACAGGTAGTTTTGGAATGTTTATACAAATGGCTGGACTGGCTGAACCGTTTGCCACACTTTAAACAGGCATAAGGCTTTTCTCCTGTGTGCACACGGATGTGCTTTTTACAGTCTGTTAAGGTCAAGAAAGTCTTGCAGCAGATTTTACAGGCATATTTGCGAGCACCTTCTACAACCAAGACATTGTGCTCAGATAAGGCCTTCTTACATTTTGAAAGAACATCAGCAGATGCCCTAGTCAACTGTGGTGGACCAGGCTGGGAAGGATGTCCATTTTCAAAAGAGGAAGTGGTCCCATTCATTATCAACTGGGAATTAGATGGACTCTCTTGCATTTGGGAGCTCCTAACAGAGGTCACAACAGGCATTTTGGGGGCTATGCGACGGTAGCCAGGAAAACTACTAGCTCCGCCTCTCGGAGAGCCCATCATTGCCCTTGACAAAGAGTGTAGTCCCAAGCCAGACCTTGGAAAGTCCATCCCAAACTGTTCCGCTGCCCGGTATCCAGAGGTCTGTACACATGGAATACCCATTACATCCTGCATAGGTCTGACAAAGTGAGAGTCTGCAGGTTCATTGAATGGATTCTCCACATGAGAGATCGTAGCAGAGGAATGACCATTATTAGGCCCAGACTCGGGGCTCATTAAATAAGAGGCATCTCCATCCATTCGGCAATCACTGGTTGTGTTTGGAATGTTGTCGTCATTTTGATTAGCACCAAAATTGCCACCTCGGCTCTTATTTAGAAAATTTGAGATACTGAAAGTAGACTTGTGTTCCAGGTTATTTGACACCTCCAAAATATGGATGTCACCAACCCTATCAGTACTAGACTGTGGGTCAGAAAAGCTACGATCGCTACTTTCAGGACTCAGTTCTATCTTTTCTGCACTCACTACTCCTCCTTCTACTTCAACAGACTCACTGCCTTCTGCTTGGGAAGTGACATCACTCACTTCATCTTGAGGCTCTGGGGAACTCAAGGGCTCAGATTTAACCACCACCCGCATGTGTTCTTTTTCATTGAGACTGATCTCTGCATTTTCACACTGAAAGTTATTTTTCTCAGACGTTGCTTCTTGGTCAAAGCTAGTTTCCACTTGTGTTGCTTGAGATGCCATGGACATTTGTGAAATGTTTCCTCCACTGTTGTCAGACTGGCTGGGCACTTGGGCATCTTCTTGGGCACCAAAAGACTGATCAAACATAATGGTATTATCCTCTTGGGTATCGGTAACAACATCAGCTTTGGAATTGTCCACAATCTTCAGAGAATCTGGTGAAAAAAATTCTTCCCGGGAATGAACTACTGACTGCCCACTCTCTGGGGCAACATCTGAAATGATGGACTCGTCGATGGCAGGCCTGATTCGCTGTCTGGCCCGGTCTTCAGAAGACTGTTTACGCTTGTGGAGGCGCCGAATGGGAAAAGTCGTGCGCTGCTCTAGGTTACTTCTCATTGATGAGCTCATCGTATTTTGCTGCTCCTCTGTGTTCTGGGTGGAATTCAATGCAGAGCTCACGATACTCAGTCCAAGCTGCTGAAGCATGAAAGATCTTTGCATGCGTGCATTTTGTTCTTGAACTCTATCGCTAGGTGGCGACATTGGCAGAGTCCTTGTGGTAAGGTAGTGTTTACAAGCTTTAACAACAGAGTTCAAATGTAAGTGAGAAGCTGCCAGCAAGACATCCATAACATTGCTCTCTCCAAGCATGAGTGTGGAGGTGTACATCATGTCAATCAGAGCAGCAAAGGCCTCCGCTGTCACTACCTCACTGTCCAGCTGGATCATGTTCATGGTTTGGTCTCCCTCTGCTACAGTAAACAGAGCTCGAAAATGTGTGCTGCATGCTGCCAAAACAGAGCGATGGGCTTTGAAATGCCTGTTCCCCACCACAATGACACAGTCACAAAGTTGACCATGAAGACGCTGGTAGTTTAGCTGTTGAAAGATTTGCTCAAAGTGTCCTGGAAAATCCATGATCCTACAAAATAAAAGAGGAAAATGATGTAAGACAAAAATGGCTGAAGTTATGTTTATATCACAATGAGCCAAGGTATACAATTTGAAGACAAGCGGTTCAGAAGCAAACTATCAATAACTGATCTTCTGCTTACCACCACCACATTACTGTATTATTTATGCTGGCAATGTTGTGAAGGAGCATAGGATAACTGCAGCTTCTGCTAGACTCACTTATTTTTTCAGGATTTACTCTAATGTAGCTCCCAGCTAAGTATTGTGCATATTGGAGTAATTAACACAAGCTATAGTTAAAGTGTCTAATACCTTACATTATAAAAACCCCACTTTCGGTTGCTTGTAACTTCACAAAATTTTAATCTTTCAGATGGAGATTTCCATGCCAAGTGTCTCCCTTGGGCTAAATTTTGTTGGAAAGCATTTGCTGAAACAGGTCAGCAGTTTGAGAATGAGATTAGGAGAAAATATGTTTCCCAATACTAAGAAAGTTATTGCAACCATTTCACTGAAAAGCTTTAGCACCTCCATATACTTAGAAGAAAGGGTGTGACGTTGGTTGGGGAGAACAGAGCGAGAAGGTTAGAGATGTGCTTCTTGCAGCGCCAGTAAAAATTCACCCACGCATGGCCGTGCTCTACAAAATCTCGGTCAGCACATGGTCAGAGATTGAATGTGGCAGCTAAATTCTCTGAGGATCCCATCTTTACTGAGTATACTCCAGGCTAGCTCTTTCCCTGAAATTGCTCCTGCGGGCAGCCAACAGATCTGAGATTAGGGAACCTGTTTTGCCTGGGTTCTCAATGGCCTCAGTGCTGGCACCCAGGCAGCAAGGAGGAGGAAGCTGCCATCCAAAATGCAGAGAGGTGAGGAATAAGTAGAGGTGTTGCCTAAGTCAGAGGACAGGAAGGAAATCAGGAGATGTGGAAGTAAGAACCAGGTGGATTGGACAGAAGAGACAAAGGGGCAGATGGGAGAAGAGGAATAGACATAAGGATCTACAACCACTATGTAACACTACCTTACCAAACCTGGAATTTAACCCAAGAGTTTTTTGTCTCTGCATTCCTCTGCTACCACCAAAGATAACGGTTTATTTACAACCATTGCCATTACTCCACTAACTCAAGTGGTAGAGGACTGTGCTGGATTTAAAGGTCTAAATCCTATTACTGATCCAATTGAAGGATCAGTGCATGTATTTAAATGGTATCACGTGGACCCAAATTAAAAAAAAAAAAAAAAAAAAATAGGAAGTCACGTAAGATTCACATTAGAAAATGTAAAAGTTGCAATCAAGCACTCAAATTAGGAAGTGCTAAAATTAAGGTTACACAATTCAGCTCCTTTGCGTGTCTCCATAATAAGAACTTCAAAGGACAGAATTCCTCATCCTTAAGCACTCTTTTCTCCAAGATGTGTGATCTGAACATCTGGTCACAATGAAACATCATTTGCTTACTCCCAGCTGACTAAGTGATCTATATTGTTCTGCTTCAATCACCTCTCCATTATTTAATGGTCTCAATCTTTGGGTCATCTTCAAACTTTAGGAGTCATGATTTTACTTCCATAGGGCTGAGAACCAATCCTAACCTATTAGCTATTTAATATGTACCATGTCCATTTTATATAGTTCTAGGTCTAGTTTCCCAATCAAAAGTTCACAAGGCACCGAGTCCAATACCTTACAGAAATCTATTACATGTGTTTATACAACGCCTATCACAATGGGAAAACAAAAAAAAGCAGTCTCGTAGCACTTTAAAGACTAACAAGATGGTTTATTAGGTGATGAGCTTTCGTGGGGCAGACCCACTTCTGACTAGGGCTCCTACATACTATAATACAAAAACAACCAAGCTTGTCTTTTTTTTAAATCAAGTTTCTTTGACAAGATCTATTTTGTCTGTGATATCATTAATGCCATGTTCATTGGCGTTAATTAAGTCACACTCTTAATATACTGAATCAGGAAGATAAGACGAAATACTGAATAACTATCCAACTAGTGAACAGGGTAGGGACGCTGTGTGGGAAAGGGGAAGTACATATATAATCAAAGATTATCAATGCATATACATAAGGGGACCAAAGAAAGATTGCACAGACAACCCTATCCTGGCATTTCCTAGCTTTTGTATGCTCGTCTTTGCACTCTTAACCTTCTTACAAATATCTATAATTAAACTGAACAACGAATTTCATGTACAATGCCCAAGACAAAAATAGAGGAAGAGTAAGCGTGGTTGTGTGGTTAAGGAACCAATCATGACTTAGATGTGGAGGTCAACACTCCACTCTGCCACAGATTTCTTGTGTGACCTTGTCAACCCACTTAACTTCATGCCCAAGTTTTCCATCAGTAAAATGAGCATAATATTTCCTTTTGCCACCATTTCCATCCTCGCTTATTTAGGCTGCAAACTATTCAATTCATGTCTTGCCTGCTATGTACGTACATACACAGAGCTTGGATCTCATTTGGGACCTCTGGGCACTAACAGATTAAAGAAGTCTCCTAGCAGCAGGAAGTCTCAAACATGGATTCTAAGCCACTACTTTCTTCAGAATGTAAGCTTTCATTTCAACATCTAGCCCTTGCAGATGTGAAATAATCCTCCAAACAAACATACTGCTGTCTTTGTTCATCTACAGACTGCTCTACTGTTCGAGGCTGATGTATATTGCTTTCCCAAGCAGCAGCAGCTCCTCAAAGTTAAGACTCGTGAGCTTTGCAGTTGCTATTCAGAACTTTGTAGGTAGAAGTGAAATCATCTCAATCTTTTTGCTACTGCTGCAGTTCTCATAAGAACATAAGAACGGCCGTACTGAGTCAGACCAAAGGTCCATCTAGCCCAGTAGCCTGTCTGCCGACAGTGGTCAGCACCAGATGCCCCAGAGAGGGTGGACCGAAGACAGTGATCAAGCGATTTGTCTCCTGCCATCCCTCTCCAGCCTCTGACAAACAGAGGCCAAGGACACCATTTTATCCCCTGGCTAATAGCCTTTTATGGACCTAACCTCCATGAAATTATCTAGCTTCTCTTTAAACTCTGTTATAGTCCTAGCCTTCACAGCCTCCTCTGGCAAGGAGTTCCACAGGTTGACTACACGCTGTGTGAAGAAGAACTTTCTTTTATTAGTTTTAAACCTGCTACCCATTAATTTCATTTGGTGTCCTCTAGTTCTTCTATTTAGGAACTAATAAATAACTTTTCTTTATCCGCCTCTCCACACCACTCATGATTTTATACCTCTATCATATCCCCCTCAGTCTCCTCTTTTCTAAACTGAAAAGTCCCAGTCGCTTTAACCTCTCCTCATATGGGACCCGTTCCAAACCCCTAATCATTTTAGTTGCCCTTTTCTGAACCCTTTCCAAGGCCAAAATATCTTTTTTGAGGTGAGGAGACCACATCTGTACACAGTATTCAAGATGTGGGTGTACCATAGTTTTATACAGGGCAGTAAGATATTCTGGGTCTTATTTTCTATCCCTTTCTTAATAATTCCTAGCATCCTATTTGCCAGTTTTCAGAGAACTGTCCACGATAACTCCAAGATCTCTTTCCTGATTTGTCATAGCCAAATTAGCCCCCCATCATACTGTACATATAGTTGGGGTTATTTTTCCCGATGTGCATTACTTTACACTTATCCACATTAAATTTCATTTGCCATTTTGTTGCCCAATCACTCAGTTTGGTGAGATCTTCTTGGAGTCCCTCTCAGTCTGCTTCTGTCTTGACTATCCTAAACAGTTTGGTATCATCTGCAAACTTTACCACCTCACTGCTTACCCCTTTCTCCAGATCATTTATGAATAAGTTGAAAAGGACTGGTCCCAGGACTGACCCTTGGGGGACACCACTAGTTACCCCTCTCCATTCTGAAAATTTACCATTTATTCCTACCCTTTGTTTCCTGTCTTTTAACCAGTTCTCAATCCAAGAAAGGACCTTCCCTCTTATCCCATGGCCATGTAATTTACACAAGAGCCTTTGGTGAGGGACCTTGTCAAAGGCTTTCTGAAAATCTAAGTATACTATATCTACTGGATCCCCCTTGTCCGCATGTTTGTTAACCCCTTCAAAGAACTCTAATAGATTAGTAAGACAGGATTTCCCTTTACAGAAACCATGTTGACTTTTGTCCAACAAATTATGTTCTTCTACATGCTTCACAATTTTATTCTTTACTATTGTTTGACTAATTTGCCCAGTACTGAAGTTAGACTTACCGGTCTGTAATTGCCGGATCGCCTCTAGAGCCCTTTTTAAATATTGGTGTCACGTTGGCTACCTTCCAGTCATTAAGTACGGAAGCCGATTTAAGGGATAGGTTACAAACCACAGATAATAGTTCAGCAATTTCCCATTTGAGTTCTTTTAGAACCCTTGAATGAATGCCATCTGGTCCCGGAGATTTGTTAACACTAAGTTTTTCTATTTGTTCCAAAACCTCCTCTAATGACACTTCAATCCGGGACAATTCCTCAGATTCATCACCCACAAAGGACGGTGCAGATTTGGGAATCTCCCCAACGTCCTCAGCCGTGAAGACTGAAGCAAAGAAATCATTTAGTTTCTCCACAATGGCTTTATCGTCCTTGATTGCTCCTTTTATAGCTCGATTGTCTAGGGGACCCACAGGTTTTTTAGCAGGCTTCCTGCTTCTAATGTACTTAAAAAACATTTTGTTATTTCTTTTTGAGTTTTTGGCTAGCTGTTCCTCAAAATCTTTTTTTGCTTTTCTTATTACATTTTTACACTTGATTTGACAGTGTTTATGTTCCTTTCTATTTATCTCACTAGGATTGGACTTCCACTTCTTAAAAGATGCCTTTTTGGCCCTCACTGCTTCTTTTACATGGTGGTTAAGCCACGGTGACTCTTTTTTAGGTCTCTTGGTACGTTTTTTAATTTGGGGTATACATTTAAGTTGGGCCTCTATTATGGTGTCTTTAAAAAGTTTCCATGCAGCTTGCAGGGATTTGGCTCTAGTCAGGGTACCTTTTAATTTCTGTTTAACTAACCTCCTCATTTTTGTGTAATTCCCCTTTTTGAAATTAAATGCCAGGGTGCTGGTCTGCTGAGGTGTTCTTCCCACCACAGGAATGTTGAATGTTATTATATTATGGTCACTATTCCCAAGCGGTCCTGTAATGGTTATCTCCTGGACCTGATCCTGTGCTCCACTCAGGACTAAATCGAGAATTGCCTCTCCCCTTGTGGGTTCCTGCACCAGCTGCTCCAAGAAGCAGTCATTTAAGCCATTGAGAAATTTTATCTCTGCTTCTCTTCCTGAGGTGACATGTATCCAGTCAATATGGGGATAATATTGGGGAGGAAGCAGATACTGGAACTGTCTGAAGGAGAAGATGAGTTGACCTCACCAAAAAGGAGATGGAAGGAAAAATTAGAGCACCAAACACTTGGTGGAAAAGAATGTCCCATGCTTACAGAACCTGGAGACCAAGACATCTCTACAATCAACTATCCAGAGAGCCTCAATCTTATTTTTGTAAAGCACGTGCTCTATGAATTATTTTGAGGAATTTCTCACCCCTGTATAGCACAGACCACAGACTAAATGATCACAATGGTCCCTTCTGGCACTGAACTCTATGAAACAGAACCTAGGGATAGAAATCCCAGTGTCCCCAGCCATCTCAGCAGTGGTGTTGGTCAGTGAGCTTGTCACTGCAGTATTAACCCTGGAATTCTCCCAACTCATATGAAAACAAGGGGTGGAATGGTAGCAAGATTCAGGAGAAAAACACTTAACTAGCCTTAAGAGCAAGGCTCTATTTTCTCTGCAAATACTTTTTCCACTGACCTTTCTGGTCTTTCTAGCTCAGGACACAAACAGCATTGCATGTTTGAGCAACTGGAACATTGCTCAACAAGACAAGTAGGGTTAAGATTTGGGGTTTAAATTTCCATTAATATAATTGTAAAGTTAAAAAATTATTCAGCATGCCATAGTCTGACCCTTGCCTAAAAAAAATACAATTTTTCCACTATTTGTACCTTTCTGATTAAGATGATAACAGGGGAGGTTTCTTAAACAATCAAATCAATAGTAATATTATTGCAGGTTACCAGAGCCTATAGTACCAGCTAAGACAGGGGCGGGCAAAAGGGCCTCTGTGGGCGGGATACGGCCTGCCAAACAAGTTAATCTGGCCAGCAGAGGCCCTGCCACACCCCTCACCCCAAGGCCAATTAGGGCCTGTGGTCAGGGGGAAGCTCGAGGAAGTTTCCTCCTGCCCTGCAAGGGGCTCCACACTTAAAGTTAACCACCAGCTGCTGCTCAGCTGGTTGCTGACTCTAAGCACAGAGCTCCCTTGCAGGGCAGGGAGCAAGAGACTTCATATGCTCCCCATCCCAGGCCCTGATTGACCTGGGGGCAGCACATGAAGTCTCCTCCCACTGCCAGGGGCATGGGTGCCTAGAGGGAATGGCCATCTGTTCAGAACAGTTAGCAATTCTCTCTGAGGGGTCGAAGACTTTGCACGCTCCTCCATCCCCAGACCAATCAGGATCTGTAGGTGGGGAAGCACAGAAATGTCCTGGCCCCGCCACTTCAAACATTTCTGAAGTGGCCCCCGGTCAAAAATTATTGCCCACCCCTGAGCTAAGAGGACTGGCAAATCACAGAAACATGTATCTTGGAAAAGGAATACAAATTAAGAGACAAGTTTCTAATTTAGTTTACTCAAATCACACACTTGAATAGTCTCAAATGCATACAGAGAGTCACGCACTATGCACATTCATTGTGTGTGTACAAAATTCCAGATACATGCATTCCGTTATAAATGAGGAAACATAATTTATTTTGATATAGGCAATAAATATCAGGTATTGAGCTTTACAGACTTCACTTCTAATCCAAAGACGGGTAAAAGGAATTTGACCTCATTAGGCAAGCCTGAAGTTTCAAAAAACCACAAAGCTAATCTGAAAGATTCCCAACGGATGAATACTTGTTTCAGGATCAACTTAAAATACATACATGAAAAAAGTAATGTTTTTATTTTAATGCCTCTTGCAGGCTAAGATCAAGTGTAATATCTGTTTTTTTAAGAATGACAGAAGTCAACTTAAAAGAATGGCTGTTTGCAAAAGCTGAGAAGCTAACAAATAGGTTTTAATCACAGTTTGGCTCTGGGCATAGCAATAAAAGTAGTAATGTGAGAATAAAAAAAAACCTCAACATTATTACATCAATTATCCTTTTGGACATATCTGATCACTACCAAAAGTACTGATCCAAACAAAGATTACAAACAGGACCTGTAGTTCTGTAAAAATCAAGAATGCGGTTTTCTCCCTTTCATCCCTCAATGGTTTGATTTTTGTTTTATTTTATTAAAATAAGCCAGGGAGAAAAGTTTCCCAGGAAGCTGGTGTTCAGTGAATTAACTCTTTAAGCAAAGAGCTAAATAGGTCACTAGTTCTAAAGCTATATTCTGGTTAAACAAACAAAAATCTTAGTTTAGTGACAGCTAAGGCTGCCTTTCCACATACTCCACCCATCTGAACACCTTAAAAGCATGGAAATAAAGTTAGGGAACCCCACCTCCTGTATTCTTTGTCACCTTTACCCTGCCAAAAACACTGCCAACGTAATGCTCCACCAGATGAGGAGGAGCACTAGCTACACAAACAATCAAACTGGCAACCTTATTACTGTATTAGGTTTGTGAGAGTTTCCTAGGAGGTTGTGGGAGGAAGGGAAGGAGAGCTAATACAGGGTTGGTGGTTGAAGTAGCCCAGGGACAGCCTGAACCTGGCACCTCTCCCCTGGCCCCAGAGTTCTCCTCAGACTTCTGCATCCCACCTTCTGCCCCAGCCCCAGCCCAGAGCCCTCACACACTGCAGCCAAACCTCTGATCCAGCCCTCAGCCCCCTGCCACTCTCGGCACCCCTCGCCCCCATCCCCAGCACGTGGGTTTTGCTATGCACACTAATAGGAAGGGGATGTGCAGCACCCCCCCTCCAACAAAAGTCACTCTGCTCGGGGGTGGGAAAGAGCAGAGGGAAGCGCGCAAGGCAGACCCCCAGCCAGGGTGATTTCACAGACCCCCTCACGCAGGGGTCCCCAGCCAAGGGGGTCTCGTGCAGTGCCCCTGCCCCCGCCACGGGGGTTTCCCGGGGCCAAGTCACGAAGGGGGGGTAGGGGAGGCCGGGGGGCTACGGGCAGGGCTGCTGTCTCTGGGATCCATGGGCAGGCGGTACCTGCAGGCGGGGGTCTGACAAGGGAGGCTGTGGGGGCTACGGGCAGGGCTGCTGTCTCTGGGGATCCATGGGCAGGGGCGGTACCTGCGGGGCGGGGGTCTGACGAGGGAGGCTGCGGGGGCTACGGGCAGGGCTGCTGTCTCTGGGGATCCATGGGCAGGGTGGTACCTGCGGGCGGGGGTCTGACGAGGAGGCTGCGGGGGCTACGGGCAGGGCTGCTGTCTCGGGGATCCATGGGCAGGGCAGTACCTGCGGGCGGGGGTCTGACGAGGAGGCTGCGGGGGCTACGGGCAGGGCTGCTGTCTCTGGGGATCCATGGGCAGGGCGGTACCTGCGGGCGGGGGTCTGACGAGGAGGCTGCGGGCAGGGCTGCTGTCTCGGGAGATCCATGGGCAGGGGCAGTACCTGTGGGCAGGGGGGTCTGACGAGGAGGCTGCGGGGGCTACGGGCAGGGCTGCTGTCTCTGGGGATCCATGGGCAGGGCAGTACCTGCGGGCGGGAGGTCTGACGAGGAGGCTGCGGGGGCTACGCAGGCAGGGCTGCTGTCTCTGGGGATCCATGGGCAGGGTGGTACCTGCGGGCGGGGGTCTGACGAGGAGGCAGCTGCGGGGCTACGGCAGGGCTGCTGTCTCGGGGATCCATGGGCGGGGTAGTACCGGTGGCGGGGGCCTGACGGGGGGAGGCTGGGAGGGGGGCAGGGGGGGGGCGCGGCTGCTGTCTCTGGGGATCCATGGGCAGGGGGCGGTACCTGCGGGCGGGGGGTCTGACGAGGAGGCTGCGGGGGCTACGGGCAGGGCTGCTGTCTCTGGGATCCATGGGCAGGGGGCGGTACCTGCGGGTGGGGGGTCTGACGAGGGAGGCTGCAGGGGGCTACGGGCAGGGCTGCTGTCTCGGGGATCCATGGGCAGGGCAGTACCTGTGGGCGGGGGTCTGACAGGAGGCTGCGGGGGCTACGGGCAGGGCTGCTGTCTCTGGGATCCATGGGCAGGGTGGTACCTGCGGGTGGGGTCTGACGAGGAGGCTGCAGGGGGCTACAGGCAGGGCTGCTGTCTGGGAGATCCATGGGCAGGGTGGTACCTGCGGGTGGGGTCTGACAAGGGGAGGCTGCGGGGGCTACGGACAGGGCTGCTGTCTGGGGATCCATGGGCAGGGCGGTACCTGCGGCGGGGGTCCTGACGAGGGGAGGCTGCGGGGGCTACGGGCAGGGCTGCTGTCTCTGGGGCTGGATCCATGGCAGGGGGGCGGTACCTAAGTGGGCGGGGGCCTGACGAGGGGAGGCAGGGTGGGGGGCTATGGGCAGGCGCTGTCCCGGGGGACCCATGTCAGGGGCGGTCACCTATGGCAGGGGGTCTGACGCAGGGAGGCCCGCTACGGGCAGGCTGCTGTCTCTGGGATCCATGGGCAGGGCTGTACTCTAGCGGGCGCCGGGGTCTGACTCTCGCCGTCTGCCCAGGCGCTGTCTCTGGGACCATGCGGCAGGGGCGGTACCTGCGGGTGGGGGTCTGACGAGGAGGCTGCGGGGGCTACGGCAGGGCTGCTGACACGAGATCCATGGGCAAACCTGCGGGCACCCTGACGAGGGGGAGGCTGCGTGGGGGCGCTACGGGCAGGGCTGCTGCCTCGGGGGATCCAGCGCAGGGCAGTACCTGCGGGCGGGGGTCTGACGAGCCGCCGCCTCCCGGCTCCGGGCGGGCCGGCCCGTCCTCGTCGGCCCCGGCCGCTTCCTCGCCAGCGCGCTCCGCTCTCCTCCCCCCGCCGCTCCGGACACTGCGACGGCCTCGCCGGCAGCAGGAAATGACGCCATCACTCCGCGGCCAATCAGCGGAGGAGGCGGGGGGGCTTCACGGGATGCGAAACTCCTAGCCAATGAGAGGGCTCCGTTCGTTGCCCTTCCCGCTTTGAGGTGTCGGCTTAGCCAATCGGCCACCCGTTTGCTGAGCCCGTCTATCAACAAGCCCTTCGCTGATTGGACATGCCCTCCAGCAACCAATCAGAATATGTTTTCAATCCAGGCCAAGGCTCTCGAGCGCCCCCTGCCGCCCAACCAGCTCCCAAGAGCCCCAGCGCCGCCTCCCGCGCGGTCATTGGCCTGGCAGGCCTGGGCCAGCCGCAGAGCGCCTGCAAGGGCCCCGCGGCCCTGGCTCCTTGGGCCTGGAGCGCGGCCACCCTGCTTTCCAGGACAGGGCAGCTGGGGCACACAGCCCGCAACAGCAGCCTGCCAATGCACTAGAGCAAAGGTTGCGTGGAGCCCAGTCACCACTGGGGAGAACAAGTACAAGCCAGAGGGCTAGAAATCCCCCAGTGTCCAACCATTAAGACACAGACATGCTGTCTGCAATGAGTCGGCTACTCTAGATCGGTCCTTACAAAACTGACATGCCATGTTGCATGCCAGTTTGTAATAGTTATTTGTCTCCCTTCCGTTTGGGTCTTCAGCAGGGTTTGAAGCCCAGACCTCTGCATTAAAACAATAGGCTTTTATTATTTGAACTGAAAAAAAGGAATAATCCCATTGGCTGGTGGCAGCAGACTCCATCCTCTTGCATGAACTAGCCAGTGGAGAGGAAAGTAGGTTCACATTCTAGTAAGTGCATGATTTTCTTCTTTCTATTTATCCTTGCAATGTGCAGTACCAAGGTCTTCCAATGGATGCCAGTAATATCCCAAATGGCATCGTGCAATATAGGCCAGGAGGAACAGCGGTAGCTCCTAAAGGATTTTGCAGTCTCGAATTCAAGTACCTGTATAGTGCAGCTTATTTTAAACAGAAATAATGCAGTGTCCTATTTTCTCTGTACTATCAATTTTCCTTCAGCCATGGGCTACAAAGTGACAGATTGAACAAAGGCTATGAGAACAAGAAAAAAATAATTGCTATGAGCACCAGCCGCTCTGCCATATACATTGGACAAACCAGATTGTCTCTACACAAAAGAAAAAAAAGAAAAAACAATGAATGATCCTGCAGCATCTTAGACACTAACAAAAAATGTAGATGGTGTCTACAAAGTGGACACAACCCACTTCTTCAGATGATGTTTCTATTACAGACCAACATGGCTACCCCTCTGAAATTTTTACACAAAAGAATACAGGACACAAATGAGACACCAAGAATGGTAACATACAAAAACCAGTAGGAAAGCACTTTTCCTTCTCTGGGCACACAGTTACAGACTTAAAAGCTGCCATTCTTAAGCAAAAAAACCTTCAAAATCAGACTGCAACATGAAACTGCTGAGCTGGGATTCACATGCAAACTTGACACCAACAGAATGGGTCTGAATAGGGACTGGGAATGGCTTAGCTCAGTACAAAAAGTAATTTTCCCCTTTAGGCGTTCTCACCTTCTTATCATTGTTGGAAGTGGGCCACATCCCCCCTATTGAATTAGCCTCGTTAACACCGTTGTCACACTCCCACCTCTGTTTGTATGTACATATCTCCACCATCTGATTCTGTCACTTCATGCATCTGACAAAGTGAGCTGCAGCCCTAGTAAATTTGGTAGTCTGTATACCCTGGGACTCCTTGCTGTTCCTATTCTACATGTTTTGTTAGTTTTTAAGGTGCCACTAGACTGTTTGTTGTTTTTTAAATTGTACCAGTTCTGTCATTCTTGCCACGAGGTGGTAAGTGGGCATTCCTAGGAAGGTCTTCAGAAGCAGCGATGTAAAAGCCCATTTAAAATGTTAACCGGCTAAACTATATGTTTAAAGGTTAAAGGCAGGTTGCTTCAGCGCGGCTGGGCACAGCTAACCTAGTAAGCGTGCTGGTAAGGCAGTGCTTATCATAACAATAAGAACGGCCATGCTGGGTCAGACCAAAGGTTCATCTAGCCCAGTATCCTGTCTTCTGACCGTGGCCAATGCCAGATGTCCCAGAGGGAGTGAACAGAACAGGGAATCATCAAGCGATCCTTCCCCTGTCACCCATTCCTGTTTCTGACAGAGGCTAGGGACACCGTCCCTACCCATCCCGCCTAATAGTCATGATGGCCCTATCCACCATAAATTTATCTAGTTCTGTTCTGGAACCTGTTAAAGTCCTGGTCTTCAGCACATCCTCTGGCAAGGAGTTCCACAGGTTGACTGTGCACTGAGTGAAGAAGAACTTCCTTTGGTTTATTTTAACCCTGCTGCTTCTTAATTTCATTTGGTGACCCCCAGTTACCGGGGCCTGCTCAGCTCACCCCTTTACATCGCTATTCACAAGCCTGCCCCACCAGTGGATGCCAGACCCCGGTCTGCAGGGAGGTGCGTGCCCACGCGGGCCCGGCCCAGGCTTCCCCGCGCAGCTGGCGGGGGCGTTCCCCACTGCGCTCAGCGCCCGGCTCTAGGCGGCGGTCGCGGCTCCGTCTGCAGCCGGCCACGAGGCGCTGCGCCATGGCCGCTGCCGCCAGCTGGAGCTACCGGGGAGACCCCCTGGAGGCGCAGAGCGCCCCGCTCGGTAAGAGCCGCGCCCCGGCCCCCCAGCCAGCCTCCCCGCGGGCCGGCTCCCCGTGCGCTCCCGGGACGCGCCCGCGCCTCGCCACGCCACGGGGCGCCCAGCCCGGTGCCGCTAGCGGTGTGTGCGCGAGCCGGGTACCAGCTACCGGGCGCTGCCTGCCCGGGGCTCTCGCCCGCTGCTGCAGCCCAGGCCCCGGGCCGCGCCGCGGGCTCCCCCGCTGCAGGGCGGCGCGTCCCCAGCAGCGCGCCCCGGCCGTGCCTCGCCAGCAGCGCGCCAGTTTGGTGGGCGAGTTTCATCCCCTAGCCCCCCGTCCCCGCCCTGAGCTTGTAGGGGCGAGTCCTGGGGGTCTCTCCCCAGCCAGGCTGCAGAGCCGCCCTTGCGAGGGGGAAGCCCGCACCCCAGAGGTGGCCTGGCCCAGCCGGGAGCGGGGGCCTTGTGCGCACGGGATGGCTGGTACTGCACTGGCCTGGCAAGGGCCACTGGGCTCTTGCGGAGGCCTGACGACATTTTAACCTGGGGAGAGTTCAAGAAACCCCAGCATTTTAGCTGCTTAAAAATTAAAAAATAAGCAGCCCCCCATGAAAGTCCGCCACAGAGAACTGCAGCTGGAGGTCAGCGTTCTGCAGGGCAGGCCGCTTGCCTGCCTTTGCCACCTATCACAGGGTGGGTTGTGCACTGGGCTGCATTTAGGCCCTGCCCCCAGAAAGCAAAGGAGCATGTGAGTGAGTGATCGCTTTGAAGTCTGCAGCCAACAGGTTCCTGAGCACCGGGGTGCATGGAACAGTGTATGAATTGTCTCCCAGTGCTGAGGTCCAGTTCAGGGAACTGGCAACATATTTAAATTCATCCATCCCAAGGCTAGAAGGGACCACTCTGATCACAGTCTCACCCCTTGCATAGTAGAGGCCAGAGAACCGCCCCAAACTAATTCCTAGAGCAGAGCTTTTGGGTAAAAATAATTCTAGCTGGATTTCAAAATGGTCAGGGATGGAGAAATTGTCTCCTTTTCAGGGTCTGTTTCTGACTGTGTTTGCACAGCTCTAAGCGAGCCCTTATCTGGGCTGGGGCAGATAGGAGACTTTCAAATCATGGGTCGTGACATCCTTCTTTAGCGTCAAGCATTGCCAGGGAGCTTCTGGGGCATCTTAGGGGGCAACTCGCTGACGTCTCAGATGTAGGATGGTAGCGGCCTTCCGTCTGGTTTACAGGCCTGGTACAATAAGCTCTGTCAATGCTTGGACATTGACTGGAATAACCATTGCAGGGTCAATTATTCCACACTAGATACTCCAGAATAACTTCCTGGGGCCATAAGAACAGTCACTTTACTCCAGAATCATTAGCTGGTTTCCAAAGGGGAGTAATTATTCCAGAATAAAATCATTTGTATTCTGAAATTAACTCTGAGGTCGTTCAGGCTCTCCGAAATTCTCATTAAGAGCTAGAGCTGTAAAAGGGTAACAGGATACCTGGTAAGCACAACCCTTATGCTTACTGGTAGCTGGTTAACTGGCACCCGGCCTGAGTAGGCCCCTGTCTGTGGCGAGCCTTTTAACCAGTTCAACGTGTATTTCAACCGGTTAGCGTTTTAAACAGCATTTTACATCCCTGTTCCAAACGGCTTCTCTCTTGGCACTATTGCCAACATTTTTGTTGTGAACATAATTATGTGCACTGCTTCAAATGCTTTTCCTTACAAATGTATTACAGTTCAGTTCTCAAACGGGAAACTGCAGAATTCTGAAAACATGGATTTTACTTTGTACAAAAACAATGACGCTACTAATCCCAGAAAGAAACATCAAAGAATCTTGGTAAGTTTATCTGTCATTGTACCCGAGTTCTGCAGTGAAATATCGGATTCCTGTTTATTGCCAGCTATTTGTCTTTGTGAACCAGGATATTTTTGCCAAGAAGTAATGAAATATATGTAAAGGGGCACTATTTGCTACCCCACCTCTTAACAAGTCATCTGTTATTTTGAAATATTTTTCAAAATAACTGGCGTACTGTTTTGGCATCCCTGTATCCTTGTTCGACGAGGGTTAAGGGATGTCTGAAAATAGCACGTTATTTCAAAATTTGGCACTGTCTAGATGCACCAAATTTCAAAATAAACCATTTTGAAATAGAATCAAAATAAGATACACAATTTGCATAGCGCAAATTGCGTATCTTATTCTGCGTTTACGGTGCTGTGTGGATGCACCCTAAGACATAAAAAAAAATTCTTGTATGTATATTTTTATAACCTGCTACTGTTTACAAGTATAACACCTAAGATTACAAGAAATGAAAGATACTGTATGGATGCAGAATGTATAGCGATATAGTGAATAACACATTTTGGAAGTTGTTAAACCTTTTGCTTCAGGTTTTAAGCTATTAGACATCAAGATGAGCTCTAATGTGGTGGCAGTTTTGTCCCTCAGATGCTATTTTAGGCTTCTTGAACCTTCCTCTAAAGTATTTGGCACTGCCCACATTTGCAGACAGATATTGGACTAGAAGTATTTTGGGTCTGATCCAGTTTGTAAATTCCTGTGATCCTGGTGTGAAGGAAAATCTCTGTATTGGGGTTTTGCCTTTGATACCCTTTTCATAGACAGTTATTCACTGGTTCTTTTGTGTAAGGAGATAGGCATGGAGCCCCATTTTCTCCAGTGGGGCTGTTTATGATTAGGCTGCTATGGAACCGATTGCAGGAACAGGGCTTTAGTTGGACTGTTGTTTTGTGGGCCCTGTCAGTGGGTTTGGCTGGACAGTTGTTTGGTGGGCTCCACCAGCAGTGGAGAGGAAAACATTAAAAATGTGATTGTTAAGCATCATAAATTAGGAGAGGGACTGAAGTACGATTTAAGCGGGCGTAGTAACTGAAACAGTTTTTAACCATCTTAAAAAATAACTAGATTCCAAATTGGTGAAAGTAGCCCATGACCCCTCCACGTGGATTATAATCAAAACACAACCCCCAACCTTTAACCAGCCCACTGTCTGGTATTTTCTGAGACTCTGTCCATGCCCTGACTTTTATTTCCGCTCGCATGGCGGAGAGGCCAGTCTTAGCAGCAGAAATCAGATTGGATCCAGGAAAGGTGGGAGCACCAGTTTTTCCATTTACACGGCTGCTTAGGAGAGTGGGGCAAGAGGGAGGGAGAAGAGCTTTCAGTTAGCCGGCTGTCTGCCAGGAGGACTAGTCTGCATGCTGACACTCGGACCACCTCCCTTCTCTGCAAAGCTTGTGGTCTGGAGTCTGCAAAACCACCAGATGTCAGTGTAACCTTAAGGAGCAGGGCTGAGTATTCGAGCGTTTAGGGGTATGAAAGGCTGGTTTGGTTTTGTCAGGGCACTCCAAAGAACCTAACATCAGATAGCTGACTGACAATGTATTTCGAGTGTATGAATACCAGTTACTGTAAGGGCTGATGGGTTCAGTAATGCAGTACACCGCAAGTGTGAATTGCCCCGGTTACATGCAAAATACCATTGCAATGATCTAGTTAAGGTTAGCAAATTAAACACAGTCATGGATCCTGGAGGTAATATTGATTGTTGCACGTTGCACACACTGTATCTATTAGGCCATGTGGTTAACAGCACCCCTAATACAAAATAAAGCTAGTCTTTGCTAGGGATGTAAGCAACTAGTCAAATACCTGATAAACATGGCTTATTGGGTAGTTGAGTCAACTAGTTCTCCCCCCCGCCTCTGATACAGAGGCAGTGGGGGGAGGAGCTGGTGCTGGGGGGAGCCAGCTTAAAAGCTGGTTCCCCCTAGCACCATCTCTGCGGGGATGGGTGGCAGGGGAGGCAGAGGTGCAGCAGGAAATAGCACAAGCAGGCACTGAAGCAGTCCCCTGCCTGTGCCGCTCCAATTGCTGTGCCTCTGCCTTTGAAATGTAGCAAGAGCTCCATGGGGCTGTTGAGAGGCAGCGCAGCAGGAACTCAAGCAATCCTGGCTTGTCCTGGGTTTCCCACTGCGCCTCTGCCTTTGAAATGTAGCAAGAGCCCTGGGCAGCTCTTCCTACATTGGAAAGGCAGAGAGCATCCCGCCCCGCCTCTTATCGACTAATCGAGGAGTCGATGGAAATTCCACCCACTACTCGATTAGCTGATTAATTGAAATTTAACATCCCTAGTCTTTGCAGACTGGGCAGGTTGAGATGACTGCAGACACCAGGTTGCATTTTCTGATTTCTCATGTTGACATTTCTAACCTTAACGTTTGCCTTGTTTTGGTTTTGGTTGTGATTTGAGGTCTCTTGTTGGAAAGTTTTGCTTGTGCTGGCTTTAGTGGAAAGACAAACAATCTAAAAGGCAGAAAAGGAAAAACCTTCCCCGAGTTATTGTGGAGTTGCGCGGTTAGCACTACTGAATAGCGTACACATGTGCAACCACAAAGGAGGTAGAATTTTTGTACTGCAACGTGCATGCGTTCTTTATTTAAATAATAGGCCGTAACCCTATCAACTGTTCAGAGTGGCTGAATCACACTCGGCGTTCAGGATCAGAGATGAGAAACTGATCATGCAATGAAGTTTTGAAGTTCGGTCATTCTTGAGTGTAAGCGCACATAAACAAGTCCAGTTTTTCAAGTGGAGTGTGTGCACATGTGATTGTGTATGCTTGTGTGTATTAGCATTAAATTAAAATCACTGAATTAATTTTACTTGTGCTACCTACCACTCACTCCCAGGAACAAACTGGGAGCTGAGACAAAACAGCAATTTTCAGTCCTGGCGGAAAATTTAATTTTCAGGAAGTTAGGAACAACTTATATAATGGAAGCTGTATGTAACTTTAAAGCATCTGAGAGAACACCTTACATTTAATAGCAAGGATGGTTCATTTCTTACGCATTTTTAGCCTTAACTAGTTACAGCATTTTTATTACAAACCGTCACTTTCAGGTTGGATTATTGTGGACAAGATGTGTTAGGTGTGTTTTTCAGCTCCAAAGTTCACAACATGCTCAGAAGTTAGCATGCTCAGTGAACATGCTCAGAAGTTAGCCAGAAATACTTTTGGAACTGTGAAGGCAATGACTTCCACATAAACATTTCTTACCTTTCTTTTAGGACGGCGAATGTGGAGGTAGCATTATTCACCAGGCTGGGCTTTCAGTCATAAGGATGGGATAGAGAATAAGACAGAGAGTATCTTATTCCCTTTGTGTAAATCCAGGGCACGCCCGCATCTTGAATACTGCATACAGATGTGGTCGCCTCATCTCAAAAAAGATATAGTGGCACTGGAAAATGTTCAGAAGGGGGCAACAAAAATGATGAGGGGCGTGGAACAGCGGCCATATGAGGGGAGGTTAATAAGACTGGGATTTCTCAGCTTGGCAAAAAGAAGACAGGGGGATAGGATAGAGGTCTATAAAGTCATGACTGGTGTGGAGAAAGTAAGCAAGGAAAAGTTATTGACTCCTCCTTATAACACAAGAGCCGAATGAAATGAATAGGCAGCAGGTTTAAAACAAACAGAAGGAACTCCTTGCCAGAGGATGTCGTGAAGGCCAGGACTTAAGCAGGGTTCAAAAAAGAGCCTGATAAATTGCTGGAGGTGAGGTCCATCAGCGGCTGTTAGCCAGGCTGGGCAGGGATGGTGTCCATAGCCTCTGTCAGAAGCTGGGAATGGGCGACAGGGGAGGGATCACGTCATGATTCCCTGTTCCGTTCACTCCCTCTGGGGCAGCTGGCATTGGCCCGGGATCCAGGGCTAGATGAGTGTTTGGTCTGATCCTTTATGGCTGTTCTTAGGCAAGAAATGTGTTTGCTTCTAAGACTTTCGTTGGGAAACAGACATTTTTAAATAGAATTGATGAGAACATTTCCCTAAGAACAGACAGGATGAAAATGTCTTGATCAGAGACCTGGTATCGGATACCCAGGGGAAAAGGGTACAGAAAGTTCAGGGCTGGTGAAGAACGTGCGGCACAAGTTTCCCACCACTCACGCGGGTTTTCGTTGTTTTTCAGACTGCGGAGACAGACAGGCTTTCTTATGTGGGGAAAAACTTTGGCTCGGGACTCCTGAAATGTAACTCGCTGTGCAGGTATGTGGTGCGCACAAAGCAGGAAGGAAAGCTGTTACTCTCGGTGCTTGTTCCCCCTCTCTGCCTTTCCAGAGGTGCTGTCTGCAGGTGTGCGGGGCAGGCTTTCAGAATTGCGGAGCTGATGCTGTGGCTTGGAAGGGAAGGGGCTGATTTTCAAGGGTTCGGCATCTCACGGCGCCCATTGTTATCAATGAGCGGTGCCGAGAGCTTCTGAAAAATCTGCCCATGCAGGGAGCGTGTTCATCAGGGTAAGAAGAGCTGGGTAAATAAAAAGGTGGAGAAACTCTGATACTCATGCTTCAGATTCGGCAGAATCTGTATATGTACGTGCCAAGGGTTCCTTGGTCTTGCAGGACAGCAGCTTGATCGTCTGTTTTTTCCATATGGCAGCGGCTTTCAGCCTTTCCAGACGACTGGATCCTTTTCAGGAGTCTGATTTTTCTGGCGTACCCCCGAGTTTCAGCTCCCTTAAAAACTAGTCGCCTACAAAATCAGATAAAAATACAGAAGTGTCACAGCACGCTGTTACTGGAACATTGCTGACTTGCTCGTGTTTGCCATATATTTATCAAATAAATCAACTGGAATATAAATATTGTACTTACGTTGCACTGTACCGTATATAGATAGAGCCCTGCAAATCCACGGATATCTACTTTATATCCCTGGCTCATTTTTCCACATACGGATGCAGATACGTATTTTGTATCTAGAGCCCTGGAAATCTGCGGCGATCTGCTTTATATCCATGGGTCTCTGCATCTGTGGCTGTGGATATCAACAGCTCATTTTTGAAGATGCAGATACAAATGTATCTGCGCAGGGCTCTGTATTTAGAGCAGTACAAACAAGTCATTGTCTGTGTGAAATTTTAGTTTTGCTTCATCTGGGAGCTGTAAGTTTGGGAACCTCTGGTTTTGATAGCAGCCTTTGGAATTAGTGGGTCCAGCAAAAGTCAACAGCAAATAATCCTTTCCTGGTAGAACCGCTAAGGGAATGTCTTCGTCCTCTCATGCACAGCGACATTCCCATTCAGATCAAAGGGAGCTTTGCATGTAGGGAGCCTAAGGATGGTAGATTTAGATCAGTCAACTAATCGAATAGTCGATGGAATTTGCATCGACTATTCGATTAGTCGATAAGGGCGCCTCCACCTTTGAAATGTACAAGAGCCTGGCTGTTGCTGCATTTCAAAGGCGGAAGCACGCCGGGGAGCACGGCCAATGGGGGGACTCAAGGAGTCCCCTGCTGACCCCCCGCTCCCTGCTTTTGAAATGTACTAGACCTTCCTAAGGCTCTTGTACCTTTCAAAAGCAGGGAGCGTGGAGCCAGAGGGGGACTCCAAGGCCCCAGGCTCCCCGCAACACTTCTGCTTTTGAAATGCAGCAAGAGCCCTGCTACATTTCAAAGGCGGAAGCACTGCCAGTTCCCCGCTGCTCCTTCTCCCCACGGAGACGGTGCTGGGGGGAACCGGCTTGTAAGCCAGCTCTCTCCCAGCACCGGATCTTGCTTCCCCCGCTTGCTACCTCTCTCTGACAGAGGCAGCAAGAGGGGAGGGGGGGAACAACTAGTCGACTAGTCGCTTCCATCCCTAATGGAGCCAGGATGGAGAAGAATCCCTAAGAGACACTGTCAGGTCAAACTTGAGCAGCCTGAATTTAGGTTTTGTTCTGTATGTAAATGGGGGAAAGAAGAAAACCAATCTCGCACCTGACTTCAGGCAGTAGCCCTAAGAGTCCAAAAAGGTTTGTCTCCACAGGAACTGAATAATTAAATCATAAGGCAAAAGCTTACTCAGATGCTTATCAGTGAGGAATCCTATTGAAATCAGCTGGTCATTGGCTGTCTGGGTTCCTTAGGCAGCAGTGAAAATCCTGCCTTAGATGTGAAATGTGGCTACACTGATTCGAAGGCAGGTGCGGCTAAAACATTTGCCTGGGGTGCTCTCAGCTCAAACTTAGCAGCTAGTTTTGTCTCGGGTTTAAAGACAAGTTTGTTTTTAATATACAGCCTACAGTTTGGGGTCAGCTCTGGCTTGCTGTGTCTCTTAAATGTAATATATAATAAGGGGCGCGTGAAAAAGGAGACTTTCGGAAACGTCTGTCAAGTCTGAGTCCTGGTCACATCTGCTCTGGGAACAAGAGTTGCACTGAGGTACTTTTGCTGAGGCTGCGCCCCATAGCAATTAAAATAGCGATGCGGGAATTGGGGTGGGCAGGGAACAAAAGGGCTCGGTGTTTGTTTTGGTTCATGTGCGAGTGTCGCAGGCAGACTGAGCTGCTAAGCTTTAGTTGGCCGATGTGCTGGGGCTCTAAAGGAGTCAGTTACAAGCAAGCCCCTTTCTGCTAGTCACCCTTGGGTTAAGAAGTCCAAGAGAGGCTGTAGCAGGAAACCTAGGACTAAAACGGTCTAGAAGGTGAAAGAGTGATTACAAGCTGGTCATGTACATGTTGAACCTCTCTAGGCCAGCAACATGCATGGTCCGGCAGGATTTTAGAGAGCTGGATGTCCACGTATGGGTGAAACGGTGACTTTCATTTTGACAGAACTTCATTTACAGCCGCGTCACTGCAACAAGACTCTAGGGGCGGTTTTACGCTTATGTCTGGAGAACGAAATTGAGACCCACTTAGTGAACATCTGTGCTACGGCTCTCAATGATATGCAATTTCATACTAACTTAGCACTCGATCTCTGAAGGCTCATATCGTTGGGCATGATTAAGAGACAGTTTTAATGATGCAATCAGTTCTTGGAACAGCTGCTGTAGAGCCTTAGACATGTGCCTGGCTAACATGAGACCAATTCTTGAAGCTGGGAATGGCAGGTGAGGACAGCCGGCCTATCCGAGTGGCACTTCTCTTTCTTTCTGAACTTCCTGGGCTTTCCTTTGGTTGGAAGCGTCAGACTGCACCGTTTTGGTTTCCTTTCCTCCCTGTTCAGCTTAGCTGCCTGTGTGACTCAATCTTTTTGTCTAGTTGAAGGAGCCAGCAATGGGGTTGCCTTTCTCCCCGTTGCATTGCCTCCATAAGGCATGTAGTTTTCCAGGCCTCTGACCAATGTAGCTAGGCTGGTGCTAGTTTTAAGTGTAGCCCAAACCGTAAGTTCAAGGGGTTAATGGCCACGTGGGGTCTGAGCTTTGAAAAGAACTGACACACTACCCCAGAGGTGTCCAAACTTGGCAGAGTGCTCCCAGCAAGCCGGGATTTGCTTGAGAGCCAAGGCAGGGGTTGAAATGTCTGTGATTCTACGGAACTCACTTGACTGTGAAATTCTAATTGTTGTGATTGAAAAAAAAAAAGGGGGGGAAAAGGGGGGGGGAGTCCGTGCTGGGTAGGGGAGGGAGGAGAAGGGACATGCACAGCATCTTGCTACCGTGTTTCACTTACAGTCATCTCCGGTTAATCCCCCCTCTGCGCTCTCCACAGGTTCTTTGTTGGGGTGCTGGACAAGGACTCCAGGCAAATGGAAGTCTATAACGCTGAATTATTCAACATGCAGCCGCTGCTGTCCGGTAGGTAGAGCCCTGCCACCAGCACTACACCACAGTACGCCTGTTCTCAGTGTGCGTTTCACGCCGGCCCCTGCTGATAGTCTGGCTACAGCCCACGAGCATCTTTTGCTTCCATAGCCCAGTGTCATGGAGACTCTTGCTGGTCCCCGAGTGCCCGTCTGGAAGGGAAAGGGCACAAGCTGATGCTCAGTGGGTTTTCTGGTGCTTTAAGGAGAGGGAGTAAGAGGGAGAACTGTAGCTAAGAGGTGATATTTAGGAAGAAAGGGGGGAAAGGTTAAAGTAAATCAGTGTGGAAGGTGGAAAACACTGAAGTTAATCCCAGCTAGGGATGTAAAATCCTGTGTAATTGGTTAAGCGGTTAAACATGATGGTTAACCAATTCACTGATGAAAGGGGAGTGAGCAGGGGGCTGGAGCAGCCCCCCCCAGCCGAAGGCAGGGGCTGCTCCAGTCCCCACCGGTTAACTGGAACCGCTACGCATCCCCCGTTAACCTTTCCCATCGCTAATCCAAACCAGTGGTTTCAGGTCGTGATGAGGTCAGATCTCTGCTTGGGAGAAGGCTAGATCTGAACAGGCCTGGAGACTGAGTTGGCACTTTCTAGGAAATGAAATAATCCCTGGACAGCAGGGTTCTTGAGCGGGGCCGCTTTGGTTGCCACGAGACTCGAGGAAAATATTCAGCACCCTCCGTGCATTGCTCCCTCGGGCACTAGGTGATCCTGCCGTTGGGGTTACCCAGGACACACCCCTGTGACTTGTCAAACCAACGTATTAACACACGTGTAGGAACGTGAGTGCCCGGCCTCCCCCGAAATGCTGTCGAGCACGTCAGGGGCATCCTCCTTGAAATTAGCTCCTGAGAAGCCGTAGGCCAGGCCCTGGCACGATACGCACGAAGACCTGCCTGTCACACACTGCCTATCCATACATCTAAGTGTACGCCTCTCTTCTTCTTGTAGATGATTTAAGAGAGGAGGACCCCTCAGATAATCAACCCAAATCCTACAGAGAGAAGGTAAAAGTTTCATCAGTTTCTAATAATCCCCTGCCTCACCATAGTGGCCGATATTAGCCTAGAAATGATTTGGTCACCGTTGCCATTAATGGGTGTAGTTTGCCGTTTTCGGCCTGCGCGGGAGCCGATTACCAGCAGTATTTTTAGCACTGGCGCAGCGGGGGTGGTTCTGGGAACAGGGTTCCTGGTTACTGAAATGCTGGGCGGTAGCTAGTGATTTCAGTTTCTCTAGAGTGTGTTCACAAAGAACAAGTTTGAAGTGAGTTGTTCTCTGCCAGGGTTACCTGCTTAGTGGGGGAAGTGGTAGACGTGATGGTTCTTGGTTGGTTTTTTGTAAGGCTTTTGGCACAGTCCCAGAGGACAGTCCTGTAAGCGAAAGGAGGAATGGAGAAGAGTACTTAAGGGGAGGACGCACAACTTGAAAGATCCTATTCCGTGAGAAGTTATTCATGGTTCGCTGCCAAACTGAGTGGCTGTATGTATGGGCTCCAGTCGTGGATCCAAATGTCATTAATGACTTGGCTAATGGAGTGGAGAACATGCTGATAACATTTTCAGATGGCCCCATGCCGTGGGGGTGCGGGGACCCTGGAAAACCGGGTTAGATTGCAAAAGGACTTTGACAGTTTGGAGAACTGGGCAGAACTCCTAAGGAGGGAGCAGTGCAAAGCACTTCACTGAGGAAGGCAAAACAAGTGCAGAGCTACAGAACGGGGGTGGTCGTGCTGCTACCAAGGTGTGGGGGCTAAGACAGGTCAGCAAAGCGTGAAATAGCAAGTGTTCTGGGCTGTGTTAACAGGCATTTCATAGGGAACACTCGGACGCTATTTGTCCCGCTCGGTTCAGCGCTGGTCAGGCCTCACCTGGTGCACAGTGTCCAGTGCTGGCCAGATGTGGATACATTGGGGAGACTCCAGAGAGTGCAACACAAGATTTAGCAAACCTGACTTTTAGGAAAGGTTAAACCGTTTATCCCTAAGATAAGACGACGAGGGGAGGGGGCCGGACAGCTGGGATCAACGTTCTCCTTGCCCACTGAAGGTTGGACAAGAAGTCATGGGGTTTAGGGAGACTTAGGTTACAGGAAAACCTTTCTACCTATAAGGCTAGTTACGCTCTGGGACCAGTTTCCGTGGGAAGCTCTGGAAACACAACTGGAAATTGTTAAGCTCGGGCTAGACATGCCTGTCGGAGGGTTGCTTGGTCCTGTCTGGGGGCTGGAGTCGATGGAGTTACTGGTGTCACTTCCAGCCCTGTATGTCTAGCATTCTAACCCTTCCCCGTGGGCAGACGGCCGTTCAGCAGCGACAGGCACGTGTGCTGAGTTCTGTGTGTGGTGGGTGTTCTCTTGGAAGACCAGACGGCTTGGGACTTAACCCTTGTCTAGGAGAGGGAGAATACATGTAACAAACTCTGTTGGCACTCGGTTTAGAGCCTGCACTTTGTAGCTAGAACCTGCTAGCTCTTCTGTGCACTCCACCAAAAGTGAAATGGAAAAAGGAGTGCTAGCGCTCTCGGCGCCTGTATTCATTCCTGTCGGTCCAATAGCGTCCCCGTTGGGGTGCCTGGTCTGGGCCCTGTGGTCAGAGCCACACAGGCAGACCCCATTGTCAGCTTGGGGGCTGTTAATCAGTGCCACTCACCAGCACAGCGCCTCCAGCTGGTCGCTCTGGGAATTAGCTCAACTCAACACCCGAGTGCCCCCTTCTGGCTGGTGTCGCGCCTGCTGCTCCCTGTTAACGGCTCTGTCACCTCGCCTTGGGGCCTGCCTCCCTCCCAGACCGTGGTGCCCTTCTCTCCGGGTACTGCCCCCCCACTCTGGGGTCCTCCCCCTCAGGAAACCCCCAACCCTCTACACCCACCTGGTCTCAGTGACCCATGGCCGGTCTTCATCTAGCCCCTGCCTGCAAACGGCAGTCTGGAATGGCCACTCCCCATAGGCCAGGGGTGTGGACCTGCCCCCCTGCACCCTAGTATCCTCAGGCCCTCCTCGCTGGGCCTCAGCCTGGGGCTACCCAGGCTGCAGCTCCCCTGGCTCGCCCTGCCTTCCCCAGCCCTGCTCTGTCCATGGCACCTCAGGCAGCTCCGTCCTTCTCCTTCCAGGGCCGGAGTGAGAGTGTGCTCAGCCCGGCCAGCCATCTCTTTTATGCAGCCCTCCCGGGCTCTGATTGGCTGCCGCAAGGCCTCTCGTGATTGGCCCCTAGCTACTGCCCGCTCCCAGGGCCGTTTTAACCCTTTTTATGCCTGGAGCGGGGTGACCGCCCTGCTGCAGGTCCCCCTGAGATCAGCGCACTCCCGCGCGATTCGTTCGTAGGACGGCGGCCTTAGTGGGCAGCTCAGCATGCGGACTCACTCGCCTCTGGTCCGGCCGTGGGCCACCACGGAGAGTCTGTTCCTTGTCAGTGGCTCGGTCAGCGGGTCTGGTCCCACAGGCCTAGGAAATATTCCCCGCCCTGTGCCAGGCAGACTCCGGTGGTAACCCTCCTGGTCCGGGTGCGTTGCCTGCCGTTTCCCTCCGCGCCCAGCGCAGTGACTGACCCCAGCTTCTCGTGCAGGTGGATTCGTGCATCGCAGCCTTCGGCACCAGCAAGCAGAAGCGGGCCCTGAGCTCGCGAAGGATGAACGGAGTTGGCAGCGAGACCTTAAACGTGGCTGTGACAAAAGCCGCAGCAAATATCATCGCGGCCAAAGGGGTCGCTGGTAAGCCGGGCAGGGATGGAGGAGAGCAGCACCACGCCTCCCGCTTGGGAGTTTGGGGGCTTGCTGGTGCCTCGCCTCTGCTCCTCCATGCGTATTCAGAGAGCCCCTGCTCTCAAGGGCTGGGGAAGGGAGCGGCGGATTTGCCCTGAGTGTTAAATGGAGCAGAGTGATGAACTCTAGTGCAGGCTGGACCTCCCTGGGCCGCACCCTCAGGACTTGACTGGTCCCGAAGGAGGGAATTTGCCAGACCAGGGAGGCCCCCTGCCACCAGCTCGCTGCCCGTCAATGCTCCCTGCTCCTCTACTGTCCCAGCTGGCCCTCCTGCCTCCGCTGCCCCCAGCCCCAGGGCTGCTGGGCCACAGACTCCAGCCCTGGCCGGGCTGCATGAGCTCTGGTCCCGGCCCCGCACTGCTGTGCCTCTAGACTCCCTGGGCGCCCTGGTCCAGGAGTGTTGTGGTCCTGCCAGACCTGAAATCAAATCGTCTCATTCTGCGTATAAAGTGGGGAATCAGGAATTCCTTCCCTGGCCCATCTCCGCTGTCTGGGAGCAGAGCAGAGGGTGTGGAAAGTGATTCTCCCCACAGCATGTGCTTAGCCTCCAGAACCTGTCCGGCCTGCCCCTGGAAAGACCGATCGCCCATCCGGCCGGCGCGGAGACCAGCTGGGCACAGAGCTTTAAAACCAACCGGCTCCGTCACCGTGCCAGTCCTGCGGGTCAGGGCTACCAAGGAGAGTTCCCAGTTCCCCCCAGAATTGCCGCGGGCTAGACTGGTGTCCCCACGGGTTTGGGCTCCGTTCCCATGAGCATCGTCTCACGCACTCGCTCGTCTGCTTGCTCCGAAAGCTTTGCTCAGCGACGCGGCGCAGGACGACTTGCAAGATGTCTCCCTCGTCCTGCCTCCCTGCCACGAAGAGGCTGACAAACCAGAGGATGTCTACAGGTTTGAGGACAGTATCCTTGGTGGGGCTTTCCCCTGCAGGGAACACAGAGCTGCAGAAGGGCTCGGATTCAGGGGAGCGGTAGAGCTGGGTGTCCTTTGGGAGGGGTCCTTTCTGTTCACGAACACGGAGCTGGGGGCCGAGGGTTTGAGAGAAGGCCTTGGGGCTTCGGGCTGGGCAGCGTCTTCCAGAGATGTCAGGTTTTGTGCCTTCCCCTGGGCGAATGGGAAGTAGGTGTCAGCTGGAAGGGTTACGGAGGGTATTACGGGGAGCAGAGGCTAGTTTGGACAGCTGACCCAAGTCCAGGAGAGACGCTCCATCCTGAAATCAGAAGCGACAGGGGCATTCACCCTGGCTGCTTCCAGGCCCTGGGATTGCTCTGCCTGCCTGCGGTCCATGTCCGTGCGCAGAGTCCCTCAGGCTGCTCGGCACCGGCTGGAGGCAGTGACACGCTGGAGGAAGTGATCCCTTTGTGCAGTGTAAATCCACAGGACCTGCCTACCGCACAGGGCGGCTGTGCAGCTGAATGGGCCCTCCAGGCTTCTAGACCCCCCAGTGTTCGTTAGTGTGCCTTAAAACCCCGCCAGTCCTCTCCCCGGCCGAATACGAAGCGCTGCAGAGCCCCGCGGCCGCGCTCCTGAGCCTCTCGCCGGAGGAGCTCCTCCAGAAGGCGGAAGAGAAGAGGTGAGGTGCGGGGGATAGAGGGCGCTCTGGTGCTCATCGCGAAGGGAGGCGAGACCGTACGGAGCTCCCAGCTGTGTGACCTAGGCGAAGCCTGGCGCAAGCTGGGAATCAGCTGTCCCGGCTCATGCCAGGTCCCCTGCTGCGCTTCTGATTTTTAGTCTAGTAGCCCCGGGAGTGTGCAGGTGCAGGTGTGCAGGGGTGTGTCAGACACTGCGTAGCCAGCTGCAGCCGGAGCCATAGAGGGGAGAACTAGGTACCTTCCTGGAGGGTAGGCCCACCAGGGTCGGCTGCCCGATGCATGCCATGCTCTGAGCCTCCCTGGTTCTCGGGCCGCCCGAAGCAGGACTGGAAACCAGAGGAGGAGTCACTCTGGTAACTGCCCAGGTCTAGTCGCTCCCTTTGCAGCCCGGGCGCCGGCCTCTGTCAGACGACAGGCCGCTGCTCTGGCCCAGCATGGCCGCTCTGACGTTCTTACCAGTTTTCTTCTGTGGCCGGTTCATCTTTGTTCCAAAAAGGCTCGTTCGTTCCTTAAACTAGCACGTCCTGTGATGTCACAATGGCCTGTAACCCCGCCTCCAGAGGGGTGGGTCCCACGCTGGAGAAGGCGGGCCCTGCTTTGCTGCGCTCGCCTTGTGCCAAGCTGGGACGTGAGGGGGACTCTGCCCGCGGGAGGAGCTGAAAGCTAGGAACCCGCCGGCGGGAGGACTGCAGTGTGGGGGGCGCGTGGGGGTGTGCAGAGCTTGTCACCGGGAGAGCCGGGGGGCTGAGGAAGCAGCCACAGGGCAAAGGCATCTGCCTGCGTGTGTGCATGCAGCCAGCACAGCTGCCGGCTGGGGAACGGGCAGTAAGAGATGCCCGAGGAGCTGGCTAGCGAAGGGGAGGAGATGAGGTTGGGTGGGTAAACGTGGAAACGCTGGGGCCGGAGGCGGGACCCGGCTGGGAAATCCCAGGGTTCAGCGCTCTGTGCTTTGTCTGCGTGTCCCTTACACGCGGGCGTCCGCCGCCCTCACGTGCGGTGCCCACAGCCCTGTTCCTTTGTGCCCGCTCCCTCTTGCAGCCACTGCTCCTTCGTCCTGGAAGCACTGAAGTTCATGCCGCGCAAGGAGGACAGCGCGGACCACAAGGCTCGCTGTCTCTGGTTCCTGGACGCCCTCGTCAAGTTCAGTTTGCAGACCGTGATTAAGAAGAAACGTAAGTGGATAGCAGAAGCAGCTCTCAGCCCTGCTCCCCTTTCAGCTGCGGCGCAGGTTTGGGCTGCAGTTCATGGAGTCTTAAATCTGGGGGGGGGAGGGGGAGGGAATCCACCGAGGTGACAGACGAGCTCTGGCAGGCACGGTAGCAGTTTGGGCCCCGTGCTCACTAGGGATGTTTAATTTCGTTTAATCAGCTAATCGACTAGTCGATGGATTTTCCATCGATTGGTCGATAAGCAGGGGAGCTGCAGCGGGGGTTAGCTCCCAGTCCTGGCAGCTAACCCCGCTGCGGCTCTGCCTTTTAAATGTAGTAAGAGCCGGCAGTAAGATTCCCGGCTCGCACTGGGTCCCCACCGTGTAAAAAGGCTGGTGCGCAGTGGGGAAACCTGGCGGCGAGCTGGGAATCAGCTGTTCCGGCTCATGCTGGGCCCCCGCTGCGCTTCTGATTTTTAAATGTATGAAGAGCTGGCAGGCTCTTAACACATTTAAAAAGCAGAGGCGCAGCGTCTGGAACTGGGCACGAGTCAGGAATCAGCTGATTCCTAACTTCCACCCGGTCCCCCCCTGCCTCCCCAACTCCCCCGCAGAGATGGTGCTGGGGAGAACCGGCTTTTAAGCTGGCTCCCCCTGGCACCAGTTCCTGCTCCCCCCTGCCCCCTTGCTGCCTCTGATAGAACGGAGGAAACGTGAACCCTCTCGCTTTCCCTACCCAGCCTGATGCTGACTCTGTGGGCAGGGGGCACAAGAGTTTGAAAGCAAGTAGAGAAACACGCTGTGCAGCCAGCAGCTCCCCCGTGAACTTCCCGCAGAGCGACTCTCCCGTGAGTGTCCCAGCCCGGCGCCCGCTGAGAAGCAGAAATGGCCTTTGCTTCTCGGGGACAAGTGCGTTTTCTCAGAGCTAGGCGGCCCCGCTGTCGACTTGCTGTTTTTGTTCCTCAGCGCCTTGGCCGTTTCAGAGCAGGGCACCGAGTAACTCCTGCTTCCCGGGGCCCTGGCTCTGAGAAACGTGGTGCCGAACCCCGGTCCCATCTCTCTGGGGCTGGGGGGCGGGGGTTATAGTGCCCTTTGCTGGGCCAGCCACAGGCCTTTCCTGCGAGCAAAGGCCCAGACCAGCGCAGGCGAATCTCCAGAAAACATTTCCGCCCACGAATTGGCTCCCACGCCGGTTTTCTGTCTGTCGCGGACGTTTGGCTTTTGGAAGGAAAATTCCTGATCTGGAGTTTGAATGGAGCCCAGCCGAGGGCCTAAACCAGGGCTCTCCGACTCCTCCTGGCCTGCGGGCCAGCCCAGCTGGAGCAGTTTCTCAATCCAGTCCGGGATTATCCAGAGAGGGGGCTGCGCTCCCATTGCCCAGGCGCTGCCCCCTCCTGCCATCGCCCCGCCTTCCCCACATTGCACCCCATTCCCCCCAGGCACATGGCTTTGGGGATTACCGGGAGGGTCTGGCATGCGGCAGCAACTGGGGGCCACCCTGCACGGGCTGTGTGACAATATCCACACTCCTGCGTGATGTAGTTAAGCCGACCTATCTCCTAGTGGAGACAGTGCAAGATTGATGGAAGAATTCCTAGCTCCTGCCCCTTGGGGAGGTGGGCTAGCAACACCGACGTCAGCACAGGCAACGGGAACAGCGACGCGGCCCTGCTGCCGCAGCATTTCAAGTGTAGACAGCCCCCAAGGGGTGAAAAGGAAAATCAGTTTGTTGTAAAACTATTTCAGTTGTAATAACCTGCCGTGGTAATAGACACACGGCGCGGGAAGGAATTCTATCACATTAATAGTTATTATTAACAATAAATGAAATGACATTAAAGATAAGAGTGCCTCGGCTTCCTCGTTATGGACCAGGACTCCACTGTGCGAGGCGCTGCACAAGCAAAGACCGGAAGGGCAGCCCGCAGACGGTACCGAAGCATGCCCTCCAGTCTAGCGGGAAATCGTTCCAAAGCTTCTAAGTCCCATTTTCAAAAACTAGGAGCCTAACTCTGATTGAAAGCCAATGGGATCGAGGCTGCTAAGCCTTGAAAATGGGGTTTAGGCCTGGAAAGCATTTAGACGCTGTTTGAAAATCTTACCCTAGAAGCACTAGCTAGCTTGCCAAGATGCGGAGTGTCCCCTTAAAGACGGCACAGAAGCGGTGCGCCACTAGCCCGGTGTGTTACCGCAGTTCTTAAGTGCGAATTCTAATGAAGCCCTCTATGCGTGTGGATCGTTTCACTGCAAAACCCTCTCCCTTCTAGACGCAATGGGCCCTGACTGTCCGCCTGTCATCAGCAGAAAACTCATGAACCAGTTCACTGCCCAGACGTACAACCACGGCAGGTACGCGTGGCTTGCGGTGTTTGCAATTGGTGTGCGAACAGGGGCGCAGGGGGCCGTGGCGGTGCCCTGTGGTCAGGGAGCCGCTCCCCGGCCGCGTAACGAGCTCTGACTTGTATTGAGCGTTGCGGGTCCCACGGCCGGGGGCCGCTGCTCACAAGCTGAGAGAGACCTAGGAACCGGCTGCGCTTTCCGAGGGCAGGTGAGGAGCCCGGGCAGGGGCGTTCGTCGGTATAACGATGCTGGGGCTAGGGGTGTAAATACCGTTTTAAAAATCAACCGTTTAAACAATTAAAAAATGCAGTTTAACGGTTCATTGATTAAAGGGCCAGCTCCCGGCTGGGGCTGATCCAGCCAGCTGGTGTCACTCGGGCTGGGTGGCACAAGGGCTGGGGTAGTGAAGGTGGTTAACTGGTAAGAAGACTGCTCACGGGTTCACCTGTTGTTCTAGCCGGGATCGCTGGGCCAGTGTAGACCCGGCCTCGGTGCCGGTGGAAATAACCCCTGTAAGGAAACCAGCGCGCCTGTGCGGGTGCGGGCACGACCCACGTCCTCCGGCCGCCTGCTTTCTCGGACGCGTCATACAGACCCGAGGGCAGGAAGCCGGGTAGTGGCCCTGCGCCGGGACGCACCACCCTTGCTGCCTTGGCAGGGCAGAGTCTGCTCCCCTCCAGCAGCACAGCCTCCCCCCACCCTCGAGGCCTTTGTACCTCCCAGGACAAGACCTGCCGGTGCCGGTGCTCCCCTAGCCCTGCTGCTGTGCCTGTGTGGTGCAGGCGGGCACCAGAAGGCGTCGCCCGTCCCCATCACACAGGCCTGCCTCGGAGCAGTCTCTCCACTGTGCTGGGATGTGGCTTTTTCCCAGAGCGGGGTTCTTCAGCCGCGTGCCCCGGAGCAGCCTGGAGTGGCAGCCCGCGGACACGGCCTTAGAAACGCAGTGTTAGGAGAGGCTGCCCACCTTGGCCCGGGGCGAGCATTGCCAATCACCCTCTGCCCGGGCGCGGCCGCGGCGGGTTCTTTGGTCAGAGAGCCTCTCCGAGACGCAGTGTGCGGCGGCGGGGAGCTTTGCGGCAGACCCCATGGCGGCGGCAGGGAGCTTTGCGGCGGGCCCCACGGCGGGGAGCAGCAGGGCCAGAGGGTCGCTTTACAGGCATCGTCTCCGCGCCTTGTTTCGGCAGCGTTCCCTCCTCTTGCAGAGCCCTCCGCTGGCCCCAGGTCCCTGAGCACGGGGCCGGTTGGGAACTGGAGCGGGGTCAAATCTTTCAGCCCGCCACACTGGCGCCCGCAGATGGGGGGCCTCACAAAGGGCTGGTGGGGAGAGCGCTGCGGCTGCCCCCTCCCTTGTGCTAGGGAACACCGTCCCGGTCCTGTCGTGGGGCGGAGGCAGCCGCAGGCCCAAAGGGTGGTGCGTGGGCTTTGTTAAATGGTGCCACGTCTGGGTCTCTCCCCGCCCCTCTTCTCTCCAGGCTCCAGAATCTGATCTCTGCCTCCATGAGGGCTAAGATCACCGCCTTACGTCATAGCCCTCACCCTGCACGTAAACAACTTCCAGGCAGACCTGACTGTGCTGCAGCGGGACATGAAACTCCACGAGAACAAGTGAGTGACGTTCCCGTCCGGCTCAGCAGGCGTTGGGAGACGGGGGGCGGCCGGGGATGCCGGTGCTGTTTGGCGCGGGGGTGGGGGATGGGTTTGCGTGGCAGCGATTGGAGCCCATGTTTCAAGGGGGAGTAAACGGCCTTTGGAAAGATCCCGGCTGCGCGCGCCGCTAGCCACAGTCCATCCTGGGGGGACCAGTGAGCCCAGGCAAGGCGGAAAAGCAGCAGTCGGAGCAGAGAAGAGCCGCTGCTCTAGTCCGCCGCGAGCGGCCGTGTTCGTGGAGACACCGGTGCCCCCGTCGGTCCTCCCTCCCCCACACATCACTTACCTGCTCCTCCCCTTCCCCGAGCTGGAACGCTGCGAACAGCTGGTTTGTGGGGGTCCGTCTCCGGGAGGGAGGGAGAGGAGCAGGACAGAAGGGCAGGGCCCTGGTGCATGGGGTGGGGCAGCCAAGGGGCCCGCAAGCTGCTGGTGGCGTCCCAGTGGGCTGTAGGGTGCCCACCTCTGCCCTGGAGCTCTTACCGTGCCAAGCGCCATCGTCAGGCCTGCTCCCACGCAATGCAGGGAGAGAGAGACTGGCTGGCGCTAAGGGCTTTGCATCCCTGAGGCGGAAGCTCCTGTTCTCCTGGCTCATGGTCCTCGCGTTCTCCTCAGCTGCCGTGCTGGCCGAGCACTTGCAGCCTTTCCCTCTGGGGCTGGCACTCAGCTGGGCTCTCCGCCTGGCTGCCCGCAGGGCGATGAACACGCGACTGCCCCCGCCGGGCGCTGCTGGCAGGGAACATTGATTTCCTCTCTCCCCGGGCCGGCGCGGGTAGTGAGCCGCCGCTCCAAGCAAAGCCTGGTCCCCTTCCCCAGAGCTGGACAGGCCCCCCCATGGCGTCCCGCCTCCCCCAGCGCCCTGTGGCGTCTCTAGACACGGGTCTGCTGTGTGCACTGCCAGCTGCTGCTCCAGAACAGCCACAGACGCCTGCTCCTGCCCCGGTTCCCCTCCCCGGGGGGAACGCCCCATTGCTGGGATCCAGCGGCTCTGTGGAGGCCTGTGGGCGGCTCAGGGGCAAACGCCCCGTTGCTGGGCTCCAGGGGCTCTGCGGAGGCCTGTGGGCGGCCCGGCCCTGGCGTGCTCGCTGACGGGCGGTTGTTGTTGCCAGGGTGCTGGGGATCGCCAGGGCCATGCGGCTGAAGGTCTCCAAGAGGAAGGGCCCTGCAGATCTGTTGGCTGAGGAGGAGCACAAGCTGGCCACCCTCTCGCTGCCCTTGCCGGTGTACAGGGCCCCCGGGGGCAAGCGGCGGAAGATGAAGTGAAGCCGACGGCGCCCGTCTCCCCGCGGGGAACACCTCTGCAAGAACCAAGCTGCTACTGGTTCCTGGCCCCGCACCGGACGGCTTTGCTCGGTGGCGGCACCGCGCCCCTGGGAACTGGATGGGGCTGGGCTGCCGTTCCTCTGTCCCCACCCTTTGGGAATAAACCCGCGCCCAGCCCCGCTGCTGCGGCCTGCACGGCTGGGCCAGTGAGGACAGGGCCCGCTGCTCTCGCGCTTCCTTTGCGCCTTGATCCCTTGTCGCCCGTGGGGGCTGGGGAAGAAGGGGGGCAAGGGTGTCCTATGGCAGCGGTTCCCAAGCTCTGGGCTGGGACTGGCAAACTGATTACCCTGCCCCGGGGATGATGGCCCGGTACAGTTCACCGGTGCGGCTGCCGCAAGCCAGGCCTTGGCTGGAACAGGGGCAGGAGCACAGAAAGCAAAACCTTCCCTTGGATTTCTGCCCGCGGGGCTCATGGAGTGAGGGTGCCGTAGCCAGGCACTCCCAGGATACCACGGGGCCTTTTCCTGGGCCATGGGGCGAGCGCCTCCAGCAGCCCCTCAGGTGTCGCGCTGGCAGAGACGTGCCCAGCGGTCTGGGCAGCGCCTGCAACTGGCGCCACAGTGTTACGGGCAGGGGCTGAGCCAGGCTGAGGTTTGGCCTGACGGGCTGTACTGTGGACCATCTAATTGGGAAAGGGGTGGGGGGGGTTAATTAGCCGCCCTAAGAATGCTGCTTGGGCTGGTGCTGAGGAGACAGTAACGCCGTGGGTCAGACTGGCCGGAGTCACTTGCAGCCCGGCACAGGGACTGAGGTCTGTCCCCTGTGGGCGGGACTTTTGGTGCAGCCTCCGAGGAGCGCCGTGTGGCAGGGCTGGCTGCAGACATTGCCTGCGGCGGCTTGCTGGAAGGCAGGCGCCGGGGGCTGGGAGAAGCGGGTGGCGGCTGCTTCCTTGGCCCAGGAGCAAGCAGCGTTGTGCAACGGGAGCCTAGCGCCGTGGGGGCCAGAGCTGCCTCAGGTCTCATCCCTCCCTACGGGGGCCTTTGCACCCAAGGGCATTCCCTGGCGCCCATTGGCATGGCAGCATCATTGTGCTCACCCTCCCCCAGGCAACCCAAGGGTGCAGATGGGATCAGGCAGAGCGAGGCCAAGGGATGTGCCCAAGGTCACATGAGGTGGCTGTGGCAGGGCAGAAGCTCGAGACACCCACCCCCCCCCCCCAAAGGAGCTCAGGGTTTAGCTCAGCCCAGCGGGGTCCCACTCCCTCAGGACTCGGCTTTTCTGTCACTGTGGGGGCTCCCCACCCTTTGGAGCTTTCCCCTTTGGGGGGGCAGAGGGGTGTACCCCCAAGTTCCTCTGCACCAGCTCTCCCAGGGAGCCTGCCACCTCACTGCCCCTCGGGGGGGGGAGGGAGTGCTGGGCCCTGCTGGCCCCCAGAGCCCTCACAAGGGGCAGCCCAGGCCTGCACTGTCCCTCATCAGGCTGCCATTCCCTGGACTTCCCTCCCTTGCCTCTGAGCGGTCCCTTCCCTGGACCCACCCTGCCCTCCCCTCGGGGCCTGGCTCCCTTCTCCCCAGGCTCAGAGCCAGACCAGCCCCTTTCTGCCCATCCTGTGCTGAGGGGCTGCTGCTGCCCTGGCCCGCTGCACGATGAGCCCTGCTCTGCAGCTGGCTGGGCCCACGCTGCCTGGCTAGCTGGAGAGTAGGAGTGACACATACATTGCAGCCCCAGCGGCTGGTCCTGGTAGCAGGGCAGGGCTGCACAGCTGGAATGCTCCCGTCCCCCCAGGCTAGCCCACCTCTGCTTCAGCCCCCCCATCCTGCCCTCCCAGGGCAGCTCCAGGCCTGGTGCTGGAGAGTGCCCCGTGGGACAGCAGGCACATTGGGAGCTGGGCGCTGCTGCATGCCCAGGGCCTCAGCATATGGGGGGAGGGGGCAGAAAGCCAGCACCCCACCCTGCTCCCTGAGCAACACCCTGATTAGGCCGGAGGGTGTTTACACAACACTGGCCCCCAGGGGTCTGGGCACTCAGCTGGGAGGTGGGAGAGCCAAGGACAAGGCCTTTCTCCCCAGCCACAGGCTAGCAGGGAAACCGAGGCAGCAGCACCCTGCCCCCTTTCTCAGGTGTTCTAGACAGAGCGGCAGGCGGGGCTCCTGCTGGCGAGGGGCAGCTGAGTCCCTGCGGGGCTGGGCGTAGGCCACCCCTCTGCCCTCGCTATTTCCAACTGCTTGGCGCAGGTGGCTGGGGGCGCTGGACTCTGGGCCCCTGCTAGGCATGGGGCTCTCCCCAGGCCTCGTGCAGGGAGCCTCGTTCAGGAGGTAGGGACTGTAGTGCTCAGAGCCCCACCCTGGGACCATTCGCCTCCTAAGCACCTTCAGCCCCACGAGCTCGTGGTGCCCAGTAGTCCCCGCGCTGATCCTGTGAGCTGGCCCTGCGCGTGGCATCAGCCCCAGAAGTCAGGCCCCTCTGTTTCAGACCAGTCCGACTTGCTCTGGCTCGGGGTGGGGGAACCCAGCCCGCCGACTGGCACCCGCGCCTGCCGAGTGGCACCCCCATTCCTGCTCTGGCTCTCAGGCAATGCCACGCGACTCTGGTCCGCTGCTGCTTCAGCGCAGGGCTGCCAGCACAGCTCGCCTCTCTGCTGCGGCACCTCCTGCCAGGCGCACAGGGAATCGGCTCTGTCGGCAGCGGGGCGCCTCCCTCCGGCTAGTCTCCCTGGCCCGCCGCTCTGCCCCCCGGCCCACGTGTCCTCTGGCACACTGACCTCCCGCAGCGCCTGCTCCAGCATCTCGCCCGGCCATCTCCCCAGCCCTGGCTCCCTGCCAGCCAGCGTGGGCAGTCACACTTCTCCCCGCATGTCACTGTGCTCAGTAACGTGGCTTAGTCCCAAAAGTGACCAGCGGTCTTGGGCTAGAAACAGCAAGGAGACCGGTGGTCTCAGGAACTTCTGCCACAAGCCAGCTGTCAGTCTCCACGGTGCCCCTGGACTCCTGCTTGGTTCTGCTGAAACAGACTCACCTGGCCCCCCTGAAATCTGCGCCCAGGACACTGGTTTGGGCTGCTCAACCACAGATGCATCCAGGGGACGTGACTGTCACAGGATGGAGGCTCAGGCCAGGCACCCAAAATCACTAGGCACGTTTTTGGCCTTTATCCGCTCCTGCCTGGGGAGCGCCAGGGACAGCTTGTACTTTGTGGTGGCTGCCTCGTGCTTGCAAAATAAAGCAGGTTTGTTTTTTTTAAAACCCAACCTTAAAATAGAGCATTTTACTGTAGTAATATAAAGGGTGTAATTACAAAAGTTCACACAGAAAACAATCTGCTTTTTTAAAAATGAGAGAATAAAAAGCCCGGGGCCGGACCCTGAGCGGGTGGAAACCAGCATCGCGCCGCTCACCTGACAGGAGCCCAGGGGCCTGCGGCAGAGTTGCGCCAGGGACGCGGGCCAGGCTGAGCCCACGGAGCACGTGACGCCGACAGACGACCCGGCTCCGGCGCAGAACCTGCTTAACGCAAACAGAGATATCCAGACCCCCCGCGGGGATAACCCACCCGAGGCCCTGTCCGGAGTGAGAACGGCAGCGCCTCCCACTTTGCCCTGTAATTCCAGCACCCTGCAGAGGCAGGAAAAGCGTTGCCGGCCCAGCCTCGGATGTAGGGCCTGCCAGGGCGTTCCCTCCGGAGCACGGCTGGGCCATCCTGGAGGCCGTCCCTGTGAGCCCACGGCCTGGCACAGAAGAGCCCTTTGCGTATTTCTCACGCCCCTTCAGCAGCAGGAAGCGGCCTGGCATGACCCCGCTTCCTCGGGCTAGGTCGCTGCATGGTGCTGCACGCGGGGACTTCGTGCCTGCCCGCACAGTTGAGCTCCCCTCCCCTACCCCGCTCCTGGCACAAGTCCTTGGGGGTCCGCTGGCATCCCGCTCTGCCTGTCTGCGGCTTCCTGCCACTGCCGTGCTCCTTCCGTTCTGCCCCCGGGACTTCCCTCCTCAGCTCCGGGCAGGAAAGTCACATTCGGTCCAAGTTCCCCCGAGACCGTGGGCCAGGCCAGCGGAACGGCCGGACGCCTGGCGCTCTGTCCAAGGCGCCACTGGTGGAATGGCTCACGAAAGCAGCAGCGAGACGAGACGCAGAGGGCAGCGTCCTCCCGCCGTTGTTGGTGTGGTGCGTGCCACATCTCGGGAGCCAAGGGGATTAGAGCATGGTGCCCAGGCTGAAAGGTCTTGCAGGAGGCACTTGCAGGAGGCACTTCCCAGCCAGGTGTGGCCCGTGGCACTAGCGGAGGGGAGAGGTGAAGCAGCTCCCTGGGAGTCAAAGGAGAGTGCAGAAGATGCTGCCGTCGTTGTGGCAGCCCCTGTCCATCCGTGCAGCGATCCTGGTCGACATGCTGGGGACTTTCTGCGCGTTTGTGGCCAGGGAGCTTCCTGGGGCGGAGCCTTCGAGGTGAGGCCGGGCTGGAGGGTTCTCCAGGGTCCATGCAATGTCAGACCTGGAGAAACACAACACCCGCCCCCCGCAAGCAACCATTAGCACCTGGGGAAGGGGCGGGGCTTCCTTCTCGGGCACCGGAAGGACCCTGCGGTCCTGGCTTGAGAGCTGGTGCTTTTGGAACCAGGAAACGTAAAGGAAATCAGTGTCGACATTTTGCATTACAAAGAACACACACGAAGAGGAAGAAATAAATGGATTACGTCGATGAAAATGCCCTCCCCCCTCCCCCACCCACATTTTGTTCTGGCTCAAGCAGGAGGCGGTGTATTTCATTCTGGAATGTGAATGAAACGTCAAATTTGGCTGAGAAAAAGGGAAAAATCCAAATGCATGGGTGGGATTTTGTTCCCGGTGTTTCAGCCCCTTCTCCATGTCAGCGCAGGGCTCGGGAAAGAAAAGTGGGAACTCGCCGGCATCAGTACAAGGCAGCCCTGGCTAGCCTGGCTCACGGAAGCACAGGCCTGTGTGGGGATACAATAAAAGCCGGCGGGGCTCAGTGGCCGGCCCGGGTGATTAAGGGCTCACGAGAGGACAGGCCTGAGGCTGCAGGCCTGGAACCGCACACAAACCCACACACGAGCCGCCTGCCTTCCCTGCCACCGAACAGTGCTGCTGAGTTTCTTTTAATTGCCAGCAACAGACAGCGCTCCGAGGGCACCGCACGGGTGTGCGCGCTCAGGTACTCAGCCTGCTCCTGTCTCCGCCAGCCTCCCGCCAAAGGCCAGGTGGAACCACGGGCCCTGTGCCACGGGCCCTCCCCCTCCATGTGAGGGGGAGCCGGTGGGAGAGCATTCGGGGGGCTAGCATTAGAACAGGAGCGGCAAGTCTCTCCCTTCTCCCCTGTGGGGGGCCAGGTTTCCCACAGCCTGGAGTGAAGCTCCCAGCCTCAGGCTGGCCCCGTTGCCCAGCCTGGCCCAGCAGGAGCTGGGCCACCCTTTCTGGGCAGCGCCTGAGCAAACAGCCCCTCAGGAGAGGGTGAGGGAAGTGGAGCCGGCGCAGCTGGCCGCCCGGGTGGTGAGCCGGGCTGCTCCAGGCCGAGGGGCTGAGAGGAGCAGCGCCCGGGCCTACCTGCTCTTGGCGGTGAGGAGCTGGTTGTTCTGCACAACGCAGTCTTCTGCAGTCGACACCTGCTGCAGGATGGTCTTCTTGGACCGCCCTTGGAAAATCAGGTTGTCCTGCACCAGGCCTTTGCTTTGGTCGAGCATCGCAATCCCATAGTCCCCAAAGGACTGGATCCGGTTCTTGGTTACCTGCGGGGGGACATCCCAGGCCCCAGAGGCTCAGCACTCCCAGAGACCCCGGCCCCAGAGGTTCAGCCCCCCACAGACCCCGCCCCAGAGGTTTGCTTGTTCCGATGGTTACTTACTCTCGCTGTTACACACTGAAGCCTTATTTCCCAGTGGAATGTGCCTGCCCTTTGTTGCCTGCCTGTGGGAAGGGGGGGGGCAGCGCTGTTAGACCTCCCTGCAGGAATCTACCCAGGGCCGGGGCGGCAGTGTACCGATCTAGTGGCAGGGTACCGATCGAGCGGTGACGTAGCCGTCAAGAGCGTAGGTTTTGCTACCAGACCTGGCATGGGGATTACTGTGGGGCAGTTCCCGGGCCAGTGCTGTGCAGGAGGCCAGACGAGAAGGTCCTGGCCCTGGAATCAGGTGCATCAGCCTGGTCCTCTCTCCTCCAAGCTCCCTCATGACAGGGGATCTAGTGGGAGCGAGGATCCACCCTGCGCAGCATGCCCGCCTCTGCTCTCCGCGGGAGCACGGGCAGAGCCCCCAGAGCCGGTGCCAGCTGGTTACTTCTCCCCCGACTCTGGGGACCGGGAACAGAGTCTGCACGAGAAGCAGCAGCAGCGGCGAGCGGGCCCGTGGCAATTTGAACCCTCCCTCGTTCGCGCCGGGGAGCAGCGTGCCTGGGCTTTCCACAGGCCTCGGTGAGCCCGCAGCCATGACAACCGGTCCCTGGGCGCACGGCTTTCCAAACCGAGTTTGTGGTGCACGTGACCTCGGCGCTGCCTGTCCGCGGGAGCGCTCGCCTCTCCTTCCCCGGCCCGCCGCCCAGCCGAGAGCTGCTGCTGTGATGGGAGAGGAATTCTCATTGCTCCTGCTTCCCGCCGGTCACCTTAGTGACACCACAGGCGCCTAGCAGCTCCCACCACAAGCCAAAGAACAGGCGCTCAGGCCTGTGGCCTTTGGCTGCTCCCCGATGGACACCGGCCCCGACGCCAGTCCTGCACCACTGCGTGCAGCCTAGTGAATGCAGGAGGGGCCGGGTCAGGCTGCAAGGAAGGGGCTGTGATTAACGTGAGAGTCACTAGCTATGGGACCAAGGGGGCTGGATTCTCTCCAGCAGGCGCAGGAGGGGTTGCTGCTCAGAGGTGCGCTAGTCAGCCCAGGACTTCCCGACGTGCGCCGGGGTCCGCGTGACCAGCGCCGGCTCGCCGGGACACCCACCTTCATGTCCGCCGCCTGTAGCAGGCGGAGGCCGCACCCTCGGTTGCCGAGGATGTCGTTCTCCACCACGAGGCCGTCGCCCTTGGAGGCGATGCCGTGGCTGCGGTTGTCGTAGATGCCGTTGCCGCGCAGCTCCACCCGGGCCGCGCTCTCCACCAGCACCCCGCCCCGGCTGTTGCAGGAGATGCTGTTGTTGGCGATGCGCGTGAGCTGGCCGCTCTGCAGCACGGCCACCCCGGCCTCGCGGTTGGCGTGGATGGCGTTGCCGATGACGTTCAGGGCCTCGCTGCTCTTGACGTACAGGCCGGCGGCTGCGGACGAGGCTCCGTCAGGGAACTCAGGGCAGAGGAGACGAGGGGATCTGCCCGGCGGCCAGAGAAATCCACCTGCCGCCCGCCCGCGCTTGGCCACCCTGCACGCCCTTCGCCAGTCCCCCCCCAGCGCTGGATCTCAATGCCCCCCCAAAGGCCAACAGAACCTGGCCTAGAGCTGGAGCTCGGGTCTGCACCATCAAGCGGGGAGCCCCGGCTGGGAGGCCGCCTGGGCACGGCCGAGGGGGTGGACAATGGTGACAAGGCCCAAGGCCAGGCTAATTCACAAGCTCCAGGCTCTGGTGAGACGCAGCCGGGTGTCGGCAGCGACACGGTGGGGCTCGGCGGTGGGAGAGGCCGCGGCGCTGCACCGCACGGACCACAGAATCGGTAGCGGGGAGGCGCCGAGCGCTCAGGGGAACGCAGACGCTGCCCACATGCTCGCTAACCCAGCAGCGTCTCCGGCTTCCTCAGACTCAGGCGGACCCTTTCATTCGGGCCCCAAGGGAGAGGGGTTTTGCATGCCCCTGCTGTGGTTTCCCTTCTCTTCCTGGTCTTCTGTCCTTCTCCCGCCCCACGCCCCGCTCCCCAGCCAGTCCCCCCATCCCAGGGCGTCCCTCTTTGGAGCGCCGTAACGCTGCTCCCCAAGGGAAAGTTCTTCGTCTCCCTTCCAAAGGGATGAACACGGAGGCCCTGCAGCCTCCGAACTCCCCGAGCACCTGCTGCTGGTGTGCCGGGCCCAGAAAGTGGCTTTCAGCTCCCTTTGCGGTGCCCTCCCTGGCGTCACAACCCAGAGCAGCCCCAAGGCTGCTCCAAGCCGCACCACCTTGTGCCTGGCTCTCTGGAGACTGCGGGGCTCCAACAGCCAGAGGACAATGCGCTCCAGCCTTGCCGTCCTCTGCTCCCAGGGCCTGGTGCCGCATGGTTCCCCGGGGTCGTCGGGGGGAATCCCTGGGATGGGATCCTGGAGGGGCTGTTTCCACCCGTTCTGTAGCCACTATCAGGTGGCTGCAGCTTTGGACAAAATCCAGTCCCTGGTCTAGAGACGGAGTTTGTCCCTCTGCAAGGCACTGCCCCCACTAGGCACCACTCCCCTACGGTCTGCCCCAGGGCCCCTGGCCAGCGGGTGTGGGGCAGGCCCAGGCCGCGGGGGGCCGCGCTCACCGCCATTGTGACTGATGCTGTTGGACTCCACCAGCGCCACGCTGAGGGGCCGCCGGGAGGCGAAGCGCTCGTCCTCGCTCTCCAAGTCGGTTTCCCAGGCGGCCGCCTCTCCCTCCTCGCCGAAGCTCTCGTGGCCGCCCTGGCCAGCGGGGTAGTCGTCGGCCTCGTCCTTGCGGCAGAACACCGCCACGCCGTAGATGCTGTTGTGGCCGATGCGGTTGTTGGCGACGTGAGGGAGGCTGGAAGCCATTATCCACACGCCACAGCCTTTGTTCCCTGCAACAGGCAGAGAGTGACGCCCGCTGGCGCGGCCCTGCGCGCACGCTCTCCGCGCACAGCGCGGCTTTGACGGCACCGAGCGCGTCCCGACCTGGTGCCGGTTTCACCAAGCGGCTTCAACCAGAACGTGGCCCCCGGCAAGAGGCGAGGAGACACGTTCCTGCTTCTCGCAGGACGCGACTTGGCGCGTCCCCCCTTCCTTTCCTGTCACTGGGACCGATCGGAACAGCCCCGTTAAAATGGTCCCGCCTGAAACGAGACCACGTCCGCGTGGCAGGCACAAAACGCGGCCTGCGCCCTGACAGGCTGTTCAGTCCCCGTTGCGACTCACGGGGCTGCGAGGCAGCGGCGAAACACCACCAGTAACAGCCGCCCCTTCAGCTATCGCTAGGCTGTGGTTTACAACTCAGCCCTTCGTGCTCTCCGGGAGCCTACGCCGTGACGTGTCACGTGGCGGGTCCATAGCTACCACGAGTGTTTCTGTCCCTCACTCTCGCCTGCTTTGTCCCCACTCTGCTCTGCCCAGCCCCACAAGTCAATGCACACCCAGCTGTCTCCCACGGCGCTTTGTTCCAGGGTCTGGTTGCCTTTGTTTCCGGCCACAAAATAAATCCCCCTCCGGGTATCTAGGCGGCTTATGCCAGACCCCAGCTGGCAAATGCTGTCAGCGAACACTGAGGAGTCTCTCGAGCACAGCCACTCCAGACCAGCAGCAGCCGAGAGACGCAGTAACACACACGGCCAAGGGAGCTGGGAGGAGAACGGGCCCGGCTGTGTCGGACCCGCAGTGTCCTTGGCAGACCTGGCTGAACTGCATGGCGGTATCTCCGGGTCAATTCAGGGTTCCTGGGACTGCGTTACTCTTCAGGGAGTGGGCACGAGGGACGCAGCAGGACTGGCTGCAAGGCCCCCAGCGTGGATCCTGTGAGCAAGGGAGAGCAGGGCACACGCCGCCGGCTGCCCCGGCACGGGGGCTGTGTCTGACCAGAGGAGGAGTGGCCAGCCCCAGCTAGGGTGTGGCCCCCTGAGGAGCACCGCCGGTTGGCACAAGCCTGTGTTGGGCCAGAGGATCAGGGAGCCACAAGGGACTTCCTGCCCACCTGCCCACCCTTGCTCAGCGCGGACTCCAACCTCCCGCAACACAGGACCTGCCACTAAGCAAAGGGGGGCCCAGCACAGCAGCCCGCGGAGAGCCGAGGGCAGGAGCACAAGGTGTCGTCCGTATTTTGGGCTTCTTACCATAAATGGTGTTTCCTTCGATCAGCCCCTTGCCTCGTTCTCCGACCACCACGCCGTCCGAGTAGCCGCAGCAGATGAGGTTGCTTCTGAGGACGGGTTCCCCCCCGCGCCGGATGTCCGCCCGGCCCCACTGATTTTCACGAATGACATTTTCTAACACAGAGCAGAAGAGGAATGACCAGAGCGCCCCACTGCGGAAGAGAGGCTGTTCGGCCGCACAGCCCGACAGCCACTCGCTGCCCCCCCGGAGAAGGTGAACAGCAAAGTGCCGGTTTGTAACGGGCAGGAGGCGAAACCAGTCGAACTCTAGCCCGGCCCCGGTGACGCCCACAGCACAACGATTGTAGCAGAGCCAGGATTTCGCCCACCACTTCTGTAGCCAATTTCGCTTCGTTGTGTTGGCAAATCAGCCCGTCTAGCTAGAGCCCTGCGCGGATATGAAATTCGGTATCCGCAAAAACGAGCCGTGGGCGCGGGACCCGTGGAAATGAAGCGGAGCGCCGCGGATTTGCAGGCTCCACAGACACCTGGCCTGAACCTGCTCTCGGATAAGGTACGGGGGGGTCACAGGACTGGCGCTGGAGAAGCGCTACGCACAGTCATGGAGGGGCCTGACCCCAGCTCAGTACAGCAGCTGCACACGAAAAGGAGCAGCAAGAACAATGGCTGGAAACAGGACAAATGGTTACCGCAGCAGCCGATTATTGCTATTTAAAAAGACTTCTGCCTTTTGAAACAAACACATTCATTTTGGCGTGGGTCACACTCCTACCGCCCTCTATGGTCTAACGAGTATTTCCCCTGCCCTGCCAGGGAGCAAGCCAGCTCTTTCAGGAACATACTGTCTTTTCAATCTCTGTTAGCCACTCTGCATTTACTCTGTATGGTGGGAAATAGGGCACCAGTTATAACCATGCCCCATGCAAGAGCGGACCAGATTCAATGAAGTGTAATGAACTGCAGGTCCTGGCTACTGTCTGTTTCTGCCAACGGAGGGCAGCAGTGAATCAGCCATCTAGTTCCACTTCTCCACATAATGAACCTGCCTCCTTTACAGTCTACCTGCAGCAGAACAACTGCTAAGAGCAGCCACTCCCAGATGCTGCTGCAGTAGAATAACGTTCATGACTCACGCCGATTCCCTCGCCCAGCTCTACACACCAACAGTGCCAAGGAAAGAGCAAGGATTCCTGCGGGACAATCCAGAAAAGCTTTGCCTGCCCCCTTGCTTATATGGACATAGGGACCGACAATCTAACTAAGATGCATCTAGGTCTGACTTTGAAGCCAGATGCCCACTAGAAAACACCGGTCCAACATGCATAACAAAGCTGCTTGGAAATTATATACCTATTATTTGGCCTCTTCCGTTCTCGTTCACTGCCACCCCAGCAGCTAGCCCCTGGAATATATGGTTCCCACTAGAGCAGAAAGAAAGGAAACAGTTAGCGACCTAAGTTGTTGCTCTTTGTATTATGTTAATCAGACATCAATTTGTCCTAATCTAGACTTTCTGAACAACAAGTAGTTCTGTGGCACCTTACAGACTAACAAATAAAGAGAGATTAAAAGATATCTTTTAAAAGTGGAAATCAAATCCTAGTGAGGTAAATAGAAAGGAGCATAAACTCTGTCAAATTAAATGTAAAAATAGAAGAAAAGCCAAAAAGGAGTTTGAAGAACAGCTCAGAAAGTAATAGCAAAATGTTTTTACGTACATCAGAAGCAGGAAGCCGACTAAACAACCAGTGGGGCCCTGGGACGATCAAGATGCTAAAGGAGCACTCAAAGACAATAAAGTCATTGCAGAGAAACTAAATGAATTATTTGCTTCAGTGTTCAGGGCTTGAAGATTTTAGGGAGATTCCCAAACCCGAAGCATTCCTTTTAGGTGACAAATCTGAGGAATTGTCCCGGACTGAGGTGTCATTAGAGGAGGTTTTAGAACAAACTGATAAATCTAACAGTAACAAGTCATGGGGACCAGATGGCATTCACCCAAGAGTTCTGAAAGAACTCAAATGGGAAATTGTGGAACTATTAACTGTGGTTTGTAACCTAGCCTTTAAATCAGCTTCCATACCCGGTGATTGGAAGATAGCTAATGTGACACCAATATTTTAAAAGGGCTCTAGAGATGAACCTGGCAATTACAGACCGGTAAGTCTAACATATCAGTACCGGGCAAATCAGCTGAAACTATAGTAAAGAATAAAATTGTCAGACACATAGAGGAGCATAATTTGTTGGGGGAAAGTCAACATGGTTTCTGTAAAGGGAAATCCTGCCTTACTAATCTGCTAGAGTTCTTTGAGGGGGTCAACAAACATGTGGACAGGGGGATCCAGTGGATATAGTGCACTTAGATTTCCAGAACCCCTTAGACAAGGTCCCTCGCCAAAGGCTCTTATGTAAAGTTTGTTGTCATGGGATAAGAGGGAAGGGCCTCTCATGGATTGATAACTGGTTACAAGACAGGAAACAAAGGGTAGGAATAAATGGTCAGTTTTTTCAGACTGGAGAGAGGTAACTAGTGGGGTCCCCCAAGGGTCTGTCCTGGGATCCATCCTATTCAACTTATTTATAAATGATCTAGAGAAAGGGGTAAACAGTGAGGTGGCAACATTTGCAGATGATCCCAAACTGCTCCAGATAGTTAAGCAGACTGTGAAGAGCTTCAAAAAGATTTCACCAAAGTAAGTGAATGAGCAACAAAATGGCAAATGTGATTGAATGTTGATAAATATAAAGCAATGCACATTGGAACAAATAATCCCAACTATTTCATTGAGGTAGATATGGATCTTTCGGAAAAGGCTTTATTTTCTAAAGATCAGCTGTCGACTGATTTCCCGCAGCCCCCATGCCGAAAAAGGCAGTTATTTTATGGCAATGAAGTGGGGGAGATTTAACCCCCGCTTCATTAGCAATTGCGACATGTTTAATTTGCATCCCTTTTCTGAAAAAGGGATGCAGTCTAGACGCAGCCCCACTTAGTGGGCAGCGGCAGTCAAAAAAGCAAACAGAATGGTAGGAATCATTAAAAAGGGATAGAGAATAAGACAGAAAATATCTATTGCCTCTATATAAAATTCAGCGAAGTGCCTACTCCTGAATACTGTGTATAGACGTAATACCTCATCTCAAAAAAGATATATTGGCATTGGAAAAGATTCAGAAAAGGGCAACAAAAATGATTGGGGGTTTGGAACGGGTCCCACATGAAGAGAGATTGAAAAGAATGGGACTTTTCAGCTGAGAAAAGGGGAATCTAAGGGAGGATATGCTAGAGGTCTATAAAATCATGAGTGGTGTGGAAAAAGTGAATAAGGAAAAGTTATTTACTTATTCCCACAATATAAGAACTAGGGATCACCCAATGAAATTAATAGGCAGCAGATTTAAAACAAACAAAAAGGAAGTTTTTCTTCGCACAGCGCACAGTCAACCTGTGGAACTCCTTGCCAGAGGATGTTGTGAAGATCAGGACTTTAACAGGGTTCAAAAAAGAACTAGATAGATTCATGGAGGTTAGGTCCATCAATGGCTATTAGCCAGGATGTGTAGGAATGGTGTCCCTCGCCTCTGTATGTCACAGGCTGGAAATGGATAACAGGAGAAGGATCACATAATGATTATCTGTTCTATTCACTCCCTCTGGGGCACCTGGCATTGGCCACTGTCAGCAGACAGAATACTGGGCCAGATGGACCTTTGGTCTGACCCAGTATGGCCGTTTTTATGTAAATATATATAGTATCACAAACTTTCATGGGCACAACTCAGATGAGTTGGACTGGAAATCACAGAATCCAAGAGATATACAATGGCAAAAGCAGCTACCTATCAATTGTAGGACCTGTGTTAATGAACTGATTCAGTGGGCTGGTTGTGTCCCATTCATAGCTTTTGATGTGTAAGTGTGAATATCAAAGGCAGGGGAAATTGTAGTGCGTTAACCAGTTCATATCTGTATTGGGTGACAGTGTCAAATTTGCAAATGTCTCCCTTGTAATCGGGTTTTGAAATTCTTTTGTAGAAGGGTGGCTACTTTCAAATCCATCACGGAGTGTTCTGGGAGGTTAAGGTGCACCCCTACAGGTCTGTGTGTTACCATTCCTGCTGTCTGATTTGTGTCCATTCCTCCTTGGGCACAGAGACTGTCCAGTTTGGTAGATGCCCCTTTAGCCTTATTTTGCTTTTCAGCTAAACAGACTGAGCTCGCACCATCAGGCCAGCTTTCTAACCCTTTAATCATTCTTGTGGCTCTTCTCTGCACCCTCTCCACTTTAATTGGGGGCACCGCTCTCCCGTTTCCTGCCTGGCCACAGGGAGCTTCCTGCCTCCCGCCCTGCCCAGCCTGACTTCAAAGCAGGCGCTCCAGGCTCAGTGACGCCTAGCGCCTCGTCAGCACCGCTCAGCGGCGGCAGCTGGAGGAAGCCGACCGGTCTCCATGACGACAACGGAGAGGCGGTGAGCGATGCGTGACCACGGTGGTGTTTTAGTCGGGGGTGTTTTCAGTGAGAGTCATGGGACAGGAAACAAAAATTCACAGTTCGTGCCCTGTCCGTGACTTTTACTATAGACCCCTAAAACTTGGGGGGGCAGCTCATGGGGCACCATGTGTACTGGGGGGGTGTCATGCTACAGAGGGGGCATACCACAGGTGCTTGGGGGGTGGCCTGAGGTGGCACCATGATAGAGGGGTTTTGGTAGGGCTGAAGCAGGCTCCCCCTACCCAGCTCCTAGCTCCACATGCTGCCTCCTCTCCGCCCCAAGACTCCATTCTGCAGCTCCCATTGGCTGGGAAACGCAGCCAACAGGAGCTGCAGGAGGCGGTGCCTGTGGACAGAGGCAGCACCTGGAACTAGGAGCTGAAGAAGGGGAGTTCTTGTCACCCTTCTGGAAAGCCCCCAAGTACGCACTGCTCCGCACCCTAACCCCCAAGCCTGCACCCAAACTCTTGCTGATGCAGGGGTGGGGGTCAAAGTTCTGAACTTTCCCTCTGTAATCTGGTGTTAAAGTCTCTTTGAAGTAAGATGCATGTAGTAAGGTCGTTAAGACTGTCTGGTTTGTAACTGTTTCTGTTTGCTGTGTAACTAATTTTGCTAGGGCTCATCTAGACTACAGGGAATGGTCGAAAGAAGATATGCAAATTCTGTGGGAATTTGCATATCTTCTTCTGATCGCACTTTCGAAAGTGGAGCTTTACGCGGCTTTTTGACAAAGTGGCTGGGGGGTTCGCCAAAAAAGCCGCGTCTTAATTACTTTCACTTTCGAAAGTGCAATCGGAAGAAGATATGCAAATTCCTGCAGAATTTGCATATCTTCTTTCGACCGTTCCCCTGTAGTCTAGATGAGCCCGTAGGTGTAAATCAACTAAGGCGGTGGGGTCTGATTGGTTAGGTAATTCTGTTCCAGTATGTTATGACTGGTTAGTAAAATGATACTAAAATAATTGGTGAAGGTCTAGCTAAGCAGGACTCCGGTTTCACGCTATAAGTGGGGTCCAAGAAGGAGAGCAGCAAGCAAAAGGCGAGAAGAGGCAAAGGGAAGGAAAGGAAGCCCAAGAAGGAGGAGGGGAGACCTGAAAGAACTCCCCTCCGAGACCCAGCCTCCTCTGCACGACTGTGACGTGCAGCAGCTAAGATCCAGAGGCTTGCCTGGCCACCAGGACTGTGCTTAGCATGTGCATTCTGCCTCTTTGGGAATTGTCAATAAACAGAGAATAAGAATAGTACTGGGTGAGGCTCTTTCAGGGGCTAAAGCTCCTGCAAAACCTGCAGGAAGTTGCGCCCTGAGCCCTAGGAATTGGGTGAGGGTGGGTGTGTGAATTCACAGGGTTGCACCTTGAGCCCTAGAACTGGGTAAAGGTGTGTCCCTACAGTGTGGAAGGGAGAGCGAAATCTGTGCGGGTAACAGCATGGCTCGCAGAGCAAGGGCTGGGTGCCACGCTGTCTTGTGCCCAGCAAAACCTCTCCCCCGGCTGGGGCCCGAGCGTAAAACCTCCCTGCCCCGGTAGCCCCTTCCCTCCTCGCTCGCAGCAGCTCCCCGTCTTGCCAGCTCTTGATCAGAACGTGCGTTGGCACCCGCCGGCGACGCTGTGACGCGGGAGATGAAAGCTCCTTCACGAGTCACTAGCTCGCCGGCAAGTCCTTCCCTGGATCCGTTAGCCACATCCCTGCGCAGGCCGGCCACGTCAGAAATTGCTGCTGCGCAGATGGCGCCCTGCTGTAGCCCTGGGCAAAACGGGACCCCCACTGGGCCCGGGTGTTTTACAGCCCAGTGAATCTGTCCCACGCTTACGCCTTCTTACAGGCAGCTCCTGAGAATGCTCTCCGCTCCGCACGCAGCGCAGAACGGGGGCTAACAAGACGTTGTCACGTTACTGGATTTTAGGGGAGCAGCCAGGTCACTGCTGCGCCCATGGGGGGGTGTTTGCCCCAAAAGTTGGTACAAAGGGGGCCATGTGAGGTGTCAAACAAAAGCTTATTGTCTACGGATTCTGCATATGCTCTTCATAAACCTGTATAATGTCTGTGTGTGGAGTTATGAATATGGACCCTGTGTTGATGCTCAAAGATTCTCTGTCTGAGGCAGAGCAATGGGCCAGGAATGTTTGCCCATGGACATGCTAATGAGCAAAGCTCCAGGGAACAATGGGCCTCTGGAGGCCAAAGACACACCTGGCCACTGGCCACGTGACTCTCCAGCTTGGAAGAAGCCAGGAGGGGATAGAAATAGGCCATGTGGCTGACTCCATCTTGGTGCTCAGCTCAGCTCTTCATCCCCGAGGCAGCAGTGCAGGGATCCACGAGCCGGGAAGAACTGTGGACCCATCCTGACATAGGATGTACAACAAAGACTTTTAAGCCAGCAGCTATAACATCTCTGCTGCAAGCCTGCATCGAGAACTGGGAGATTCGATGCATGTAACGTATGATACTTTGACAACCTCACTCTCATGCTTTTCTTTCTTTAGTAATAAACCTTTAGATGGTAGATTCTAAAGGATTGGCTCCGCGTGATCTTGTGGGTAAGGTCCAGAGGGTAAACTGACCTGGGATCTGTGGCTGGTTTCTTGGAACCGGACAGAACTTGTTCGGGTAGGTGAGATTGGGTTCTAAGACCCCTCACCTATGTATGAGGCCGGGGGCTGTTTGGGGCACAGATATTGCTGGGGTGTCAGAGGGGTTTTGCTCGTGAGGCTTCTGGCTGGCCAGGCAGGCAGCTGAAGCGCTCTGTGGGACTGGTTTGGGAAGGTCTCCAGTCTGGGGGCTGAAAGGAGCCCCGCGTTTGAGCAATTCGCCCTGAGCAGACGCCCTCAGCGGTGCCCAGACCCAGCCCGGCCCGTCACAGACATTAGCGGGAGTTTGACTGAACTAGGAAGTGCCAGATTTGGGCTTCATTACAGATCCTTAGCAGAAGCGATCACATGCTGCCTAGCACACCGCCCTGGCACTGACAATCCCATCGAGTATTCTGGTCTCCGCTGCTGGGCAGCGTCGCCAGGAGCGGTCACATGCTTGGGGCCTCCGGCTAGATTCCACCCCAGAGGGAGCTGCATTTCCACAGGGGCTGAAATGCTTTAAATAGACGTAGCTGGCTGCGGGAGGGTGCGAGTCACGGGATCCACGCGCAGAGTATGGTTCCCACCACTGACACAGCAAAACCCAGTGACTTGCAAGTCGAACAAAGGAGCGAAGGCGGGAAAGAGGGCCGCCTGTTCGGCCACGTGCCGCGTTTGAACCTCACGTGCTTCTGACCGAGTGCTTTGGGCCCATGGAAGCTTGTGCCCACATAAATCTGTCCGTCTCAAAAGTGCCACCGGACTCCACGTTACTCCTGCACACCCAGACTAACAGGGCTGCCCCCGAGCACTATACTGACCCAGCCATCCCCCCCCCGTGCTTTGCAAACTCCAGCCCCTCGAGCTGAACGCACGCGGGGGTCGCTAGGGCAACAGATTCAGACGTAGGCAAGGTGCCGACCACCAGCCAGGTTGCCTTTCTCTGGGCCTCTGCAAAGGGCAGACCCCTCCCACGTCGGGTACTGGGCTGCCCCCACTCTGCACCGGGTCTAGCGCAGCGGGGCCCTGGGCTCGGGTCGCCGCTCTCGGCTCTTTGGCACCGCTCACAAGCACCCGGACGGCAGACGCGCCCAGGGGGAGGGCAGCAACCGAGCACCCCACAGCCGGCCGGGGCCAGTTCAGAGCAGGGCAAAGCTCTGTGCTCGGATCAGGAGGCGGCAGCGGCTCGGGGAGCTCCGGGATTTCTGGTCCCCCTGGGAGGCGGCGGGCACGTCCCCTCGGCTGGGCCCTTTGCCGCCTGCTGCCCATGGCAGCCGCAAAGCGCAGCTCCAGCGCCCGCCCGCCCTGGCGCGCACCAAGCACTGACATGCTTCTGACCGGGGGGGACAAGGCCAAGTTGAAGGGGGAGGCTGCGCTGGGGAAGGCGGTCACTTTCAGCAGGGCTGCATGCCAGGGCAGTGCCCCCCATCCACCCCACGCCAAGGGAACTGGCGGCAGGGCCCTGCCCGGGCACACGCTGCTCCCCATGCCAGCGGAGCCTTGTGCGCCGGCCTCGGGCAGCGGCCAATTCACACCCTCAAATCTGAAAGGCTGGTGCTCCTAGGGGGAGGGGCAGGGCCCGGGGCTCACTGGCGTTAGCCATTGACGCAGGAATCGGAAACTGCCCATCAGCTGTGGCGTCGCGGCTGGCTGCCGGCCAGGAGGGGGGCTGATGTGCGGAGGCTTTTGAAGACGAACAATGTCAGACCTGGTGATCACAGCCGGTCCTTCTGGTCTGGGAGGCGCTGACACTCTTTCGGGGCTCTGCCCGGGCCCGGGCGGCTCTGACTCCCTTGGGGGGCTCTGCCCCAGTTTGGTCCCAGCAGGGATTAGCACGAGCCAGCCCCACACCAGGCCGCCGGGAGACACCCTGGAGAACAGCGTGGCCCCCCAGCCCAGAGCTGCCGGCGGCGGGATCAGACCCATGGCCGCAGAAGGGCTCAGGCAGACCGCGCTCATGCACAGGAAAGCTGCCGGACCCAGGCGTGCCGACGGCAAAGCGACTGGCTGGAGAAGTGAGGAGCCCCGAGGCCAGGGGGCCACCTCTGAACAGCAGGGCACCTGGAGAGCCCGATCCCTCCAAGGTCAGCGCGAGCCAGCTGCCCAGGGCTCTGGGGATGCGGGCGCAGCCCCGAAAAGCCCCGTGAGGGGACACTCGGTGCGGCCGGGCCGGGGCGACGGGCTGGGAAGCCGACGGGAGGGAGACAGACCCGGGGCAGCGGGGTCGCTGCTCCCCACCTACCTCACCACAGGGTTCCCGTTGTACAGGATGTAAACGCCGGCTTCTCGGTTCCCGTAGATCTGGTTGCTCCGGATGACGCCCTTCCCGTTGCCCAGGACGACGATGCCGGAGCGAAGGCCACTGTGGATCTGATTGCACTGCGTTGTGCCCAGGCACGTGCGGAGAGGGGCGAGGCAAAGCGGGAGAGATCACTCAGACGTGGCAGCAGGGGGGTGAGCCACGCAGCGGGACATGCCCAACAGGCCACGGCGCCGGGGGACTCCCAAAAGCAGAACCCCCTTCAGCAGCCAAAGTCGGCTCTGCATCTAATTTCCCTGCAAGGACTCAGTGTTCCCAGCTGCCAGGCTGGGTCAGCCCCAAGGTCCATCTAGCCAGGATCCTGTCTGTCGACAGCGGCCAACGCCAGGTGCCCCAGAGGGTAATCACTGAGTGATCCACCCCATCTCTCTCTCTCTGCTTCTGGCAGTGGGAGGCTACGGACACCCAGCGCAAGGAGTTGCACCCTGGACCGTTTCGGCTAACAGCCCTCCATGGACCGATCCTCTGGGAATGTTTCTCATTCTTTTCTGAGCCCAGTTATACATTTGGCTTCCCTGGTGCAAGAAGTTCCACAAGTTAACAGTGCATTTTGTGTGGAAAAGGGGCTGTCTCCTACTTGCATTAAGCCTGCTGCCTATTAACAGAGGCTGGATCTACAACCCTGGCATGATTGGAGTCCTGCCTCTATGTACCCAGCTGCCACAGCAGCACTGCAGCCATCCCCACCCTGCTCAAGGGTCCTGATCCTGGATAGGCCTGGGGCGGAGGGTCTTCGTGCCCATTTGATCCCTAGCATGCTGTGGCCACACAACTAGGGGCCCAAGCTGGGCAGTCTCTGGGATGTGCCTACGGGGTAGAGGTTTTTCATACCAGCCCGAATACAAGCAGGGGCCAGCTCCATGGAAGTGAAAGCCCCCCACCACTGCGGGGGGGAGGGGAGGAGAGTCTGGTCCAAGGCAAGGCCCGGGGTTTAGTTCTGTCCAGGGAGGGCAAGTGGGAGTGGAGCGATCCGCCCCCGTGCTTCCCGCCCCCGGCCCCCCACCGGGGCTGCCACTTCACCCCGCCTGTCCTGCGAGGGACACTCACACGGCGCCGGGCTGGCTCTTTGGGGACAGGGACACGTGTGGGCCCCCAGCACTGGGCGCTAGCTTTCGGAGCCAGGCCGCGGCTGCGTTGCTCCATCCTCCAGACCCAGGGCTCTCCGGCTCTGCCTCCGTGGGCGCCGAGAGGCCCGGGCCCAGAGCCGAACGGGGCAAAGCGCTGCCAGGCAGACGGGCAAATGGGCTGCGCGGCTCACTGCTATGGCAGCCAGTCCCTGAGCGCCCTGCGCGTGGGGCACACCTTGGCAGCCTGGGACTCGCAGAGCTCGGCCCGCAGTGCTCCCTGCCCGGCCCCGGCAGCGGTCATGGCACACCGGCTGGCAGGACGAGGGCCTGCCCCGAGCGAGCCCAGGCGAGCAAGACGGGGCGAGGGAGGGAAGGACAGACGTGCGATGGGACAGACATGCAAAAAATGCTCCGTCCTAACAGCTCCCACTGAGCCCAATGGGGGAGCCCCCGGCTCACAGCAACACCCCACTTGTCCACTGAGTGGCATTGGTTGGGGGACGAGGCTGGGTGAGGGCAGAGCCAGGGTGGGGAAGGGGAGGGAGAGGCGGGGCCCGCAGTGGAAGGGGGTTTTCCTGCCCCTTCCCTTCACTGGGTGGGGCACGTGGCCGGTGCCCCCTCCGAGTCTGCCTTCACCAGCTGTCCCTGCATTGGGGGATTTAGCTTAACAGCCCGTTTGCCTTCGGCCCCGTCCCAGCGGCAAATGAGCAGGCTCCGGGGCGGGTTATGGGAGGCTGGATTCACCCCCGAAGAGCCAACGGGGGCGAGAAGCGACCCGGCTGGGATTTGAAGGCCCGGCGACTCTCCGGGGCAGCCCTGACGGGCGGGCGTGGTGCCGCTGGGCCCAGACAGGAGGCGCTGCCGGCGCAGGGAATGCACCTACCAGGATCAGCGGGTTGGCTCCCTTGCGGATATCCACCCCCGCCTCGCCGTTGGAGTGGATGTTATTGGCGGCAATGAGCCCCCCGGCTGCCAAGCGCAGGAACACCCCGGAGGCTTTGCAGTGGTGAATGTCATTCTGCAGCATGACCACCTGCGGGCAGAGGGAAAGCAGCTCAGGCAGCCCGGCCTGCCGCAGGGCCCTGGCAGGAGGGGAAGCCCGGCCTCCTGGCTGCCTCGCCACCCCCGCGGCCTGCAACGCTCCGGCTGCCGCAGCGCCCCCTTCCGGGTCACCCTGCTCACCACAGCCACGGGCCGCGAGGCCACATGGGGCCACTGGACTCAGCCAGTCTGACCTCCCCGGTGCCAGCTGAACTACCGAACTGGTCCCCCCCCGGTGCCGGCCAAGGTACCGAACCGCCCCATCCCCGTGCCAGCCAAGCTACTGAACCGGCCCCTGCCCCCGGCAAGCTACCGAACCATGCCGCCCCGGTGCCGGCCGAGCTACCGAACCACCCCCCCACCCGGCGAGCTACCAAACCATGCCACCCCGGTGCCGGCCGAGCTACCGAACCGCCCCCATCCCCAGTGCCAGCCAAGCTAGTGAACTGGCCCCGGCCCCCGGCAAGCTACCGAACCATGCCACCCCAGTGCCGGCCGAGCTACCGAACCAGCCTCCCGCCCGGTCCTGACTGAGCTACCAAACCAGCCTGCAGTTTCCTGGCTGACTTTCCCCCCTTTCATACAAGGCCGGCCTGTACTAGCAATTCTCGTCACAGGCACAAGCCCGTGTTTTGGGAGCCATTAAAACCCCACTACTGGGCTTGCCCTCATGTGCCAGCCCCTTGGCAGTTCTTGGATGGGGAACCCCCGCCCGAGCCCCCCGCCTGTGTCCCGTCATGCTGCTGGCGTTTGATTTCCATCTCGGAGGTGGAGATCTCTGCTTCCAAACCCCACCACTGTTAGCCACCTCCCCGCGCGGGCCGGCTCCCGCCTCCCCCACCCCGCTGCCTCGCACACAGAGGGGCGGAGGGGGAGGGCCGCGTGTAACCATGCCCGTTAACCGAGGGCCCAGCTCACGGGTACACGTTCACCTCCCTGGCGTGACGCCACCTTGGCGCTTGCCACGTTGGGTGGCCTCCGGGTTGCTCTCACACAGGGTCCCAAGCGACGGGCCGCACCCCAGGACTGGTGGGGGGATGTCAGGCCCTGGCTCTCGCTGCTGCAGGGGGTCAGGTGAGCAGCAGGGGGGCTAAGGCAGCTCCCTGCCTGTCCTGGCACCACAGGCTGCGCTGACCCCCAGAAGTGGCCGGCAGCAGGCCTGGCTCCTAGGTGTGGCGGGGAAGTGCACAGGGCTCTGCGTCCTGCCCCTAGCACTAGCTCTGCACTCCCAGTGGCTGGGAACCTGCTGCCGGCTGCTTCTGGGGCAGCAGGGTCTGCAGGGCCAGGAGAGGCAGGAAGCTGCCTTAGCCCCCACTGACTGAGGGCCCCTTGAGATAAGCCCCTCCTGCCCCCCACAGCACCATCCTCGGCCCCACCCCGCAGCCCGCACTCGTCCCATTCTGGCGGGTTGCGGCAGCAACAATTGTCTGCAACTGGGGCAGGAGAAAAAAAGTTTGAAACCTGCTGCCCCAACTTGCGCCTGGCTCCCCAAGGGAGGCACAGACCAGCCGCCCTTCAGTGCCCTGCTCATCTCTCCATGCCCGGCGGGGGGCAGGGCACAGATACCTGCCCTGGCTCACCCTCTGGGGGGCCTGTCCCACCCGCCAATCAGCAGCCCCGCTCCTCTCCGCTCGAGGCACCCAGCGCAACTCCGGAGACACGTTCAACCAGCGCCCGCCAGACAGCCATCCTCGGGGGCCACAGCCCAGTGGGCAAAGGGCAAACCGCGCCGGGCCGGGAGGCCTGCCAGTAGCAGAGACCCAGAACCAGATTTCGGGCTGATCACAAGCCACTCAAGTCAGGCCTCATCAGGAGGGACTTTTGTACTGTCCCCGATCTCACTTTATCCTGAAGGCAGGGCATGTGGTCTAGTGGTTAGAGCACTCACCCAGGCACTCTGGAAGCTATCCTTTGGCAAGGCGCAGACACAGCTAAGGACCATCTAGTTCAGTATCCATCTCACGCTGCAGCCAGGGCCAGAAGCGTCAGACTCAGCTGTAGAGAACGCCACAGTAGTGGATGTTGGCGAATACGCCCCCCGTTAGCTCTCACCTGGTCACTCATCGTTAGAGACTGAACCAGGAGGCTTCGCAGCCCTTCCAAAACGTTTAGCATTATTTATAGCCCTGGGTGCTCTTGCTAGCCACACAAAGGTCCAATCCCCAAGCCAAGTTCTTGGCCTCAGCCACTTCCCCCAGCGGGGAGTTCCACAGGTTAAGCACCGCTTGGGACAGCGCTGCCTGTTATGTGTTGAATTTGCCACCTTCTAATCGGGTGGAACATCCCCGTCCTTGGGACAGGACTTGCCGTGTGACGCGGGCTGAGGTCGCCCCGTTCTCTCTGCCCCACAGCCAGCTCCCCCGCATGACAGGGGAAGAGCACGTCCCAGCCCAGCGAGGGCGCTGGGAGACTGTCCGGGGCGGTGGGTAAAGGGGCACAGTGAGTGAGTCTCTTGCCAAACTGAGTGTGGCAGGGTCTTTCCTATGGGCGTGTGCTTCCTGCAAAGCCCGTATAAAGGGATCGTTCTCGGGGCGTGCACCAAGCTCACGCTGGGGGGCAGGGGGAGGCAGATTCCCTGCCCCCACCCCTGGCAACGTGGCAGGGGCCCCACGTGCCTCTCCGACAGTGGCCCCCGGCCCAGCCCGGCAGAGCTCTGGCTCCGGAGAGCGCACGGAACCGGCCCCCAGCAGGGCAGAGCTGGAGAGCAGGCCCGCCCTGTCCCCGCCCAGAGGGAGGCAGAGCGAAGAGACGGGGAGCCCTCCTTGCAGCTGGGAGCGCCGACGGGAAGAGACCTCCATGGCGCCAAGCCAGAGCAGGGGTGAACAGCCACGGACACAGCGTGCTCGCCCGTGGATCTCCCCCCTGCCCCGCTCCCCAGGGGCGCGCCAGGCTCTAGATGACATGTCACAGCCGCTAAGCACACCTGGGACACGGTTAACGACAGCCCAGCCACGCTGCAGTGGCTGAGCCCAGGAGGCGCAGCCAAGCGCAGCTCAGCACACCCGGCGCCCGGGGCAAGGCAGAGCTAGCCTGGAGCCAGGGACCCCAATGCACACCTGGTGGACGTGGGCCCAGGCGACTCCCAAGCAGGGCTGGCGGCCTGAGCCTGGCCTAGCAAACGCTCTACAGGTTGCACCCCTAGAACCTGGGGCTCTCTGGCCCGGCAACCCCACAACTATTGCTGGACCAGAGAGCCCCGGCTGGCTGGGTGCAGCAGCACGGCCTTGGCTGATGCGTGGGCGGGGGCTGCAAGCCGGGGCTGGAAGTAGCAGGGTGGCCCCTGTCTGGGGCTGGCACAGTGGGGGACAGAACCCCAGCCAGGCCTGGCACGGTGGGGCCTGGAGGCGGCAGGGAGCGCAGCCCAGCCAGGAGCAGAGCCTACACCCAGGAGAGGAGCCTTAACCTCCTTTGTCCGGCAAACTCCGTCGCTCGGGGCCACCCAGGCAAGGGAGGCCCAAGCGGTACCCGCCGGCTGGGAAAGTACACGCCGGCTGGGCAAGGACACCCAAGGCAAGGCTCCTGGAGTCAGCCCAGCCAGCCAAGAAGAGGTGGCTGGGCCTTTTCATTGCCACACGGTGTTATTTAAGCCAACGCGCAGTTCAATACAGCAGGGGTTCCGGTATTTAATTCTCTCCGGTCAAATAGCTCCCCGCCCCGTCCAATCAGTAGAGAGAAGCGATCCACAAGCTGCTTTCACCTGGCCCCACTTCAATGAACAACAACGGATCAGGAGGGAATTAAATTCCCCTTCGTGTCTGGGTTCAGTCTATTACATGCGGAGCAGAGCCAGCGAGGCTACCCACTCCCGCTGCCCCAGGGTGGAGGCCAAGCGCTCAGTGGAATGCCAACCCCCGCTCAGGAGAGCAATGGGAACCAATGGCCCCTCTATTTTTGCCCGTCCATGGGTGGAATAAATTTTGCTGTGTGCACCACCCAGCAGAGCTGGCTGTGGGCGCTCTGCTAGCCAGCTGGGCGGCACTGGGGTCTCTCCTGGTGGCTGCCCAAGCGCTGATGGTAAGAGGGTGACGTATGCGGTGAGCTCACTTAGCATGGGCCCCGCCGGCAGGCGCTGCTGGCAGTACGCGGCGTGAGCCCGGACACAGCGGCGACAGGCGGCATTCGGCTGCCAACAGCCGGGATAAGAGGCAGGCGCTTTTCACGTCCTCGCCGCTCTGCATTAACAGCAAGCGGGGCAGGGATTCCACTGCACAGCTTCTGAAGCGGAGAGATTCCCCCTTGTAAACCGCCAGCCCTCCGCCACCAGCCCCCGCTTCCAGCCTCGCATGCGCTCCCCGAGACACTGACAGGTTAGGGCACAGTGAATGGGGAGCAGGCAAACTAGCCAAAGCAAGCTAGCGCGGTAGAGACCCAACGGGAAGCAAATGGTCTCAGACGCCAGGCCAAGAAAACAACCCACAAGAGCAAATGTAACGGACTCAATATCAGCCCTGGAGCGAGATGCCTCCGCTCTCCCTCCTTCCCTCCCTCCCTAGGGGGGCAGAGGGCTGTTTGGGAGTGGCTCAAAAGGTGGGCCCACAATTCGGCAGACACGGGACGCTGCTGACGGCCCCCTTCTCCCACAAAAGCCACGGTTTCGTGGCCTTGTTTCCTGCTCTCTGTACAGTGGTCTCTGCCCTCCTTTCTCACTTGGATTTGCTCCTCTCTGGTACCGACCCGACAAGGGAGCGATTTGGATTAGTCCAAAGCGCTGGTTTTCGACTTCAACCTGTGGAACTCCTTGCCAGAGGAGGCTGTGAAGGCTAGGACTATAACAGAGTTTAAAGAGAAGCTAGATAATTTCATGGAGGTTAGGTCCATAAAAGGCTATTAGCCAGGGGGCAGGAATGGTGTCCCTGGCCTCTGTCTGTCAGAGGCTGGAGAGGGATGGCAGGAGACAAATCGCTTGATCATTGTCTTCGGTCCACCCCCTCTGGGGCAGCTGGTGCTGGCCACTGTTGGCAGACAGGCTACTGGGCTAGATGGCCCTTTGGTCTGACCCGGTACGGCCGTTCTTATGTTCTGTTCTTACGTTGTGGCATGGGAGTTGTAGTTCACAGGTCTCATGCTTCCATCCTCCATTATCGTTTGGGCTCCCTATTTAAACTACATCTCCCATGATGCACCGTGGTGTCCCCTCTTGGCAGGCAGTGCTGGTGCATCATGGGAAAAGAAGCCGCTCAAGGGAGCCTGGAGACAAGAAGCAGCCGCCCTACAACTCCCATTGGGCTCCATTCATTGAAGTCGCCCGTCCCCCCAGAACTCCCACGAATCCGAGCGCGGCCTCAGCCAGCTCCCCGTTGGCTCTTGGCGCCTGGAACAACCCCCAGCCCTCTCCTAGAACAGCCTGTCAGCCTGCACTAGCGCCCTTGCCATGTCCCTCCTGCTGCGCCACGGAGGGTTCCACGCCGCCGGCCACCCAGTGTCCCCACCCGGCGTGCGCGGAGACCTCTCGGCCCTGCCAAGCCCTGCGCAGTGCCAGGCGCCGAGGCGGCCTCGGAGGCATTCGCCTGCCCGGCACGGCTGTCGGCAGGGAGCCAGCTCGCTTCAGGCCACCTTTGGGTTGAACAGTTAGGACCCGAGACCAGTCCCAGGTACCATGGCCAACCCCTCACCTGAGCGAGCGCAGTCCGCTCACCTCGCTGAGCAGGGACAGAACCGGGCACTTGAAAGCCCACACACGGATAGCTCCGTGCACCAGAAACCTTACAGCCCCGGTACACTAGACAAGCCCCGCTCCTCCCCGCCGGCACGCCCCTCCGTCTCACCGCCAGCAGTTTGGAGTTTGTTTTGGCTTGTGGCTTCGCTTCCTACCCCCTCCCTGAAGGCTCTGAACTGTCGCGCTGACAGAACGCGGGCCCCTTTCCACCTTTATGCCTTCCAAGCGAAAGAAGCCGGGACGCTTCGGTCTCCAGCTATTGGCACTTAGGAAGGAACCGCTTTGGGCGGGTCCCTTCCTTGCTACCTGCTGCATTTCCTGCCCCTTCCCCTGGCGCGGGCGGGACTGGCTGCGGCCAGTAGCAGGACACCGGGCTAGCAGGACCCAATCTGGCAAGCCCTCCGTTCCCGCGTTGCTAACGTGGCACCCCCTCGGACACCCGCGGCAGTGCTGGGAGCGCGCACGTGTTTAACGGGGTCTCCAGCGAGCCTCTAAGCTTTGCAGCTACAGTCGAACGCGTCCAGAACCGGCTGCCCTTGGCCTCTAGCGACTGGACCTGAGGAGACACCCAAGCGCGTTCGTCAGCCCCCGCCCGGTACGTGGCCGGGGGGGAGGCCGTTACCGGCCGGCAGCGCACCTTGCTGCTCTGGATGCAGCGCACGGCGTAGGTCAGCTCCCGGAAGACGCTCCCTTCCAGCCTGGCGCGGCCCTGCGAGCAGACAAAGACCCCGCCCTTCCCGTCCCGGAACAGGCACTTGCGGATGAGGCAGCCCTGCAAGGAGCTGGCCAGGGCCTGGGCCTCTCTGTCCCGCTGCAGCTCCTGCGGCAGCGTCCGGAGCGCCAGCTCCCGCTGCAGGGTGGCGAACCCGTCGGCCTGTGCCCGCCTGTGGCTCAGCCCGTGGGCCCGGTAGGACAGTCGGTAGGTGGCCCGCTCGTCTGCCTCGGTCTCACTGCTGGTGCTCGGCTCGCTGTCGCTGGAGTCCGTCTCCAGGGCCCCGGCCTCCCCATCCTGAGCGCCGCCAGGGCTGCCACCTGCGCTCTCCCGCCCCCGCCAAGCCTGGGAGGCAGGAAGCAAAGGGCTCTGGTCCCCCCCCGCCACGACCTCGCCGGCCCGGCCGGTCCTCGCCACGGGGCCACCCCCGCTGCCCCCCCTGGAGGCGCCGCCCAGCGCAGGTGGGGACGCCTGGGCCAGTGCGGCCAGGTGCTTGCAGGCCCAGTTGCGCTCCGAGGTGGGCAGCCCCTCGACGGTGACCGAGGCGGTCTCGCTGCCCAGGAACTCGCAGTTCTCCAGCAGGCCGAGGGCCACGCTGTGGAAGTGGACGCTGGACTGGCTGAAGGTGCAGAACTTCACCTGGCAGGTGCCCGGCGCGTGGATCCGCAGCTGCCCGCTCTCGAAGTTGCAGTTGTCAAACTGCACGTGGCCGGAGGTCGTCTGAAGGAGAATGATTACGAGACAAAATGAATTACAGCCCTCACCAATGCGGCCGGAGCTACCAGTATGCCCCCTCATGCTGCTGGGAGGTAACACCCCCCCCACTGACGGGCTGCCCCCCAACAGCAGCACATGGACGTGGTGTATCAGGGTGCCCGTGGGAACCGACACTCCTTGGCTTCACACCAGGAGTCCAGGCATTTTACTGTCCCTCTCGAGCCAACGCTGGCAGCACGGCTCACTCCAGCTGCCGTATCCCAGCACACGGGCGCCTGCTCCGGGGCTGGAGCAGCCATGGGGAAAAGGATGGGTGCTGGGCGTCCACCAGCAGCCCCCTATCAGCTCCCCTTTCCCCCCAGGGGGCCCTGCTGGTCAGCGCCTCTCCCGCCCTCCCACATCAGCTGCGGCACAGTGTTTGATAGGCGCTGGGGCAGGGGCACGGGCAGGGGCAGAACTGGACAGGAAGAGGCAGGGCGGGGAGGGTGGGGGCCGGGAGAGGGGAAGGGGCGAAGTGAGGGCGGGGCAGAGCCGGGGTCAAGCACCCTGGGCATTTATGAACGTCGGCGCCAAGGTCCCAGCAATCGGGGGGCTCCGTGCGAGCTGCGGTGGGCAGCAAACGGGGCGACGTCCGTGTGCCAGGAGCCGGAGCCCCCTGCGGCAGCTTGCCTTGCTGTCAGCCTGCAGACGCAGGTGTGGGCTTGGGGCGGGGGGAATGGGGTCAGTGCAATAGCCTGGGGTCCACAGGCCGCATGCGTCGACAGCCTCCTCTTGTCGGAGTAGCTAGGAATACACCAAGGGCCTGCTACAGCCCCCCCCCGGCTGCCACACGCCAGGCCCAGGCACTCGGCAAGGAAGCCAGCCATCTCTCCCACACGTCTGCGGCTCGGCATTAGGCCAGGGGACTTGCTTTCCTGCTGGAAACTTCCTCTGCGCCTCAGCTGGACGGCTGAGGCCTGTCGTGTCACCAGCTGCCCCGGCCACGGCTCAGGGGCTGACACACACGCACCAGCCTGGCAGAGCTGCAGGGTTGGCAGGGATGCAGCCGCCTGCACACACCTCGCAGGGGAGGCCTGGCTTTCTCCCCACCCGGGGTGCTGCGCCGTCTGTGACGGCAAGTCGGGTTCCCCCTGATCACGCAGCCCCTTGGCAGCAAGAACAGGCTCCGCCAACCAGTAGAACAGGGGGGTTTATTGCTTCTCCAGGATACAGCCCAGCACAGACGTGAGGTGGGTACAGGAGTCTGGGCCAGGCAGCCTCAGACCCCTTGAGATGGGGGGCTTCGGCCTTTAGACTCCCAGCCCCCCTCCTTAGCCTGTCTCCTTCATGATTCCAGCCAGAAACTGCCCCCACCCCCAACACTCCCTTCCTTTGTCCCATCCCTTCCCTTAACCGGTAGGACCAGTTCGGTCACTGTCATGGGGCCCTCAAGGTGCCCCCCGCTGGGCCGTGCTCATAGACAGAGGCCAGTAGGGGTCACCCACAGCCCTCAGCCCAAGCACAGCAACCAGCAAGGTACTGACACTACATCATACAGTCCCACCCTGGCCCTCACAACACACCCCGGAGGCCCCCAGCGGGGGGCAAATTTCAATAAGACACCGCCAGTGCCTGGGAACAGGAGCTCCCGGACCACAGGAACCGGTCAGTGCACACCTGCCGTGTTTACGCAGGGCACTGCCCTCAGCGGGCACGCTCCCCGGGGACAGGAGCCGACTCGCACACCAGAGCGCCGAGCGACACAAATGGAGACCCCTGCCGCAGGTCAGCAAGGGATCGGCTCTGCCAGGCACCCCATGCCTCGCGCTGCCGCTCCCCTTGCCCCAGGAGGGACGCTCTCCGGGCAGTTTCTGGCGAAGCAAAATATTCCGCAAAAGCTTTTGCAAACTCTAAGCTCCATTCCATGGCCCCAAGGGGAAACGGGACTGGCTGGCGGGAAGCACTCGCTGCCTGCTACCCAACAGCTCAAGTGTTGTGCTGATTACGACCGAGAAAGTAAAGCGATCGGTGCAAGGGCAACCGATTGACTTTCATTGGAGTGGCTGAGAGAAAGCTACAAAATCACCGGGGAGCAGGCAATGGGGAAACGTAAATTAATCTGTTTCAAAAATCTAAGCACCGATCAGGAAATCTCGTTTTGGAAATCGGATTTGTTTTACACTGACTATTTTTCCTTTTCATACTGCTGTAGCACACTTCCTCGGAGAACTCTGCTTACCTTATTAATGGCATTGCTTTCAATGGCATTATTTGTAAAAAGACAGAGTTCCACAGCTCCTGGGCGGGAGTTTACAGGCAGGTAAACTGAGGCAGGGAATGGTAAGAGGTCAGACTTTCAAACCTTTCTGATTCTTTCCCGACTCCCCATATGGCAACCAGTTAGGCCCTGGGCTGCGAGCCAGAGGCAGCCGAGGGGCAGAATTCTCACTGCTGCCCCCCGAGCCCGGACCCACCTTGTACACCACGGGGCTGAACCAGGCGGGCATGAAGACCAGGTTGCAGAGGCGCGCGGTGGGGCAGTGCTGATCAATGCTGGCCAGCAGGGCCACGTCCCCCAGCTTCCCATGGCCCACCACCTCCACCGGCACCTTGAGGGGGACCTCGCTCTGCTCCTCGTACACCCCCGGCAGCAGCAGGATGCGGTCGTAGGGGCCAGCCGCAGCCAGGGCGGCCCGCAGGGTGTCGAGCGCGCAGCCCGGCCCCACGCGGAGCACACGGCGGTCCTTCCTGCGGCGGAAGGCGTGGAGGCAGCGGGCCGCCTCGAAGTCCTGGGTGCTCTTGGCCCACGTCTGGGAGGCAACGTAGTGCTGCTTGAAGGCTTCCCGCCAGGACCGGGGCTCCACGTCCGGCTGGCTGGGCCAGTTGGGGTGTCTGCACTCCGTGCAACCCAGGCACAGCTGGCGCCAGCGGGTGTTGTCCAGACTCAGGATCAGCTCGTACCAGGCTTTGCAAACCAGGCTGCAGCGGCCGAGGTCGGGCAGGCGCAAGTAGGACAGGATCAGGCGCCACAACTCCACCGGGAGGCCACTGATCTCCATCGTCACCTGGCGGCGGGACACAAAGGCAGGCGTTAGAGGCAGGCACTCGCGAGCTCCCGACAGGGCAGCCTTGGGTCTTAGTGTCCCCCCTCCCGCCTCTCCCTGTCCTGACCCCTCCGGCAGGCCCGCCTGGCGGCTGCGGCCTGCAGAGCCTCCTCCAGCGGGGGTCTAGGAGCGCCCGAGTGACAAACCGTGCCAGACGGCCAGGCCTACGAGCACAGACACCGGCACCGAGCGGGACGGACGCCAGCTCGCAGCACGCCAAGCCCCTGCCCTGGGGTGCCAGTTCCTGAATTCACGGGCAAAAGCCGTTGTGCATCACTGTCGTCACGGCACGTCTCCGCACAGACTTGGGGACGCGCAGCCCCAGGACTCGGCACCAGCCTGAAACGCGCAGACGTGCAGCTTCTCCAATAAACCCAGCCGGGTCTGAGACACACGCGAGCCCGGGTCGCCGGCGGGCAAGGGGGCAGCCGCAGGACAATCCCGCGCAGGGCCCCATCTAGAGTAAGGGCGCCCCCCGTCTGGGACAGTGCCCCGCAGTCGGCCCGTGGCGTGTCCCTACCCACTGCCTGGGGTGCCCTCGCCCTTCTCCTGGCCCGGCTGAGCCAGGCAGCCCAGCGCGACGGCTCCCTCCACTAGCTCCCTGCAGAAGCGGAGTCACGGCTGGTGTGGGCAGCGGGACCTCCTCCTGCCCCGCCCCTCGCGCACCAGTGCAAGGGGAGACCCGGTGCCACCCCAGGCCCATGGCCTTTCACAGCCACTGCGCGGCGATGTCACCCCAATGCCACCGACCGACAGACGGGCCCTGGAGCGTGGGCCGGGGAGAAGGAGCCCGTCACACCCGCCAGGTTTCGTGCTGTTCTACGGCAGCCCCTACAAAGGGGGGGTGTGGCCCTGGGATCCCTTTGGGGGACAGAGGGGGGCTGTGGCAGGCGGTGGCCCAGATTAGGGCAGGCTGAGCCTGCCCCTGTGATGAATCCGCCCTGCTGGGCCTGCAGGAGGCGCCGGCCGAGGGAGAACGCGCTGAACGTTTCAAGCTGACGGGGCGGGCAGGGCCGGGGGGCTTTGAGGGCTGCCCCTCGAGGGCAGCGTGGGAAGGCAGGAGCTCTTGCCCTAGGGACCCGGCTGCACCTTCGCCAGCAGGCAGAGCCTCGCAGAGCTGCCACCTAACCCCCTCACCATGTAAAAGCCAAGCCCCTGGTGCAGCGAGGCTCTCAGGGCTCCCGTTCCCCCACTTGCAGACGGGCTGGCCGGCCAGCGCGCCGAATCCCAGCACAGACAGCTCCGGCGCGTCGCCGTGCACCGTGGGCAGCCAGGCGATGGCAGGAAGGAAGGCCGGGGTGCGAGGCTGGAAGACGGCACCTTCCGCCGGGCAGGGGCGGAAACAGCCTTGCCGGCTCCTGGCAGCCCGAGGGCCTCACGCGGGAACGGGGCCAGGAGCCCGACTCCAGCCCAGCTTGTGCGTCAGCCCCAAAAGGGGGCTCTCGGCTCTCCCCAGGGCCTCGGCCAGGCGGTGGCTCTGAGCTGACACCACGGCGGGCCGCGTAGGCAGCGCTCTGCTCTAACCTCATTTACTTCTCCCCCCTGTGACTAGTTACCCGCATCCTGAATTCGATCACCGTCCCTGTCCACGCTCTGCTTCCCGGCGCCTTTTATTTCCTGGTTCTTGTGCTAGGCCAGGGCCGCAAGCCCTCCTAGGCGTGTTGGAAAACGAAGCGGCACTGAGACGGGGGCTGTGAAACGCCAATGGACAAGGGAACCCTGGAGCCGCGGGAAAGCTCAGCGGTTCCGGGCGTAGCGCTGGAAGGCGTAAGCAGGCTGTACACGGCGGAGCCTGCCGCCACGCCTCCCCGGGAGCAGGGCCAGGAGGGGCTGCCAGCTCTGCTCCCAGGGAGCCAGCGTGCAACCTGCAGCGGGGCGGGGGCTGGAGCAGCCCCCTGCCCAGTGAGCATTACTCGTTTGGGTGATGCTTACCAGTTAGCCAGTTAACCCTAATTCCCGTCCCTAGCTGACACTGGTTGCAATGTTCCTTGAACCTGCGTCGTGAATAAAATCCGCCGCCACACGGACAGCGTGGAGCTGAGTCTCCCCGTACGAGTTACCACCGGCGAAGCCAGCAATCACTTGTTTACACGCAGCAGGTGTTGCTGAAGTCTGTTGCCAGCGGGTTGCCCGGGAAGACGTCTCCGGGGCCCTCACGTACGACGGAAGGCAACGCAGCCCTGGAATTCTCAGCCTTTCGTCTCCCCGACTCTCGATCACGGCTGTCCTAGTTCAGCTATCAGAGGTACAGCCGGCGAGGGGGGGTGTTGTACCCAGGGCTTTCTGTGGGAAACGTATCCGTCTGGGCGCTCCGTTCCTCAGCTACAACCCACTAGAGCGACAGTCCTTTCCCCACATCCCAGAGAATACGGTGATAGTGGCCAAATCAGACCTCCTGCCTCTTTGGGTTGTGCCCCTTGTCTGTCTAGATCGGGGGTTAGATGGAGCCTGGTGAGGAGCAATTCTAAGAACAGCCAAAGGTCCATGGGGCCCAGTGTCCTGTCTGCCGACCACAGAGGAAAACAACGACACCGACTGTAGATGAGACGGTGGAAGCCACAGGACAAACACATTTTGAAAACAACGCAACACAACACAACCCCGACAGTCACACAAGATACCCCGGGCAGGCAAATCAATAAGAGAGCAGTCACACGGAAACGTGATTTTTAAACGGACGGCGTCCTGGGAGCCAAACGGACTCTAACCCCCGCTGACCCCCTGCAGCGCTGCACACATGCCAAAGGGCCGACCTCGCCTCTTGCAGCTCCCCGCCGCGGACGGTCCCTTCCGGCCTCCAGCGCTCTGAGGAGACGCGCACCAGGCAGGGGTCCGCGAGGCGGCTTCGCAACTCGGTTTCCTTACAACACATGCAAGTGGAGGGGGCTGGTGAAGGTCAATTTCCTGTTCCCGGCTCTGTCGATTCGCGGCAGGAGGCTCGCTGGGCCACACCCACCAGCCTTGGGGCTGGGAGCCATTTGGGGGAACCAGGCCTCAGCCCCCACGCAAGGCTCCCGTCTCCTCCCACCGCGCAATGGCGGCCGCCCGGCTCTCGCCAGACCCCTTTTGAGCAAACAGCACTAGCTCTGCTGCTCCTGGTCATGGCCACGCCCAGGCCCAAGCTCCGGGGGTGCCAGCCGCCCCCAGGAGCAACCCTCCCAGAGGTCCGGGGGAGCTGGGCGCACTTCACTGGGCCTTGCAGGGATGCTTGGCCATTGCCTTTCGTGGATGGCGTCTCTGGGCGGGCCTGCCCCTGGCCAGCGAGGGAAGGCTTGCCCGGGGCTAGAGGAGTCAGGGCTGCTCCGCGGGGCCCGGGGCGCTACGCTGGGACTCACTCCCAGCTCAGCCACACGCCCTGTGCCACCCTGAGCAAGCAACTGAGTTGACCTGGCCCAGACCCCCCAAGAGATCTAGGTGCCTCACCCCCAGTTGCATCAATGGGAGCCAGGCACCCGCGTAACTTTGAGGATATGGGCCATGGGGTTTCAGTCCTCCATCTGGGTTAACCACTCAGCCTCCCTGGTGATGGCTAGCAGGTGGGGGGGCGCCCCAGCCCAGCCGGACACGTGCCAAGTGCCCGCACACACGTCACTCCCCGAGGTGCCGAAACCCAAGAGCCAGCAGCACAGGCTGACAGACCAGGGGCCCTGACACAGCCGGCCAGTTACCCTCCAAGGAGCGGCTGGGCTGGCTCCAGACAAAGGGCAGCCAGAGAGCACACCCCGACGCATGCCTCTGCCAACCGGGCAGCAGCCGCAAAGCCAACGGTTATGGGGGGGCGGAGAGAAAGAGAGACAGACAGACTGTGGCCCAGTCCCAAAAGCCGTAACTCTGCTGAGCGCCACCCCAGGCCTTCCCCGGCCTCTGGGAACCAGCCCCACACCCACCAACAAAGTCTGCCGACAGTAAAAACATCCCCAACTCAATCCGATTCCCCCAACACAGGGGCTAGGAAGCCAATGGCTCTGACCAGGGTAAGTGAGAGAGCCCAGGCGTCCCTCAGCCGCGTGGCTAAGGCCCCGGCCGAAACCTTACACCCGGGGCAGAGACGGGAAATAGGGCTGAAGTCCCAGGGATCCCCGGGCCGGTGCAACAGCGTGGCCGCTGCCCGTGGCAAGGGAGGGCAGCTCTTCTTCCTGCGGCCGCTGCAGCTGCCCCCGGCGAAGCCAGGACTCACCAAGGGGCCAGAAATGGCTGCAGAAGTCAGATGGCAGCCCCTCCCTGCGGTGGCCTTGCCTGTAAGGCGCTGCTGGCCTGCAACTGAGAGCACCTCCCCAGTCAGACGGGGCACCCCTGGGCAGGTCCTCCCCGCGCCCAGCCCAGGCTCCAGGCCAGCCCAGGGTACTGGAAAGAGGAGCAGCTGACTCCGGACCCGGCAGGGTCAGCCACCAGACGACCCTCCACCCACAGGAGGTGTAAACTCTGCCTGCAATTCCTGGCCTTTTTTCCCCAATCCCAAACCCTCCAAGGGGAGCATCGGGTTCCTGCAGCCAAGGAAGCGGGCCCGGCCCAGGGCTCACACACCATCCCGGCCCACAAGGCGCTCAGCCCTGGGGCTGCTCAGCGAAGTTAGTGAATCCGCCCCGAGTTTCGGACACACTGAGGTCGCCTGAAGCCCGAGAGGTCTCATTGCAGAGCACTCGCGGCGCGATGCAAGGGCCGCCTGGGCCCTTCCAACACCCCACCGCTGCCCCAGGGGCTGGCACAGGGCCTTCTGCCGCCCCAAGCACAGCAAACCTCCGGGCAAACCCGCCGACGGTAGGAATGCAGCCTCAGGACGCCCAGGGCGGGAGGGAGAGACCCCGACAGAGCCCTGGCCACGCCAGACAGAGGGGGGAACGGCAACCCAACACACATTCCCGCTGGCCTGCACAGCACAAGAGACAACCCCTGAGCCCTGCCGGGAGCAGCCTTCAGCCAAGAGCAGAGAAGGCCTCCAAACAGCCCCTACCCAGAGGCCTGAGGGGTCCAGAGAGCTGCGGGGCTGAGCGGAGGCCTGCTCCCTGGCGCTTCCAGCCTAAAACAACCCACAGGGCAACTGAAATCCCTTCCCAGGACACCACTGCCTCAGGCGCGCTGCCGAGCAGGCCTGGGAGAGAGAGGAGACGTGCTCCCACCCCGGCATGGGGCACCCGCAGCCCAGAGATCAAACCCACCGCACCTGCCCGCCTCCTTCACGCAGCCGAGCCACGTCCCGGGGGGCTGGCACCAGGGCTCGGCAGAGCTCCCCCGCCCGTTCCCAGGGTCCGAGGCGCCTGCCCGTGGACGGCAGCCTGGCTCTGTGCGAGGCAGCCAAACAGCGGGGCCTCTCAGGACCAGCCCGGCAGCCCTGCCAGCGTGCGCCCAAGAGAAGCGGCTCCATAGAGACCAGCAGGAGAGTGCCAAGCAGCAGGGCGCCAATGGAAACGGAGTCTCGGAGGGGGCTGGATGAGTCTGCAGCGCAGAAACAAGGCGCCGTCTTGCGGCAGCTTGGAGACTCCCACAGCTCTCGGAGTGCACAGGCTTTCCTGGGAACAGCCCTTCGGTCAGGCGGCTGGAGGCGGAGGGTGGAAGCAGGCGTTCTGCGAACGAGCCGAGCTGGGGGCGGCCGAGGCCTCGGGTATAGTCCCCGGACTGGGCAGGGGGCTCAGCAGAGGGTCTCTCGGGGCAGAGGGCGCCCTTTAGACAGCAGCCGGCCACGAAGTGATGGGCGACAGACTCTGGCTACACACGGGGAGCGGGCTGTCCTCAGCACAGGGCTCGGCTGGTGTCCCCAGCCTGTTTGCCGGGGGCTGCAAATGGGCAGCGGGGGCTGATACTTGGTGATTCCCCGCTCTGCTCCCTCCCCCGGGGGCACCGTGCACTGGCCACTGTGGGCAGGCAGGACCCTGGGCTGGATGGACCCTTGGTGGGACCCCGTCCAGACGCTCTCCTGTTCTTATCGCTCGATGCCCTTAGTGCAAACATTGTCCTGGCCACTGGCCAGAGCCTGAAATAGCCTTCGACCCCCGCCAGGGACTCCCTCGGGCAAGCAGCTGGCTTCCCGACAGTCTGTGTTCCCACCGAACAGCCCCCCAAAACCGCACGGCCGGCAAAGAGGAGAGAAAGTGCGGAACGCGGCCCAGAGCAGAACGTGCCAGGCAGTGCCCCCAGGGCGACGAGCGGGGCCGACTGGCAGCCTGCGAGCACAGCTCCCTGAAACCGCAGGTGTGGGCAGAAAGGGGCCAGGTGCCTTTCGAGCTGCGCCCCAAGATGGTTGCGCGCAGGCCCCCGGTGGCTTCTCAGAGGGCGGCTCCGGCGCCCCAGCCACCCCGCCGCACTCTTACAGAACCCTACCGCTCCCCACGCTGGGGCAGCACCCGGCTCCCTTGGGCACCGGCCAGGAGCGCAGTGTCCCCGGCTCCAGCCGCCCGCCCCCCTCCCTGGCCCCTGAAACGCCAAGTCGTTACTCCCCCACCAAGTGGGGGTGGTCAGAGAACGGGCAGCACAGCCGCACCCCCCCCAGTAATGAGCCAGCTGGAGGGCATGAGTGCAGGGCAGAAGAACCCCTGGCTGCAGCTCTTCTGGTCAGGGCACGAACCCCCACGGTCCCCCCACCACTTAACAATACCCCGCTGCCCCTTGCACCCCCACTCTCCTGCTGCCCCATGCACACCCCTGCCCTATGCACCCTCCTGCTGTCCAATGCACACCCCGCCCCATGAACTTCCCACCCCGTGCACCCCCACTCCCCTGCAACCCCGGCCCCCTCCCGCTGCCCCTTGCACCCCAGTCTCCTGCTGCCCCATGCACACCCCTGCCCTATGCACCCTCCTGCTGTCCAATGCACACCCCGCCCCATGAACTTCCCACCCCGTGCACCCCACTCCCCTGCAACCCCGGCCCCTCCCGCTGCCCCTTGCACCCCAGTCTCCTGCTGCCCCATGCACACCCTGCCCTATGCACCCTCCTGCTGTCCAATGCACACCCCGCCCCATGAACTTTCCACCCCGTGCACCCCACTCCCCTGCAACCCCGGCCCCCTCCCGCTGCCCCTTGCACCCCCACTCTCCCGCTGCCCCATGCACCCTCGGCCCATGAACTTCCCACCCCGTGCACCCCCACTCCCCTGCAACCCCGGCCCTCCCGCTGCCCCTTGCACCCCCACTCTCCCGCCGCCCCGCGCAAGTTTGCAGCCCGGCCCCTACCTCAGATCGCGCCGCGGGGCCGCCGCATCCCGGCAGCGGGTCGCAAGGAGGCTCCCAGCCGGGCGCGGGGCTGGCGGCGCCGCATCACATGCGTGTGGGCAGGGCACGCCGGGAGCCGAGCGAGCCGGGCCTCCCCGCCCCGCCCCGCCGGGCAGCGAGCTCCGTGCGCGGGGGGCTGGGCTGCTGCGAGACCCGCCCAGGGCCGGGCCCATTCGCAGGAATAACGCCCGGCTCTCCAGCCCTGCGCCGGGCCCCGCAGCGCCCCCTCCCGGGCGGTGCGGCCGAGGGCGGTCGGGCTAGCTGCGAGGGCGCGGGGCAGTAAGCACGGAGCCCGGGGGGCCGAGCTGGGGCGCCCCTGGGCGCAAAAGGCCCCTTGGGCAGAGGAAGGGGCCATGTTCCCTCTAGTCTTTCCCAGCCAGTGCGGAATACAATGTGCTGTGCACCGAGGCGGGGCGGATGTGCACCACCAGTAGAAACACAAACCCAGCCACTGGAGTCTCTCCTGGTGCCCACACCAGCGCCCAGCATACTGGGGCAGCGCCGGGTCTGTGCCCCACCACACTGCCCCGCGTGGAGGGGGGGTGTTGCAGAAGAAGGCAGGTAGTTAGAACTCCGCACTCTGCAGTGGTTATTTTGCACATTGTGATCATCTCAGACCCCCTGCATAACACAGACCAGAGACCTGCCCCAAATGAGTCCCAGAGCAGAGCTGTAAGGAACCCCCCCCCGCCCCCCGCTTCATTTACAAATTGCCAATGCCAACCTCACCAGGACCTGGGCCAAAATATTCCAGTGGTCAGTTACCTCCCCGCTACAAATCTGTGCCTTAGTTCCTGTCTCAATTTGTCCAGCTTCAGCATCTAGCCGCCGGATCGTCGTACCGTACCTTTCTCTGCCAGACAGAAGAGCCCATGGTTACACGTTTGCTTGTCTACACACCTGCTTACAGACTGAGATCACATCACCCGTTCATCTTCTCGCCGCTGGGCGGAACACATTGAGCTCCTTGAGTTTGTCACTGCACAGCGGGTTTTCTGACCCCATCATTTGCATGGTTCTTCTGTGGACCCTTCTCAGTTTATCACTACCCCTCTGGAACCATGGGCACCAGCTCTGGACACGGGATTCCAGCAGCCATCACAGCAGAGCCAAACGCGGAGGTAAAATAAATAAGCTCTCTCCTCCTACTTGAGATTCGCCATTCTGCATCCCCGGATTGCATCAGTCCTTCTGGCTCCCGGGTTGCACCGAGAGCTCATATTCAGCGGCTTATCCACCCTGACCCCATATTCAGCGGCTTATCCACCCTGACCCCCAGATCTTTCCGAGTGGCTGCTTCCCAGGAGAGAACCCCAGCCTGTAACTACTCTCCCCATTCGTGTGTCATCTGTAAGCTGTCTCAGGGATGGTTTTGTATTTTCTTCCAGGTCACGGATCAAAGTGTGAAACACGGCCTTCTCCCTCCCCGCCTCATTCTGCATGGAGCACTGCTTGGCCAGACCTGAGCATTGGAGCCAGAGTGCCAGGGAACGGAGACACATGGGGCTAACACTCCATGGGGCTGGCCTGGACTCCAAGTTACAGCTACAAACAAGCTCTCCAAGCGGAGTCCCATATGGAGCGTGCAGGCCTCGGGTGGGAGCATGTCGTCTTTCCCAGAATGCTCAGCAAAGAGCAGAGCAGGTGCATGACTCTTCAGAGAGAGCAGATTACGTCATTCCTGCTGCAAAGCTCTGACCCTGGCACCAGGACCCCCCAGCAAGCCCACCGAGCTCTGGCTGGCAGGGGCGAGGCAGCCTCCTGCTCCGTGGCCCTTTTGGATAAGTTGTCCCAGCGTGCAGGCGGGTCGGTGCGGTGCGCTGGCGTTCGAATGCTCAGCCTGCTGGCTGTGTTTCTGTGGCTCTAGTGAGTTAGCCGTACTAAGGATCGTGGTGCCTCACTGAAGCTGTGCCGGGGACCAGCCCCTAGGAGTCATATAGATCTGGCCACGAGGTGATGCTAGAGCCATACACAGTAACAGGCCCCTGCGCCGGGCTACATTTATGCTTGAGCGACTTGGCTGCGTGGCCTTGAGAAAAGCTCCAGATGTGGCTTGGTGCGTCCATCCAGCTTGGAGGAGTAGGGTCCTGTAAGATCCATCACTGTAAACTCCTTTGGGGCAGGGATATTTGCGTTCCCTGCCCAAGCCTTGATTAGGGCCAGGAGACATGACTGCAATGCACATAACAATGTCCAGGGCTATCATTGCTCGTAAGGACTTGTGGTCGTCCCCAGCCCCAGAGATTGCATTGGTCATAAGCCCCAGAGATTCCCACCAGGCCCAAGAGCATAAGGCTGGTGTCAACACACGACTGTTCTTACCTCACACACTATAGCAGCGCCGCTGATGGAAACAGTTGCGGAGGACCAGGAAATGCAGAGTTAGACTCGCCCTGGCAAGAAGAGAAGAGTTTTGAGGAAGGGTGGGCTTATGGCTAAAAAACCTCTGTGACTCAGGAAACCAGGGTTTGATTTGTTGCTCTTATGGGAGTGGAGGCCAGCTAAATGCCCTGATCGATAGAGTAAAAACCGGCAAGTATCAGAGAACCCAGAAGGGCTGAGTCAAGGTGACTCTTCTCACACAATCTGACTGTTTTACTCACCTAGCCAGTGCTCAGACTTATACCCAGTATGACACCCCTCTGCCCCACATACAGGCATCAATATTTTTCAGACACAATTGTGCCCCACTTCTGCATGTTTAATGAGGCCATATGATGGGGTGTTCCTCTTCCTATGCTACAAAGTGCCCTTATCCCAGCATGGCTCCAGTGTCCCAGGTAGCACCCTATATTATCATTGATTGATATCAACTGTAAGCTATTGCCAAAAATACTTGCAAAGAAACAAGAGAAAGCTCTGCCAGTCATTAACCTCCGTGGTCAGACTGCCTTCGTTAATATAGAAACAGAGCAGGTAACCTATGGCAACCGAGGACCCTGCCTAGCGGATAGTGCACTGGCTTTTATTTGAATTAGTGAACAGAGAAATGATACAATAAAGATGGAAGACACTTCGGTGTAACCAGAGTCTGTGTTTTCCAGATTCGGTGAGCTGATTGCTGCTTCCAGAGTACACATGGGGTGCACAATGAAAATGGGGCTGCATTGTCCCATCTTCTGGGCTGGGACTTAGGAGACCCGGGGTTTATTCTCAGCTCCACTACCGTGGGAAGTCACTTCCCCTTTCTGTAAAATGGGAACACGGACATTGCCCTCCTTTGTAAAGTGCTAGGGAATGTTAGTTAGCTCCAGTGAGACTCAGCAATTTGCATACGATTCATTTCATTAATCCAAATGGAATGTAAAGATAAAGAACAAATAATAGAAAATGTATGCAGTTAGATAATAGAAAACGTCTGTAAGTTAATAGAAAAGGCATGCACTGATAGATAATAGAAAACGTATGCACTGTTAGATAATAGGATACTAAATGGAGGAATTTAACATAGGATTTTACTTTTTGAGAACGCAAGTCAATCAAATCAATTTAAGTCTTATTGTAGAGTGAGGCATTGAAGCCAATTCTCTACTCAGGATGGGTCCCTTGGCCCTGTAGTGGCCGATTTCGGCTCTTATGCATTGCTCGTCACTGTAGTACCAGAGCATGTGCGTGCCAAAACCGCCTGCCCAGAATAGCGCCCCACCAAGGCTTCGAATCCTGCTCAGCATCGCCAGCTTCTCCTGCATTAGCAAAGCGCTGCGCCGGTTCCCACAGAGCCCAGGCTTCCCACGCGCAGACGTCACAGAGGATCACGCGTATCAGCGAACTTGGACTTTAATAAATCTGGCGTATTAGGCTCCTTCTCCGCCATTGGCTGGAGATCCTGAGGGCACTCGAAGGCTCTTCAGAGGGAATGCTTGTACTTCAAATTCAAAAACCCTCCCACCCATTTCCCACAGTGAGTCGCCCTCTCAGCTGCCTCCTGGGCCCCTCGCCATGGCCCCTCATTCCGGCCCTCTGATTCCTGCGACGGTGTCTGGGTTAGCGGAATCCCTCCCCCCGAGGGATGGAGGGCGGCCCTCTCGCAGGCAGCGATGCGCCTGATGACGGACGGCGCTAACGCTACAAAACTCTGTCTGCCAAACACTGTACATCCAGGCTTGCTGGCCACGCCAGACAGTGGAGCACTGTGAGTATTACCACATCTCCCTCATAGGCCTGGCCCTCAAAGGGGGGGTCTCACTGTGGATGAAAGGCAAGCTGTGACCCGTGCTCCTAAAACGTACCCAGGCGTTTCACCATCTGTCGCACGACTGGGGCTTGGGCAGAGAGGGCTGAGGCCAGTGTCCAGGAGCTTATGTTGGGGGGCCAGAAGCGGGGCTGGGAGCCTGAGTGTGGAACTGGTACGGATGCTGGGGGGCAGAACAGAGCCAGGATGTCTGGTCAGAGCCAGAGGTCAAATGCTGAAGTCCAGGGTCCCGGTGGAAGCCAGAGCCCAGGCGCCAATGCCCAGGCAGTGGCGAAGCCAGGGTCCTAGTGGGGTCGTGATGGAGGCTGAAGGTCTGAGCCAGGCTGGGAGTCAGGCATGTCCATCACTACAGCTCCCATCAGCGTCCACCTCAGTGCATAGGGCTTCCTGGAGCTTCTCGTGGGGCCAGATAGCATGGCTGGCCCAGTCAGGGGGGCCACAAGGACACGAGCAGTCCTGTCTCACGAGCCAGCACTTCCTGCAGGCTTGGTCGCCACAGAGTCTGAGGTAATGGCTGCTGAGTAGTGGTGTCTGCCATCTTGCATCTGCCGCCCAGGGCCCCCGTGGGAGCTAACCAGAGGTTGTGCAATGGGCAGCCCCCGGCAGGCTGTGGCCCCAGCCTTGGCAGAGTGGAAGCCCAAACAGTTCCAGGAAATTGGGGGAGCTGTGCTGAATGGGGCGGGGCCAGCCTGGCAGTTTGGGAAGGCATTGCCTTCCCCTGCCTCTGATACCCACCCCCCCCATGGCTACCGACCTGCATGCTGCTAGTCCCGTCCCTGCAGAACTGTGCAGCCCGACAGTGGCCCAGACAGTAATGTTGCTGAAACAGCTGTGTTCTGAGGCAGGGATCTTTAATTTGGCTAGGCAGAAGGTAAATTGCATTTTCCACCCTCCAAAATGAAGGCGCCACTTCCTCTGCCGGAGCGTTCTTTTCACCTAACGAAAGTGCAGCCTGGCATGAAACCTGTGATGAAAACGCCTAGACACAGTAATTAGCTGTGAAGCATACAATTCCCTACATCGTGAATATCCGGTTGAGCCCACAATAGCAATTTATACAATTCCTCCCACTTATACTGTGCACAGCGAAGCGTAAGAATCCACGTAGGAGGCTACCACTCTTCACCATGCAATGTAGCACTGCATTATGCTTCTATTTATACCTCTAAGATGCCTTTGTTTCACACATCCCTGCTAAAAGATTCCCCAGATTGGTTGCCAGTCTTGACTCCTTACGGTAGGCTCGCTCTAGAAGTGGCTTTGCAGTAGTTTGGCCATAACTGCTACTCAGCTTTAGAAAATGACCAGTAGTCTCAGAGACAAGGTAGGTGAGAGAATATGTTTTACTGGACCAACTTCTGTTGGTGAGAGAGACGTTTCAAGCCACACAGATCTCCTGTTCAGGTGGGTCTACACTGCAACAAGAGCCCCGTGTCTGGCCTGTGGCAGCTGACTCCGGCTCATGGGACTTGGGTTGTGGGGTTATAAAACAGCAGTGCAGACATCTGGGCTCAGGCCAGAGCATGGACTCTGGAACAGAGTCTGGACAACTACACTGCAATCTGATAAATCCATAGCTTGAGTCCTGCAAGCCGGAGTCAGCTGGCAAGGGCCAGCCATGGGCGTTTGATTGGAGTGTAGACAGACCTGCAGATCTGCGGCAGGGAATGTCACAGCTCCATGTCAGAGGCAACAGATGGTTTAGCATAAGGCGTTTGCACAGACTCTAAAGGACCATACAAGGTGAAGTGGCCTTTAACACCTGCCAAAACCAGAAGAGCTGACCAGCACCTGGGGACTAAGGGGTTAACTATGTCTCCTGTACCTAGCCGGGTATCAGGTGGTCAGCCAATAGCAATACAAGTAGGAATTGCAAACTGGGACAGAGGAGTCTTTATCTTTCCCTCCTTTGTCTGAAAAAGCAGAGCGGTTTCTTCCAGGTATTAAGGGAGATGGAAGACACTTCTCTCTCCGAGAACGGACTTCTTACAATGTGTAAGTAGGGCAAAGTTTAGCTAGTCCGTCAGGTTTTATTGTTTTCCTGGTTTGGGAATTTGGAACTAATGTCTGAGCTTCTTAAGTGAGTTTTCTCTCTTTTGTAACTGAAGTTTTGGCCCGGGGGGTCCCCCTGAGTACCTAGATCAATTGGTGGCTCTTTCCATCTAGCCACTTTACTATGCTTGCAACTGTAGTTTTGTTTTGATAATAAAAGTTTGTTTCTTTTTTCTAATTAACCGGTACTGGTTGATTTTTGTGTCCTCTGTGGGTCCCCTCTGGTTTTCCCAACTCCAAGCAAAACAGAGGTTGGGGCAAGGGGAAAGTTTTACCTTAGGGAGGAAATTTCCCAAGTGATTTCTTCCCTGATTTTTCATGGAATTACTTGGGTGGTGGCAGCAGATTCCCCAAAGTCCAGGTATTAGGATTTTGGGGAGAAGTTTTTGTACCAAAGCCTGTAGAGACAAGGTTTTGGGGTGCTCTTGCAGGCCCCCACTTCTGCATTTGTCATGCCAGAGTGGGGAACAGCCTTGACAACACCCCCACACTCACAGGACAAAAATAGGGGTTGGCAGAATACAGCCATAAATCCAGGGTCTCCATTAAGACCATGATTTTAGTATCTGGCAAAGTTATGAATCTAAGCCCCAGGCTCGTGTTTGTGCATGGGTGACTCGAGTGTTTTTGTCTTCTATCATTTTTCTGTGTGAGTTCATTTGAGAGCACAGCGGTTGTGCCCACATCCCTGTTATTGGGCCATGCAGAGCTCTGAATGACACACCACACGTTGTGGCAGGCTTGTGTAGGGCCCATCGATCTGGAAAGGGGTGCTGTGGCTGGGAGTACGAATCAGAGCAGCAATGGAGATCTGGCTGCCGGTTTTGCATCTCTTCTTCTGGCAGGGTGCCGCTTTGAGAAAACACTGTGAGTGGCACCTTTCCCCCTTGGAATCGTCATGTCTTCAGGAACTGAAACCTGGAATGGCTTGGAGTGACTGCTTTGTAACTACCCTCACCACTCACTTCGTCCCACCTCTTTAAACTCTGTTTTATTGCAATGACCTCTTCCTTGTGTGTTTCTACTTCTGTCCAAATACGCCACCTCAGCCAGCTCCTGGCATCACTGCGGAGCAACGCTGGAAGTTGCCAGCACGACCAGATCCCATAGCCAAAAATATGGTTAGCCAGAGGGGTCAGAAAACACTTTTTTTTTTAAAATTTCAAAATACAACTTAAATGAACAGATCCTGTTTGCACCAAAACTGATGAGTTTGGACCCCATCCCCAATGTCACAGCTCACCTATGGGAAAGCCTCCAAATCTAGCATTGCTGCCTAGGCCCAAGGAGTGGGATAATGTGACAGGATTGTCTGAAATGAATTGGACTTGATAACCAGCCCTATGTTCCTGAACCCCATCGGAGCTTAATGTGCCCCTGGGCTAGCTAGGCAATGTGGTGTCTTGGCAGAGCTTGGGTTTGCCTGGGCCCGCTGGCAAAGGAATCAGTCCCCTTCCAGGGTGCAACAGAGTCCAAGATAACATACATTTTCTCTCCAGTGACAGCCCATCTCCTGGGCTCCGGACTCCTTTCTCCCATGACAACTACCCCAGAGCTGCAGGGGAAGCCATGTAAGGTAGTCCTGGAGGCGGCACAGCCTACCCACTCCCCAGTGAGAGGGCTGAGTCAGATCTCCGGGCAATGTCCATAACACTGTTCAATCCCCTAAAGCAGGGCCCATTTGTTGGCGGCCCGCGAGTGGGAGCCAAAACAAAAAAGTAGTCACTAGAATGGCCTTTATGCGTTTTGGTAGTTAAATTCCTGGACTGTCATTGCTCATGAAAAGTGCTGTCAGATGGGTGGAAATCGGGTAACGATCGCATTTGATTAGTATCAGCAGAACTGACTTCAATGGGGCCTGTGTGCTGTGTAGTCTTGCCTTAACCCTGGTATCCACGCCCGTCAGTGTGAGAGAGGCCGTTTGCATGTATGGGCAGGCCCAGGGTGCAGCCCCGACATGTGCTCTGAGTAGCCCTGCCCTGAAGCTTTGGGTGGCCCGTCTCCAGTGACGATGGATGGGGGGCGCGGGGCTCCCCCCAGAGGCAGCAGCACCCCGTGGCTGCGGGAGGAACGGTGAGCTAGGCACCCAGGGCCACAAACACAAAGCGGGGCTCCAAGGGGCCGCGGCCGCCACCTCATTGTGGTTGTGTCTGCATGCAAATGTATGCAAATCTATGCAAATGTGAGCCAATGGCCTGGCTCCCAGGGCGGGGCACGTGAGCGCGGAGCCCTGCGGGACCCATGGGACACCAGTGGGCGCTGCCCCACAGCGGGAGGGCCGGTGTCGCGCGCGCGGGGCCCCGTGCTGGGGGCGGGGCCAGGCTGAAGGGAGCGGCCCGCCCCGCGCTGCGCCGTTACCCGGGCGGGGCGCAGCCGCCAGAGGGCATCCTGCCGCCCCTCTGGCCGGGCGCCACACGCATGCGCAGCGCGCCTGGCCCGTGACTCGCGCGGCGGGCCTCTTCCCTTGACCCCCCGCGCTCTGCGCACGCGCGCAGCCGGGAGCGGTGCCGTGTGCGATCGGCTCGCGGCTCTGGGGGCGAGCGAGGCCGGTCACGTGTGGCCCGCGGCCCGCGCGCGCAGGCGCAGAAGGCCGGGCTGGGCCGGCGGCGGCCGAGGAGGAGGAGGGTGCCGGGCCCGGCTGCGGTCAGCGGGCGCGAGCCGCCATGGGGCCGGCAAGGGTGAGTCGCCCCCCCGCCCCGCGCGCGGCCGCTGAGCGAGGAAGGGGGCGCCCCCGCGGGCCGGGCGGGAACGGCCTCCTGAGGGGGCGGGGCGGGCTGGAGCCAAACCGCCGCCCGAGCGCGGGGCGGGGGCTGCAGAGCGGCCTGGCGGGGCCGCGCCCGGGGGCCGGATCCACCTGCACGCGGGCCAGAGCGTGGGCGGGGCCCCGCAGCCGGGCCGCCGGCGGGGTGTGTGCGCGCGCACACCCAGAGAGAGACACACACACCCCCACACACCCAGACACAGACACACACACACCCAGACACAGACACAGACACACACACACCCACAGACACACACACACGACACAGACACACCCAGACACAGACACACACCCAGACAGACAGACACACACCCACAGACACACCCACGACACAGACACACACACACCCAGACACACACACACCCAGACAGACAGACACACACCCACAGACACACCCACACACAGACACACACCCAGACAGACAGACACACCCACACGACACAGACACACCCACACGACACAGACACACCCACACCCAGACACACACACACCCAGACAGACAGACACACACCCACAGACACACCACACGACACAGACACAGACACACACAGACACAGACACAGACACACCCAGACACGACACAGACACACACACACCCAGACACAGACACACACCACACCCCCACACACCCAGACACAGACACACACCACACCCAGACACGACACAGACACACCCCCACAGACACACCCACACGACACAGACACACACACACCCAGACACACACACAGACAGACAGACACACACACAGACACACCCACGACACAGACACACACCCAGACAGACAGACACACCCACACGACACAGACACACCCACACGACACAGACACACACACACCCAGACAGACAGACACACACCCACAGACACACCCACCCACACAGACACAGACACACACAGACACAGACACAGACACACCCAGACACGACACAGACACACACACACACCCAGACACAGACACACACACACCCCACACACCCAGACACAGACACACACCACACCCAGACAGACACACCCCACAGACACACCCACACGACACAGACACACCCAGACAGACACACCCAGACAGACAGACACACCCACACCCAGACAGACACAGACACACACCACACCCAGACAGACAGACACACACCCACAGACACACCCACACGACACAGACACACCACACCACACGACAGACACACACACACACACACACACACAGACAGACACACACACAGACACACACCCACACACGACAGACAGACACAGACAGACACACCCACAGACACACACCACAGACACAGACACACCCACACCCACAGACACAGACACACACACCCACAGACACAGACACCAACACACCACAGACACAGACACCAACACACCACACACCCAGACACACACACACACACACAGACACACACCCAGACAGACAGACACAGACACCACACAGACACACACCAGACAGACAGACACACAGACACACACACACACACCACCCAGACACACCACACACACAGACACCACACACACAGACAGACACCCACAGAGACAGACACAGACACCACACACACACAGACACCACACACAGAGACAGACACATACACCACAGACACACACACATCACACAGACACCACACAGAGAGACAGACACACTCAGAGACACTCACACTGACACACACTCTCTCTCTCTTTCTCTCTCATTAAAACCCCTAACTGACTTATTAACCAGAGTGAGCCAAACTGATTCAATCTGCTTCAGCGAAAGTGACTGGAGCCTAAATCCCTTCTCGCCTGTGGCTATGGGAGAGCCTCACGTGTCTGTCCATGTAAGGCTGTCACACCCCTGAGTGACACACTGTTACGGATAAAAGTGCTATTGTAGACATAGCCTTCCTCTCCAGAAAATGAGAGACTCTCCTACTTAGTGACCTGTGGTGCTATGTTTACAAAGCTTGACCTCAAAAGTTAGAATGGGGGAAAACATCTTTACATAGAAAAGTAGCCTTTAACGCAAAGGTTTCATCAAATTTTAAATGTGTTGAGTGACTTACAGTAAGTTTAAGCCTTAACATGTTTTGTGTGAAATTCAGGTTTCATTTTAACCAGCTTTGTTTTTAACAAGAAAAACTCGTAAAAATTTTAAAAAATCTGATTTAAATTGAAAAAAATTCCAGAGGAGGCCACCTCATCTCAAAAAAGATATATTGGCATTGGAAAAGGTTCCAAAAAGGGCAACAAAAATGAGAAGGAGTTTAGAACGGATCCCATATGAAGAGAGATTAAAAAGACAGGGACTTTTCATCTTAGAAAAGAGGAGACTAAGGGGGGATATGATAGAGGTCTATAAAATCATGACTGGTGTGGAGAAAGTGAATAAGGAAAAGTTATTGACTTGTTCCTATCACATAAGAACTAGGGGTCACCAAATGAAATTAATGGGTAGAAGGTTTAAAACAAAAGGAAGTTTTTCTTTATGCAGTGTGCAGTCAACCTGTGGAACTCCTTGCCAGAGGATGTTGTGAAGACCAGGACTTTAACAGTGTTCAATAAATTCATGGAGGTTAGGGTCCATCCATGGCTATTAGCCAGGATAGGTAGGAATGGTGTCCCTAGCCTCTGTTGGTCAGAGGCTGGAAATGGATGACTGGAGAGGGATCACTTGATGATTCCCTGTTCTATTCACTCCCTCTGGGGCACCTGGCACTGGCCACTGTTGGAAGACAGGATACTGAGCTAGAAGGACCTTTGTTCTGATCTACTATGGCTGTTCTTATATTATCTCAATTTGGGTGTTAAGTGTAAGGTGAGGAGGTTGGTGATCTGTAATACAGGCGGTCAGAAAAGGTGATCTGGTGATCTCTTCTGGCCCTTAAATTCTATGTATTGAGAGACTCAGAGAATAAAAATGTGTTGGGAGCAAAGCTGAAACTGAAGGAGTCTCTTAGTGTTTTAAGTGATTGAATTGTAACAAAGCAAACAGCATACCAGGAGAAAAGTAAATTAGACTTTTACTGTTCTTTGATGACTTAATCTGCAATGTTAACACTGACTTTTAAAGTGAATTTTATGTTGATTTGCCCCTTTAAAGAACAAACATAAAGAAAAGGAGGTAATTAAAAGAAAACTTCCTTATTGCTTGGTGAAATTAGAGAACATTAACAAGCTCTCAACTGGAGTGGAGTGAATGCAAAGGAAAATCAGAACATAAGACAAACCTGCTTAGGCATTGGCTCAATATTTTTTCCCTGGGAGATATTTCTGTTCTAAATTTAGATCCTATTCTAAGCTGTTTCTGTGCTCCAGACAAGTGGTTCTTGAACCTTTCCCCCCCCCCCCCCCCCCCCCAGAATAAGACTCTAAAGTCATGTGTTTCTTGTTACAACCCACCAAAGGGCTGTAAAAGATTGTAGTAACTGCAAGAAATTGCACTGGACTGTGGTGGAATTGGACATCTCCTTTTTGTGTTCCACCTTCTACAGCACTTAGCAATGCAGGCATCATCAGTTCCAGAGAGCGTGGGAGCAGGCTGTGTACTCTCTTAGAAGTACTCCTTCTCTACCACGGGGAGGGGGACTTGTAGGTGTAGCATGTGGAAGTGAACTCTGGATACTGCCTATTCTTGGGGGAATTCTGCATCAAAAAGTTAAATTCTGAATGAAGAATTTTAAATTTCTGCATAGTTTGTCACAATAATATAATCACACCAATTTCAGTTATTTTGGAAATTTATTTCAAAATACCTGTCAGCAAGTATGTCTGCAAACACAGACAATTGAAGATGTTTCAGGAAATATCTTTGTCAGATTTCTTACTAGTCTGGGGTCATCCGTTAATTTCAGTGGGTTATATGTTTACAAAAAACCCCCACATTTTAACATCCTTACTTCTGAGGACCTTTGGAGGAAAGTAGGTTCCTTATATGGTACTGCTGCAGGTAGAGAGATATCATAAAGACTTAAAAGACAAAGCTACAAGTAGTCCCATGGCATCTTAGAAACTAACAAATATATAGAATCATGAGCTCTCACAGGTAAGACTGGCTTCATCAGATGAGTTGGAGTGGAAATAACGGAAGCCAAGATATATAAAACAGCAAAAGGAGTGCCTGTCAATTGTAGGACCCATGTAAGAGGCTAATGAAGTGGGCTGGAAGTGGCCCATTCATAGCTTTTGATGTGAAAATGCAGATGTCAATGGCAGGCAACATTAAAATCAAACACAAATAATATTTGGGTCTGACTCCCTAGCTTTTCTCAGGAAGGTGGTCACAACTTTGGAATTGCAGCTATTTAGAACTCTCTGTAGATAATGTTTGTATTAAGAACTTAGTTGCTGTCCCTGTTCTTCTCTGACTCTTAATAGGATGGTATATGTGCCAAGGATTATTAATTGTAACTATGGAATCAGCTCTCTTATACATACTTGGCTATGCTATATACCAAATATGGAGACATAGTTACTTACATTATCATTTTGACAAGTCACATTTGAATTTCAGCTTAGTTAAGTGAGAGAATTTCTCCCCTCCCATCCACAAGCCTGCTGTGTGTTCTGGTTGCATTCAGTATTTATAGAATGCTGTTTCTCTGCGTAATCAAGTTGTTTCTGGTTTCATTTTCCATCCCTTATTGAGTCTCACACCAAAAAGGTCTTTCAAAATTGTACACTCAGCACTGATTTGGATTCCTTCCCATACATCCCATTATATTTTTGTGGTGGTATGCCTTTGGATAAAACCACATAGGTTGCTAATTGACATCCTTCCAACTGCTTATGTTACCTGAGTTAAGTTATAATGTAGACAGTTCTTTAGAGACTATGCCCCATGTCTTCTATAGTTTGTGATCTATAATTTCTAATTCATACCAAATATGCTCTTGACAGATAAAGTCTGTCACAGGATCATGTAAAATATGAGTCTGAATAGTCAAGATGACTGTTAATAGCAAGCTTAAAAAATACTTTTTCATTTATTTGTTTTGTTACTTTAAGATAATGTTAGGTTGAGAATTTAAATGCACAAGAGTCAAAAAATTAAAAAGTTAAGATTCACTTGGAAATATTGCATGTTATACTAACAACTGTCAAAATGACTAATGTGTAGTGTAGGAACCTTAACTTCTGAATTTACTAAGCTTCCACTTCCACTTTCAGCTTTTATATGCTACATTGTTTCAAAATTTATTTCAGTGTATAACTTTTTACATTTAATCAACAAAAAAGTTTCCTGTTTTTTTTTGTTTTTTTTGTTTTTTTTTACCCTTTGTCAGTTAGCTGAATAGTGTATAAATCTTTGAGTTCCTTGAGATCTGTAATACAGCCACTGAAACCATGTGTACGAGCTATCAAATGTGGCATTTGCCTTTCAGTTTCACTGAATTGTCTTGGAATTGCTTGAAGACCTTGTGCATGCAGATGACTTATAAACAAATTTTTAAAAAGAGGGATTGTGTGCAGCTTTGTTCATGTTTTCCTTTACCTTCTTCGTGTAGGAGAGAACGACTCTTGTATGAAGAAAGAAAGAACAGTATGATGGATTCAGAAGATCTAGTCATAACAAGTTCAAAGCAAGATATTGCTCATCAGATTGTAAAATTTAGCTCGGGTAAACATTACTTTTGTGGATATTGTGCAGCATTCACCAATATAGCAATCACCTTTCCCATCCAGAAAGTCCTCTTTCGACAACAACTGTATGGAGTGAGAATAAGGGAGGCAGTATGTCAGCTAAAGACAGATGGAATCCGAAATCTGTACCGTGGACTCTTCCCTCCATTAATGCAGAAAACTACAACTCTTGCCTTGATGTTTGGCTTGTATGAGGATTTCTCCTTCCTGCTCCAGAGGCACACAAATGCATCAGAACTTGTGACTTGCAGTGTGGCAGCAGTGCTTGCAGGAACCACAGAAGCGCTTCTTACACCTTTTGAGCGGGTCCAAACTTTGCTTCAGGACCACAAACATCATGACAGATTTACAAACACTTACCAGGCTTTCAAGATGCTAAAAGACTATGGAATGAAAGAATATTATCGGGGTTTGATACCTATTCTGCTCCGAAATGGACCGAGTAATGCACTCTTTTTTGGTCTGCGAGGACCAATCAAGCAGCGTCTGCCCGAAGCAACTTCTTACAGTGCTCACTTGGTCAATGACTTTATCTGTGGAGGGCTGTTGGGTGCCATGTTGGGATTCTTATTTTTCCCAATGAATGTTGTAAAAGCCCGCATGCAGTCCCAAATTGGAGGGGAATTTCAGTCTTTTCCAAAAGTCTTCATGAAGATTTGGGTGGAACGGGATAGAAAACTGACACATCTTTTCAGAGGAGCCCATCTGAATTACCACCGCTCTATTTTATCCTGGGGCATAATCAATGCAACATATGAATTCTTGCTTAAGTTATTATGAAAAATGTTCTCTTCTGTGAAGTCCCTCCACTCAGTTGGGTATTGGCACATTGAAGTCACTTATTTCCTCGGAGCAAATTTGTCATAATCAGATCTGTTCATGAAGAACAATTACATTTGGAAAGTTTAATTGCAAAAGGGTTGTTACATTTCAGGAGGGAAATAAGTGATTTTTACCATTGGTTTTGTTTAGTCTGCTTGGTAATTATTCAGTCATATTAATACTCTTCAGTCTTTATGGGGTGAATGTTGGCAATGTGTGTGGATCTTAATTTAAGAAAAATGGGTTTGCTGGAACACAGGCACATTCTTTATTAAAGTATTTAGGTGCTGGAAGGTGAAATCGCCCATACCTGAATAAACGAATTGAAACTTTACTTTCCATTTGAATGTTGGCCTTGGCCTAGAAACTTACTCCAGGTCATCCTTAGGGATGTATGAGTGTAAATGACTTACCGATTTAAACCATAAGCGGATGCTTACCGGTTAGTGGTGTCTGTTAAACGCAGCAAAGCCGCCTGCCTGGGAGCCAGGTGGACAAGGGGTGCCTGCTCCTGGGGAGGCGGCTTTGCTGTGGCAGCAAAGCCTCCTCCCCGAGAATAGAGCCAGGTTGGTGGCCCGTTCCCAGGGAGGCTTCACTGTGGGCTCTGCAGTATAAAGCTCGGCCTTATGCCATAGAGCCTGCAGTGTGGGTAGCGGCGTCACTGCTGAGATTTTCAGCAGAGACACGGTTACTCTGTTACGCAATTAACATCCCTTGTCACCCTCAGATTTTCCTAACACTCCTGGTGACCAGAATTCTGCTTGATTGTGCACTTTGTGAAATACCCAAGTGAGGGAGCCTGACAAAAGCAGTTCAGTTTCCCTGCTTTGGTACACTTGGAGGGAGTGATGCAGTTGTTGTACACGTACTCTGAACTCCTTAACATTTCGAGTTTCCTAGGCATCTTTACTGTTTGAAACCAGACTGCCAACTTTTACTGGGGATGATGTTATTTTTTAACTAAGCCTTAAGATTCAACAAAGCCTACATCAATTATTTTTCCCAGCTGGTTTTTGCTTTCTAATATGAGTGCCATTTTGTTAAGCGACATAAGGTAACTACTACAGTTATATCTGCAATGCACTTCTGTTGGTCAAGTGGGTGAAACATCCCTGACCAACAAAAGTTTTGCTGACAAAAAGCACGGGACTGTCTCCCACCAACAAAACTACTGCCATTTGTTAGTGGTGGTTTTATTTTGCCAGGAAAGCTCTCTGCTGCTGGTAGAGTGGCACAGCAGTGCTGCTGTAAGGTATGCAGTGAAGACGTAGCTTAAATTTTCAACTTCAGCATAAGCTGATCCAGTGCAAAATAGAAGTAGGTGAAAAAGGACTAGTGTGTGTGTGTGTGTGGGGGGGAGAATTAAAGAAATTCTATTTAAAAAGCTTTAAAGTGTCCTTGATGTTACAATATCACCTATTTGTGACTGTGGATTATTTTATTTTCTCTGGTGCTGCTTGGTTTCTGTTGCAAACAGGCCTGGTGCCACAAAGACGATTCGGTTACGCAACTATTGACACATACGGCAATAGCAGGAAACGGATAGGAGTCCAATACTCTGTAGACAGCTTTTGTTGTATTAAGGTAATTTGTGTCCTTTTGCAATGATTTGTACTTTCGTCATGAGAGGTCATAGCGTAACCGAACAGTCTAGTCAGTGTTTTTAGTGATATGCTCTACCCTCCATTGTACAGGCTATATCACTGTAGTGGAAAAGGCACTCCAATACTATGGCAAGAAGGGCCATAGAAACGCCAGGTTTGGGGGTTTCTCCGTGATCATTTAATCATGTTGATAAACACTCGCATAAATATTAAAAGTAACGTTGTCCTTGGTATTCAGGTGGACGTGCTTTCAAGCCTCGGAGAAGGAACTAGAGCAGGAACACAAGTGTCATTACTAAACTAGTGGTCTTTGTATCAAAAGTGATTGATTTTTTTTTTTTGTATATTTCTATGCAAAATGGGTTCATAGAGTATTTTCATACTTTGTGGTATGCAGGAAAGCATTCAGAACTTGTTTTGGATGGATTGTTTCTTTACATTTTAGCGCAAATATTTACTTTATGCATCATTAAGCTTTCAAATGCTTATGGTTTTTACTTTACCTCATTTTGATTTTTCACTTGACATAACTGCACCTGAATAATTACTCCCAAACAATATATCCTATTTCTTTATAATCTATAGCTATATGCTACTAAGCTTCACAGTCAAAGATGGCCAAACACAAATAAAGCACATTGATTCTTTGAATGTTGTGATTAGATAGATTTAAATATACTGTCTGTTGAATGTTTATTGGTGGAATCTGATTTTACCACTGTGTTATTTTTGTAACCTTTCCTTGATGGAATAAAACAAAAGTAAATCTGTTTTCCTAGCCTAAATTTTTTGTAGCACATACTTTATACTTGTATTTTTTTCTTCACAGTGTGTTACTGGCCCTTGAAAAGACAGTAACCGTAAGTTAGAGCAAGCAAAGAAAGTGCTGGCAATTACAGTTCAGCAAAACAGAACATTGATCAAGGCTTGGCCTCTCTGTGGTTTGCTGCTATGCACCACCTCCTGTAAGAGGAGCCACGAACCTCTTCCAACTCTTTTCAACCTTTAGGTCATGTTTGTCAGGAGTTGAAAGAGGACATCAGGCATGCAATATATCTCAGCAGAATTATGTAGTCCTTGGTTCATACTGTCTGAAGTTAAGGGGGAGGGATGTTAAATAGCAATTAATTGAATAGTTGATTAACCTCATGAATTCTTACTGGTTACTCAAATAGTCTGTAGTCCCCAGGGGCAGGGCCAGCAGCCACTGTGCTCCAACCCCACTCCCAAGGAGTCTCCTGCCACTCCATGCTAAGTGGGGTGCCAGGTGGGGGGCTGGTCCATGAGAGGAGCCAGTTTAAAAACCAGCTCCCCTCACAGACTGGCTGCCTGTCACCTCTTGCTGTTGTCTCTGATACAGAAGCGCGGGGTGGCAGGTGCTCCTTTCTGGGAAGGGGGAGAGGGGAGGTGAGCTGAGCTGCTGGACTCGGGGCAAGCTGGTACTGAGCCGGGCTGCCTGGCTCCTAATACTTTAAATACAGAGCCACAGTGAGGGGTAGGTCCTAGACCCAGCACAAGCCAGGACTGAGTAGGGCTGCTGGCCAGCCTGCTAAAAAAATTGCTGGCGGGAGGGTGCATGTAGTCTATAGCATTAACCTATAAGCTTTTGCGTATTGGTTAATCAACTCTATTACATTCCTAGTTAAGGGAAATGCAGAAGATGTGATATCATGGGATTCATAAAGTGTAGATAGTATCTGAAATTACATTCCCATGATTTGACATAAGGATTATTGGCTGGACTAAAGACTGTAGGCAAAGCTTAATGTGTCAAGTTAGGGAGAGGTAACTAATGATAGAATGAAACAAATTAGTATGAAAGTAGGTTCAGACTATGTTCATTGAGTTGGAGGAACATACACCATGCAGTTCAGTAAACTGGGATGCATAGTACAAAGAGTGCTAGTGTTAAAATGGACAAACTATTGGATGCAGGGTTGGGAGTGGCAGGAAAGAACTAGAGTTCAGAGTACAGCCCCTGTTACCAACGAGTTTAGTCTTGTAACTACAGAGGCTAGATTGTGCTAGGAGTGTTAGTGTCAAATGACCCAAAACTGAAGCATGGATTAAAGCACACAGATGGGAAAGGAAGAAGAGAACTCCGCTTAGACTAAGCTTTTTGGAGCAGTACTGTTGTGTTCTTTATTTTTTATAGTGCCTAGCATAAGGGGTTCCTGGTTCAGGACTAAGGCTTCTGACCAGAACTCCCAACAGAAACAATAGCCCCACATCCTAGCCTGAGGGTTAGGTCAACAGGCAGCAAATTAGAAGCAAGCTTACTGTGCCCCTTAACTTAGGGCTGCATTTAGAGATTTGCCAAAGCGGGGAAGTCCATTTGACTCCCATAAGGCTAGCTGGACTATTATTCATGTCTGGGCTCTGCATGAAAATGAAGTAGTAAAAGCAGAACACCAAGCTCTTAATGTAATGACTTAGACATTTTCTATTACATACCATATTATACAGGAGACTACACGATTCAGGGAATGGCTTTTCATGGATCTCCACCCTGCCCTCTTCCCCTCCATTGCACCCTATCCCCAGCCTGGGGGTGGACACAGCAGCAGTGGTCAGGACCCCCCTACACTCACCACAGTGAAACTGAACACTTGCTCGGCTTCTCCCCACCCCCCGTCTACATGGATTTTGCCATTTGTGGTGGTGTCAGGAACATAGCCACTGCCAATGGCAAGGGATTCCTATAAAACATACTGGTTGACAAAAGTTGGCATAGGTGGAAGACTGCAACAAACTCTGCTTTTGCATTACCACCAACCCCCATACTTAGTGTATCCTCAGTAGTCTATTAATCTGAATAAAATGTGGGCAGTTTTTTGGGTGCCTTCCTTGGGGTTACTGGCTTTTCCCTTATTTCAGATTCCATGGCAAACTCAAATAGAGTTTCCCAATTGCCAACATTACATGAGTGTGATTAGTGGTTTGATGTACCAATCCCTTCTGCCAGGTGGGCCAATTTAATAAAAGCGGGGCTACAGCTGTAGGTCACTCTCTTGTACCCTGTGATCTCCAGAGCCTTCTCTAGACTTATGTGACAAAGGCAAAAGCAAGGCTAATAGCTTAGCAAATACTGAGTGCGCGCAAAGTGGAGATTCACAAAACCAATGATGGGTTCTTTTTCACCCCTAGAAAGGGATTATCCTTGCTCTCCCAGATACTGTTTGGAGTCAAAAAACTCAAATGAAAGTCTCAGAGGTGCTGGTGGACCAAACAAAAAATGTAGAGAGTGTCATGAACTTTTGTGGGCAAACCACACTTGTCAGATTTTCATGACATCTCCCTACTTTGACAATAGGTACTATAAATGGGTCACTTAGGCTTCCAGGCCCTGCTTTGCTTTTGCTGTAGCTATCACCTCGGTAAGCAGACTTTTTGCAAATGCCTACATCCCATGGAATGATTGACAATAGGGATCACTCAAATATTAGTATAGCAGCCTGAGAGCTCTCTCTCATTTATTCTGAGATGCCAAAGACAAAATAAGGGACAGGTGGTTTCAGGAGCAAGCAATTAGCAGACTAAGTTCTGGAGAGAGGCTGGAAAAGTTGCATAAATGTGTCTGAATTAAGTATTCTTTGAAAGAGCAACTTGATCAAGATTAGAAGTGAATGTATTAAATGAAGGCTGCCAAGTTGAAAAATCCCTAATAGTTTTAAAATAAACCCCTCAGACTTTCAGTAAGACATCTTAACAATAGAAATACAACTGATGTTTCAGCTTTTTATAGAAATTACCAAGTTGAACAAGAGTGAAGATCTTGCTAAAGCCTGGATGTGTCTATTTTGCTCCAAAAGTGCTACTTGGGGTTTTTCTGGTCACAAGAGCAAGGTCGTTCTCTACTTAGGCCATCAGCAACGGATAAAAGTTCCCGATCAAATTCAGTAGGGAAGTCAACAGCACTTGGCAGAAATATGAACTGAGGTATTTAGCTATTCTACTTCACTTCTGGGTGATTCTCACAGACAATTGTATAACCTACAGCACAATTGCTAGATGTAAACATTACGACTAGAGTAAGAAACCTGCTCAGACTGGTTCATGGATAAGCTGATGCTGAGACTAAATTGTATGCAACTGGCACAGCTCTGCTATGGAGAAGGAATCAATACGATTTCCACTGTATGGGAAGCAAGCCAGTCCTCACAGACAGCTCCCCAATCTGAAGCAAACACCACTAACTACACATATCACAAACACTAAGCCAGGAACCAGTCCCTGCAACACCCCCCACTGCCAGCTCTGCCCTCATGACACCGCCATAGGACCTAGCCACGTTGGCCACACATCACCTCCACTGATGTGGGCCAGCACTGCCCCTCTGCCACGCACACTGGCCAGACCGGACTGGCTCGGTGCCCGAGAAATGGCCGCACATCAGACCTCGAGCAGGACCGGTCAGAAAGCAGCAGGAGAGCGCGTCCACCTCCCCGGACACTCAGTGCCAGACGTGAGCAGAAACACTGGAGAACCAGACTGCAGTGGGAAAGGGCTGAGCTGGAATTCACAGGCAAGCCTCACCCCTCCAGGCTAGCTGTGAATAGAGACGGGGAGCGGCTAGCTCAAGCCAGACAGCAATTCCCCCTTCCCGTAGTCTCCTCTCAACTGGTCCTGCGCACAATCTGTAGCACTCCCCTCTCTGCACAGGCAGAGGTCTCTGCCAAACCATGCTGGGTATTTTCTAGACTTGTGAATAGCCTGTCCCCACTAACGTGTGGTGTGCAAGGACAGGCAAAGGGAAGGAAGAGGTTATAGGAGTATTGTGAGAGTCTCAAGTTGGAGCAGTTGCTAGGACGGGAAGCAGAGCTCCTCAGGGCATGAGGTTCCATTAGAAATATGAAAACCCAAGTTTGAACATTTAGAAAAAAATGCACCTATCGTCTTTCAAAATGCACTGAATTGCTTTATTAAAGGGTTCATTTATTTTGCAAGCAAGAGAAACTGTTCACAAACAGTACAAGTTACTGAATAGGAGCAAGTACAGTATATTTAGAACAGCTCTGCTACTTGGTATGTATCGTATTAAAAGTCTACCCGCTCTGACTAGGAAACCTTGAGTATTTCAAAATATTCTACATACACAACTTACTCTTGTATTAAAAGAAAGACTTCTACAATTGGCTGGAGACCCTGTTGAGTACCAAGTCATTGCTCCCACCCCCTTCCAATCAAATTATAGGAAAAAAGTGGATAGGCATTTTCCTTTCTAGATACAGAATTATGCATTTATAATCACAATCTTGGAAACTATGATTGTTTTAAAATTTTCCACCTGGCAAGTGTATTTGTTGCATTATGAAGAGCATGAATTTCACAGAACTTGTTTAGCAAAGAATTCAGTTTTGCAATACCTAAACCTCTTTCTGTATTGGCATTATTTGTGGCATCCCTAAGGAATGGTGTTTGCACTTCTGCTATCAATACAATATTGTAAGATCAATGAAAAGTTCGTTTTCACTTGTACATTTTCCATGTAAACAGTTAGAATCTTGTCTAGGAAATTTCTGATGAACAATGAAGCAAGCCAAGTTTTGGGCTTTAATCCTTCAGTGTCTCCCTCTAACTATATTTTGCTTCCCCCCATTCTCCCCTCCCCCAAAATAATAGAGACATGCCCCCTAGATCTTTTCACTGAGCGATACACGTTAAAAAAGTAAATGTCATTTCTACTCCGGTAATTCCTCTTCCCTTACCAAAAATGCTGACAGTGCTCTGGTGATTTAAATCTGACCTCTAGTGGAATATGTGAAAAATGCACTTCACTTCAACAATATGGTCACTGGACAATTACAAGGGTTACTGACTTCAAAACACACTAGTTGTGGTTTTCATAAACACTTCTAAAAAGTCAACATTCCTATGGAGATCTGCTTCTGCTTACCAGTCATGCTGAAGATGGAAGAATTATACTTTACTACAGTAACTAATGAATATGAACCATGCATTTAGAAAGCATATTGCACATTTCACAGTCCAGCTAACTCTGGATAATCACTAACTCTGAGAAATACTTTAAAATTTACCAATAGGCTTAGTACGTGAGTGGTGTGAAATATACCAATACAAGAAGATGACTAAAAAGAAATGACTGGTATAAACCACTACCTTAATTTATATTTAATGCTGGGTTTATCTATTTGTTAACCCATTTTGCTCCTCCCATAGCACTGGGGAGGAAGGTTGTCGTCAGTCCTTCAGAATTTAACGCAAAACAAGTGTATAACTTTTCTGCTATCTAGAAAAAAATCCAAAACTCACAGCAAGTCACTTTGTTAATTCTATAAGGCAGGATAATGTGATTAGAAAGACAAAAATGGTGACACTTTTTTTTGGAGATACAACTGCAAGGCATATAACTAGTCAGTTATGCATCACTGAACAAAGTGTTTCAAGGTACTGTTAACTACACTAAAGTAAAATATATTAGCTTTCACTGAAAACTTCCAGCTATCATTGAAAGGACTTAAATAATCACAACCTAAAATTATCTAATCAGTCTAATTCAACTTATTGCAAAATGTAATCAGAAAAGTTAGGCAACATTCTTACAGCGTACATGGACGGAATTGGTCTTAATATAAAAATGTATCTGCTCCTACAACACACTATACATACACTACAAAGCACCACAAAACACGATCAACCCCCCAAAATGGCAATTTCTCTCATCAGCCTTGCACTTTCCAACGGCCTCTCTCTTCCAAGTGATGAGCTGGTTCCTCCAGGCGCTGCACATTTTAAATAGTAGCTATATGTCATAGGCCACATGTGCCATCCATTCAATACAGTAACAATTCTCTAGAAATTCTCAGAAAAATTAGTGTCAAATGTTTCAGAGCAATAACCTTAAAAAAAGCACGTAATGAGGTAGAATTAAAAACAATACTCAGTGCATATCAACAGGCATAGATTTAAAAATGCAAAGTGAGCATTTCATTTCAAGGAATTTCAATAGTCTTAATAGAATTTACAAAAAGCTGCAATAACTCCAGGGTGCTTTCCTGCATTTCAAATTAATACACCTGTGGAAACAGTACTTCAGAACCATTCAGAAGGATTTGCCCTTGATCTGTGCAGCAGATCATGTGACAAGCCAAGGCGTAGCAGACTGGGAAGAGATGGTCCTTGGGAAGAACGTTTCCTTATCAAGTGGTCCACAGAAAGCAAAGCTGGAGAATACACCATTCTGAAGGGGTATATTACTCCTCCTGTGTGCATCCTGGCTGAAAAAACTCTTCATTCCGGTTTTTTAAATTAACTCGGTACTAAAAGGCTATACAAACTTGAACCCCATTTGCCATTGTTTGGTCTATGAACTGTGAATCTCCCGCTACAGTTCATTCCAAGAGTACAGTTTATATTTAGGAGTTCTGCTACGCAAACAAGAAAACAGCACATTCCCGTTCCTCTGTAAACTGCTTTAAAGTCTAATCACCTAAAACTGTTTGCAAATTAGACATTCGCCACGTGAGCTTTTGCTACGTTGCAGACCAGAAGCTAGCATCCTGGTCGTGCAGAATTGCATGTTGTGGAGTCCCTGACAGCACAGACAGGGAAAACAGCTAGTAAGCAGACTCATCCCCCATTCACAAATCCAAGTTTGGAGTTGCAGACTATTAGCCACACAAGAGAGATGTAGAGGTGAGGGGAGGCTGAAGGGATTGTTAATTTCAATGATTTGCATTTTGGACAAGTCATTTTATAGGACGAGTAACCAGTGGGCCCAGAGCAGCAAGCTTCCCACTGGAGCCACTCAGGAGAAAAGCAAACTCATTCGCTGTGATCATTCTGCTGTCTGCTGAAAAACGGGCCCTTCCTAGTGCAGGTTCCCCTGGAAGAGTGGCGAGTGTCTCAGAGAATGACTTTGCTCCCAAAGCCTAGTCCATTTCGGTTTCAAACAAGCTTTTAATACCAAGAGAATAAATACTTGGATCACTTGTACATCGCCCATCGTTGCAATGCTGAGCTCATGGGGGTCGCTCCAGTGTGAAAGGAAAAGCCCATCTAGGACCCACTTTTCACTCCAATGACGCAGGCGCTAACCTAAGGCATGCCCTTCCATTTGGAGCCTAACCAGCCGTGCACATCGCTTGCTGCAAGAGGACGAAGGGATAGCCCTATACTTTGCTCCATTAACTTGCAGCACAGCTAGGCTAAGAGCCACTGCCGCCTCTGAACACGAGGCGATTGTACCGAGAGCTCGCTAGGTAGTCATTTCATTAGGGACGTGAAGAAGCTTGTCATTCGTTAATCGTGTAGGTGACAAACCTTTTGTCAACCACACAATCAATCAATAAGGGGTAGCACTGCTACCGCTCAGTCCCGGCAGCTACCCCCGCTGCGGCTCTGCACTACCAGCACGAGGAGTCGGTGCGCAGCCAGGCTTGTGCCGGAACTGGCATCAACCCCCGCGCCAGCTCTTAGTGCTTGCAGCGCAGAGCCGCAGTGGGGGTTGATGCTGGGTCCTGGCACGAGCTAAGACAGAGCCAGCCTGCTGAAAAATGTACCAGGGGGTGATGAGTGTTGCATGTAGTCGACAGCATTAACCAATAAACACCTGCTTACCGGTGAATCATTTAGCCAACTACACTGTTACATCCCTACATTCCATACAGGAGAAATGGGGGCGGGTAGGGAAGGGTTAAACAATTCAGGACTAACGTGTGTGGAAAGAGGGAATTCGGCGTCTCATTCGCTGCATATGCAATCATTTGAACTCGGTTCTCAAAATCTGTTGCTACAGCATCTGATATTTCAAATAGGAGAGGAGGCAGGCGCAGAGTAGCCTTCCTCCAAAAGCAACAATGAACCCGAGTTCATACAAATAACTTCAAAAGCAGCAGGGTTCCTAAATCGATTTCTCCAAAGCTTTCCCATGAGGGCCCAGAGCCTTCTGCCAGTGAGTTCCATTGACCCATTCCAATACACATAGCGACGGGGCGGTCCATAAGTGACCCAGCCCACTGACAGACTTCCAACGCTTCATCTACTGGAACTGGTCAGCATTTCTTTTCCGACCCAGAGCCGGGGGTGCTTCTCCAGGCTGTTTTTGTTCAAGGGTCAATCTACTTGTGTGCAAGTCCCACTGAGGACCAACACGTAAGTTCTTTCAGGCAAAATTCCCCCAATTTCATTGGGTCCAAATCAAGACAAGGCCTAGGAGTGTTTCACTTACTGGAGCCACAGAGGTAAGTACAGAGTAGGCTCTCACGGCAATTTGTAGGCTCAAGTCCCACTCCTGAACAATGAAATGGCCTGAGGGGTTTAAAGCAGCTTTTTAACCTCGCCGACATGGGAGCTGATCAAGGGTCCCCACCTAGAAAGGTTTGCTACCTCCAGCAGCTTGGTACTTTCTCCACACTCCAAGCGAGAGACTACAAGGATCCAGGTTCATCTCCTCCTTCCTGACAGTCTGTGCACTTGTCAAGCCTTGAGAAGGTTAGTTCCTGGTTTCATGGAGCAGCTATTCCAAAGTTAAAAGGTACATTCATCTGCTCCCCCCACCCCACATACACTCACTTGCATGCTGGTAAGTCTGGTCTGCAGATAAAAATGACATTCAGAGCATTATGTTCTTGGGGTTGCTACTGGAGCAACTCTGTTCAGAGGGGTAACTGTACTGGGGAGAAGTGAAACTGAGTAGTCATACCTGTGCAGTCCTCTTGCTGCTGCAGATAATTACACAAGGCCAGTAGATACTTCGCTGCTCCCGACCGACAATATAGGCTGAAGGACTGCTTCGTTTGGCAGAACGACAGTACACTCAGTGCAGGTTAATTCTTTTGCAAAGGTGGTAGCTAAGAGCCAGGCATGTTACAAAGGGGTATTTTATTATGCCGCTCAGCCTTGGTAACACAAAAGGAAGCTTAGAATGTAGCATTTCTTATGTTTCAAAACAAAATGTGATTAAGATTTTTTTATTCACATGGAAAGCTTCCTATGGTAAGGGCAGCAATTGGAAACCATTGTGTGTCAGACACAGCTTACTCTGCCAAGGGCATTTTATTTTATGCCAAGTCATCCCAAACAACGCCTTCGCAAAGGTCAACTCTAGTTTCCCAGCTCAACATGGCAATGTCTTCCTATTGACTTTACTGGGGAAATGCGTGTTCACCCTGACCTTTTACCATCTGGCAATACACACAATAAATGCATTACTAAAGAACACAAGCTAAAAGATTTAACTAGAGCAAAACATTACAGAAAGGTGACATTTTTCTAGTTAATCATAATGTGAAAGGAAAATGTTTCTCTTTGTGGAAAAACTCATCCAGTATGTAAGAGAACAGCTCTGCTACCTAATTATTGTAGAGAAAAGTTACAGCAATAAGAGGCCAAGTGAGAGAACGTCAGGAAGTCCAGCTCCTTCGTGGCAAGGAAAGATCATACCAGCAGAAAACGTGTGGGCTTTGTCTGATGTAACTACTCCCTCAGCCCCAGCGGGGGACATCTTCCACACAGACCACCCTACGGCATCCTGAATGAATGCTACTGGGAAACCCAACCAGAAAGACGGAAGCCCAGTGGCACCAGATCATCAGAAGCAGAGGGTTGCATGGAAGGCTGAAAACCGAGCGCAGAGAGGCTGACCTGTAGTGTCAGAGCGCACACAGTGCTGGACCGAGTACTCATCTCATCGCTATGGCCACAGACCATAGCGATTATGATCTTGTCCACATTTACAAGGATGTTTAAAAGAACACACTTCAACCAAACTGAAGTAATTATAAAAACAAACATCCGAGAAGTTCCTGTTGATGCAAGATGTGCCTAGAACTTTGGCTGATATAAAGAAACACGTCCACTAAGGCACCCTGAGGCAATCTGACAGTGTGTTGGAGAAAACTTGGTTGTCAGTACCACGTCCTTGTGTGAATACAGAGAGCGGATTTCCTGCAAGGGACCAGCTTCTTTGGGCAAACAGTCGACAAGTTCACTACACTGTGTGTCAAATCCCAACAAGCGGATCCCGTAGCCATGCGGGGAGGAAATCATTCGACCATCAGGGCTGAAACAAAGTTCTTTGATGTAACCCCGGCCTACATTGGCTTCTTCAATGCAGTGAGTCAATCGGAGAGAACAACGAGGCGAGACAGGGCGCACCGGGGCTCCTTCTTGGAATTCATAGACACAAGTCCACTAGACAGGGGAGAGAGGAAAGTTACATTCATCTACATACACAAGGAGCACCCAGTAATTAATTCACCCTCCACGTAGGCAAAGCGAGTTAGACATAGGAACTAACCAGCACTTTGCTTCTCTCTCCTCTGATTCCACTTACTGCTGTGAGCTTGTTAAAACACAACAGCCCTTTGACCAGTTCCCCCCTTTAATTAATCCAAATAGGTAAAATTGACACAGTATTTCTCAGTGCTGAAGATATGTCGTTGCTAAGATACATCATTCAAAATGCAACTTCGGATTGAACGGAAGGCAGTAAAATGCAGGGCTGCTGTACAGAAGAGAAGACGCACCTACTGCAGCATAGGAAAACTCAAGAGGAGGGAGGCTCAATCGGGTTTGTGATCACAATTAGTCAGTTTTGCACTGTTTGAACCTCAACACAAACTGGACACGCCCTTAGAGAAAGCTTTTGTAGGAAGATCCCTGCCAGTGTGTTATCCTTAGGCCCAGCTACCATTAATCCACGTGCTGGTGAGCTAGGAAGTTTCTCCCAGGAAAAGGCATTCATTCATGCTGTGCACTTCTCAATCTCCTGCTGAACAAATCGCTAGAGTGAAAGTTACTCTGGCACTCTGGGGTTCAAGCCAGGGAGAGGATAAGGACACACCTTCTGTATTTGGTGGGCTACTGAATGGGTCGCTGCGAGCCACGTTTAAGGCATGGTTTCTGAAAAGACACGCGCACGGGTGAAGACTCACACGAGCCATCTCACCAAACTCAAAGGGCACTACTCGTGGTTAAAAGTGAAGCACGTACTCACATTTTTGCAGGAGCAGGACTTAAGTTGTGAATATAAATCAGATATTAATGCAAAACACTGAACACTTCTATTCAAATGCAAATGTGCAACACACTGAATATAAAAGGTCTTTACATTTAGAATGCGACTTTCACTTTTTGCAACAATTCACTGAAGCATTGTAAGACTGGCAAACAATGGAAGATGCTAGCTTTAAAAAACCCCACAACTATACAGAAACATTATTAGATCTTAACCTGTCCAAGCTGTGTCCCCCCCACAAAGCTTGGTATCCCTCTGAAAAGCCAACTCGGTTTGTTATCCTCAAGATTCATCTACTGATGCACCCACGAGACTGTTCACCGATGCCTTTGGCTATTTGGCCAATGGGCAAGAGGAACAATTCACTAGACTGAGCTGAGCTGAGCCATGAATCTGTCCATGCAGTCTCATACGGGCTGAACTGCCACCTTCTTTAGTAAGCAAGCTCCTTGCTGCACCACCCTCACAAAGCAGCTTCTCCATCCCTCCATTATGCTTATCTGATAAACACCCTGTTATTTTGGATGTTTCTTTGCCCCGCAGAGATAGGGAAAGGCAACCCTGTATCCGTGCGCCTCTGACTGCATGGTAATAGCCCATGTGCATTATGGGTAGCTCTGTGTTCTGCTTGTCCTGCTAGCCAGCAGTGGCGAATTTTAAACTGCATCATAAGCAGCCACAGGTGGTGAGGTTTTTTTTGCGTGGGACAAATTGGAGTTGAGATCATTGTGACTTAAGCGTGGATGGATGGTCATGATTTGCAGCTGCCATGTAATGAGAGGTGTCAAGCGAAGCTGCAAAAGCAACCTGTAACAATTTTGCACTGAAAGTTATAGTGTATGTACTGGAGTCCAACTCTTTCTGTAACTGTCCACCGAGACGTCTGAGGCAGCCTAGTGTCCTATTGCAAGAAACCAGTTTCTAGCAAAAGGGACATGAAGGCTACTCCCAGTGACTAAGCCGAGGAACCTGCCTTTTCAGAAAGTACTCGTTAGCGTAAGATAAAATACACAATGCATCCGGCATTGGCTTGAGTGGCTAGTCATTATCCATCTCCGGGTAAGCCTGCCAAGCTCCCAGGAATTACTGCAGAAGGGGAGAGTGGCTTTGATCTGGAGCAAAGTGGGTCAGATGGAGCTAAACAAAGCTGGTTTATCACTAGCAAGTGTTCTCAAAACCGGCCCTGTGACGCTTAGAATGACCGAATGCGTGCACACCACCCCGGGCAGCTCCTGCATGGCCCCATGATGGCCACAAGACTGCAGGGATAGTTTTTCTTTCCCCATTTCAAAGCTGGAGAAGGCGAAAGCCGAGGCTCAGCATGTTCTGCCGCTGATTATGAACACTGGATGCTTCTCTGGAAGACCGGCATCAGGCCCATCGCAGGGATAACGGGGTAAAAGTTTAAGGCCTGTGATATACTGGCGCTCAGGCAAGATTATCGAGCTCCCCCCTGCTGGCCTACAGTCTAGGACAGGGTTTCTACCACCAAAGTCTCCCGGGAAGGGTATTTATTGATTCACAGATATTCTGCTAAGGAGCCAGCAGTGTAATATCAGATTTCTTAGAGCAGTGCACACAAGCCTTTTTTATAAGCCAATGATTAAACAAGATCGCCTGATAACTTCCCACAGACAAATACCAGTTATTTAGGGACTGCTGTCAGGCAAATAGGACATGCCCCATGGTGTCTACCAGCAAGCAATCACCTTTGCTACAGACTGCTGGCTCTCAGCTTTGTAGTCACAATACTTGGGTCTCACGCATACAAACATCCCATGCTATTATAAACACTCCCTCCTCAGGCTTTAACACTCATCCAAGTATTGTGGCTCCAAACCGTATCACAAAAACAAACATCGCGTGCTATTTATAAACACTCCCTAACGCTTTCATGGCCACACAATTATTCAGAACAATGGCATCATCTGATGCTTCTCAGCATTTGCAGACAAACTTCTGGACTGGCAGGAGTAGTTTTCCCCACCAAAAGCCTGAAGGCAAAATTGCATTAAAAACAAGCTTGTTCCTCCTGCTCTGTGGTGTGGAGCGACCTGGTACCCTGCATGAAGCACAGAGGCAAAGCCTGTCAGAGATGCAGCTTGATAGGACATGCTTCTTCCCTGCTAGGTCTCAGGCTGGCAAGAGGCGGCGTTCGCTACGCTGGGACTTCAGACACTTGGCAATACTGGATACGCACTCCTCCTCTCTCCTTTCTCGCCAAGGGCAGCACATTTTTTCCTGGCTCCAGGGGCTCTCACTGTTGACATCTGCCTGTCGAAAAGCCCATCATGGCAGCCTACTCCTACTCAGGGTCGCACAGCCCGACATCCTTGGTGGCTGAGAGAAACTGTACATTCTCTCTTCCTGACTGTCAGAGTGAGAAAGTCTCAGCGCAAGCTCCTCTTCCCTGATCGTGTCTTTCGGGAACACATGCCGACTGCCCACCCAATCACTGCTCTCCCCTGCATGCCATGTGACACGTGGAATGGCGCACACATTCAAACCGCAAACCTCCCGGAGACGGTCATGCCATGGTGGTTAGGCAAAGCAGGTGACTCGCCACATTACTGTTTAATTTCCCCTCATCCCCAAAGATACCAATGCCAAGATTCCAAAACAGCATAAACTGAATACCAAGGAGTGCCCCAATTCCTAGTTCAATCCAAAACAGTGCATTGTAAGTAGAAAAAGTTAACTCCACTGCTAATCACGGAGATGCAAAATCCACATTCACCTGCAATTACGGAATTTGATATTTAGTTCTAGGACTCGGCACGTCTCATTCTAAGTGCTATGTTTTTAAGTATGTGCCATGTGTGGTTTTGTCTTTTTACCTCCTGGTCATCTGTGTTACTTGAGCACCGAAGAAGAGTAGCCCATCCTTTGGGATGGAGCTGAAGCGATGTGATGCAGTTACCGCGGTCCCTTTCTCCAGGAACTTCTGGTGTTAAAACCTCGAGACTATTTCGTGGAGATCCACCTGGAAGGGAGATACCAACCACAAGTCACGCAGTATCACTGCATAATAGTTCCCATCTCGTGTCACCATTAACCAAACGACATTGCAAAAGGCATTCAAATGGAAAAAAAACATCTGAAACCTACACCACATGGTAGGAGAGTAAGGGCTTTAACATCACTTAACCACCCTGAGAAATATTTGTACCAATTCCACAGATAAGTCAACGAGGCAGCGATTATGTAACTTGCTGAAGGGCAGCAGTGAGAACTCCAGGGTCCTGATTTTGTTCTGACAACTTATTTTTCAAGAAATCTGTGTGAACCCATCTCGGATATTAAAAAGCATATGCAAAAACAGAGGAAATCACACATGAATTCAGGTTTTCATTATCACTGCAAGATATGTTAGAAGAGCACAGTTCCATAGGAACCCTAAAATGGACCTCGGAAAGAAAGACTTCCTGATAATCAACCTCGCTCAGTTCACAAGGAAATAGTTTATATAATTGTGAACCTTGAAAACTCACCCTGGGATTTGAATCTCAAGCTAGGTTTGTTCCTTTTTGTTGAGGACCACTAATAAAGGTTCTGCATTAATGTAAAATATAAAATAGGTGTCTTGTCTTTCTTTTGAAATCTGAAAGCACTAAAGTCAGAACTTCGGACATCACCTTCTGTTCTCTGATGTCATATAGAACTGAATTTGCGTAAAACCAATACGATGTTTACAACAGCCTAAGCAACAAGAGGTAGGAAGTATATAAACTTAACAGACGCTAGTCACTGCACCCCACTTACTGAAGAGAACCTATGCATTTTATTCTAGTCTTAGCATACCTTCTCGCTGGGAGGGCCGTGACATGTGTTTCTCAGACAGCAGACTGGAATCATTCTGGTGGCACGGTGAGCCCACAGGTCTAGGACCAGATGAACTGGTAGCTGTCACGTCTGAAACCAGAGTAGCAGCCATGTAAATCTAACCGATGGGATAAGCTCTTTTGCTTTGTATGTATTTCATTTTAACCTCCTGTGAATGGGAACCAGCACAGCCCTGATCAAATACGTCTCGCTAATGAAGCTAGTGCTTCCCCAAGATGGGCCTTCAACCACAAACAGCTGATCACCAAACTGCCTGCCAGTACTACAAACCCAACCTGGGATCTAAGTCAGGAGCGCGGGTTCTCTCCTGCTCATGCTTCTTCAATAATGGATGCTGAAAGCTGAAACAGCCCCTCTTTCACACCTGTGCAGCTCTCTTGAGATACAGCTATAGCTTGGTCCAGGGTCTGACCCGCAGCATCTTCGCCACTGCTGCTAAGGAGCCGAACAACAAAATTCCCCTTGGATTCAGGGTCTGTACGACTGGCAGACTGCAATTAGAAACCACCGCTCCGTTCACTAGTGACTACAGCAAATTTGCTAACAACCAACACGAAGCACGTTTTCACTCGCCGGTGGGCTCCTATTAGGACTTATTTGCACTTCAAATGCTAGCAATGCTTTTGAATAGATAGTACCCATGCCAAGAGGAGGGACTGGCCCATCAGCACAGGTAACCCATCTCCCCAAGAGGCAGCAGCTAGACCAATGGAAGAATTTTGTTGTTTGACCCCTCCAGCCCTGTCTATATGGGGACTTAGGTCGGCTGAACTACACTGCTTAGGTGTCTGGGTAGATCACACTCGTGAGCAACACAGTTAGGCTGATCTCATTTTATAGCGTAGACCAGACCTTACATTGGATACCTTCCATAGCCACACTGTTTAGTATCACTGAGTACCAGGCGCCCTGTCATGTACCAATAGTACAGGCCCGAGTCATTCCTGAACAAGGTAAAATCGCTATCAGAGCCACTTCCTTGTTAGATTCTTTTTAGCCATTCCTCCCAGGGAACAGCACACAAATACCTCTATCAAATGGACACGATGTACAGATGTTTACTAAAAAATTCACCTGAACTTGATGTAGTTCTTCTGGCTCTTAATATTGGATAGCTGCCAACCTCTAGGGACTTGGTTAAATCCAGGTCATGCAAAATCAGAAGATAGCCAGAGGAGGTGGAGATCAACATTTTTGAACAGTCTGGTGTCAATCTCATCCGCATGAGAAAACGGGTGTGAAAAAACTTCTTGTGAGGACATCCTTCCTCGGTGCACCTGGAGAGCGCAAAATGGAAGATGAGTAGGGACAAGACTGGCAGAGAGAGGAGCCTAACGCTAGAGTCTGAAATCCACAGGTCCACTGTGAAACACGAGCTGACTTGCACATGCTGAGCAGCTGCGTTTCCCATGGACTCATTCACCATGTGCACGTCCTCTATGGATCTCGTTTAAATCCAACTTTAAAGGGAGGTAGGAGTCCCAAAGGGCACACTTGCATTTCTAGACTGATACAGCACATTTCCCGCGTGGTGTCAATCTCACCTACACAGCCTCCCCTTAGCTGCCAGATCTTCAGTGCAAGAAGGCAGGCCTGATTCTGGATAGTCGCCACAGGCCGAGGAGCGACCAGGGACAGGATGTGCGACGTGTCCATTCAGAGCAGCAGTTTCACCCAAGAGGAATGTTTCAATTTCAAAGAGCCCTTTCCCTACACACCTCTTTCATGACCATGAATATCCACATACCTATTGGTGTCCCAGATGATCACATTGCCATCAAACCCCGATGTGACTAGTAGTCTGGTATTGGTGTCATACTCAATGTTCTTCACCCAGCTGGTGTGACCATGTAACGTGCACACTTTTGTGTTGAGCTTCCTCAGGTCCCAAAGCGCGATCGTAGTGTCATCCGAGCAAGTTGCAAACAGTCGATTATCCAGGAACCTGGGAAGTTGACAGTTTTTGATTTATAAAAATAAAGCTACACACCTAGGGCTGATACTTTACAGTAGCAGACAGGTCAGTGGTGTGAATCATACCACTTTTTGTGGCAAAAATGTAAGCGTCGGTTTCATATTCCATCGCAAGGCACAAACTAGAGAGCAGTCAACAAGATCTACGGAAATATGGCAGGGGAGGGCAATATTTTTTTGTAGCATGGACCACATCTTAAAAGACTGTCACAAGAAAACCCACTAGTGGTTTCTACAAGCTCATCAAGCCAGAAAAGGACCATTGTGATCACCTAATCTGACCTCCTGGACATGCTACAGACCTTTCCTGAATTAATTCCTGTTTGAACTAGCTGCATGTTTTGGTTTGATTTTACAGACTTCCAGTGGTGGAGAATCCACCACCACGATTGGTAAATTGTTCCAATATTCGGTTACCTTCACTATTAAAAACACACACTTTATGTCCAGTCTGAAGTTGTTTAGTTTCAACTTCCAGCCATTAGATCTGGTTAGACCTTTGTGTGCGAGACTGAAGAGCCTGCTGTCACATTTCTGTTACCCAGGTAGATAGATACAGACTAATCAAGACACTGCTGAACTAAAGATGTTCAATTTAGATTAACTAATTGAATAGTCGATGTAATCTGCATCGACTATTCAATTAGACAATAAGGGCGTCTCTGCCTTTGAAAGGTAGCAAGAGCCCTGCCAGCAGGAGACTCAAGCAGTCCACTGGCCCAGTGCTCCCTGCTTTTGAAATGTACAAGAGCACTGGGAGGGCTCTTGTACATTTCAAAAGCAAAGTGCCTCCGAGTGCGGGGCCAGCGGGGGCTGTGAAGCCGGCTCCTCCTCAGCACCAGATCCTGCTCCCCCCCTTGCTGCCTCTCTCTGGTAAAGGCAGCAAAGGGAGGTAAGCAACTAGTCGAGTCACTAGCTGACTATCCGATAAGCTTTTGCTAATCGGACAGTTGACTAGTCGCTTCAATCCCTATCCTGAACCTACTCTTCATTAAGCAAAATAGACTGAGCATTTGGAGTCTCTCACAATAAGTTATTTCCCATTCCTTTAACCATTCTTGTGGCTCTTCCAAACCCCATCCAATTTATCAACAGCCTTCTCCCACGGTGGTTCTGGGAACAGGACACAGCATTCCAACAATGGCCACACCTGTGCCAGTGCAGATGTGTCGCAACCCCCTAGCACCCAGAGAGTCCTGTGTTACACATCCATTAGCACTTGCAGCCACCACGCTGCACATGTGCTCCTAGTGCAATGACTCCCTGGTTGCCACGACCTGCTACCCCTGCGCTAGCGGATTGTAGCATACTGGCTAAGCTTTTAATAAACGGATGGAATGAAGCAACCCCAAGCCACGCTGCCATGGAAGACGTGCAGCGTTTACTGGATTTATAAGGTTTGTCACCGAAATAGAAAAGGGAACCAAACGTGTTTCAGGTCGCACTGGTGACATTGATCTCCCAAATAACTTTTGGGCAGGGGAATAAAACAAAACATCTTAGCTAGTGGAGAAACAAGCAGCTACTATTATCACTTCCCACTACAAAAGGAAATTTAAAATCTTAAAGCATTCCCTACCAAGGAGTCTACACTAACCGACTGAGTTGTGTAGGGAGGCACTCAAAAGCCAGGCACTGCCTGCACAGTTGGCACGCCACCCCTTTGTGCATGTGGGTTACGATACAGCCTTTAATGACAACTGCAGGGTTTTTTTTGCACGGGACCCCCTGCCTCATTCAGTGCACAGGCTGGACTGAACAGTGAACATGGCAAGGCAATATTTAGTCGCTTTTAGGGTAGACTAATACAAAGTCAGGGTAATTGAAACCACTGGCTATTTTCTAAAGTAACTGATTTAAATTAGGTTGTGGCATTGCAAAACTAACTTAAAAATGTGTGCTACAGGAACCTGAGATTATAAATTAGTTCATTTTTAATTATAAGTGCTGTTTTTCTATATGCCACTACTGGTACAGCATCATTGCAATATTACAAAACTGCTGGAGGCAAAAAGCACAGAATATTGGAAGTGAACGTCTGGATCCTGCAAACACTTAATAGAGCAACTTTACCCATGTGATTTGTGCCAATGGCTTCAGTGGGACTATCGAAGTCCTTAAAGCTAAGCCCGTGCACAAGTGCCTGCAGCATCAGACACACAAGTATTGAAAGCATCACTTGAAAACAAAACTGCTCCACATCAACAGTGACAAAGTTATTTAGACTTCTGACCCATTTAACACCACACACGTCAAAGCTTCCAAAAGCAAGAGCCCAGGCTCCTAAACATATAGCTAGGCACGTAAAAGTGGCATCTTTCCAATCCCCCTAAATCCCCTTGACTTCCGACTGCAGACCCTGAAGAACCTGCTCAAAGCACTCCAGTTTTCTCAGCTTGTGGGAGTTCAGTACATAGGATGGCAGATGTTAGCCTGTGCCATATTTCCACCAAGCTGCATATCACTTTTGTGTTTGACTTTAGGCTGGTCCCAGAATATATGGCAGTGAGGCCCCCGATTTGATTTTTCAGCACAGATGAGAATTTTAAGTGCAGAAGTTCTTTACAGTAACTTCTCTTCTGTAAAGTCTGGAAAGACTAGCTAAAATGAGCACACCAGATTTAGTAATCAAGGCTTCAACATAGGAAGTAAAGAACTAACATTTAAATAAAAAAAACTAACTACAAATAATTTTAAATAATAAATTAGTAGAAAACCTTTAAGAAAACCATGATTTCTCCAGCTTATGTGTCCTGACTGTTCAATATGCTGTCCTCCCACTTCGGTCACTGCACACCCTCTATGTATGAAACAAGGGACACACACAACACTTGCATCAGTCTGCACACACTGCCCAGCATCTGCTGCAAACGAGTATGGGGCCTCTCCATTATTTACAGTGATATGAGACACTGGAAAAAAGTCAGGCACGACCTTCTGTCAAATAAGATGAGTGTGAAACTGGACTGGTATGAGACTATGGATGGTCTAGTTCTCAAATAAAGCACTGATGCTAGCAGATGAGACTTATCTATCCTGATAGTCTCTGGTCTTCAGACCAAATCCATGGTTAGACCCTTGCCTTGAAGCGGAAGAGTCACTAGATCACAGTATACAAGTATATAAAGCCAGTATCAGAAGGTTCTTTAATCTAGCAGAACAAGAGCCAGGAGTAGGGAAGCTGAAGCCAGAAAATGACATGCTGGAAATAAGGCAGGACTTTTTAAAAAAACCAGGAAGACTAACTAACTAACGGGACAGCTTACAAACGGAAGTGAGATTCTCCATCTCTTGATGTCTTTTAGTCAAGATTCTTCCTAAAAATCTGCATTCTGCTTCAACCTCAAGCTTGTTGGGCTCATAGGGAGAATCACTGGGTGAAGTTCTACGACGTGCACAATGCAAGTGCAACTAGATGATCACAGCGATCTCTTCTGGCATTATAATCTACGCGCCTGCTTTGCTCCAGCACAGGGGAAAACGACAAGACAGTGCAGATAAGAGCGTTGTAAGGGAAACGCTTGCAAGGATGAAACAGATTCCGAGTAAATAAAAAGACAGGGCAGCAGGGATTGACTTTAAGGAGAGCGGAAGTCCTGGGGTTGCAACAATCCCACATGCTACTCCTCTTGGCAGAATCAGGACAAGGCAAGACCCCCTGGGCACTGAAAAAGAGCACCCCCTAGAAGTTGTATTTTTCAAACCAGAAACCAGTTCTACATTGCGGAGTGAGTACTGAAAAATGGCACCCTTTCACTCAAGGAGGACATGACAAATACACTGGAAAGGACCTTGGTTAGCCCTATCGAGCCGACATTGCTGTGGGCGAGGGAGCTTAATTCTAGCTTTCCTTGCAGATCACATAAGTTCCAGTCAGTTATAGCTGTACATTAAAAACATTACTTCTGGAGCATCATCACCCATCGATTTCTGAGCTAACTAGTTTGTACACTGAGGACATATTTGGTCTGGTTTATGGCGGCTGCTGATGCATGAAGAGGAAAGAATTCAGCTCGACTCTGAGCTCATGCTGTGTTTGTAGGGCTGGCAGGTTAAATCTCTCCAGGTTTAGTTGTAAACGGAGCATATCTGATGAGAAAATCATTGAGATACAGAACCCAGAATCCCATTAGCCAACTTTACCCAGTCACTTTTCAAAGCAGGATGTTTTAAGAATCCCAGGTTTGGAAAGGTACAATAAAGAGGGGCGAGGTATCGGAATGAGCATTTACAGAGGGCTGGATCTCTAAAAGCAGAAAAGGACTTCGCCATGCACCAAATACCTATAAACCAGAGACAGATGAAATACAAGAGCCAAGTGCTCTAGCAGGAAGGTCAGTGTTGCATTGAGAAACTCAATCCAACTCAATCCATACCCTCTCCCTACCATGTGTCACGCTGGGCCATCTTTCACAGCCAACTCTAGGTGGTAGCTGTCCGAAGCCCACCTCTAGGAAGGCCGGAAGGTGCTTACTCACAGGAGAAACAGACAGAGCAGGGGAAATAGGCACAAAGAGGTGAAGTGACTTGCTCAAGATCACAGCAAAGCAGTGGCAGAGCTGTGATGGGAACCCAGGTCTCCTGATTCACAGTGCAGACCACTTATCACTATACCACTACATTGCCTCCAGAAACATTCCCTCTCTGAGCTAGATTTGCCCCAATCTGACATTTAAAGGGACAAAGGTGCATCGCAGGGATGTGAACAGGTAACTGGTACCTGGGAGCAGCCCGGCACTCAGGGCCTGCCACAGGCAGAGGGCTGCTTCTGCCCTGTGGGGGATGGGAGCTGCCCGCCCTGTGCACGGGGAGGCAGCTGGGAGCAGAAGCCAGCTGCCTCTTGCTTGGGGCTGCTGGGAGCAGGAGCCCTAAGCACTAACCCTGAGGTTTAACCGGTTAACTGATTAACCAAGTTTCTACACCCCTAATATGCTGTGTATGTTCTCTATTGCACTGCATGTCTACTTCATTGTAACACTGCCCATCCACTTTTCCCCTCCACATAAGGTGCAGTCTGGCGAGGGATGCAGGTTACCGCACTGCTGGCAAGACACAGCACAGAAGAGCAGAGGACGGATGTGTCTCGTTACAGCACCACGAACACATTCACACCCACTGTCAGGGAAAACACTGGCATACTATTTCCTGGACTTTGGCTTTGTTTCCCATGATACTCACCTGATATTATTCACACAGTCCTCATGAGCTTCAGAGAGAGTTTTGATGTGCTTTGAAGATATGGGGTCAAAAAGCAGGACCTCAGTCTGTTCACAAGCAACAGTCAGCACTGACCTGAAAAGGGAAAGAGAAACATCTTGCAGCTGGTAAACAGAAATGTGGGCTGCAAACATGGACAAGTAACCATTACAGCTGTTTTATTACTAAACGTGCTCATTCCACAGATCAGTATTGTCCGGATTGGCATTGTACAAGTTCTCATCCCTCAAACCTTTCCTACTTCATGACTGTACAGTGCAAACTGGCCTACTGCTCGCTCACTTACCCAGTCGATTCCTCTATCACCTGTTCAGAAAGCTTCCCTCTCCTCCACGCCTGGCTATTGGCATACATAGACGCACAGCTGGCCTAGTCACTGGACTGATCACATGGTCTTTCCAATTCAGAATTGTACATGCTGCATGGCTGATTGAGAGCTGTTGAACTACTGGGTTACTTCATAAGACTGGATGACAATTAGGTATATTTCAGTAGTTTTACACAGTGTTCTTCAAGGAGACCTTTGCCCCATCAGTGCAGCGCTTTATAGTCTATGCCAGAGGTTCCTAGTGGGAAAGTGTGTACTGACTGGTTAATGAGTGTTGTCTGTATACGGAAAGGAGGAAGAGTTTTAGTGAAGATGCCCACAGAAAAATCAGACAGGGGCCGCACACGTGAGAAGCAAAAAACCGCACAACACCCTCACTGATGGGGCCCCCAACTGAAGAAGGAGAAAGACACTCCCCCCATTCCCCTTACACACCAGGGCCTAGGGCTCAGGCTAGTAGATTGTGTGCGCTCTAGCCCTTTGGAGGCATGGGGTGGGGGGGACTGGAGTGCCAGCACGGACTCCCCAGGGTTGGGTAGGAACCCCAAGCCTTAGGGGGCCGGATCCAGGCAAGCCAAGGGCCACGTCAAGCCCCCAGGACTTAGGTTCCCCACCCCTGCTCTAGAATCTGTATCATGTGTCACCTTGCCAGTTGTAATATATGCATTCGGATCATTTCAAACTAACACACACTGCAATTTAAACTATTGGACATTTACTCATCCAAACCAGAGCGTTACTTCATTTCAGGCAGCTGTTTCAAAAAGTCAAACTGATTTTCTCTCAGTCATAACAGCTCGGCCCTTTCTCTACTTTATACTAATTGTGAATAGCTGCTCTCTTTGGGTCTGGACCACAACCTACTGAAATCAGTGGAAAGAAAACACTCAGGACACACTATTACAAGAGTGCTCTGTCTGAAATAGGGATGTCAGCATGTGGCCGTGTACAACAGGGTGGGGAACCTTTTTTGGGTCGGGGGCCACTGACGCTCAGATAAAATCAGTTGGGCAGAGGGCAGCAGGGGCTGGAGTGCCAGTGCAGGCTCCCAATGCTGGGATGGGGAGGGGAAGAGCCCTGAACCCCAGGGGCCAGATCCAGGCAGGCTGGGGACCACATCTGGCCCCTGGGCCTTAGGTTTCCTACCTCTGGCTTACATGCTTAACTGACAAGCCTCTCAGAGGCAGCGGGGTGAGGGGTGGGAGCTGGTGCTCACAGGGAGCTGGTTTAACAGCTGGCTCCCCCCTCCCCCGACATGTAAACATGTAACTGCTAAAAAAATCCAGCAGTTAGACGGTTACACAAACACACTTTAGTTAACATCCCTAGTCTGAAAGACTGAAGTACGAGTTCCATTTAAGGATAATCTGACCATTCAAGGAACGGTGTTAAACTTCTCAATTATTCTTTGAGGAAAAAAACCCCATATTTTGGCGCAGAATTTCACAAACATTCAAAACTTCAAAATACTTAGCTACTGTAGGACTCAAGCATTTATTGCTAAAACTTAGGAAAATAAAGCTGATGTGGGTTATTAAATCTTACAGATTTAAAACACAGACGTTAGAGGGACAACTGCTTGGAAATCTGTCACCACTAACTGTGGCTGGAGTGTCTTTGTGGCCAAAAATGTGGTTATTTAAAACTAATGTGGGACAGCTATTGCACAGTGTACAATCCTAGTGGAGACAAGACGCAGGTGGCTTTTACCATCGTGTGCATAGGCAAGAGCAACATCCCCAATTCAGTTCACCCCCCCATCCAAAGTCTTGCCTTCACACAGGTTTTGCAGAGAGATAGCTAGCATGTGTTAACTATTCTGCTGTAAATTCAGTGGAGGCATGGTCTAGGTGTACCTGTTCACTAATGTTAACAGCTGTCAAAAGTTGTTCTCAGAATCGGAGAATCTAAGATCCTTTTCAGGGCTTTGCATGCTCACAAATACCAGGAAAGCAAATGGTAGCAAGACAAGTTACAAAAATCCCAGCGAGGTGCATAAGGATAAGACAGCCATAATCTTCTGGGGCAGTCTGGTTCTGCACTAGCCAAAGGTATCCCAAATGTCACTACCAGAAAGACATTTATGGTATTAAAATCAGCCGAGGGTCACTCAGCCGGATGCTGACACTGCATCACTAGAGCTATGCCAACTGATGTTAGAGCTGCGGTAAGTGGGACACTAAGGATCTCCCCAGCAGAACAGGATTCTGGAGTCATGTAGAGTAGTGTAATGAGGTACTTCAGCTCATGGAAAAACGTGCTATCAAATCTTCAACCAACAGAATGATCCCATGGAGACTGTTTGGGCTAGCAGGTCCGTGCCTGCTAATTTGCACCAAGTATCAATGTGGTTCCCAAATCAGTCCTGGATCATGGGACATGTAAAGGCAGCCTAGGCCTTGTCTACCATGAGTATTTTTGTACCAGGGAAGCTACACTGGCACCACTGCAAATGACACTGTACACCTGTGCAGCACATCTTCATTACAGCTATGCCAGTGCACAAGTCCCAGTGCAGGCAAACTTAGATCTCATCACACAAAACAGCACTCATTTTATTCCCCATAAATGCTTCCTACGATTGTTACTGTGCTCACTGTTGAGATCTCTTCTACTAGAGTCAATGGAAGTGGAAAAGCAACAAGACCGTTCTCCGAACATGATTGCACAACAAATACTTTGCATTGCTTGTCAATGGAGATCCACAGCTTTCGAATGGCTCGAGACATTTGTTTGGAGTCCTGGTGGGCTATCTTTTGGGCACAAAAGTGAACACAGACCACCCCAGGCCTCGAACTAGTTCTTGTAACCCGAATGCTCAATGGCTCAAACATGGCACGGGTGGTCATTCGAGTGATGGTGCCGTTGAACAGGGCCAAGTTTTTGCCATTTGGCTGTGACCAGCTGTTAGTTTTACAACAGAACCCAAACTATTTACATACGATGCCACTCTCTGAACCAAGCTGTGCTCATCTTATTCATTAATTCCACTGAAGTCAGGGATGTTTATTTGCATAGGTAAGGTAACCAAGATTTGGCCTTCTAACACAGAATCTCTGATCCCAATGCACAGTATCATTGTATACTTAAACCCTGGCAGTGTAACTTAAAAAAACAACTCTTGAAAGCATTAGGCAGATTTAGTTCCTTACTGAATTATCGCCCATGCAACATGAGCACCCTCCACTTCGTTAATGTAGAAATTTTTAGAAGAGATTGGCCACACTGAACCACGCTGAACAACAAGGGCTTTGCAAGAAAGAAGAGGTCAAACATTTTTGGCCTACTAATTTTGACATCTCTAACTGCTTCTGCACAGCTCTTTACTCACACACATCAATGAGCAGGAGCCTGAGAGCACACACTGAGATTGGATTTGTACTGATTAAACTTTCAGAACAACAAATGAAACTGGAATGGGATTGTAAAATCAGGAAACAATACAGTTTAACTTTTAACACCGCCTAATAGTAGGAATATAGTTCTTGTCATTCATTCAAAGACAGGCCAAAAGACAGTTTAGTCCTGGTATCTACTTTACTGCCCCATGGTCTACAAGGAAGAATGTTCTCCTACTCCAAATCCTTACGGATGCTTGGTAGCTTTCATTTAAAACTGTATCCACAAATGCTATTGTTCATATACATGTCTAATCACTTTTAATCTTATAACATGACATACCAGTTCCACAGAATTATATACATTTTAAATATATTAGTTTTAATAGCTGGTTTCATAGTTTTAATGAGCACCCTCTTGGTTCCCTCACTATCTAATTGGTTTTCCCATGTATTGTTTTAGAGAGGTTTGATAGAGAGGCCAAATGCACTATTCAAGGTGAGGACATACTGCCAAGTTTAAATCAAGTTTTCCATATCATTTATTTTCTCCAAAATACAGCCCAATGTCTAAGTTATTTTTCTACCCACCGCTGAATACTGAATAGTTTTCTATGATGACTTTCATCTGCCTTCATCAGTTAGTCTGTTCTGCTACGTTGGTTAGACATTTTTCACAACCCCTTCCTATATATCTTGACTAACAAATCACCTCAGCACCTTTTGCCACCTCACTATCTATTCTTCTTTAAAGTCCGGTATTGACTTCTGTAAGGTCCAGTAGTCCCTGAGGGTGCGTCTACACAGTGGGGCTAACCTCGAAGTAAACTACTCAACTTCAGCTATGCTAATTGCCAGGGCTTGACAAGCGGCGGTGAGCCCCACTCGCCAGCCGCGCAGTTTGGCACGCTGCGCATGTGCAGACCGCGCTGCGGCGCTGTGCCGGGCTAAAATCTACTCGCCACGGGCAAGTAGATTCCCCTAATTGTCGAGCCCTGCTAATTGCGTAGCTGAAGTCAAAATAGCTTATTTCTACTTTTGGCCCAGTCTACAAAGCAGTTATTTTGAAATGGAGCACTCTTCTCCCTGACTCCTCAGGCAACGAGGGTTACTGGAGTTGGAGTAAGACGCCCATTATTCCGTGATTACGGCGAAATAACGAGCTTGCTGTGTAGACGCGCACTACGTTATTTTGGGTGGGCAGGGGAAGGGGGGCACAGGGGAAGGAAAGAGGTCAGGGGTGGGTGCTGGGAGTGGGGAGATTGGGGGGGTGGGCACGTGGGGCAGGGAGCGGGTGTTGGGGTGGAGTGGGCACATGGGGCCGGTCGGGGCAGGGTGAGGTGGGCACAGGGGAGGGAAGAGGTCGGGGCGGGCGCTGGGAGTGGGGAGGTCGGAGGAGGTGGGCACGCAGGGCAGGCAAGTGGGGTCGGGCAGGAGGTGGGCGCAATGGAAGGGAAGAGGTCGGGGCGGGTGCTGGGAGCGGGGTGGGCACGGAGGCCGGTTGGCGGGCGCAAAGGGAGGAAGAGGGCCGGGAGGTCAGAGGGGATGGGTATGCGGGGCGGGGAGCCGGTCAGAGCCGGGGGAGGTCAGAGGAGGAACTGGTCGGTGGCGGGCGGGGAGATCGGGGCGCGCCAGTCGGAGGAGGGGGTGGGGCCGGTCGGAGGGGAGGTCGGTGGGCGGGAGAGATCGGGGCGCCAGTCGAAGGAGGGAGCAGGGGAGATCGGAGGGGGCGCCAGTCTGAGGAGGCGGGGCCGGTCGGAGGGGAGGTCGGTGGCGGGAGGGGGAAGATCGGGGGACGCCAGTCGGAGGAGGGGACAGGGGAGATTGGAGGGGGCACCAGTCTGAGGAGGGGGGGGCCGGTCGGAGGGGAGGTCGGTGGCGGGGGCTGGTCGGAGCTGAGGGGGCCGGTCGGAAGGGGGCCGGCTGGTGCTGGGGCGGGGGCCGGTCGGTGGCAGGGGAGAGGTCGGAGGGGCGGGCACGCAGGGCAGGGAGGTCGGAGTCGGGGGCGGGGCCCGGTCGGAGCGGGGCAGGGGCCTGGGGGAGGTCGGAGGGCGGGCACGCGGGGCAGAGAAGGTCGGAGCTGGGGCTGGTCGGGGCGGGGGCACGCGGGCGGGGGAGATCGGAGCGGGGGCACGCGGGGCCGGTCGGAGCGGGGGGGGCACGCGGGCGGGCCGGAGGGGCGGGGGGCCGGAGCGGGGGCACGCGGGGCGGGGGCCGGAGCGGGGGGTACGCGGGCGGGGCGGTCGCAGCGGGGGGGCCCGTACCCGTCGGGCGCGTACTCCAGGTTGAAGACGGCGCCGTGCGTGCGCGTGCTGAGGGAGACGGAGTCGGCGGGCTGGATGGCGCTGTAGAGGCCGGTCATGGCCCGGAAGTTGTCGCGGGCCGGGTCCACGAAGAGGCCCCGGCCCAGGCAGCGGCCCCGCAGCCAGGCGAAGAGGCTCCCGCCCGGCGGCGCGGCCGGGCCCGGGGGGGAGGCGGGCGGCTCGGCGGCGCCGGGCGTCCCGCGGGCGGGGGGCAGCGGGGCGGGGCCCCAGGGGCCGCCCGCCTCCCCGCGCGGAGCGCTCATCCCGCCAGCATCGCAGCGCGCGGGACGCGTCGGCAGCTGGCCCCGCCCCCCGCGCCGCTCTTCCGGGCCGCCCGGGCCCCGCCCCTTCCGGCCCCCTCCCTGCGAGCGCCCCGCCCGCTACACCCAGCGCCGCGGCCTTCGTGCAGGCGGGCGCGTGCGCCTCGCGGGGGCGGGGCCTATAAAAGGCGGGAGCGGCCGTGTGGGCGGGCAAGGTGACTGCCCTGCGCCCCTGGTGGAAATGGCCGTCGGCGCTTTCCTGCGCAAGAGCGTCCGCACTGCCACGGGGGCGCTTGTGCAAAAGCACAGGCCAGCGCAGACACGCTCTTGTGGCAGAGATTTTGCACACGCACTCTTCCGTGCAACAGTTCTTGTGCAAGAAGCTGCCCGTGTAGACGGAGCCCGTGTTAGTCTCTAAGGTGCCCCAGGGCTGTGTGTTGTTTCTAAAGTTACAGACTAACACAGCTACTCCTCCCAGACTATCCTCCAGGAATTTATCCAGCTCTTTTTTGAACCCTGTTATAGTCTTGGCCTTCGCAGCATCTTCTGGCAAGGAGTTCCACAGGTTGGCTGTTGTGTAGAAATACTTCCTTTTGTTTTACACTAGGGCTGACCGCCTCAGTCCTGACCCATAACTCAGTGGGAAGATTCCTCTCTCTGCTATTCCTCACCTCAGTTACTTGGACTGGTTCCCAATCAGCAACTGACCCTAGCCCACTGAAGTCAGTTGAAAGGCACCCACTGGCTTCCATGTATTTTGCAAACAGCCCACAGCTTCTCAGTCACAACCCTTTTAATCATTAAAATGGGTGGCTTTTTCAGAGTCTCCTACAAAGGAGAAAAGATCACATTTCACAGTTCAACTTTTCAAAAAAGGGATATATATTTTTTTTGACCAATGTGATTAAAAGCTGAGTCAAGGACCTTCACTTAACGTTTAGTTTCAAAACACACACAAAGTTAGAATTGCATTTCACAGACATGAAAACAACTCAAGCAAGAAAATCATGTTTCTTAGCTACTGGAGACTGAATGGAGATTGTCCACGATCCATTTACAAAACAGACATTTTAGAAAAGTTGTGAGGAAAAAGACTAGATAAAGTTAGTTGCAACGCCAACTGAAAGTGTTAAAAAAATCATAGGCCAGGCCCTAAAACATTAAAAAACTTAAAAATCGAGAGATTTGACAACATTTTATAAACTGGGGGTGTTCTTTGTTAGCTAGTTTTAAGCATCGTGGGTGTACAAGAGTCATGCTTTCAAGCCTTTATTAGTATCTCTGAGAGCTAGAAGTTCTCTTTTTAAAAGAATGGAATCTCAGATTCTCACACAAATCCCCTGACAGCAGCAGCTAAGGAGTTATGAAATTCACCATTTATCACAAGACCTTTGATAAAACAGCGAGAGTTGGCAACACTGTAATCATGCCTACAAACACTTGATTCCGTCACCATTCATCCCAACAGCATTCGTTAAGTGCATTTCTTCATCTGAGCAACCCGAAGAAAAAACACTTTACTGTCAGTGATTTTCTACAGGCCTGTTATTGCTGGCACAGGTGCCCGTGATTAAATAAAAACTTCCCCCAGTCACACCTGCACTACACAGCTTTGCTCAGTCTGGCATTAAGGGCTGATCTAACTCCCAAATGAAACTATGCAAGACTTTCCATTGAAACCTGTGGGATATGATAGAATGATCGTGCTATTACAGCACAGCAGTATTATGCCTTTATTGCAGGATCAAATAAGAGTAATTAATAAGGCTGAGAAAGGGAACATTCCCTTCTCCCCAACCCTTACTTATACATTAATCTCGGATAATTAGCAAAAGTGCCATGAGAAATTTATTACAGTCCTCCCCATTTGACAATGGTGCAATATATACAAAAGCTCATCTGGTCCTTACGCTCTAATGTTACAGATGTGATGAAAAAGTTGCTATGCAGCTTGTTTATAAATCACAGTATGTTACCTAGCCACTTTATCGCAGTCTAAACAAGTTTTAAGACAAAAAGTTTTGACCTTGAAGCTATTTTAGGAACTAAACGTGTTATGACTGGCCTATGGTTGCAAGCGCTTTCTAGCTTTCTGCATGCTGGAGGAAAGTGTAAGCCATTTCCCCATCTGATCTCTTCCGGTAACAATCTGCTATTAGCTTCTGCCTTTTATATATATTCGGTAACGAGCAATGTTAGCCACAGCATTAAGTGTTTGATATGTCCTCACAAAACTGTGGGCGGCATTACGGAGTTTCTGCCTTTTCTTTGTCCCGAGGTATTCTGCCCATGGTGTAGAATTCTTCATTTGGACGCAGGTCAATAAAGTGAGCTATACGATTAGACATGGCAAAAAAGGAGGCAATCATGCCTATATCCCAGGCATCTTCACGGTCAAAACCCTGCGCTTCTAGCTTCTGGAAGTGCTCTTCGGTTATGTTATCAGCGTGACTGACTGCAACAGCAAACTCCAGCATTGCCTGCTCCCGAGCACTTAGCTCAGCCAGTTTCCAGTTCACAACTACCTGTGAGAAAGAGGGGGGAGAACTACTGAGAACTGTATTCAGAGCCCTATACAACAATGCAGTTGAGTCAAAAACTTAACAACTTTTTATTCATCAAGGCTATTGTCACACGGTCTGGCATCCACAGTTGTGAGCCTCTCCGATCTCAAGTCAGACACTCAGAAAGCAGGGCACACGCCCCAAAACGATAGTATAGTCTCATTAGATTTCACCATCCCAATAACAAATACACACTCCTGGATCACTATGCCATGGTGACAGCTATCCAATCTATCATGCCACCCAGACAAACTAGACTTTGTGATAAAAGGTTATGTAAACCAAAATCCATGTCACATTAGGTTACTCCCCATCCCCAAAGATCAGTCACTTATCCCAGATCCATTTGATACTCTGGATCTCTCACCAAAGAACATTGGCAGCCAATTCCCTAGTAAACTAAGATTTATTAGCTAAGAAAAGTAATGAGTTAATGAGAGGTTAAAGCAGGTAAACTACATTAACAGGTGAGTCAAAGTATGTCAATCCAAAATGATAGTTCAGTTTGTCACCTGTCTCTACCATCTCATTGCCTAGGAAGACGGGGTAGGAGCCAACCAACTCAGGGGCCCCTCAGCAAGGGACACACATCAGCTGCAACCCACCCTGACTGAGCTGGGCTGCGCCGCTCCCTCTTACACAGTAGTTCAAGTTGGAGCTAGCTCAGCTGGGTTGAAGGAGCGTGACTTTCTGAGTCTATAACATGGGGCTAACCACCCTCTCCCAGCCCTGTGCTGAGTAGGTACCCCCTGCCACAGTCTGATCACACTACAGTATCTTTTGATACTCCTTACATTTCTGTTAGTCAATGGAAGCTGTGGGTCGCTCAGCACATCTGAAGGGCAGTGCAAATGTGGCATTGCTCCCCGCCCCTCCATTCCAGCACCAAGTGGAGTTCTAACAGGATGGAGACTTCTCCCCTGGCAGCTGGGCTGGGCAATTTCTGCATGACCTGCTCCTTGCTGCTGCAGCAAAGAAGTGTCTCTTTGTCTTTCAAATTCACTGCCTCCCTCTGAGTCTGGCAGGCCCCAGATGCATTGGGACTGTGACCCTACTGCTAAGCATATGGGAAGAAGGGATACGCCCCTGAGGCTATGCAGAGGGGGCCAGGCACAGCTGGCTTTCTAGCAGGGCTTTCCAGAGCAGAGCTGGGAGCCAGTTGGTGATGTTACTGGCCATTTCCTACACAAACGGTCTGAGGGAAACCCCGCCACAGGGTGGGAAATGGAAGAGGATTTAGCTTCCGCTGAACCCCACCAGAGATGCCATGCACATAGCCTGTTAACCTGGGCTGCGCGGAGGTCATCCGGGTTTGATCCTCAGTAAGCAATTTTCTCACCTCTCTGCCACTAAAAGAGTGAGTGCAAATAAAGTGTGCAACTGTCAATCTGAGGAGTGCTCCAGCGTCACGGATGGATTAAACAGCCCCCCCCGAAAGCTTTTCTACTAAATTCTGCACTAGCCTATTACGCTGGCTGTTCAAAGAGGATAACCCAGCCATGGGTGGAGAAACCAATCGACTAGCGTGAGAAAGAGAGCTATTGTATTGGTCCCGATCCTGCAAACTGCATCTCACACCGCCCCGGTGGAGTCTAGCTGCATGGAGCAGATTGTAGATTGGAACCTTAGCCAGCAGCAGCAGTCAGGAAAAGAATAATTAAAAGTTATTTCAATTATTTTCCCCCCATCTCCAGACGGCCTCCAAAGCAGGCACAGAGTATGCCCTTTTGTTCTCATACGTTCATTACAGAGTTTTCAAACAAACAAACAATCCCACTAACCTGATCAGCCAAAGCTGGCTTTTTAGAATATATCCGATGTAAAGCACCGTGTGCAATTACACAGTAGGGACATCTGTTAACAATGCTTGTAGCCACAACAATAAGTTCTTTGTCTGCTTTGCTGAGTCTTCCTATGGAAGGAAAATAAATAATCTAAGGGGGATTTCTTATGGAAGCTTCTCATTTTATTGCAAAAAAGTGCACACAGATCAATGGTACTGAGAAATAACAGATGCTGCAGTCATTGGTTGGCATGTAGCGAAGCTTGCAAGAGAATACATAGGAGAGCAAACAGAGAGACGTCTTGAGTACAGTAGCGCTGGCACAGTGTGTACGGTAGGGGTGCTGAGAGCCATCAAACCAAACTTGTCTATGACGGGGCTGCTGCACCCCCAGCTCCCCTACCTCCAGCACCTGTGCACGACCACTACAGTTGTGCCGGTGACTTAATAGATAGCGGGTTGAATCCTGCAGTCTTTACTCTGGCAAAGTTCCTATTTAAATGTTGATAGGGTAAGGACTGCACTTTTGATCCATAGATAATTAGAGCCCTCACTTTCAAATAAAAGTAGTTTTACTCACGTAAGTCGTTAGTGGAACTGCTATCAGTCCTACCGACAATCCCTAATTAGTCCTACCACATACGTGAAAATACTCACATGCCTAAATATTTGCAGTATACACGTCCTTAATCAGTACTTTTCTGTGCCTATTTCAGAGCCAAATGCTTCAGAACTTTGAATCCTGTTACTTGACTCTTGAACCCTTAATTGTCAGTTTGAATTTTGTCCTTGTAGGCAATGTGATGTTGCAGGCCCTATTAGTCAAGGGGCTTGAGGAGGTTCGCTTTTGCGCAGAAGACAAAATAGAAAAAATGCGGCTATCATGAAGTCGGTGGGTGTGAGATTATGTTTTATTACCATCAGGATGGGCCGCTCACGTGGACCAAGCGTCCTGAGACTTTGACTTTCTCAATCGTTGTTGGTAGGTGCTCGAATACCATGGGCAGACTGAAGCCCATCGCCCTCCAAAGTCGTCCTAAGAATGTGACTTGAGCTGTGGTAGAGTTAAATATAAATCTAGGGATTTATAGATGTAATATCACACGCTGTCGGGGTCTCTAGAAAAGCCAACAATTTTGCAGCATTTCATTTTTTAATTAAATTAACTGTTTTGCCCGTATGGCTGGGAAGACAGCTGTGTTCCTGAGCCTACTTCTGCTGCCTAGCTTCCCGAGCCCCAGTGGGATGAAATAAAACTCTGGTCAGTTTCATTTTCACTACTCCTTTCAGAATTCTGTAGGCAGCTGCCACACTGAGGAAAACCGTGTCAATTTCACACAGCAAGCTGCTGGCTACTGTCACGCGCAAGGGAGGTGTAAGGCTACAGGTTCAGTTTCTTTTAAGCTAATAGCGGGCGGGCGGATCAGGATAAGGCTCTTAGCAGAAGCTCTACAGTGAACAGAGAACAAGAGACTCTACAGCTCAGTGTTGGAAAAAGGAAACTTTTTGTGATTTTTTTTTTTTTTACAGTAGACACTGGAGCTGCTGATAGGAGACTCGGGAGTGGAAGGTGGAGAAGAGAGAAAAATAAAGATCCATCTAGAATGCTGGGGGGAGGAGCGCAACAGGAGAGAGCAGAGCTCAAGCTTATCAGGCACCTACTAGTCTGCCACGCCTTTAGGTTTAAGCAAAGAGCAGGTAGGAGATGCAGCACCCACCAAAACATGTGGTCACACACCGGGCACTGTTCTTGTACCTTCATGGTACCTCCAGCTCTGAAAACTTAACTCTTCTAGATCTGCCTCTAGTTAACAGGGATTGGGTCAGTTTTTCAAGCCAATAGATTTTGGGTCAAATTTTCAAGGTGTCTTAAGACATTTGGATTTTATGAAAATTTCTCCCCTATTGAAAATCTGGCAGAAATCCAGAAATGTTCGTAACACAATGTTGTCTAAAGATTTCCGTGCGATTGAAGCAGTTGTGTATGAACACTGGCACAGCGCACTTTGTCAAAACGCCCCTTCAGTACCGCTCGGGACCACAGGCACCTTGATTTTCATCACAGAAACACTCCAGGGTAGCCTGCAGCCCTCCTGCTTCCAGGGACTGCTGCAAAAAGCATATCCCATTCTTACTACTCGCCCGGGATATGGAGAACTTTGCTGGCTTAGAAATCCACAAAGCAGAATGGAGAGCAGCCCTGCTTGCTACAGTTGGTTCTGAACCAAGGACTGTCAGTGCTAAAATATTATCTGCGCTGGCAGCAGCAGCAGACACAGAAACATCCTACGTGGACCAGCATGCGAGCGTGGATTCCCACTGCATGCTGGGGCTCGTAGTCTCTGCTGGCTGTAACGCTAGGGGAAGAGGGGGCTGGCTGGGGCTTCCGACATGCAGAACTCAGCGCCAAGTGCCACGTTCAAGCAACTCTGGTCCTACAAAGCTGGAGGCAGTTTCAAGGCCCCATGTCGCGTACCTCTCTCTTTGTTCATGATGGCGTTGTAGTACGCGAAGAACGCGCGGAACTCCGCAGGCCGATGAGCCATCACGCTGAACACATTGGGCAAGAATCCACTCTGTCCAAGGGGTAACGAAAAGAGCAGTCAGTGGCTGCCACCCTACCACAGAGAGCCCACGGGTGGGCAGGCCACGTGACGGAGCGGAGCCGCCCTGGGCTGGTAGCAAAGGGATTAACGAGGCAGGGATGTGCTCCACACTGGAGGACGGAGGAGAGCCTGTGGACCCGGCTGCCTGCAGCTCATGCCAGGCCCAGAATGGGGGGGATAAAAGAAGGAGGCCTTGGCCAGCTCGGGGCTGGCCAGGCAGGAGTGCAGACTTTACGTCTCTTCCAGGGAGGAGGCTGGGTTCCAGCCCAAGCCTGAGGCACTTCCTGCCTGGTGGGGGTACAAAGGGGCCCGGTGCTTGCTGCCCCTCTGAGCTAGAGGCCACTGGAACAAAGGAGGCGAATAGGGATCATGCTAAACCACCCAGTATTTCTAACAAAGGGCCTGATCCAGGGAGGGGGTGCAGGGAGGCCCACCCGGGGGGGGCACCCTATTTAGCCATTCACATTTTGGCAGGGGCACAGGGAAGTGGGGCAGCTCCCAAGGACTACCACGCATCACCTATGGCCTGATCCGGCCAGCTGGTCCCTGTGGATGGACTCCAGAGAACTCCATGGCTGCCGGGAGCCATTCCCATGAAATGCACAGCAGGATACGGGCAAAGCTAGGCCCCAGATCCAGAAACTGCCTCTTGGAGTTTGCCAAACTCAGGCCGGGTTGTGCCCTCTGGGGAAGGGTTTTCTCAGCAGACTCCTCTTACCTTCATCTCTACTTCTTCCATGAGCTCCACGATGTCGTACGGCAGGTCTTTCTTCTTGGGGACTGGGTAGCGCCCCACTGGCCTCGTGGCATTCCCCACCTGCGCCCCGTATGCACGGCTTGCGGCTGCCGCATGCGCCCTTCCCCACAGGCTACCGGACACAGGGAGCAGCCGAGGCTAAAGCAAGAGGGGGAGATGCAGCAGGATGGTTATTAGCTCCCTGTTCTGGGAGGTAGCCAGAAATTACAGCTTAGCCGGTCAGCACGTTGCCCGGCCTAGCGGCTCTGATACTGCCCCAGAATTCATTGCTAGATCACGTTTCATCCTGACAACCTACACGGCCAGGGTCTAGTGTGCAGGGCACTGGCCCAGATGACCTGGCTTCTGTCCCTGGCTCTGCTACTGACCTGCTGCATGATTGTCTAGGACTCCCTTGGTGCCTCAGTTTCCCCTTCCACCTCAATTAGACTGTAAGCACCTCATGGCAAGGACTGTCTGTCAGGAGGCTTGTAGAACTCATAGCACAACGGGGCCCTGATCTCAGCTGGGACTGCTGGCATTTTTGCAATCATGTTGCCATGAAAATGCTTATCTGTCACCTTCACCGGCTCTGCTTCCAAGCGGTGTCCTCTTACAGTCACGGCACTGTTTCTGAGAACTAACGCAGCACCGGGCAAGAAAACATACTGCAATGAACCAAAAAGAATGGTTTCAACAGAGGGCCCTAGCATACACACACCACCCTCTGCTCTGGTGAAGGGCATAACATCTCATCTGCAGATGGCAGCTGTCTGGGGTTCAGATCCTGGCCCTGGCCGGGCGCTGAGATGTACATCAATGTCAGAAAATCAGTGAACTGGCCACACCTGTGCCTATGACACAGCCAGTGTGCGGGCACTTCACTGACCCCCGGGGAAAAGCAGCATTATTTCTAGATGCGCTGCTTGGTGCAACAGATTGTCCAGAATCCTGCCCTCGGGTTTTTAACAAAATCCCTCCCGAATCTCAGTAAAGCGGCACCATCTTCTAAAGTTCCATCAGTTGTGGAAGCTGGAGCGGCACTGAATTGCTCAGAGCAATTCCTACCCCATGGCATGGGTTTAGTTCTGGACGGGTCACCTCCCTTACATCACAACTCCGCCGTCACTGGATCAGCACTAGGCTGCAGCGACGCTTTCGGAAGCCGTGCCCAACATGCTTAGCTGTTATGCAGCACTCTTCGGCTGTACCTCTGAACGGGTGTTAGCAGTATCATTACCCCATTCCTCAGACAGGGAAACTGAGGCACGGAGGGGCAAGACAATTGGCTGTGGTCAGGCAGTAAGTCAGTGGCAGAGCTTGGAACAGAATTTAGATCACCCTTGTTCTTGCCATGTTCCCTCTTCCTTCCTTCTCCCAGAAACGTGTTTTCATCCACACACCTGCAGCCTAACCAGTGCATAGCGCAGAGTCACTTGTGTGATCTTGTGGAAATGCTCTGGCTGTCGCCTGACCACAACGTGTGCAGGAAAATCACACGGCTTAGGTTGTAAGTGCCTGAGCTCTCTTGCTACCCTGTTTGCACAGCACCCGGCACAACGCTGCGCTGGCCGACACGCGCAACTAGGACAGTGCTGCAAAGCAAATTGCCACTCATCGCTGGGGAAAGATGCCTGCCTGAATTGCTTGAAACGGTGAAACAACTCTCCCTGGCCGCCTGGTCCTGATGTGCAATTTGCAACCACTCTCTAAGGGTGCGTCAACACTGCACCGTTATCCTGAAATAACCATGCGAGTGTCTGCACAGCCATTCTGTTATTCCAAAATAATTCCGAAATAACGGACGGCTTATTCCGACGGCTGTGAACCTCATTCTGCGAGGAATAACACCTCTTCCGAAATAGCTATTTCGAAATAAAGCCTGTGGAGACGCTCCACTGCTGCTAGTTCGAAATAGCCCCTTAGAATAGGGCCATTCTAAGTTATTCCTCCTGGAGCTCTACATGGAGATAGCACGTCTACATTAGGGAAGCCGGCCTTGGACTCGTTTTGAGGCTTCCCTGCAGTGTAGACGTGCTATTTCGAGATAAGCTACATTGGAATAACTACTTCGGAATAGCTTATTTTGAAATAAGTGTGCAGTGTAGACATAGCCTCAGTGATTTAAAGACACCACAGTATACGTAAATGGCAAAAGAGGTAAGAGAAATTATTCCAACAATATCTGCCGTCGTGTCATTGCTGGACAAATACCGTAGCCAGCCAAACATGCGTATTTTCACAAAAGACAAAGTCCAATGGCGCGTATATTTAAACCACGGAATGAGCAAGCGCATCTGAGGCAAGAGGACTAAGAGGTATGGATCTAACTGCTCATTCTAAAGGGAAAATTAAAAAATCAGAAGAGCTAAAAATCTAAGCAACATCATTGACTTGTCCTAAGTGAATAGAAGTGACAGTTCACCAGTAAAACAAATTTGCCCTTTGTTCACCAGAGTTTTGTGTGCTTCTCTCAGAGGAAAAAGCAAACAAGGGAGAGCAAATGGCTATGAAGCTGTGTAATTCCCTAACTTTTTTTTTAATCACTTAAATCTGTAACTGATTTTGCCTTCAAATGTTTCATCTTATGAAACCAACCCAAACTAAACAATGTGAAGTCCTGGGGCCAATCCAGTAAGCGCTTACACCAGCGACAGTGGGGCTGCAACCGGGTGCTACCAGCAGAAACCACGGACTCTGGCGGTTAGTATTACTTCAAACATGGCTGCAGCCTCACGCCCCAAGTTCAAGCACCTATGAGCAGGGATGTTACTCTCCGACCTCAGGGGAATTCGTTCCACGAGTCGGGTACCTGCGTATGTGTCTGCAGGAGCGGAGCCATTGGAGCCAGTTAAGAGATGTTATTGAAGACACCCTTTGACTATGGAAAACATGTAGCTGTCCAAGAGGAGAAAATCGGCCCAGCTCACTGACAGGTGTCCTGCAGGCACCTGTTGCTGAAACTTGCCCAGCACTGTATTCAGAAACCTGACAAGGGCCCTCCCGAAAGCGCTCCCGCAGGTTCAGACTTTTTCTAGAGAAACCCAAGGTCACAGCCACAAGGGGGGAACCGGGAACCCAACTCTGAGAAGTTCAGATCTTTTACCACAGACTTTGCAGAGCACCATCAATTAGACAGATCACTTCCCTAAATGACATCCGTGTTCCCCTTCCTGGCCAGTGTCCAAGGACTACAAAATGCCCCTCCTGCTTCCTGCAGACCTCGCCACTGCACAGCACCGAGCCACACCCCTGCATGGGGGAAGGCGTGTTTCTGTACCCCACTGCACTGCAGCCCCAGGCTCCTGCGGGACAGGGACTGCCGGCCAGCAGCTCTGTGGCCCCAGCTCCCATCCTGCAGGACCTGGGAAGGAGGCTGCCTACGCTGATGGGCTCTTTCTGCTCCTTCCTTCCCACTGCCCTCTGGTGAGGCTGTATCAGCCGCCCCACCTTCCTCACTGCTGAAGTCCCTGGAGAGGAAGAGGTCCCTGGGGAGGAGCCTGGCGTGGGGGTGACATCCATTGCCAGAGGGTGGGGAGCAGTAACTGAATGTGGGGGCACCACACATCGGTCTCCAAGGACCCACCCGTGGCATGACATGGGCAGACTTAGACTGGTATTAGCACGACCTGGGTTAGCCGCATTCCCAACCCCGGGTGCTGCAGCGTGGAACCCTCCACGCCCCTGTGCAGCCAGGCTGGGGGCCAGAGCCCTTCGCTGCGCTCAGCACTGTGCGGGCTCCAGGGCGGGCAGGCCTCCAGGCGTATGAGCTCTGCCAGAGCTCCCAGGCATGCTGGCCAGGCCAAAGGAGAGGGGCTGGCCTAGCAGCTGGCCAGGGCTCGCCAGGGTGGGGCGGGGGAAAGCCCAGCCCGGCAGCGAGCTTGGAGAGCGGGCACAGCAGCCGACCCAGCACAGCGCAGGCAGACAGGGCTGGCTCTTGCGAGTCCCCTTGGCCGTGGCTGGCTGACGGGCGGGGCCAGATTCCCGGGCCAGGCGCGGTGTGAGCCCCACGGGACAACCGGGGTGTGCGGCGCCCCTGCCTGCGGCTCTCTCAGCCCTGAGCAGCCGGCTCCTTTGGCTGGGAAAGGATGGTCTGGGGCTGCAGGCCCACAGCCCCCTGCAACCTCGGGGCCCCCCGAGAAGCCTAGGCCGGGAGGGAGCGCCAGCCGCCCAATGCACTCAGCACACCCCCCGCCCGCAGGTCAGCTGCGCAGGCGACGGGAGCAGGGCTGCTCGGGAGCAGGCGGGGAGCATGTGTGCTGCGAAACAGCGCTCCGAGCCCGAGCGAGCCCGCCCGGCCGCGTCCTGCCCACACAGCCAGCGCGGCCCTGGCAGCAGGGGGGGTCTGCCAGGCAGGACGCGGGGGGGAGGGAGGAGATCTGCCCAGGCAGGACGCGGGGGGGAGGGAGGAGATCTGCCCAGGCAGGACGCAGGGGGGGGGATCTGCCCAGGCAGGACGCCGGGAGGGATCTGCCCAGGCAGGACGGCGCGGGGGGAGATCTGCCCAGGCAGGACGCGGGGATCTGCCCAGGCGGGGAGGAGATCTGCCCAGGCAGGGCGAGGGGATCTGCCCAGGCGGGAGGGGATCTGCCCAGGCAGGACGCGAGGATCTGCCCAGGCGGGGAGGAGATCTGCCCAGGCAGGACGCGGGGGGGATCTGCCCAGGCGGGGGGGGATCTGCCCAGGCAGGACGCGGGGATCTGCCCAGGCGGGGGAGATCTGCCCAGGCAGGACGCGGGAGATCTGCCCAGGCAGGGAGGGATCTGCCCAGGCAGGACGCGGGGATCTGCCCAGGCGGAGATCTGCCCAGGCAGGACGCGGGGGGAGGGAGATCTGCCCAGGCAGGGGGGGAGATCTGCCCAGGCAGGACGCGGGGATCTGCCCAGGCGGGGAGGAGATCTGCCCAGGCAGGACGCGGGGAGATCTGCCCAGGCGGGGGGATCTGCCCAGGCAGGACGCGGGGATCTGCCCAGGCGGGGGATCTGCCCAGGCAGGACGCGGGGATCTGCCCAGGCGGGGGATCTGCCCAGGCAGGACGCGGGGGATCTGCCCAGGCAGGGGAGGGAGATCTGCCCAGGCAGGACGCGGGGATCTGCCCAGGCGGGGGATCTGCCCAGGCAGGACGCGGGGATCTGCCCAGGCGGGGGGGAGGGAGATCTGCCCAGGCAGGACGCGGGGGGGAGGGAGATCTTACCGGCGCGGCACGGCCGCAGCAGGCGCAGGAGCGGCCCCTTCATGGCGCTGGCGGGCGGCAGCTGCCCTGGCTGCAGGCAGCGGCTGCCCCGCCCCGCCCCGCCCCCGGCAGAGGCACAGCCCCGGCACAGGGCTCTGCTGCAGCCGCCTGCGGGCCCCGCGCCTCTCCGGAGGCCGCTGTTGCCCCTGCTCCACGGGGAAACTGAGGCACGGAGCCTCGCCTGCGGTCAGCCGAGAGCCAGAGCCAGGAGTAGCCTCCTAGGGTCTCCCCTCCCGGGCCAGCGCCCTGTTCCCTGCCCCGCCTGCCCGGCCACGGGTCAGCGCCTGCCGAGCCCCGGGCCAGCCCCGAGCCCCACCTGCCCAGCCCTGGGCCAGTGCCCTGCCACCTGCTGCCTGCCAGCACCTGCCCCTCCTGCCGAGCCCCCTGCCTTCCAAGGCAGTGTCTCCCAGCCAGGCGGCAGCGGAAGACGGGCCGGTGCTCCTGATGCTGCTCCTGGCGGCAGGGGAGCAGTGGCGGCAGCTGGGCCCAGGCAGGGGCAGGTCACTCCGCACGCTGCAGTGTGGAGAGAAAGAAGCGAGCGGGTCCCTGCCCTGCAATGTCAGAGTTGAGGCCGAAGGGGTCACCGGGGCGGGTGAGGGTGAGAAGCCAAGCCCAGCCAATACTTTGGGTGAATTTCCCCAGGAGCATTGTAAAGTCCCCTGAGAAACCCTGAAGATCCCTTCCCTTCCCTGGCACGCACAACTCTAGATGCCTCATTTCCAGCCCCTAGAGAAAACACCCAGGGGGACATCTGTTGACACTGAGCTAACGCCTGTTCCATCCAGTCTCGGCCATATGCCCTTCAAATTCAGCTGGAGCTTTGGTGTAACCCCTGGGACGCCCGTTTGTGGGGCAGGGTTACGTTAAGGAGTTTCTAATGAGGTGTGGGATAGACAGGGTATTGGGTTAATGGGCAATGACTGTTTTGCTTCTGTTATGGACATCAAAGAAAATTTGCTGTGACCCGCAGGCTTTTATCTTAGTCAAATACAGCTAGATCAGTGCTGAGCTGCTGTTCCCATGTACAGAAAGGGCAGGCGCGTAACGAACTTGGGCCCAGACCCTCCAAGGAGCCAGGAATACAGTGACTGCCCTCTCCCCGCTGCTTGCTGCCTGTTCCTCAGTGTACTGTTTGTATTGCCCCCCGGCGCTAGCTGCATGGCGCAGCGGTTGGCGCAGGAATGAATGTCGGTGAGGATCCGCAGAGCGACTGTGGCTGTATTCAGGACTAAGCTGTGACCAAACAACCAGAAACCGACTGATGACAAGACTGAGGTGGAACCCTGACTTCATGACCCAGTGCGTGGCAAGGCGTAGAACAGCTGTGCTGCCCTCCGCATGCCTGTTTCACCACCTCACAGCTAACTCAATGTGCTTATGGTTGTGAGAGATTGGTAGGTAGGGGCATCTTGGGTCTCTCTAGGCCTGGGCTTGGAGCTGCTGTCGGCCGTGGGCAACCAGCAACCCACGGGCCATGGGCAGCCCCTCAGGATCCTACATGTGGCCCCCGAGACATTGTGTTACCTTTGCTCACCCACAGGGTTGCATGGTTTCCCTGGTTTCCGGCCACGTAGGTTTTTCCTCCCAGTATTACAAAGGTGACACACACGTAGAGCCAGGGCCGGTGATGCGAGGGGCGGACTGATCGCACACCATACTGGCTGTGGGAGCCGGGCGCTCCCTCTGCATCCAATCACAGCGCTGCTGGGGTCCCGTCGGCACCGCCCCCACGTTCTAGGGAGGCAAACGCAGTGAGCAAAACTGCCCTAGCCGGGGAGACCGTCTTGGTTACAGCAATCTTGTGGCCCCCTGAGATGAAGGAGGCCACTCATGCGGCCCACTCGCTAGCCTAGGTTGCCCATCGCTGTGCTTCGTGGTTCCTGATCTGCAGACTGTCCCAGAGTGGGCTTAGGTGGGAATCAGCCAGGTGCGCCTCTGGGAGGCTAACTGTCTTGTCACTTAACCTCAGTCTGCCGCCAGCTTACTCACTGTCGAATGGCAGGGGACGTCCCTCCTGTGAGGGCAACGACACAGCACATCTGCTCCTCTTTGGAACAGGACTAGCTCAAAGCGCACAAACAAATTGGGTGTCAGTTAGCGCCCGTGGTCTAGTTGTTCATGTGGACCTGGTCTACACTAGGGCGTTCTTTCGAAATATCCCCCCTTGGGTCGAATTTATTAACAGAGCGTCCACACGACCAAGCCCGTTATTTCGAAATAAGAGGCTGCTTATTTCAAAATCTGTACTCCTGCTTTCCTCGGGGAATAACACTTATTTTGAAATAGTTATTTTGAAATAGCAGTCGTGTGGATGCTCTAGTGCTGCTATTTTGAAATAACCACCCCCCAGACTCATTCAAACTAATTACTTTCCAGTGCTATCTGGGGCTCTAAGTCGAGGTAGTGTGTCCACATTAATGGAGCCTGCCTTAGACTCATTTCGAGGCTTCCCTATAGAAGGGACACACTATATTGATTTTGTAAAAGTCAAATTTAGTTTTTTAAAATAGTTTCCTCCTGTAGACATGGCCTCAGACGAGTCCCTAGTGGCTCTGGGCCTCAGTGTCCCCATCTGTAAAATGGGGGTAATATTGTCGCTTTTGTTTTGTCCCCTTAGCCTGTAGGCTCTTCAGTGGCATAGACAATCTGACAACATGTTTGCATAATATCTAGTGCAATGAGGTCCTTAGCTCAGTTGAAGCATCTATAACCCACCATAATACAAATTAGAAATAGTTTCACATGAAAGACGTGCTCTGTCACAAGAACACTGAGGTTAGATGGAAATGCCACAATTGAGTTGTGCCCATGTTGTCGCACGGTAAGTTCGCTCAGCCTCTGCATGCCCAGGATGGAACGTGCCCAGGCGCACTGGCTGGCTGGCACGCAGGCTGGGCGCCAGAGGCAGTTCTGTGGCGATGGTGTGTTCAGCCCAGACGGGATCTCTGAACAATGTAGTTACCACGCTCACACAAGTCCCTGCCGAGCATGTGAACTGCAAGTATTTTCAGAAGAGACCACGGTGGCCAAACTTGGGTGGATTTCCAGTGTGACAACAAACGGCACGTTCCAAGCTTGCTCTTCAAACCATGGATGTGCTAGAGCAGTGTTTCTCAGCCAGTGGTACAACCGAGAGAAGTCTGAGGGGGTTCATCAACACAACTGAAATTTGGAGAAAACTGAATTTTTGTTTTAAGTTTTACAGCGCTTTATTATTTTTGTACTTTTTACACCCAAAAAGTTCATCACCCGCCCAGCAACGATGAAGTTGTTTAAACAAATGTGTTGCAATGGTAGAAAATTTTTGTGTGTGTCTGAAAACTGTAGGTACTGGGGGTACTTATATTTTTTTAAAGGAGTACTTCATAAAAAAAGGTTGAGAAACACTGCATTAGAGCTTCTCAGCGAAACAGCCGCGTGGGGGGTTGGGTCTGGGCTCAACAGCGTATGCCCCTCACCCCGGGAAGTAAGGGAACCCTCCCGCTGCCGCTTCCCACGCTCTGTCCGCAGGAGGCGGGAAACAGGGAAAGTTCCTCCAGCAGGGAAAGTTTGGCCTAACTGTGGGCCGCTGCGAACAGGGGCGTGGAGGGGGCTGTGCCAGGCAACTGGGACTAAACAGAGAAAGCAAGGCGATGAGCTATGGAAATAGCATGCAAGGCACAAGCGCTCGGGCCGCGCGGTCCAGGCACAGAAGCCAGCAGGGGAGCAAGAGCCGCTCTCCCTGCCCTTGCGGTGCGAGGACTACAACTCCCAGCATGCAGCTGGCTGCGCGGAGGCCGTGAGCCGGCCGGGCTGGGCGCCCCCACGTGGCCGGACGCTCCGCTACACTGTAACAGCTGGGGGGGGGATGGAGGCTGTCGCGGATCCCGGGCCCGTGTGAACCCCCGCCGCGCCGGCGTGGCTCCGGATTTAAAGCAGGTGAGCTGAGCGCAAGCCCGGAGCCCGGCCGTCACGGAGAAGGGAGGGCTGAGAATTTGCGGGCGCTCTTACGGCAGCAGCGCCTAGGGGTCACAGCCCGGCCAGACCCGATGGCAATGCTTGGCGTTAGGCGAGCCCCAGGTGGGTGACCCGAGGGCAGGGGTAACAGCCGGGGGCACTGCGGCAGAAGCGTCTAGTTTGGTAGCTGTGTCTGTCCCAGGACTTTCGAGAGGAGCGGGTGCTCTGCTCGGGGGGGAAAAGGAGAGCGCTGGAGCTACACAGACACAGCCCTTCCCCAGGCGGGAGGTGCAGGCCTGGCCTGTGCCCAGTTCGTTAGGCACATGGAGACCAAAAGAGTTAAGCCGTCTTCTCTCTCCTGTCACTGGCCCGCCGGACAGCCACACAGTACCGACTGCCTCAGCGCGCGGGGACGGCCACGCACCAGCACCCTCCCCAGGAAGGGCCAGGCCACTTTGCAGAACTTTGCGGGTTCCAAAAGCCAGGACTTTATTTTTAAACCCTTTTTGTGCCTTGTTATGCAAATAGGGCGAAGCGGCGGTAGCAGAGAAGGGTTGTTTGTGCCGCGCATTTGTCCCTCGGGATCGTGGGATGTCCAGCCTGCCACCCGCCTACAAAGAGAAATGCCCCCATACTGGAGGGTTGATTCCTTCCACACATACGTCCTAGCAGTCCCCTCCTGCTGCAGACTGCCTGCCTCTCTCCCTTGGGACTGTCGCACGCTGCTGGGGACCCCACAGGCTCCTAGTCGTGAAGTGTACAAACCTGCTTCTTGCTTTCTTCCCTGCTCCGGGGCTGCGTATGCCACTGCCTGCACTTTCCGCTAGCGGGGCTTAATGATGAACGGGACCCAATTTGCTCCAGGGTCTGTGTGCACCGGGCCAGGGAGTCCCCTGTTGGCTCAAAGTTCCTACAACATCCCCATTTCTTGAGGGGCCCCTGAGAACGGCTGGGTTGCAGCCCTGTGCCCTGTTGCAGTCTTCCCAGCAGGCTCCCGGGGCCAGGCCAAAGCTGCTGTCCCCAGTAGAAGCTCTGGAGGAAGGCTGCAGTGAAAAGCTGCTTGATTTTCTCCCCCTCCACTGGGCGCGGTGGGCCAAGCGGCGTGGATTGGGGCCAGGAGGGTGACTGTGTTGTGTTGGGTTAAATGCAGCGTCTCCATCAGACTGCCATGACCTTCCCCTTCCACGCAGCGTGAGCCCCCGGCGCAGCGTGGCGATGGCGCAGAGCGGCCCTGCCGCGGGAGCGGGCGGACAGTGGGAAGGTGAGGTCGCCCGGCCGGAGGATGGAGGAGACCAGGAAAGCCTGTGTGAGTCCCTCCGGCTGCTGCAGATTGATGTGGGCTGGGACAGCCCGCAGCCGCGTCCTGCGGGGAGCGAGAGGTGGTGCTCGGTACGTACGGTGCCAGGGGAGGCCGCACTGGGGCCGCATGGGCAGCCAGGAGGCTTGCAAGCCCGCACTGCACTGCCCGTCCAGACCCAGTGGCAGGCCCAGGGCCTCGCCGAGTTCCAGGTCCGAGCTCGATGCGGGATCTGTTCAAAGTACCGACTCAGACTAGAAATGTTCCACGCGTTGCGCCCAAACGGGGTGGTTAAACATTCCCCTCGAGTGGGACCAGGGGGTTTATTCGCACAGCCCCTCTGGTAAAGGCGTGGCAGAGCTAGCTGTAACCAAGAACGGTCACTCGGGGGGAAGCTTGGGAGAAGATATTTTTAGAGGCTTGATCTTGCAGCCTGGAAGTCAGCGAGTGTGCCTAAAGACAATCAGGCCTGAGCGGCGGCATTGCTTCCTTGGCTGCTGCTGGAGTAGGTTTAAAACCACACTTGCTTTTCAAAGCAATCCTGTGTTAAAACCCACAACTAGGTCTTATTGTTCAGGCCCAACTGTCTAGTGGTGCCTCCGTCTCGATTGGGCCCCGCGATTTTGGGCAAGCAAACACTAAAATTGTGTGCACACGTTGGGCTGGTAGGGATCTGCTCAGCTCACGTGCCCACGCTCAGGGCTACGGGTGTGCAAAGCTGCAGCTGAAGACTTGGCGTCCTTTTCCAAAAATGGACTCAAACTTGGCTCTGTTTTTTAGAAACAACAGGGCAAGTGGGCCCTTGAACTCTTTGGTTCAGTGTGAGCTTCTTAGATCCTTTTGTTCTCTTGGTATTAAAAGAGGAACGTTTTGAGGAAACAGCGGCACTGGGAGAGAATCGTGATGGCGAAGAAGAAGAAGAGGAAACAGGAAAAAGAGAGGAGAAAAGCTAAGCATGCGGAAGATAAAGGTACAAGCAAACTGAAAACGGCGAGGCTGGTGAGCAGCTGCAAATCTCGTTCCTAGCGTGTGGCCTTGTCTACGCTGCGGGGCAAAGCAGCAGCGCTGTAACATCGTGCTGTAGATGCAGCATGCGTTTCAAGAGTAGATCAGGTTGGGTGGGGTTTTTTTTTTTTTAGGGATATAAAAAGCGGCTACAGTAAGTTACTGGTTAAACAGCAAACACCTCACCAGGGGATGTTGCCCCCCCAGAGTGACCCATGAGACCCTCCCCCCCCCACACCACCAGAGGGGTTGGGGGCACGAGGAGCCTGAGGGGCCGGGGAACCCAAGCACAGAAATATCAGAGGTTGGGGATGTGGCAGGGATGTGTGTGTGGGGGAGGAGGGCCACTTGTCTGTCCGGCCCTGGCTCCAAGGGCCCCGTAAGAAGGCCGGGCCCCGGAGATGTAATGCAGTGTTACAGCGATTTGAATTCCCTCTTCCCCGCGCCCCCACTAACGCGTCCCTCTGCCTTCCAGGGGCTGCTCACCACCAGAGCAAGCGCGTTTTAAAAGCCACCGCCAGGGAGCGGCTTCTGGCGGCCAAAGAGGCAGCCCCTCGGCTGTGCATCGACCTGAGTATGAGCAGCCGCATGACGAAGAAGGTACGCGCCGCACCGCTCACCCCGCCGCTCGCGAGCTTCCGGGGGAGGGGGATCTCACAGCCTGGGCACCCGCACGGCTAAGGGGTCGCCCGGAGGCCGGTGGGAAGTATTTAGCAGAGACCCGCACAACGGTCCCGCTAGTCTTTCCCCTCCGCGTGTGGAATAAATTCTGTTCTGTGCATTGAGCGATGTGCAGCTGTGCACCACCTGTAGAAACACGCTGCTGGCTGGGGGCTCTCTGCCAATCGGCTGGGTGCCATGTGAATCTCTCCTGGGTGGCTGCATGAGCGCTGGACCAGCACCACTGCACGGCTCCGCACCAGCGGGTCCCCATTGCAGGACAGGGCCTGGCTGGGAAGACCGCTCCATTTCCATGCATCCATTATTGCCAGGTGGTTCTTCTTGGTTTCCGCTGTGGAGCTTGCCCGCTGCAGACCCCGTGTGCTTCCTTTTAAGTAACCCAGAGCAGAGCACATGGGGTCTGGGTGCTGGCTGGTCCGGCAGCGCCAACAGTATCTCCGAGTGCCAGGGGCTACAGTAAAGCAAAGGCTGTTCACGTGGGACAGCCCACGAGGCACCGCGCTCTGCTCCCACGTAGTTGCGTGCATTGTTCCCTGGGGGGATCCGACTGTCCCTCCTCCCCCTGGCCTGCTTTGTACCCGCGCCACCTGGCTCCTCTAGGGCCACTGTCTCCCGAAACGCAGCGCACAGGGTGGCAAACGGGGGCAGAGCAGAGTCCCAGTGCCCCCTCCCACCCCTGCCCCGCCCGGGTCTCCCTCATCCCTCACGAACGGCCTTTGAAACACCTGCTAGTTCCTCTGCATAAGGGAGGGGCACTCAGCAGCCTCCTCCGGCTGGGCCGGCCCCAGGCCGCGGTGGGAGCGGTACTCTGGGCCCGAGGGGTCTGTGCGAGGATGCTTGTTCTCTCTCGGAAGGAAACCAGCCGCCTGGCTGCTCAGATAAGGAGGCTGTACGGCTCCAACAAGAAGGCCGGGAAGCCATTTTGGATCTGCCTGACTGGCTTTGTGACAGGCAGCCCCATTTACCAAGAGTGCGTCCGGATGAACGATGGCTTTTCCGGCTACCTGGTGAGTGTTGTGCGAGTCGCTGCTGCGCCCGTGGCTACTGGCCCCGTGCACATGGCGCGTCGTGGTGCTGCTGTGAGCCGTAGCAGTGCAGTCGAAGACTTTTTAACATGCTACCATGCAAACGACATTTGTTCTTGCCGCAGTTAAGGCTCTGTAGGCCAAACTATGCCCCTAGCTAACCTGTGTAACCCTGTCTTCAAACCTGGCACCTGGGAAATTTCGGCGCACGTGGCTTGCCTTAATAGGCAATTGGTGGGGCTGAAACTCCGATTTTCCCCAGCCAGCCTCTCCGTTGGAGAAAGCCCGAGGAATGAGCCAGGCCCGCCAAGCTTTTTGAGGCAGGGCCCGTCTTTCTGGCTTTCGCGTTGTACAGTACCTGGCACCGGGGGGCTCTGGCCTCGGGAAAATACTAGGCTCTGTTCCAGCCAATCACATTCACAAAGTGGGGAGTTAGCGGAGAAAGATGCATGACTCTGCGGTGGCTGATCCTGGCTGAGCCTCGAATTCTCCACAGAGGCAGTGAAGTTAGATAAGGGTCTGCCTGAGCTCTGGCCCTCCATACATGGGAACTAATTTTGCTCAGGAAGGAATTGAACCAAACTTGAAAACTACCGACGGCGTAGCCAGGTGTGGAACGTGTCTTAGTTTGTCCTGAAAAATCGCTTACTCTTGTGGGTCTGAATGGCCAGAAGCCGTACAAATTGTGATCCGCTTTGTGTGGGAGAGGCATTTCATCCCGGCCAATGGCCGCTAGCTAACAGTGCTGTCTGTCTGTTTCAGATGGACACCACTCCAGAAAGTTACCTTGACCTGTTTCCTGTGGAGAGAATTGTCTACCTCACTCCTGACTCGGAGAATGGTAAGTCCTTTGGTTGGCTGGGGGAGCCGCGGCAGGAGGGAACTCACGGCGTTAAAACCTGGAATTGGTTTTAAAAAACAACCAACCCAGGATGGGTTTGAAGGTGTTTCTTAAAAGCGTGTCAAGCCGCTTCAGACACATCCGTACCCATGGGGGCAGCTGGGTCTCCGCCTGGGTCTGGTCGGCCCTAAGATGCAGAGCTCAAGATGTCCCAGCAACGAATCAAGGGTTGGCCCCAAATCCATGAAGGTACTTAGGTGCCGAAGGCCCATTAACATCAGCGGAGTTAGGGGTTTACATGGCCGGTCCCTCTGCTGCGTGGCTAGAATCTGCACTTGGCAGAACTCCGGGGAGTAGGTGGGAAATTGGTGTCAGAGCTACCTTGAAATAAAGGGGCTTACGGAATTAACCATGCAGATAAGACAGTCGCTGGAGCGTCCCCTTGGCAGCTGGCTGGGGGATAATCGCCTGTTGCTCGCCTGTGTTCCCCTGACACGTGGAGCCGGGAAACGTGGGTGGGGGAAGCTGTTAGCCACAGCTGGGGCCTTTGGTATTGGGGGCACACAAGCTGTGTGTCAAAGTGCTTGGCAGTGAAAGAGTTAAGGTGCTGCCGGTGCAATTTGCACCCAGATGTTTCGGTTTTCAGCCCACCCCTGAGCAGTGGCCTCAGGCTCTCTGCAGACACAGGCAGCTGCCCATGTCACGGCGATTTCCTTGGTAACTGCCAGGGTGTAACCCACAGCGCCGGGGCGCTCTGTGGGGCCAGCCAGCTGGCGCAGGGAGAGCGGCGGGGGCCGGAGCACACTCTGCTCCTGCTGGCCGGCCTGGCACGCGTGCGCTCTGCTCCCGTTCTAGCGCTGCAGGACGTGGACCCCCACAAGGTGTACGTCCTCGGCGGGCTCGTGGATGAAAGCATTCAGAAGGTGAGTGCCGGCGGGAAGCTGCTCCCGGCGCGTCCAAACCCCAAGGCCCCACCAGCCCGCCCTGGCAGAGCCCCGCTGCCGGCAGGCGTGCTGCTTTCTCCGCGGCGCGGGCACTGCCGTCCGGCTCTTCAAAGCCTCTTCGCGTCAGCTGCTCAGAAATTCAACGCTTGTCCCGTTTAGGGGCACACAGCTACTTGGTGGGCAGGGCTGGGGCCCCTGGCCTCTGCCAGAGGATGGGAAGGGGCAACAGGGGAGGCATCACTTGGTGATTCCCTGTTCTGGGCCTGCCCCGGGTCTGATCTGGGCTGGCAGCTCCCCTGGGACTGGAGGGAGGCAGCAGGCAGGCTCCGCGGGTTCTCCCAGCCTGGGCCTGGCCAAGGGGGTCACGCTGGACTCCGCCTGGCAGGAGCGGAGCTTGCAGCAGGCCCAGGGCCATGCCTTGCAGACGGCCCGGCTGCCCATTGCCGAGTACATGGTGCGGAACGCCAACGCCAGGAACTACCACTCGGAGACCTTGGCCATCAACCAAGGTAGGGCTCCCGGGCGGGGTCTCACCCAGGCCGGAGCCGTCACCGGCAGGCCCCAAAGGGCAGGGTCCAGCTCGGGGAGCGCGCCTGTGGAGGGGCTGCAGCGCGTCTCCTGCTGCACAGGGACTGCGGGGGGAGTTTTCCCGCTTCGCGGCCGTAGCACGGGAAGTGGGGCTGTAGCGTCGGGAACCCGCCCCCCCATGCTCTCCGTATCGGCGGTTGTGAGGGCGAGGAAAGGCTCGTGAGGAGGTGCATCCCACATGCTGCCTGGGGCGAGGGAGGGGACCACAGGCCGGTGGCCAGTGTCTGCACGTATCTGGTCTGAGATGCTCTGAGCAGTCGATGCAGGAACTCCCCTCAAAGGGGAGCACCCAGGCTCTCAAGCAAGAGGCCTGAACCGCCCCCCCCCCACTGCGCCCGCTCTCAGCAGCTACTGACAGGGGCTGCCTCTTCCCCCCGGCATGCAGCCCTCTTGCACCGTGTGAAAGGCTGGCCCCAGCTTGTAAGTACGAGGCATTCCCGTTAAAGTTACCAAAGCAGAAGAGCAGCGTTAGGAGAGCCGGCCTCGGCAGCGACGGGAGAGGCCCTGGGCGGCGCTGCTCTTCCAGGAGGCTGTGGCCGGCCGGCCTGTGGTGGCTTGTGCGGTCAGACTTGCCGAACTCCATTGACCTTTCACTATCCATCCGTGACCTCTGGGTCTCCTGCCATGGATGCTAAGCCATGGAACTCCAGTGCCCAGTGGTGGCTGGAACGGCTGAGCGTTGTCCCTCTCTTTGACAGTCTGTGACGCCCTGGTGACTTACTACGCCACCCGGAGCTGGCCAGAGGCACTGAAAGCCGCAGTCCCCCCAGGAAAGGGCTACGTGCTCCGGGAACCGGCTACCTGACTGCAAGGGCGTCTGCTTGGCGGCCTGGGCCAGGGCTCGTGGACAGAAGCAGCGGCACGGAGAACTCTGGCTCGGTTCCTACCTTCCTCAGCAGAGTGCTGCTGGGAGCCAGGGCTCGTCGCTGGGCACTGCCGCTTGCTGGTGTTGGGTGACAGGGTTGGGGACGTGCCCGCGGCCCTGCCCTACCCATCCCCGGGGGGCGGTGGCCGTGGCTCCCGGAGGGCATGTCACGGTACCCACAAGGAATCCGTGCGGGGCGGCGGGAGTCAGTCACACCTGGGGACTCGCCTTCACCCGTACAACACCGCGCGCTTAGTAAACTGCGCCTGTGCGGCTGCACCCGTCTGCCGCTCGCTGGTTCGTTAATGCTATCGGAGAGTGGTCGCCCCGCCTGCCCCCAGGATCAGCTGGGGTGTGTCCCGTGCAGCAGGCCGGGGGTGAAACCAGTGCTTGCAGGGGAGATGCCCCCAACTCACCCCACCCTCCCCGGCCCCCTGCCGCAAGCTGAGGGGCTGTGCTGCCGGGATGGTCTCCAGGAGAAAGGCTCCGGGTCCGAGTGCCCAGTGCACAGCGGTGGGAGTGGGTTAGCTCACGCGGGCTGTGGCCACCTGCCCATTTGCATTGGGGGGACGAGTAGATGTAGCAGGGCTGATATTCAGGCCAGTGGGGGCTGTGAAGGCCCGGGGGCTTGTGCACTGTGCGAGTGCCAGCTGGCCTCTGCCTGGCGCTCTGCACACACAAGTGAGGGTGCTGCAGTGTGGCCAGGCACACATGCCACTGCAGTGCACCCGGGGGCTGCTGTCTGCAGTGCAGCGGTGTCGGCTGAGCTGGGAGCGGCGCACACGGCTGCGGGGCAGTCGCGCCCTAGCACTGCCTTGTGCCGCCAGGGCTGGGGCTGAGGCCTTCGTGTGCCCCGGACCCACGGCGCTGCAGGCACTGGGGCTGGAGTCTGCGAAACCCGCTTCCGTGCCAGCTCCGCCAGCCCCCCGAGCCTCTGGGCTGGAGCAGGCAGATCTCCCTGGAGCGTCTGTTTGCAGCGCCTACCAAGGAATTGAGTTGGGAAGCTACTCGTGCTACCCAGGAACCCCCGCCCCAGACCGGAGCCCCAGGGGGAACCCCCGCCCCAGACCGGAGCCCAGGGGAACCCCGCCCCAAATGGTGCTCTGTGCACTAGAGCATTGTCCTCCGAACAGGCTGGGGACCCACCTCCTCCCGCCTGATCCCCAAGGAACTGGAGAGTCCTCGTGTGAGCGACCAGGGCGGCTGAGGCTCCAGGCGACCCTGCCTGGCGGTGTGAGGCCGGGCTGCGGAACGACTCTGCAGGAGGCTTTATTGGGTGAGCGGGTGATACAGCAGCGGAGGCTACACGAGCGGCAGTCGGCCTAGCGGCGCGGCGGGCATCACGGCGCCGGCGCCGCCCAGAACCGCCGGGTGAGACAGAACACAGCCGCGCTGAGGGCCGTGCCCTGGCGTGCGAGCAGGGTCGCGCTCACGTCCTGACGGCCCTTCCCCCTGGCCTGGAGAGCAGCGCGGGCAAACTGGTGGTAGGTGCCAAGCACGTCCTGCAGATTGAGGGTGAGCTCCTGGTGGCGGCTGGCGCACAGCCCGCAGGCGGTGAACTGGGAACACTGCGCCGTCAGCCGCAGGAGGGCCTGCCAGGTCTCGTGCAGCTCTGCTGGCCCGGCTGGCTGGAGCACCTTCTGGCAGCGGGCCATCAGCGTGCGGGCCTCGGCGCAGAGCACGTGCTTGTGCGCGGAGCAGTGTTCTGCGCACGCGTCGGGAGGGTGCTGCGCTCGGGCGGCCGAGAACCGCCTCACCGCGGTCTGCAGCTCAGCCACGCTCGCCAGGAACAGGGGAGAGCCCGGGGGGGACGTCCCCGCATCCTCTTTCAGCTGGCCCAGCGCTTCCGAGGAGGGGTCTGGCTGCGGGCTGTGCTCTCCCGCACCGTGACTCTCGTCCTGGGTCTGGGGCGCGGGCGGGCCGGGGAAGGACCGGCTCCTGGCGGCCGGCGGGGTAGTCAGAGGCCGGGAGGAAGTGCTGTGTGTGGAATCCACACTCTCTGGCTCACTGGCGAGCCCGGTGAAGCAGCTGGCGTACGCCAGCTGGCAGCCACACGTGTCCATGCCGCCAGTGGGGGAGAGGGTCCCCCCCACGCGGGTCACGCCCGAAGGGCGAGCTGTGTTGCAGCTTGTGGACACCGGGGCGGCTCTCGGCAGTGACGGATCTGCCCTGAGGCTCCCCTGGCCGTGAGCTGAGGCGTCCCCAGCATCTTCGGGGGCAGGTGGAGGCAGCCCCGGGGGGGCGTTGTGGAGGCAGCCCTGCCTTTGCTCTGCGGCCTCCTCCAGGAGAGGAGGCAGCGTGGGCTGGGGCTGGCCCTGGGGCCTGTCCACACCTGGTCCGGGTTCCCCCTCCTTGGCATGCCGAGCGCCAGGCAGCCCCGGTGGGGCGCGCAATTCGGAAGCGGCTGGGGGACGATGGCTTTCCTTCCGCGGGGCGCTCTGCGACGGGGAGGTGTCTCCGCCCTCCGGCTGGCCGGGCGTGCCGGGGAGTGTCCTGGCGCCAGACGACAGCCAGGAGAGGCGAGTGAGTATTCCTGCTGCGCCAGGGAAGTCGGAGAGCAGCTCAGTGGCACCGTAGAAACCCAGGGGAGCTTTCTTGCCCACTCTCCCCAAGGGCTCTTCACTGAGGTGCTTGCCGGTGCCCTCTCCAGGGGCCACGTCGGCACCTGGCGTCGCTGCACAGCCGGTGGGGCTGGCGGTGCCCCCGGCACGGGCAAGCTGTTCCCACCTTCCTCCCTTAGCAGCCGCTGGCAGAGGGCCCAGCTCTGACTCTGCGGCCTGGGGCGGCGGCTCGGCCCTGGAGCACCCATCTGGAGAACACAGGGGCTCAGCACCAGCGGGCCTCTCCTCACCCCCCTGCGCAGGCATCTCCAGCTCCTGGTGGGCTGCCAGGGCCTCCGTGGCCCTCTGGGGTATCGGCTGCGCTTGCGGCACCAGATGGGTCACGCCCCCCTCCTCAGCTTCCGCCAGCGGGCGAGGCCAGCCCCTGGGGCCGTCCCAGGCAGCATGTGCGTGGCGCGGGTCTCTCGTGGCTCCTGCGTGGCAGGCCGGTTCGGGCCTGGCCCAGCCACTGTCCCGTTCACATGCAGAGCCCAGGGCATGGGGCCTGTTCTCCGGCAGGTGCAACCCCCCCTCTGCCCCCCGGGCCTCCGGGAGAGGGGGGGCTGAATGGGTCGTGGCGAGCGAGGCCTTTATGCACGTGGGTGCCCCGGCGCCCGGCCCCATGTCCATTCGGGCAGAGGAAGGGGCTTGGCCCTGAGGCCCGAGCTGGGCAAAGAGGCTGGCTTCCAGCTGCGTGGAGTCCCCGCTGGTGTCCCAGGAGGCTGGCGCGGGAGCGGGCGAGAGGGCGGGCAGCGGGCGCTCCCGTTCGGAGCAGCGTGGAGGAAGGGCGCTCTGCAGGGCGCGGGAGGGAGCCAGCGGGAAGGTGACCTGCGAGGTGTAGTCCGTCTGTAGGAAAGATCTCCTCTTCCTCAGGCTCCGCACGTGCTTCAGCGCCTTCTCCTTCCCGTGCGCCTCCCCGCCGGCTTGTCTGGCCGGGCAGCCCCTCGGCCGCCTCAGGACGCAGGGCTCGCCCATCCCCGCCTGGGACAGCGCCCGCCAGCCTGCGGGAGAAGAGACGCCAGGGTGAGGGCAGGGTCGTGGGCAATGTGCGTGTGCGCGTGTCTGATTCTGTGTGCGTGTGTCGGTGCGTGTGCATATGCCTGGCCACGCAGAGGGCTCTTTTGAGAGGGATGGGGGGCAGCTTAGCTAAGGGGCAATGGGAACACCCCTCAGGCGGTGTTGGAACTAGAGTTCTGGGAAAGGACAGGTTCATGTTAATTATAAAAGGAGTCGATTTTCTGAATTCTCTGAGCACTCCAGTGAGCAGGAACAGGGCGTGGCCGGGCTCCAGGTGTGCACCACACTCTAGTGAGAACAAACAGGGTATGGCTGGGCTCCGGGCGTGCACCGCGCTCTAGTGAGCAGGAACAGGGCGTGGCCGGGCTCCAGGTGTGCACCACACTCTAGTGAGAACAAACAGGGTATGGCTGGGCTCCGGGCATGCACCGCGCTCTAGTGAGCAGGAACAGGGCGTGGCCGGGCTCCAGGTGTGCACCACACTCTAGTGAGAACAAACAGGGCGTGGCTGGGCTCCGGGTGTGCTCCGCACTCTGGTGAGCAGGAACAGGGCATGGCTGGGCTCTGGGCGTGCACTGCACTCTGGTGAGCAGGAACAGGGCATGGCCGGGCTCCGGGTGTGCACCACACTCTAGTGAGAACAAACAGGGCGTGGCCGGGCTCCGGGTGTGCACCGCACTCTAGTGAGAACAAACAGGGTATGGCCGGGCTCCGGGTGTGCTCCGCACTCTAGTGAACAGGAATAGGGTGTGGCTGGGCTCTGGGCGTGCACCGCACTCTGGTGAGCAGGAACAGGGCATGGCTGGGCTCCGGGTGTGCACCGCACTTTAGTGAGCAGGAACAGGGCATGGCCGGGCTCTGGGCGTGCACCACGCTCTGGTGAGCAGGAACAGGGCGTGGCCGGGCTCCAGGCGTGCACCGCACTTTGGTGTCCCGCCGGCACACCACTTCCTCTCAGCGCATGTGGTGACTGGAGCATTGTGTGAGTGTGACTGGCAGGCCTGTCTGTCACTCCCCCTTCTTCTTTTCACAGTGCTTGGCCGTGTGGCTGCCTGCCCTCAGTGCCCATGAAATCGGCGGTCTGCTGCCGGTTTTGTGGCTGAAACCCTGAAAACTCAGGTGGGTCTCATGGCGCCTCGCCCTCGGCCCCTTTCTGTGAAGCTGGGACGTTCCTTAGTGGGTGGCCAAGGGGCCCCAGAAGGCAGAGCGGGCTTGTGGCCTCGCCGGACAGCGTCCCGGGAATGGCAGCTGGCCGCTCGCAGCCACCGCGAGGCCTTGGGCTGTTGTGAGATTCTTTCGGCCTTCGGTCTGGGCTTTCCCGTCGGTTTCCAGAGTGTCTAAGGCTCATCCCTTGGGCTCCGGGGTCAGGCAGCCCTGGCAGGAATGGGGGCCTATCTCCTTCCGGGCCCCTCCCCACCCATGGGCCCCACACGGCTTTCCCCTAGCCTGCTTCTGGCGCCACGCCTCCTGGGGCCCCTGCCCTCCTGCAGTGCAGCCGCTGGCCGCAGCTCCCGCAACACCTGGGGGGACGCACCCTCTGCACGGTGTGTCACGGACCCCGGGAACGCCCCACCCTCCCGGGAGCGCTGTGGAGGCTTTGCCCCGGAGCCCCTTTCCCTAGCCCGCATGTGACACTGCTGCGCTAGGGGCCCAGGCTATGGGGCGTCCCGGCCCTCCGGAGCTAACCTCTTCCCAGAGCGCACCTGCCTGGGCGTCCGTGGGGGTCAGCTTGTCCGCGGCGTCGTAGAATTCCTCCTCCGAGCTGGTGTCCCCGAAGCCCGGAGGCGGGTGCATGCTGAGGCCATTCGCCCCTGCTGCTGGGTCCCCTCTGTGGCCCGGTCCCGCCGGGAGGCCCTTCCCCGAACCGCTGCCTGGGCTCTGGCCGAGGATGCTGCTCTCTCCGTTGCTGGTGGGGGAGATGTGGGAGCAGAGGCTGTAATACTCCAGCACCTGATCCTCCGACAGCTTGGTCCTGAGAGCCGTGACGTCCGCTGCCCTCTCCCCCCCAGGCTCGGGGCCTGCGAGCTGGGAACATAGCATGTCCGCGGGCTCCGCCCAGCCACCGCCCGGCACCGAGCGGCTCTCGTCCTGCCTGCCGAGCTCCTGGACGGTGGGTGCGAGGAGCTGGAGGAACTCTGGCCGGCTGACCGAGCAGGCCTCCAGGTCGTCCTCCTCCAGGGCGTCCATGGAGTCACTGGAGCCGCTGGTCTTGCAGCCCCTGCTCTCAGTGTTGGCCGAGTCGGAGGCTTCGGAGGCGCTGTCCGTGGCGTTGTCGCTCCTCCCTCCCGGGGGTCTGGGCCCTGCCTCCCCCTCGCCCGACGGCGGCAGCCAGGGCGGCTCCGGACAGCGCTCTGCAGCGGGCTCCAGCTCCCAGGAGTCTTCCGAGTCGCTGCAGGCTCTCGACTCGTACCCTGCAGGGGGAGACGGCGCCCGCCATGAGCACGGGCCACTGCAACCGCCCGGCCCCGGCGTCCGGACGAGCACAGGGTCAGCGGGGACAGCCCCCAGCTTCAGCCCTGGGGAGTGCCTGGGCTTTTGCAAGCAGCCCCCCTCTTCCAGCAAGCCCCCCGCCCACCTTTCCCAGCTCCAGGTAGGCCCTAATTGGTGCGGGGCTGCTGCGGGCCGGTAACGAGGTGGGCGGGACTTAAACTCGTTCTGCGCGCCCGCATGCCCCCTAGAGGGAACGGCGCTCGGGAGCCACCAGGACTGACTCGCTGGCCACAAACCCTGCCCCGGCCCCCTGTCTGCCGTGGCAGCTGCTTCCTGGGGCCGCGTTCGTACCTTCCTCGGCGGAGACGCGATGGGCCGGCGCGTGGCCCCCCCAAGGGAAGATGGAGACGCCCGCGTCCACGTACAGCCTGTAGTAGCCTGCGATGAGGCAGGCCAGGTCTTTGGCGCTGTTTGACTCCAGCATCAGTGTCAGCAACTGCAGGGACAAGAGCTGTGCCAGGCTGTGCCTCGCGGCCACCGGCGGGGCCCTGCACCATGCAGAGGGCCCTTCCCAGCGCCCCGCCTGCCCCACCACGGGGAGGCATCTAAGTGCCCCATGCGGAGGGCCCTTCCCAGCGCCCCGCCTGCCCCGCCACAGGGAGGCGTGTCCCAGCACCCCACGCGGAGGGCCCTTCCCAGCGCCCCGCCTGCCCCGCCACAGGGAGGCGTGTCCCAGCACCCCATGCGGAGGGCCCTTCCCAGCGCCCCGCCACAGGGAGGCGTGTCCCAGCGCCCCACGCGGAGGGCCCTTCCCAGCGCCCCGCCACGGGGAGGCCTGTCCCAGCCCCCCACAGGGAGGAAAGGGAGACGGGTTTTTCTTGGCCGGCGAAGGCCAGCGAGCGGCTGTCAGAGGCATCGATTTCCCTTCCCCGGGTCCCGTCTTTTCTAGTGCTTCTCCCGCCTGCCTCCGCCGCTCCCCACGGCAACGTATGTGGCCCCCCCACACCTTCTCAAGTGGCGGTTGGGAGGAGAAAGCCAGGCGGGCCTCTCTGTTGCACGTGCTTGCTCTGCCCCCGTCCCCACCCTCCCCGTGAGCGCAGAGGAACCGCGGGCACCCTTCTGTGCAAGTGCGCGTGCGAGCGCACGCCCCTCGAGCCCTGCGTGCCTGAGCCGAGCCCCCAGAACCGTGTGGTGAATCGAACGAGCCCAGCGCTGTTAGCTGACACATGCAGTGTTTGCAGCCCACACGCCTGGGAGCGGCGGCAGGAGGCGGGGGGCTAGGACCCTGCACGCATGTCTAGGAAAAGGGCGACGGATGCTAATACTGTGTCCCCACGGGGGAGCTCCCCGCCGATCTGTCCTTGGCAGGCAGGGAGGGGAAGGGAAGCAAAACACGCCATGTAATCCACTGGGACAGTGCCTGCCCGCGCTGTACCCCTCGAACCACGGTAGCAATTACCCTGGCTGTCACCCTCCTGCCCCGTTAAACTCTGCCCGGCTGGTGCTCAGGAGACAGGCCCTGCCTTGGGAGCACGTGTGAACGCCCAGGGCTCAGGAGAACCAGGGGACGGTCCCACCCCCACGTTCCTTCGCACAGCAAAGCAAACCCTCCCGGCCTGCCGGCGGCGTGTAACTGGCAAGGCCCAAGCGCAGCTCTCCCAGCACGCGCCCTGCGACCCCGCAATTACCTTCACGTCCTGCAGGTAGATTTTTACCGTGCTCACTTTCTCGGACTCCTCGCTGAACTCCAGCCTGCTGATGTTCGCGAACGCGGCCAGCGGCGTGATGATGTTGAGCTTGTTGTTGATAATCTGGCTGATCCCATACTTGGCTCCCACCAGCAGGGCGACGTACGACTCCCTGTCCTGCAGCTGCGGAGACGGGCGGGATGGGATCCAGCAAGCTAAGCAGTGGCCTTGGGACGCGGTGGGGGCAGTGCCCCCACTCCTGCGCTCTGGCCTGGCACGTTTCAATGAGGGGCAGCCGCCGCGGGCCATGGCACCATGGCACCGTAGCCTCGCTGCTGTTTCTAGCGCGCTAGCTGCCACGCCGTGCTGGGGGACCCTCCCGCCGCAGGGCTGGCTCTAGGGTTCGGGGATGGGGGCAGGGGAGGGCTGCTGTTCCAACAAGCTGTCTTCCAGAGGGCCAAAGTCTGGTTCGACTCCTGGGCAAGCTGCAGGGCAGCGCTGGGGAGATGTCGCAGCCGAGGTGAAGAGGTGGCTTTTGACTCTCAGCTGTTAAAAACCATGAGCCATCCTGCCTTGCAGAAGGCCTGCTTTGCTCAAGAGGAGGCTTGGTCAATTTCAGCATGGCGCTTAAAAAGTGACTCCCCGTGCACGAGGTTGTATTGCACGGCAACACAACACACACAGAATGGCTGGCCAGAGAAATCACTGAAACAAAGGCACATACCATGAGGGTGGCATTAAAGATTTTCCCACTGTACAGTTTCAGGTCTCCAAGGATCTGCAGGTAGCTCAGCCGCAGAGCGGTGGCCGAGAGGGCGTGCTTGGAATTGAAAGAAAAGAAACTTTGCTGAGAAAATTACAACCCTACCTCTGGGACACGTGGGGTGTGCGGGTGAAAGGTTTCTGATTGGTTCTTTTACACTGCACAAGACTGGGTAGTGCTCGCTCTCTCATGCACACACACGCACAGAGGACTGGGTGGTGCTCTCTCGCTCTCGTGCACACGCACAGAGGACTGGGTGGTGCTCTCTCTCATGCACACACAGGCACAGAGGACTGGGTGGTGCTCTCTCGCTCTCTCATGCACACACACGCACAGAGGACTGGGTGGTGCTCTCTCGCTCTCGTGCACACACGCACAGAGGACTGGGTGGTGCTCTCTCTCATGCACACACAGGCACAGAGGACTGGGTGGTGCTTGCTGTCTCGTGCACCCCCCCCCCCCCATGGCAGCAGTGGAAATCCCCTTCTGGATTTCTGGCCCCCACCTGTGTGCCCTGTTTGGCAAGGGCCGGACTGCCCTGTGCGGAAGCCGCCCACGCGCAGGCAGTGCTGGGGAAATGGCTGTGAGCATGCAGAGGTGCAGTGCAGCCCTTGGCCCCCATGAACCCAGCATGCTGCGAGGTAGCCAGGCTGCCAGGAGTCCAGCTGGAGAAGGCTGGTTGGGACATCGTGCTAAGCCCATCTCAGTTCAGTCCCACGGGGCTGGGCTCCGGGGCCAGCTTCTGTCGTGCGACCCCGCACCTGTGCTCAGGTTCTACCTTCTGCCTGGGGTCCAGCAAGATCTGGTTCCTCTTCATGTGAAAGCTGATGGCTTTCTTGATGTCTTTGCCTTTCATGTTGCGGAGCAAAGTCGGGGATATGAAGTTTTCTATGCCCCAGTCCTTCCCGCCGTGAAGACAGAGCAGAGAGACGTTACGGGCTTGTCGCACAAATTCTCTGGCCTGTGTCACAGAGGTGGCCACGCCAGGCCTCCCTTCTGGACCCAACCCTTGAGATTCGGTTCAGAAAGTGCAGTTTGCTCTGCTTGAAAGGGTTTTATATTTTGGTGTCTTTTGGGTTAATTGTTCCCACCCACCTAAAGTTCTAGGCCAGCTGTTCCAGTGGAGACTGTTTCTAACGTACCAAGTGTTACTTGCTAATTAAGCCAACCAAGGTGTCATGTTATTGGATTTTGAGGGGAGCAGCTGGCTCACTGCTGCACCCACGGGGGGGTGTTCGCCCCAAAAGTGGTACAAAGGGGGCCATGTGAGGGGTCAAACAAAAGCTTACTTTCTACTGGTTCTGTATCTGCTCTTCATATCTCTGTATAATGTCTGTGTGGAGCTAGGAATCTGTACTCTGTATGGAGACTGGAAGTTTCTCTGTATGTGGTTGAGTAATGGGCCAGGAACGTTTGCCCATGGCCATGCTAATGAGCAAGTCTCCAGGGAACAATGGATCTCTGGAGGCCAAAGACGCACCTGGCCACTGGCCACGTGACTCTAGCCAGCTTGGAAGAAACCAGGAAGGAGGTATAAATATGCCATATGGCCGACTCCATGTGGTCTCCAGATCTGCTTCTGACCCCAGATGCGGCCTCGCAGGGAATCATGAGCCGGGAAGAACTGTGGACCCATCCTGCCATAGGATGTACACCAAGGACTGTTAAGCCAGCAGCTATAACATCTCTGCTAGAGCCTGCACCGAGAACTGGGAGATTCGATGCATGTAACGTATGATACTTTAGCAACCTCACTCTCAGGCTTTTCTTTCTTGTAGTAATAAACCTTTAGATGTTAGATTCTAAAGGATTGGCTCAGCGTGGTTTGTGGGTAAGATCCAGAGGGTAAATTGACCTGGGATCTGTGGCTGGTTTCTTGGAACCGGACAGAACTTGTTCGGGGTAGGTGAATTGGGTTCTAAGACCCCTCACCTGTGTATGAGGCCCGGGGCCATCTGGGGCACGGATATTGCTGGGGTGTCGGAGGGGTTTTGCTCCTGAGGTTTCAGGCAGGCAGCTGAAGCGCTCTGTGGGACTGGTTTGTGGCCTGTTTGGGAAGGTCTCCAGTCTGGGGGCCGTAAGGAGCCCCGGAATTTGAGCAATTTGCCCTGAGCGGACGCCCTCAGCTGTGCCCAGACCTGGCCCGGTCTGTCACACAAAGAGTTGTCTGTAGGGTTGCCGGATAGTTTCACCAAAAATACCAAACACCGCGGGAAAAAAATTGGTTGAGGGGAAAAAAAAAAAAGTTGTTGAGCAAAAAAGAAGAATGTCCCAAGTGGCCTTCCAGCCGAGAAAAACCGAAAATACTGGACATTTCACATGTCTGGTATTTTCTGGGTTTTTTTTTGCCGGACACATGCCACAAATACCGGGCTGTCCAGTCCAATACCGGACACATGGCAACCCTAGTTGTCTGTTGATGCGTTTGAGTTTTCCTTTATTTGATAGGGTGGGGGCCGCCCTTCTCCCGCCGCCGGGAGCGAGCCAGCTTCCATCCCGCGGGTGCCTGGCAGAGAACGTGCATGACTTACGCGATGTACTTGAAGGACACTTTCTGCGGCTGGGCACAAGCATAAATCCGCTCCTGGATGTGCAGGGCTGCCAGGCGCAGGGCCACGCTGCACTTCATCTCCACGGCAAAGCGCTCCTGGAGCACGTCGCTGCAGCTCTGCAACGCACACGGGCGGCAGGTGAGGTGCTGGGTCACGGCTGTGCCCCCTTGGGCCAGGCTCAGCCCTCTGACAGGCAGCTCACCAGTCCAAGCTGCTGGCGGAGGAATCGCTGGGCCACTCAAAGCAAAACAACGTCCACGCAACCCCTGGCCCCGGTTTAGCGAGAGGGATTGCAACGCCCCCCTTAGCTCAAACGGGAGGCCAGGGCTCAGGACGGGCAAGAGCACCACCGGCTCCGTGCGTACCTGCAAATAAAGGTATTCGAAGGTCACTGGGTCGTCTTGCAGCAGATCCAGCGGGTCCTTAGGGACGAAGCAGACTCTGAAGAGACACCGGTAGTCATGTGCGTCTTTCCTTTGGACCACCTGGAGCGAACAAATACACCCATGTGGCACGCGCCGCCCCGGCTGAAGACAGCATCCTCGACCGGCAGGCGCAGGGACGGCCTGGGGCAGCCCTTCGCCTGCGCAAGAACAAACCGCGTGGCGTCTCTCTGGCGACCAGCTGGCCGCTCTCTGCGTCAGCGCCTCTTCGGGAGCGAAGCCGCAGGAGGATTCAAGCCAGGGGAAGTCGAGGCCACTCGGCTGCAGAACTTAAGACAAGCCAGCCCTATTGCTGAGCTGTGCCGGCCCGTTGCACAGGGCTGGGCTCTGCCCCAGAGGGGCTACAGGTTCTCTTGGCTCAGGATACAACAAGCGGGTCTAGTCCTAAGCCAACAGCGCTCTTGTAGCATGGCAGACGCCTGGGGAACCACAGGCTGGCCCAAGGACCCCAGTCTCCATGGCATAAACACAGCCCCTGTGCAGGAGCAATGCTCCACACCCTGCTTTACCTCTTGCTCCCGCCAGGACGGGCTGGTCAGCGTCTGAGTGCAGTGTGGGACAGGAAGTACCTGGTAAATAGGGACCCCGTGAGAGGCGCTGCTCGTTGCAGGCGGCAGGCCCGGAGCGAGGTGCCTGGAGCCCTCACGCTCAGGCAGGGCTATTTCTCAGAGACATCCCCGGGCCAGCGAGGGCAGCCAGGCCAGGCGGCTGCGCCGTCCCTACTGAACGCACTCGCTCTGGGGAAGCACAGCTGCAGTTAGGTCTGGCACTCAGCTAGTGACTTCCCCACCCCCCCGCATCTCCCTCCATCCCCTTCCTGCCACCAACGCTCCCTCCCCTGCTCCATTCAGCCTGCACCAGCGGGGCCTCCTTGCAGGGTTGTCCGGGGAGATGCCCGTGCTGGGCAAGGCTCTGTTCGGGGACAGGCTGGCCCCGGCGGGCATGGCCACAGGCCTCACTGACCTGCTCGATGAGCTCCTCTTCGTGTAGCAGGTACACCTTGGCGATGTTGTACTGCTCCTCCAAGGCCAGGGCGAAGTGCTCGATGCAGTGGATGGACAGCTTCTCCTTCAGCGTGAGCAGTATGTCCTGCCAAGGGAGGCACCTGTCAGTCTGCCCCGGGCATGGGGGGATGGGAACCAAGAGGCGCTAGCGCCAGCTCCGCAGGGTCACACCCACCTTCCCGCTGCAGGGCTGGGCTGGAGCCTCCCTTCCCGGGAACTCGCGTTCCTGCCACCACCCAGCGAGGGGCCCCACGACCCGTATAGAGCAGGGGGCAGCAGGCTCATCTCGCTGCCTGCTGGGGGAAGCTGGGCCCTTCGCCAGCACTGGAGTCTAAGTTCTCCGCACGGCCCACACCTCCCACCTGTCTCGCCTCATCCTCACCGAGGAGGCAGCAGGGCTCCGAGGTTGTGCTGGACATCCGTGCGGGGACCCCTCTGCCTGCCTGACCCTTGCCCTCTGCCCTCTGGCCCCCCGGAGCGCAGCAGCCCCTGGACCAGTGTTTCTTAAACTTTTTAAGACCGAGGAACACCAAGCAATAATTTTTTTTTATGAGGGACACCAAGGATTTTGTTGAGGGGAAAAAAAAAAGTCGCCTGCCCCTTTAAGGGCGGCCATTTTGAATTCTGTTCTCCGCGGCACACCTCCGACTGCCTCGGGAACACAGTTTAAGAAACACTGCCCTGGGCGGAGCAAGCCCTGCCCCTGCGGCTCGCTGGATGAGGCCCACCAGCAGGGCCGCTCAGCCCCCTGCCCAAAGTCCCCGTGCGCGTCCGTCCCCGCTGCACCCCTGCGCTTGGCGCCTGAGCGGCTCCATGTGCAAACCGCCTGGCCCCTGCGGCTCCGCTGCTGTTGGTCTAGGTGCTGGGTGGCCCCAAAACCTCGGGCAATAAAAGCCCACAGCCCATTGTCCACCCCCGATCTGCTTGCCCTGTGGGGCCCCCTGGAGCTGGCAGCGCCAGCCAGCTCCTGGCAGAGCGGTCCCTTTGGTGGGAGCACCAGTCAGCCCCGGTACCTTCACCGTAGTGGTGGCGTCGAAGCGGAAAGCCTTGGTCTGCCCGTTCTCCAGGTACACCTTGAGGACGTTGGGCAGGCACAGAAGCGAGTTCCCCTGCGCGACAAAAGGGCCTGGCTGAGCGGCGCCAGAGCTCCGGGTGGGAGGTCTGGGGCGGGCTGCTGGCTCCTCTGCGCTCAGGCACCGCCTGCAGAGGGACAGGCAGAGCTGCCTCCGCCTCACTCCCCGTCTCAGCAACGCGCCCGGCTTGCGCCAAAGCGGCCCTGTGACACACTCCCCCCGGATGCAAACCCCACTCACCCCGGGGGCCCCCAACGAGGAATTTGCTCCAGTTCCTAGCAGGGGACCCCAGAGTGATGAGTAGTGCAGAGAAAAACAGCACAGGGATGGTGCCGGCATCCAGCCCCGGTCTGCTGGCCCCGCGCCGGAGCCTCCGGAGCCCGGCCCCTCGGCTGGTGCATCTTACCCACTGGCTCACGTTTCTCCCGGGCTTCAGGGGAGCCAGGCGAGTTCGGGGCCCGAGGAGGCTACTGGCGTAAATAAGAGATTGAGGCTGTTTTGTAGGGACAGCTCACAGGCCGCCTTGGAATCTCTGTGCAGAGCCTGGGCACGAATTAAACCCACGGGGTGTTGCTGCCGCTACATTCCCCAGCTGGGGGGATGGGGCCCCGCCCTTGGCAGTGACTGGGCGATCGCTCTGCTAGAGCAGCCCCGCGGCTAATTGTCCTCCCTCCTGGCAGGAGCCCACGGACTACTGAAAAATCAGTTCTAAGGAGCCAGGCCCAGCTCTTCCGTTGGCGTAACGGTCATCGCTCCGATGCCTGCAGGGCATGGTGCCCATTGCCCCTCGGCCGCCCTGCTTGCCTTCCGCTGCCCCTCGGCCGCCCTGCTCGCCTTGCGCCGCCCCTCGGCCGCCCTGCCCCTCGGCCATCCTGCTCGCCTTGCACCGCCCCTCGGTCGCTCTGCCCCTTGGCCACCGTGCCCCTCGGCCATCCTGCTTGCCTTGCGCCGCCCCTCGGCCGCCCTGCCTCTCGGCCGCCCTGCCCCTCGGCCATCCTGCTCGCCTTGCGCCGCCCCTCGGTCGCTCTGCCCCTCGGCCACCGTGCCCCTCGGCCATCCTGCTCGCCTTGCACCGCCCCTCGGCCGCTCTGCCCCTCGGCCACCCTGCTCGCCTTGCGCCGCCCCTCGGTCGCTCTGCCCCTCGGCCACCGTGCCCCTCGGCCATCCTGCTCGCCTTGCACCGCCCCTCGGCCGCTCTGCCCCTCGGCCACCCTGCTCGCCTTGCACCACCCCTTGGCTGCCCTGCCCCTCGGCCGCCCTGCTCGCCTTGCGCCGCCCCTCCCCTTGGCTGCCCTGCCCCTCGGCCGCCCTGCTCGCCTTGCGCCGCCCCTCGGTCGCTCTGCCCCTCGGCCACCGTGCCCCTCGGCCATCCTGCTCGCCTTGCACCGCCCCTCGGCCGCTCTGCCCCTCGGCCACCCTGCTCGCCTTGCACCACCCCTTGGCTGCCCTGCCCCTCGGCCGCCCTGCTCGCCTTGCGCCGCCCCTCCCCTTGGCTGCCCTGCCCCTCGGCCGCCCTGCTCGCCTTGCGCCACCCCTCGGCCACCCTACCCCTCGGCCGCCCTGCTCGCCTTGCGCCGCCCCTCCCCTCGGCCACCCTGCCCCTCGGCCATCCTGCTCGCCTTGCGCCGCCCCTCGGTCGCTCTGCCCCTCGGCCACTGTGCCCCTCGGCCATCCTGCTCACCTTGCACCACCCCTTGGCTGCCCTGCCCCTCGGCCGCCCTGCTCGCCTTGCGCCGACCCTCGGCCACCCTACCCTTCGGCCATCCTGCTCGCCTTGCGCCACCCCTCGGCCACTCTGCCCCTCAGCCACCCTGCTCGCCTTGCACCACCCCTTGGCTGCCCTGCCCCTCGGCCATCCTGCTCGCCTTGCGCCGCCCCTCGGCTGCCCTACCCCTCGGCCATCCTGCTCGCCTTGCGCCGCCCCTCGGTCGCTCTGCCCCTCGGCCACCATGCCCCTCGGCCGCCCTGCTTGCCTTGCACCACCCCTTGGCTGCCTTGCCCCTCAGCCATCCTGCTCGCCTTGCGCCACCCCTCAGCTGCTCTGCCCCTCGGCCGCCCTGCTCACCTTGCGCCGCCCCTCGGCTGCTCTGCCCCTTGGCGGCCCTGCCCCCCGCACAGAGCCCTGCAGTAAGTCCTGCCCTCGGATGGCAGGGCCGCTCTCACTGCAGGAGGGTGCCGGGGCCGCTCCCCGCGGGGTTGGCTCGGCGCAGGCGTGCCGAGGACAGGGGCACAATCCAGCAGGCTGTGCAGTGGTGGGGCTGTGCTCCGCCCGGCCCTGCCAGTGTCTGTGTGGTGGGCCGGGCAGAAGGGACAGGGCTGCCGCTTGCCAGGAAAGCAGGCGGCACGCCGCACCCCGCTGTCCGCTTGCGGGGCCCGGCACCACCCTTTTGCTCCCGCCAGAGGCGGCACCTGCCTTTTCCCTCCGCACGGAGCAGGAGCCCGCTGGCTTAGCGTTCGGCGTCTATTCGGCTGAGGGACTCGTTCACCCTCCTACCGGCCAGCTCCAAAAGGGTCCCACCAGCCCCGGGTGCCTCTTCAGGGACCACCCTCCTGGCGCCGCCAGTGCCAGTCCTGCACTCCCTGCGGCACCAGCGGGATGGCCGGGGCATAGGAGATTAAGAGGCCAGCAGTTAGATTAGGGCTCCTTCCCTGGCCCTGCCTGCCCTAGCTCCGCAGCACGTGCGCCCAGCCCGGCGGAGGCAGCGGCACGTGAGCCGGTGAGGAAGTGTGTGCCGACGAGGCGTTCCCCAATCGGGGCCCAGCCCGGGTTCGATCCCACCCCTTCCTCAGTGGCAGCAGAGCCCATGGCCCGGCTGGCAGGCAGGGCAGGGGCCCCCCGGCGGGAGAGACCTCGGTTCCTGGCAGCCGTACTGGTGGGCGAATTCGGCCCTCAGAGCGCGGACACTCAGCCGGAGGCGCTGCGGAGACCCGGCCCTTGGGGTGCTCGGGGTTTGGCAGCAGCCTGAGGGGCGCAGGGACCGGCTCTCCGGCAGCACCCTGGGTCCTTCCCAAGGGCCTGGGGGCGGGAGCAGGGGCCAGTGCTGAGCGCTGCTGGCCCAGGCCAGTTCGGCAGGGGAGAAGGTGGCACACAAGGGCCATCACGCTGGCGCAGGAGAGAGGAAGGGTCTGACTGGCTTGGGGGGGCGCCTCAGACAACGCCTCTGAGCCCGGCAGGTGGAAGGACGAGAAGCCCCTTTCGGACTTGTGGCCACAAACAGGGTCGGTGGCTCCCGGGCAGTGGCGCCTGTCCGAGACGCTACCAAACTGGTGGCTGTTTTCTGTGACATGCCACGGGCTCCCCGCAGTGGCCAGGCATGGCCCCAAGCGTCCCAGCTCCGTGTCCTCTGCCATGCTCCCTGGCCAGCACTGGATGGACACGCTGCACCCTCTGTGCGTCTCCGGCTGCTGGGACACTGGACGGCTGGACCCCCCGCTCGCCGGCCACCGCAAGCCAGGGCTGCCGATGGGACACAGCTGAGCGTGGACTGTCGCCAGGGGGTGTCTGAGTCCAAACCGCCGAGGGCGGCCCTCGCTGGGGCCTTACCTCAGCAGAACGCACCCCGGAGCCGCAGGCAGCGCCAGGTCGACAGAATTCTTCCTCTCACCCGCCTCCCGCCGCTGGGCAGGGCGGAGCAGCATTGCACCGCTGCAGCGAAGGGCAGACACGCCCGCAGGCAAGTCACAGAAACAGCTCCCCTGCCACGGCTCACGTCTGGGAACCCGTCTCAGAGACGTGTCAAGTGCACTAGGCAGCGCTACCCACTGAAACGGGACCCACGCGCCTGGCTGGACCCGGGCACAGAGGCTTCCTCGGCAGGGAAGAAGGGCGTGAATAAGCAGCCATTTCCAAGGCATTCCAGGCAGCCACGTGGAACCACATCGACCCTGGTCACGCGCGGGGCAGAAACGCGACCAACCCAGTGAAGGGAGCGCCAGGTTTAATGAGGGCCCTGCTCTGTCCTCAGCAGCACTCTGCGCCGTGCTAACGGCGCTCAATGCCAGCGTGTGTTTAGTGCCACGTGGTAGGGACGGACAGCGGGTAGCCACCACTGCTGCCGCGCAGCCACCACTGCTGCCACACTGCCACTGCACAGCCACATAGCCACCACTGCCACCGCACTGCCACTGCACAGCCACCAATGCCACTGCACAGCCACATAGCCACCACTGCTGCCGCACTGCCACTGCACAGCCACCACTGCCACTGCACAGCCACGTAGCCACCACTGCCGCCGCACTGCCACTGCACAGCCACCACTGCCACTGCACAGCCACGTAGCCACCACTGCCGCCGCACTGCCACTGCACAGCCACCACTGCCACTGCACAGCCACGCAGCCACCACTGCCGCCACATTGCCCCTGCACAGCCACCACTGCTGCCACGTTTCCACTATTGCCACCACGTAGCCACCAGTGCTGGCATGCAGCCACCACTGCCGCCATGCAGCCACGTAGCCACCACTGCTGCTGCGCAGCCCCTGGGAGCAATTTCGTGGCACACCGACCTGAGAGTGTCCATTCACCAGCACCTCCTCGGCAAAGCGAACCTTGACGGGGTTTGTCTTCAGCCGGGCCCGCTTCTCGGCCGTGAGGAACGAGGACTTGGGGCCGCCCTGGAACACACCGGCGCGGGACGTGAGCACACGCTGCATGGCCACAGGCCTCTGTGGCCCGGCTCAGCGGTTCGCGTCCGCGGGCCAGTCTAAGCAGCGCGAAGGCCTGGGCCTGCCGCCCAAGGACTCCTGTGTGACCGGCCAGGCTGCCCCAATGCGGGTCTGGCCGGGCGCGCACCCTTCCAGCACCGGGCGCCGGGCTGGGCTGCGTGCGAGGTCTGGGGTGAGGCTAATCCCAGGTGTAATTGCGGGTTCCAGCCCCCTTCCCTTGGCCCGTCCCACGCGTGGGCGCCCTGGGGCCGGCACTGGGGAGAAAGTCTTGGGTTCGCCGTAACAAGCGTGTGCTCTGGACTGAGCGGCAGCCCCTCTACGGCTTTGGATGCACCACTCCCACCGCGCACCCCACCTGGCTGGGCTCTGAGCCGGGCCAGTCCCGCGGGGGCCAGCCCTGTCCCCGCCGCGGGCTAACGCCCGCTTGCAACGGAGCAGCCTCGCGAGGGGCTTCGAGAAGGCCATTTACCGAGGTGCAGCGCAGCACGGTGAGGAGGAGCGAGTCTTCGGGGTCCCTGAAACAGACACATGCAGTTAGCAGCAAACAGGGGCCTGCTGGCCCGTTCAGTGGCGTACAGTGTGCTCTGCCCTGCCCCATCTTTCTGCTTTACCTGCTCTTGTGGGGCCTGGGGGAGCACTGGCTTGGGGTGGCATGGGGAGCCTGGGGGCACTGGCTTGGAGGGGCTGGGGACACTGGCTTGGGGAGCTTTGGGGCTTGGGGAGCCCGGGGGCACTGGCTTGGGGCCTGGGGGCACTGACTTGAGGGCCCTGGGGGAGCTCTGGCTTGGGGAGTTGGGGGGGGTCAGGGGGAGTCTGGGGGGGCACTGGCTTGGCAAGGGGGTTTCCGCTCTGCTCCACCCACTGCAGGTGCCCTTCAGCAGAAAGGGGCCTGGGCCACGCAGGGGGAACTGGTTGAAAACATCCCATTGGACTGGAAGATGGAGCTGCCTCAAAGCTGAAAAGTTCTGTGGGGACGTGTCAGCTTGGACAAAACTGCAGCGTCCTCCTTTCCCCCCAGCCGGGCAGAAGCGCTCCATTTGAAGAAGGCCAAAGCGCTTCACCTGGGCTTTGTTTGGATCTGTTCCATTGGCCCTTAGATTTCATCTCGTGTATGAATATCCAGTGCGTGCACGTGAAACCGAGTCAATTCGATTTGCTATTTGACGTATTAGCACGTGCTGACAGTATCCAAAGGAAACATTTCTAGGGGCCAGACTCCAAGTGGTTTGGAATTTGTGTTCCATGGGAAATGTCAGCTCTTTGTTCCGACGTGGAACTCCTTCCGCCCACCCGGAATGTCGATTTCTCCTGGAGCGGAAATTTGGCATTGCCATTCGTCGGCATACCAGCGATGTGTACTGCGAGCGGGTTTTTGCATCCAGAGTGTAACCCATGCCCACGCGGTATGGCACTCTGTCCCCCTCTAGTGGTGGCTGGCCTGCACGGCAAGGTAGAAGAACCGGCGGTACCGCCTTGGCTCGCCCGCCTAGCTCTCCAGAGGCGCCGGCTTTCTCTTGCACGGGCACGTGCAGCCTCCAAGGCCCAGCCCACGCCTGTGTCTGGTGCACTGGCTGTGAATGACACGAGGAATTGCCCCGGGGAACAGCCACGAGTGCCTCGGGACCGGGGTTATGTCACTTTGCTCCAGCAGCCCCCGGAGTGGCCAGCACCCCGCGCAGGCTCCTACCTCAACAGGCCTGCTGCCTGCTCTATAGAAACGTGCTCCACGGCTTCATGGTTTATGCTGAGGATCTGATCGCCCGGCAGCAGCTTCCCATCGGCCGTGCCTCCTAGCAGAGAGCAGCAGCACGTCAGCCACTAGGCCGTGCAGATCCCAGCTCTCGGCGCTGCCCCCCACCGCGAGAGAGCCTTTCTCTCCTTTGCCCCACGCTGCAGGTGTGGGCTACTGGGCAACGCGCGGCCCCCGGGCAACTGCAGACACCAGCCAGCGGTAGTAACCCCGGTGCCCAATGGCCCCGCCTGCTCCCCGACTCTGACCAGCTGAAATCAAAGGCCACGGGCGTGGGCAGAACGGCTCCCCGTGACTCCCGAGGGCGTGGTCCAGGCCCAGGCCATGGTGTGCAGTGCGGAGGGGCCAGGGGAAGGGAGTGCAAGCTGCCACGGGGGCGGTGCGGGCTGCTGGCTGGGGGGGTAGGGATGGGGGGAGGTCACCTGAGGACAGGGAGTGGCAAAGGCAGGGTGTGGGGCGGCATGCGTTTGTGAGGGCAAGGCCAGCAGGTCGAGATGGGGCAGGGGATGCAGACGGAGGGCGGGTAGATGGAGGGGAATTCCCACCGCCCAGGGCAGGGTCCGTGAGGTGGTTTGTCCGGCCTCAGCGGCGCGTTACGGGGAAGGGCTCGCGCACTCTTCCCGGCCTCTCTCGGCTGCGCCTGGCTGGGGCCCTGAGGGAGGCTCAGGGGAGGCCAGGAGACTGTATCCTACGCCTGACCCTGACAACAGCCAGCTCCAGCCCAGGGACCCCGTGCCTGGACCCGCGGGGGGGGCACAGGGCTGGCTGCGAGCCAGGCCGGAGGGGAGCGTTGGTGAAAAGCGGTGTTGCCGCGACAAGGCCCCTCCCCACGGACAGCGCTGCCCAGTGGGCGGGGGGAGAAGTGGGAGAGAGGGCGGGGAGGGGCCCTCCAAGCAACCCCAGGCAGCCAGACAGTTGTGCATGGTGCTCGGTTACACGTCAGAGAACTCCCCGCGCGTGGGCCCCTGCACAGCGACCTGGGGCGGCCGCAGCCCGGGGAATCGCCACGCGGCGGCCGACGTCTCCTCTCGGGCCCAGGCCCCGCTCGACATGGACACAGCCCGCTCGGCTCCGGGCCGTGGCGGAGGGGGCAGCGTGGAATCCGCCGCTGCGCGGGGGCTGAGCCCTGCCCTGGGCGGCTTTCCTCCCGCCCTCGTGCGGGGACCGGGGGCACCAGTCCTACCTGCCGCGACGGAGGCGACGGTGAGAGGCAGGTTGGGCGAGATCTCAAAGCCATAGTTCCCGAGGAGCAAATCCTTGTGTATGGTGAGCGTGAGCGTCACGCGGCTGCCCGGCTGGCCCAGGCCCTCAGAGGCGACGTCCCCCACCGAGGATCTGCCCCTGAGCATTCGGACAGGGTCGAAAGAGAGAGCCGGGGCTCGGACTCGGGTCCAGCGCTGCCCGCAGCGGACACAGCCCCGTCTGTGCGGCTGCAGCTGCCGACTGTTCCCGGGACCGGCCCCGCGCAAGAGGAAATGACAGTGAAAGCCAGCACCCCGGCCCGAGAACAATGCCCCCAGGGCAGGAGCAGCCCGGCCTCAGGCCGGCCCCCAGCTCCCCTCCAGGGGAGCCCAGGGAACCAGACGTGCCCTGCAGCCTGCCCTCGCCCCGGCCGTCTCCCTGTCACACCGGGCCCTGATCACACCTAGTCCTGCAGGGAGAGCAAGGAACTTCCGAGCAGCTACGTCCTAGACCCTCTAGGGCTGGACAGGCCAAAGGCAGCATCTGAACCCCTGAGCCCCGCCGGCGCCAGCCCAGTCAGCCGGGGCGACTCGTTCTCCCACGACGCCCCATTCCCAAGCTGCCTTAGGCCAGGTCCCACTCCAGCCGTCTCCAGCCCACCTGCCTCTGGCCGGGGAGTGCAGGAAGGGGGTCCCTGCCCGGCACAGCTAGGCCGGCAGGAGCCCCGGGGCGAGCTGGTGTGGAGTCCTGCCGGCAGGCAGGTTTGCTCAGGGACCTGGTATGACCTAGCCCCACACAAGAGCGACTGCGCCTGTGCTCGGGGCACAGCGCCTCTGGCAAACCGTTCTTGTGCACACAGCCTCCAGCTTCTAAGGGCTCGAGGGGCCCGGGCAGGAGGCACCACCAGAGCCTGGGGGCCACCAAGGGGTGGGTAGGGGTAGCAGAGTCCACGCCCACAGGGCGACACTCCTCCCCACAGAGAGAGGGAAAGCACCACGGCCTCCAGCGGGGCCCGCACAGCGCCACGGGCAAGGCTGGGCCATACGCCCCTCGGCAGAACGCCGCGCTCTCCTTGGGAGCCTCGCCCGCTTCGCCAGGGCTGCTGTGGGGTGGGGACCTGCCCCGGCTGGCCCCACCTCCTGGGCTCTGCCAGCGGGAAGGGCGTTTCTATGCACTAGCCGGCTTGGTGGGATGGAGTGCGCTCAGCACAGCGACCGGAGCACAGCTCCCACTGGCTCGCCAGCCTGCCCAGCAGCCGCAGGGGAGCGGGGGGAGGCAGCCCTCAAGTCGGACGGGGCCGGTGGGTCTCAGCGCGCCAGGAGGGAACGCTGCTCTTCCCCATCGCCAGGCAGCCGGAGCGGTGCCCCTGACCCCACATTCCCCACGGGGGGGTTAGGATGTGTCAGGACACAGCTCGGCCGCTGCTTGCCCAAGGCGTGGCATGCGAGGGCCGTTGGGAAGTTCCGGCTGGCGCGCAGGGGACGGCTCCCGACCAGGGACTGGCTCTGTAAGCGCGCCGACTCTGCGCAATGCCCACAGCCAGGCTTCCCGGCCCGGCAGCCGAAGGTGCCTCCCAGAGCCAGCGGGAGAGCACGCCGCTGGCCTGTGGGGAACGGCTGCTCTGATGCCGCAGGGCTTGGGACCAGTTCACGGGACGCGGAGCTCCGCGTAGGGAACCGGCGTGTCCCCACGAGCCGGGCTGGGCACTGCTCGAAGAAGCAGGGCTCCCACCGTCTGGGAGCGTGATAGCGTCTCTGGGCCTCGCTCCCCACCCACGAGAACACCCGCGGAAGAAGGGCTGGACGGGGTGGAGGCTGGTCCTCGCTACAGGGATTTCTAGGGTCTGGAAAGCTGGTGGACTGCTTGTGTCATCAGCCAGGGGAGGGCTTGCTGATTCAAACCCCGTCTGCTAGAACAAAAGGAAAAACTAGGCAGCACTTTAAAGACTAACAAGACGGTTTATTAGGTGATGAACTTTCGTGGGCCAGACCCACTTCCTCAGATGCCCACGAAAGCTCATCACCTAATAAACTGTCTTGTTAGTCTTTAAAGTGCTGCCTAGTTTTTTCCTTTTGTTTTACCAAGCTCAGACTAACCCGGCTACCTCTCTATTACCTGTCTGCTAGCTTAGGCTAAGTTTGCATTTGTGTGGATTTGCTAGGCACTCCGCTTTGATCCGTTTGCTGTCACACACTTAACATCCCCGAGTCCCTAGTTAATAAACTTGCTTTGTGTTGTATCTTAACCAGTGTGTTTCGTGTGACGTGTCGGGGAAAATCTCAGCTCCTCATTCGCCCCAAATCCCGGAAACTTTTCATTTTCAGTTTGCCCCCAAACACACTTTCCCCACAGACCCATTCATGGCCCCTCACTCTGGGGCACGCCCCATGAGGTGTGGCGCACCGTGCTAGCAGTGGAGAAGGAAGCTGAGATGAGATCAGAGACGCTGTAGGCCAGGATACTCACTGCGTCCGATGCTGCTTTGTACCAGACCTGCCCCTGCAATCGCACAGGAATGGCACACAGCACGGAGAAACACAAGCCCGTGGAGACAGGGCCAAACCTGGGCTCCCTCATTCCAGGCTGCGCAGTTTGTTATCCACTCATCTTCCTACTGATGAGTGCGGTGGGCTGCCTTGCCAGGTGCTACCCGTCCTGCAATCGCCGCCGCAGCTGGCCCGCAGGGACTAGCGCTGGGCTGCTTATGAAAGCCGTGCAGGCTGTGTCCTAGAACATACGGCGCGTGGGCCCCGAAAGGAACGCGCCCGCCCCGGGATCTCAGACCGGCCCTCGCTTGCTGGAACGCAGCTCGCCAGCGCCCGAGTAGCAAAGATCCTGTTCCGGAAAACGTATTTACCTGGACATGCTCTCCCGAGACCGGCGGAGCCATCTTGCTACCATGTGCTCTAGCCTACGCGCTTTTTGCGTGTCTGGAGTAAGTTAGTCTCCAGATCTTCCATCTACCTGCGGAAGACAGAGGTTATTACACACTTGGGGCGCGGGGATGGCCCGGCTGGATGGGACCAGCGGCGCACTGCCCATCTCAGAGGGAAGCCAGTACCGAATGCAGGGGGCAACAGACCTGCACTCGCGAGTTCTGCGATTCCCAGCCCACACGGGGAGGTGTGTTCCTAGGCCCAGAGTGGAGCTCTGAGACAGGAGTGTCGACAGCCCGGCTAAAATGCCAGGACGCTTCTTGTCCCAGCATTTCCATTTCACAGCTCAGAGCCCGGCAAGGCCTGCACAGGGCCCGGGCGGTGTGCCAGCCGGCTGCATGAGACTCGGCGGCACCCTCTGCACCTGCGGTCAGCCCCGGCGCTGGCACAATGTGTGCTACCAGCTGGAACACTCTGCACAGGGCCGGGTCGGAATGCACAGAACAGCCAAGTGCAGCTCCTGTGCCCCAGGCTGGTCACACATTCGGGGAGACAGGCTCTGGCCCGGGGCTGCTGGTAACACCCCTGGTTTCTATCGCAATTCCCACCCCCTCCATTGGTGGGAACACCCCAGAATCGCAGCTGTCCTTTCTGATGACTACGCCTCTAGCCCCCACTGTCACCGTGCAACGCCCCCAGGCCTCCGCTGCCAGGCGGTAGCAATGAAAACCACCTGGCTTGTGCTATTCCTGCAGCTCATGGACTTGGGCGACCCCAGCTCAGTGGCGGACCGCTCGGCTTGAGAACGGTGGGATGCAGTCTGCGCTCCAACCGTGACCCCTTTATCCTTTAGGGACACATGGGAAGATCCACCACTTTGTCAGACCCCACATGCCGGTGCGGAGACGGGCGGTTTTCAGCCTTCTCTTCATTTGCAGACCCCGACACGGCTTTGAATGGAGGTGTGGATCCCTGCGGAAATCTGAGACAGTCTGTGCAGCTCCAGCGGCCTGCTGGCCCCAGGCTGAAAACTGCCCTAGAGGAACCCCGCAGGGCTACTGCGTGGAGAGCGCCCAACCAGTCTCGACCATGTGAATGTCACAAGGACAGGTTGGGTATCTGCTGCACTCGCTCCTCATGAGAGTGAGTCCGGCTAATCGCTGTACCCCCTCCCGCTCCCCAGCTGGCAGCAGTCCGCCCGTGCACAGAGAGGTGATTCTCGTGCGCTGCAGCAGCGCTCGGTCCCAGGTCTAGAGGGCTGCGCCCCTCCAGATTATTCCAGTTGTACACACGTGCAAATCCACGTGCGACATGTCAGCTCAGGCAACGCAGCTGCGAGCTGCGCAAACACCTAGGTCCAGCCAGATGCCAACGGTGCCACTGAGTGTCCAGACTCCTGAGACGGGCAGCAGCGCTGGGGAGGAAAAGCCCACCGGGCCGGGGGCAGGGAAACTCCCCTCAGGCCTTTCTCCATCGCCGGCGGGGCATTCGCCAGCTGTCTGGCTTCCGCTTGCACGCAGGGGAGGGGGCGCCGCGCCAGCTGTCCTGGGGAGAGGCATGTCCCTGCAGAGCGCCGGCCCGGGCCCCGCCGGGGACAGAACTGGGTGCCAGTGGAAACATGGAGGTGGGCCGGGAAGCCAGGGGAACTGCGGCCACTGAGGAATGGGGCTGACCCGGCGTTCGCACGGGGAGGAAGGGTGTGAAAGCTGGCGGCTGAACAAAAACACCGGTCCACGCCAGCTAAGCCTGCAGCCCAGGAGTGAGCACTGGGAGGGGGCGGCCCAGGGACAGCCGACCCCCGTCTGGCCGCCTCGTTGCCTGCACCCACGTCGCTGAGACGCGGCTGGATCCCTGCGGACCCACTGGCAGGATGCTCCGCTGCTGCTGGGGCTCTGGGCTGGACGTGGTGCAATGGGGTGGGTCCAGGTCCCCCTACCCCTCCATCCCTGGGGCGGCAGCCTCCCCACCGGAAGTCCAGAGCCAACACACTGGGCACTGACCCGCCTGCCTGGCTTGGGGGCTGCCCCCGCACAACCTCGCGCCCTGCCTCGTACCTGGGCCCCCCGCTAATCGCTGAGGGCCGGAGCTCCTTGGACTCTGCCCTGCCTGGGGGCTCGTGCCCCCGAGCCGGCTCCTTGCCCGGTGCAGAGGATAGCCCATCCGGCCCCCCTTCCAGGCTGCCTTCTGCACAAGGCAGCGGGCGGCCTGGCCTCCCTCCACGATTGACAGCCTGACCGCTGGCCGCTTTCGCCCGAGGACGACTGACCCGCCAAGGCAGCGCAAAGCCTCGAGCCCATTCCCCGCTGCCGGGCCAGCGCCTTACACACGGCTGCGGGATGGCCTTCGCCCTCTGCTCCGGCCGGGCTGAGAATGGAGTGCGGGCCGCAGAGCCGTGGCGTTTTCCTGGGCGGTCACAGCCCCGTGCAGCGACAGCCAGGCGCCACGAGCGACTGCAAGCCACGCAAGACCAAAATCCACATGCTCCTCCTGCCGCCCGTCCACCCCCTCCTGCAGCCGCCCTGAAAGGGGCAGGGAGCCGGAGCCCCGCTTCCGAACAGCGCGGGGCGCTGGAGTTTTTTTTATCTGGGTGGAGATTTTGAGGCAGAGAGACAGGACGCCCAGAACGCCGCCTGCACACAAGTCATTCGGGTATTTCTACACAGGGACAGTCGAGTTCCTGCGCCGAGCCTCCGTCTCCATCTCTGGAGTAGAGCTAAATGCCACGGGGGCTTTTCCAGTCACACCCTGTCTGGTCGGAACCACGGCTACCTCCAAATGGTGACAGCCAAGAGTCTCTTGTTTCTTCAGTCAGCGGGCGCTGCTGGTTTGACAGACAGAAATAAGATATTCTAGTCCGGCGAGCCCTGCAGAACTAACCAGCTCTGAGGGCAGGAGCCAGATAAATTCCTGCTAACGAGTCTGTCACAGGATTCCAGCTACAAAGTCTCGGCCTAGGGATGAGTCAGAAGTGCATCAGCTTGGTTTTTGGATCCCAAGGTGAATGGGCAAAGTCTACAGCTGTGTCCACAGTCCGTTCAATGAGGGCAAAAAAGCATTTTTCGAAGTCCAGTCCCGCATCTCGCTGCGACATGGCGCAGAGTCGCTTTTCACGCATGAGAAGAGCGGAAAAAGCTGCAGGCCCCCTCTGGATCCACCGTGCTCAGAAGTGAAAGGCAACGCCGGGCCGACGTATTACTCCAAACCGCACGGAAGTAGTAGACTGGCATTACGCTACAGAAGGAAAACCAGCCTTTTCTCGCTCATTTTATACTCCAAGTGGAAGGCCCGGCAGGCAGGGCCAGCTTTTTGCTGGGGAGGGAAGTCCCGTTAACCGTTAAACGCTAGGTGTAACCGGTTAGCTGACTAAATGTGGGCAGGTGGGGGGCCGCTGGGGCCAGGTTGGAGAGCTGCCAGAGATGGAGGGGGGGCTGCTCCAGCCCACGCTGGTTAACCAAAAGCATCACCCAGGGAACCAGTCACATCCCCACTTTGTGTTGTGTGTGTACAGCCCCTGGCAGGGTGGGGTCCTGGCCCACGACGGGGGCACCGGGGGCTGTGCACTGTGGATGATAAATAATAGTCAGTAGCATCGGTCCAGCTGCAGAAGAGGGCGGCGGGGTGCCAGGAGAGACATACAAGACGCCCGCACTGGGGCCGTGCAAACCCAGCTGGCCTCGGACTCAATGTGACCACCACGGCGGTTCGATGAATCTGGGCCTGGCCCTCGGTCCCCAGCTCTCCCCCCACTTTCACTTCTTCAGGGGCAGCGGCCCGGCTCCGGCGCCAGTCCTCAGGGAGCGGCTGTGCAGCCTAGTTCCCCTCCTGCCCCAGTGGGGCAGCAGGAAGGAGCACATTCCCCAGCGTGTCCTCGGGGTGGGTGGCCATGTTTCCCAAAGGGAGAACAGGACACTGGTTGGGGCTGGCTGAGGGCCCCCCTGCCCCGGCACGGGGCTGACCCAAGCTGCTCCCTGAGCCCCGCCCATCCTCTGCGCGAGGCCGGAGCTGGCCCGAGGGCCCCAAGCCCTGCCTGCCCCCAGCACAGGGCTGACCTCGCTGCTCGCCTCCTCTGTGACAAAGCCGATCGGCAGGCTCTGGAATCCCCCCCGCCGTGCTGTGAGCGCCTCCGTCTGTGAGACGGCCAAGAATGGCCCGGGGAGCAGGCCGTCCCTTGGGCAGCTGCCCGCACTGCGCCGGGACTGTGCGGGCACCTTGGAGACAAGCTGCAGCGGCTGGCAGGAGACATAGGCGGTCGCATAGGGCAAGGGGGACGTCGCAGTGCAGGCGGACCCTGGGAAAGCAGAGCAGGCCGGTCAGGGGTGCGCAGGGTGCGCGCAGGTGGCACAGACGACGACCACACGCCGAGGGCGCAGCTCCAAACCAGGGAGCCGTGCTGCTGGGGGCGCCCCTGGTCCCCTGCATGCAGAGTTAAGTGCACCCAGCAGGAATACGCTGGACCGCCTCTCGGCTCGCTCCGAGACCGCAAGCTCTGCCTGGCAAGACAGGCGTGTGGCTGCAAGAGCCGTTGTCCGGGCCCGTCCCCGAGACTGCATCCGGTCCCTGTCCATCACTGTCCCGACACGTCCCACGCAAACGTCTCCCCTCCCCAGCCTGCCCCGGCCGACGGAGCGCGCCCAGCACCGCCGCGATGGCGATTCCTGCCTCTGCCCGGCCCCATCGCCCGCCTCTGACCGCTCCCGACAGAGGCCTTTGTGCGCTCGCTCGTGCTCGCCCTGCCTGCGGGCCCCCCACACCGCTCGGCCCATCCCTCCGCCGCCTGCCCAGGCCTGCCCGCCGGCACAGCCCCCCGGTGCCTGGAGCCCGCGTGGCCGACGCTGAGCTCCGTCTCCCTGGCCCCAAAGCTGTGTCAATCCACACGAGCGGTCGTCTTTCGGCCCAGTACTGCCGCTGCCTGCCACCTCGGCCAGCAGCGCCTTCCCGTGTGCCCCGAGCAAGCAGTGGAAAGCCCCTCGCTGCCCGGGTGGGGGCAGGGGAACCCAGCTGGCAGTGCCGCGCCGTGGAGCTGCCAGTCCGCTCCCCGGATTCCGCCTGTTCGGGGCGGGAGCGCAGGGCTGGGCCATGGCGGCCTTTGGGCGACTCCCACAGCGGGGAGGCGAGCGGCGAGTTCGCCCCCGGGCCCACTTGGAAAGGAGACCCGGGCGCAGCGCGGGGGCCGGACTGCACCACCAGCAGCAGGCCTGTTGTGACTTGTGTCCTGTTCGCTAATTAGCACTAATGGGTTAATGCGGAGCCAGGCTCCCCGCAGGTGCCTGTCCGTTCATTTCATCCGGGTGTGGGCTGTGGAGCTATGGCCGAAGGCAACCGTGGCTTCTGGATTATTCCATCCCCACTTGCGTAAAGTACTGGGGCAGAGCCTACGGGGGCTTCTCCGCCTCGCACGGGCCAAGGGAGGCTCAGGAGTCCGAGGGGGCCCGTAACGCCTGCCTCCTCTGCTGTCATTCCCCACGGCAAGAGCCCACGCCGCTCTCACCAATGGCCCTTCTGCCCAAGCCTCGCCCGGGGCAAAGGGTCTGGGGTGTGAGGCCACCGTGCCCCATCTGAGCACGAGCCCTCTGCTCTGAGCACGGCGGCCATGCAGCCTCGTGGCACCGCCTCTCTGGGACCTGCCGCCCCAGGCTGCCAGCTGGCCAGACCTGGCGTAAACACTTGTGGTTATTTTCCTCCGTCCTTACTGATCTGATGGACGCTGTTTCCCAGGACGTGATGAAATGCGCTGGCACCTGGGAACGGCACTGCAGGGAGAATGCGCAGCGAGCAATTGCAGCACTTGCTGGAGGAGACGCCCACTGCAGGGCTATGGGCACAGGAGATGCATGTTCCTGGAAGAAAGGGTGGCTCCGTTGGCGGGGAACTCGCCAGAGATCTGGGTTCAAATTCCTGCTCTGCTACCAACTTGTGACCTTGGGCAACTCACGTAACCTCTCTGTGCCTCGGTTTCTCACTGCCCCAGGGGGATATTAGCTCTGTTGGCACCCAGAGTGGGGGCAGATAAATGGCTGACAGATTGTGAGGCACCCGGCACTACCAGAGTGGGGCCACGCACGTCCCACAGATGAGAGATCCCGAGGTCAGAAGGCGCCCAACACTAGACGGATCCCATCTCCTGCGCAGTGCGGGACATGGCCTTGCGCACACAGAGAGCCAGCTCCGGCCCCATGCGGGACATGGCCTTGCACACACAGAGCCAGCTCCGGCCCCATGCGGGACATGGCCTTGCACACACAGAGCCAGCTCCAGCCCCATGCGGGACATGGCCTTGCACACACAGAGAGCCAGCTCCGGCCCCATGCAGGACATGGCCTTGCACACACAGAGCCGGCTCCGGCCCCATGTGGGACATGGCCTTGCACACACGGAGCCAGCTCCGGCCCCATGCAGAACATGGCCTTGCACACACAGAGCCGGCTCCAGCCCCATGTGGGACATGGCCTTGCACACACAGAGCCGGCTCCGGCCCCATGTGGGACATGGCCTTGCACACACAGAGCCAGCTCCGGCCCCGCGTGGGACATGGCCTTGCACACACAGAGCTGGCTCCAGCCCCGCGTGGGACATGGCCTTGCACACACAGAGCCAGCTCCGGCCCCGCGTGGGACATGGCCTTGCACACACAGAGCCAGCTCCAGCCCCGCGTGGGACATGGCCTTGCACACACAGAGCCGGCTCCGGCCCCAAGCGGAACATGGCCTTGCACGGCCTCTCCCAACGCAGGGACTTCGGCGCTTCTAGGCACTTCTGTGGGCTGCCGCTAGTCACCGAGTGCATCCCGGGGCCCAGATCACACGGCTCGGTTCCCGCAGGCTCCTGCAGCCCTGCTGCAGTGAACAGCCTGTTGGTAATGGCTATTGATCTGCAGGCTCCGGCCCCCAGGGCTCAAGAGGCAGAGCTGTGCGGCTGGGTTTCTGGCCTCCCCACTGGAAACCTTCAGGCTTGGCCCCTGCCAGGTCGGGCATGCCAGTAACTTGGCTCACGTCAAGTATGCTCCCTGGGCTGAAAGGGGCCACTCACACGGGTGGTGCTGGCAGGCCAGAGCCCCTTGCGCCCGGGGTTCCTTGGTTCCCGGATGGCCGGGGTAGCCAGAGGGCAGGGGGCTGTGCACACGACATCCAGGGCCTGGCCGCGGGCTGCTGCCACGTGCAGTACGTCCCCACGGGCCGGGCCAGGCTGGTCAGGAAGCAGCCCCGGACAGGCAGCTCTGGGGAGCCAGCTGCGCAGTGTGGGCCTGCGGGGGTTACTGACTGGCGGGCGGGGCCTCGCAGTGCCCATCCCCACCGCTGGTCTCACGCACACCACGCAGCTGCCTGGCGGGCTCCCAGCTCCAGGAGCCCTGCTGTAAATACTTGGCAACACTCCCTGCAGCCAGGAGCCGGCCTCCAGCACCGGGCACTGCGCCAGGCCCCCCGGGGCTCAGAACGGGGAGCGTGCCAGGGTCAGCCAGAGCGGGGGGGGGTCTAGGGCAGGGGCTGCATTCCCTCAGCTTGGGGGGGCTCACACTTGGTCCACGGCTCAGTCTAGTCCGCAGGCCCCACTGCTCCATGTCTAACCCACCCCCCCCAGACAGCGGCTCCTGGACTCGGGGCGGCCCTTCCGGCGCTGCGGGTCTCGGAGCTCAGACGCAGCCTGGGGGCCAAACCGGAGTGGCCAGCAACAGGACCGGGTTCCCTCCCAGCCCGTGGCCCCGGGGCAGGGCAGGGTGTGCAGGCAGCCGTGTCTGGGGGAGCCGGGCCCTGGAAGGGAACAGCCCCCACTGCTCCCAGCGCCGGTAGCGAGTAATCGGGACTTGGAGACGATCGGCCCAGAGCTGCACATGGGAGACCTCTCGTCAGCCCCGAACCGCTCTCGGGTCTTCCCCGCAACACCGCCGCATCCTTACAGCTGGGGCAGCCGAGCCAAGAGACGCCAGCAAAGTCTGCCCCCACAGGTCCCTCTGCCCCGCTCGCAAACTCCCCTCGCTGCCTGCGAGAGCCACCACCCACAGCCCGCCTCGGGCCAGGAGCGCTGGGGCGGCCCTGCCAGTCACGCAGGCAGGCCCCTCGTCGCTGGGAAGCAGACAGCCGGCAGGCGGCGTGTGGGACCTGCAGCAGCTGGTTCCTGCAGCGCCACTCGGCGTGCAGCAGGCCTGGGAATGCCAGCAGCCCTCGCCGGGCGCCGCTCTTCTCCCCTGGCTGCCTCGGGACGGGTGCCCGGTGCACAGCGAGCCGCCTCCCCACGCCCCCGGCTCGGAGCAGCTCCCTGCTCGCTGGCCGGCCGCGGGGACCCCGAGGGGCGCAGGGAGGGCGCGTCCGTTCAGCTGGGGCGGGCCGTAGGCCAGCGTGCTGGAGCTGTGCACCCGGGCTTGCCAGGGCAGGCCTGCTGTCAGCGGGGACCTGAGCCCGCAGAGGCCCTGTGGCTTGCCCAGGGTGGGGGAGCGGGGACTTGGACCCTGACCACTGGCCGCTCAAGCAACCGCGCCTTCGGCCTGGCTCGAGTCGCGGACGCAGGGACTGCGGCGTGTGCTGCACTGGGAGCCCGGCACTCCAGTCAGCCCTGGACACAGATCGCCTGGCCTGGCCGCAGGTCCCTGCCAGATCGCCCGGTGCACTAAGCCCTGCTGTGGCCAGTCACGCCTAGCTCCAGACAGCTCATAGACAGACAGACGGGGCTGGGCAGTGCAGACGGAAAGACAGACAGACGGGGCTGGGCAGTGCAGCTGGACAGACAGACAGGGCTGGGCAGTGCAGACGGACGGAAAGACGGGGCTGGGCAGTGCAGCTGGACAGACAGACAGTGCTGGGCAATGCAGACGGACAGACAGACAGGACTGGGCAGTGCAGCTGGACAGACACAGGGCTGGGCAGTGCAGACGGATGGAAAGACGGGGCTGGGCAGTGCAGCTGGACAGACAGACAGTGCTGGGCAATGCAGACGGACAGACAGACAGGACTGGGCAGTGCAGCTGGACAGACACAGGGCTGGGCAGTGCAGACGGACAGAAAGACGGGGTTGGGCAATGCAGACGGACAGACAGACGGGGCTGGGCAGTGCAGACGGACGGAAAGACGGGGCTGGGCAATGCAGACGGACAGACAGATGGGGCTGGGCAGTGCAGATGGATGGAAAGACGGGGCTGGGCAATGCAGACAGACAGACAGACGGGACTGGGCAGTGCAGATGGACAGACAGACAGGACTGGGCAGTGCAAACGGACAGACAGACAGGGCTGGGCAGTGCAGACGGACAGACAGACGGGGCTGGGCAGTGCAGACGGACGGACAGACAGGGCTGAACGGTGCAGACCAAGTGCCCTGCCCAGGCGTTCAGGGCATGTTGGGTAGTGGCAAGAGCCAAACTCAGCTGCTGAGCGCAAGGCCAGTGCTCTCCCCACCCACCCATAGCGTCTGGGCTCAGGGCTGGCAATTTCCAGCCACAGGGATCCAGGGCTGGTCCATGCAGGGGCCCGACCGCGTTGCCGCTGCAGAGCTCGGGGAGCTGGGCCCTCAGCACAGCTGGAAGCCTCTTGGGTTTGGCCCCTGGACTCTGGGTTGGCGCGATGACTGCTGGTCCCAGGGGTGCGGCGGTGTGAGGAATGGCAGGGTGGGCGGGAGAACCGCACAGTGCGGGGAGCAGAGAGCCAGTGGGCAGGGTGGGCGGGGGAACCGCACAGGCCGGGGAGCAGAGAGCCAGTGGACAGGGTGGGCGGGGGAACCGCACAGGGCGGGGAGCAGAGAGCCAGTGGGCAGGGTCAGCGGGAGAACCGCACAGGGCGGGGAGCAGAGAGCCAGTGGGCAGGGTGGGCGGGGGAACCACACAGGGCGGGGAGCAGAGAGCCAGTGGGCAGGGTGGGCGGGGGAACCACACAGGGCGGGGAGCAGAGAGCCAGTGGGCAGGGTGGGCGGGGGAACCGCACAGGGCGGGGAGCAGAGAGCCGGTGGGCAGGGTGGGCGGGAGAACCGCACAGGGCGGGGAGCAGAGAGCCGGTGGGCAGGGTGGGCGGGAGAACCGCACAGGGCGGGGAGCAGAGAGCCGGTGGGCAGGGTGGGCGGGAGAACCGCACAGGGCGGGAGCAGAGAGCCAGTGGGCAGGGTGGGCGGAGAACCACACAGGGCGGGAGCAGAGAGCCGGTGGGCAGGGTGGGCGGGAGAACCGCACAGGGCGGGAGCAGAGAGCCGGTGGGCAGAGTGGGCGGGAGAACCGCACAGGGCGGGAGCAGCCGGTGCAGGGTGGGCGGGAGAACCGCACAGGGCGGGGAGCAGAGAGCCGGTGGGCAGGGTGGGCGGGAGAACCGCACAGGGCGGGAGCAGAGAGCCGGTGGGCAGGGTGGGCGGGAGAACCGCACAGGGCGGGAGCAGAGAGCCGGTGGGCAGGGTGGGCGGGGAACCGCACAGGGCAGGGAGCAGAGAGCCGGTGGGCAGGGTGGGCGGGGGAACCGCACAGGGCGGGGAGCAGCGAGCCGGTGGGCAGGGTGGGCGGGAGAACCGCACAGGGCGGGGAGCAGAGAGCCGGTGGGCAGGGTGGGCGGGGAACCGCCCAGGGCGGGGAGCAGCGAGCCGGTGGGCAGGGTGGGCGGGAGAACCGCACAGGGCGGGGAGCAGCGAGCCGGTGGGCAGGGTGGGCGGGAACCGCACAGGGCGGGGAGCAGCGAGCCGGTGGGCAGGGTGGGCGGGGGAACCGCACAGTGCGGGGAGCAGAGAGCCAGTGGGCAGGGTGGGCGGGAGAACCACACAGGGCAGGGAGCAGAGAGCCAGTGGGCAGGGTGGGCGGGAGAACCGCACAGGGCGGGGAGCAGCGAGCCGGTAGGCAGGGTGGGCGGGAGAACCGCACAGGGCGGGGAGCAGAGAGCCAGTGGGCAGGGTGGGCGGGAGAACCACACAGGGCAGGGAGCAGAGAGCCAGTGGGCAGGGTGGGCGGGAGAACTGCACAGGGCGGGGAGCAGCGAGCCAGTAGGCAGGGTGGGCGGGAGAACCGCACAGGGCGGGGAGCAGCGAGCCGGTGGGCAGGGTGGGCGGGAGAACCACACAGGGCGGGGAGCAGCGAGCCGGTGGGCAGGGTGGGCGGGAGAACCACACAGGGCGGGGAGCAGCGAGCCGGTGGGCAGGGTGGGCGGGAGAACCACACAGGGCGGGGAGCAGCGAGCCGGTGGGCAGGGTGGGCGGGAGAACCGCACAGGGCGGGAGCAGCGAGCCGGTGGGCAGGGTGGGCGGGAGAACCACACAGGGCGGGAGCAGAGAGCCGGTGGGCAGGGTGGGCGGGGGAACCGCACAGGGCAGGGAGCAGAGAGCCGGTGGGCAGGGTGGGCGGGAGAACCGCACAGGGCGGGGAGCAGAGAGCCAGTGGGCAGGGTGGGCGGGGGAACCGCCCAGGGCGGGGAGCAGAGAGCCAGTGGGCAGGGTGGGCGGGGGAACCGCCCAGGGCGGGGAGCAGAGAGCCAGTGGGCAGGGTGGGCGGGAGAACCGCACAGGGCGGGGAGCAGTGAGCCGGTGGGCAGGGTGGGCGGGAGAACCGCACAGGGCGGGGAGCAGAGAGCCAGTGGGCAGGGTGGGCGGGGGAACCGCCCAGGGCGGGGAGCAGAGAGCCAGTGGGCAGGGTGGGCGGGGGAACCGCCCAGGGCGGGGAGCAGAGAGCCGGTGGGCAGGGTGGGCGGGAGAACCGCACAGGGCGGGGAGCAGCGAGCCGGTGGGCAGGGTGGGCGGGAGAACCACACAGGGCGGGGAGCAGAGAGCCGGTGGGCAGGGTGGGCGGGGGAACCGCACAGGGCAGGGAGCAGAGAGCCGGTGGGCAGGGTGGGCGGGAGAACCGCACAGGGCGGGGAGCAGAGAGCCAGTGGGCAGGGTGGGCGGGGGAACCGCCCAGGCCGGGGAGCAGAGAGCCAGTGGGCAGGGTGGGCGGGGGAACCGCACAGTGCGGGGAGCAGAGAGGCATGGCCGAGCCGGCAGTCGGGGCCGCTGTGTTGCTCTGTACTCGGCCCGGCTTGGCAGTTCCGAGCTCAGGTTGTAAAGCGTCACCTACAAGAGCATGCGTGGGAAAACGCCCCTGGCCCCCCTCGCGCCAGATCTCCAGCCGGCCCCGAGTGGGACTGGCCAAGGGCTCTGCCGGCAGCACAGTCACGTCCTCCGTTCCACCCCAGCCAATCCGGAGTCACACCCCTTTCCCCGGCGTTCCCGAACAAACCCAAGTTACTTCTAGCAAACGGCGGCCAGGGCTCCTCCGCCCGCTCCTTCCACCACGCTCTGTCTCCTGCGCTGCCCGAGACGGGAAGGACGTGGACTAGGGTCCAGTCTGCTGTTGAGAAGCCTTTGGAAATCAGAACCGGCTTCCACCTCCCGCTGGGTCAGCCGCCTCCTGCTCCCGGCGCCCTGATTGTCAGCCCCGAGCAAGCAGCCCCCAGCAGCGCGGGGCAAAGCGCTTCCAAGCTCCCTAATGGGATTAGCATCTCAGGCAGCACTTAACCCCCTGCTGCTGCGCCAGGCCGTCTCGAGCCTCTTTCCGGCCTGGGGTGCAGGGCCGGCCCTGCTAGCCCGGCCTGGCCCTGGCCCTGCACCGCGCGTGTCGCTGAGAGGCGCCCTGCCGCGGAAGAGGAAAGGCTTCTGCTCAGTGGGTCGCAAGGACAAGGGGGGGTCTGAAGCCATTCGCCTAATTGGAGACTAGTGAGTGGGCCTCAGCCTGGCTGTCCAAACCAAGAGCCTGCGAGCCGAGCACGCGTGGGCTTGTTACGGCCACAAACACACATGCACACGCACGCACGCACGCATGCACGCACACACAAACACACACGCACGCACACACACAAGCACACACAAACACACAACCCTTTACGCAGGCCACGGGCGCTGTGCAGGAGCAGCGTCTGTCCCCGCGTTGCCGTTCCGGTAGAGCCTGTCGGGCTGCATACCCCTCCGAGGGCCCTGGAGACAGCTACAGGTTTGGGACCCGCTCAGCCCCGTGCACCTCGCGGGGCCCCGGCGTATGGGACAGGGCTGCGTGCGCAGGGGCTGACTCCAGAGGAAGCCTACACGCCCGAGTCCCGGCAGTGGGAGGGGGAGAGCAGTGCCCTGTCTCCTTCCCCCGCTGTTGGAAAGGTGGCTGTGCCGTTGGCCGGTGTATGCACCAAAGCAGCAGAAGCCAGTTGCTTTGGCAGATCCGCGGGGTCTGGCTGCAGACACTGCCACAGTCGGCCCAGCCACCAGGCAGCCGGCTACTGCTGAGCCCAGGCCAGGCCGGGGAAATGCCGCATAGAACAAACCTCTCTCTCCCGCAGCAGCCCCCTGAGCCCAGGGCAACTGACCGCAGGCCACTAAGTCGCCCCACGGCACGGGGACCGCGCCGCTGCTCCCGCATGTCAGCCGTGGCGAGCTCCCCATGACACCAGCACCCTGGCTGGGCGCCTTTGCACCCTCCCGTCAGACGCAGCCCGGCCCCAGCGAGCCCCGCTGGTCATACCAGACGCGATTACTGCTGCCCGTGTATCGCAGAGACGCCTCGTGCGCTGGGCAGCGTCACTGGGTCGGGAGGGGATGCCTAGCCAGCATCCGAGCCTGTGCCCGGCCCTGTGCCAGCCCCCATGCCTGGACACGGCCCTGTTCCACCGCCAGGCCATATTTCCTTGTTGCAAGCTGAGCCCTGTGGGATCCCCATGGGGTAAATCAGCAGGCCCCTGCTGATGTCAGCGGCCAACATCCGTTCACACCAGCTGGCGTCTGGCTCTGAGCTGTATCCCAGTGACCGGGAGAGAGGCCCTGCTCTCGTGAACAGGGCGGGGAACTGACCCATCTCATCCAAGGGGCTGAGGGATGGCTGACCCCCACGTCCCTAGGTGAGTCGGGCCAGTGGTGCTCTAGGGGGAGCGGCTCTGCTCTGTTCTCATGCGAAAGGGCAGAAGAGTCCCCTGCTGAGCCGGAAGTGGAAGGGTGCCCAGTGCTGCTGGAGCGCAGCGGGTAGGGCCGGACACAGGCAGGACAGAGAAGCGGTGGGCAGCCCTTGGGAAGTGGCGCTCTCTCTCCAAGGCCTGTGAACCCAAATGAAACCACCTTAGCCCCCCGCGAGTCTGCCCTGCGTCCAGCCGCCTGCCCCTCTGGCTCAGGCGCATGGCGGCTCGGGGCGCTGAGTGGCCACGGGAGCGTTCGCCCCAGCAGGGACGCTGGAGGCGAGGAGTGCCATTCTGCCAGCTCCTGCAGTCGGATCCGGAGCGCGTGCGAGACAGGCAGGCAAAGGAACAGCGGTACTCAGGGCCCATTACAGCCGAAAGGGAGAAAATGATAAACAAGATGTCCAAGGTCGGGGGAGGGGAGGGGCAATCAATATGTTCCCCTGGAAATAGCTTTTGCTGCTAAAAATATCCTGGAGTGCAAACGTGCTGCTGACCCGAATCCTGCCGCCTCCGTCTGGGCACGAGCCGCCCGTGTGCAGCACGGATCCTGCGCGCCGGGCCGGGGCAGGCGTGGGAACATGTTCCACCCGGCCTCTGAAAGAGCCTTCTCCGGGGCCAGGGCGTCAGGGATGGGAAAATTCCGGCTGTTGTCATCCCACCCCCAGGCACACGCCTGTCTAACCTACCGCCTGTCAACAAGCAAAGCCAGCCTGGCAGGGGAAAGCAAACACACCGAGAGCAGCATGGCCACGGCAGGTCCCCACAGCCCCGGGCTCCTCTGGAGCTCTTACACTGTCCCCCTCCTTGCAGCATGATAGCGTGTCATCTCCAGGCCAGGCATGGACATGCCTCACACAGGGGGGTCGGGACCCACATATGGGTTGCCATTACATTTCCAAAGGGTGGCCAAGTGTCTCCCCAGGTGGCTCTGACCCTCCTTTCCCCCGTTTTCGAATTGCCTTGGGTCACCAAGTCTTCCTGAATTGTCAGAATGGGTCCCCCTCTGGGAAAGCTGGGAACCGCTGCTCGGCGAGCCAGCTGTGTAGCCCAGAAGCAACGTTCCCTTCACCTCTGCCAGCCATGTGTGGAATACGTTTGGGAGGTGTGAATGCGCACCACCAGGAGAAACAAAACCCAGCCGTGGGCGCTCTGCTCACCAGCTGAGTGGCGTGGGACTTCTCCTGGGCAGCTGAACAAGCGCCCGGCTTCCAGGGAACGCTGGCAAGGGAGAGGGAAGGAGCCGGTTGGCTGGTAGCGCACGGGGAGAGAGGCACCTGGCTTTAGCCCAGGGCTGCTCAACTTTGGAAGCCCCGGGGGCCACAATGATGCTCACAGCACATGCCCAGGGCCGCCACTTAAGTGAGGTTGCATAGACATGCAAATATATGCAAATAGCTTCTTTCACACTGACGGGCATGAAAACCGAGATTAAGCCTTACGCCGCGGTGCTGGACCCAAGTGGGGCCAGTGTGAGCCAGTCAGCCCCTCTCCAGGACTTCCCACAATGCCCCGGCGCTCCTGGCACCGCCTCCCTGGGGGCTAGCAACGCCGACACCCTGCACCCGTCTGTTCCCGCCAGCCCGTCCGCCTGCATCAGTCAGTGCTCACCCCTCGGAGACGCGGCGCCGTGCTGAGTGGCCCTGCTTTAGCCCTGGGGTCCCAGGTTCAACCCTAGCTGCCGCGGAGGCTGGCTGTCCAGTGGCTCAGGGAGAACGCCAGCAGACAATCTGCTAGAACGCCGGGGTGCCCAATCGCAGGAAGTCGACAGAACTCGGGCCCTAGCGCTAAGCGTCCGCAGGCTGAAGCACTGTAGGGTGGGGCAGACAGCTCCGGGCGCGGGGAGTTTAGCTTCCCCCTCCCACGCTGAGTCCTGCCCGGGGCACCCCCTCCGATAAGGCACATGCTGGTCCCCAGGGGGAGAATAATCAGCTATCGGAGCAATGGCCCAGGGCCGGCTCTCCGCCCGGCAAGTGTTAAATGGAGGCTGGCAGTTGCTCTGAAGGCCGGGCCGTGGGAGCTAGTGTGGGGAGTTCCCGGGCCAGCGTCCTGCAGACACTAGGACTGGCTGAGCCCAAGGGTTGCAGGCCGGAAGGGGCAGGTGGATATCAGCCTGTGCGCGGAGGCCGCACAGCTCCCCTTCTCACCGGGTGCCCCGAGGCCGTCAGGAAGCAGCGCGGAGCCGTAGGCAGCCGTCTCTCGGGCGTCCCTCCAGACCCCTGCCCGTGCGGTGTGGGGGAAGGGCGGCGGACCCCTGTGACTCCCCGGGGAAGCTGTGGAATGGTTGATTGCCCTGCGTGGACGGACCAGCCCCACCCTCCCTGCTGGAGAGCTCTGGGCCTGGGTGAGATTAATGTTTGCTGTCCAGCCGCAGCCAGCAGGGCAGCTCAGGCCTGCCACCGGCACCGGCCCAGCCTCAAGGCCAGCCGCTGGAGCACACCCCCCCAAGTGCCAACAGCCCCTCCTCCGCCGGGGCCGGGACTTCTCCTAGTGCCCCTCTCCCGGAGCTCGCGGCTGCAGGCGGTTCCCGGGCCGGGCTCAGTCCGCTCCAGGGCAATCCTGCCAGACACACCCGTCCTAGCCAACCACCTTCACTCAGACGCCGCGCAGGCGCTGCCGTCAGCCGGTTATTTTGGGCTGCGACGTGCCAGTGGGGAGCAGGCAGCACCCAAAGGCCGGGAGATGCTGGGTTCTTGCTAGACCGCTGGGTCTCGCTGCCAAACCTCCGTCTTTGCCCTTCGCTGGTGAAGGCTACGCCCACTCGCTCTGAGCGTCTGAACGTCGCAGGCACCAGCCCCGGCACACGACACCCGGTGCCAAGGTTAGGCCCGAGTCTGGCAGCCCGCAGACACTAGCGTGTGCCCCCAGAGCGGCACGCCCCAAGGTCCGAGGCACCCAGCGCGCAAGGCCTGCCTGCGGCAGCCAAGTCCCCGGACGAAGGATCTGAGCGCACCCCAGCCGTGACCGGCGCCCCTGGCTTCTGAGGAAGGTGAACCCCCCATCTAAGCCAGGGAAGACTCCTGCCCTCGGGGCTCAGCTCGAACCGGAGCATGTGAGCAAGAACCAGCCAGGACCTGAGAGGGGGAAGGGCTGGTACCGCTAGCCCGTGTCCTATCGCCAGCTCCGCGGCGCGGGACGAAGGATGCACACCCCCTCCTCCAAAGCCCCAGAATACACCCAGAGCAAAAGAGGCCCTGCCAGGGCCTGGCTGACGCCCGAAAGCAGGCAATTTTCAGGCCGTAGGACACAGGCTGGTGGAGAGCCCCAGAGCTGCCCTGCCCTGCTCTGCCCCCTAAATGCCATTCAGAAAAGCCCCCAGCTCCCTGTGGCCCAAGGCTCACTGGCCCGGGCCGGGGGAGCGGGCTGGGGGCGGGCTGACTTCCAGCGCTCGCCTTGCCAAGCGGCCTGTGCTGCTTTCCCAAAAGCGCCGGCAGTTTTGCGCCGACGGGACTGATGTGATCCCCAAGCCAGGGCCAGTCTCTCCGGACCCGTCACGCACACGTCAGCTGGTCTGCCCACTGGGTCCTGGATGTGGCGTCCCCCTTCCCGCAGCCAGCCACCCGCGCAGCCACCAGAGCAAGGCCTGGCCAGCCAGCTGTGCAGGGCCGCAGGGAGTCGGGCCTGCTCAGAAACCAGGCGGGAGCCCACTCTGGAAGAGTCACGAGAGGCCAGAGCCTGGCGCCCCCCCGGGCAGCACCACTAGGCCATCGCTCTCCGCTCTCGTCCACACGGGCCCTGGTTCCATGGGAGCTGGGCATGGACGTCCCCGTGAGGATCGGGCCCCGCAGGATCGGGTCCTGAGCACTGTCTGCCCAGCAAGCACAGGTTGCTAGTGACATGTCTCCCAGCCGCTCCCTGGCACCTCCCTGGCCTGGCTCTGGGGGCCAAGGGAGAGGAGGGGCCATACAGCCCACAGCAGCCCAGGACAGGGCCATACAGCCCACGGCAGAATAGGACAGGGACCATAAAGCCCATGGCAGCATAGGACAGGGGCCATACAGCCCAGGGACAGGGGCCATACAGCCCATGACAGCATAGGACCGGGGCCATACAGCCCATGGCAGCATAGGAGAGGGGCCATACAGCCCATGACAGCCCAGGGACAGGGGCCATACAGCCCATGGCAGCATAGGACAGGGGCCATACAGCCCATGACAGCCCAGGGACAGGGGCCATACAGCCCACGGCAGCATAGGACAGGGGCCATACAGCCCATGACAGCCCAGGGACAGGGACCATACAGCCCAGGACAGGGCCATACAGCCCAGGACAGGGGCCATACAGCCCATGACAGCCCAGGGACAGGGGCCATACAACCCACGACAGCATAGGAGAGGGGCCATACAGCCCAGGACAGCTCAGGACAGGGCCATACAGCCCATGACAGCCCAGGGACAGGGACCATACAGCCCAGGACAGGGCCATACAGCCCACGACAGCATAGGAGAGGGGCCATACAGCCCAGGACAGCCCAGGACAGGGCCATACAGCCCATGACAGCCCAGGGACAGGGGCCATACAGCCCAGGACAGCATAGGAGAGGGCCATACAGCCCAGGACAGCCCAGGGACAGGGGCCATACAACCCACGACAGCCCAGGGACAGGGGCCATACAGCCCAGGACAGCATAGGAGAGGGGCCAAACAGCCCAGGACAGCCCAGGGACAGGGACCATACAGCCCAGGACAGGGGCCATACAGCCCACGGCAGAATGGGACAGGGGCCGGGGCAGGCCGGAGACGCGCGCTGCTTTGAGGCGCCCCCCGCAGCTGTGCCTGGGAGCGCGGCCGGAGCGGGGGTCGCCAGTGCCGGGGGGGGGGGTCGCCGCCCTAGAGCTCCGCTGTCTCGGGCGCACAGCGAGAGCAGCCCCCGCCCGGCTCGGGCTGGGTCACACCCCTCCCCAGGCCGGGCGCGGGACCTGTCCGGGCTCCCCGCGGGGCCCGCCCTGCGCCGCTCGGGCATCTCCCTGCGCGGCTCCCGGGGAGCAGGACCGCGCCGCGCCGGGCACCCGCCGCCTTCCCACGCCCCGCGCCGGGACCCGCACAGCGCCGCGCAACTCGCCCAGCCCGCCGCGGGGAGCGGGGCCGGCAGTGGGGCGCGGGGCGCGGGGCGCCTGGAGGGATGCGGGGCGCAGGGCGCGGGGCCGGGCGCGCCTTACCTGGGTGCCTGCCGGGGCGCTGCGGCGCCGAGCGGAGCCTGCGGGCGGCGGCGGGGCAGGTGCTGCCTGTGCCTGGGGCAGGCGGAGCTCGGCTCCGGGGCGGGGCTCCCTGCGGGCCCCGCCTGCCCCCGCCCAGCCTGGCACAGCCCCCCACGGACCCATCGCTCCACCCGCCTGAAGTCCCCCAAACTCTCTGCCCCCCCAGCCCGGCACAGCCCCTCAGCCCAGTGGGACAACCCCCGCCCCCGCCTGGGAATGGGGCACCCCCAAGTGCGGCCCCCAGCCCGGGAGTGGGACAGCCCCCCAGGACGGCCCCCAGCCCGGCCCCCTAGAGCCAGTCCAGAAAAGCGCACCTGTGGGGGATGACTGGAATAGCGAGAGCAGGGTATCCAGTCTGGAGAAGTGACGCTGGCCAGCTGCCCCACCGGAGCTCTGCAGGGAAATGGGAGGAGTCCCCCCAGAAGTGGCCTGACACAAGCCCACCAAGGCCGGGGAGGTTGGCGAGGAGGGACAGGTGAGGGGAAGCCCCAGGGGAGACGGCTTGGGGAAGTTCCAAGAACTCTGTCTGGAGACACAAGCCCACAGGGATCGGAAATAGGTCCCACCCTCCCTGAGGGCCTCCTCCCGTCTCAGGGGCCGGTGCCCGGTAGAGGTCAGGGAGGAGGTCTGGTGACCCTGTGGCACCCGTCTGTGGAGGGCGGGGAGGAGGCCTCGTGACCCTGTGGCACCCGTCTGTGGAGAGCGGGGAGGAGGCCTCGTGACCCTGTGGCACCCGTCTGTGGAGGGCGGGGAGGAGGCCTCGTGACCCTGTGGCACCCGTCTGTGGAGGGCGGGGAGGAGGCCTCGTGACCCTGTGGCACCCGTCTGTGGAAGGCGGAGGAGGCCTCGTGACCCTGTGGCACCCGTCTGTGGAGGGCGGGGAGGAGGCCTCGTGACCCTGTGGCACCCGTCTGTGGAGGGCGGGGAGGAGGGCTTCCTCCTGGAAGGGAAAGAGGTTGCCTGCCATCTGCCCTTTGCCCGGCTGCCTCTGTTCGGCGCCTCAGCCGGCTCTGTGGCCGTGGATTGGAGAGAGGCCCCCTCTGAGCCAATGGACCTCGTTAGGGTTGTTTATGCGGCCCATTTCTCCACTTGCGTCACTAGTCCTGCATGTCCCCGTGCAGGCACCGTGGGGCCTTCCAGGCGGACTTTGGCCTCACTCCGCGGGTCTGGCTGCAGCAGGGCTTGTGTCCCCAGCTCACCAGCGTGCACCATCTTGTCCAGTTGGAATGGCCTGGCTGGGTGAGGCTGGGGCTGAGCCAGCCCCAGAATTATCCTCCAGAGTCAGTCCCTCTTCCCAAAGATGTCCTTCCTGTTGCCCTGGAAACAGACCCGCCTGCCTGGGGAAGCCTAAGGGCCGGAGACGCAGGGCCTGGTCGGGCCGGGCTGAGCGCAGTGAGATCTCTGTGGGAGAGATGGCTGGCCGTGGTCCTGCAGCCCCAGAACAGCCCCTGAGTGTCTGTGCCCGGCGCGGGGCCGGATGAGGCGCTACATCTGCTGTCTGAAGCAGCGTGTCCTGTAGCCGAACTGCAGCCGGTCCGGCGAAGCGGCCTTTACTGTGGGATAGCTGAGGGCAGACCATAGGCTGAGGGAGCGGCTGGAGAAGCACAGGCCCAGGTGCTAGGCAGATGGCCCATGGCCCAGCGCTCCAGCCGGCGCGTGTGGCGTGACATCCACAGTCTCCAAAAAGCCTCGGGGTCATCCCCATGTTTCACCTGGGAGCAGGGGCCACTGGACCCACTTGTCAACTCGGTGCTGGCTCTGGTCAGTGGGAGGTGGCTGCCCCACTTGGTGCCCTGAGCAGGTTGTCCAGTGGCTCTTGGTGGGCGGCTGCCATGTTGAGCCATGCCCTGGGCCTCCTGCTCGTGCTGCGTGGCCAGTTGCAGCTGGGCCTGTCACAGCTGTAGGGCCACAGCCTGCTCCTGCGCTGTTGCTCACTGAGCCAATGCAGTGGCCTGCACCCTGCAGGGCATCCTCCATCGTGAGCCTGGCTGGGCTGGCATATCCGCGCTGCTGCCCCTGGGAGACAAGGACACAGCAAAATCCCACTTCTGGCACCACCTGTGAGCTGGCTGGGTGGAGCAACAGCGCCCCCTTTGGTCGGATGGAGAGTTGCAGCCCCTATCGACTCTCGACTCAGCAGCGCCGGAAGAACCAAAGGGGTTTCCAGACATCCTGAGGGCCAGGCCAGCAGAGCGTAGACACACCTCATGGCAGTGAGTGCTTGGAGGCTGTGGTGGGAACAGCTGGGAGCAGCCATGGTGCCCACGCCCAGCAGACACAGACAGTCCCCTCTGGGGGGTCTCCGAGGCTCAGTATTGCAGCCGCGACCTGCCCCAGCGGCCAGACAGCTCGGCGCACAACTCACCACTGACTCCACTTGGCCCGTGTGTCCCCCATGCGCAGCCTGGGCAAGGGGAGACCCCTGGGCGATGCCCCGCCCAGCCCCTAAGAACCCTCCTCCGGCCGTGCTCGCCGAGGGCCCCTGCCTGCTCCTGTGTCCATCGGCCGGGGCTCCCCCAAGGCGCACTGGAGGGGAGAGACAGGAGAGCCTGCGAGAGCACCCCTGCCAAGGGGGAGCCTTGCTCCAGTCGGTGCTGCGGAGCCAGCTCGGCGGAGAGGGTTTCTCCAGTGGGGGGGGGGAGGGATCAGCACCTCCTGGCGCCGGCAATGGAGGCGCATCCCGCCACACAGAGCAGCAGCACTGGCCTGCGTCCTTAGGGCAACCCCAGTCTCTTCCTGGGCCTCCCCTGGCGCTGGGTGCTAGAGAACAGACCCGGAGGTCAGTGGCGCCCGAGCACGGTGGCTGGCTGGACCCAGGGTATGTCTCTCTGCAGCCGCAGGGCATGGTCACAGCCAGCAGGTCCACCCAGCTCAGGTCCCGGAGCAGCAAAGCTGCCCTGATCCCCGAGCAATGAGTCCTGCAGCTGCTCGGGGCCTGTGTGCCCATGGCTACGGAGCTGGGCTCACACCTTCATCACCGCTGGCCTGGCACAGCCGGGTGCCCATGCACGCCAAGGGGTCTCCTCACTCGCAGCATCTCTCCAGACCTCCTGCCGCCATCTTGTCTCCCCCCTCGTTCCTCAGGGGACATTGCAGCCCGTTCTGCCACCGACTGACATAGAAGCTACGATGCTTCCCCGCCCGCCCTACCACCAGGGACTCCCACTGTAGACAAGGTGCATCAGGCACCATCAGCTCCCTTGGATGGTGTCAGCCGGTGGGTGCCCGGAGCTGGCTACACTACAGCTCCCCGTCTGGGAACTCTTAAGGTGATTCTAAGTCTCTGCTGGCAGGTGAGTTCTCCAGCCTGCAAAGGACGCGTTTCACTTGCTGAGAGTTTGCCAGGGAAAGCCTGGAAGCTTCGCTTCGGCGCTCTGCATCAGCACAATGGGGCCTGGCTTACACGGGAGTTAGCTGCAAATTCCCCCATCCGGACAGGCCCAGTCGAAATCCACACAGCCCGTCTGAAACTGGCACCCGGGCGCCCCCGCCGCGGTTTGCACTGGGGCAACTGATTCCGCAGTTAGACCAGCGGCAGTGGGACCAGTGCCATTTCCATGGACAATCCGATAGTGGGAGATGCAGCTCGGTGCAACTCCAGGGCCTAGAACGTGTCCCGGGAAAACCCTCCGCTTGCGCTAGTGAGTGTAGCTCTCTCTGGACAGCAATGGGGCAAAGCTGGCATCCAGGTGTGCGGCACGTCGGGGTTCCTCCGATCCCGCAGTCCCGTAGCAGCCAGAACAGACTCTGCCAGCCAGTAGAACAAGGGGGTTTGTTGCTTCTCCCAGATACAGCACAGCACAGACATGATGTGGCTACAGGAGTCTGGGCCAGGCTGCCTCAGCCCCCTTGAGATGGGGTCCCTGGGCCCCTAGATTCCAGCCCCCTCCTTAGTCTGTTTCCTTCATGGCTCTAGCCCAAGACTCCTCGCTCCCAGACCCTGCCCCCAAACCAGGTGTTTGGCTCCGCCTCCCTTCCTGTGTCTCTCCCCTGGGGAAAGAGCCTTGTTCTCAGGTGTCTGGGCTAATCCACATGTGGGTGAGTCAGTGGGAATCACATCTCACAGAGCAGGGGGACCCCGGATTACAGAGCAGACAGCCCCCCCTATGTCACACCCGGGCTGTGCGCAAGATGCTCCCCCCGAATTAGCAGGGGCTGACAGATCCTCTCACCCCACGGCCGAGGCAGGAGAAGACAGCTCCTCCAGCCACGAAGCTGCAGCAGAGTCATCGAGCTCCTCCGGTGCCAGGGCCATAGAGGTGCCCCACCAAATCCAGTCGCCTGTGAAGTCCTGAGCGTGCCCCGCTGGCTTGCAGGAGCTGCACACATGGCGGGTTATTGTTGAATGTCACCCCAGAGCCCCCATGCGCACTCTGCAAAGGTCAGAGCGGAGGAGCTAGCCGTTCCCTTCCAAACAAAAGGTTATGTGCCAACGTCTCCTGAGGCTGCTGCTGAGGCTCCTGTCAGCATAACGGATGGAAGTCGGGCTGCCGAGCGCTGAGGCCGGTTTGAAACACCGCCCTGGCCCAGCCCTGGCCTTCGGAGGATGAGTCGGAAGGGGAGCGAGCTGGATGCCCACCCAGACCAACGATGATGCAATTAGCCTCATTAAGCAAGAGACACACGATCCCAGCTGCTCTGCAGCCGGCTTTGCTCCGGGTCCCAGGCAGGGGAGGTGGGTGAAGTCATGGTCCTGAATCATTTTGCCTGTTCCCACACACCCGCAATCGCAGCCTTTCCCCGCCGTGGCCCAGAGCTTCCTTTGGCGTGGGGGGCCGGCCCGCAGGCACGAGGCCCTTTCAGCTCCGATCCATTCACCTGCCAGGGCTGCAGCCGGCGCCCGGGGGCTGGCCTGGGTGGGCGAGGCGCCGGGGGCCAGACTAGACGATCACAGTTGTCCCTTCTGGCTTGGCAGTCTGGGCGTCTACCAACAAAAAGGTAGGCAGAGGAGCCGGGGGACTGAATTAGTCCCAACCCTAAGGCCTCCTGCGGCCTCGCGCTGAGCAACGTCCCGAGGGGACTAGGCCAGAGAGGCTCCAGGAACGGCACGGTGCTGCCGGAGCCCAAACACGGCCGGAGACAGTGACACCCGCAGCCACAAGAACTGCTCGAGCCCATCCCCACTGACCTTCCTCTGCCCCCCAGGACAGCGAGCGCACGGGAGAGCTGCCAGACAAGGGAGTTCTCCTTCCACGACTGCCTCCAGGGCAGGGGGCAGGGGCGCGGCCGAGCGGGAGCCTTGTGAGCTTCCATCTCCAGCGCTTTCACCGCCTGGCCACCTTTGCTTTGGCATAAAGTGCCCAAAGGACGTTTCACGCCATGTTCGCTCGCCACGGAACCACACGCACACGCCCCAATCGCTGACCCTTGCGTGAGGTTGGACATGGACTGGGTTACGCTCAGCGCCCATTGCAATTAACACCACAGCTCCCAGGCTAACGCTAATGAAGGGCTGGCTGGAGTGCAAACACACGCACGCTGTAAGAGCAGTGCCAAGGACAAATGTATCACTTGGGCAGGGACAGGAACGCGCAGCAAAGCCACGCACCCGCCATCCGGCATGCGACTCATGCAGCAGCTAATGGAATTAGACAATGACAGACGTTTTCTCAGGGCTGTAGTAAGTAGATTTACATATTTTCCACCTTGGCCAAAGGCGCTGATGGAAAATTAGCTGGCGTGGACTCAGAACGGCGGAGACAGACAGACAGACAGACGTGAGGTTTGCTGGCAGAGGGAGCTATCCGGAGGAATCCGCATGGCACGTACCTGTGCTTACTGATTGTTGAGAGTAGTTTGAAGACTTGGGGCTTGGATTAACCCTCTTGCTGAACAACCAGGCAGAGCCAGGGGTCAGATAAGCTAGTTCTCAGCCTCAAAATGGTTGTGCCCTCGTCTTGGATCAGGTGTAAAGCTTGCCAAGGTTGCCCGGGCCTGGCTTCTCCGGGCCAAGCTCAGTGCATCTCACCAACAGACGCTGGGTGGGAAGGGGAACTTACAGTTAGGGGCAATTCTGCAACGGCACGATTGGTTTTTGTTTCAAAATCAAAGAGTTTGGCCATTTTCCGTACAATGGGAATTTTTGAGCACGTGTGCTTTGCGTTCACTGACATGTTTCATTTTGATTTCCACTTTTAAAAATGTGCTAACTTGTCGCACAGTGTCCCATTTAGGACAGTTTTAAATGAAAAGGAGTTTGACCCCCCGCAAAAGGGAGATTTCCTGCTCTGATCATGTCGGAATCAGCCCTTTTGATGTATGCAACATGCTTCCTTTTTTTTTTTTTGCCCCACTCAACCCAAAAGTCTTCCCACACCCACTCAGCTCTGCCGAAAGTTTCAGTTTGAATGCAACTACTTTTTGTCATGGAAAACCACTTGGTCTGCAGGAAGCGGAGCAGCTCTCAATCCAGCCTTTCTAAGCTGTCACACAAGAGCTAAAGCGCTGGCACTAGCCGCTCCGTGCTGGCTGACAATTCCCGCCTGTCCTTTGCCTGGCTTTCCAATCCTCACTGACTGAAGGAGTCACAGAGAGGAGAACTGGGCTTATTTCCATCCGCTGGCTAAGAGATCCCGGTTATCTCGGCAAACGCAGGGTCAGCGCAGCACAGCCTGCCCCAAGGGAGGGGAGCGGGTACCCCCCTTCGCAAAGCGGGGGCTCTGGGGAGCAATGTCAGAGCTCTAACATCCAGGCCATCCCGCTCAGAAATCAACACCAGCTGCTGCCCACGGCTGGCTGCCCCTGGGTAACGTGATCCTCCGCAACACAAGCTCCTTTCCCCCGACTTCTTAGACTAGAAGGCAAACTGGCCTCGTGGTGTGACCTGCCCGTCGGGCTGTCTGTATTATCAGGCATGGCCTCTGTAAGATGCGGGAGGAAACTGCTCCGCTCTACTCAGCGCCAGCGAGGTCTCAGCTGGGCTTGTGTGTCCGATTGCGGACGCCGTGGCGCAGGGAAGATGTGCGCGCACCCATGGAGAGCACCCAAGATGACAAAGGGTTTCAGAAGCTGGTCTGTGAGGACAGGCTAGCGAACCCTGGGCACACTCCCTCGGGAGGGCAAGGCAGACGGGGGACCAGGTACCAGGCAGGATGGCTGAGGGCTAGGGACCTCAAAAGGCTGCGTTAGGGACAATCTCAGCGGTTACAGTCACCCGTCTTACCTGCAGCGAGGCCTGGCCCGCAGGAGGCTTCGCTGAGTGCTGCCGATAAGCATCCACTTACCGATGAAACGGTCAGCCGGGTACTCCGGCATCCCTAGCCCAGACCCGACAGCACAGCCCTTCCCCCGCGCCTGGCCCTTAGCCTGCTCTGCCCACCCCCTCGCGCTGGCGCCTGGATGCCTGTGCGTGGGGCAGGACTCGACCCAGGCGGCTTCGGCTTGGATCTCAGGGCTCCCCCGAAGCCGCCCTGCCCCCAGAGCACCCTGCAGGGCTCCTGGCACTGCTGAGGACCAGGGAGAGACTGGCTGGCGCACCGACGCACATGGCAAAGGAGCCGCCGCCCGCCCCAGCGCTCGGGAGGGTGCCTGCGGAGCACCGACAGACGCTCCCCTAATTGCATTACTCTGCCTCCTAGCACCAGCTGTTGGGGCTGCTCACGCAGGCTCTGGCAGGGCCTGGCCACTCCTCATTTAACCCTTCCTCACTGCACGGGGCGGGCGGGAGCCGGGAAGGGCCAGCGCCAGGAGCAGCCTCTCGGCCAGCGACGGAGATCCCGCGGGCCCGGAAGGGGCCAAGCCCTTCTGCTCAGCCCGACTCAGCCCAGCTCACAGTGTCCCCAGGGCAGGGCGTCTTGAACCAGGGACGCGGCAAGCAGGCAAGGGCTCCCCGGTGGCGGTGGGGAGCGAGGCCTTTGACGGTGGCCAGGCTGCGGCTCCGGGCTGAGCCTCCTCATCCGCCCAGGGACCTGTCAGAATCCAGGCACTTGGCCAGACCACAAATGATCTGGAGAAAGGGGCAAACAGTGAGGTGGCACAATGTGCAGACGACACCAAACTGCTCCAGATGTAAGAACAAAGCATCATGCGAGGAGCTGCAAAAGGATCCCCCACACTAGATGCCTGGGCATCAAAAGGCATGCCCACATCGGGAATACTGCCTGCAGGTGTGGGCGCCTCAGCTCCAAGAAGATCTCTTGGCCTTGGAAAAAGTGCAGAAAAGGGCATCAGAAATGATGAGGGGTTGGAACGGGTCCCACGTGAGGAGAGATTAATAAGCCTGGGACATTTCAGCTTGGGAGACACAGCTAAGGTGGGGATATGAGGTCACCAAGTGAAATTAATAGGCAGCAGGTTTAAAAGAAACCAAAGGAAGTTTTTCTTCATGCAACACAGGGTCAACCTGTGGAACTCCTCGCTAGAGGGAGTTGTGAAGGCCAGGACTTTAACAGAGTTCAAAAAAGAGCTAGACAAGTTCCTGGAGGATAGGTCTGTCAATGGCTCTTAGCCAGGCTGGGCAGGGACAGTGTCTCTAGCTTCTGTTTACCACAAGCTGGGAAAGGGCCTCAGGGGAGGGATCTCTTGATGATTCCATGCTGTGGTCATTCCCTCTGGGGCACTGGCATTGGCCGTTGGTCTGACCCAGTCGGGCCGTTCTTACGCTCTTACGCCAGTCTGCACAGCTCTAGGAATCGGCCGTGCCGATTCCCCAGGGGTCGCAGCACCGCAAAGCGGCTACTTTCCCATCGGCTGTGGCTGGGAGGCTGTGAAAAGGCACCAGGGCTCGCCCCGGCACAGAGTGACGAGTCTCCCTGCGGAAAAGCTCCGGGGGCCCTGCCGTCGTGCACTTGGACGTCACCCCCGCAAGGCTGTCTCTGCTGAACGCAGCAATCCAAGCCCAAAGGAGTCAGATCGCCAGCCCCCACCGCGATCCCTGCGCTCTTGCCCGGGGCCGCAGAGCTATTGGAGGGGGCTTGCATTCCAATGGGAGCACGAGCTCCTCCCAGAGAGGGGAAGGGTCTTACTTATCCAGAAACGTGCCAGGGCTCCAGCTCACATGTGCATGCGTTCCCTGGCTGTGCTCCGGCACCAAAAGTAGCTGTCTTTTGCAGTGGGAGTGCTACACTGCAAGGAGGCACCAGGAGAATCAGGGGGTAGCCTGTGCTTGTCTTACTCATTTGCAGCAAGGACTCCGGCTATCAATTCTTGCAACCAGAGAGCCCGTGGACCCTGCTGCAATACCGCTCGTGGGCATCCCTGAGATGGAAGCACTCGCCTCACTCTTCACAGTGGTCCACTGGACATGACCCTAGAGTCTAACTCAAGACACGTGAGTTCCAGGCGCAGCTCTGCCACTGAGCAGCTGGATGCCCTTGGTCAAGTCACTTCTCGGCATTAGTTTTCCCAGTTGCAAATTGAGCTTTGAGATATGCTGGTGTCAGTATTTCCAGTCAGATGCTGCCCTTACTGCAGCCGCTACAAAGGACGTAGCCTGTTGTTTATTTCAGGCACTTTCTACAACAACATGTTCTATAAATTAATATATGTGGCTGTGGGTATTGGTTTAAAAATGGATTAGGACCCACAGAGGCTATAAACAGCATGATTTCAATTCAGCACTGAAGCAGACGCAACTCCTATTGAAGTCATTGGGAGCAGCACCTTCATTAGCGCTAAAACTGATCCATACGTCAGTATTTGCACCTTGGTACCAGTTGTGCCGCTTGTCTAGCAAAGAAATGGCCCACAAAGTGCACTTTGGGGACGGCCCTGGGAACAGAGCACTTTGTGACATGAGAACCTATTTCCTCTAGCAACAAACTCAATTACAACAACATTTTATATTAAATTAGACACAAAAGAAAAAAATCCCAGGAATCTCTCCCATCCTCCGCCCAGCTTATACAGGAACCGTTCAGGGATCAGAGATGGGAAGGCAATGTCAGATCATTCTTTATGCAGTTATTCATTGTAGAGGGGGAAAATCCGCAGCCTTGAATTGCAGCTTTTCAGCATGACAGTAACAGTCTTTCACCAATCTTACCTAAAAGGGAGAGCCAATAGAGCTACCTAGAACTGTATTCCACTTGGCGGTGTTGCAAGGAACCTATGGGCCCATACCCTGCAAGACATTTGCTTGTGCAGTTAGCCTACTTTAGCATAAGGCTTTGAGGTGTGTGAGCTCTGGCACAGATACATGGCTCAGCTGTTGCCTTGCCTCTTGAGGACCTGGGAAGAGCATGCTTAAGGGGGCACTTTGTCCATAGTGATCCCAGGGACACTGAATGGATTCGGGCTTGGACATTTTAGGGTAGATTGCTGACAGTTGTTTAATCATGAATTTGCCGTGGCAAGAAATGTACGGATGTGGTAATAAGCGAAAACCCTTCCTCTGCTAACCTGTGGGATAAAAGGCAGCCCAGCGCTTTTAGGACGAGGGAGTTGGATACAGACAAGGGACATTTGAGTGAATATTCATGACAGCCTAGAGCCCATGATAGGCCAGATTGCCATGTGCAGGGGGTCATCGTGGGGTGATTTGGATCTAGACCATTGGACTCATTGGCATGCAGGGGGCGGAGCAGGTTCTCGGTGTACTGCCGCCCGTTCTTGAAGGAAGGGGCTGAGAGTCTGGGTGAGGAATGGTACCAGACATCATTTGAACTTGGCATTTTTGCTCTTCTTGTGTGACTTGGTGCTTTTGTGTCTTTTCTAAGTGTGTTAATAAAAGTTGTGTCTCAGTGTGTCTTCTTGTGCACATTGGAGTCGACAACCAGATACTGAACTAGACGACATTGGGTTTTGGTGTGCCCGATTCTTGAACTAAAATCCGACAGTCTCCCAGCTCTTTATATTAGTACTAACTGGAAATCAATCATCTATAACCACTAAAGGACTGGGCTACAAAGGGAATAAAATAACAGTACCGCTAGCTGCTATACATCACTTTTCATCAGTAGACCTCAAAGCATATCAAAGAGGGGGTATCATTATCCCTACTTTCCAGATGGGGAAACTGAGGCTGGGACAGGCAAAGTGCTTTGTCCAGGGTCGCCCATCAGGCTAGCGGCAGAGCTGGGAAGAGACCCCAGGCCTCCTGTGCGCCAATCTAGTGCTCTGACCACTAGGCCGTAAGAAAGCGTAAGGAGGTTAAAAATGAAATGTCGAAATCCCACCGAGACCCCATTGGCACTCTGTATGCCCGCTCCCCAGACAGCTCAATGCCACGTTGACCATGCTTCCAATGAAGCCGAAGAAGCAGTCCCCTCTGAGTATGATCTGATGCATCCGCCGGAGAAGTGATATGTTCCCCGAACTCCTTGGGGGTCAGCGTTCTGCCTCTGCAGCATTCCCAGGCCCTGCCAGGCGGAGGAGTGAGAATGAATAATAGATAACAACTAATTGCACCGGTGTGAACCTGCAGCTGCATTTACTCTCTGGGCTCTGTGGAAATTGCTGATATCATAAGCAATGAGAATGCTGCTTGAGCCCCCACGGTGAATTACTGCCTTGAATCCACTCCAGAGCTGACTGTGGTCCTCCGCGGGATGGAACACAGAGCTAATTAGAACAAAGAAGCCACCACCCATATTGATTTCCTCTTTAGGATGAAGATGGATATTGAATTTAGTATGACAGCATGGCTGCTGTTAGGCCAAACCCCACACATGACAAACGCCTAATGGATCCTGCCAGTGCACCCCTCAAAGACAGGCTGCCTTGCGGCGGTAACAGCCAGGTCCTCTGCCCCGCTGCACAGCCCGGCCATACAGTCCAGACCCTGCCCGCTGGAGACCCTGGAGCGGGTGTTGGGGACACCCACATTCTGACAGCTAAAGGAGTGGTGACGAGGCTCACCAACTAATTATTGTTGGAGCCCACTTGGTAACGGAGCTGGCCAGTGTCGTGCGCCTGTTTTCCCTCCAGTACTGTTCTGCCTCTTTTATTCATCTTCTAGTTTATATTGTCATGCTTCCTGGGAGGTGGGACCCAGGTTTGTAAGGGATGCCACTGCCGCCTGCCCTTAGCATGGGGAGCCTTGTCTGGGCCTGCTGGGAGCCAGCTCCCCATCTCCACCGGCCATGAGCAACACAAGCCCTGCTCTCTAGACCTTGCAGGCCCTGTTGCTACGCTGCAGGCTAACAAGAGGCCTGCTCCAGCCCTCAGGCATCTCCTGGAGTGTCCATCCTCTGGCCCGCTGGACACCTGCCTTATTCACAGATTTGCTGCCCCCAGAGAAACAGGGCACCCAGCCCACCTGGCCCACCTGAGCTCATGGTCCCACACTGGCTGGGACCCACACTGAAAAGGGATGGAAGACAAAGATGCCCTGTCACCTGTGGGAGAACACTCCTCACATGCTCAAAGGAACCCTGCACCGCCAAGGACAAGCGTGGCGGTTCCATTCATGACTGTGCTCGGCCCAAAAAGTCGTGGTCTGAACAAAGTCACTGGATTTGCGGCTTACTGCAACAAGCGGTAACACACCAGCCTCTCGTTTGCTGCCCTACTGAAAATTCACCGACATTTTGGCCAAGGTGTAAGTCTCCATCCCAGACAATTTTTAAGTCAGGGTTGGATATTCTTCTAAAGCTCTGCTCGGGGAATTATTGTGGGGCAGTGCTATGCAGGTGAGCCTAGACGATCACAGAGGTCCCTTCTGGCCTTGACTCTACCAATAAACCAAAAGAGCCCAATTTGAGGTTACGCGTCCCCATTCGCCTGAGGGGGGTGCGCATCGCAGGGCTAGGCGCGAGGGCAGCACAGGGGACAGCTCGTTAGCGCACGCGTGGCAGCACGGGGCCTTGGCTCTGCAGTGCAGCTGCTGACCCATGCCGAAGCCCCTGTGGCCCAGGCGGCGCAGGCACCATCGGGGGGCCAGGGGTCCGGTTTTCAGCTGGACTATCCTGACAGCTCCTGTTAGCACCGCTGCTGGGCTGCTGGCGGCTGTGCGGGCAGACGCCCCGCTAGCGTCACCATGCACAGCATCCCGGCCCACAGCCCCTGCTGCACCCTGCACCCCTCGGCCCGCCTGCCCTGCTGAAAATGGGGGCAGACGAGGGGAGAGGGGGCGGGGCCTCGGGGAAAGGGCGGGGCAAGGGTGTACGGGTCTTGCCTGCAACCTCCCCCCTCCAGGTGGCGCCAGCGCTGCCGACTCTACGCTCTGAGCCCAGCCCCACGCAGCTATGGGCAGCGGCATCAGTGCGGCTAATGCGCATGCGCCACGCCGCCGCTCCATTATCACGTGACTCAGTGCTCCGCGCAGCCGCGCGGGGCGGGGCCTGAGGCCGCATGTCCCGGCTGGGGAGCCGTAGCAGTGGCCGGGGCCACAGCGCCCACCGCCCAGCAGAGCGTCCCGGCCGCGGCCCGAGCAGCCCGGCGCCGCCATGTTCCGCATCGAGGGGCTGGGGCCCAAGATGGACCCGGAGGAGCTGAAGCGGAAGATGCGGCAGGATGTTCTCAGCTCGGTCCGCACCTTCCTCATCTACGTGGCGCTGCTGCGCATCAGTGAGTCACGGGCCCCCACGCACGTGGAAGTGCCCCCGCCGCGAGCCGCGCCCCACGTGGGAGCGCCCCCGCCGCGAGCCGCGCCCCCACGTGAGCGCCCCGCCGCGAGCCGCGCCCCACGTGGAAGCGCCCCCGCCGCGAGCCGCGCCCCACGTGGGAGCGCCCCGCCGCGAGCCGCGCCCCACGTGGGAGCGCCCCCGCCGCGAGCCGCGCCCCCACGTGAGAGCGCCGCCGCGAGCCGCGCCCCACGTGGAAGTGCCCCCGCCGCGAGCCGCGCCCCCACGTGGGAGCGCCCCGCCGCGAGCCGCGCCCCACGTGGAGCGCCCCGCCGCGTGCCGCGCCCCCACGTGAGCGCCCCGCCGCGAGCCGCGCCCCACGTGGGAGCGCCCCACGTGAGAGCGCCCCTGCCGCGAGCCGCGCCCCACGTGGGAGCGCCCCGCCGCGAGCCGCGCCCCCTCCCACGTGGGAGCGCCCTTTCCTCCAGCCCCGCGAGCCGGGCCCCGCCTGTCAGGGCGCAGGCGTGTGGGGCTCGCATCCGAGCTCGCGGGCCAGGCTGGGCTCGCCGCGTGTGCGGAGCGGCCCGGGTGTTCCGTGGGGCTCCAGGCGCGCCCAGTGCCCGGGCTGCTGTGACCCTAGAGCGGGGCCTCCCAGGTTACCCCCGGCGCGGGATCGTGCCGCTTTCAGCAAAGCCAGACTGACCCAGCGTGCTGCACAGGCCGGAAGAGTCGCAGTGCAGTGCCACGGGCGCGCCATTGACACCTGCGGGCAAGTCATTGAGTTCGGCTCTTCCCACAGCCACCAGGCCTGTCCTTGGCTGGGGTCGCTAGAGGGACGCTGTAACCGGAAGCCATGCTCTCCTCTGTAAAGATGACTTGCAAAGGGAAAAGTCGGTTGATCCCAGTGTTGTTTACTTGGTCATGCACAGGGGCTAATGAGAGTCTTGTTGGAGGCTGCAGAAGAAGATTGGAAGCTAAGTCCCTGAAGCTGCAGGCTGTTCCAGGACTCAGTGGGGTTCTGTGCAGATGGGGGCTCTGCCTTCAGCGTAGCTTGCAGGATCAGGGCCCTTACCCTTCACTGGAAGTGCAGCAATGTGGAAACAGACAGATTTTTCTCCAAACTGTTAACCAACACATCTATTAACATAGTCTTACTAAAAATTACACTTCTTCATACAGGTCTGAACTGCGCTAGAAACTTGATCTGTGGAGTTTTATGACCTTTTTATACTATGAAAATTGTTTGCTGGTGTGGCTTATTTTGTTCAGGGAACTGGTATAAGCTATACCAGCAAAAGCACATTTTTGCTAGTGTAAAGTGCATTTGCACAAGGAGAGTTTGCCAGTGTAGATGCACTGTCAGACCCTTTGTGATGTACACAAGATCTAAGTCTCACTTCCCTGGCACTAGACAAATCTAAGGCTGTGTCTACATTGGCACCCTTTTTCGGAAAAGGGATGCTAATGAGACCAGTCGCAATAGCAAATCCGCGGGGGATTTAAATATCCCCCGCGGTATTTGCATTTACATGGCTGCCGCTTTTTTCCGGCTCGGGGCTTTGCTGGCAAAAAGCGCCAGTCTAGATGGGGATCTTGCGGAAAATAAACCCTTTTCTGCAAGATCTCTTATGCCTACTTTCAAGTGCCAGTCTAGACGGGGATCTTGCGGAAAATAAACCCTTTTCCACAAGATCTCTTATGCCTACTTTCAAGCGCCAGTCTAGACGGGGATCTTGCGGAAAATAAACCCTTTTCCACAAGATCTCTTATGCCTACTTTCAAGTAGGCATAAGAGATCTTGCGAAAAGGGTTTATTTTCCGCAAGATCCCGTCTAGACTGGCGCTTTTTGCCGGCAAAGCCCCGTGCCGGAAAAAAGCGGCAGCCATGTAAATGCAAATACCGCGGGGGATATTTAAATCCCCTGCGGATTTGCAATTGCGACTGGTCTCATTAGCATCCCTTTTTCGGAAAAGGGTGCCAATGTAGACACAGCCTAAATGTATAGCGTAAAAAGCAAGCAATATCCTCCTAACTTCCAAGCCTCCTTCATACACCCTAAGATGCCAACTGTGGGTGCGTGGGCACCTTTTTCTTTTTCTTTGCAGGTCACCTTTCAAGATCTTGCTCCAGTGTTCTTGCTCATGTGTTCAGGTTCATGACTCACTCAATGAGAGAGCATCCATTTGTTCACAAACAGCAAGTTTAGTTTTCCTTGTGATAGGCAGAGCAAACCATAATCCTGTTTAATTGAACTGAAAATCTATATCTTGGTTTTATGTTCTTTTCCAGCTCCATACATCTTAAAGAAGTTGGATAGTATATGAATGCAGAAGAGCTGCAAAGGCTGGGTACATGGAAATGCAAAAAGGACTGGCTGCTTTTCTTGGTTAACAAGCAAGATGCAAAAGGCAGACTGCGCATCTAAAGAATGGATCTAAACACTTCATTTAAGCATATTTGACTTCGAGAGAGCAGCAGCCTAGCTGGAAGTGTGGAAGCTGGTTATTGTCCTTGTGATTGAGTTCAAGTCATGTAATGCTTCCGCGTGGCTGCATGTCTCTTATTTGTGCTGGTACAGCCTTTGTCTGGTGTCCAGAAATTACATCATACTCCATTCATGTAAGAAGTATTAAGTGCAAACAAATTTCTTTGTTCTGGAGCTACCTCTAAAATACCACAGTGCTATGGCTGTCAATCTTACTGAACTTGTCTCAGTGTGAAAAATGAAGTTATTTGGGTCCCTAAACTCATCTAGAAAGCTGTTAACTTGAATCCAGTTCTGACTTATTTTTGTTGAAATAAAATGGAGTGACAATTCTGTGACTTCAGGCACGATTCTATTGCTTTATTTTTAATAAATCTGGTTATAGTTGAAGGCTCGTGGGTTCTTTTTATTCCCAGCCCCCCAACAAAGGTGATCAGTCCCAAAAGGCTTTCTGCTGTATGGAGTTGGGCTGTGTGGGGATTGGGGAAAGCAGAGGTGATGGGAAGGATAAGGAAGGGGGTGGGAAAGGCAATGTTTGTATCTTTGGAGGAGGCTGTGCCCTGAAATGTTTATAGTCAACAGATGAGACATAGAGGGAGAAATAGTTTCATAAAGGACATCTGTGTAGCTCCCTCCTGGAGCACTGTGGTCCCCCGATACGATAGAGTCCATTTGCTCCTCCCTCTCATGTGGCTCTCATTCCAGGGCCCTTCTTTCTGCTCTTGGGTTGATGGCTGGTGTCAGGCCCTAGATTACTGGTCAAAGAGCAGAAGTGGATTCTCCGTACACCCTGCCTCTGCCTAGTGGAGAGAAGAATTACCATGTGCCACGTCTCGGTTATTGCAAATCAGGGCTAGCTGCATTTTAAAAGGAACTAACACACAAGCCTGAAGTCATTTGCCTCAGTTCCTTTACAGACCAAACTTTTTTAAGCAGCAGCAGCAGCATGGATGATATTACAATTTTATTGCTAATTCATTATTTAAATGAACACTGTCTATAAGAGCAACACTCTTATTGGAATGTCTCCTGACACATTTCTGCAGCCTTTCCTCTATTCTGAAATAGCTGAGATATCATTTCCTGACCAGAAGCTATTTTTCTTCATAAAATAGTGTCCCGTTTCCCCATCTGCCCCCAACCACACCCAGCTCTATTTTGCAAATGATGCTGGCCTTTGCCAGTCGGTGTCATCTGCAAATGTTATCAGTGGTGATTTTAAAGATATTTCCAGATCACAGAAAATATTTAATTGCATCAGGTCTAGTACTGATTTCTGCAGAATGCCATTAGAAACCCTCTTCTGATAATTCCCTATTGACAGCTACTTAGCGATTTGTCAGTTAGCCAGCTCTTAGTCCATTAATGTGTGCTTTATTGCTATTGTCTGGTGCTAGTTTTTTAATCAGAATGTTGTGCAATAAAGTCAAATGCCTTACAAAAGTTTGTTTATCACACCTACATCGTTACTTTCATCAACCAGACGTGTGATTGCTGAAAGCAGATTTGTTTGAGGAGCTGTTTCCCATAAAACCATATTGACTGGCAGTAATTCTGTTCCTTTCAGTTCTTTAGCAGTTGAATTTCACACCACCTTTTCTGTTTTGATTGGGACTGATGACAGGCTGTCTGGCTGTTCCTTACCTGGCTCAACTTATTTGCATTTCTAAATACTGGCACATGAGAGATGCTGTTTAAAATCCTCACTCACCAGTGGCCCAGAAAATGTTCTCATCCCAGAGGCATCAGCAATCCCGCTGTCTCCAAGGTGCCTGTGCGGGGTTAGGCTACGGGGCTGTGCTGTGCTGTGCCATGACAAGGGCAGTAGGGGACAGGTACAGCCCCCTCCCTTGGCCCCACTGAGCTACACTTGGCAGCGGGTCCCGGCCCCTGCTGCGGCTGCTTGATGGACCTTTGGTCTGACCCAGTATGGCCGGTCTTATTAGGGGATTTTTAAAACTCTGGGTAAGGCAGCACAGATCACATCACTTATACTGGACTTTACTGAGGCTCAGCACAGATCCATACCTCACCTGGTGCATGACTCAAGCCTGCACAGGGTTAGTGTCACTCACTAGTGACTGGGACACCTAGTGCTATTTACCGAATGCCCTGTGGGAGATGGTGAACACAGAAGGGTTCTCTGTAAGATGTAGGAGATGCTGCGGCTGTGGAGGAACCCCTTAGTGCAGCCTTATCCCACAATATGTTGGTGTGGAGTCCGTTTGCTCAGAATCTCTGCTTTGGTCACAGGTGTAGTGAAAACACTTTTCTGCTGTGCTTGGCAGAGTAGAGACTGGCTGTGGTTCTTTCTTGCCTGAGAATCAGAGCACCCTTATCAGTAGACTGAGTTAGGCGCACAAAAACAGGGCTACCCATCACTGGTTTAGACACGAAACTAGCCATTTCTGACTAGAAATCGCTTCAAAACATGGTGTAAGAGTCATGTTTTAGTGACTGTATGCACCCAAAAGCAACAATTGCCAAAACTTGAGTAAACATTCAGCTGTTTTTCTTAAGAAGTGGCTTGCTTTCAAAATAAAAGTATTGTTCCACTGCTGTGATGTGTTTTTAGGGCCAAGACTGACATGCAGAAATATTAAATGGTCTCTTCCTTGGAACACATAATTGCTGCCCTCTACTGCTAAGAGTTGAGAGTGCCCACAAAAAGCAAGCCTGAGAGTATAAATATCTTTAAATGGTAAAAAAAAAGGGATACTTTTTTCCTCGTATAAACTACAGATTTTTATTATTAATCTATCTAAATAGGAAAACATACAAAAACGTGTCATTAACCATGTAACAAGAATATTAATGTAGTCTCCTAATTCTACAACATAGCAAAAGACGCCACCAATTGACTGGTTTTTAGCCTGTGCTTGACAATCTTTGTTTCCCTGGAGTGAAGACTGAATCACTTCTCCCTGGAGGGGAAAAAAGCACAGTTTGAGAGATTATTATCCAATGATTTGTAATTGCTTGCCTAGAAAACTGAACTGTGATGGAGACACTGACATAGCTAAAACTAGCACAAAATTAAATATATACCTCTGAATACTTCATTTGCTAAACTGGATATAGATTTTTTTCATCAAACACTCTTTCAAACTAAAACATAGGGTATCTCACCCCAAAATAAACATTTAATTTTCTGGCACATAGCTGCATTTCCAGGACAATGCCGCACAAAAAGTCGCAGACTGCTTTTCATCCTCTTTGCTTTACAGCCTCCCCTTGTTAGAGTCATGCATTGGGTCCAATTCAGCACGGGTGTTACTCCAGTTATTCAAGCGTGACCTGAAATCCATGGAGCTGCACCAGTGTAACACTGGAGCAATGCAGTGGGGAATCGGGCCCTTATGCTAAAACTTCTGGGAACAATAAAGCTATCAGTGGAATTTACAAGGAGTCCTGTGGCACCTTCAGACTGACATTTATTTGGGCATAAGCTTTGGTGGGACATTTTTGGTGGTTGTATTTAAATCATGGCCACTCACTTGTTTATCTGCTTGGTGTCTGCTTGTCTTTTTCTGGGTGAAATTCTCTGAGGGTACAGAGGTCAGCACCAAGCATATGCAAGAGCGTTGCATAGATACGGTGGTAGCCCTCTGCTCTAGGGTGAGTTGCGCCCATTTACATTAGAAGATAATACAGAGGAGAGGAGATGGCTGAGATGAACGGGTCATAGATGAGGGATGTTTCCTTGGCATGTGACATTTGCATCATCTTTAGAATATGGAACCAAATGCTGGGTTTTGGTCGGAAGCCGGCAAACATTCTGATCATGTACCATATGTATTTACACCACAGTCATTAAATGCTGAATTAAAAACAGCACTTGTGACACTTGTAAACTTATCTACCCAGAAATGTTCAGTGCAGCAGTATCTGCCTTTGAAAACTGAAGGTATTTAGCACATTGCAATGCCCTTCTTTGGCCTTCTTATACTTCAGCATGGGTTTAGTAAGACAGACGGAAGAAAGTGACTCATTCAAGATAATACTGAGCCAGTGCTTCAACCTCTAACTCCAGGTCCCTCCTGGCTCCCTGTTTCTTTGCCATGCTTCCTCTGCAGCTTGTGTCTTTAGTCCATCAAGAGCAGGTGAATGCAAAAACCAAAGGTAACAGGCTTCTGCGGTACTGAAGTGGATTTGTAATGTTAAGCTTACCCGGCTATGTCATCTGATCCTAGGAAGCTAGTCCTCTCACTTTTACTTTGCTCCGTGACTTTAATATTCCCTTCAGCCTGCATTTCTCCAACCATGTTGCTAGCATGACATTGGTAAACACCCTCGTCTTCCTTCACCAGCGGGTTAATCTGGCAAAACCAAAGGAGAGAAGACCACTGTCTCAGCAAGCGAACAGTCAATTACAAAAGGGCAGCCATAAATCACGTCTTGGTAAGAATGAAAAATCTGAAGGATGTTCGATTTCCTCCTTCAAAACAAGGACTAAAATGTCTGGTTTAAAGTTGGCCTGCTGGAGTGTAGGAACTTCCATCCTGCTCAGTCACTCTTCTGAGTTTCTTCCTAGGCACTGTACCCTCATTGTGACGGACAGTATTTTCTGTCTGGAAAAACTTCCAAAAGCAACCTGTCCCCCATCTCCCGCCACCGCTGCCCTCAGTACTGTCTTCTTTGTTGGACTTACCAAAACCCAGCCTGTGCTCTCATGTTTAGAAGGCCCTCCACGGACTTGGACTGCCATGTTTGCTCTGTCTCCAGGCAATTCTTCCAGCAGCTTAACCCCCTTGGGTGACTCCGTGACCTGTGGGGTTTGTGACAGCGGCACACTGTTAGCCCAGCTGTGGGCCACTTCCAAAGCAGCACGCTCATCAGCACTCTTGGTGCCTCTGCTCTTGGCCGGCAGGCGCATAAGGAGTTGCAGTCGATGCTAGCTCCTGCAGTGTGCACCAGTGCTCCCCTGAGAGACACGCACACCAGGAGAACCCACGCGCTGACCTGTCCCGTGGGCACCCTGAGGGGAGGGGGTACGGCCAGGGGCGTGAGGCAGAGCCTAGTGTGGGGCCAGGCAGCCCTGGGGCAGCACCTCCCCCTTGCACTGTGGCAGGCAGCTGATTGCAGCCCTGCTCTGCCCAACTTCTCTGCACACACCCAGCCAGTGCCACCCGTGCGGCTTCTCTTACCCCTCCCCCTGGGCCCGTAAGTGGTGGGTGTGCAGGGGGAGTGTAGCACGTGGGATCGGAACGGCCACACCACTGAAGGCATGCCCTTCTCTTCAGGTGCCTGCACGGGAGCACCTAGTGCGAAAGCTTTGGCATTAGTGCCTCGCTGCTTTTGCAGCAGGGTCTGCCCCTCGCGACGGCACCCCATTCTCTGGCCCGCCCCAAAGCCTTAGCTCTCTGGTCACCCCCCTTTCTAAGCCCAGAGGGGGCAGAGATTTCCTTCCCAGCCTGCGGCTCTTCCTTCCTGCCCTGCTGCTGCTCTGAGGACTCCGTACACAGATGTCACCACCGCCCCTCTGTCAGCCCAGAATCCGCCCTTGCCCCCCAGCCAGGCCAGGCCAACATTCAACCTGCGCCCGGCATTGGGGTTGGGGTATTCCTTCCTTCCTCCCCTTCGGGAGTGTCCGCAGGCCAGGCCCCGGGCTGCTGGACGTCAGCGATGCTCCCCTGCTCCCGCACTTCACCGCTCATTTACAGCGGCCGAGGAGCCCAACACTCCAACCTCACCCCCTCAGGGTTTCCTGGCCCATTTCCAGATGGGCCACGCTAGCGCACCGAGGGAATTACTGCTCTCCGCTGTTAGGTTAACGTCGCGGACCACTGTCATTGTGAACATCCATCTGCAATCGGACACGGCAACCGAGTACAAGAAACAGGCCAAATCCCCTCCTGGTGAACCCTGCTCTAATGGCCCGGAGACAGTGTGCGCCAATAAATGGATCTGGCCCCAGGTCAGTTTCTCTGCCTTACACACATCTGGTCCTGTGTGACACCTTGGCTCAGATGGGCTCAGACGCTGGCATACCTTTCTCCAGGTGATCACGGGCGTGGGAACTGCCTTCACTTCACACGACAGGTACACTTGGGCACCAGTTACATTATGAATCTTTTTTGGTGGTACAACAATCACAGGAGCTGGAAAGAACAAGAACATTTCAGTTCTGGTGTGTCTACATGGTACCGCTAAGTTCTCAATGCCACGGGCCAGTCTGCAACGTAAAGAAACGCACAGATTCCTCCTCCAACCAGAGCTGATGATTCAGGAGCAAAGGTTTGGCTCTGCCTCTAAACCAGGGGCAACAGAAATGGTTCTAAGCTTTTATTTTAAAACGCTTTTGGCCCTTCCACCAGGGAACCCTGGCTTCATTACAGAAATCAGATGGAGTCTTTAGTCTATCTGCCACCGGCCAAACTGGACCAGCGATGTAATGCAGCCCACTCCGCTTAGCTCCATCTCACGCTCCAGTCCTGCAGTGAGGTGGATGTGAGCGTTCGGCAGTGGGAGATACACCTCACTGCAGGATCAGGGCCGGCCATGCCTAGCTGTCACCACTGAACAGCTGCTGTATTCCGGCGAGGCAAACTACTCTAAACCCCGAAACTCGCTTCCACGTAAAAAAACCCCAAACATGCCGCCATTTGGAAAGGTAGAGACTGCATTTCTGATGCTAGGTTGTCCTGGAGAGGACATCGTGAAGGCTGCACCCAGATTTCTATAATAATCCCATTTTCTACCCCTTCCGTTGGAGTAACGGAATTGTTTGCAGATTGTGCACAGTGCCGTTGTAGCTGGGGTTGTCCCAGGTTATCAGAGAGACAAGATGGGCAAGTTAATGTCTTTTACTGGACCAACTTCTGTGGGGAGAGAAAGATACCCCCCGCCACCACCTTGTTTGCAGACTGTAAGCTCTCAACAGGCGAGATGAATATCAGAGATTGTGGTTAATTTAGGATTACAGCGTTCTGGGTGCTACATCATCCACATGTAGCTAGGGTTCCAGAAGATTCCTGATCAAACCGATGGCCAGCACTCAGGAGAACATGGCCCGTGCTCTCTGAGCGGAACAGTGACCACGCCCACACCACACCACATTTCTGGGAATGCCACCAGCTACAGACGTGCTCAGCCAGGGTCATGCTCACAGAGGAACGTTCGAAAAAGGAAGCTGTTTAATGACTGTTTGTTGTTACAGGCTGGATCCCTGATGCTGAAATAGATCACTAAGACTGTACTTTGACCCTGCAACGACACAAGCTTAATTTTACACAAGTGAGTGGCCCCCTGAAAGCATTACAAGCGTATTTATCTCGCTTTTTAAAACACAGTCATGACAAATGTCTTATCCCGGTTAGCAGCCTCTTACACAAAAGCCATTGACAAAATGTCGCAATGCCAACAAATCAGGACTAGATTTCTAATTGAAGCTAACAATTCAGTGGAAGAAGGCGCACCGATTTACATCTCGTGAGAGAAGAAAGGAAGGGGCCTACAACAGAAGGCCTTACTGATGTTCAGATGCTTTCATTTCCCCACATTGCCCATTTTTCTTTCATATGAACAGCTTTGTTATCATATCTATAGCACCATTTATGCAGAACAGCAGTCTTCCTCATCGTGTGCAACCTTGCCAAATGAAGCCGATTTCCCACTTGCATGTCCTGCCTCGACAAAGAAAGGTAATTTAGAAACAGTCGCCCTGGATTCCCTACTAGCAGCTCTCTTTCTCCTCAGAAGACAATTAGCACAGGAGGAAATCTCTGAGTTTGTCAATACCCAGGAACTCTCTGGCACTCCAGTTGTGATTTCTAATCCTGCCTGCCAAACGAAAGCTCAGCTCTCCACAGTTCATATCATGGGGCCCCATTGTGCAGACCCATCACGCCTGTCACGCCTTTTGATCTCTAGTCAGTTGGTGGACGCATGCAGAATATTGAACACTGTGAACTCAGCTGGTACGAACATAGACTGTGTCTCCCTTTGGCAGCTGGCACAGGGCACACCCCTCTTTGGAAAAGAAAAGAAAAGAAAAGAAAAGAGAAAAGAAAAGAAAAGAAAAGAAAAGAGGCCATCTGTTACAAGGTACTCCGTCTTTAAAATGACCACGGACAACTGAATGTTTGCAGTACTGCTGCTTGACTGAGTCGGTAAAGAAGAGAAAGCATCCTATTCCGAATGTGGAGTAATTCCCTTTGGATTCAGGGATTAATACCTGCTGAGCCCTTCTGCCTTCCAGGGTGCTGATGCACTACTAACTTCATGGCACACATCTGCCATAATATCCTTGCATGTACATTGACGCTTCTGGGGAGAAAGGTCGCACATTAGGACAGATTACAGAACCGAATCGGGAGTATTATGAGAAGTGATTTCTGATAGCCTGTGACTGCTAGGAAATAATCTCGACAGTCTGTTGCGTAACTGTTGTACTGCACCTAAAGCTTGCCTTTAGTTCACCAGTGTTTCTGAAAGATTTTCACTCTGCACGTGTCAAGTCGAGAAAGGTGACAGTTTTCAAATTCTTCTCAATGCAACGCTTGAGTTGTTTCCTTATTGCTGGGTTCTTATTTGTAACTCCTGTAGGCAAGGAAAAATAACCAAAAAGCAGCCACTAAATCATACGCAAATTAGGAGCAAGTATTCTAAAAATATACCCATGGACGTAGATTTAGGACATGCGGTTGTACTCCGTGCCTTTATTTCAATAAAAGAAGACTGGCATAGACTCACTGAACCATAGACGTGCAGGTCTGGAAGGGACTTCAAGAGGTCGTCTGCTAGGCTGGGCAGGATTTTTAAGTACAGGTTGGACCTCTCTAGTCTGGCACCCTCGGGACCTGACCGGTGCCAAACCAGAGAATTTTCTGGATCTCGGGAGGTCAATGCTGTCTAGCAGCATCCCCAACACTTCTACTGCTTGCTGGGCTCTGAGAAGACATTGGGGTAAATCAGAGCTAAACAACAGCACAGAACACCGAGAGCCAGGACTGGGGGCTGTGAACAAACTTTATGGGACTGCGGGAAACTTGGCCATGCCCAGATACATCCGGCTCACTGAAATCCTGCCAGATCCCAGATGTTGCTGGAACAGAGAGTGCCGGACTAGAGAGGTTCAACCTGTATGTGCGTCTGTGTTAGAGCAGTGATGAGAAGAGCAACAAAAATGATCAAAGGTCTAGAAAACATGAGCTATGAGGGAAGGCTGAAAGAACTGGGTTTGTGTCCAAGGCCCTGGTGAGACCCCTCTGGAATCGTGGGTGGAATTCTAGGCTCCCGTGGTAAGGAAGATGAATTCAGACGGGACTGGAACAGGCTGCTGGGAAGGGCCACCGGCATGACCGGAGGAATGGAAGACCTGCCTTACAAGAAGGGGTTTATAACCAAGCAGAGTGAGGGGAGGTCTGATTGCTCGCTGTAAGTACGTCCCGGAGAGGAGTTATCTGTGGCAAAGGCCAATGCTGGCACAGGATCAAACGGCCTCAGTGGAGGCTGGAAATGAGAGGAAAGGTTCTAACGAGCTGAGGGGGACGCTGTGGGACTCTAGCGGGAGGAGGGATAGTCTCAAAGAGGGGCGTGAGAGGCAGTGACCTCGACTTCACCTTCATCTCGAGTGGCGGCAGCAAGATCCCTTGGGGAAAAAAGGAACCTCACTGAAGGGGGCTGGGTGGGAGTGATCCTGGTCTAGGAGTTTTCCGGCCAGTGCAGGCTGCTCCTGGCTTTTGCTGGGAAAGCTCCTTCTTCGCTTTTCAACCCGTTAGCCTTGGCCACGTGTAGGAATTAGCCCGTGTGTTTATTGCTTTTGTAACCACCCGACTTCCATGCTTCTGCCCGTGTGATCACTTACAGGCTGCCTTTGCCGAGGCCATACCCTTCTTCTATTGCTTTATCTAAGCCCGCGCGCCTTGAGGCGGGTTTGGGGATCTCTGCGGAGGGCTGGTGCACAGCCATGGCACAGCTGGGATGACAAGCGCTGTGAGTCTGCACTGCCCGGGGCTACTGCGCGCACAAGATGCCCGTTTCCGGGGAGCAAGGCTGGGGCTGAGGGTGCACGGGGCGCAGCACGAGTGACATGACACGCGAGTGGCTGAGGGGTTGCTATTCGCCGGCACACTGGGGTAAGAGGCAGCCAGGCCGGCGCGCTAAGAGGACAGCCAGTCAATGTCCCATTTCCGGCTTCCCGCGAAGGGAAACACCAGGTTGTGCGCACAGGACGCCCCAGCTCCTCGGCATAAAACTGGAAGCGGAGCTGGCAACGACAGCAGGAATCGGGTAGCAAGTCCTGCAGGCACACCAGCGCTCTGCTTGAACACCCACAGGAAAACGCCCTGTCACACGTCTGCGGGGGCACCTGCTGGCAGCCAGATGCCCAACCAGTCGCAGTTCAAACCGGCCAACTCCAAAGCAGGGGGAAACTCCATCCTCAGCGTCGCAGGACACCTGCAGATTGCGCCCCCTCCCCCTCGGACCAGCGAGTCTGTGTGCCATGGAGAAACGCCAGGCTGAGCTCTGTCAGGCGGGCGTTGTTCCCAAACGCCAGCTAGCCCTGGGCACCGCACGGCCCTCAGTGTGCCAGCATCTTTATGGCTGGCCTCAACGCCTTCCTTGGCTCCGGCCCCCCGCAGCCTTCCTCTGCTCACGCCACATTGACGACACCTTCATCAGATGGACCCACGGGAAAGAGACCCTGGAAGAATTCCACAGGGATTTCAACAACTTCCACCCACCCTCCCACCACCTCAGCCTGGGCCAGTCCACACAAGAGAGCCGCTCCCTCCCCACCACAGTACAATTCAATGACAGCCACAGTTCCACCACCCTGCCGACCGCTACGCTTACCTGCACGCCTCCAGCGTCCATCCAGGACACATCACCCGATCACCTGCTTACAGCCAGGCCCTAAGACACAAGCGGATTTGCTCCAGTCCCACAGACAGGGACAAGACCTCCATCAGGCATTCGTCACACTGAAATACCCACCCGGGGAAATGAAAAACAGACTGACCGAGCCAGACGAGTACCCAGGCATCAGCTTCTTCAAGACAGGCCCAAGAAGGGAAACAACAGAGCACCTCCGGTCGTCACCTACAGCCCCCAGCTCAAACCCCTCCGGCGCATCATTGACAGTCTACAGCCTGCCCTGGAGAATGATCCCCCACTCTCACAGGTCTTGGGGGACAGGCCAATCCTTGCCCACAGACAGCCCCTAACCACAAACAAACCCCACACACACCTCCGTCACACTCCCCCAGAAACCCACCCCTGCAGTCAGCCCCGGTGCCAACTCTGCCCACACAGCTACACCAGCGACCTAGCCACATCAGAGACTCCGATAACTGCACAGCCACCAATGTGATCTAGGCGTCCAGTGCCAGCATCTCTCGGCCGTGTGCATTGGCCAAACGGGACGAAGGGACACAGGACGAAGGGACACAGATCACATATTGGAGATGGCAACACACAGAAACCTGCTGGGGAACGTTTCAGCTTGCCCGGGCGCTCACTGATGGATCTCAAAGTGTCTGGATTATTTCCAAGCAATTTCAAAGGTCACCTGGAGAGAGAGACTCCAGAGCTGGGTTTCATTTACAAGTCTGACACCTTGAATAGAGGCTTAGACAAAGAGCTGACCTGGCTAGGCTGCTATTTTCCACATGCTAAGGATATAAGAAGCCAAGCACTGGGTACTTAGGATACCGAGAGCCCACTCTGCTAGCCTCGTTTAGCATGGAACGTGCTAATTGACATTGTTTCCCCCCTTCTCTTTCCCTCCCCATCCCCTCTCTTTCTCTGCTATTTATTTGCCACCTGGACCCCTTAACTCCACTCATCTGAAGCAGTGGGTTGTGCCCACGGAAGCTCATGACACCGTCCGCATGTTGTTAGCCTCTCAGGTGCTGCAGGGTTATTCGCTGTTTTGTACGTTTTCCCAGCCAGCGTGTCAGCTCAGCCTGGCGCCGTTCCATGGGGCAGTGACAGCTGCAACGAGGCTGTTGTAGTGCAAACCCTGCCCAGCCTCAGCGGAAGGAGCACTACCCGATGTGCAGTCACAGCCGCGCTGAATCCCACAGCCCTCTTCTCCCTGCTCGTTGGAGTCCCCGTAGGAAAAGGGCCCTATACAGAATGCCACCCAAAGCCACGGAAGTCCTGGGACTGGCACTGCTGATTGCCGCTGCCTCCCCGCAGACCAAACCTGCCCCAAGGCCTAGCTGCCGCCATGCGAGCTGTGAGCCTGGCACCCGTCCCGGGGCGCTAGCGGTGTGTTCCAGCACAGGTGGGGCTGCGAACTGTTTGGGGCCGCGCGGTCTCTTTAAGGATGTACGTGCTGAGCCAAAGGTGGCGGTGCATAATGTCACTAGAGTCCTGCTGAGCTGCTGGGACTGAGCAGGGATTATTATAACCCCCCCGGGAGACCAGGAGCCCACTACCCCCCCCTTCATTTCCACACTATCAATGCCCAGACTCCGCGGCTGGCCTGGGGAGGGCATTTCTCAAACGCCCAGGCGCAGTGTTCTTTCTGCTCTAGACGGCACATCCAAGGAGCTTTGCTCACGGAGGCTGGGGTCTTGCAGCACGTCTGTAGATTTCATCGGCGGACTTGCCCCGGGGCGCTTAGCATCACAAAGCGCTCGTCAAGCAAACCGAGCGGCCAAGGCGCTGATCTCATAGAGCCTCTGGAACGCGAGTTTAAAGAAACACACACAAATAGCTGAGAAGTGAGAGAGCCTGGAAGTCCTTAATGCTGCAGCCGCGTAATGCTGTGTGACAGCCCGGACACTTCAAAGGCAGCAGCTAATCCTCTTCCGACTGTTACAAAAATACGAGGCAGTCAGGAAGTCCTAATCTGCAAATGCACTGAGCACCTGCAGCTCCCAGGGATTTTCCTGGGGCTGGCCGGGCCAGCATGCCTGAGAACCCTTCATGTAACGCCAGGGGACCAGCATTCCAACCCTGGAAGCTAGGCCCTTTGGCCAAACACCCAACTCCCACTGAAATCAAAGGGCATCTCTGGCCCTTGGAAGATCGGGGCACACGTCTCCATATGCAGGAGCCTAAAGACACGATTTCTGGTTTAAAGCCAGAGGGCCCCACTACGAGCATCTAGCCCAGCCTCCTGCCTCGCCCAGGCCAGAGACCCTCACCTGGCGATTCCCGGTTCAAACCCATCACTAGTGCCGGAGCGAGTCTCCTAGCAAGGCTCCCACACTGGATTTACTGCCAGACAATGAGCCCGCGCAGCTCCCAACGATGCCCAAAGGATCCCGGCCCCTCCCATCGGGAAACTCCTGCTGGAAACACCGAGATTCACCCCAGGGGTCACCCCAAGTCTCCACCCTGCAGGAGTTCCCGGCCTCGCCTGCGGGGAGCAGCCCGGGCCTGTGGCTTGGATCCTCCCAGGGCGAGGGGCTCCAGGGGAAGCAAATCGGAGCCGCCCTGCAGCCAGGGAGGGCGGAACAGTTCTGCAGGGAGCAGCATGTGCTATTGGAGCTTCTCCCTCCAGCTGCCACTGGCTCCCCTGCCCTGCGTGGGCCTGCCCCACTTCCCCTCCCAGGGCATGTCCGAGTAGGGTCCCCGGCCTGGATTCCCTAATGGAAATCTGCCAGGCACAGGGGAGGCTCATGCCATGAACCACCACCCCACTGGAAGAGCCTTTCAGAGGATTAGCCTGCTGCTCTCACCTGCCGCTCCAGACCCAGGTGACACCCTCAGCGGCAGCAGAGGCATCTGCACGCGCAGCCCAGCACCCCCCGCTCTATTGGGGTGTCACTGCCTGTGGCTGCTTCCTTTCCACGTGCTGCCTCTGTCTGGCGCGGAGCCAAGCCCTTCAGAGCAGCCTCTAGTTGTCTTGGTTTGCAGATCGTCCCTGGGAGCTAGGTCTGGCCTGTGGGCCGGTCACGTCCCGTTCCCGGGGTTCTGCAAACAGCCCTGCTTTGCCAGGCTCGCCCCGTTCCCGGGGTTCCTGCTTGTGCTCAGTAAGCGCGCCGTGGAGCGCGGGGGACCCCAGGGTTTCACTGGGGGGGGGGTTGTGCACTGCATGTCCTGCTGTATCCTGATGCCAGGGCATCCCTGGTCCAAGCCCATGCCATGAGCTAAAACCAGCTGGCTCCCTGCCCCCTTCGAGGCAGATCTCCCACTCCCGGGCAATGCCTGCACTGGTTCCTGCCTATGGCCCGCACTGAAACAGAGGCCAGCTCGCGGGACCGGCCCGTGCCAGGCTGGTTTAGGGAACCAAACCACACGCACATTGGCACGGACCATGGCCGAGTTCTGCCTGGTGGCCCCTTGGCCGAGTCGGCGAGAGGCTCCCAGGGAGAGATGAAAGGCGACCCGGCGTTCATTTCCTGACACTTGCAGGGAGCTGTCAAGCGTCTAAGGACCCTCCCAGCTGACCGGCGGTTCCTGCGCTACCCGAGCAGCCTGGCAGGGGGGTACAAGGCGCGGGGCTGGACTCGGGGCGGGTCTGAAGCCGTGTCTGTTCCCAAAGGTGGGCAGCGGCGCTACCGAAGCTCTGCTAGTGTGCGCCCTGGCGGCACTGGCCCAGTGGCCCCTCTCTGATGCAGGGGTGTAAAAGCCAGAGCAGCAAGGGGAGCCATGTCCCGCCTTCAGAGAGCTCTCCATGCATCCCATTCTGCCTCAGGCACGTGCCGCCTACAGCCATTAACCGTGGGAGCCTGTTCCCTCGCGGCCCAGGGGTGCTCCTTACAAATGAACACGCCCGGGGAGGGGTTGATTGCAAGTGGGAAAGGAAGCAGCTGGCAGGCAGGCCCACCCGGTCTGCGTACAGCCCACCTCTGGGCACTGTCTAAAGGCTCCCTCTGGTTGCGGCTGAGTAAATGAGTGCCCTTGGGCCGTACCCTAACGAGGGACTTACGCAAGAGGGTTGCATTTGCATAGCATGGAAACAAAGGGAGGAAGATGCAGTGACCCGGGCCCCATGCTAACCGCCACTGCTCAGTGGGAGGTTATCTGCCAAGGGCTCAGAGCCCCCAGGTCACACTGTCGCAATCGGATCTGCAGACAGATGGGCGCCCACGCAGTGACCTCCTAAGCTCCTGGGCTACAACATTAAGGCTCTGCTCCTGCAGTTGGATCCTTGCAGACAAGCGGGTCCCGAACTCCACGTGGCCCACAAACAACCCATTAGGGCCCTCCTCCTCTTATATGGGTAGGAGCCAGGCCTGGGGGCTGTAAACAAACTTTACAGGACCGCGGGAAACTCGGCCACAGCCAAGACAAGTGGACATCCGGCTCACTAAAATCCTGCCCGACCACAGATGTTACTGGACCAGAGAGGTTCAGAGAGGTTCAACCTGTAGTAGTTTTCTGGGAAAGGAAGGGAGCATTACCCCAGGCCTTACTTTCAAGGGAAGTTTACCATTTTGAGTAGATAACTGTTTAACTGGACATTATAGTCCGCTAAGAAAAGATTCCACTGTGTCAGGCGCTGGACTGCAACCCCGGCCAATCTAACCTCCTTTTCGAAATACCAACTGTGATCAGCGCTTCACAGGGTCATTAGTAACTAACCACAGGTCATGGAAATCAAAACTGCCGGTGACTCAAATGCAAAACAAGAACAAAAGGTCTGCAGCGCTAGGAGACGCAGGCCGTGTTTTATCTTTAAATGCTAAGGGAACTGTGAAGGGGCCAAAACTGGTTTGGTTTTTCCTTTGTAATCCGTGGCAGTTCTTCTGTGTCAGCATGCCAGGACTGGGCATGGCTGCCCGGCTCCGCTCTCCAGCGCTGGGGGCCAGACCCACCCGGCTCCTGCCCCAAGGCTGGAACCGCTTTGCCTTGGGGCTTCCCCCGCGCGAGTTCCACGCCGAGCCCCAGCCGCGCTGCGGTGGGTCGCCAGGTGTGACCAGCCCCCGCAGGGCCGGGCAAGGGGCAAGCGCCCGGCTCCGGGACCCTGCGCGGGAATCCCGGGGCGGCAGGGGCCGGGAGGGCAGAGGATGCTCCGGGACGTGCCCAGGGAGCGCTGGGCCGGGAGTCAAGGCTGCTCCCCTCGGTCGGGCCCGCCGAGGCGCCTGGACACCGGGAACCAGACCCGCTACCGCCCCGCTCCCGGCCCCGATCACTGCCCGGGCGGGTGCTGGTGGGAAGAGCGCAGCCCCGGCTAAAGCAGAACTGAGACCAGCCCAGACCCCATGGGCCGAGTCCGCCCCGCGCATCTGCCCCCCCGCGCGCCCCACGGCTGGGGGGACAGGTGCCGGCGCGCCCCAAGAGGCGGCGGGGACAGAAATGTCAACAGCCCGGGGCCGCTCCCGCCCGGCCCGCGCCCCTCGGGGCAAAGCGGCTTCGGGCCACGCTACAACCGCACCGGGACCCCCCGCCCGGCCAAGCCAGCGCCCCTCTGCCCCGCGCCCGGACCCGCCCGCCTGCCCCGCTCACCCAGCCGGCACTCGCCGTCGTGCGCCTTGCGGGGCCGTCGGGGCGCGGGCAGCAGGCGCAGGGCGCAGGCGCTGGGGTAGGAGCGCCCGTCGGAGCCGCAGACCGGCCCGTCCTGGCCGCACACGCAGCGCCCGCTGCCCTCGGGCCCCGCCTGGCTCACGCACACCAGCCCCGGCCCGCAGCGCCCGCTCCCGGCGCCCCGCCCGCCGCAGCGCTCGCCCTCCGCGCCCGGGCAGCGCGGGCAGCAGCCGCAGGAGTCCCGCGCCAGGCCGGGCGCCGCGCAGCGCAGCGGGGGGCAGCGCTCCGGCCGGCAGGGCCCGCACCCGCCGCCCGCGTCGCCCCGCGCCAGCAGCAGCAGCGCCAGCAGCAGCAGCAGCCGGGCCATGGCGCCGGGATCCGGGCGGGGGCTGCAGCCGCTGGACAGCGCAGCCCGCAGCCTGGGACAGCTCCCGCCGCGGCTCAGGAGCCCAGGCCCCAGCCCGCCCCCTCTCCCCACAGCCCGCCCCTCCTCCCCACAGCCCAGCCCACCCCTTCCTCTGCCGGGACAGCCCAGCCCCTAGCCCGCCCTCTCTCCCCACAGCCCAGCCCCAGCCCGCCCCCTCCCCACAGCCCGCCTCTTGGCCCCCAGCCCAGCCCCAGCCCGCCCCTCCTCTCCCACAGCCCAGCCCAGCCCCCAGCCTGCCCCCTTCCCCGCGGGGACAGCCCAGCCCAGCCCCAGCCCGCCCCCTTCTCCCCACAGCCCAGCCCACCCTTCCTCTGCCGGGACAGCCCAGCCCCTAGCCCGCCCTCTCTCCCCACAGCCCAGCCCCTAGCTGTCCCCTCTCCCCACAGCCCGCCTCTTGGCCCCCAGCCCGCCCCCTCTCCCCAACAGGACAGCCCAGCCCAGCCCCCAACCCTCCCCTCCTCCCTCCCACAGCCCAGCCCAGCCCCCAGCCCGCCCCTTCTCCCCACAGCCCAGCCCCTAGCCCGCCCCTCTCCCCACAGCCCGCCTCTTGGCCCCCCCAGCCCAGCCCCAGCCCGCCCCTCTCCCCAACAGGACAGCCCAGCCCCCAACCTTCCCCTCCTCTCCCACACCCCAGCCCAGCCCTTCTCCCCACAGCCCAGCCACTAGCTCACCCCTCTCCCCACAGCCCGCCCCTTGGCCCACCCAGCCCAGCCCCTAGCCCCCTCTCCCACAGCCCACCTCTTGGCCCCAGCCCAGCCCCCAGCCTCCCCTTCTCCCCACAGCCCAGTCCAGTCCCTAACCCACCCCTCTCCCCACAGCCTGCCCTTGGCCCCCAGCCCAGCCCCAACCCGCCCCTTTCCTAATGGGACAGCACAGCCCCAGCCACACCCTCCTCCCCCACAGCCTAGCCCTGAGCCGCCTCTGTCCCCTCCCACCTGCCCCCTTCCCTCCTCTCCAGTCCAGCCCTGCTCCTTCTCCCCCCGACAGCCCAGCCCCGAGCTGCTTCTGTCCCCCTCCAGCCCAGCCCCTTCTGCTGCTAGCCTGCTCCTGCCCTCCTACAGCCCTCCCCCTTTCCTCATATCCCGGCTGGGACAGCCCAGCCCCTGAGCCCACTCCTACCTCCCCTACCCTGCCCCCCTCTGTCCTGCTCCAGCCAAGCCCCCGAGCCCATCCCTGCATGTGTCACTGCTCACTTGGGTCAGTCGGCCCTGTGCAGACAGCTGGGAAAGCCGGAGCATCCCCCGGCCACGCTTACGGCCTCCGCCCCCAACAGGACTCACGTCTGCACAGGCCTCACGCCGCCCCTGCAAAGGGGCTGGTTCGCCCTGGGGGGCTAACTTCCCTTGCAAACTGCCGGGCAGGGTCCTGGCGGGAGGAGACGCTCTGTGGGACGCTGGTCTCCGTGCCAGCCCCACGCCTCTCAGGGGCCATTCCCCACCCGAGCAGCCTCCCTGCCGGCAGCGGGATTGCCCTTGCGTGGCAAGGACTGGCGGACCCTGCGCGGCGACGGGGCGGTCTGAGCCTTCCCCCGCGCAGGCCACAGGAAGCAAACCAGACCCATGGGCACATTTTGCTGAGGCAGCAATTCCCACGGCTCCCGTTAGCTATTTCTCCCGTCCCCTCGCGGCTCCCTCCAACAGGATAAAACTGCGAACAGAGCACTGACTGCCACTGGAAGCACGCCAGCGTTCAGACGTGCAGCTGCATTGCCATCCCGTCTGAATGCCCTGACCTAGCCTGCTGCTGCCCTGTGTCAGGGCTGGCTCGTGGGGAGCCTGTGGGCACCGGACACGCTGCTCGAAGAGTCAAAGACCAGCCTAGGGCCAGGCCAGGTCTAAATCACAGCGTCCGAGTCTGTCGGCAAATTAAGAACCCGAGCCAAGACTTGGGGCCAAGTCGGGCCAGCGTCAGCAGTCGTCCTAAGCTGAAGGCACTAAAGCAGGATAGCCAGGGACCCAGGGGCGTCACAGCAAGTAGGGTGCGAGGCAGAGGCACACCAGAGGTTTTCATCTCTCAGACACTGAGCTCCCAGAAATGGCCTCCTGGTTTATATGGACAATGCCAGCCAATCAGGGACGCACGGAGCTGTCACTCATGCCTCTTAGGGTGGGACTTCCTGCGGAGTTTAGCCTCTCAGTGTTTTTCAGGGGCAGCCCTAGCTGTCCCCTGATGGTGACAAGGAAGCAGCATCTGCCTCAGCCCCTGGTTCGAGGCTCTGAGTTCTTGCAGCCTGCCCCGTTCAGTGCTGCTGCTGGGCCGGGAAGGTGGCGCTGTCTGTAGGACCCTGCATCACCGCTAGCTGCGTGTGCCTCGTTTCCTGGGTGCGCAGTTTGAAACGGTGGAGCCCAGCTTGCCGAAGTAAGATGCACTCGCGGCTGCCATGGCCGTCCACGGGAGCTGTGCGCTGAGCATGGAAAGTGCTGCGTGGCACCGCGTGCTCTGGAAAATCAGCTCCTCGCCTTTCCCCATGGGGCTTCCGAAATGAGTGGGTGCTCGCGACTTTCACTTCCGCGTGGCTCACAGGCGTGTGACAGGATGACCCGCCGGCACTGCGGAAAAGCCCCGGGGGCACGTAAAGACCCCCGTGTGGAGCAGCGTTTGAATGGCGTGCAGCAAAGGGGGCCAGCGGCCACGTATCAAAGGACGAGGAGACGCAAACTTTGAGCACCTGCGCACACCGGCAGCAATGGCCATCCAGTGCACTGCATGAGGCCGGGCTGCAGTGGGGACAGCATCCCACGGGCGAGCCCTGTGGAGCACGGGCAGCATGCTGGAAGGGCTCGCTTAGTGGCAGAGCCTTGGCTCCCAGGGAGAAGGCCATAGGAGTGTTAGTGGAGCCCTTCCTCCTCTCATGCTCCAGGGTCACTGGGTGTCTGGTTGGGGCGCCATTGTAGATTTTGGTCTGCACGGGAAGGAAGGAAGGGGGTGACTTTAACCAGGGTTCCAGGAGTTACTTAGGCACCTGGAAATTGTAGGGGTTTTTTCCAGATGATAACTGGTCAGGAGCACTGTATCCAATTCCTAAATGCGAATGAAAAACAATCTACAAACACCAATGAAAGCCACATTTTAAGTTTTTAGCTGTAAATGTAGGACAATCAGGAGATGATACAGCAAAATATTCCTAATCCCAAAGCTGGAGGTGTCAGCTTGGGAGCCTGAACACAGATCTCAGAAGCACAAGTTTGATGCCTTGTACACTATCTTTAGTAGGGAGAAATAAAATCTGCTTACTTTCTCTAACAGACACTGCCAGTATCCACTCTGTTCTAGTCAACTGTGTTTTCGTGCCACTAAAAATGAATTTATTTGGCTTTGACATATGCAATTAAGGTTCTGTCTCTTAAGAGCAGGAATTTACTTTTTTAATTATTTTGGCATTTATGTTTACCCACCACAATCATGTATGGGACTCACTAACTCCATCATTGCTATTAGTGTCAGACTTGGGCCTTTGCCTGTATTTTCATATAAAGTGTAAGTTATTTTACAGATATAACGGAATATATAATTTGGAAATAGACGACTTCTATCTGCCCAATGCCTCAGGTTATATGGTTAGCTAAAGAGATGGCTTTCCCCCTTGAAACTGGCACTGCTGAGGTGAATACAAGCTAAGTTTATATTCTAGAAGGATAATATTTGAATGTACCACTTTAAATAATGCACAATGCCACACACTATGGAAATAAAAGTAATAATGATAATTACTCCAGCCAGGACGGGCTAGGCATTTTAGAGCTCACTGCTGAAAGAATGAACGTTCAGCCTAAGAGAGAAACACAGTCTGGAAATGCACAGACCAGTCCACACAGGGAAATAACCGAACCGAAATCCTTACCCTTTGAAAGAACAGAGTAACAGAGAGTGAAGGGCGGAGGAGCTGGCAGCCTGGTATGTTTCACCTCGACTGGGAGTCTTGCCCCTTTGGTATTAAATGGACACTCAGGGGGATCGATAGGAAAACGAACCAAGAGTTCACAGTTTTATTGTTGTTACTACTCCAATAGTGCTTGAAGCCCAGCCAAGACTAGGTCCACTGGTCTGGCCTGGGCCCGTATACCGTCGGCCTCCCCCCCACGCGCTGCTTTTCCAGGCCGAAGGTGGCTGCTCCACCACGGCTTGAGATTGCAGATTCTAGTCGGTGTGCTGCCTGCGGGGCAGATCCCGGATCTAGTTCAGGGGAGTTTCTGGCAGCGGCGATGTGGGACGGCCCAGCAATAGAGTCGGAAAGGTCGGGGGGGCATTCGCAGGCCTAGAAATAGACTCGGTTGTCATCCCCTGCTGGGTGTGAGTGCAGCGAAGTGGGATTTAAAGAGCAATTGCTCTAGATGGCGCTCATGCCCCACGTTTGTAACCCTGCTCTCATCCCCGAATGCCTAGTAGCCCCAACATCTGTGGTCCCGCTGCCCGTGGGGCACTGGGGCAGCTCCTTGCGCCAGGCGGGCGAGGGGCAGGGGCCTGTAGCTAGACGCAGGGCGGGCAGCCGAGCTGGCTGCCATTATTCGTCTGAAGTCATTTTTTTTTCTGTCAAAAAATGTTCACTGGAAACTGATGCCGGGCTGGTGCCTGTGGGCAGCGACACCTGGAGCAACTCAGATCCCTCCACCTGGGGGCGCTGCCTGAGGGGTGTGCTGGCTGCCTTCAGGATTATCCAAGGTAAGCGCCGCCCTTACCCCAAACACCCTCCCAGAGCCTGCCAAGCCGGCCTTACACACCTCTAGGGCTGGGGAGCCCACCCCCTCCCTAGGGAACCCATCCCAGCGCTTCCCCACCCGCCTAGGGAAATAGTTTTTCCTAATCTCCAACCTAGACCTGCCCCACTGCAACTTGAGCCCATTGCTCCTTGTTCTGTCATCTGCCCCCACTGTGAACAGCCTCTCTCCAGCCTCTTTGGAACCCGCTGCGGGAGCTGCAGGCTGCTGTCATGCTACGGGTGGGCGTCCTTTCGGAAGGGCCTGTTGCTGGCAAGCCCTGGAGGGGCGAGGGGCTAGCCCGTCTAGGGCGGAGTCTGTACAGGACGTGGCCTTACATGCTGACGTGGTGCTGGGCAGCGTGGAAGCTTGTCTCTCCGGCCAGCCGGAGTGGGTCTAATAACACGCTGCCTCCCCTCTAATGTAAAACCACAGGGGCTCAGGGCTGCCCTGGCTCCCTGGGGACTGAGTGTTAAGGGGCTTTCCCGATAGCGCCCCCCACCTGGGGTGTGACCAGCGCCGCATGGCAGAAGATACCGCGTAGCCCTGCTCTGCAGGCACGGAAGTCAATGGCAGCAGGGGCACGGTCGTCAGCGGCGCAAGGCCCCGATAATGAGCCTTGGCAAAGGGCGGGATTTTCCAAGAGGAGTTAGGATCCAATTCTCAAAAGAACCCGCCTGACTTAGGCGCCCATGTCTCATCTTCACAAGTGACTCAGGCACTGAGCAGCTGGAGAGTGACCCAAAGTCCAGAGGGCTTCAGAGGCATCTAGATGCTGAACTCTGTGGGAATCGCTGTCCTGGGTGCTCTTGAAAATATGATCCCCAGGTCCTCTCTGAAAGCTGCACACAGAGCGCAGCCACACATGCAAAATAAACAGACAACGCCCGGAAGATATGGGCGCCCGGATCTCTGGGCTACAGCAAGAGCAAGGAAATGCTTTCAAAAGTGACTTTTTAGTTCATAGTCTCCTTTAATTGAGCGGGGGATCCAGTGGGATTTCTGTAATGGCCAGGAGAGGGCAGTGTGGTCTTGAGCAGTGTATACACCCAGCCATTGGCCTGCCATGCATGGTGGGCAGAATCCCGGTTTTCGTTTGGAGACAGCTCAGGGTTTTGCTTTTAAACATTTTTTTGGTTTTTATCAGTGTCAATCAGTTGTGGAAAACTATGCAGGTCAGAGAATTGTCATGGCAAGATGCGGATTCAGAACGTTAACTCTTTGTAACTGTTAAACGCTGGCAACATCCTGCGTGCATTTGCACAAAGCAAGTATCCTTGGACCAGAGTGCAAGACGTTCCCAAACAGGCAACGGGACATGACGCCTGCACATTCTGATCACTTCTTACTGGCCACTCGATTGGATCCGCCTTGCCACTGCATCCGTCTCGCATGCATCTCAGACTCGCGCTAGCTGAGGAAAAGGAGAAAACACGACCCCGGAGGGGCCTTTAAAGAGACACGGTATCACAGCCGGGCTGGGGCCCGTGCACACAGATGCAGTTGGTGGGAGTTTAACCTTTCTCTGGCATTGTTTAGCCATCAGGCCCGCTCCAAGTTTTATCATGCAAATGTTTCTAGGGAAGAACGTGCACACAGCCAAGTGTAAGTTGCCTAATACACCTCTCTGTGGCACACATTGCAGCTGGCGGTCAGGCCCTGGCTTTCTCTGGGATCAGACACCGCACTCGGGGGTGTTCCCATCAAAATGGTTAGAGGGGCACACCCCACAGGAAATCTAATTGGTGGGAAAAATAAAGTGACTAGAAAGTAGCCTCTGATACTACACCTGTCCCAGTCTCTCTCTGCAACCAGGTCCGCTGGGATTTGTTCTTTGCAATTTCTTCCTCTGCCCTGCTTGCTGCAAGACAGACCTGCCCAGATGATGAAAATTGACGACCCCAGGGAAGGAATGAAATTGGCTGTACACAAAATGCTCTCAAGTGCCCAAAGGAACCTAGAAACCCATTTTTTCCCCTTTCATCTTTCAGTTACAGTGATCTTAGGGGCTAGTCGCTGCAGAAAGTGGGTTAGAAACCAAGAAACCCCAACACATTTCAGATGTCTGACTTGTAAAATGAATGTGTCTCCCCAGGTAATTAAAACACCCTGTCTGCACGCCAAAGCCCCCGAGCTGCGAATAAGTGATCCCTGTCATTGTATTAATGCTTCTCTCCTTCACAGCTCCCCACCGCTGCAGTCAGGGTCCTTTGCAAGGGGTTTTCATGCTTAGCAGCTTGCAGGAGAATGAAACCAAATGGCGCGTGACACTCTCCGCCTAATGCTGAACAGCATCTCCGCTCTGCGTGGCTCCTTGCACTACGGAGCTTCTGGCACCCACTTACTCAACTGAAACAAACCTGTCTGTAAACTGGGCAAAGTCTTTGAGCGGGTTTGAAATGAAGCACACACAGAGCGTGTACCCGGGAACGATCCCAGCGCACTCGGTAGGAGGTCGGGCTGGTACGTCAAGGCAATCGATTACATTGCAAGGTCCAGACTCCAGAGCAAATAATACTGACAGCAACAGTAGTGATAGTCAGTGGCACATGAACCACTGGGCCTGTGCCCAGGAGCCCCGGCCAACTGGGGGAGCCCTGGAAAAATGGGAGCCCGCTGCCCCTGCTCCCTGGTAGGAGTCCTGGGAAGGGGGAGTCCTACAGGGCAAGGCCTCAACCCCATTTCCCCAGCAGGGCCACCTGTGGTGAGATGGGGACCCCAATTGCTCTGGCTCAGGGCCCCACTAATCCCTAACGTGCCTCTGATGTTAGTAATAAGTGAGTACAAACATGTCAGTGTCCATTCAGAGCGCCTGGCAGTCTGGCTTTGGCCCAGGTCTGCCTATCGACAGCCCCGCATAGTACTGGGTGCAGCAAACCAACACGTTAACCAGGCTAGTCGCCGTGGCTTGGGGTCAGTCTGTGGCCGGGGGGTGGAGTGTCCTTGTTATCCATGAACATGCACTTTAGATGTTTGTTGGGAGAGCACAGAGTCACAGCTTAGGGTTGGGAGAGACCCCAGGAGTCACCGAGTCCAGCCCCCTCCCAAAACAGGACCCACCCCAACTCAATCAGCCCAGCCAGGGCTGTGTCCAGCTGGGACTTAAACACCTCTAGGGATGGAGATTCCACCACTTCCCTAGGTAACCCATTCCAGTGCTTCACCATGCTCCTAGTGAAATAGTTTTTCCTAATATCCAACCTGGACCTCTCCCACTGCAACTTGAGACCATTGCTCCTTGTTCTGCCATCCGTCACTACGGAGAACAGCCTCTCTCCATCCTCTTTGGAACTCCCCTGCAGGAAGTTGAAGGCTGCTCTCAAATCCCCCCTCACTCTTCTCTTCTGCAGACTAAACAAGCCCAACTCCTTCAGCCTCTCCTCATAGGTCATGTGCTCCAGCCCCCTCAGCATTTTGGTTGCCCTCCGCTGGACCCTCTCCAATGTGTCCACATCCTTTCTATAGTGGGGGCCCAGAACTGGACACAATACTCCAGATGTGGCCTCACCAGAGCCAAATAAAGGGGAATAATCACTGCTCTGGATCTGCTGGCAATGCTCCTCCTAACGCTCCCCCACTACCGCCCACAGCGCGCTCCGCCGGGCAGGGCCGTATCCCCGCTACCGCCCACAGCGCGCTCCGCCAGGCAGGGCCGTATCCCCGCTACCGCCCACAGCGCGCTCCGCCGGGCAGGGCCGTATCCCCGCTACCGCCCACAGCGCGCTCCGCCGGGCAGGGCCGTATCCCCGCTACCGCCCACAGCGCGCTCCGCCGGGCAGGGCCGTATCCCCGCTACCGCCCACAGCGCGCTCCGCCGGGCAGGGCCGTATCCCCGCTACCGCCCACAGCGCGCTCCGCCGGGCAGGGCCGTATCCCCGCTACCGCCCACAGCGCGCTCCGCCGGGCAGGGCCGTATCCCCGCTACCGCCCACAGCGCGCTCCGCCGGGCAGGGCCGTATCCCCGCTACCGCCCACAGCGCGCTGTGCGTGAGCCCTCAGCAAAGCACCTGAGAGCTGCCCCCCGGGTACAGGATCTGGGCTACAGCCCCGGCCCAGGAAGAGTCTCTAGGAGAGACCAGACCTCCTCAGGGCTCACGCTCCCTCTGGGGAAGCCACGCGGCCTGGCCCCTCCTGAGACTGCACCTTTGGGCTGTCAGCTCTCCTGCCTCACAGGGTGAGCTGCGGTCAGACTCCGGCACCTCTCGTGCTTGCGGAGACACGCGGCCAGCGCTGTCAGCATGGAACATGGCCTAGGGCTGGGGAGAACTGGTGGGCAAAGCACGACCCGGTCTGGCCAGCCTGGAGCCCAGACCAGCTGGAGGGAGCCCCGTGGCTCCAGCTCCCCGTGCCTCGGCCACACTCCGGCTGCGAGGCCTGACTCCTTCCAGCTGCCACCTCCTAGCCCCCACCGCTCCCCCCTTTGCTCTCCAGCAGGGAGGGCTGCTCAGCTGAATCCACCTCCCGCTGCGGGGCTGGGTGCTAGATGCCAGTGCCCTGGTGATTGGATTTGCCAGTCACTGATATGGGGGCCTAAGGCCCAGGCAGCTGGGTGACATTCATGCCCGTGTCTTGTGGCCTGCCCTGCCCCCACAGCGTAACCATGCAGCACAGAGGGGAAACTGAGGCACACCTAGGCCTTCAACCCAGAACCGCTTTGCAAGGCGCACGAGCTGGTAAGGGAACGGGGCTACCATGGCTACACTTAGCCAGCAGTCCTAGCGCGGAGGGTCAGGCGGGGGAGGTTTGCGCCTGGCTCTGTAATTCCGGCTGCCACCGACAAAGCTGGCGTGCAATTAGCGACAAGAGCCTGCGCGGTGTCGTTACTCTTCCGGTGCCACGTCAGCATCCACGCGAGCCGCTTGCCGGGCTGTCGGAGGGCGGCCGTCCTGCGGGCGGGAGGGAGGGGCTCTGTCGGGCTGTATTGATTCCCAGGGATACATCTTGGTTGCTGTCCCCAGCCTCATTACTGGCTGCATTGGTCAGATGAGTGAAGTGCCAGCGGGAGCCGGGCCGGCAGTCGGGGCTCTGACAAACCCCCAGGGCAGACCGGATGTGCGCGGAGGTCAGCTGAGTCACTGAGAGCTCTCGGGCCCCTCTGCTGAGGAAGAGAGGCAGACCCGGGCTGCGTGCGGCGAGCCGGGCGGGTCCCGGGCCTGGGCCCCACATCCTCCCCGCAGGTTTAGCTAGGCCGGCTTCTGGCACCGCCAGCGAGGGGCTGACGCGGGGCTGGCTCGGCACGAGAGGCTAATTGCCCCAGGCCCGCGATGGGCAGCCCCCGGCGGCTACCTTGAGAGCGGCCCGGCGGAGTCCAGGAAATCAGACGGGCCCGGGCCCTTCCACTCCCTGCACAGGCTCCTGCGGAGGCAGCGTGCCCGGGGCGTGCCGGTTGTGCTGGACACGGGCAGAGCCCCAGAGAACGGCGCAGTGCCAGGCAGTGAAGGGCTGCGCCTGCGTGGGCAGCCTGGCCGTGGAGTCGTGATCGCTCTTGGGCCTCGCTGAGGTCCTGGCCTTCAGCAACGTCGAGTCCCAAGCGAGTGGGGAGGGGGCCTCGCTGGGAGCCTCCGTGCCCCCGTCCGACGCGATGCTGCGCTCCGGGCCTCAGGACTCACATGTGCGGTGCTGGCACCTCCGCGGCCGGGCCCTGTCGCTGACAGCTGCTGGCCTGCAACTGGCCAGCTGGGCCGCCACCCTAAGGGGCGTGAGGAGGGAGGTTTCAGGGGGGCAGGGGTCAGAAAAGCAGGGTTCGAGCCTGTCCTAGGCTGTGTACACTGCCATGCCCCCCCACACCCGGCACCAGCCCAGAGACGGCTCTGTGACTGCCGGGCTCCTGCACCCTGCTGGCTGGCACAGCCCCCCCCATACCCCTCCCGGCCTCAGTAGCCTGGAGATGGCAAAGCTGGGTCCCCACATCCCAGGGCAGCCCCCGCCTCACCCCGCAGTCCCCACAGCGCCGAGGCCTCAGCAGACGCGGCTCCCCAAGCGGGCAGACCTGGCGCCCGTCCCTGCAGAGCCCATTGCGCCCGTGGATGCAGGCGGCGGAAGCCCCTAGGGCTGGGTTTGTACAGCCCTGGAACAAAGGCTCCAGGGCAGGGCGGGCTCCAAGGCACCGCAGTAAGACAGCTAAGGACCAGCGCCCCAACTCGCTGTGCTCCCCGATGGGGTTCAGCTGGAGCTGGCTTCTCGCCCCTGTCCTGCGCCCCGGCCAGCTGTAGATCACAGCAGCCCCGGAGGACGGAGCTGGCACAGACGCCGTAGGGGCAGGGCAGCATGCAAGTATGAAACCCCTGCCAGGCCCCAGACAGTGTGCTCGGGAAACCTGTTCCTCCTGGCTTGGAGCCGGTTGGGAATCTGTTTCCCTGTCCTGTGCTCATGTCTGAGGTCTCAGAACCCAGTCCTGCCTTGAATGGGGACAAAAAGTCAACGTCTTGACCATTTTCACCAACTGTAAACCAGAAAGGGGAAAGAAAGTCGGTTTGGGTCATCGGGCATAGTCTAGTTGGCTCATTCGGAACCGTTTCCTTCTGATTTAAATGTACTTAACTACAATCCACTCCCATTTCTAAATGAAAAGTCGTCTTGCACCAGAAACAGGGATTTTTTCATTTCAAAATGTTTCAATTATTTCTATTTTTTTCCCCAAAAATTTGAGTTGAAAAATTATTTGAAATCATCCTTTTCCGAAGAAAAGTTCTGAAGCAGCAGCATTCTCTGGCCACGCCTGGGCCCCCCAAAAGAAAACCATGATGAGACCTGCGTCTGCTGTGGGGCTGCCCATCTGTTCTCCTGGCACTGCTTTCCTATCTGTGCTGTGGGGTTTCATCACCTCTTCCTGTAGCCAGTGGAGCGGGAGTTGACCCGAGCTCTCTGGGCAGTCCCGTGTGCAGCTGAACGGGCTGCTGCTTCCATGGTTTTCTTTGCCTGTGGAGTTTGGTTGCTTTGTGTCTGGAAGATCGTAGCTGTCGGAGCCTCCTGCCCTTCGGCTGCTCTGGGCAGGTCAGGATCTTTCCTTGTGCTCTAGATTTTAGGAAAGCAAACTCCCTTGTAGGGCTGCCTGGAGAGGTGAGCTGTATCCTCTTCCTGCCTTACTCCCTGGAACACATCTCGCCCTGGGACCCCCATGCCGGGCCATGCCCCCCCAGCACACAGCATCGCAGGAGAGCGACTGAGGCAGGAGCTGCTCTGCTGCCAGTGTCACAAGGTGGCCTGGGTAACAAGCTCTGCAGAGACCTTTCGCCGCTTTCACTGCCAGCAGCAGCTTCAGACAGAGCAGCTGGGGGCGGCGCCCTGGGCTACAGCGGCTGCCGTGAGGTTCCCACGCCAAGAGCGGAGAATGCAAGCGGGCCTGGCCGTGCCGCTCCTCGTGCCAGCTTCTCTCTGGCCGCTGCCTGCCCACAGGGTGCCCTCGTGTCGCTCGTCCTCAGCCCCAGGCCAACCCCCCGCCGCTGCTTCATTTCCACAGGTCCCAGTGCGGGGAGTGAATCGCCCGCTCCCGCCCCGGCCGCCGGCTTGCAGTCAGAGGAGGGTGAGGACAAGCCAGCCTGCTGGGCTCGTGATGCTGGGGATGAGGGAGGTGGACTCCTCCCCCCGAGTTCCTCTTTTGGCAGCACAGCCCCTGTAACCAGTCGTACCCACTGTGTGGCTGGGGCAGGTCCCTGGGAAGGGATCGCAGCACCAAAATTCAAAATAAAGGGCTATTCCGACAGGTCCCTTAACCCATGCGGAACGAGGGCTCCCGGGACGCCGGAATAGCGCGCCCACTGTTTTGAGATCTATTTCGAAAGAACGGGCACGTTTAAAGACGCGGAATTGCTATTTCGGGATACTTCCGGTACCCTGAGTAGCCCGCTGTCTAGACGTAGCCTCCCAGAGCCTCTTTCCCAAAAGTGATTCTTGCAATACAAGACCAATTGAACAGGTGTGAAAATCTTTTTGCAAGAAACAACATTGACCCCAAACCCAATAAAACTGGATTTCAAAATGCAGGACCTCCGCTGACTCGTGTGCCACATCAATCAGCTGTTTTCTTACCATACAGTACTTCCCAGCACACTCACACTTGGAGATCACTTTTACCAAAGTTATCTTCCTGCAGTAGTCCGACCCACCTCTGCCCCCTCCCCTCTCTACTGGCAAGTACTTATTCCAGCCAATCCTGAAACCTGCCCTTCCTGGCCCATGTGGCCTAAGAGTCATTTGGCTGCCTCCAACCCCCATTTCCAGAAGTCGGATACATGCCATGTGCCCCTCCTTTGCAGCTGCACCAGATTTTAGATCTGTGTGGCCTAAAGGAAAATGCTCCTCATCTGTTGTCTATCAAATGAATGGGACTGAAATGAAAGTTTGAATAATATTCCAGCTCTAGAGCACTCTTCCGTATGGCTGTGATCTATGGCCTTCTGCTGCAGCTTACCCGTATGAAGTACCTGTCTTTTTCTGCACGAGCAACACTTGCTCCAAATCCAGCCAAGCCGTGTTGTTTAAGGGCAGCACTGAGCCAGCGCACAAAGGGAATGAACGTTTCTTACACAGCAGATTTTCTGTTCTGTTGCTTTTGAATCCACCCTGGTCTGGGGAGCATTCACAATGAGCACGTTAAGGTCACAGCCAATCCGATGGGCCCGACTAAGCACAGCTTTGTCGGACGCGGAATTTCTCCCTGTAGCACAGAGGGGGGTTTGGGTTGGCTTAGGTTTGCCCTGAGAGGTGATTCCAGGGATACGCTAGAGAAGGATCAAATGGGACTGGTTCCCAGAGATGCAAACGTGTTTTTAAAGGGCTGTTTCTCCCAACAAGAGAAGGGGCGGGTATTGGCTTTGGGACCATCCAGGGGTCTGTTTATAACTGGAGCTTTAACAAACTTTTCCTGAAACCCCCAGGACACGTACGCCCAGTATCACGGCGGTGGGGCAGGCAAACCCGCAGGGGCCCATTCTCGCTAAGCCTCGCTGAAAACTCCGGGCTCTTGCGGTAACTCTGCTGAACGGACCTTTGGTTTGCCCTCTGGCCCAGCGCCGAGGCCAGTTTCCAATGGAAAGAGCTGCCTGTCCCGAGGGACAAAGAGGTTAAACAGTCGCAGGAGAGCGCAGTGGAAGAGCAGCCATCTCGGGGGACGCGTCATTTCACGTTCACACAAACGCGCCCGCTGACTGAGATGGAATCGGACAGGTCTGAAAGGTCCTAACATGAATATTAAACGTCTCGAGTGCGGCTTGGGGCCACTCAGTGGTTGGCCCACAGTCCTGTGGGGGGGTGGTAATTGATCGGTGTTTTCAAACGGTTTCATTAACTTGACATTAGGTGGAATTTGAAACCCCACCAGCCCGAGATTAGAGGGAGCCATGGGCTGCTGACGGACGGCATCCCTGGGCGAAGGCAATGCAGCCATGCGCCGATTTCCATTGACTCCAGCAGCCCGGTGTCAGGAGCTAGCATTTAAATGTCACTGCCTAATGCCCATTACTTCAGCCCAGCACACACTTCCCAGCCAGCCGCTTGCCTGAGCTGCCCCTGGGCTGTGCTCCCGGGACAGCGGAGTGCTCTGCTGTCGGGCTAGGAACCGAGGCCCGCCCACCTGCCGGGCCACCTGGGCCGGACACTCGGGTTAGCACGGCTCTCGCTGCACCTCCCCTTCCTGGCATGGGGCAGCCCTGCTCGGAGGCACGAGGCTGCCGCTGCGTTGCTAGCACGGCCCTGACGAACTTGCGATATGTCCGTGCAGCTTATGAATCCCGTGGAACGCTGTCTGTGTGTCCATCCATCTGTCTGTCCGTCCGTCTGTCTGTCTGCGTCGGGCTGCCACCTGCATGGCAGAGGCCCAGCCTTTCGCCGTCTGCAGGCTCCGAGCGCCTGCATGGCGGGGGGCCGCTGCCAACAGCTGGGGGCAGAGAACAACAGTCGAGGGGAGCCGGCCCTGAGAAGGAGGCCTGGTCCCTGCCCCGACGGAGCAGTCTGGCCAGGTGAGATCCCCTTGCAACGGAGCCACACGGGATCTAGTGCAGTACCATGGCGTCCTGGGCCTGGCTCAGACCCGGATCAGCGGCCAGCCCCCAGGAATGAACAGGGCAGGCAATCATGAAGTGACCCCGCCCGGCTGCCCACTCCCAGCTGCTGGCCCTCAGAGCCCAGGGACAGGCAGGACCTAGGGTTCCGGCTCTGCCCATCCGGGCCAATAGCCATTGATGGACCCGTCCGCCACAAACGTGCCTATTTTCTAAAAACCCTCTTGTATGCTTGGCCTTCCCAGCACCCCCGGCAGATGCTGCACAGGCTGGCTGTGCGCTGTGTGACGGAATCCTGCCTTCTGCGTGCTTTAAACCGGCGGCCCCTTAATTCCATGGGGTGACCCTGGTTCTTGTGTGGCGTGAGGGAGTAAATAACACTTCCTCCACGCCAGGCATGGCTTTAGGGGCCTTGGTCCCAGCCCCGGTACTCATCTGTTCCCAAGAGGAGTCCCTGTCTTTTTAATCCCACGTGGCAGCCGCTCCAGACCCCGCATCGGTTTTGTCGCCCTCTGTACTTTTCCCAATGTGGATGTATCCTGTTTGAGGTAGGGAGACAAGCGCTGCCTGCAGAATTCCCGGGGTGGGCGTACCGCGGGTTTGTATAGCGGCATTGCGGGGTTTTATCTATCCCTCTCCTAATGGCTCCGAGCACTCGGGTTGCTTTTCTGCCTGCCGCTGCACACGGAGTGCATGTTTTCAGAGAACCGTCCCCAGTGACTCCAATGTCTCTCCCCTGCGGGGTAACACTAAATGAGACCCCATTGATTTGTTTGGCGTGTGGGGATTATGGTTTCCAATGGGCATTACTTTGGATGGCTCAATATTGAATTTCCTCTGCTATTTTGTGGCCCAGTCACCCAGTTTTCAGAGATCCCTTGGGAGCTCTTCGCAGTCTGCTCTGAGCTCCGGTAATTTTAGATCAGGTAGCTTTGTCTCAGGTCATTTTGTATCATCTGCAAATTTTGCCACCTCACTGTTTACCCCTTTTTCCGGGTAATTTTCCTCTATTTCATCATATTCATACGCGTGGAACAGCGCGGTGCAGGTCCCTGGGAACGCCGCTGTTCACTCGCTGCACTCGGAACACGGGCCATTCATTCCTACCTTTGTGTCCTGTCCTTTAACCAGGTGCTGAGCTGTGGTCCCTCTTCTCCCACCGCGCTTGCTTTGCTCCACAGCCTGTGGGGAAGGGCCGTGTCTGAGGCTTTCGGACAGCCCAGCTGCATTATATCCACTGGGTCCCCGGGGCCATGCGCTTGCTGCCCTCCCACCCCCAAACAACTCTAGTAGGGTGGGGAGGCAGGAGTTCCCTTTCCACAGGCCAGGCTGACTCCTCCGCGGCCAATCGCGTTCATCTGCCGCGCCAGCGATTCTGGTCTTTGCGCTACTTTCAACGAGTGGGCCTGGGCCGCAAGTTAAGCTGCCGGCCTGGCATCGCCACGATCCCCTCTGGAGCCTTTTTCAAAAGCTGGGATCAGATTCGCCGTCCTCCAGGCACCTGGTGCACAGGCTGGTTTAAGTGACTGGTAGCGTGCTGCCGGCAGTCATCCTGCACTCGAGTTCTCTCAGGGCTGGCAGGTGAGTGCCATCTGGTCCTGGGGACCTATTTGCTCCCCCCCCCCCCAACATGCAGCATCTGCCAGCGGAGACTCTCGCTCAGTTACCAGCTGTAATTGACACCCCTTGTCTCATTGCTGAATTTGGCCTCCCTCAGCTGAACACTGGCCACGAGAATCCCGCCAGTGGCCAGTATTTCAATGAAATGACCCTTCCACGCGGAGCGCTCCCCTGGTAAAGCTGTCTGGGGTGGCTTTACGCATCCACCCTGCTCAGGAATACTCATCTGTGCGGAGAAAGCAAAGGAAAACCACGGTTCCACTGGGCGTGACGGGCAGAATGCAAGAGCACATCCCATCGGGCAGTGATCCAGGGAGCCAAACCCCAGCACTGCTTCATGTTTGTTGCCCAAATGCCTTCTGGAAGAACAGCGTCCTCTCTCCACGGAAACTGAAGCAAAACCTTACAGTGTGTGTGTGTGTGTGTATGTGTGTGTGTGAGACACACACAGTCCAAGTAAAGGGCTTGTGCTTTCAGCTGATGTCAATCGCACAGTGCCCTCGCGCTGAATTAGCCATGCGGCTCCAATGAGACATCTCCTGCGGTTCCCACTTGGCGGCTGTCAGATCAGAGGGTCGGGATTCACTCAGCACTCGGGTTTGCTCCGTGGGTTCTAGCCGTCAGCTGACTTGGTGCTGTGGAGCGACAGGGAAGATGAATCTGTTTCTCTAGGACAGCCAGGAAATGATCTCGCCAGGGACAGGCAGGAGCAGGGACCCGGCCCACCCCGACCTTCGTCCCGGGGGCGGCAGCAGCCCGGGCTCCGGGCGTGGGGGTAGAGTTTAGGCTTTGCATGGGCCCATTGGAAATGTGCAGAGCTGCCGGGGCAAGGCACAATGGGTGCTAAGCCAGAAAGGGCGGGGGGATGGAGAGAAATCGCATCTTTCCAAACACCCATGCCACTATGTCACTGCCTGTTAACGCTGTTCCCCACTCTGGCATGAGGAATGCAGAAGTGGGGGGCCCACAGAAGCACCCCAAAACCTGATCTCTACAGGCTTTGGTACAAAAACTCCCTCCCAAATCCTAATACCCGGATTTTGGGGAATCCGCTGCCACCATCACGTGCTTTTGAACCCCCAAACAGGGGTGGGCACTTGAACCCAACCCCAGGGCACCCCATGCTCTTTTCCCCAAAAAGCTGAAAAAGAAAGAGAAAATCCAAGCTGCCATCTGTGATTGCTGTCCCCTTGTCAGAGGCCTGCAGATCCCAAAGACAGATTTTCCAGGACACAGAACTGAACCAATACCAACTTAATTAAAAAAAGAAAGAACTTTTATCATTAAAACAATACCCCAGTTACAAGCATAGTTGGAATGGCTAGATGGTAAGAGCCACCAATTAATATACTCATGGAGGAGTCCCATGGGCTAAAACTTAGTTGCAAAAGAGAGGAAAACCCATTTCTAACAGCACGACATCAGATCCAAATTCCCAAACCAGAAAACAATAAAACCTGACGGATTTCTCTAGACTTTACCCTACTTACACATTATGAAGAGTCTTTGTCTTGGAGAGAGACATGTCTTCTGTCTCCCTCAGTATCTAGAGCAAACGGCTGAGACAAAGGAGGGAAAACCGCAGAATTCCTTTGTCTCAGTTTGAAATCCCTACCTGCATTTCTCTTGGCTGACCAGATACCTGGTTAGGGAAGGGACATAGTTAACCCCTTACTCCCCACGCTGCTGGCCATCCCTCATGGTCATGACACTGCTGCAGTGAAGAGGAGGAGTCCCTGGGTCAGACTCGAGGATCGTAACGATCCCGTCTGGCCTAGGGAACGAGGGGCCCGATTCTGTGGCCTCGCATCCGGTGCTGAGGTTTACACCGGTGCAAAGTGAGTGCAAAACGCTTCCGTTCTGTTTCCCTGTGTGTGGCAGCGCGGCACCGAAAAATGCCTGCCTTTCGGAGCTCGGCCTCGCTCCCGCCCGGCCATCGGGCAGCGTCTGCTTGGCTGGCTTTGGGAGATTAAGTGTCTGAGGGGCAGCCTGTCGCTGAACAGAAGGACCTGGCCATGCTCAGGACCAGCTGCTGCTGGCCCGACTCTAGCAGTGGAGGTGCATCCGCGCTACCGCACAGCAGAGACCTGCCCCTGCGCTTGGAGCTGCGGGTCGCTGCCGGCCGGCGTAAGCGGAAAAGGCAAACGTGGCCCGGGGAGCCCGCAGACTGCTCTTGCCTTTCAGATGGTGCAGGCACTTGCAGGGGGTCCTGGCCCTTTCTCTCTGCTTAGGTTTCTGCTGGGGTCCCAGGAGGCACCCCTGAACTCCAGCTGTCGCCGGCTCTTTAACAGCAGCTCAGGTTATTAAAACCCTAACTAAAGCCTGGAAGTGCCCTGGGAATTTCCGACAGGCGCCATGCGGCACCCTCCGCTGGAGCAGAGCCAGGCGCAGAGGCGAATGCCTCAGGTTCTCCGGACAGGGCCATGCCCCAAGGAGTCAGCATCTGGCGCTCGGCCCCGTGCACTGGCCTTGGGTTGGGCGGGGGAGGGGAGAAGAACGGAGCTGGTACCGTCGCCAGCAGGGTTCCCGAGACGTATGCCGCAGCCTTCCGGAGAGAGGCAGGGGAGAGCGAAGCAGCTGGAGGCCGGCTCACGCCCAGAGGCCACAGCGGTTGCTGGCCATTCGGGAGAGGGAGCGTGGCTCGTACCAGTGAGCAGGGAATGCTTCCCGGTGCTAGAGGAAACTCACCGGCCCAAACGGGGGCGGAAAGTCAGACCCTGGGGGAAATCAGCTCAGGTCAGCTGAAATGTTTCCCGTAGATGTGGCCCCTTTTCCTGTCCTTTTTCCAGGCCAGGCAGCCGGCGTTTCAAACGGAGCCAGAACTTTTGAGCTGCTTCTGAAACTTGCGATTAACCCTTTTTCCAGGTCGAGAGGTTCAGCCAAGCCCCAGCGGGGTTCCCCGACTCGATGGTTTCGGACAAAAGAAACCATTTGTTGGAAAGTCCCTGACCCGTGCAAGGTGCCAGGCTGCCCCGTTTTCTAATCCTCTGCTGGCACAGGGGGTTGTGTGCCAGCGCCCTTCGCACGGCAGGGTGCCTGAATACGGTGACTGGGAAGGGCCCAGTGGACCTAAGGGGCTCCATCCAGCACCCTGCAGAGCCCCTGTGGGGCGCTGTTAACCCAGGGTATCTCCTTGCTGGGCTTCCAGCTGGTGAGTTCTTTCCCCAGCACATGCCAGACTCCTGTCCTGGGGGGAAGGGGGGACCCTTAGCCAGAGGAGGTTGGAAAGGACTGGATGGACCTTTGGTCTGACCCCGTCTGGCCGTTCTTATTCTTAACCCTCACCATCTCAGTCCTGAAGCCAGCACCATAGACTGGGGACACACTAAACACGCTGGCTTTAAGAACCCCCAAGTCTGTGATTTGTCGTCCAGACCTGGTAATGAATTCCAGTGTGTAAAACACCTTTTCAATGAGGGAGCTGAGCTTCAAGCCAGGACATCAGACAAGATTCATTTTTTACTATAAAGGGGAAATAATTTCTGGGAGGCGTGAGGAAATGGAATTCACCGGGACAAATGGGCAAACTATTTTTTTAGATTGGAAGACACACCATTGTGAATGGATTTGTCTTGTGTTGGTCTAGACGGCAATGAACCGCTGTGCTGACTATCAGAACAAGAGTGGATAAACTATGCCTCTTTTCAGCTTTGCAAGACTTCTGTGACATCGGAGTGACTGGGAAGGAAATACGTCTTCACGCGCTAGTGTTGAAACCCCTCTGCTGACCGGAACCGCAGCGTTGAACGCAGAGTTGTGGTTGTTAATCGCACTTTGGGAAAAGCAGATGATCCAGGCACAGGGCTGTCAGCCTCGCAAACCTGAGCTGTGTGCCCTGGTCTAAGCATCCGCAGTGTTTGCTGAGCATTAGTTAGTCAGTTGATGTCATCGTCCCGTTTTGAGCAGACGGGCAAACAGATGTGGATAGTTAAGTAACATGCCCAAGGCTGCGCAGCGAATCATTGTTAGAGCCACTAGTGGAACCCAGCTCTTCTGACCCCCAGCGGAACCCACCTCTTCTGACCCCCAGCCTCCACTAATCCACTAGCCCGACGTGCCTTTTGGCAATCCACTGGCCTGTGCAGAGGCTGTTCCCTCCACGAATTGGGATGTCTCCCGGCATGCAGCAGTGAGTGCCTTACGTCCTGAGCGAGGGCACCAGCTTCCTCTTTGTCTAGCTGCTCTTGTAACCACCACCAGGCAGATTTGAACCTGGGCCCTCTGGAGCTGCGTCTAGGAGCCTCTACCCTCTGAGCTAAAAGCCAGCTGCCTCCAGCCCGTGCTGTAGAGGTCTCTTGATCTTAACCGTTGCTGTGGTCTAGGTACCACTTGTGTTGCTCAGTAACCACGCTAGGTGTGTGGGTTACACTCTGCAGCTCTCCGGAGCCTCCATGTACCTGGGGGAGCTGCGTGGCTCCCAGGTCTCCTCCTGTCACATGCTCAGCAGGCCGAGGAAGGCGCTAATGGCTTGCTTCCTGCAACGGCCAGCCAGCGACAGGGGCCTGGGGAGCAGCACCCAGGAGAGGTGTCTGCCGGCGTGCCAATGCCACGCTGAGGGGCTGGCGCGGGACAATCGCTCGGTCTATTCTGCGGCATCGGGGGTGCTGGCCAGCTCTGTAGCCATTCCATGATGGGCTCCGAGGGACGCTCCTAAGAAGGAGAAAACAGCTGCAGGCCGTCTGCGGGCCTGGGCCGAAGCCCTGGGAAGCCAGCCGTTGCCGCGGGAGCAGGCTCTTAGGCAGCACCTGGCCGCTGGGGCAGACACTGTCCAGGCCCGGTGCTCGGGGGCACATCTGTCTGGTGCGCTGCCGTGCTCCCCAGGCTCCGGGCTGCACACAAGTAAGCGTTTGGTAGCAGGAAGTGTCCTGCACACAGGTGAGGGGCTGGGCTGGGGCTGGGACGGAGGGGTGGGCGGAGTCGGCAAAGAGAGAAACTCCACAGGCAGCCCCGAGAAGGGCATAGGGACCGGTCCTCAGGCCTGCGTGGGGCACCTGAACATTTGGGGCACCACTGCCAGGCCGGCTTAGCACAGGGGGGCGGACCCTCTGGCCTGCGGGCCAGATCCACACACCGTGGCTGGCACTCCCAGGCAGGAGGACAAGGGCTGACTGGCTGCTGCAGGCTGGTCTCCCCTCTGGAGCACTGCTCGGATCCCCGGGTGCAAAGGCCTGCAGATGCCACGCTGGAGCTCGCTGCCCTGGGGGTGCTCGCGGCCCTGCTGCCGCCCTGACCTTGCCATCTGCAGAGGGCCCAAGCGCTGCAGTTTTCACGATCGCCCTGGACACCAAGGCCCCGAACCTGCGAGAATGGAGGCAGGCGCGTAGCGCTGTGCCCATGAGCATATGACTAGCCAGCCCCCGGGCACAGAGCCTGGGCTGGCCGCACGGACCCCAGCGCTACAGCTGGCGCTAACCAGGCGCTGATTCACTGTCTGCCACTGAGCAGCTGGCCCATCACCTCTCCAGTGCACGACTGTCTGGGCAAGGACCGCCTCCCCGCGCAGGAGCGGGCTGCACCCACAGCTGCACTGGCAGCTTGCCGGGCACGGCAGCCAGGCCTCATTTGCATATCCATGTGCAATGGAAATGAAGATGCGGGTTCCGTATCTGCCCCCCATTCTCCTTGCAGCGCCGCCCTGCGAGCACAGGGCCTGGCAGCTCCTGGGCAAGGGCCGGGAGATGTCGCTTTGCTTCCAGTCGCACCACTAGCCCCGCTAGCAAACGCCCCGCGTGGGCTGGCAGCCACTCGACGAGGTGACCGGACTCCCCGGACAGGGACCAAAACGTCCCAAGGGCTCACAAAGCACCGGAAAGCCCTGACCTCGCTCGCGGAGCTGGGCTGCCCCAAGGGCCTGCCAGCCGGGGAGCCTGCCGAGAGACGCAAGGCGCGTCTCTGCAAACCGCGGGCCGGTGCCTGCTGGGAACCAGCGGGGTGCCGAACGCGCCGGAGACGTGGCAGGTTCCCCAGTTCCGTGGGGAACGTGCAAAACGGTGTTTGGTCTCCCCTGCCAGAGGCGGACACGAATGCAGGCGGCCCTTAGCGCAGGGTGGGGCCAGGCAGCGCGGCAGAGAGCGCATGCACCGCAGGGCTGCTGTGGTGTGGCTGTGGAAGGCGGGAGAGTGGCCTCAGGGCAGCGAGGAGAGAGCAAGCCCTGACTGGTTAGTAACCGGCGTGGGTGCAGCAGACCCTGTCTCGGGTGCTGCGGTTTGGGGGGTTCACCGAGGGCTGTGGCAGCCGAGTCGGGGGTGCTGAAACGCTGTCAGAAGGTGTCACGTTATTGGATTGTGAGGGGAGCAGCCGGGTCACTGCTGCACCCATGGGAGGGTGTTCACCCCAAAAAGTGGTACAAAGGGGGCCGTGTGAGGGGTCAAACAAAAGCTTACTTTCTTCTGATTCTGTATCTGCTCTTCATATATCTGTATCATGTCTGTGTGGAGTTAGGGATCTGTACTCTGTATGGAGACTGGAAGTCTCTCTGAATGTGCTTGAGTAATGGGCTAGGAATGTTTGCCTATGGACATGCTAATGAGCGACGCTCCAGGGGACAATGGGCCTCTGAAGGCCAAAGACGCACCTGGCCACTGGCCACGTGACTCCCTCCAGCTTGGAAGAAGCCAGGAAGGAGGTATAAAGATGCCATATGGCCGACTCCATGTTGGTCTTCAGATCTGCTCCTGACCCCAGATGCGGCCTCGCAGGGAATCACGAGCCGGGAAGAACTGTGGACCCATCCTGCCGTAGGATGTGCACCAAGGACTTTTAAGCCAGCAGCTGTAACATCTCTGCTAGAGCCTGCACCGAGAACTGGAAGATTCGATGCATGTAACGTAGGATACTTTAACAACCTCACTCTCAGGCTTTTCTTTCTTGTAGTAATAAACCTTTAGATGTTAGATACTAAAGGATTGGCTCAGCGTGATTTGTGGGTAAGACCCAGAGGGTAAATTGACCAGGGATCTGTGGCTGGTTTCTTGGAACCGGACAGAACTTGTTTGGGGTAGGTGAATTGGGTTCTAAGACCCCCCACCTGTGTATGAGGCCCGGGGCCATCTGGGGCACGGATATTGCTGGGGTGTCGAGGGGTTTTGCTCGTGAGGCTTCAGGCAGGCAGCTGAAGCGCTCTGTGGGACTGGTTTGTGGCCTATTTGGGAAGGTCTCCAGTCTGGGGGCTGTAAGGAGCCCCGAATTTGAGCAATTCGCCCTGAGCGGACGCCCTCAGCTGTGCCCAGACCCGGCCCGGTCCGTCACAGAAGGTCGCAGTAGTCCGCGGTGGAGGGGGTAACCGGGAGGGCTGCACGGAGGCTGCAGCAAGACTAGGTTGCAAGAGCGAGGGCCTGCAGTCCGGCTCCTCCATTCCTAGTGAGGCGCCCGAATGGTGAGCCGGACTTCCCAACGTGCAGGGCAACCAGCAGCTCCCACCGGCTCCCGCAGCCCAGCGAGGAGGCTGCCAGGGCTGGTGTCAGCTCATCGGGGCCCAGGGCTGGATCTCGGGAGTGGGCCTCACCCCTCTGTTCATGGCTGATCCCCGAGCTGCCTGGCATCTCCGCCCCTCCCCCGAACGTCCCTCCGCGCCCCCTAAGGCAGCGCCCCACTCTGCGCGCTGTGTTTGCCTGGCAGCGCGAGATCAGTGGGACCCCAGGGGGCTTAACGGTCGTGTTATAAAATTCTCTTTTGAACCATATTTGCCTCCCCTTCCCCCATCATCTCAGCACTGGCTGTGGCTGTGGCCCCGTCCCATGTGGGCTCAGCTCCTGGCTGGGCTGAGTCCATTCTGCAGCCTGCTGAGCAGCAGGGAATGCACAAGAGTAGTGCACGCACTATTACGTGCGGCAGTGCAACACGCGCTGGTGTTCGGGAAAGCACGGTCACACTGCCGGCCTGAAGCAAATACTCCCCAGCAGCCACACGGCACAGCCCAGCCACTAAGCCAGGAACCAGTCCCTGCAACACCCCCCGCTGCCAGCTCTCCCTCATGACACCGCCATAGGACCTAGCCACGTTGGCCACACATCACCTCCACTGACGTGGGCCAGCACTGCCCCTCTGCCACGCACACTGGCCAGACCGGACTGGCTCGGTGCCCGAGAAATGGCCGCACATCAGACCTCAAGCAGGACCGGTCAGAAAGCAGCAGGAGAGCGCGTCCACCTCCCCGGACACTCAGTGCCAGACGTGAGCAGAAACACTGGAGAACCAGACTGCAGTGGGAAAGGGCTGAGCTAGAATTCACAGGCAAGCCTCACCCCGCCAGGCTGGCTGCGAACAGAGACGGGGAGCGGCTAGCTCACGCCAGACAGCAATTCCCCCTTCCCGTAGTCTCACTAAGGATGTTAGCTCTCGGTTAATCGCCTATTTCCATCGCCTGCTGTGACGTAGTGGAGGTACCTGGCTGGTTTCTATGCTGGCTCTGTGGTAACCCCCACTGGCTGCCATCGGTACCACAGCCCAGAAGGACTGGAGATGAGTCATTATGCAAAGAGGGTCTCTCAACCTGTCTGACCAGCTACCCCCAAGGAGAGAGACAAAGGAAGGGAAATGCTGCCCTGGCTGGGGCAGGGCTGGAAGAGAGTGGGTTAGTTTCTGTCTGGGATCATGGAGGAACCAGCCTAAGCCAGGGGCTGGGATTTAGGGGCCCAGTCTCCCCATCTCAAGGGGGCTGAGGCATCCTAGACCTGCCCTGTAACCAGATTACATCGGTGCTGTGCTGTGCTGGGCTGTATCCTGGAGAAGGAATAAACTCCCTCCATTCTACGGGCTGGTGGAGTCTGTTCGTGCCATTACGGGGGTGCAGGAGTCAGGGGACCCCAACGCGTCGTAACACCTGCTCGACAGGCACTTCCGCCATCCGCCTTTGAAATGTACACGAGCCCCCTCTGGGCTACCGTCTCCACAGGCGGGGACTGAGACGCGCTCCGGTGTGTGAGGTGGGAATTAATTCTGGCCCCTGGAACGCTCGCTCGCTGGCCCAAGGAACCCCTCCCCCTGCTGTCGCTGCCACCCATGAAGGAAGCAGCCGCCTTCCCACCGAGGGTTTTGCGATAAGCCATGGCCGTGTGCACCCCTAGCACCGCACTCGGAGGCACGCTCAGCGCGACCGAGCCATCTACAGCTGGTTGTATCTGGATCTGTCGCCCCGGCCACATATAACCAGCTTTTGATTGACAGCTTAATAATGATCAGATGACACCGGCTGTGTATTACTCCCATCACCTCCCCAGTTCTCTTCCTCCCCGTGTTTAGACACATTAGCACTTTGGATTAGCATGGGCCAGCTGTCAGGGGGAAGCGCTGTACGGTTCCTCTCTCTTCCCTGCACTCACACACAGGTATAGATTTGGGTGCCAACCTCCCCCCACCCCCATCAGTGCCACAGCAAGTAAGCGATGGGCCCTGCTCCGTGGAGCCCGTCTCCGTGCGACTTAGTGCCCCGCGAGGCTGCTGCATGCCGATCGGCTGGGTGGAGCCTGCTGCTGGCCCTGAAAGGGGCACCATGGGCGTGGATTCATTGCTCTTTGGAACGGGTCCCCCCGCAATGGGCCGGCAGCAGGGATGAGATGGATTGTGCGTGACAAGGACTCACATAACACAGCTGTTGTTTTGCACAGGGACCTCCGCAGGCAATGTAAGGCCACTGAGTGTCCTCTGACAGCCTCACAAAGCCTGGGCCCTCCTGAGCCAGTCACGGACTGCAGAAAAAAGGAAGCTTGCGTTCTGAGCCGTAGGGAGAGACGGGGAAGGGAGGGGGCGCTCCGGCAGGGGAATTTTGGACTGTACATATAGTCGGGCGGACTGAGCCAGGCACTGTTGGGAGGACAATCACAATGCGTCGTGTGAGTGGTTCTATATGATCGGAACGCATCTGCTTTCAATACGCCTCAACACCAGTCGCTCAGTTCCAAGGCAAACTGATCCGCGCAGGAAATGCATCGGAGCATGTGCAGGCCCCTTGACCGGTGAACTGCACCGAGCTGCTTTTTTGTTCTGAGAATCATTTTCTGGACAGGAATAAAGCCCCCACTTCCAAGTGCCCACGGCAGTATGTAAGCAGCGTGGCGGCTGCGCAGCTCACTACGTCCCACAAATACATAGAGGGAACTCTGGCCGACGGGGAAGGAGCAAGAGAGGCGCCTATAGAAAGGAGCAAGAGAGGCGCCATGTACTGAGCTATGGCTGTGGCATATCATGGTCAGAAAGCAAGAACGTCACCCCAGCGTCTCAGCGCTTTGTGTCAACGCCAAATGAAATCACCACCCGCTGGCTTATTTCGATATTACCCTGGATCTGCATAGGTGGAAGCCATTCGAGTGTCTCTCTAGAATAACCCTTCGCTGGACGGCCGCTTGTCTCGTAAGAGTCCATCAAGGCACACAGTTCATGGCCAGAAGGTGCCATCAGACCCATGGATCCTAGGCCACGCCAGGTCTCCCCGCAGCGGGACCCAATCAGTGTCTTGTGTTGGCAGGGATAAGGTGTTACCTACCAGCCCTGTGCTTTTGGGAGCCAGGGAGTGACATTCATGGAAAACCATCCCCCACCCCTTTCCCTAAGCCTTTGCTGGAATCAGACAAAGCAATGAAAAGGCCGGGGAAGACCCACCTAAACTGCTTCAGACAAGGGGGATACAATTAAGGAAACACCCCAGCCTCATTTGCATTAAAGATGGAACAGAGGGACATCTCATTAGCATACAGAATGGAGAGCAGCTCTTCCAAAGCAGGAACCGCACTGAACTATGGGACACCGAAAGCAGAGAAGCACTGCCTGATGGGAAATCTCTGCTCCAGATGCTAATGAACCCAGGCCTGCTCACCCCCAAATTAGTCATTATCAGACCAATTCTAGTAATGATTCTATTGACATCCACAATACTGACACTGCCTAGTTGCATTGTGAGCTCCTTCAAGGACCATCGCCCATAACCAGGGTCTATTGTCTCTATTGTTTCTATTGTCTCTCCTCTTTCTCTTTGAACTATCCCTATAAAAATGCCTATCCTTGCCCCAAGAAAAACTGTTCTGATACCTGGATTTAAACTGCATCAGTTCCATTGAGACGTCTTCATCTCCTGTCTGATCGTGCTGGGGGCTCTGTTCTGCTTGTCTCCTGCCCTCTGGACCCCCGGCTACCATCACCATCTGGGAACCCCGATCAGTGCCAGCTCCATGGAGTGGTGAGCTCTCTCTCTCTCTCTCTCTCTCCCTCCCATCAACTACCTCTCTAAGCATCCCTCCTGAGCCTGCCCTATGTAAACTGTTCTATGGTTACCTAACATTTGTAATCAGTTCCAATTTAGATTTAATAGTGTAACTGTTTGATCTCTATTCACTACTCAGAAATAAATCACTTTCATTGTTAAGCTGGCTGCTTCTCTCTCTCTCTTTCTTTCTCTTTCACTCATTCTGCCTCAAGGGGCGTTGTTTTGGCTTCCCCATTCGCTCTGCAACAACGCTTCTTGTACCCAAGCTAAAGATCCCTGGAGTGCCCAAAATCCTGTGGGGTTTGCTCATCGTGTGGTTTCCCAGTGAATGATTGTGGGGTGAAAGTGGGGATGGGGGTGCTGAACCTGGGGGCTTATGAGGATGGCAGCTTAAAGTGCTGTTTAATCCAGCCCACGGAGTCCAAAGGCACATGAGGGTGCAGTGTGGCATTGCTGTTAAACCCAGCCTGCTGAGTCCAGGGACATATGAGGGGGTCAGCTTATGAGTGCTGATTCCCCAGTCCTCTCAGACTTGCTCTGGTAGTGGGTGTGAGTGTCTGGGTGTGTTGCTAAGGTGGGAAGAACCCCGTCCTGAGGAACCTAGTCCCTGCAGGAGAGCTCCAGTGGGAGGGCGAATTGGCAGCAGGGAGAATTCAGCTCCATATGAGAGCACAAGTAAGCACAAGCAGCACACTGATAGAATTGTTAACCTCCCCCCAGCTCCATCAGAGTAACCCTGATAAATGAGCATACCCCAGAGTATTGGGCACATCTGGTAACAAAGGGTAACGACAGGTATCATTTTTCACCTCTGTCCCAGCCGTTCACGTCCAGCTCAGACAGGAGGGGACTGCAAAACAGGCCCATCTGATGACGGCTTGGTCCCCCGGGCTTGCTTCGCGTCCCAGGGAAAAGCAGTCTGCTCCACAGAGACCACCCCACTGCCTCCGGTGAGCGGGGCCGGAGACAGGGGGCTCCCGTGGTCCTGGAGGGAGAGTTCTGGGCAGGACACCGGTGGCAGAGGGAGCACAGGGAGGTAGTTGGAAGCAACTCAGCCACCTGGAGAGAGCCGTGGCCTTCGGGTGTTCACCTGCACCCGTCTCTCTGGGAATGAAACAGCTGCCCCCCCGGTGGGGTTTGGGCAGACAAGGGAAGGCGAGTGCAGGGGACGCTTGCCCTGCTGGTGACTGGGCGGTCCGGGCTGTGGCTACATAGACGTTAGCTGGGCTCTCCTGTGCGCGCTACAGCAGCACGAAACTCGCCGGGGGGCTCAGAGAAGTGGTCGGCAACTTCTCAGCTGCCGGGAGAGGTGTGAGGATGGCGGCAGTGAGCCCAGGGCTACAAGGCAGCCCTGCTCCCCGTGCCCTGCTCTGAGCTGGCCTGTGAGGGCTAGTCTCCAAAGCACACAGCAGCAACCTGCACCCGAGGGATGGGCGTGGGTCATCTCATGTACTAGGCGCTGCACAGCTCTGCTCCACACTGCCCCTGGACCACGGAAACCTGCCGGCGTCTTCAGCGGCTGAGATCGCATCTCTCGTCTCCAGGACGCCGCCTTTCGTGGCACACAAAGTCCAGCTGCACAGAGCCATTCGGAATGACGTTTGGGTTGAAGATAGGGTTAAAACGTAAGCAGATGCTTTTGAAAGATCAGAAGGAAGAGAAGGCAGGCTCCAGAGTGCTTTTAAATCTGCATCTAGCCGAACGAATCGGCTCACCTCTGCGTGGTAAATGCCAGGGGTTCACAGGAATATTGTACGCAGAATTAGATTGCAATTGATTCTCTCCAAACATTTGCGAGGCCAGCACCTTTTGCAGAAAAGCATAATGATCAGAGAAAAGAACAGCAGGAAGCCGGAGATAAATTATTGATCAGAAGCGAGGCTCTATTATATTACAGCAGCTCCATAATGCACGTGAGCGCAACTCTTCAAATCCATTATCCAAGGCTTTGTGGCGGGCAGGGCCTTTCTGAGCCCAGCGACTGCAGGGCCTTGAGCCGCCCAGCTGGAGCGATGCGTGCTCTGGGGGAGCCCAGCAATTTTGCATAATGGTGGATGGAGTGAAAAAGAAAGCGAGTGGAGAGAAAACTGGCGATAAACATCCCTGAAAGGCCCCCCCGCCACGCACGTTCCTCAAACGTTTCCATCTCTGGCCGCCTGTTTGCTGGGCTCCTGCGTGGTCGGCCGCTCGCCCGCTCCTGGGCCTCCCTGGACTCCGCGGCAAGCTGTCTGCTGCCCCGGCACTGCGACGCTTTCAGGAGCCCACGCCGCCATGCTGCCGGCGTGTCAGTCCCTATGGCTGTCCCTGGCCCAGCTCTCTGCTTGTCGGCTTCCTCTCCGTGCTCTGGAAATGGCCGGCAAAGTGCGGTGCGACCCCAGCCCCTGCGCAGCGAGCCCTGTTAGGCAGTAGCTGCCAGGTCCAAACGGGGAAGGGCAGCAATTCACCCACACTTCAGAAACCAGGTGTCCCTTGAGCCCTCAACCAGAGGCTCCTTTCGGCAGGGAGGCAGCCGGGCCGGGAGGGAATTTGCACCTTCTCTCCCGGGTACCCTCCCCCGGTCCCAAGGGGGCCACGGCTCCGCTCAGGCTTGGGCTGCGTCTGAGAGGCTGCACAGCATCTCCTGAGCCCCCCTCCTGATTACGCCGTGGGGCACAGGGCAAAGGCCAAGCCAGGGAGGAGGAGGTGGAGGGGGCCTGGCTGGGCGGGCACGTGTGCAGAAAGAATGGGCCTGCCCGTCACTGAGAGCAGAGGCCAATTTTCCCTTCAGCCGGCTGGTGCTGAGACAGCCCGACCGTGGCTTGAATGCAGAGCGGGGCTGTCACCCCAGTCACGCCCCCTCCCCTCAGCTGCTCTCCAGGACAATAGGGCTGCCCGCGGAGGGACAGCAGCCCCCGAGCTCACAGGACGGGGCTTCCCGCCTTGTCACAGAGGAAACCTCCAGCTGCCCCAGGCACGTTATCCTTAGTAGGCTTCTCCGCCCGCCTGCCTGCGGTGTTTGTACCTCCCCCCAGCCCCCGAGAAGCCGAGAATCCAGGGATGCTTTTGTTCCAGCCCGGCATCCGCCCTGCTCCCTTTGCCACGGCCCTGCCGCGCAGAGCCCCGCGTATGCCATGACACCCTCTGGCTCTGGTAGTCAGAGGTGTTCTCAGCATACGCCCTGCCGAGCAAACCCAGCCCAGCCCCCGTCTGAGAGAAGCACGGCCCGCCGCCCAGGGGCCAGCTCCGGCTATCTGCGCGGCCATCGGCGGCATCAGCCCCGAGCACCGAGCTGCTCCGCTTGGCTCGGCAGGAGGAAGGGTGAATTTCTCAGGGCTTTGCACTATGCACGTGGGTGAGTGTGCGTCAGTGATCCCCCTCTGGGCAGTGCCCCACAGCCCTGGGCTGTCTGGGGGCCTGGCCTGGGACTGCGGGGCTGCCCGTATGGCTGGGTGATTGGTCCCTCACCCCACAGAGGTGACGTGCTTGCAAGGGGGGGGTCTCCTGAGCCGCAGCGATGGATTAGCGCCAGTAGCGCCGGAGCGAGAGCCGCAGGAGCCCGCGGGAACAGAGTGCATGCCCGTTCAGCAATAACGTCCGGGGGCAGATGCACAGCGCCCGGCCGCGACACGGAGCAGGAGCTAGGGCGATGGCACAGACTGGCACGGGCACCAGTCACGTATTCTGGGTTAGCGACCCCAAGCGTCAGTCCCCCTCGTCACCCCGGCGCCTCCCACAGTGCTCCCAGAGGCCCCCCTGTTAGCGTGAGCGCTGCTTGTGCCCGCGGGGGGTCAGGCGTGTTCTGGTATCTGTACAGCCACACCCCACGCCCCATTTTCACAGGCTAACCTGTGAGCCCCCCTCCTGCTCACTAGCATGTACTGGTGGTTGGCCCGCTGCTGGCTCTGTGTCTGCAAAACCCCGGAAATAGCCCAGCCAGCTGTAAGCGGACTGTGCGCAGCATGTTTCCAAATGCCAGCAGGCAGCACAGCTGTGTGCTGAGATGAGTCAGGTTCAGGCCCGAGGCCTTAAGCTAAATACCGTGCGGGCCTGGGGCCCGTAGGACTTGCTCAATACCAGCATTTTCTCCACTTCTCTACCATAAAGCAGCACACTGCCTGGTCAGTATCACACCCCAGAGCTGCTCTTCTCCTAGCCAGGCTTACCCTGTATCCAGCTGAACAGCAGCTGCCAGGCAAGGCTCAGCCCAGGTTTGGAGAGTCCAGAGGGCTCCAGGGTGCCGGCGGCTCGCAATCAGCCAGAGGAGCGGCCGGCACACGGGGCTCCCGCATCAGAGGTGGCAGGGGCGGTCGGCGCTAACACCAACCCCTTAGGGCAGCGTGCGGAAGGCCAGGCCTTTCTAGTTGCCCCCCAGCTGTCAGCTCACCGGGGAGGGCTCTTCTCTTGCTCCCCGCGCCCGGGCTGGCTGCGGCTGGAGCTGGGAGCCGACCTGCATCCCCAGCCTGGGCAGAATCCCGTTTCTGGCTTTCGCAGTCTGGATGGCTAATAGGGATGTTTATTTTTAAGCAGTTTAAATTGTGAATCATTTCAGCTCTCACAGCGGTGGGGAGTCCGGGGGGACAGTGAGGAAGCTGACAATAGTTAGCGACAGTCGATGTTGAGATTCAGGCCCACCAACGGGGAGGAGGCAATTGCACAGGGACCAGGCATTTCAAAGGGGCCCGAAGCTCCTGGCCACCGCTGCTGCTGCAGTAGCAGTGTCGGCACCTGGGAGCTCCAGCCCCTTTGAAACGCCGCAGGCGCGCAGCTCCACCGCTCCCCACGGCTCTGAGGGCTGGGGGGAGGGCCCAGCACCGCACTCTGGGTGGCGCAAAGAGCTGACTGCCCTCAGCCCCACCCCTTCACATGAGGCCCTGCCCTTTTCAGAGATGCAGAGTAGCCTCCCCCCCACACACACACCTTGCCCCCAGGCCCGTGGTGGCTGTCGGCTCCGCTGCTGAGATTCAAATTGCCAACCTTTATAACCATTACGACACAAATTGTCAACATCGCGTCAAAACACACACAGTAAATAGCCTTCACTCGAACTCAGACGGGTTCTGGCAGCTGGGAGTGGCGGTAGTGTTGTTTCGTTTTACTTTGCCCACCCGTACATTTCAGGTGTTAGAAAGGAAAATATTTTCACTGGCTTGCGTGCAGATTGGTGAAATCAGCGTTCGCCGACATTTACCGACACACATCTAATCTTTCCAAGCCTACAGCAGGACTGAATGATTATAATCTGGCCCCCAAAATGTACTCCGCATGACCAATGGGAGTCCCATGACCATCTGCCACAGTTCAGTGTTATGGAACTTTTTCTTATAGTTTGCAACAGGAATAAATTCACCAAGATATCTTGTGATCTTTTCACGGATTTAGATCAAGCTACAGAATAAACTCACCAGTAATAATCACTGAGAATATTTTGCTCCAAAATAGCTTGTAATAGTGTGACTCAGAGGAGTCAATCGTATTTTTACAATAAGTATTTCTTAACATCTGTAATGATTAAAATCGCCAGAAGCTTGAAGATGAAATGTGATTCCTTAACGAAATGGTTTCCCTCCATCACACTCTTCCTCTGGTGCTGGGAGAGAGGCATTGATTTTGCTCTTAGAAATAAAGATCATTAAAGCGCGTATTTGCTTTCCAGAGCTGTCTATAAAGAATTACACGGAGTTTGCATATAGCTGCGAGACAGAAGTAGGTTACGTCTGGGGGCTTTCTGACAGGGAGCGCGTCTCTAAATTGAAACGCCTGTCAGTGGAGGCTGCTTACTGATTGCTTTGTGGAAAGAAAGATGGGCTTTGTGCTCTGCTTTGTCAACTTGCTTTATTTGTTCTTTTTTTCTAGTTTAATTAGTGGGCTCTGCAGTAAGGGATTTATGCAGAAGATAGCAGCCTATTGACTGCTGGCATACAAACAGAGCTAGCGACTGCCTTATTGATAGCCACTTTACTGTGGATTGCCTGGAGCCTTCTCCGCCTACACCTGTGAAGTGTAGGGGTCAATATTTGACAGTGTGGCCGGAGTCCGCCTTGTGTGGCCACTGCTGATGCACTGCAAGTTGTGTTGGGGGCAGGGGAGCGCAGAGACGGAGATGTATGGACCAGCTGAAGGTCTTCTGGCACCGTCTGATCTACCCCGGCTGAGGATCCTTCCCGAGGCCACGGATGACTGGTGCAGATAATGGTGGGCCCACTGTTACACCTTCAGGCGTTTGTATCCATGACAACAGGGAGTTACACACACATCGGGTACCCCTTAAATAGCCCTGACACCTAAGCTGCAGGTGCAACAATGGAAGTGGGGGAAGAGTGAGGTGGAAAGTTTAGCTTAGTGGAGGTCTGTGGGCAGGGCAGGGCAGGGCAGAGGAGCGGAGCGGAGCTGGAAGATGGATGGAAGAGCAGGTGGCGGTCGGTCAGAGGAAGAGCAGGGCTTAGTTTCTTGATTTGGGGGTGGGCTTTGAATCTCCCACTCCCAGAACAGCGCTGGGGAGGCCTGGTGATGGGCTAACCGAGAGAGGTGGGAGGCTTGGTTCAGGAAAGCACCCAAAAGGCAGAGCTCAGAGGGTCTGTAAAGCTAACCTGGGGAGGGCTAGACATCGCTGCCCTTCTCCAGTGCCTTAAACCCCAACTGCCCTCGCACAGTAGCTGGAGACGCAGAGTTCAGTCCCTAAGGATTGCCCAGGGCCAGCCTCCCCTCTGGCAAGTCCCGACAGGCACTAAAGAATGACTTGGATGCAATAGCTTTATGCAGCCGTAAGATGGAGAAACAATCAATCTGATTTTACAGCCGAACAGCGCTATTGTCTAACCCACCGCCCTTGTCGGCAGGTCCAAGAAGCCCAGAGAAAGCCGACAGTAAAACCGCACCGTTCAGTCCACGCAGAACGCAGCGAGAAGAGACTGAGACCCCAAAGCCCAGGGTTAGTTCACCCAAGTCTCAGGGCGCGTCTCTGCCCCCCAAGTCTGCACTGTATGCTGAGCCTGAACCATCTCCCCTCCACCTGCTTGCAGGGAGCCTCACTTGGAATCCAGGCGGCTCTTCCGCTGCTGGGGGTCACTGCGAGCCAGCCGGCTCCCTGATTAACCATCAGCTCATGGCCCGTAGCCAAGCAGCTGCCCTGCCTGCTGGCTCATGGCGTCTGAGGCCCGCAACAGAGACAGACCCCAAACAGCCACCCCACCCCAGAACTCCTGGGAGCGGAGTGCAACCTGCCCACAGCAGTGCCCCAAACCCAACTCACTCCTACTTCCCCATGGTCTCCCAGAGAGCGCTCCCTCTGCGGCGCCTGGGTTACGCAAGGCCTGGTCCCGGACAGCCACGGGCCGGAAGGTCGCGCCCTGGGGCTTTGTGGTACGGCCATTGTTCTGTGGGTTCGGCCTCGTCACAGCTCCTGTCCCAGCAGCCTGCTCGGGGCATCCCCCGCCCGTCGGCGGCCCGGCCGAGAGCAGGGGCAGGTCTGGCTCCGGGCTCCATGGCTGCAGAGCGAGTCCCTGGCTTTGGGGGCCAGAGCCACACTCGGAGCCGGCCTGTCCCTGACCCCGCCGGGCAGCTCCTCTCCCTCAGTGGAATCCCTAAGGGCCCCGATCCTGTCGCTCCGTCGGGCAGGCCGATGTGAGGCAGGGCTGCGGGCTCGGGCCTGTCTTGTGCCACGACGTAGGGAAGAGAAAATCGAAGGCCAGGTCATTCCGAGTGGGGACGGGGGCGCTCTGAAAGGCGGTCCTGTCGGGAGGGGCCCATATTGCGGACTGCGACAGGGCAGGGAGGTGCCCAGGCTCCATGGCTTGGCCCGTAGACACGTTAAACGCCTCTGGACACAACCGGGGGCTTAGGGCCCTGTTAAATGTCCTAAGGAGAAACGCTGAGGAGTTACAGCACTCTGAGTACGTGGTTATTTTTATGGGAGGCAATGTAGCCTAGTGGTTAGGACTCAGGAGACCTGGGGTCTCTTTCCAGTCTGCCATTGGCCTGCGTGGTGACCATAGATAAGTCATTTTCCACCTCTGTGCCTCAGTTTCCCCACCTGTAGCGTGAGGCCAACACTCCTGACCTCCTTTGTAAAGCACCTTGCAATGCTGCTAACCCAGTCAGGAGGGATCTGTGGGGAGCTCCTTCCACAGGGCTGCCGGGCTCGGGGCTGGCTTTAATGAGACGTGCCCATTGTCTTGCTGTATGCCCCCGTGGGAAAGCGGGGGCACGGGCACGGTTAAAAGGTATGTGGCCCATGGGTCCCTCTCCTGGCGCCTCCCCCCCCGCCAAGCAAGAGCATTGGCCCGCGGCCGTGCCAGGTGGGGGCAGGGCTGAGTAAGGCCTTTGGGGCAGCAGAAGCCACGGCGGGAGAACTCCCAGCTCTCTGGCAGAGCAGCCTTCCGGGGGAGACCGTCGCCGCCATGCAGAGCACCCGTCTTGCTCGTCTACTCCGCCTGCAAAGGAGCCGCCCTGCACGCACAGGGCAGAGGAGCGTTCGGGGCACAGGAACCCAGCCGTCTGTGTTGAGCTGTGCTTCACTGTGGTACCTAGGGCTCTGGCCACGCCGACACCCCCGTCCCCTCACACCACGTGGAAAGTAGGACTCCCAGGAACCGATTAGGGCACTTCATAGAATCATAGAATCACTTGGCTGTGACAACCCTATTTCATCGTCAGGGATCAACGGGACCAGACACCCCCACGGCTAGTTCGGCATCGGCTGGTCTAAGAACAGAACAAACAGGCGGAGGAAGCAAGCAAAGCACATGTCCAGGCATTCGAGACTTGAGCAAGCAGGCTAACTGCACTGTGCCCCTTTGAGTTCCTTCTGCAGAGAGATTCACTCACCTCTCCTCAGAAGAACACCAGCGCATAAAACCACGGATGTCAGCAGTTCCCATAACTGAGCATAACCCTGCCGACCTCATCTGAGGCTTCATGCTTGTAAGAGACCCTGCTCCTTGGGAACTGGTGCGGTGCTGTCTCCCCGAGGCTGCAGATGGAGATCCAGAAACGGGAGCTGTCCATTCACCTCATCCACCTGTTAACCCTGGAGCCTAGTGATGACATCTGGGGATGGCCTACCTGAGGTCTAGCCAGGCAGTCCAGAAGGCCAGAGTTTAGCGGCTGTGTTGTGGTGAGGTGCTGCAGGTTGCTACAGGGCCCAAGCCTGGGGTCCTTTCAGCCTGTCAGCCACCATTTCTTCAGCAGGGTTAGGAGCAGCTCCAGACGCTGCAATGCTGGAGCTGGGCGGCAGCTTGTGGTCCCAGGAGCCGTGCTGTGCCCATCTCCATCTCAGACATCAGCCAGGCTGAAACCCGACAGCTCCCCAGCAAAACACATGAGTTTCTGGAGCCACGGCTCTCAACCCGCAGCCCAGTTAGCTCCTGGCTGTGGCCTAGCTCACCGTGGGTGCAGGCAGCTGGCTTCTGTACGCAGGCTGAGAACTCCCTCTGCCGGCACAGGCAACGAGGAGGAGCCACTGCAAACTCCTGGCCTCTGGGGAGCAGGCGGGAGGTGGCCCCGCAGCCCCGCTCCCCAGCGGGGGACCTCTCCGGTGATCAGCCTCGTTGTGCCCTCTTGTGCGCGCTCCCCGTCCTGCGCGGGGCGAGTCAGCGCCAGAGTGCTGCTGGGTGGCGTGGGGACCGTTCCGGTCGCCCCACTCCGCTGGTGGACGGTCCTGGCAGCCTGTGACGGACTGGGCCGGGTCTGGGCACAGCTGAGGGCGTCCGCTCAGGGCGAATTGCTCAAATCCGGGGCTCCTTGCAGCCCCCAGACTGGTGACCTCTCCAAACAGGCCACAAACCAGTCCCACAGAGCGCTTCAGCTGCCTGCCTGAAGTCTCATGAGCAAAACCCCTCGACACCCCAGCAATATCCATGCCCCAGATGGCCCCGGGCCTCATACACAGGTGGGGGGTCTAGAACCCAATCTCACCTTCCCCGAACAAATTCTGTCCGGTTCCAAGAAACCAGCCACAGATCCCTGGTCAACTTACCCTCTGGACCTTACCCACAAACCGCGCTGAGCCAATCCTTTAGAATCTACCATCTAAAGGTTTATTACTACGAGAAAGAAAAGCCTGAGAGTGAGGTTGCGAAAGTATCCTACGTTACATGCATCGACTCTCCCAGTTCTCGATGCAGGCTCTAGCAGAGATGTTATAGCTGCTGGCTTAAAAGTCCTTGGTGCATATCCTATGGCAGGATGGGTCCACAGTTCTTCCCGGCTCGTGATCCCCTGCGAGGCCACATCTGGGGTCAGGAGCAGATCCGAGTCCCTCCATGGAGTCTGCCACATGGCATATTTATCCCTCCTTCCAGGTTTCTTCCAAACTGGAGGGAGTCACGTGGCCAGTGGCCAGGTGTGTCTTTGGCCTTCAGAGGTCCATTGTCCCCTGGAGCTTCGCTCATTAGCACGTCCATAGGCAAACATTCCTAGCCCATTACTCAAGCCCATTCAGAGAGACTTCCAGTCTCCATACAGAGTACAGATCCCTAACTCCACACACAGACATTATACAGAGATATGAAGAGCAGATACAGAATCAGAAGAAAGCAAGCTTTTGTTTGACCCCTCACATGGCCCCCTTTGTACCACCTTTGGGGCGAACACCCCCCATGGGTGCAGCAGTGACCCGGCTGCTCCCCTCACAATCCAATAACGTGACACAGCCCCCCACCCGCTGACGCCCAGGCCTGTGGGGGTGAAGGTCCCTTTGCTGTTCCAGGCCGGGCTCTGCTTTACCCAGCGTAACAATGAGCCACACACGTCGCATTTGTGGCCAGGTGTCACAGGGGGGCTGGAAAGCCGGTGTCCAGAGCCTGGGAGGGGTTTGGCCTCTACTCTCATTGTTCGAATGGGACTTTGGTGGCTAAATAGCTCTGAGGGGTGAGCCTGCTCCCTGCCCTTCCCTTGGGCTCCCCTGAAGGCCGGCGTGCCTTAAAGAGGGGCCTGGCCCGAGCGGCTGGCGTTTGAAGTGGTGCCCGTTCCGTGGGGCGGGGAAGCGGGAGGCTCTGCAAGGTCTTCCCTTGGGCTCCCCCGAAGGTCGGCGCACCCAGAGCCTGTCCCGGGAGAAGCCAGGGAGGCGAGTCCCTTGTGGGCGAGGGCTGTCCAGTGTGGTACCGGGAACAGCGACCCCTGCAGTACGATGCGGAGCCTGTGAGCCTGCCCTGCTGCGTGTTTGCAGGGTTAAGTCATCCAGACCTTATCAGGGCAGTGCCTCGCAGCGCTCTGCAAGGGCCCTCCCGGCACCCAGCTCCCTAGGCAGGCTGAGTGGCGTGATTCACACAGAGAATAGCCCTATTCATAGTCTTTGGCTCCTGGCCTGCTGCCTGATCACTCATAAGGCAACTTCCATTCATCTGCCTCAATGCCCAGGTGGGAATTTAATTAAAACACTCTTGTCGTTATTTTCATGTCATAAAAATAGCCTATTTTTCTGGTCCGCCTGCTGAATTATCGGCTCCCCGCACGCGGCCGGCGGCCGCTTCGCGCTCTTTGTTCCTTTCCGAGTGAAAGACGGAGCCTTTTCAGATTTTGTACAGGGTTTTTTCAACACTTAGGCTTGTTCGTAGCTCTGACGTGGGGGACATAAATGGGGCTTGGTGCTGCTCCTTTCCCCTTCCAGCGGCAGCGCTTGGAAAATAGCCGCAGCTCAGAACCCCACCGGCCAGCCTCACGTCCACATCCTCTCGGAGCAAGGCCTGTCCCAGCTATGGCTCCCTTCGAGTGCTTGCCAGCGCCCTGCCCGGCGGGAGGCCAGGTCTGGATTTGGCTGGATAGCTGAGTTCACCGGGGGGGCGGCGGTGCAGGCTGTCCCGCGCCATTCAGCCAGCAGCAGGCCTCGCCCTGCTCAGCCAGGCCCGCGTGCCCTGTTCCACCCCGTAGGGCGCGGGTTTTACTGTCGGCCTCTTCACCCTCCTCCGGAGGAGCCAGAGCCCGGAAGGACGGTCCTGGCTGGCGCGTCTGCATGACACAGCCCAGAGACCCTCCCCGCGAGTCCTAGGGCAGCCCAAGATGGCAGTCGCGCTAGGCGCCCAGGGACCTGGACTCTGCAGTCCATTACCGGCCTGTCAAGCAGCCTGAGCTGGTCCTTTCTGCTCCCTTCCAGACGCAGCTGCCGGGCCCGCCTGCCGCCTTCCCCTCCTTGCCCGCTGCTCCCACTGCCCCAGGGCTGGGAGGCGCTAGAGCTTTGTCCGGGGCGGAGTGAGTGGGGACAACAGCGGTCAGGGCCGACGGCCCCGCTTTCCCAGCGGCCCTTGCTGCTCCTCGGTCTAGTCTGCCTTGGAGGCCAGACACAGACTGACCCCCCGACCCAGCTCCTGGACGTGCCCTGGTGGCTCCGTCTCGTGAGCAGCCCGGCCCATCTCCCGCCGGCCGGCGCCTCTCCTCTCGGGACGGGCCCGTCCCCTGGCGGGTGCCTCTGCAAAGCCCGCGCTGAGGCGAGGACAGCGAGACGTCGCTTGCAGGCGGCTCCCGCAGGCCGGGCCCGGGCACCAAGGGCTTATTAAGCCTTCATCTCGTTCCCCTTTCTCTGGCGCCGCTGCCTGCAAGTCCGGTGCCGAGTCGCAGCCTAGCGCGTGCCGAGGGCGGCTGTCTGTCCCACCGCGGCTCGTGACCGCGAGGGCCCAGTGGCTCCTTCCCCCGGGGGTCCCACCCCGGAGCTGCGCTTTGTCAGGGCAGGCCAGCCCCGGGGAGCAGCGTCTGCACATCGCCCCACAAGCCTCGCCCGCCCACTCCCGCCACAGGCCCGTCAGCTCGGGCTGAGGTGCTGACGCCCCAGATCACGGCTTGGCCACGTCTGCGAAGCCTCCGTGCCTTCCAGTTCAAGCCAGCAAGTGCCCCTGCTGCCAAGCGCCCCCCACAGGGTCTGTGCCAACCTGACTTGGGGGGAAGTTCCCCCCCGAGCCCTCCCCACTTCTCCCAGGCCGTGGCCCGGCCCTCTTGGGGTATGCTGGGGCGTCTCGCGGAGGCACCTCTCGGCCGCTTGTGGCGCTGAGGAGAGAGCTGGCGAGAGCCCCGCCTGAGTTGCAGGGGGGTGGTTACAAAACGGGCCCGATTGCTCAGGGTTGGATTCTAGCACAGGCTGGACTCCCTGCTCTGGCACCCTCAGGACCAGCACGGTCCCGAAGGAGGGTGTCTGCTGGGCCAGGGAAGGTCAGGCCTTGGGCTCTCCCAGGGCTCCCTTCCTGGCCACGGCCCCGCCCCCAGCCCGCTGGTGGGGCTCTTCTCCGGGCCGCCCCCTGCTCCGGCCGGTGGGGCTCCGTGCTCTCAGCCAGCCCAGCTTCCACCCATCCTCTGCCTCCTCCGGTCAGTAAACTGCTCAGCCCCCGCTCGGCCTCAGTGCTCGAGGCACAGCTGCGGGTGCAGGGAGCCCACTCGAGGAGGTTACCAGCGCCCGGCAGCCCCGGTGCACAGAGACACACCAGTGAGTCCAGCAGGGCGTGCAGCTGCCGTGGGGCTGCCGGAGCAGTCTGGGGAGCCGGGCTCAGCCCACTGGTTTCTCCCGGCTGGTCTCTCCTACGCGGGGGCCAGCTTGTGAGGGTCGGGGCTCGGCCCGAGGGAGCTGCTTGCTGTAGATGCGGGGGCTGGCGTCAGACGGAGGGGCAGGAGACATGTCAGTGTCAGCTGTGACCAATCAAGGCGTTTGCACGACAGTGCCGGCCGTGTTCCTGGGCTGGTTGGCTGATGCAAGCCGGTGAAACTGAGCCAGACTCAGAGCCGGGGAGAGTAGCTGCCGGTCGGTCCCTGCTTGCACCACGGCTGCCTTTGGCCCATTGGAATCAATAGCGCTACACGGATTTACACCCGCTGGGGGCTGGTCGCGGGGTGAAACAGCTGAAGCCACGTCCCGAATGCCACCCCCATGCTGTGTGCCTGAAAGCCCAGTGTGCACCTGGCAGCAGCTGCCAGGCCTGCCCTCCTGCGGGGCCAAGCCGCGCCAGACAAGGGCTGAATTCTGCCCTGGGCCCCAGCTCCTGTCGGCTGGTTTCCAGGCTCCCAGCCTGGCAGGGGTGCAGGGTGTGGGGGGTCTGAGGCTCGGCACAGCCCTGGGCTCCAGCACACACAGCAGCCTGCCTGGGCTGGGTGATTTCCCGCAGGCCTAGGGGAGCAGAAGGAGGTGTGAAATCGGCAGCCTGGCTTCTCAGCGAGGTGGAGTTCGAGTGCTGCGAAAGGAGCCGGAGGCGCCCGGCGACGGCCCTCTGGAGCCGTGCCACGAAGGCCAGACGGACACCTGGAGACTGCCTGTGCCGTGCTCTCACTGGGGCGCCGGGCGCCGTCCTGGCCATGTGGCCGCTCTTTGGGCCTTACCGTGCACGGCCCCTATGGAGCGGCCGAGCCATAGAACCCCGGGGCTGGCCCGTCACTTCTTCCCGTTAACCCCAAGTGGCTGTGGGCCAGGCCCGCCGGGGACCCGAGGTTTCTGGGCTGCCCGGGACCAGGAGCCGCTGAAAGGGCCCTTGGCTCTGACCTGCACACACAGAGAGGAGCCAGGCCAAGATTTGCTGGTGCTCGTTTGCCCAGAGCTCCGCGCCCTTGGTTTGCTGGTGCTGCTGAGCGGGCCGGGGGCATGCTCGCTCGGTCTGCCCTTCCAGACCCGATCCCAGGATCTCGCACCCCCAGGCTCCCGCCCAGCCCCACGAGTGTGCGCTGCTGCTGCTGCACATGTTGTGGTGAGCTCGGAGTTGTGTGCATTGTTCAGGGCTGGAGATGACAGCTCCGTTCATCAGCAAGGCCCAATTAAGTCCCTGTCTCTAGGAGGCCCGAGCCCAGCTTGCTTTGTGCCGCTGTTGCCTGAACAAGGCTGGCACAGCGCGTCCGATGGAAATGCGTTAATTAGAGCTCCTTAGTGCCGGGGAACAGATGGGACAGCCTTGTCCTTCCAGACTCTGAACAGCAGATTTCTGGCACACGATAGCCCCCGTTTCCACCAGACAGAGCACACTCTTCATGCCTCTCAGTAATTAGCTGGGAAACACTGCGCGCAATTATTAACGGCGCCAGGTCCCTTTATCTCCCCATCTGTCCTCTCTCTCCTCCCTTTTCCCGTGTTGCTCGGAGAGTTTTCCTCGGGGCCAGGTCAGTGACACTTTGCAGAGCTTCGCAGGCCTGTTGGCATGAGCAGTATACAGCAGCCTGCTTGCTACACCGCTCAGCCCTCTCTTGGCTGCACACTGTAGCTGTGCTATCGGGAGGTACAGAATCCTAGAACCCTGGCACTGGCAGGGCCCTTGAGATGGCATCCGGTCCAGTCCAGTCCCCTGCCCTCACGCAGGGCCAGGCGCCAGCTAGAGCATCTCCAACGGGTGTCTGCCCAACCTGCTCTTCAATATCTCTAGGGATGGAGATTCCACAACCCCCAGGCAATTTATCCCAGTGTTTAACCACCCTGACAGGCAGGAATTTTTTCCTAATGTCCAACCTAAACCTCCCTTGCTGCAGTTTCAGCCCCTTGCTCCTTGTCCCACACAAGGCGGTTACCCGTGGAGTGCGCGGGGGGCTGGGAGGCAGGCGATTTCAGCAAAGTGAGGGTGAATCTGACCAGCTGTTTGGGGGCATCTTGAGTGAGAAGAGGGCATGAGGTGGGGGAGCAGCAGGTAGGACGGGCTGGGGTTTCCCGAGCTTGCTGCTTCCCGAGCCGCACGCCATACAGCAGATTAGGCAGCTGCCGCGCCAGACAGCTTTGCTTGCCAATGGGGCTGTGTCTGAAAGGAAGGCAAGGTGGGGAGAAGGCAGGAGAAGGCGGCAGCTGGCCGTGTCTGCCTTGCACCCCGCTGGACCCCAGACATCCCCACTCTCTGGGAGCACCATTACCCACCCCCGCCTGCACAGAACGCTCCTGACGGGCAGCTGGCCGCTCCCCAGCTCTTCTGTGTCTCAGTCTCCCTTTGTGCCACCCTCCTGCATGGGGGGAAGAGGGCCGACCAGCCTGACACACACAATAGACACAAAAGCCAATGTGGGTACTGGATCCCTCGGTCTCTGTGCACGGCACGCACCCTCGCTGCGCCCTGCACCACAGACCGGCCCCCGGCACAGCCGGCAGGAAGAGGCTCTGGTTTGGTTCCCTCTTTCCGATACCTGCCCCGGGCGCAAGTCGCTCACCCCCAGCAGCAGCCCTGGCAGGTGGGGGAGCACTCGTGCAGACATGTGTCGGCCCCGGTCACGCGGGGCAGGATGGCGCCAGGAGCCCAGGCAGCTACACACCCAAATCTAGCTGCCTGCGCCAGGGGTTTGGGACTCTCATTCCCGTGGGAAACCCCAGGGGGTCTGAGGGAGGCCCCGGAGAAGCGGAGCCAGAGCTCTGCTACTACACCGCAGCCCGCACTCGGCGCAGCGCCCGGGTGTCACAGCCCAGGCCCCGGGCGAGCCCGGGAATTGGCATCTCTGTGGGGAGCCGACTGGAGCTTCCCGCTGCCAGCTTGGCTCCCAGCGCTTCCCACTGCCCCAGCTGCTGGCCGGGCTCCCGACGCTTCCTGCTGCCGGCCGGGCCCCCAGCGCTTCCCACTACGCCCGCTGCTGGCCGGGCTCCCAGTGCTTCCCGCTGCCGGCCGGGCTCCCAGCGCTTCCCGCTGCCGGCCGGGCTCCCAGCTGCCCCCGCTGCTGGCCGGGCTCCCGGCGCTTCCCACTGCCCCAGCTGCTGGCCGGGCTCCCGACGCTTCCTGCTGCCGGCCGGGCTCCCAGCGCTTCCCACTACGCCCGCTGCCGGCCAGGCTCCCAGTGCTTCCCGCTGCCGGCCGGGCTCCCAGCTGCCCCCGCTGCTGGCCGGGCTCCCAGCGCTTCCCGCGGCCGGCCAGGCTCCCGGCGCTTCCCGCGGCTGGCCAGGCTCCCGGCGCTTGCCGCGGCTGGCTGAGCAGTCCATCAGCTGCGGTGGAGACAGAGTCAGCATTTGGGGCAGGCATGGGCACTTGTGCCCCTCCACGACTCCCCTGTTGAAATGACACGGTATTTTCTATCGGGGGCCCTTTAGGGTGAAATTAACGCTGCTGCTACAGATCCGTGTCTCACCGGTGCAGGTCCTCAGCAGATGTAACAAACAAAACCCACCTCTGGAGCAGGAGGAACCGCCAAGGCAATGTCTGAACCTCCGGCCAGTCCCACTCAGGGCTCCCGGAAAAGCCGACCTCTCCTCCAAGCAGACGTCACTGCCTTTCCTTGGTGAGCTGTGCTGTTCCAAGCAGGGCCTGGCACGCCGATGGCTCTCGGCCGTGCTGCTGCAGTGACAGCCCCATTCCCCTGGCCGCTGGAGCAGTGGGCATGTGAGGTTAGGAGATGGGCCTCCCAAGCTCCCTGCAGAGCATGGGGCCCATCCACGCGGCGCTGTCCTCACGCCAGCCCTGCACGCTCTTCGTGTCATTCAGAACCAGGTGCACCGGCTCCAGGCTCAATGCCATGTGACCGAAGGGGCCGCGCAGCATCTCCGCGACGGGCTGAGGACGCGGGACCCAGGTTGCTGTCTTTCTGCGCAATGTGCCCGGCGCAAAGCTGCACGTGGGCCAGCGACGCGCCGTCTGAACCCCGCACCGCTCAGGGCCGTGGGACGTTGCTGGAGAACTGGTCACACTTGCGGGCCAGAGGGCTGGGCAGACTTCTCCGAAAGGATTCAATGGAACCTGACTCCGGGCTGCGTGGACACGGGCTCTCTTCCCCGGGACACCGAACCGGGCCTGTTTGGTGTTCCCCATTGCACTGCTGCTCTGGGGGTTGCACGGGTTTCATTCCTGAGCCAAGCCCTCGCAGTCCGAGTGGGGGCTGCAGGCTTTCCAGAGCATTTGCTGGTGGGATGAACGCCGCTGGCCCAGCAGCAACCGTCTTGCATGGGGAGGACAGAATGGACCCTGGCTTCAGTCCAACTCCCATTTCCAGAGTCTCTATGGCTAGATTTGCTGATGAGCCTGTTTTGTCATTTCCCTCCCAGTTCCCCTGGCTTGCACGGTGCCGCTGTGCAGCAAAACCAACGGAGATGGGCCAGTTCGGGAGGGGCTGCCGACGCTTCGGCTAGGGTGCGGGAGAGGCTTGCCGACGAATGGCTGCCCAGAGTTCCACATGGCTGGGTTGTCAATAATGTTGCCCTGGCTGGGGGCTAGCCTCCTCGCCAGCAGCATGACAATCTGGCTCCCAGCCACTATGTCCATTCAATTACGTGCCGTATGGTGTTAGCTGCTAGCCAGCTCGGTCACAGCAGAGAGCTGTGCTTTGGAGAGCTTTCCCAGCCAAACACAGGCTGCGTTTGCATCACTACGCAAGTAGGGACTTCGGAAGGGGATGAGGCCTTTCGTAGGGACGTTTTGTAGGGGCTCTGAGCCCAGGGCGAGACATCACTAAGCCGCTTCTTGTGTTGGCTCATCTGATTGACTGGCGGCACCTCTTGAGTTTCATGAGCAACAATAATTCTCTTGGCAAAGTCTGCCGACACCCAGCGAGCCCCAGCAAGCTCTGCAGAGAAGACAGCCCAGTAGCAGTGCAAGGTGCTCCTCTGTGCCCATTTCACGCACGCCGATACTGCTCTCACCCGCCCAGGAACGCGTGGGTCATGCGTGAGCAGCCCTGGGCCCCTCGCGTTACGCCTCATCTGGGGAAGTCTGCTTCTGCTCCCGGCCTGCTGCTGCTCCCCCCGGCCTGCTGCTACACCCCAGCCTGCTTCTGCTCCCGGCCTGCTGCTGCTCCCCCTGGCCTGCTGCTACACCCCAGCCTGCTTCTGCTCCCGGCCTGCTGCCCTGGCCTGCTGCTACACCCCAGCCTGCTTCTGCTCCCGGCCTGCTGCTGCTCCCCCTGGCCTGCTGCTACACCCCAGCCTGCTTCTGCTCCCGGCCTGCTGCTGCTCCCCCCAGCCTGCTGCTGCTCCCCCCGGCCTGTTGCTGCACCCCAGCCTGCTGCTGATCCCGGCCTGCTGCTGCTCCCCCTGGCCTGCTGCTACACCCCAGCCTGCTTCTGCTCCCGGCCTGCTGCTGCTCCCCCTGGCCTGCTGCTACACCCCAGCCTGCTTCTGCTCCCGGCCTGCTGCTGCTCCCCCTGGCCTGCTGCTACACCCCAGCCTGCTTCTGCTCCCGGCCTGCTGCTGCTCCCCCCAGCCTGCTGCTGCTCCCCCCGGCCTGTTGCTGCACCCCAGCCTGCTTCTGCTCCCGGCCTGCTGCTGCTCCCCCTGGCCTGCTGCTACACCCCAGCCTGCTTCTGCTCCCGGCCTGCTGCTGCTCCCCCCGGCCTGCTGCTACACCCCAGCCTGCTTCTGCTCCCGGCCTGCTGCTGCTCCCCCTGGCCTGCTGCTACACCCCAGCCTGCTTCTGCTCCCGGCCTGCTGCTGCTCCCCCTGGCCTGCTGCTACACCCCAGCCTGCTTCTGCTCCCGGCCTGCTGCTGCTCCCCCCGGCCTGCTGCTGCTCCCCCCGGCCTGTTGCTGCACCCCAGCCTGCTGCTGATCCCGGCCTGCTGCTGCTACACCCCAGCCTGCTGCTGCTCCCCCCGGCCTGCTGCTCCTCCCCCCGGCCTGCTGCTCCCCCCAGCCTGCTGCTGCTCCCCCCAGCCTGTTGCTGATCCCGGCCTGCTGCTGCTACACCCCAGCCTGCTGCTGCTCCCCCCAGCCTGCTGCTCCCCCCGGCCTGCTGCTACACCCCAGCCTGCTGCTGCTCCCCGGCCTGCTGCTGCTCCCCCCAGCCTGTTGCTGCACCCCAGCCTGCTGCTGCTCCCCCCAGCCTGCTGCTCCCCCCGGCCTGCTGCTACACCCCAGCCTGCTGCTGCTCCCCCCGGCCTGCTGCTGCTCCCCCTGGCCTGCTTCTACACCCCGGCCTGCTGCTGCTCCCCCCGGCCTGTTGCTGCTCCCCCCAGCCTGCTGCTCCCCCCGGCCTGCTGCTGCTCCCCCTGGCCTGCTGCTCCCCCCGGCCTGCTTATTCTACACCCCGGCCTGCTGCTGCTCCCGGCCTGCTGCTGCTCCCCGGCCTGCTGCTGCTTCCCCCGGCCTGTTGCTGCACCCCAGCCTGCTGCTGATCCCAGCCTGTTGCTGCTCCCCCCGGCCTGCTGCTGATCCCGGCCTGCTGCTGCTACACCCCAGCCTGCTGCTGCTCCCCGGCCTGCTGCTGCTTCCCCCGGCCTGTTGCTGCACCCCAGCCTGCTGCTGATCCCGGCCTGCTGCTGCTACACCCCAGCCTGCTGCTGCTTCCCCCGGCCTGTTGCTGCACCCCAGCCTGCTGCTGATCCCGGCCTGCTGCTGCTACACCCCAGCCTGCTGCTGCTTCCCCCGGCCTGTTGCTGCACCCCAGCCTGCTGCTGATCCCGGCCTGCTGCTGCTACACCCCAGCCTGCTGCTGCTCCCCCCGGCCTGTTGCTGCACCCCAGCCTGCTGCTGCTCCCCGGCCTGCTGCTGCTACACTCCAGCCTGTCGCCTGCTGCTTCGTACAGTGGGGTTTGCGGAATGGATTTACTGGCCGATTCTGTGCCCCTTTCAACTCCCGGGGCTACAGATACTTGTCAGGGATCCGCTCCCACAACCGCAGTCTTGGCTGTCCAAACGGCAGGATGGGATCACTGGAAATCATTTACTAAATCGAGGAAATGGATGTGGTCTCCTTGCCAAGAAAGTAAACATTGTGCTGCCTTTGGGGCCTGCGTTGAAGGGCAATGTAATGGGTAATGGAAAATCACAGGCAGCCGTGCTGTGCGGAGGGATTGGCTTCTGAGGGAGCCAGCCGAGTGGTCCCAGTGATGGAGACATTTTTCCAGAGTGTGTCAGACAGTAATCACACAGCCACCTTTCCTTGTCCAGGGCCACAGGCACCTGGGAGAAACTCTGTCGCACTGCAAGCAGCGGCACAGCGGCACATGAACACAATGACAGAGTGAGGCTCTGCCCTGTCCATCAACACGATGGGCCCTCCCCCTCCGAAATCCTGATGCCTGCGGTTGGTTGGACAGAGGAGAGTGGCGGAGACCTACACTGAAAAAACCCACCTCCCTTCCCCTTCTGCCCCGATCCCGACACGGGCCAGGTGCCGGGCCGCCACTGCAAATGCTCGGCAGAATCAGAGTGGGTTTTTGCAGTGTAGGTCTCCGCCACCCTCCTCTGTCCAGCCAACCGCAGGTGTCAGGATTTCGGAATTCCCATCTCGTGCACCAGAGTGCCTTGCATGGCTGGGCTTCCTCGGAGCCCCGCAGCCCCCGCGGGACACCTCTGCCCATCAGCAGGCCCTCTGGGCCTGAGTTCAGGCCAGCTTAGACCTCCATCCCATTGTTAGCACCCTACGGCCAGGCCTCTGCGCCTACCCCAGGCCCCACTGCGATCGGAGGGCTCCAGGCAGGTGATGGGCCCCATCTACCCCCTGGTGGGATCTGGCCTTAGCCTTTTTACATGAGAGCTGTTCTGCTCTCCCTGGTGTTAAACTTTGCTGGCAAGTCCCAGTAGGAAGAGGGGGCGTGTTTGCCTTACAACATCCTCACGCTTCTGCTGACAGCAGTAATTGGGCAGCTCTTTAAATCCTTCTCGTGCTGTGGGTTCCTTCCCCGGTACTACGTAGGTAACAGCTCGTACATCCTTCCCAGTAGTAATAGAATTGTCAAAGGGCACCCAGACAGACAAAACACCGTTTCTCCACCCAGCAGCTAGCTCCGAGCCATGGGCCTTCCGGTTTCAAATAAAGTACAAGTTAAATATTAATTAGGGGATGCTTTAAAGATCATCAGTCATCATTTACCATTTCAAATAAAGTTACAAAGGCACTGACTGTGCACTCAGATGGCTATTCATTTTCCTTACGTGTTTATAATTGTACCTTTGTTTAATTAGGTCATTACTAGCATATGCATTATTAATTAGACCGTCAATACTTTTGCAATTTGAAGTCACAGTGGGATTATTTCTCACAGTTATTAAACTTTAGTAATTGCTGCAGTCAATTAATATTTCATTAACTGTGCCATAATTCTAAACTAAGCGCTCTTTTCGGTCCCTTCTTTACGGCACGTCTTCGACGGAGTTGTGCTCTCCTGTCCGCACTGCTCCGTGTTGGTTTTTGCGGTGGACACGATGCAGTTGGCGTTTTCTTCCCGACGCAGGGCAGTTTATCGGGTGCAGGGCAGTCTATCGGGTCTGCCGGGAGGACGGAGCAGGTGCCTGAACACAGTGACTAGCTTCCTCGGTCCAGTCAGCACAACCTGAGAGCAGCAAACCGTGGACCCATTCTTCGGAGAAGCAGCTGTTGCAATTGTCTCCCTTGGCCTGTTAGTAGTGGGCCATGGATGGCGACGGAACATAATGCTCCTCTGGGCACTCAGGACTGAAATGCAGGACAAAGGTGGTGGTGCCCGGTGGGGTGGGCTGAGGTTGCGGGGCCGGCCTGGAGGACTGCAAGGCTGTGTCTAGCGGGCCAGTCGGCCGTGCAGCATGGGAAATGCGGGTACCCGAGGGCAGTGAGTCTGGAGAATGGGACACAGCCTGTGTGCATCGGCCCGCCCCAGGGCACAGAGACACGCGCCAGCTTTTCCACCGCGTGACAGTCCATCATTTGGAATTGTTTTCCTTTCTACAATGGAACGACGACTCAGAACCCCCCCCCCCCAATACATTCCAAGGCAACTGCCCCCGCGGTCCATCCCATGTCGACATTTTACGACTAGGCAGGATGGAATGTCACGTCAGCGCTGCGCGGAGCAGGGGGCTTGGAACGCCCTGCCCTTCACGGCAGCGCCCCAGCCCCTTCGGTAGGGCCCTAAATGAGCTGCTGTTGAAGCTGGCAGTGGTTTGCTTTGGTGGGGTCTGGATTTCTTGGGGGAAGCCATCCCGAGGGAGGCTTTCTGGCCCGCTCTCAGAGGCCTGTCGGCCCGGCAGGCAAACACCGCTCTAAGCCCCGGGGCTAAGCTGCTGTGCCTAGCCTGCGCCCACGGCTGCACCGAGGGGCGGGGCTCCTGGCAGGAGGAGAGGGGGCATTTCCCGGGCCTGGCGCGTTGGCGCGGTGCGGTCGGCGGAGCCCGCTGTGCAGGATGGGTGCAGAGCTGCTCAGCAGCCGTAGCCATGAAAGGGGCGCGTTCGCACAGCCAGCAGCGCCGGCGTGTCACACTGAGCCAGGCGAAGTGGTGCCAGGCCTTGTAAGGCACGCGGTGCGCGGCTCGACCCCCTCCCACTCCTCCCTCCTCCCAGGCCGCGCTGCGGGGGGCAGGGAGCACGGAGCCACAGAACCCCTCTGGCTTGGGAAAGATGCGCTACCAAGCCATTTGCCTCACAATGAAACCAGTGAAAGCCAAGGCTGCCTCGGGGCCCAGCGGGCCCCACAGCCCTATGGGTAAAGAGCCCGGCATGTGGGGGTCCCGGGACCCGCCATCGCAAGGCAGTCTCCACCCGCCCTCTCCTCACTGGCAGACCCAGCTTCACCTTCCTGGGGGTAGCCTCCGGGGGGGGGAGTGGAGAGCTTTTTGGCCTTGTGAGCAGCCAGGCACGGGAACTCCCATGGGGCTGGTGGTGCCAGCAGGAGCGCGGTGATGGGCGGGCGGCAGGGCAGGGGAGGGGCAGGTGAGCCAGACACACTGACGGCCATCCCGCTGACAGGGGGCCAGCGGTGCCAGCAGGAGCGCGGTGATGGGCAGGCGGCAGGGCAGGGGAGGGGCAGGTGAGCCAGACACACTGACGGCCATCCCGCTGACAGGGGGCCGGGCGGGGCCAGCAGGAGCGCGGTGATGGGCAGGCAGCAGGGCAGGGCAGGCAGGTGAGCCAGACACACTGACGGCCATCCCGCTGACAGGGGGCCGGGCGGGGCCAGCAGGAGCGCGGTGATGGGCGGGCAGCAGGGCAGGGCAGGCAGGTGAGCCAGACACACTGATGGCCATCCCGCTGACAGGGGGCCAGCGGTGCCAGCAGGAGCGCGGTGATGGGCAGGCGGCAGGGCAGGGGAGGGGCAGGTGAGCCAGACACACTGACGGCCATCCCGCTGACAGGGGGCCGGGCGGGGCCAGCAGGAGCGCGGTGATGGGCAGGCGGCAGGGCAGGGGAGGGGCAGGTGAGCCAGACACACTGACGGCCATCCCGCTGACAGGGGGCCGGCGGTGCCAGCAGGAGCGCGGTGATGGGCAGGCGGCAGGGCAGGGCAGGCAGGTGAGCCAGACACACTGACGGCCATCCCGCTGACAGGGGGCCGGCGGTGCCAGCAGGAGCGCGGTGATGGGCAGGTGGCAGGGCAGGGGAGGGGCAGGTGAGCCAGACACACTGACGGCCATCCCGCTGACAGGGGACCGGGCGGGGCCAGCAGGAGCACGGTGATGGGCGGGCGGCAGGGCAGGGCAGGCAGGTGAGCCAGACACACTGATGGCCATCCCGCTGACAGGGGGCCGGCGGTGCCAGCAGGAGCGCGGTGATGGGCGGGCGGCAGGGCAGGGCAGGCAGGTGAGCCAGACACACTGACGGCCATCCCGCCGACAGGGGGCCAGCGGTGCCAGCAGGAGCGCGGTGATGGGCAGGTGGCAGGGCAGGGCAGGCAGGTGAGCCAGACACACTGATGGCCATCCCGCCAACAGGGGGCCAGCGGTGCCAGCAGGAGCGTGGTGATGGGCAGGCTGCAGGGCAGGGCAGGCAGGTGAGCCAGACACACTGACGGCCATCCCGCCGACAGGGGGCCAGCGGTGCCAGCAGGAGCGTGGTGATGGGCAGGCTGCAGGGCAGGGCAGGCAGGTGAGCCAGACACACTGACGGCCATCCCGCCGACAGGGGGCCAGCAGTGCCAGCAGGAGCGTGGTGATGGGCAGGTGGCAGGGCAGGGCAGGCAGGTGAGCCAGACACACTGACGGCCATCCCGCCGACAGGGGGCTGGCGGTGCCAGCAGGAGCGCGGTGATGGGCGGCGGCAGGGCAGGTCCCTCCCGGGTTATGGAGGCAGCGTGAGCCCATAGCAGGTCGTGTGTGTCCCCAGGCAGGCCCAATGGCTGAGGCTATGGGGCTCAGGGAAACAGCCCAGGCAACGCTGGCTGGAGATCACCCAGTCTGGCCCCCTGTGCTCAGGCAGGAGCCCCTCCTTGCCAGCCACTGGGCTAAGGGGTTATAAACCCGCCAGTGACGGGGTCCCACCAGGGCTCCTGCCCACCGCGCACTGCAAAGCTTTCCCCAGCGCCTGCCTGAACCCCTGTGCTGTCAGCTCAGCTGGCTCTGCCGGCCCTGCCCTCGGGACCGGAGAACAAGTGGTCACCAACAGCCCATCGCTATTGGATGGCCGGTGTCAGGCCCCCTGGGCTCTCTCAGCTCTCCAGTGACAATGCCCAGCAGGGTGCAGCCCCCTCCCTTTTCTGTCTGGCCTGCTCCTCTGCAGAGAGACCCCGCAAAGCACGAACCGCCGGGCAGCCAGACGGAAATGAGCATTGGCCGTTGTCTGAGCGGCAGCAGCGCTTACCCAGCCCAGTCAGGACTCTGCAAGGAAAGCCGTGGTCTCATTTCATGCAGAGAACTTGCAAATGAGCAGAGTGTAAGCCCAGCCGCACCGTCCTGGCCGCTGGGTAGGTATTATGGAGCCACTGTCTCCTGCAGCAATCACTCTGGATTGGCCACGTCCAAATACACACCAGTGAGGCGCCATTGGAGGACAGCTCGAGCGGGAAACGCTGCGGGGTGTGTGTGTGTGTGTGTTAACTCCGTTTGCCAGCGTCACACTGCCGTGCTGAGACCATTCGCTGTGCGTGCAGCATGGGCACCGCGGCTCAAAGCAGAGGCTGTTGCGTGGGAAGCCAGCCTCCCCCGCTCCCAGTGGGGTCCCACAGTCGCACTCTTCTTCCGCGGGGAAAAAGTTGGTTATGGAGCAAGACCCACTGGCTGGGGGGCCAAACCGCCCTCTGCTTCGTGGCAGTGGAATTCTGCAGCACAGCTCTGTCGGGGCAGCGGGGCTAGTCCATCCCCGGTCCCCCCACGGCCTCCGGGAACAGAACATGGCCCATTTTTAAGAAGGCACACTGGCTGTCCCTGCGCCTTGCCCCATGTGAATCGGGCCGCCTCAGCTTCCCTAGCACACCTTTCATCCGCCCATCCCGATGTGCTTTATGAAGGAGAACACCCTTGTCCCCATTTTACAGAGGGGGCAAGTGAGGGGCAGGGAGGTGAAGGGCCTTGCCCAAGGTCCACAGCAGGCCAGTGGCAGAGCCAGACCAGAACGCAGAGTCCAAGGCTGGGCCTAGACTGCCTCCCGTTAGGAGGAGCTAGCCTGGAAGCCCAGCTGCAAAGCCTTGGCGCCAGGAAGAGGGGACGTGAGTTGCTCACAAGTCACATGAGATCTCTAGAGTCCCGCGCGGATACACAACATGTACCCACCTCAGCAGCTGCAAAACCCAGCTGCAGCTAGGCACATCCGCGGCCGCGGATACCCCTGGGCCCAAAGCGGCTCTCCGCGGATCTGCCGGACTCCAGAGATCTGCTCTGAAAGGCAGGGGAAGTTTTGCCCCCGATTCCAACCCTTCAGGACTGGGGGTGGTTTCAGGCCGGGATGCCTTCGCTTTAGCTTTGCTCAGAGTCATTCCTAGTTCCTGGAAATGTGGGGCCGGTCGGTCTGCTCAGGTGTGACAGTTGTCAATGAGCTAGGAACACGCAATGAGAATGAATCCACGCCTGAGCCCGGCTGTTTGGACTGTGTGGTAAAGGTGTTTATCTCCAATGTCATGGTCCAACGAGAAGTATGGGGCATGTCCCTATTTCCCAATCTTATGCCTGAGAGCTTCCGGGCTGTCAGCCTTTGGAAGGTGCCAGAATATGCTGCTGTCTCCTGCCTCTCCCGCAGCAATACGTCCTGAGTGGGAGTGCGAGAAATCGGACCACGTGGGGAAAGGGTTTACACAAGATGACAGATTCCTGTTGTTCCCAGAACATCTGCAACACTCAGTCCCGGGAGGTGCCTCTGTCCATCTTGCATCGATAAGGGGTGTGTGACAGCCAGCGACTCCAGGCTACAGCCAGCTCAGTGTTTACCCCTCTGCCTGCTGGGGCCCTGTCCAGCGTCTGGACCGCGTCAGAGACAGCGCCTCAGGTGGCTTGCAAGGGGCGGACACTTGTGGTGCGGCAGCCGCCTCCGGGGGGGCCGCGGGGCTGCGTGCGACCCTGCTGCGCGGACGCGAAGCAGGGCACTGGAAGGCCAGCAGCTGGACATTTCCAGTTCTTGCCATCTTCGTGAGCTGCTCTGCCTTTAGCAGGAGGACAAGCTCAGAGATGAATGCCCAGGCCCCGCCAGCGGGCCTGCTAGCAGCTGAGGCACTGAGCTGTACCCTGTAGCTCCAGTTCAAAGCCCGCCACCTTCCAGGGAAGGGTTTTGGGGGGGAGACGCGGGTCGGGGCAACGTGCATGCTCACGCTCCACTTAACTCGGCAGTGACGACACGTCCGTAGGAGTGGGCCAACACCAGCTGCCCCCAGCCCAGCCCAGGCACTGCGAGTCCACCCTTGGCAGGAGAGGAACCGGGTCCCGCATGGCTCCCAAGTGCACAGAAGCAGGGTCCCTGCAGCAGCCCTCCCAACGTGACCCAGCCTCTTGTCACCTGCAAGGTGACGTCACTAGTTCTTCAATCAGCCGCCGAGAGGCCCAGCAAACTCCAGGCAGACAAGACCTAGTTTTCTTAATGTCAACAGAGGAGGAGGAGATTTTCCCACACGGCATAAGCAACTTTTCAGTCTTTCTTGATGCCAATAAAAGACAATAAGATAAAAGCACAAACATGGTATTTTTTGGCCTTTAAAGGTCACCTTTCAGAAGTAGGAATTACAGGGTTCCCCGCAGACCTTTAAAGCTCAGCTAAGCACTTTGTACTTCCAAACAAAGAGCCCGCTGAATGAGAGCGGCTACGGGCTAAACGACCCTTCCCCCCACAATGCATGTGTAATGACCAGCTGGGCATTTGTAATAATTGCCGTGCTTATCTGCAGGATGGCCCATTCAAAAAAGCCCTCATCAGTGCTCCGTTTCAGAACCGCACCGCAAGTACTGGCTTCCTCTGGGGTAAACTGGCCCACGTTTGCAAGTCCATTATATTGCAGGGGTCGTTTGGTGCTCCATCATCAGTGGCGTTTTTATTGAGATCCAGGTGCTTCCTTGAGGTGTGCAGCGATGACCTTTGCTTAACGAGAGCTGGGTCAGTAATTTCATTAGGGGAGCAGCTCCTGGATAACGTCATTAAGTTAATGTGAACAGTTCATATTTCATCTTCATGCTGCCCTGAATTGGAAGTGCGTTTTGGCTTTGCCAGTACCCTGACATGAAAATCGACTCCCTTTCCCCCTCCCAGAGGAACTGATCTTGTCTAGTTAACGTTTTCATTGTATTCCACAGGACCATCCGCATACTGTTCTATGGAGAATATGGGTGGAAAGTAGAAAGCTTTTTCTTTCTTTCTTTCTTTCTTTCTTTACATTTTCCCAGCAATATCCTTAATTTCTGCCAGCATTACAGCAGTTCACAGTTGCTGTAAACTGGATTCATCATCCGAGCTATGATGCTTTATCTCGGGGATAAGCTGGCCTATTGTTAGATGGCAGGCCCCTAATTTAAGTAATCGGATAGATTTGTTGTAGCTGGTGACTGCCACGGTGGGGGTGGGAGAGGAGAAATCTCTCATTGAACAAGAATTCTCATACAAATCACTTGGAGAAGAATGATGGGCCATCAGAAGTCCCTTGGGATGTCTACTGCCCCAGAAGAGTAAGGAGAAGAGAGGTCTTCTTCAGCTGGACTCCCTTCCAGAAACTCAGGCTCCTTGGCTTTTGTCTGAGCAAAGATTCACATAGAGGCCCACGAGATTCCCCGGGGGGAGAAGTTATATTCTTATCTCTTCACTGCTGCTAGCAATTACTTCCAGGCTGGTTGAGCTCGTACCTTGAGCCCTCATCAACCGAGGTAATGGGCTGAAATGTCTCGGAAGTAATTCTTAACATTATTGTAGACAAATCACATAACTCTCCTTGACAGATCTAGCCAACCATCCCTCTGTTAACAACTATGGACAGTTTATGCAGGTTGGGAATCAGATTATGGGTCTCACTTAGAAATGCCAGCCAGAGGGAAATAATTCTTCCTGTGGAGCTCTAAGACTTGTTGGAGGTTAGCTGATTGGGTATGTTAATTGCCTGGCTTGGGCGTACGGGCAGAGACCTGTATGCTTAGTTAATTTGAACCCTGGTAACTGTAGGCCACGAGTTTCCAAAGCAATGAGCGATTCTTCCAAGGGTCCTGACCCTTGGCAGGCAAGTGCTCCACACTTTGTAAAGATTGGTCTAAGTTGTCCTACGTGGGGCCTGTGGAAACCGAGACGCCCAAATCCAGGGGTGGCCAACCCATTCCGGGCAAAGAGCCAAGATATCAATGGATCCAGCCAGGGCAAAGTTATCGAGCAAAAAAAAAAGGACTGCCCTTTAAGAAAACACGTTTAGAGGCTTTTTGGACACATCAGGCTCCCGCCAGCCGACGCCAACTTTAATACTCCATCTTTAATGGCCGCGCCAGACGGCTCCCCTGCCCCAGAGAGCACAGGGAGCCGGGAGGAGAGGAGGTGTGGGGGTGACTTTACGAACCACCAGGGCGGGGGAGGCTTCACAAGCTGCACCCTGGGGAGGGAAAAGCCAGGGAGGGATCACGAGCTGCAGGTTGGCCACGGCTCCCCAGATCACTAGACACTTGTGGGAAGCGTGGCCCAGGCCGTGGCACCAAACTGAATCCTGCAGGCGCTTTCTCCGCCAGGGGAGCTGGGGAGTCACCATCTCTGGATGCCTTCAGCTTACGACGGGATGCTGTTCTGGAAGAGATGCTAGAGCCAGACACAAGCTGCTGGGCTCCATTCGAGGGTAACTGGGGGACATTCGACGTCCTGGGTAGACGGATGATCTGACGTTCCTGAGGCTGTGGTGGCTTTTGAGACCCACGAGCAGAGGACAAAGTCTCTGGAGCGGAACAGAGGCCTGACGGCTTTCCCTCCCCCCGGGAATCCCTCCATAGATCACCCTTCTCCTCCCCAGTGCCCAAAGAGCCGGGACAGACACGGTAGCCCGGCCTCTCATTGTCTTGCCCACCAGCTAGGCCCAAGGAGTTTGTGCCTTTCTCTTGTTAGCTTGTACTGACTTTTAGAAACAGTGTGCTGAGCCAGGCACTTCTCCTGCCCTTTCCCATCCGCCTTTGGGCTTAGCGGTAACGGGACCATCGTACCGCGCCCATCCGTCCTCCCTGGCCGTGTGCCTGAGGCGCCAGGCGACACCTGGGAGGGGGCCGAGCGCGTTGCAGCCTGGCAGGCGCTGCATGATTTTGGTTCTAGCACTTTGCATGTGGCCTTTCACATGGAGCCTGGGCCGCGGGTCTGTGGTTTGCCAGGGCAGCTGCCGCAGACCGGCCAGGCTCACCCACTGCAGCTGAGACGGGCCCGGCTGACAGCCTTGAAGGCTGGCTGGAGAGTCATCAGCTCGGCCTTCCCTGCTTACCGCGGCGCTAACAGAACTGAGCAGCTCTGTGACCAGGGATTGCCTTCCCTCTCCTGCGGGCCAGTGTGAGCTCCCGTTGGCATTGTTTACAGCCTCTTGCGCTGAGGGGGACACCTGGGCCCTGCTGCGCTCAGCGCTGTGCGTACAAGAGCCAAACCCTACCCCCAAGAGCTGACCGCCCAGCACCGCAGTCCAGTACGCGAGCCACTAGTGGCTATTTGGTTGCTTGAGTGTGGCCAGTTTGCTACAGCCGAACTGGTAGGACACCATGGGGCTAGCACAGCTTGGGCTCTTTTTATTTGGCTTCCAGTTTGTGAGCCACATTTTCAAGAGCCAGAGAAATTTCCAAGTTTCCCTCCCCTCCCCCCCAGCTGGAGACGTAAGCAGTTTATCCAGAGGAGGTGTGCGAGGTGACTTGCGTACAGTGGCTACATGCTGAGACGGGGGAAAACACGGGGTGCGAGCGGACGCGTGGCACTATCTGTTTCCCTGAGCTTTGCGATGCCTTCAAATGTTACTAGCTTTTGGGCATGGTGATTTCAGGCCACAGCGTGATTAGCTGTGCAAAAGCATCAGTGTAAGTAAATGTCTGAACTACGGAATGGTCACAGGGAACCCTGTCGTATTTAAGATGCTTCAACTTCCATTTCTGAAACTAAGCAGAAGGGGGGAAGTTCGGAAAAAGACAAAGCCTGTTTCTTTTTCTACAATATGCTAATTGATGCTCTAGTCAAAGACAATCCTGTTTCCCTGCCATCTCAACAATATGTGCATTTGCAAATGGTTATTGTCTAGTACACCCTGGTGAGGAGATTACAGCCAATCACATGCATGATCTCCTTATGAAAATTACTAGAGACGACACCGTATCTATGAAAAGAGGAAGCTGAGCGCCAGAAGAAGCTAATAGAAACAGTTGTGATAGCAGCTGGTAATTCTGTTTTATTTGTAACCGTAGCTACTTTGTGTAAATATAGCTGTGCATTATTTTGAACATTTCTGGGCCAGACTGTGGGAACTTTTTGCTTTGATTTGAAGTAAGAAAGGAAATCTCAGAACGTCTCACACATGCACTGCAATAGTAACGCCAAGCGTGTCTAGGAAAGGATAGAGCCCATGTCACCACGGCATACAGGCACTGCCAGGCGCTAACCGACTCCTCCTCACAGCACGGCAGTGAGTCGGGGAAGGAGTCTTGCCCCGTTTTACAGCTGTTTGCTGTCCTCCCTCGGTGTCTGTCTCGGGCTCTCGCTTGAGCACATCTGTCCCAAAGGGCAAGCCCCTGGACCTCCCCCGCAACCCGAAACAAGCAGCAACTAGGCCATTCCTCAGGAAAACGGGGCTTCAAGTGAACGACTTCTCCAATTAGCTCCCTGCCCAAAGCCTCCCCGTGGGGAAAGCTCTTGAAAACGTTGTACCAGAGCAGCCGTGGGCCCATCTGACTCCCAGGCTTTTGGACTCCTGTCAGTTGGGTTTCAGGTCTAGCTATGGCACGGGAACACACTGGCTTCCTAAAGGCCGGTGGAGTGGGTTGGACTCTTCCTTTGCAATGGTTTTTAATGAAAAACGCAGTGTCTGCACAATCAAAGCGTCGCCTGCCTGCGTCACTGCGGGCAAGCGGGACCGGAGTGTTTCGTTCGGGTGGGGCGGGCCCAGAGAGAACTGGCTCTGATGGACGGGCCGAATGGAAGGGTTTCCGGTCAGTGAGACGTTCACCTGCATGTGCCTCAGCTGTGGGAGACGTAGCTCAGGCACGTCATGCGCTTTGTTCCCATGATGCCCCACACTCCGGCATTGGGCGGTGGTGCGGCGTAGGAGACGTAGTCTGGCCAGCAGCGCCAGGCCAGAGGGAAGAATGGCGGCACGAGGCCCTGCGACCCCTCACATGCTGCTTAACAAGGAAGTGACTCTGCGCGGAATGCTTTGCCATTTCCCAGTGGAAATGTGTCTGACTGTCTCACTCCCCCTCCCTGCAGCATGGAAACCACCAGCTGGCAGAGCCGGGGCCGCGGGGCTTGCTCTCCGGAGCACTCCCAGCCACCAGAGAGGCCGCCTGCGGCAGCAGTTGATTTGAATGACAATGGTCCCCCGCCCCGCGTGTATTGTCCTTCATGACACAGAGCACTCGGCTCACCAGCCTGGGGGAGGCAGGAACACTCCAGCTACACCCCTCTCCACAGGCACCACCCCCTCGTGTGCCGAGGGGCGCTCCAGCCTAGGCTCTGCCCCAGCCCCACCCCGCCTCTGTCTGCAAGAGCCCCGATTCCTCCGAAAACGAGGGTTACAGGCTCTGGCGCAAAAGGGGGTTTTCAACAAATGGCCCATCGACACAGGGCTTCTTAGCGCAGAAACCTCTTCCGCAAAACGGATCGCAAGAAGCTATGCCAATGAGCGCGCGAGATATGCAAATGAGCACTCCATGTGCATTTCCTCTTCCGCAAAATACCCACAGTGTACACGTAGCCTCAGAGGCCAGGCTGAATGTTACCCAGAGGCCCGGCTGAATGTTACCCAGAGGCCTGGCTGAATGTTACCCAGAGGCCCGGCTGAATGTTACCCAGAGGCCCGGCTGAATGTTACCCAGAGGCCTGGCTGAATGTTACTCATTGGCCTGGCTGAATGTTACCCAGAGGCCTGGCTGAATGTTACTCATTGGCCTGGCTGAATGTTACCCTAAGGCCTGGCTGAATGTTACTCAGAGGCCAGGCTAAATGTTACCCAGAAGCCAGGCTGAATGTTACTTAGAGGCCCGGCTGAATGTTACTCAGAAGCCAGGCTGGAATGTTACTTAGAGGCCCGGCTGAATGTTACTCAGTAGGGTTGCCAGATCGTTTCAACAAAAATACCAGACATATTTGACATTACATCACAATCTACATTACATCTTATTTAGAAAATACCGAACATTTCTATTTTCTCAAGTTGTTTCCCGAACAGAAAGCTCAAATACTGGACTGTCCGGTTTAAAACCAGACACCTGGCAACCCTATACTCAGAGGCCAGGCTGAATGTTACTCAGAGGCCCGGCTGAATGTTACTCAGAGGCCCGGCTGAATGTTACCCAGAGGCCCGGCTGAAGGATACTCAGAGGCCAGGCTGAATGAAATGCGGCAGCCCGGGAGCTGGGCGGCCGCACTGTGGCCCCAGCCTTCCCAGGCGGTACAGGCAACTTTGGGAAGGCTGTACTGGGGTATTATTTCCTTAGGACCAGTGATCTGTGGAAGACAGTTCTGCGTGCTCTCCCCTCTGGTGGGCTCGCAGCAAAGCGCGGCACAGGGCCCTCCCACCTTCCTGGCGGTGCAACTCTGTCTCAGCGATCCCGGAGAGTGGCTCTGTTTCTTTGGGAAACGGGACGGGAAAGCGATTCGATCAGAGAGACGTTCCAGCCCTGCTCCAGCGGGAGGAGGCCATCCTTGCGCCTACGGCACCGTTTCTCAAAGTCACCGCCATCCCTGGACAGAGCTGTTGTCACCTGGAAGGATGATGCATTGTGAAGCTGGAGACAGCGACTGGTTCTGCCCTCCTTTGGCACTCGGAAACGGTATCCCTGGGAGCTGCCTGACATGCGGAGCCTGGGGCCTCACATGCCTCAGCTCTGGCAGGTGGCTCCTGCAGTGCTCACATTGCATTAGGCGCCGGGTAACACTTGCTGAGCCGGAGCCCTGCGGCGGGGAATGTGCAGAGAGTGTTAGTTCGGGCTCCTCCTGCCGTCTCTAGCAGAGGGCTCCCGGCAGCAGCTTGGCACTGGCAGACCGGGCTTCCTCAGAGCGGCTGCTCTGGATAGCAATAGAGGACGCTGATTGCAGATGGCAGCTGCAGCGCTGCCCGTCTCCAGCAGGGATCCGACTTGCTGGCCTGACCCAGGGCTGCCAGGCACGTCCCTGCCCACCAGGGAGGAGCGTCCCAGGACAGGGCGGCTGTCTGAGGGCACAGGACTGGCATGCCAGCTCTGGGCGCCGGGTGCGGGTGGAGGGCGTCGCCGGAGAAATGGGCTGCCCTCCTGCCTGTGGCCTGGCCATTCCCGGCATATGTGCCAACCTCGGGCCCTTGGCAGTGGTGCAGAGCCCGGCTGGGGCAGGAGAGGACAGACCAGGCGTGGGTCGGGGCAGTTCATTGAGGGGGAGAAGGCTCTGCAGGAGCCGTTGCCAGTGGGGCAGCCCGGCACTCACGTCCCGGCGGCGAGGCGTGTCTCTGGTGCGGCTGGGCAGCACAGGTGGGCCTGAGAGGAGGCGCTGGGGGGGCGGACATGGGCCCGAAAGCTTGCAGGAGCAGCATGGTGGCTTCTCTTGCCACGTCCACGAGGCTCCACCCCCTTCCCCTTTCACAACCGCCCTGCTGAGTGGAGCCCTGCGCCTGGGCCCTCCTGCCTGCCACGGCTGTCCCCTTTGAAACGCCAAAACCCAGCACCTGCCCCCAAGGCTAGGCCGCCGCATAGCGCCTAGGGGCTGGGGTGGCCGGGAGCTGCGTGTCGCGCCTGCTGGGCCAGCAGACAGGGCACAGAAAGGCCCCGCAGGCTCCGCTAGTCAGAGTGCTCTTCTGGAAGTTCGGAGCAGGGCTGGCGAGGCCCCTGGAGACGCTCGCGGCCAGGTGCAGCTGTGTGCTGCTGAGAATGGGCCATGCCCTGCAGTGCCCGGAGGTTGTGTGTGGCCAGGCCCTGTCCCGGGCTGCCAGCACCATGGCGCCAATCTCTTTTTGCCATGCAATTGGGAACGCAGCTCGCCAGGGCCAGATTCTCAGCTGGCGTGAATCAGCGTCTTTCTGTTGACGTCAATGCTGAGGACTGGGCCCCAGGGCTGCCTTTTCCTGCTACCTTCCCAGTGATCCAAGCCCGCCGGCCTGCGAGGTCGCTCCCGCTCCTTGCCTCGTAGCAGGGTGGTCCCGATGCGCACTAACCCGTAGGGCTGGAGCGGGGACAGCTTTTCCATCCCATGGGAACTTTGGAGGGGCAAACTGTGAACACTTTCCACATTTTCTGACGCCAACAGGCGGGAGCAGCCCTGGCGCGGGTCACTCAAAGAGTAGTGGCTGGGGTGGAGCGTTTCTCAACGTTTACTTTTGGGTTTGGGCTCTTCCCCGTTTATCCTTTTTTAATATCAGTTAAGTTACATTTCAAAAAAGCTGGAGCTGTTCACCTTGGAAAGGGCAGAACAGGAGACAGACAATTTCGAGATTTTTTTGTCCCCCTAGAGTTTGTTGAGTCAAATAATTCATCAAACCAGACCCTCACGTGCAGTTCCACTTTCAACAAATCCACATTTTGTGGGGGAAAAAATGTCTCATTGAAAAATTCCTGGCCCGCTCCTCTCACCCTACGGCTGCCCGGATTTGCTACCAACCCAGGAGGAAAGGCACCATCCCAGTGCCAGCAAAGCGACTGTCCTGTGCTGCCTCTGGAAAGCGAATTCTCTCTAGCCAGCAAAGGAGAATAAAATCCACCCTGAAGTGCGTTCCGTGCGCTGCGAGCGACCTGCCGCAGGCACACGTGGCCAGAGCTGCCCGAGAGCCTTGGGAAGGAATGACCCGGGTGATAAAGTATCCCAGGCGTGAGAGAGTTATTGCCAGTCAAACTGCCCGGGGCAGCCTATTAGCCAGGTTCCTCCCGAGAACACACTAGTCAGCGGGGCACCGATCGCTAATGCATACGGGCCCTTCTGTTCCCGGCGATTGCTCCCCCTGCGAGAGCCAGCAAAGCACCATCCTCATCTCACACCCGCCCAGGCGACGTGCGGGGCCGCCGTGGTGCCGGTGACTAGCAGGAGACGTGAAGGGGGAAACACAAACGAGGTTTTCTCCAGATGCTAAAAGCAGATGAACACATGCCGCATTGCTCTCCTTGCATAAGTGAGATCACGTGTGTGTGCAATGCACGAGGGAGGAAAGGAGCCTTTTCAGGCATTCGCTCTCTCCCTGCAGCGCCGGGTCAGTGCGATGTGTGTATGTCACAGCTTTGCACGAGGGAGGGAGGAGAGCTCACAATGAAAAGAGGGAATCACAGTGCCTTGGACCATGTCCCTGGGCCCTTCCTGTTTGCTCTGGGTCCCGGCTCAGATGGAGGTATTGCCCGGCAGGGGATCGTGCAGGAGGGTTTCTCCAGCCCAGGAGAACTGTCCTGCGAGGCCGCCTGGTCAGAACAGCATCTGCGAGTCAGTGATTTCATCGGCGCGAAGGCAGCGGCCCCCACAGCCACCCGCCCGGTGCGAGGAGGAGACACACCTCCGTCCATCCCTGCGATGGGGCTTGAGGCACGGCCAGCAGAGGGTCCCAGCCATGGAACCAGGTCCACAGGAGAGCGAGAGCGCTGGTTACCCGCCAGCTCGGGCGCCTGGTGGCAAGGCCCTTTGCCAGCAGCTAGCAGAGCCCGGCTCTGGCCTCTGAGCTGACTGAGGGAGAGCGGGGCTTGAAGCTGGCTCTCTGGCCGGCCCGCTCCCTGGCCGGCCTCGGGACCTTTCTCAAAACGGCGGCTAAGGTGCTGGGTTTCCTCGGCGCGAGAACACAAGCAAATGCTGAGCAAACTGGAGATCTAGCTTTCTGGCCAGCCCTCGTGGCTGGGCACCCAAAGGTGCAGGAGGGTGCCGAGGGATCTCACAAGGGCCCAGGTGCCCTGCGCGCTCTGGAAAACCCTCCGCAGCTCCTGTCTGCACCGTGGGGCTCCCAAAGCCCTTGCAAACTCCCCGCTCTAGTCCTGCTGCTCAGGCTGTGAAAGGCCCCACCCCGCCATGGGTCTCAGCCCTGGGGGAGCAGGGAGCAGGAGTCTAGGGGGAAGGAGCCGCTGCAGCCGCTGTGGTGCCCCCCAGGAAGAGCTCGGGGGGGGGAGGCATTGACAGGCCCAGGAAGCAATGGAAGGGGGTGGATTTGCAAAGCCCCCCCCCCCAGGCTCCCCAGCCAGTGCACATGGCCAGCCTGCCTCCCCCAGTTAGCCAGCCTGCCGCAGGGGCCTTGGAGGGAGCTCCATGCTGGGGACAGCAGGGGAGAGCGGCCAGAGGCAGGGCCGGGCGGGCCGGGGAGCCAAAGCCTGGCTGGGGGGCTGGCTGAGGAAGCGGGTGAGGGAGGCGCAGGCTGAGCCCAAGGGGACAGAGACTCGGGGGCATGGAAGGGGAAAGCCCTGCAGCTGGGCCTGTCGGGGAGCCAAGCTGACAGGCTGCTCCTACCCGGGTGGGATGCCTGGGCGGGGCCGGGCCCGTAGCAGGGCTGAGCAGCGCCAGGCGCCAGTTTGGGGGTGCGGAGGCAGCCACAGCAGCGGGGCCCAGCCGGAAGAAGGGTCCCCTGGTGGGGGCTTTGCCTGGAAAGGAGGACTTTGCAGGCTGCACTGCGATGCCCCAGCAAGCCAGGCGCCTGGGCTGGCCCACGGCTGTGCTTTGCTTCCCCCGCAGGGGCGCTGCTCCGTGACGCTCCCCACAGCTAAGGTACCTCCCAGCTCCGGGCCAGCAGCTGCGCCCCTCTCGCCCACCCTCTCTGCCTCCGGGGCCCCGCGGCGGCCAGGGACCTTGCTGCGGGGCAGGGCGCGTGGTGCAGGGGACAAGGCAGACACACTGCCGTCCAGGCAGCGCCCTGCCAGCTAACCCCAGCACCCTGCAGGCAAAGGCCCGGCTCCTTCCCCACGAGGCTCCTGCTCTCCCAGGCCCCCGGCCAGCAGCTTCTCTGGCATGTGCCTGGTGTCAGGGGGCTTCTGCAGACACGTGTGTGGCCCCTTGGCCCCGGGCCCAGGGCAGGAGCAGCTACTCCTGGGGAGTCAGCCCCCAGCAGGAGCGAGGGGGCTGCTGGTAGCACGGTGGCCTGGCTGGCGCAGTGGAGACAAGCGCGCGCCCCAAAGGCCAGCTAGCACCGACGCTGGAGGGCGAGCGGCTGGGGGCCATGTCCCGCCGGGGGCGCGTGGCGAGGAACCGGCCAGGCTGGGGGAATACAAATGCAATTCCTGGTTACTCAGTGTTTGCATCTCGGGGAACAGGCAATGGCAGAATATTGATTTGCCCAGTTAATCATCTACTTGGATCTGCTTTCATTTCCTTTCCCTCTGAGACAGCGTGACTCATGGCGTGGGCCGCCGGGCCGCCTGCAGAGCCACGAGCCCGTGCAAGGGGCTGCCCTGTGCCGGCGCAGGAGGGACACTTGGTCGCATAGCACATTTAAAGACACAGGGCGCCCGCCCCGTCTCCCCGTGGCGATGGTGGGGCAGGGCCGTGATGGCGGAGAGGGGAGCTCCGCGGCGCAGACCGAGGAGGGGAGCGTCCTCGCTGCGGCTGCTAATGGCTCAGTCCCCACGTTTCTGTGGGCCCCGAGCACTGCATGGATCAGGAGAGGCCAGCCCAAGGAGAGGCAGGCGTCCGACAGGACGTGTGGCTGGGGCAAGCCAAGCTGGGAAAGCGGCAGGCGAGGTGCCCGCTGTCGGCACCTGCCCTGGCTCCACGCGATGCAGGACGCAGGGCCGCGGTGCCGGCAGACTCTGCCCTGCAGCTGCCCCCTCCCTCCACAGCTGGGAGTGGGGACCAGGTGGGGCTTGACTCTGCAGCGCCCCCCCCAGGCACTGGCCCACACAGCTGTCCTGGCTCCAGGCCTGGCACAATTCACTCTCGCCCCAGGGCACCACCAGAGCCCGCTGCCTGGCCATCAGCCTGCCCCGGAGAAGCTCAGCTCTGTCCCGCTCGCCACTCGTGGGCCTGCCCCCCCGGCAGGCGGGGCTGTGCCGAGAGAGCCCTCCCTGCAGACGTCACTTGGGAGGACAAGCCCCAGGAGAGAGAAACGCCCCTGGATGTTTGGGGGGGTACCTGATTACAAGACGAGGCTCCTTGGGCCGGGAAGCCACAGGGCCTGTGTGTCCGGGGGAAGAATCTCGGATTAGGAATATAGCCCCTCCCCATGCTAATCCCTAGCTCCTGCGCAGCGCCCCTCCTCGGCAGATCCCAGCTGGCTTTACAAAGGAGGCACATTCGCCCCATTCCACAGGTGGGGAAACTGAGGCACAGAGCAATGCCATGATTTACCCGAGCTCACCCAGTGGGACTCTGCCCAGTTCTCTGGGCTGTGCCGGCTCCCGCGCCATAGCTCAGTGGTGTGTCTGATTGCTACAGACCCCAGGGTGGGGGCCGCCAGGCACTCGGGCGGGCGCCCTTTTCCACAGAGAGCTTGCCCCAGCCTGCCCAGAGCACTCAATTCAGTAGCAACTCTGGGAGCAGAAACCAGGCGACTTGATTCCAAGGGCCCTTTCTAACCACTAGACCACACTGCCTACTTTCCAGGACAGGCCGGAAATCTCCCACACCTCACAGAGCCACTCCCCTCCTTGTGCGCTAAGGTTTACTTTTTAAAAACAGCGACAAAGCCTGGGATCGTTGTAAGTCTCCCCCCGCCTCTCCCCCCCCCACACACACAAGCTTCTCCTTTTCCAAACCAGCCAGGGCTGTGTTCAAACCCAGGCTGGCACTTTATAAAATCGCATTAAGAAGACGAGGCCCAAACCGAGTGTTAACTAAAGACCCCGACCAACAGCTGAAGCAAACTCTCCTGGGAGCCAGGGAGCAAAGGACAGGCGGGGGGTGTATTTGGAGAAAGGGTTTGTTTGCTTAAAGCCACAGGCAGTTGTTGATGGCTCAGTGCAAATTGACTGTAACTTGTGCAGGGGCTTGTGAAAACTTTTGCAAAGGTCAGTGACTTCCTGTCTCCGGCGAGGCGTGCGAGGGGCTGGGCCCGTTGGCAGCGGGGGATGAATGGGCGACCCCCACTCTCAAAGGTGACCGAAGCTCATGTCTCCTCTTGGCAACAGGGGGCCTGTGATTTTGACCTAGTGTGAGCTGTTGGGCAGCATTTACCAAATGTCTTGGGCCTCCCCAGGGCTTGTCTCCCTGGAGGGGAAGAAAACCAGCTCGCGATGCATTATCAGAGCCACGCAAGAGAAGACGTGCCCGGTGGCTCCCGGGTCCCTCACTGAACGCACACCTACCAGCCTGGCTCACCCGTAAGGGGCAAGTGCCGCTGGTCTGTAGCTGCCCGTGCCACGCGTGGGATGCAGGCTGTCAGGAGCAGCACACAGCCCTGCAGCGTCACTGCACAAGGGGCTCCCATGGCAAACCATCCCCGGCCAGCCGTGCTCAGAGCCAGGCTTGCGGCTTGCAGGGTTTTCAGCACCAGGAGGTTTAGCCGGCCCCTTCAAAGCAGCTGACACCCCTCCTCCCTCGGATCTTAGTTTGCACATTGCACCAACTTGTCAGGCAGTGAAGTGCCTCTCCGCAGTGATGCAACAGCCTTTTATTGCTGCTCTACAGCCCTTCACAGCAGCCCCAGAGCAGCCGGAAAGGCGGGAGGGAGGACAAGCAGGTGGGATGGTGGCTGTCTTGGCTGACCGGGGGCCTCCGCAGTTAGAGCAGGAGTTACTGCGGTTAGGAATGTAACCGGCTCTGGGCTCTGGAATCAGGCCTGGGGGGGACCCTAGAAAACACTCACACCCCCCCCCGGATCCCTCGGGCAGACTTCCTGCCTCCAAGGGGAGCTTTTTAATCAACGCCGCCACGCGGCGACCCCAAATCACTGCTCCGAGACACCCCGGAGGGCAGACCTGAGCGCTCGCTCTCTCGAAGCTCGGCCCTTGGACGGCGGGCGCCCCGCATCCGACGGCCCGCGATCTCACGCAGTGACCAAGCAGGCGAGAGAGCGGGCGGTGCTGGGTGTGCCTGTGCCGGGCCAGAGGGGAGCTCCCGCTCCCCGGAGAGACGGCCTGGAAAGAGGCATAGCGCTGACGAGGCGTGCCGAGATCTCGGACAGACTAGGGACAGGCCCCGGCTCTCCTAGACCCTGCTGCACTGAGCACAAGGCTGAATGGCAGAGCAAATCTCCCAAGCAAGGCTCTCTCCAGCTCCCCAGCCCTTACGCGGGCCTAGGCCCTGGGCTCAGGCCAGCGTCTGGCCCACCATGGCCGCCTTGCAGCCTTCCCATCCCACCTTGGCTCTGGTGCCAGGACAGACGGCTGTGAGCCTGCACTGCCTGGCACCCCCTACCCGGGGCCCAGTCTGGGGCTGAGCCATGGTGGGAGCCGCCCGCGTCGCAGCCTGGCTACAGACTCAGGGGAAAGCTGCACACCCCCCACGGTGCATCTAACGGCGCGGTCGCCCTGCCTCGCAGGAGCTCTGCCAGCCCCGGTACAACGGGAGCCGGGGAGGAGGCAGAGCGGGAGGGAAGCAGCTTCATCCCAGCCTCAGCCACGGGCAGGAGCCTGCTCCACGGCGCACGGGGCGTCTCCAGACACGAGGTGAGATGGAGGGAACGTGTAACAACAGCTGACGGGCGATTAGACCTGCAGCCAGGCCGCTGCCAGAGAATTTGACTGATGAACACGCTGCTTCCCGCTTGCTCCTGGCGATTTCTAGTGAGGCACCTAACAGAGAGCCCAGGGCCTGCTCCGACCGGCACCGCGACTGGGCTCCTGGGGCCTGCTCCGCACCAGCAACACAACTGCGCTTCCTTGCAGCAGGGGAGCGGGGCAGCCCCTTTGGCCTGGGCATGCCGGGCATGCGGAGGTGCCCTCTGCACTGCCCCCGTGGCTGGAAAATCCTGGCTCCCCGCTGCAAAGAAGTCAGGGCCAGAGGCACAGAGCGCGTTGCTGGCCGGCGGTCCCCGGGCCGTGCAGGGGCAGGGATCCACAGAGGCCAGGAAGCGGAGAAGGGATCCAGCCGTGAGCAGAATGGAGAGGAGCCAAGCAGGCCTGAGGCGCCTGGTGCCCTGGCTGGCTGGCGGGCCTCCCTCTGCTTGTAATGTGCAGACGTGGGCCCTCTCCCGAGCTGGCCGCCTGAGCGAGGCTGCAGCTGGATAAGCTGTGCTCCGGCCGCTCGCCCTGCTCCCAGGGACACAAGGGCCACTGGGGAGCCCTTGGGCTTCCCGCACGCGAACGCCTGTGCTGGGCACCGTGCCTGAGGGCCTCCGGTGCTCGGAAACATGCCTCCTCCCAGGGTGGCTGGTCGCACCCTGCCAGTGGTACTGCGGCCAGCAGGCCCCGGGCTGTCACTGCACCCAGGCTCCCATGGGCTCAGTGCAGGGTTCCAGCTGCGCCCCATGGACACAGCGCCTGCCGCTCATCCACCGAACAGGCTGAACGCTAGAATCTACCCAGCAACCTGTGCTGGGAAAACAGCCTCCACTTCTCTCTCCTCCCCTCGGCTCTATCTCCTGAGCTCTCCTCTCCTTTCTTCTCCCCTCCTCTCCCCTTCCCTCCTCTCCCCTCCCCTCTCCTTCCCTCGGCTCTATCTCCTCAGCTCTCCTCTCCTTTCTTCTCCCCTCCTCTCCCCTTCCCTCCTCTCCCCTCCTCTCCTTCCTCGGCTCTATCTCCTCAGCTCTCCTCTCCTTTCTTCTCCCTCCTCTCCCCTTCCCTCCTCTCCCCTCCCCTCGGTTCTATCTCCTGAGCTCTTCTCTCCTCTCCCCTTCCCTCCTCTCCCCTCCCCTCTCCTTCCCTCGGCTCTATCTCCTGAGCTCTCCTCTCCTTTCTTCTCCCCTCCTCTCCCCTTCCCTCCTCTCCCCTTCCCTCGGCTCTATCTCCTGAGCTCTCCTCTCCTTTCTTCTCCCCTCCTCTCCCCTTCCCTCCTCTCCCCTCCCCTCTCCTTCCCTCGGCTCTATCTCCTCAGCTCTCCTCTCCTTTCTTCTCCCCTCCTCTCCCCTTCCCTCCTCTCCCCTCCTCTCTCCTTCCCTCGGCTCTGTCTCCTGAGCTCTCCTCTCCTTTCTTCTCCCCTCCTCTCCCCTTCCCTCCTCTCCCCTCCCCTCTCCTTCCCTCGGCTCTATCTCCTCAGCTCTCCTCTCCTTTCTTCTCCCCTCCTCTCCCCTTCCCTCCTCTCCCCTCCCCTCGGTTCTATCTCCTGAGCTCTCCTCTCCTTTCTTCTCCCCTCCTCTCCCCTTCCTCCTCTCTCCCTCCTCTCCTTCCCTCGGCTCTATCTCCTCAGCTCTCCTCTCCTTTCTTCTCCCCTCCTCTCCCTTCCTCCTCAGCTCTCCTCTCCTTTCTTCTCCCTCTCCTCTCCCCTTCCCTCCTCTCCCCTCCCCTCTCCTTCCCTCGGCTCTATCTCCTGAGCTCTCCTCTCCTTTCTTCTCCCCTCCTCTCCCCTTCCCTCCTCTCTCCCCTCTCCTTCCCTCGGCTCTATCTCCTGAGCTCTCCTCTCCTTTCTTCTCCCCTTCCCTCCTCTCCTCCCCTCCTCTCCTTCCCTCGGCTCTATCTCCTGAGCTCTCCTCTCCTTTCTTCTCCCCTCCTCTCCCCTTCCCTCCTCTCCCCTCCTCTCTCCTTCCCTCGGCTCTATCTCCTCAGCTCTCCTCTCCTTTCTTCTCCCCTCTCCTCCCCTCCTCTTCTCTCCCCCCTCCTCTCCCTTCCCTCTCCTCCCCTCTGCTCTCCTCTCCTCAGCTCCCCTCCCCTCCCCCCTCCTCTCCTGCAATGTGACTCTTACACAGCGCTGCCTGGCTCTGCAGACTGGAAGCCAAGCAGATGGCTCGTAAATTAGCATCTGTGAAATCTCCCTGGCTTGGCGGCACCCTGGGCGGGCAGCAGAATGGCCTCGCTGCAGGAAACCTCACGACGGGTTTGCCTGCGGTGTGCGCAGCGAGGGGGGGCTGGAAGCATATGGTGCATTCGTGGGGCAGGGCCCAGGCAAGGGGGCAGCGGCTGGCCCGGCTGCAAGGCCACACTCAGCTAGTGCCGGTTCCATGGGGCAGGGCCCAGGAGAGAGCTGGAGTGGCTGAGTCTTGCACAGTGGGTTAAGAGGCCCTGCTGGCTCTGTACCCGTCCTTGTGGGGCTGCTGCGTGGCTCTACCCACCCATCAGACCAGGGGTGCGGGCCGGACTCCGTACAGCCCCATCGGCATCCATAGCAGCTGCCCTGAATGACCCCAGGGGAGACCCCGCTGCTGGGTGGAATCGCTGGCCGGAACTGCTCCTCTGCCGCGCCAGTCGGCACCTGCCCGGAGCGCTCTTGCCCACGAGCCGGGACGCTGGCTGTCCGCGGAGGGGGGCAGCGCTGCGAACGCTGCAGAGCAAGGGGAGGCTCTGCCGGGCATGGGGTAGCATCCTCCTTAGCTCTCCCTCCTCCTGAGAGCCGGGCCTCAGAGCTCCTCCCTGTGGAAATCTCGCTCCCTCTTCTCTCACTGAGGGGGCAGGGTGCTGAGTGGTTAGAGCACTAGGGCTGGTGAGCACGGGCAGGCCACATCGCCGCTCTGTACCGCCGTTCCCCCAGGGTGAAACGACCTACCTACTTGGGGGAGAGCGCTGAGCTCTCCTGTGGGACAGGCCCCTGTGCGAGCCAGGGATCCGGGCGTGTCGGTGCAAATGGCTGCGCTCGGCAATGCAGAGCAGAAAGACGCCACTCCGCGCCGGACAGCATCTCTGCATTGCAGGAAATGCGCTTGGTTCCCGTTGCCTTTCCCATCAGCTGCGGGCACACGGTCCTCCCTAGGCGCGCCTGTGCCGCACGCCCCCTTCCACTGCGGGCGGGCTGGTGCCGAGGCTCATTTCCAGCCAGGGGGCTAGTGAAAGCATGTCCCTTTGGAAGGGACACTGGCCCGTTGGCTTGCTGCAACCCTTGGAAGTAGCCTCGCTTTGGGTGAAGGGTTCCAGTCCCTTGCAGGCACCTCCCCACGCAGCTGGATTAGAACTTACAGTTTTAGTGCAGCCTCGGGATGGCGACACTCATCAGCGTGGTTGGCAGAGACCCCAGGAGTCACCGAGTCCAGCCCCCTCCCAAAGCAGGACCAGCCCCAACTCAATCAGCCCAGCCAGGGCTTGGTCAAGCCAAGACTGAAACACGTCTAGGGATGGAGATTCCACCCCCCTCCCTGGGGAACCCAGCCCAGTGCTTCCCCACCCGCCTAGGGAAATCGTTTGTCCTAATATCCAACCTAGACCCCCCACTGCAACTTGAGCCCATTGCTCCTTGTTCTGCCGCCTGCCCCCACTGAGAACAGCCTCTCTCCAGCCTCTTTGGAACCTCGCTGCAGGCAGTCGAAGGCTGCTCTCAAATCCCCCCTCACTCTTCTCTTCTGCAGACTAAACAGACCCAACTCCTTCAGCCCCAGCCCCCTAATCATTTTGGTCGCCCTCCACTGGACCCTCTCTAATGCGTCCACATCCTTTCTGTAGTGGGGGGCCCAGAACTGGACACAATACTCCAGGTGTGGCCTCACCAGTGCCGAATAAAGGGGAATAATCACTTCTCTAGATCTGCTGGCAATGCTCCTCCTAATGCACCCTAATATGCCATTAGCCTTCTTGGCTACAAGGGCGCCCTTTTTGACTCCTATCCAACTTCTCCTCCACTGTAACCCCCAGGTCCTTTTCTACCAAACTGCTACCCAGCCAGTTGGTCCCCAGCCTGTACCAATGCTTGGGATTCTTTCCTCCCAAGGGCAGGACTCTGCACTTGTCCTTGTTGAACCTCATCAGATTTCTTTTGGCCCAATCCTCCAATCTGTCTAGGTCACTCTGGACCCTCTCCCTGCCCTCCAGCGTATCTACCTCTCCCCCTAGCTTAGTGTCATCTGCAAACTTGCTGAGAGTGCAATCCATCCCCTCATCTTCTCATTGTGCATCACAAATAGACAGCTCTGACTATGTGCCTTGTGTTGCAATCAGGATGCCGCATGGCCGAGCTAGAAAGCTCGCTTCCCTGTGTGTCTGCAGGCAGGTGCTGTGGGACAGACTGGCTGAGGCTGGTTTTCGCTTGGCTGTGTTGGGCTATGCAGAGAGAAGCAGGGAGATTTTGGTGTTCTGACGCCATGCTGGGGTTTTTTGTTCCAGCCTGTGTTTGTGTCGCCTGCTCTCCAGGCAAAAGGAGCCAGGCCCTGGTTCTCTAACGTCCGTGGTGACACTCTCATTGACTTCGGACAGCAGAGGGCTTGAGCCTCACCCAAGTTTTCGGATCTGAGAATGGCCTTTGAGGGTTGGTCTTGTACCCATGCACAACTGTCGTGAAAATGCAGTGGCCCATCCTGCAGATCTACTGAGCTGTCCTTTGCCATGACCACCACAAAACCCCCCAAAGGGCTGGGTCTCTCCCATCCAAAGCGCTCACTCGCCCCAGGGTGGGGCCAGGCACACGAGCCACGCTGGGCAACTCTGCAAGATGCCAGCCGGCTGGGTGGGAGCAGACACTGGGCCGTTTCTCCTAGGCCAGCTGGCTCCTCCCACATCTTACCAGTCTGTTCCCGGCGTGTCGGCGCGGCTGGGACGGGGCTCGGCCCTAGAACGCTGTGGGTGGCGGTGAGGCTGGGTGCAGTGCCTGCCCATCGCGGGGGTACGTCCGCACCACAGGCCAGGGCATCACGTGGCAGGCGCTCTGTGCGACTGTGCAAGCTTTGCTCTGACACGCTGAACCCAGCAGGAGGGAGCAAGTCGCCCCTCAGAATGAAACGGGCCGATGTGGGGCTGTGTTAATTGCCCCTCCCCTGAGCCTAGGGCGAGGCTACGTGCGTGGAGGCTCGTTCCCATCGGCTGGAATCGGGGAGGAAGGAAATGAAGAGAGCCGAGCAGAAACGGCCTCCCCTCTGCTGTGCGGACTCCCCCAGGGCAGAGCTGGGAACCAGAAGCAGGGTCCCCAGATCAGCCGGGTCAGCCCTAAAAGCCATTCAGAGCTGACAGGTTGCGAGGGCTCGGTCACCTTGTCAAGCTATGGGCTGCGACTCGTGCGTGCGCACACCCTGGGACCAGCGCCCCTTCCTCCTCGGGAACAGCCCCGGCGCCGGTTTCCAACAGGCGTGGCCACAGGCGCTGTGTTCCGGGTGAGATCTGAGGGGCTGGCTGACCGGGGCTGGAGGCAACCTCAATGTGATGGTGGGCGTCCAGCGGCTATCTCCCAGCGCGAGGGGCTGTCGGACACGCCGGGGGTCCCTGCCCTGCGGCTGGCCCTCACGGCGTGAGCCCCTCCAGACAGCGCGGCAGAGGCTGGCCGCCTCGGACACGCCTGGATGATTTGTGCTCCTGGACTGCTAGAAGCCCGCCCGGCTCTCCAGTGGGCCCAGAGGGACGGTGAGCTAGCCTGACCCGCTGTCTAGCGGGGCCAGGGAATTGCCCCCCGACTCTGCTGGCTGAGACAGAGCGGGTGGTTCAGAAGGACCCAGCTCTTGGCTTACAGCAGCGAGTGAAGGAGGATGCACCACACGCCCCTCTGGCCGAGCCCCCTCCCGGGCAGGAATCTGATCCCGGCCTGAATTCCGTGTACTTGAGCTTCCAGCCCGGGGACACGGCTCTGCCCCTGCTAGATGAAAGCTCCCTCCGGCAGAGCTCAGTCCATGACTAATGCCAGGGTTTAGTCATGGGGGTTTCTTGTAAATGTCGCGGACAGTCACGGACAATAAACAAACATTCAGGGCCCGTGACCTGTCTATGACTTTCACTATAAACATCCCTGCGGCCGGCAGCACCAACTGCTGCTCGGGTGGTCCCTGGGGCCAGCGACCGGGGCCACCTAAACGTTGGCCGATGCAGCTGGCTGCAGAACTGCTCTGTGGGTGGCCCCGGGGACAGCCCCACGGGCTGCTGCAGATGTCATGGAGGCCACGGAAAGTCACAGAATCCGCGAGCGCCATGGCAGACCCGCAGCCTTTCCCCTGGCTGACGAGGCTGCGGGCAGACAAGCACAGGAAGAACTCTTGTCAGGACGGCACTGGGCTAGGAGTCAGGAGACCGGGCCCAGGTTCTAATCTTGGGACTTCTGATGCGGATGAGGGATGTAGAAGGTTAACCAGTTACCTGGCAAGCATTAGCCTTACTGGCATGCTTACCAGGTAACCGATTAACGGGGGGCCCAGCTGGCAGGAGCAGCCTCCACGCCCACAGCAGCCTGGCTGGCAGGACCCTGGCCGCGGCAGGCCAGGGGGGCCAGAGCAGCCCCTGCCACCAGGGCCCGGCAACTGGTGGTTAACCAGTTAAACAAATCCATTAGCCAGTTAACTATTTCAGGCGTTTGTTACGTCCCTCGGGCAAACCACTGGCTCTCTGGCTGCCTGCGTCCCTCAGGCAGAACAAGTGCATTGCGCTATCCCCTTCCCCTGCCCGTCTCTGCCCATCCCCAGCTCTGTGGGGCAGGGCCGAGGGCTGCCTGTGTACGTGCAGCGCCCAGCGCCGCTGGGGCCAATGGCAGTGGCTCGGGCTGAGCGCAAGGCATTCCAAGCCAGGAGGGAGAACTCAGCTGTGCAGCAGGGAAGTGTGGAGCTGGAGTTGGGGCCGAATGCTGATTCTGTGTCGCTGAGTTGAAATGAGCCCCCCGCATTATTTGCATGTCAATTCCTCTGTCCCGTAATCCGCCCACTGCGCGCGGCCCCCAGAGCCACGCACGTTCAGAAAGCAGGCGGTCTGGGCCGCGCCGCAAGAGGTACAAAGGGAGGTGGAAGCAAACGCCCTCTCCAGGGAGTTCCTGGTCTGAATTTCGCATGCAGAGTCTGGACAGCGCCGTGCATCCCACCCAGCAGGCAGAGGGAGAACCAGACAGCGCAGTGGGCGGCTGAGCGACACAGCCCTCCTGGAGAAGTGCGTTCAGGGCAGTACATTATTCTGATGGCTTTGAATGCTAACAAAGCTCCCTTCCGGGGCTGCTCTAGGGACACGCCCGGCTGTTACCCGGCAATGAGGAGCAGCTTCTCACCTCCTCTGAGACTCTGTGGCCAGCGCTTTCCTCTCACCATCTTGTCTGGTTGTCACAAGTCCCATGGAGCATCCTCCCCTGCTTTCCTTTGGGGGTCTAACCCCTGGAAAGGAAACCGTCAGCCCCTGGCTGTCTGTAGGGGCTTGTCCTTCCAAAGGCGTCTGCGTTCTTCTGGAGGCCACACATCTAAACGCAGCTCTGCCCACACAGGATTCAGCAATGTCAGACCGATAGGATACATGGGAGTATTTTTTCCATTGGCCTTTGGAACTCATTGCACCATGATGCCATCCATGTCAAGGAGCTTAGCAGCATCACACGTTTATCTGAATCAAATCTATCGAGGATAATAATAGCCGAGTTTAGAAATGAAATGACCGTGGAATGGATGTAAACCCCATGATTTAGTGCAGCAATCAACCTCCACCATGGAAATTAAGGAGGAGACAGTCCCTGTGGCAGGTTAGCCCACAACTGCCTACCGAAGGAGCTTTTGTGCATTCCTCAGAAGCAGCTGGTACTGGCCACCGGCAGAGACAGGAGACTAGATGGGCCACAGTCTGGCAATGCCTATCTTCCTACTTTGTACTGGGCTCCGTGATGCGTAAAAGTCAGCCTGGCTGGAGAAAAGCATATGTAGCACCTGTAAAATCCAGCCCTGCACACCCTTCCGATTTAGAATCCCCCATTCCGAAAGATACGACTTTGTAGAGAAATTTCTTGGCTAAAAAATGTTCCTGCCAGAAAATGGGAATGTTTTGAAATGGAAACTTTTCATGGGAAATTTTTTAAAACAACCCATTCTGATTGGGAAAATATCAATTTTGGGCTTGCCTTGGCATTTCCAAGCAAAAGATTTCATTTCAAACTGACAATTTGAGAGGAGAAAATTCCTTCTGACCTATTGCACCCTTTCGTTTCCCTCAAAACGTTAACGCTTGCTGTTCTGCAGGATTTGGATTGTTCCGTGCGGCATGGAACAGAAGGTAATTTTGAAATACCTGCATGTCCCATGAAAGAAAAATATCTCATCCTCTCCTACTTGCGCGGTGAGAGCTCTTGCCTTCTGGATGTGAATAATTCACCACTAAGCTGCACGTCTGAGCTGGTAAGGACAGAATTCTCTCCTGGCTGCTGGCATCCTATGTGAGCATAAATATTTGGTCACCGGTGTCAGCAGTGAGAAATCAATGCTAGTTAAGCGTCAGAATGACAGCTCCGCACGGCGATTCACGGAGCTCCATGGAATATGCTTCCCAGGGAAAATATTCAAGAGGAAATGAGCTGTAATGCTCAGACAAAGCCCCAGGGACCGGAACCAGGCGTCCAAATGAGCACTAAGCCCCAGCCGCTGGGAAGGTGCTCAGCTGGGTCCAGGCCACGGCTGGCTGGAGTGGCACTGTAGGCGCAAGTCCGTCATGACGTGGCCCCAAAGGCTGCCTGGCGTGGGGGTCGCCTGACCCACTGATCGACAGGTGCGTGTTTTCCTGCACGGGTGGCAGCAGCCACCTGCCCTGCATCTCAGGAGGCTGAATGCAGTGCTCCCGTCAGGGAGAGAAGAGGCAACTCTGTCACCCAGTCCCTGCCTCTGGCAGGCAGGCCCCAGGGGCTTACGCTCAGCACCCAGCCCAGAGGCCACGGTTTGAAGGGTGGGCCCCGGCCTCACTTTTGGACTCGGCTTCTTCACCTCCGCTTTGGAGTTCGTGCTGAGCACCTCTGTGTTGGGAGCCTAGCGCCCGAACTGCTCGGCTTGAGTGGGAAGGTGCCAGGCAGTGAAGATGAAAGCCAGGGCTCCCAGCTCCGGCTCCAGCTCCAGCTCCGGCTCCGGCATGCTCGCTGCCACTGGGCAGCCAACATTTCTAGCCTCTCGCACAGTCACCACTGCAGCATCCGGGCAGCCCAAGCGGAGGAATAACAGGAACTGTCGGCATCTGCTCCGACTTGCCCTGTAGCCAAACCCCAGCCAGGGCGCCATGTGCGAGCCACGTACGCCATTTGCACAGGCAGCTGGGATCTGGGTGGGCTGCAGCTGATCACAAAAGTTATCAGAGCAAAAGTCGGCCGGCAATGATTGTTCATTAGGCAGTTTTTTCGTAGGAGAGACAGGGACATTTAATGCAGCATTATAGAGGGCTGCTCAGGAGACTCGGCAGATATCATCTCTCTTGCCTTGGCCAATTCTGGCTGCCTGGAGATACAGAAGCAATGTCCTCGGCACCGTCTTCCGCTGGACTGGGGGGTGCGACGTGCAAGGAGAGAAGCTGATTTGCTAAGGCTCTGGTGTTTCGATGACTCGTTACACACAGGGCTGGCTTTGTAGCCAGGTAGCTAATGTAGTTGCATGCGAAGTCATGTCCCTCAGCATACTTTGCCAGACCCCCTTTCTGAAAGAGAAGGGACCTTCCCTCCCATTGGTAAAGGTGCACCAGCCAAAATGGTGTGTCGAAAGGAGTTGCTCCCGGGGTACAGTGCAAATGAAGCAGGATTCATTTGCACCACACTCCTGCACTAGGCAACAGGGGGAAGGAGGCAACAGGGGGAACTCCTGCAGTAGGGGAAGGAGGTGGGCAGCCCTCGGCGGAGAAAGAACAGGTTAGGAACTATTTAGAAAAGCTAAACGTACACAAATCCGTGGGTCCAGACTTAATGCATCCGAGGGTACTGAGGGAGTTGGCAAATGTCATTGAGGAGCCCTTGGCCATTATCTTTGAAAAGTCGTGGAGATCGGGAGAGATCCCAGATGATTGGAAAAAGGCAAATGTAGTGCCTATCTTTAAGAAAGGGAAGAAGGACGATCCAGGGAACTATAGGCCGGTCAGTCTTACCTCGGTTCCTGGAAAAATCATGGAAGAGATCCTCAAGGAATCCATTTTGAAGCACTTGGGAGAGAGGAAAATGATCAGGAATAGTCAACATGGATTCACAAAGGGCAAGTCGTGCCTGACCAATCTGATTAGCTTCTATGATGAGGTAACTGGCTCTGTGGAAGTGGGAAAGTCAGTGGATGTGATATACCTTGACTTTAGCAAAGCTTTTGATACGGTCTCCCACAATATTCTTGCCAGCAAGTTAAGGTAATATGGATTGGATAAATGGACGGTAAGATGGATAGAAAGATGGCTAGAAGGCCGGGCCCAGCGGGTAGTGATCAACGGCTCGATGTCAGGATGGCGGTTGGTTTCTAGTGGAGTGCCCCAAGGTTCAGTTCTAGGACCGGTTTTGTTCAACATCTTTATTAATGACCTGGATGAGGGGATGGATTGCACCCTCAGCAAGTTTGCAGATGACTCTAAGCTAGGGGGAGAGGTAGATATGCTTGAGGGCAGAGATAGGGTCCAGTGTGAACTAGACAAATTGGAGGATTGGGCCACAAGAAATCTGATGAGGTTCAACAAGGACAAGTGTAGAGTCCTGCACTTGGGACGGAAGAATCCCAAGCATTGTTACAGGCTGGGGACCTACTGGCTAAGTAGCAGTTCTGCAGAAAAGGACCTGGGGATTACTGTGGATGAGAAGCTGGATATGAGTCAACAGGGCGCCCTTGTAGCCAAGAAGGCTAATGGCATATTGGGGTGCATTAGGAGGAGCATTGCCAGCAGATCCAGAGAAGTGATTATTCCCCTTTATTCGGCTCTGGTGAGGCCACATCTGGAGTATTGTGTCCAGTTCTGGGCCCCCCACTACAAAAAGGATGTGGACGCATTGGAGAGGGTCCAGTGGAGGGCAACCAAAATGATGAGGGGGCTGGAGCACATGACCTATGAGGAGAGGCTGAGGGATTTCGTTTGTTTAGTCTGCAGAAGAGAAGAGTGAGGGGGGATTTGATAGCAGCCTTCAGCTTCCTAAAGGGAGGTTCCAAAGAGGCTGGAGAGAGGCTGTTCTCAGTAGTGACGGATGGCAGAACAAGGAGCAATGGGCTCAAGTTGCAGTGGGGGAGGTTTAGGTTGGAGATTAGGAAAAACTATTTCCCTAGGAGGGTGGTGAAGCACTGAGATGGGTTCCCTAGGGAGGGGGTGGAATCTCCATCCCTAGAGGTGTTTAAGTCCCGACTTGACAACGCCCTGGCTGAGATGATTAAGTTGAGGTTGGTCCTGCCTTTGGGCAGGGGGCTGGACTCAGTGACTCCTGGGGTCTCTTCCAGCCCTGGGATTCTATGATTCTAGGATTGGGACCTCTGGCTTCCAGATCCGTTATGCACGGTCCATCTCATTTTGGAGATGTTGGCCTTTTGACCAAGTTCCTTCTGTGCTTATAATGAGCTGCAAGCATGCACAAACCTAGATCCCCTCTAGCTGAGGTTTGTTTAAACTTTCCTGCATGCACGCTGAAGGTTGTTGGCCATGTAATCCTGGAAAGATGCGATTGCTAAACGCTGGTGGACTTTGCCCAAATGGGGAGCAGTCAGCCTCTGGCTGACACTGATGGAATGGATCAGCTGCTAGCCAGGGACAGCCAGAAGGCCCAGCCCACCGTCGGCGGGGGCACCGTGGCCTCATGAAGGACAGGAAGCAGCTTCAGTGCCAGGCCAATGGCCTGTAAAACAGCAGCAGGGGCGCAGATTCCTCAGCAGTGCAAATCACACACACACTGGGGCCTCGCTCAGCTGCTTTGCTGGGGCCATGGATTCCTGTGCAGAAAACCTCGCTCCAGGTCTGGCAGGGAGGCCTGCTCCGCTTCCTGGTTTAAATCCAGCTCGTTCCACTGCGGGCAGTGGGGCCAGGTCCCCTACTGGGGTAAATCCAGCTCCTTCCAGTGCGGGCAGTGGGGCCAGGTCCCCTACTGGGGTAAATCCAGCTCCTTCCACTGCGGGCAGTGGGGCCAGGTCCCCTACTGGGGTAAATCCAGCTCGTTCCACTGCGGGCAGTGGGGCCAGGTCCCCTACTGGGGTAAATCCAGCTCCTTCCACTGCGGGCAGTGGGGCCAGGTCCCCTACTGGGGTAAATCCAGCTCGGTCCACTGCGGGCAGTGGGGCCAGGTCCCCTACTGGGGTAAATCCAGCTCCTTCCACTGCGGGCAGTGGGGCCAGGTCCCCTACTGGGGTAAATCCAGCTCCTTCCAGTGCGGGCAGTGGGGCCAGGTCCCCTACTGGGGTAAATCCAGCTCGTTCCAGTGCGGGCAGTGGGGCCAGGTCCCCTACTGGGGTAAATCCAGCTCGTTCCACTGCGGGCAGTGGGGCCAGGTCCCCTACTGGGGTAAATCCAGCTCGTTCCAGTGCGGGCAGTGGGGCCAGGTCCCCTACTGGGGTAAATCCAGCTCGTTCCAGTGCGGGCAGTGGGGACAGGTCCCCTACTGGGGTAAATCCAGCTCCTTCCAGTGCGGGCAGTGGGGCCAGATCGCCTACTGGGGTAAATCCAGCTCCTTCCACTGCGGGCAGTGGGGCCAGGTCCCCTACTGGGGTAAATCCAGCTCGTTCCAGTGCGGGCAGTGGGGCCAGGTCCCCTACTGCGGTAAATCCAGCTCGTTCCACTGCGGGCAGTGGGGCCAGGTCCCCTACTGGGGTAAATCCAGCTCGTTCCAGTGCGGGCAGTGGGGCCAGATCCCCTACTGGGGTAAATCCAGCTCGTTCCAGTGCGGGCAGTGGGGCCAGATCCCCTACTGGGGTAAATCCAGCTCGTTCCACTGCGGGCAGTGGGGCCAGGTCCCCAGCGGGTGTAAATCAGCTCTTGCTCCATTGGCCTCAGCAGAGCAGCACCAATGTGCAACTGCGGATCGGTTAATTTGCTCTTCGGCCTTTTGAGGACACAGCTGGGGAATGGTCCATTTTTCTTACCATTTCGTTTCCTTCTCACTCCCTGGTTCCGGCCCCCATCTGGCCGTGCGGCAGGGCCGGCTGCTGAGCCAGGAGGGGATGACTTGGGGTTGTGTGTGCCTGTTTGCTCCCTGTCTGCTGTGGGAGAAGGGCTGGGTGCGGGAGCGCTTGGGCAGGGCCTGCTGGAATTCCCATGGGGGGGAGGAGTGCTTGCAGGCAGGGGAAGTCATGGGGGCTCCCCTCTCTCCATCCCTTCCACCCTGGCCCCCGCTTTCAGCCCCGGGCTTGTCTCCCAGTGCCGAGGGGGTGGAGCGCTGCCCTGGCCGGGCCCAGGCCTCCTGCAGCCGGCACTGATGCTATCTGCCCGCGCCCGGGGCACACATGGGACCAGGCTTGTCAAGAATGTTCCCATTTCCACCAGGAAAGCCGATGGTTTCTCTTCCTACCTAGCACTCGGATTGGACCCCGCTTGACATGTTGGGCCAGGTCCCAGGGCCAGCCCAGCTGCACCTAGAGCGAGGAAGGGGTGGTGCTCAGCCCCAGCCGGGGCTGCCTCACGGCTCAGCGCCACTGGCAGGGGCGAGCTAGATGGACAGCGTCTGGCTCTGCCTTCTCACACGCTGAGCGGGGTCCAGCTGGGGTCTCCGGCCCGCGGAGGGCAGCCTCTAGCCCTACCGTGCGCATCAGGCCACAGGGCCGGAGCAGGGGCAGAGCAAACCGCTGCTGTGCTGTCTGCCTAAAAGCAAAGCAAGCTGGGCATGAGCGCAGGAGCCACGCCCGGGCGACTGGCTTGCTGCTTCGTAGGGAGCGTGGGGGAGGAAGGATTTCTGCGCATGCTGCACGGCACAGTGGGCAGCAAAACTGCATCTCAGCTTTTACCTTGGAAATGCCCGGCTTACTCAGGGGGTGACAAATCCCAACAAGTCTTTGCTGGCGCTCTGTAATTAACCAGCGTGCGTCCATGGCAGGAGCTTGTGATACAGCCATGTTAGCTGAGCCGGGATGTTGGCATTGGCAGTCGGGAGGTGTTGCTGTGACACTCACGCGGGGGCAGCGTTCACGCGCCAGGCCCATCTGCTGACCGGCACGCTGGAGTGAAGCTGCGACTTGCCAGGGCGCGAGGAAGAGGAGCTGTCTCACTCTGCCCCCTTTCCCTTGTTCTAAGTGGCCGAGGCGGTCCAAGCAAACCCATGAGCCTGTGCAGGGCGCAGTGACTCTGCAGGGGGACAGACAGTGCCTCTCGCAAGCCCTCTCACTCTGTCTGCGGGATTCATCGCATGGGGGCCACGCCCGGGCGCTGCAGACATGCCGCAGGGCCCCGCTGTGCCAGGCACCGAGGCTGGGCAGACACAGAGCAAAAAGGGCAGTCCCTGCCCCAGAGCCCTGGCCATGACGACAGACCGGACTCGTCGTGCGGGAGCTGGAGTCTAGACCGAAGGCGCTAGATCCTGTGTGGGGCTTCACTCAGCTGGGGAAACCCCACCAGCGGGAAGCTCATTGAGCTGCCAGGAATGGGGTGTGCCTTAGGGCGAGCCCCATGGCTCTCTGATACTGCAGCCAGGCTGAGCTCCATGGCTGGGCTGTGGGGCAGGGCAGGGAGGGCTTCTGCTCATTGGACCCGTGTTGCAATCACCTTGCCTGGCTCCAAGCCGCTCCCCCCCGCAAAGCCAAGGTGCACGCAGAGGAGATTCAGCGCTGCTGGGGGTAGAGTTGGGGTCTGGTTCTCTGGTGCTGAGCTCCCTCAGCCCCACAGGTATTCCCCCAGGTATTTCCCCACAGATGCCACAAGGAGCTGCGGCCCCTGCCACACCCTCTCCCCACAAAGCACCAGCAGCTGGGAATTGCCCGGGCAGGCTAGGGGGGCAGCAGTGCTCCTTCCAGGACAAAGAAAGCAGTCATGTGGCACTTCAAAGACTAACAAGATGGTTTATTAGGTGACGAGTTTTCCTGGGTTTTTTGTTTTACCGAGATCAGCCTAACATGGCTACCTCTCTGTTACCTTCCAGGACAGTCGCTTCCATTGTGGAGGGGTGACCCCCATTGTTCCTGCCTAAGTGGAGTGCTTGGCGTCTGTCCTTACTGAACCTCACCCTGTTCGCCTCAGCCCTTTTCTCCAGTTTGTCCAGATATTTTGAATTTTGACGCTGTCCTCCAGAGCACTTGCAATGCCTCCCAGCTTGGTATCCTCTGCAAACTCTAAGTGTGCACTCTCTCTGGGCCATTATCGGAATCCTTGATGAAGATATTGAACAGGAACCAGTCCCACAATAGATCCCTGCGGAACCCCACCTGTTCTTCCCTTCCAGCGTGACTATGAACCGTTAATAACTACTCTCTGAGAATGGTTCACCAGCCAGTTCTGCACCCCCCCTTATAGTAGCTCCATCTAGGTTGTATTTCCCTAGTTTATTGATAAGAAGGTCATGCAAGACCATATCAAATGCCTTACTAAAGTCTAGGTATACCACATCCACCGCTTCCCCCTTATCCACAACGCTTGTTATCCTAGCAAAGAAAGCTATTAGGTCGGTTTGACGTGATTTGTTCTTTACAAATCCATGCTGGCTGTTATCTAGCACCTTACTGTCTTGCAGGGTTTTACCTCCCTCAGGCTTTTAGATCCCAAAGGGGCTGTTCCCTGGTAGGACTCTCCTTGTCCCTCACCTCATTATCTGCAGGGTTCCTTCCTGGTACCTGACAGCATCTCTACACTTCCTGTTCTCCTGCAGCACCTCCTCCTCCCATCACTCCTGGCACACCACTAAACTGACTAAAGAGGAGGCCTCCAGCTGGTCCCTGATTGGCTACAGGTGTCCTAATCAAACCTTTTGTCTCAACTGGTTCTATCAGGTTCTAGATTGCCCTGGGTGTCTAATTAAGCTAACTGTCTCAACTGGTTCTAGGAGGTTCTTGATTGACTCCAGGTGTCTTAATTGACCTGGCGTAGACCTCGCTTGGTTACCAGGGAAACAGGGAGTTATTTAACTTGGGCTAATATACCTGCTTTTTGTTACTGTCGTCTAGCCGCCTGACCTGACCCTATCCCAACAGACAATATTAAATTACTCAAGAAATCTAAGTCCAAAGCTGACTGCCAGGAGTTACAAATTGTTCTCAGACAATCTGGGTGACTCAGCAACAAATTAGCAGAGCATATTCAATGGCAATAAATGCAAAATAATATACACTGAAAAACATAATCCCAACCATACATGCAGAATGACGGGGTCTAAATTAGCTGTTACCACACAAAAAAGAGATTTTGGAAATGTCCACTCAGTGTGCAGCAGCAGTCAAAAAAGCTAACAACATATTTGGAACCATTAGGAAAGGGACAGATAATAAGGCAGAACATTTCAAAATGCCACTATATAAATTAATAATAGGCCTGTTCTTTGAATACTGCATACATTTCTGGTTGCCTCATGTTAGAAAAGATATCTTAGACATAGAGAAAGAAAAAGAGAAAGTAAACAAATGATTAAGGGTATGGAACAGCTTCCATATGAGGAGAGATTAAAAAGACCAAGACTGCGCATCTACGAAAAGAGACAAATAAGGATGGACATTACACGAGTCCATAAAATCATGTCTGGGGTAGAGAAAGTGCATGGGAAAGTGTTATTTACCCCTTCACATCACACAAGAACCAGGGTCACCCAATGAAATTAATAGCAGCAGGTGTAAAACAAACAGAAGGAAGTATTTCTTCACACAATGCACAGTCAACCTGTGGAACTCCTTGCCAGGGGATGTTGTGAAGGCCAAATGTATAACTGTTCCTGGGTTCCAAAAAAGCATGAGATAAGCTCATGGAGGACAGGCCATTAGCCAACCTGGTCAGTGGCACAATCCCATGCTCTGAGTGTCCCTAAACCTCTAGAAATTGGTACTGGACAACAGGGAATGGCTCACTCCATAATTGCCCTCTTCTGTTCATTCCATCTGAAGCATCTGGCACCAGCCACTGTTGGAAGACCGGACCCTGGGCTAGAGGGAGCATTGGTCTGACTCAGCAAGGCCATACTGATGTTCTGACCATACCCCTGGAGAAATCCCAGAGGATGCTTGCTGCATCCAATGGATTGACTTGTATCTAGCACCTGGCTGTGCTAGGAAACTGTCTCAATGCCCAACTCCTTGAGGAGGGATGAATACAAACCAGTGCCTTGATCTCCTGGTCTTTTAGGGTTCCCTCTTTGGTCAGTTCCCTGTGGATTTTACTTAGGCCAGGTTACACTAGAAACTTTTGCTGCTCCTGCAATGTCTGCTAGAGGTGGGGATTTTTTCTGACGTTTTAATCCCGCAAATGCCCTAGCATAGAGGTCGTTATACTGGGGGGGAAAAGCTTTCGCCAATGTAGTTAATTGTCTTCAGGGAACTAGTACAAGCTACTCCAGCAAAAGAACTTTTGTGCCTCTGCAAGCTGTATCTCGGCGGAGGGTTTGCCAGCAGAGCTGGGCTGACGTAAGGACACTGCTGAAGCTCTTCGGGCGCAGGCTAAGCAAGGGCCTGAGGTGAGCTGAGCTCAAAGAGCTTAATACGAGTGTGCTCTAATTGCACCAGCTTTGTGAACAGTTCATTAAGAAAACGCGCCTGGCTTCCAAGCCGACGCATCCCTCTTCCATTAGTGGCGGGTCGCTAATAGCAGAGATAATTCCTTGGAGCATTTTTCTTGACAATTGTACTGAGTGATTGGACTATTCTAATGGCTTGTCTAAAGGGCCTGATCTTCTTTGTCCTCCAATGGAAAGAGTAATTCACTGTTCTGAGCCTGCAGTCGCTTAATGCTAAATGGTTTCCAAGCTCTCCGGCAAATCTGGGAGTCGTTTGTAATGTTCTGAATCGAAACTCCCATGCTCTGTAATAATGGAAAGTGATACTCATTAAATGAGGGGCGTTTCCTCATTAACGAGGCTGCTTGTTCCGTACAAAACTGGAAATAGGATGGGAGCAAGGGGAATGGTTTTCTTGTTCCTTTATTGTTGTCGGAAGCCTCCGAGATTTTATTTTACTGCTTTTAAAATTATACCTCTTGAACGGTCGTCCTGCAAGTTTGGTCTTGGACTGGATGAACATGGGATGTCAGGGCCAGAGAGCTCATAGCAGCCCGCTGGTAAGCGGAGACTCTCTCGTGCCCTGTGCCCGCACTGACAGGCTGTGGGGGACGCAGTCAGAGAGAGGGAGGCAGGCGCAGGACCGTGGTGTCCTTTGTAGAGCGAGCTGGGAACTTTCCAGCAAACTGATTTTTCAGCAAAGTCAAGGTGTCCATTCTCCTTTCTGGGTCGCGGCCCGTGGCTGAACTCCATGTCCCGGGAAGCGCCAGGGTCTCTGCCCTGGGGAAGTGCCACAGTGCACCCTGGAAGTCAGGGTGCAGAGCGAGGTAGTTCAGTTCTGAGCTGAGTGGCAATGCAACCTTTCAATGTGCCCACATGGAAATTGTTTGGAGCGTTCAGGTCTGGAAAGGGAGCTATTTCAACGCTTCGTCCCAATGTGGAGGAAAAAAGATATCAAAGTGGGAAAGAAATTCCAAATTTTCAACAAGCTCTAGTCCTTTGTGACTGTGCCTTCCTCCATGGAAAGCTTGGGGCGTGAAGCTTGGGTCCAGGCTTCTCTTTTGTTGTACAGTTTTTTTCAGGCTGAATCTTTGTGTGTCTACCGACACCCTCATGCCAGCACCACATGCCCTGGGGACCAGGCGGTTGTTTCCTGCACGTCCACCCTAGCAGGCAGGCAGGCCTTGCAGCGAGAAGTCTTTGTTGCGAGCATCTTGTTCGGCATGCAATGGCCCCGTTGGTCAGTCCTTTGACCCCTGGTGCCCATGTGATGCTTGCCCTGCATTCCTTCCAGTGGCGGCTCATGACTTTAACCGGTCTCTGATGGGCTTTCAAATGCTGAAGGGGGAAGGAGCTGGCTTCGGTAAATCAGTTTCTTGAGTTTCCCCGTGGAAGGGGCATTGTTCAGAGCTCTGCTCTCCTGACCAGGTGGCCAGAAAATGGGGAGAAGGATCCAGTGGACAAGCTCCCAACAGCAAACAAAACAAAACAGTTTCATGGATGTTTCCTGTGGAAATTTGCAATTTAACCATGAAAAGCCAAAAATGTTCAGGTGAAAACTTCTGATTCAGAAATGCTACCGCAGTGCATCGTGGCCATTGTAGTTCTAGTACCTGGTACACCCCTCAGGCTCCCCCCCTCTTCTCTGTTGGGTCAGGCTACCTGCCCGGCCTGCATCTCCCCAGAGACACCAGGGCCTGCCTTTCTGCTGAGCCACCTCCGGGCAGCCCGAGAGTCCCAGGGATGGAGGCGGTGCATCCTGGGAGTCCCAAGGAGGCGGCGCATCCCCTGGGGGACGTAATCCATAATTTACCAATCAATGTGGTGCTTGGGTTTTTGACAAACAGTCCAAATTTTCTGAGGAAGGAGGAGACTTTTCTGGGGGAAAATAAACTGTCATCAAACCCCAATTCTCTCTCACAGCACAGTTTATTGGACAGGTTTTGGCCAGCCCCAGTGGCAGCGTTGCACCTCTGAGGGCTGCCACAGGCCATTCAGAATTGGTGGTGATAGGCCGGCTGTGCGACTCATTTCTCTCAGCCACTTTCTGAACACCGGAAACCTTGGCTCTGCAAATCCAACGTCCTACTTACAACCTTTGGGCTGGTGGGGAGCGGGGGAGCTTTTTAATTAACACGTTCAATGACAAAGGCGAGACTAAAGGCCCAACGTTTCCTCCAAGGTAGGCCCAGACCCAGTGCCTAGTATGAAACCCAGCCAATGGGTCCCACTTCAGTGGGCTTTGCACTTGACCCGATCCTGCTTTGCACAAGCACATCCCTACGCCCACATGTAGCCCCCTTTCATCGCCGGGCCAGACGGGACCATTCTGACCATCTCCTCCGGTCTCCCGCATAGCGCAAGCCAGAGAAAGTCCTTGCAGCCCCGAGGGCTCCTTTGCGGGGCTGGAGAACCTGCCTTTATTTCCCGCCTTCGGCTAAGACTCACTGTCCCCAGCAAAGCTGGGCCTTGCGTTTCTTATTTCCTGAGATGTAAGCACAGTGTGCCACAGAGGGCGAGAGGAAACCTTGCGCTAGAATGCTTCCTGCGGCAGGTAGTGCTTTCAAATGTGCCTTTTTCCAAAAGACGCGTACACCACAGCTCTCGTGCTCCCGTGGAAGTGCTGAGCCGTAGAACCACTGCCAGAAGGGAGCCAATGTTTTATTGATGAGCTGGGGGGGCGGTCTGAGGCGTCTCCATTTAGGGGGTTACAGTTTAGAAACAGCTCATTCAGCATCTTGTTTTGCACATGGCTAACTGCACCCTTTATCTTGCTATTGGGATGCGAGCCTGTTTCCAAGGGCTACATCTGCATGCAAGCCACAAAGAAAACCAAACCCTTGTCTCCAAGAAAGACAAGGCTCTAATAGCTCACAGCCTGTATTGATGGTGTGTACGTTCGGTGTTGCCGCAGACTCTGGAGTCTTTCGATAATGGATTAGCCGCTTCTGTTTGCAGCTGTGGAGGCGATTGATGCACTGGAGACACGCTCGGAACCAAGCTCGCTGGGGAAAGGCGAGTGGACTGAACTTTCAGTGGTTTAAAAGAGGAGACTGTGATCACTATCAGAACGAACAAACCCAAGATGGTGCAAAGAAGTGACCCGGATCTCTGGCCCCGTCTCTTCCCAGGCTCTGTGCACACTCCCAGGCCCGGGAAATGGAGGGAAGGACCTTAAAAACCCCAGCCCTCCTCCCCCCTAAGAGGATGAATTTTCAAAACGTTGCCAATGTAACACTTGCGTGGAAGAGGGCGGGAGCGCGCCACAAGGCTCAGGCCAGGTGGGGAAAAGGCCTTTAAATGACACGTTCTTTTAAAAAGAATCCCTTTTTCTGGCCCTACTCTGGAGATTGACTCTAAATGTGCCCCCTGGGGCAGCCTTCACATGTGGCTCTAGCAATTCTGCTCTATTTACATGTCAAACCAGGGGACAGGACTTCTGGCCCCACTGAAAGGAATGGGAGTGTTGCTAACTGCCTGGCCTGGGAGAGTTCAGCTGAATTTCTTCCTTCTTGCATATTATTCCCGGGAATTAAAAGTCTGCGCTTCAAATTAGCCTCCGCGGCAGCCCCATTCTGTTCAAAGGGTGCTTCCAATGGCAGGCGTGCGGTTCCAGGGCCGGCGGTCCGTCCGCCTGGGCCCGGGGGAGAGCCGGCTCCCTCGCGCCCTGCCTGGTACAGCGGCATGGACGCAGAGGCCGGCAGAGACAGCCCTGAACCTGCCCACCCCAGGCGGGCCGTGTTGCCATTCCACCCCGCTGCCATGCCGGGCAGGGGCCACTGCTAGCGGGGAAGGGGAGGAGTCCTAGGCGACCAGCTGGACAGGCCTCTCCAGGGTGGGGTCCCTGGCACCCTTCTCCCGCCCGGTTCGGGCCTGAGGGCGTCGTTCCCGGGGGGGCCGGGCCGTGCACAGGGCCCTTCGCTCCGCAGCGCCAGTGAGGGGCAGTTTCTGATTCTGGTGGGCGCGCTGTGCCGGGCGGCCGCTGCCAGAGGGGATGTGCGGCATCGCAGCAGGGTCTGTACGCGCCACCTGTGAGCGCGCACCGACCCTTCCTGCCGTGAGCAGGGAGACCAGACGCCTGTCCGAGGGCGCCCGAGCTCCCGCCCGGCCCCGAGGGGGGCAAGCCCGCTAGTAACCCCAGGGCCCTCCTCCCTGTCGGGGTGCCCCAGCCAGGTTACTCACCTCTGCTTCTCCAGCTCCTCCCCTCCCCGCCCAGCCGTGCCGGAGCAGCTGTTCTCTGACCGGAGATGGGGGCTGTGCCTCTCAACGGCACAGACTGGTCCCCTGATCTCGCAGAGCTCCCCAGGACGCCACGGCCAGGCGTAATCCCGCCCCGCTCCATCCCGGGGAACGCTCGCCAGCTCCAGGGACATTCCCAGACCTCAGCCTGACCACGGCCGGAGGTGTCAGCAGGCTGCACAAGCACCCAACCGCCCCCGCAGCTCAGCCCCTCTGACGGCAGCATTGCAAACTCTTGTCTGGCTCCCTGAAGCTTCTTCCTGCACCCCTGGCTCCCAGCCTGCCCTGTGTGTTGAGCGGCCGGCTCTGACTCGCCTTCCTGCCCCGTGCGGAATTGGGCCCACTCCTGCAAACTCCTGCCGCCCTTCACAGACGGGCATGGGCCTGCGTAGGCGGCGCGCCTCTTCGGCAGGAATTGCACCATCCCCAGGACAGACACCTCCTCCCTGGGGTAGCCCCCCTGACTTCAATGGAGGCCCCTTTGCGGCGCCTTCGGCCCCATCCGCGGCTTCTCTGCTCACCCTTCCCTGCTCTTGCTGCGACCCTGGCAGGTGCCACACGGCTCCTTGGCTTCCTCGTTGTCCAGACCTCGCTCCAGGTCCGCGCTCAGACTGCGAGTCATTCCTTTATCCGCCTCATCTCGTCCCTTCAAGGCTCTGCATTCTCGCTTGCACTTCTCTTCGCCTTTCTTTATGTGTTGACACGTGCTTATACGGTCCTGGGCTGGGACTCAGGGGGGCTGGAGTCTAATCCTGGCTCCTGGCCTACGGGGTGACCTTGGGCAAGTCATTTCCCCGCTCCGTGCCTCAGTTTCCCCATCTGTAATAGGGGAGCCAGGGTTGTTGCGATGACCCCCATGTAATCGCAGATGATCCCAGATGATGGCTGCCAGAGAGGATCACCTGTTCTCTCCTCCATTATCCTAAATTGTTGTCCGTCCTCCTGCCCCTTCCTCTCAGGGCTGGCCCTCCCTCCGCCCCCAGGAGCTGCAGGATGGACCTTGCTGAAGCTAAGACATGGCGATGTGGCTCAGCACCGAGCTTCTCTTAGCGCTGCTCAGGGCCCGTTCCCCTCACGGGACACAAGCCAGGTTCCACCAGACTCGCGCTGCGCTGGCTCCTGGTGAACGTGGCCAAGCGGGTCCCCCGGTCAGGAGGGCTTCCTGGATTGCAGCACCGCAGTCTGGGTGGCAGGCCTGTGACCTGGAGAGCTCACCCGCAGGCGGGGCTGCTCTGTATCTCGCCCATGTGGCCGCTGCTGGCTCGTACTGCGCGTGGAGCTAGTCCTGTCTGAGACAGACTTCCAAGCAGGGTCACATGGGGCGCTACAGTCCAACATGCTGGCCTGCTGCACAGCGCCCTCCCCCGTAGTGCAGGCTGGGGATCACGCAGACACGCCCAGATATTTATGGGCAGCCTGTTAGCTGGCTGACATGCTCCAAGGGCCGGGGCCGACCACCAGCCATAGGCATGACAGCCCGGCTCTGGGCTAACAATGCCAACTCCCATGGCCTCCCGTTAGGGGCAGGCAGACCGTCGCCCCACGCTGGATATTAGTTCTGTGCCAGGAACCTGCGCTCACGAGCCAGTGCTGCAAACACATGTGCATGCAAACTCACCGGCTTCGGGAACTTGTAGCTATGTGGTCTGGCAGAGCCGAGGCGGGCCTGGCCTAATGAGGAGTATGAATGACTGAGAAATACAAGAAGCCATTCCCACCAGCAGTACCTGTCGCCAGGCCTGAATGCCAAGCCAGGCAGACAATGACAAATTGCGTTGTTATGGGGCTGGGGGTGAGCACGCTGTAGCTGCGAGAGGGAAGCACAGGAACGCTGTTCTCAGAGCGGCCCGAGGCTGAGCTGCACCAGAAGGCCCCTCTGTCTGCCCCGCGTGCCAGGAGCTCCCCCGGAGAAGCTGGGAACAAGCAGAGCCCCGCAGCCATTCCCTGCTCCCACCCTTCCTCTGCCTCCAACACGGGCCCGGCATGGGCCTTTCCAAAGGCCACTGACTCTCCCTGGGGTGGGGCTCCAGGGCAGAGGGGCTGGTCAGTCCCAGGCAGGCCAGAGGGTGAGGGGGGCCCAGGCTGTCCCTGGGCAGAGAGGCACTGTGCAGAGCCACCAACGACTGAGGTGACTGCAAGGGGACCAGGCCATGGATCCGGCTCCGACAGGGGCTGCGCTTCACAAGGGACAGTCACTGGCAAAGAGCAGTCAGGGGTGGGGGCTGGAGGCATCCCCATGCCCATGAGGGGTGCGCATAGTGCGAGATAGGCCAGCAAGCATGAGCTGCAGCCAGCGCTGAGGGAACGGCCAGGCGGGCGCTGGAGCCGGCGCTGAAGGAACGGCCAGGCGGGCGCTGGAGCCGGCGCTGAAGGAACGGCCAGGCGAGCGCTGGAGCCGGCGCTGAGGGAAAGTCCAGGCAGGCGCTGGAGCCGGCGCTGAGGGAAAGTCCAGGCGGGCGCCGGAGCCGGCGCTGAGGGAACGGCCAGGCGGGCGCCGGAGCTGGCACTGAGGGAACGGCCAGGCGGGCGCTGGAGCCGGCGCTGAGGGAAAGGCCAGGCGGGCGCTGGAGCCGGCGCTGAGGGAAAGGCCAGGCGGGCGCCGGAGCCGGCGCTGAGGGAAAGGCCAGGCGGGCGCTGGAGTTGGGACTAGAAGACAGACAGAGAAGCTGGGAAGCAAGCGAGGGGCTGGCCCTGGCAAAGGGGCAGCAGCTGTGACAGTCCCAGGGTAACTGCCCTTGCTGCCCCCACACCCTGCCACAGCCCGGCCCGCAGCCCGGCGTGCGCGTCCCAAGCGCCAGCGTGCGCGTCCCAGGCGCCAGGCCTCACTCGCTCTCCAGGGCTAGCAAGGGCGATTCCCAGGGGCAGGCGGCTCTGTGGAGAGCACACGGGACACACGAAAAGCCCAGCTGCACCCTCCCGGCCCCCACCATCGCCCAATACCCGCACGGGGGTACATGTCCCTCACACCCTCCCCAGGGCGGGGTCTGCCTGGGCCAGGGTCACAGCCCTCTGCTGAGCCAGAGAAGGCCCGGCGCTCGGGCCGAGCTCAGCCTTTTGTCCCCAGGGCGCTTCCTGCCTCCGAGGCAGGCGGGAACTCGCCTGTGCCAGGCTGTGGAGCCACCCGCGGGGCAGCACTTCTGGCCAGGCCCAGGGCCGGCTGAGGTTGCCTGCGTGCAGATCTCGGAGGCGCTGCGCTCACCCTCTGCCATGGCGCGGGACCCAGTGTACAGCTCGTTACAGCCCTCAGCACGCCCGCACCCTGGCACCTCCCGGTCCCCAGAAACGGGGCGTGTGGCGGCAGCATTTGTCCCCACGGCAGCGGCTGGTGCGGGGGGAGCAGCCCACACACCGGGAGCCAAACAAGGGCACCAGGAACAGGCAGCGTCACCCGCCCTCCCACCACTGCACAGAGATGTGGGTCTCTGGGCACAGGGCCCCACAAATCAGGGCTCCCGTGCCCTCCTGGGCAGCAATGGACCTGGAGGGGCCTAGGCCTGAGACGTCCAGGAGGGGAGAGTCAGCAGCGCAGGGCTGAGCAGCTCTTGCAAGGGCATCAGGTTCTGGCACCTTCCTTCTCGGCGCGCAGGAGGGGCTGGGGTCACACGGCTCTCCGCGCTACCCTGGCGTAGGAACCTGAGAGTGGCCACGCGGGGTCAGCGCAAAGGCCCAGTCCCTGTCTGCCCACAGGGGCCGATGCCCGCCGCCCCGGTGGGAGGGAGCGGAGTGGGGGACCATCCCGTGAGCCCGCCCGCTGCCCATTCCCAGCATGTGGCGGCGACAGGCTCTGGACACGCTGAGGTGACCGCCCTGCCCAGCGTGGCGATGCACCATTGATGGAGCCCTCCACCGTGCAGGCCTTGCTCCGGTGCCGCGCAGGTGTGGGGTACTCCGGAGAAGAGCCCACGACAAGAATAAACGTCCAGTGCACTCCAATGCAGCGCACAGGAGAGTTACGACCTGTCGGAGGAATGGGTCTGTCACACGAAACCATTCGCTGCAGAGACTCCCCCGGCCTTACATTAACCAGAGCTCGCTCCAAAGGGGCCCTGCCAAGTTCGGGAAGAAGTTAACCCTGTAGCTCTGCGCTGCCCGCTCGCTGGGGCTCTCGCTCCCCTATTCTAAACGCATTTCTGTCCTGTCCAGCTGCCCTGGCGTCACACTGTGCGGCAGGTGGAACACGGGTTTGTCTGCACTGCAGTGCAAGGCAAGGATTCGAACTCCAGCCCCAGCCTAACCCCCTTCTGTCCACACACATCACACTGCCCCAGGGCTCGGACGTGCCAGGATCCTGCCGGGGCGGAGGGGCGGCGCTTAAGCCGGGACCCAGGCTCCAGGCCCTGTTGCTCTGTAGCATCCACACAGGCCCACGGGACTCATGCTCTGGGAATCTGCCGCTAATAGCCCATAATCCCACGGGCCAACTTTCTTTGTCCTCTGGACCAGTGTTTCTCAACCTTTTTTTGCTCATGGCCCCCTTCTGAGCCTCGTTTACCTCTGTGGCCCCCCTTATAGCCGCTGTTAGTTGGAAAAAAAGGTACATCATGTACCTAATGTTCCGTTTTTTCCAATGCCCCTAGAGGTAGGGCGTGGCCCCTGGGGTTAAGAACCACTGCTCTGGACAATCAAACTTGCCAGAAAGGCCAATTGTCCCACACGGCACCGCAAATGGGGGCAGAGCAGCCACCTTATGGGAGGGCGCTAGGAAGTCTGGGGTGGGGGCAGTTGGCCTTGGGCCCATATAAATGCAGTGTAGACGCTAGAGCCCTGCGTGGAACCCAGTGTTCATCTGTTCCTCACAGATAAGTGTAGACACTCCGGCTCTCGGGTCTGCTGGCTGAGTTCTGCCGGCCTGGGCTTACAGCCAGGGGTGCTTCATGGCCTGTAGACGCACCTCAGTGATTCAGTCACATCCCTTCCACTACAGAGCAGGGTTTTAAGGTTCCTTGGGGGGTGGACGGTATGAAATAACCCATTGTAACGGTTAGAGAGAACCTAGACAAATCCAATCATCAGGATACATCTGCACCGCTTCTGCAAGGGCAAACCGTGCTTCTCCGGGGTGAGCATTCCTGGAAAGAGTTAACGCGGTGGATAGAAATAACCTGTGGTGATAATTTATTTAGACTTTCCAAAGGCTTTTGATAACGTTCCTCTGCCAGAGGTTATTAAGGAAATGAGGTAACTAAGGAGTGGGAGTCGAAGTCCTGTGAGGGACTGAAACTGGCTAAGAGATTGGGAGGAAGACATGGCCAATTCTCAGCTCGGGGAGAGCGTTATCATGGGACGCCTGTGGGACCCGCCCGAGGACGGCTGATGCTCCGTAAGAATCACCAGCACAACAGGACGAACAGCGAGCCAGCAGAAAGACGCTGATGACAGAAAATGACTGAGGCTGGTTGCAAGCAGGAAGAAGGGAGGACTCTGAGGAGCTCTCCGGAGGAGCTAAGAAGGGCCGGAAAGCAGGCGGCACTGCCAAGGGAGGTGGCACGTAACGTGCAAAGGAAAGACAATGGGGACTGGACCAGCACCGGGGGGCTCACGATGAGCAGTAACTTCTCAGGAGAAGCCCTTGGCCCCGTGCAAGCGGCTCAGCGAAGGCGTCTGCGTCACGAGAAGTGCAGCCAGACCCCAGACCGGGGCGGGTGGGCTGAGGAACAAGGCTGCGGGAAGAAGAGGCCGCTCTAACTCCATGGCACAGCCTGGTACTGCCTGGCGCAGGCGGAGCCATGCGGAGCTGCGCTGTGTCCAGCAGGGCGCCCGTGGGCGGCGGGTGAGCAGCTGGCCCGCAGAGTCAACCCCCAGCCCCTGTCCTTCCACCCAAAGCCCTGCCCCTTCCGTGTTCACTAGCACCCACCTAGCCTCCACTGGAGCCACCGGCTCCTGCCCCTTCCCGGCCCTGGAACTCTGGGCAGCTGTGTGGCCCCAGCCTGCTCAGCCCCGGAGCCCCGGGAAACCCGGGCCATGCTGCCAGCCCCAGCCCTGGGCCAAGCACGGCTTGCTGCAGGCAGGCGGGAGAGGGCTGACTTGGGGCGGAGCACTGTCCAGGTAGGCAATGCCTTCCCTTGCCTTCATTACCCGCTGGCCAGGCCAGGGCCTCCGAGAGGCGGCAGAGGTGGCCAGCAGCGCTCGGTGACGGGGAAGTGGCCGATGCGAGAGGAGAAGTGTGGACAGCTGTGCCCCTTTCCCGGGGACAGAGCAGGGTGCGGAACGGGCAGCAGAAATGGCGCTTTCTGCAGAAAGTGCAGCGAGCGGAGCGGACGCGTGGCTGTGGGACGCCCCCTCGGCGCTCAGGGACTCGCACGGCTTGCGAGAACCCGGCGTCTCACGCCGAAGCCAGGGCACCAACCCTCAGCCACCCCCGAGGTCGCAAGCGTGGGGACGCCAGGGTCAGGAAATGACTGAAAATATGGCACCATCCTCCTCCTCCTTCTGAGCTGCCTGGCAGGAGCCGCTCGCTGCTAGGGAAGGGTGGACATCAGCAAAGGCAGAACATTGTCTGCGGCGGCTCTGCACATGCACAGCTGACAGCCAAGGCCAAGGGACCCACCAGGACTGTCCGCCCGGCCCCAGTCTGATACAAGAGACCAGCTCCAGGTTTGGAAATGGCAGCCTGCCTGTCAGTCCACAGCACTGCCCCACGGCATTCCACCTGCTCCTTGTCCGCTGCGCGCCAGCCCCCGTGGGAGGGAGCAGGGCCCCACAGCCTCCCCCAGGAGTTGCTCTGTAACTCTGCTACTTCATGAAATGTAATGAGATAATTGCTTGGCATCCTCTTAGTCAGCACAGCCCAACAAGTAGCCGAGTGCGTTGGACACATCATCCGCCAGCTATTCGCTCTCCTCGGTGCAGATAAAACGTGTGCATCACGTCTGAGCTCAGCGTTAACGAGCTGCCAGCCCTGTCCTGGGATGACTGAGGGCTGCAGGAGGCGTGGGGAGACCTTGCTCTTCAGGCCTGGCGTTACAGGAGAAGATTGCTCACTACAGTATTTCACAACTTATTTTTCAGAGAATCATTATTTCTGCCCCGTTGCATCCAGCAGGCAGAAGTGTCGAGGATTCTTTCCCAGGGTTGTACAGCCCCCTACCCTTCCCTCCCCGCCCTCGTTACAGCCAAAGCCCTGACCCTTGAAATGACTAGAGTTGTGGAGCAAACGAGTCTCTGAAAACCACCTCTCATGCTGCCAGCTGCGATAGCTGGCGGGATCAGGGCTGCCAAGTCGCCGACATTCTTCCGTCACTCCTCTCCGAGGCCCGTAGGCATAAAATGTAGGGGCCCCCCCATGCTGGCTGCCGCTCGGAGCAGCTGGGCCAGGCTTCAGGGAGGGGCCGGCTTGCTTCCCCCAGCTGGCACGAGGCCAGTGTGGAGGTGGAAGGCTGACAGCGGGGCAGCTCTGAGAAGGAACAGACTGGAGGGAGCCAAGGCGAAACGCTCCTGATCTAGGGCATAAACAAACCTCTGGTGCGGGGGGGTGTGAGGAGGAGCGTTGCCCTGGAGGGAGGCTCTCTCATAGTTGCTGGGACCTTTGCACCTTCCTTTAAAGCGCTGGCCATTCCGGAGACAGGCTCCTGGACGACACAGACCCAGGGGCTGCTCCACTTGGCCCCATTCCCCAGAGCCCCGAGACAGCGCGCGCCGAAACGTGATCTGGCTCTGGCTGAGAGCACAGACTCCCGGATGGCTGTGACATGCCGCAGCTGCTCAAACCAGAAAGGCGAGCATTCCACTTCCTTCAGCCGAGATTGTGGGCGATGGAGACACCCCAGAGGAAGTCGTCTTGGGAAGGAATTCTAATTGAACCCTGTGGCCACAAGGGTGAGGCTGTGCTCTTATTAGGTCTCTGCCACAGAAGCCAGGGTTCAGGTCGAGCCAGTGAACAACCGCAAACAAAACACGACACCTTTCCGACCACGTCCTTGCCAGGGCCCTCCAGCGAAGGTGTGGCCGAAAGCCAGGCCACGTTTCTCTGCACTGCCAGCAGGCTTCACACAGAAAGGAGAACAACACTGTTACGAGTGGACGTGCACAAGAAGGGCTGACAGTTAGCGTGTGTGTCTCCTTGTGTTCAGGGGGGTAGGGACTCCAGGAGATACACTAAGTACCAAATGGGGAATCACAGGGGCACCTGAAGCGTGTGCCTATCACAGCAGTGTCGATAATCTGAATACAAACGGGAGGAAAAAGGAGTCTCTGCCAAGAGATTGAAACCGTGGGGCACAGAGCGATCCGGCCTGGGCATCTGTAGTGCAAGGCCCATTGTCAACGAGCTTCACAAAAAGTAGTTTTGTAGCGGTTACTCTTTCAGCCCAGCTTTGCTCTGGATAAGTTTCTTGGGCTCTACGCCTGGCTGTAAGTTAATGACATTCACGCATCCCAACCAGGACTGGGACTCCGGGTGCCCAGGGCCGCACCAACACAACAGGGCATCCTCCAGCTGTTGACAGTTGGGGATTTAAAGTGAGACGCACACAGGCAACAGCTGGCAGTGCTATAAAACCATCCTGTTCCTCTTTCCACCAGTCTGATCTGGAGGGTGTTACCCTGGAAAGGGCGACCACAGAGGGAGACGCAAATAGACAGGCCGGGCGGGATGGGGAGAATCCTCAGCGCTGGCGGGCTGGTTACATCTGCCTTTTTGAACATCAGCCATATCAGTTTTGGGGTGAAGCCAGTGGGCATTTGGTCACTGATTTCAACAGGGCAGCGCGTCACACTTCGAGTCTGGTCTTCCCTAGTTCTTGGGAGACCCCTTCCTAACAGAGCCACAGGTGCGCCCTGGGACCACGCTCAAGCCAGGCTGGAAGGGAGGGTGTTGATGCCTCTAACCTGCTCCACAAAGCTGCAGAGGTTCTCACGTCCTTCCTCTGAGAGCACACCAAGAGTCCCTGTCATGTAGGCTGTTGTCTCCCCATCTGGGCAGTGCTACAGCATTCGTGTGTGTGCGCGTGCGTGCGTACACCTGCTGGTAGACCGGCACGAAGAACCGGCCTCCTGTCTATATAACCACAAGGCTCCCTAGCCAGGGCCTCTCCTCTGAGAAACCACGGGGACCTGTTGGGCTCCTCTGTGGCCAATCCTGCCCGCTCCAGCTGCCAGCGAGGGGACTGCACCCCTCCTGCAGGCACAGCCGTGGTGCACACATCCCTCCCCTCCCCGTGCCAGGTACTGCCAGGGTCCTCCAGCAACGGAGCCACAGGCCCTGACAACACTTCAGCTGCCACCAAATGCAATGTGCTGCCTGCTTGGCATCCCAGGCCAGCAGACACCGCGCCCGGCACTGGCCCCGACAGGAACCGGCTCAAGGTAGCGCTCCGGCAGGCAGAGCCCTCCACGGGACCGGCCTTTTCGGCCCAGAGGCGGCCTCTCCTACAACGGCCTGCAAGACTGTAGGGGCCGTTTCCAACCCCCTGCACACCAGCAGGGCGCTGTGGGCATGTTCCGCTGGCAGCTTTCCAGGGCGCCGGGTGGGTCTGTTTCAGCAGCACCAACGAGGAGTCCAGGGCACCGTGGAGAGCAACAGTTGTCCCAGGGCACCCGCTTTCGGGGGGCAGCCCTCTGCGTGGGGCGCGGCCGGGAGCACAGCGTAGGGCACCAGAAGCGAGCGCTGCCACTGGCCCCTGGCAGGTGTGACGCCTCAGCCGTGTCCTGGCCAGGAGGAAGCTCCCCAGGGCAGCAGAGGGCCCCGAAGACATTTTAACCAAAGCAGCCCGGGAGGCCCTGCAGTGACCGCTGCACCCCGGGGCCCTAAGCCGCGACCCCCCTGCGGCGCCGGGGTCGGTGCCCGAGGTTGGCCTGTGCCCAGCCCCGAGCCCAGCCAGTGCTCCGCTCCGAGCTCCGCAGGCGCCGCCGGGGAGCCGAGCCGGGGCCGGGACACGTGCTGCCGGGGGCGGCCGGGCTCGCCGCGCCGCGCCGGGGGAGGCGCGCACGGGGCCGGCCCCTCGGAGCGCGGAGCCGCGCAGGCGGAGCTGCACGGGGGGCGGCGCCGCCAGTGCCCGGCTCAGCCCAGCCGCGGCGCCGGGCACACAGCGCGCTCCCCGCCTCCCCGGCACCTGGGCCGGCCCTTCCCCCGGCCCGGGATAGGCAGGGCCCCTGGCCGGGGGCGGGGGCGCCTGGAACAGCCGCGTCCCCGCCTCTCCGGTGCGTGCTGAGGTCAGGCCGGGCGGGCGGCGCAGAGCCGAGCCGGGCAGCAGCCGCCGGAGCGGGGCCGGAGCCCGCGGAAAGTTGCGCGCGGGGCAGGAGCCCGGGGCCCGGGGCCCATGGCCGGGCGGGGCCCCTGAGCGCTGCGCCCCGCGCCGGCCGGGCCATGGCCAAGTGGCTGACCAAGTACTTCAGCCTGGGCAACAACAAGGCCAAGAGCCCCCCGCAGCCGCCGCGCCCCGACTACCGGGAGCGGCGCCCCGGGGCCGAGCTGCTGGCCGCGCACCGCCACACCTCGCCGCGCCCGGCGCCCCGCCACCTGCGCGACGACCCGGCCGAGCTGCTGCGCGCCTACCGCGCGCAAAAGGAGCGCGACTTCGAGGACCCCTACAGCGGGCCCGGCTCGTCCCTGCGCAAGCTGCGCGCCCTGTGCCGGCCCGAGCCCTGCGCGCCCGAGGAGCCGCCCCGCAGCCCGAGCGAGCGCCGCCCGCCCGACGCCCGCTACCGCTCGCCCCAGCACCGCCTCATCAAGATCGACCGCGGCTGCGGCGCGCCCGAGGGCTGCCCGGCCGGCGCCCCGTGGGGCCAGCTCGCCAGGGGCCCGGAGCCGCCGCCCGAGAGCAGCGCGCCCGGCCGGCCGGACAAGGTGAGCGCGCCGCTTGCTGGCTTTCGGGGATCGTGGCTTGGCGGGTCTGCGCCGGAGTGACACCGGTTCCGCCTCGCCTGGCTGCCGAGGGAGCTGGGGGCAAAGCGGGGGGGGCTGTTTGTCTTGCTCCGAGGCCTGGCCGCCCTGGCACCGCTGGCATCTCCGTGACCCGGGTAGATGGTGACTCACCCGCTTTTTCTGCCCCTTTCCCCGCCGCATCACAGAACCACCGTCCTGGGAGGGGGCAGGGAGCGAGGAGAGGTGCCCAGGTGTGTGTGTGTGTGTGTGTGGGGGGGGTTATCTCAGCATTGCAGCAAATAAGCTCTGGGAAGAGGGAGGCCCTGGGGGCCAGGCCCTAGGGTAGAAAGGACCTGTGGGCTAGGCACTGCAGTAGTGTAGGGACGGGGTGGGGGCTGGCGCGCTGAGCTGCAGGTATCCACAGGCTGCTAGGAGTACGGAGGGCATGCCCCTCGGCTCTGTTGCTGCCTGTGACGTTCTGTCACCCAGGCATCGACCAGCAGAGCGGGAGGGAAGCTCTTCCCCAGTTCTGCTGTGACCTACTTTGCCAGAGATTCCATCCAGCTGGGTAGTTTGTTTTCCCGTACGGGGAGCGAGGCATCTGCGAGAAGCAGATTTCGGGTTTCAGTCACTTGTGTTTTTCCTGAAGATGCTCAGCGAAAATAATGTTATGTAAGTTGCAGGCGCGTCCCACCGAGTTTCTGACAGCTGTCCACATCAGCCGCTTTCTTCCGCGCCTCTGCGGAGGGTTCGTGGGCAGGCAGGCAGGAGAGGTGCCAGATGTACAGAAGCTGCGTTTGAGTCAGGCCAGCGGTGGGGAAAGGGCTTTGGAGTGCATGGAGCGCCCTGCGTTGGCTTGTAAAGGCGTGTTTGGAACGCCCACGGGGCCGCTTTGCTGGGGGCTGTGGTGGACGTTCTCGACTGACTATTGGAAGGCCCGGTCGGGCGCGGGAGGTTAGTTAGCTCCACACGTCTGCCCTGGCTGTCAGGCACTTCAGGGAAGTGCCGCTTTTAGTCACCGCTGTTGCAATGCAAATCCACACTGATCCTGTGATGATGAGCACCCTAGAAATGTGCTTGAATGGGTGGGAGGGGAGGAAGGTCCGTGGCAAAGGTGAAGCCGAGATTACTGTTGAGTAAAGTCCCTTTGATTGCGCCAGAGCTGTTGCAAGGGAAGGCCCAGTGCTGAACCAGACTTCCGGGCTGGAGGCTCCCCTGTAAATAGTTCAGCAGCGTGTCTCCCGGCCTGTGCCAAGCCCTGCGAGCACTAGCCCATCCCTGGAGAAACCCGATGGTTTTTTGGGGGGCAGCCTTTGCAAAGGCAAGTAATATTAATCCTTGGCAAGTGGAGCCGGTATCCCCACTTTTATTGCCTGGTTTTCCCTTGGCACAGGAGTGACTAGGTCTCCATCCAGTGTAGACTCTGGCAGCTACCGGGGTGATGAATGTAACAGTCGGTTCATGTAACTCAAATATGTGCTGGGTAGTATCAATTTAAATTGGGTAAGCATGCGCCTGTTTAGGCGTGTAGCACAGTTGAATTGAATAGTCACACGTTTCCATGACGGTGTAAATGAATGTATTCTGCCCAAACCTAATTCCAAATAAATCAAGTTGTCAGGCTGAAATCAGATGAAAACTCAAAGCTGTGGGTTGCGTTGTCAGTCAGTCGCATGGAGTGGCTGACTGGGAACCTTCCTTTTTCAGAGGGAGCGAGTTACAGTTAAAATACTCTTGTTTCCCTTCTCTGCAGGCCACGTGGCTTGAGATGTGTACTGGAACGTGGCATGCCCCAGGCACCCCCTCCTTGGGGGCATGTATAGTCAGACAGTACCTGCCTAGTAAGGCATGCACAATCAGTAGCTGCTCATTGGGCATGAACATCTAAAAATCACGTGACTGTCACAAGCAAAGTCATTTTATTCCATTTAAAAACCTACTGGAGCATTTTTTTTTTTTGTTAGTTTAAATGCAGCTTCTAAATGTGCAGCCTGTTGTAAAACATGTACAGCATTTACCCATTAGATTGGAACAACTCCCGGGAACTGCTCTTTTCAGTTGTGTTCTTGTTCTGAGGCTACACGCGCCCTTAAACAAAACAAAACTCCAACAGTCATTGTTTAAAAATAGTTTGGCTCAGCAGTTGAAGGCTCTTAAAGTAGGATAATGCTAAAAGTGACTAGATTGTCGGATGCACTCTTCCCTGGTCCCAGCTATCACTTTTTTGATTCGTGTAAGTGTGAGAGACCAAACACAAATTCTGCTTGGCATATTGAAAAATAAAACTTGAACTGGAGCATGGCTGTCGTATGAAAGGCACATCTACTGGTCTGGTTTTGCCGTAGCTAGAGTCAGTCTTGTTTCCTGCTGCGATGGCTCATCTCAGTCACAAACACTAATGTACTTGGTCTCACAGAAAAAAAAGTGCCAGATATAAGTTGTCTGACTTTCTCGTACTCTAAGCATGTACTGAGTCAGTATATAGACGTATAAAGCACCCAGGCAATAGTCCGCATAAGAGGAGTTTGAGATCATAACTGACTTCCCAGTGTTCCAAGAAATCCAGCTCTAGCCTGAGGACTCAGCCCAAACAATGGAGCTTTCCTGTTTGGTACCATCAGATGATATTTCTGTTCACTTTCGTAGGAGGCGTTAATTTCCTGAACACTGGCTTTCTCAGCTGTAGAACAAAGAGGAGCAACATAACTTTCCAACTGAATTATTTGCTTCCTCCCTGTTGTGGAAATGAGACCGCTCTGGCTTTTCCATTACCCAGCCAAGTAGCGGAAGGACCTGGGAAGTTGGCCCAGAGGACAGGGAATCCCTCTTTCTATGAAATCCTTTTAGAACCAAAAGTTCAGCCCAGGATTCTAGTACGTATGGGTGGACTTGGGTCACAGTTATATGTCAGTGTCCAAAGGCTCCAGTCGATTCTGGGCCCCATGGGTGACAGTGTGGCCTAGTCAGTGGGTAAGGCACTGGAACATGGGTGGCGGGGGACCTACGTTCTTTCCCCAGTCCTGACACTGATCTGTTGTGGGCATGTCAGTTCAGCTCTCTGGGCCGCTATTTTCTCTCCTGCTCTGTTTGGTCTGTGTAGATTGTCAGCTCTTTGGGACAGGAGCTGCCTCTTGTTACGTGTATGTACAGCAACTTGAGATTGAACCTCTCTGGTCCGGCAACATCCCTGGTCCGACGTGATTTCAGTGAGCTGGATGTCCACTGATCGTGGCTGTGGCCGGGTTTCCCGCGGTCCCATAAAGTTTGTTTACAGCCGCCAGGCCTGGCACTCAGTGTTCTGGGCTGTTCTTTAGCTCTAGTTCACCCCCAATGTCTCCTCAGAGCCCAGCAAGCAGTGGCAGTGCTGTTGATGCTGCTAGACAATGCAGACCTCCCCTGGTCCAGAAGATGCTCTGGTTCGGCACGGGTCAGGTCCTGTGGGTGCCGGGCGAGAGTTCAGCCTGTAGCACAGTGGGTCCCTGATGTTGGCTGAGGCCTTCAATTGCTACTGTAAGACAATTTGTGCAGCCCTAAGTATGGACACTTGGGAGTTGTGATTCTCTGCCCCAGCACGCTTGCAACATTCCCCGCTAACGAGGAAAAGGGGCCCGTAGCAGAGGTACCCACGTGTGGATTTCCTCCGCGCCGTGCTGGAACGGTCGCACTCCTCCCCAGAAATCTGTCCCGCTGTGGCTATGGAATCCATCGGCTGTCGGCAGCGTGTGGAGAACGGGGGGCACAAATGAGCGGAAGCGCGGTGCCGCTGTCTGGCCCTGGCCCTGGCCCGGGCAGCGTGGGGCACGGGTCCCAGGTGACGGCTGGCCTGCCCACGAGCCTTACGCGAGAGGCTTGCGCTGACGGAAAACTCGTGGCTTTAAACGCTGTGGGGTCAGAGGTGGCTCCTACGTGGTGACGCGCCCTGCTTGCGCTGTGGCCGTCCTGGCTCCGGAGCAGCGCTGCAGGTGGACGGGCACTCGGGTACCTCAGAGGGTTACTAGGCTGTGACAGAAACCGGTGGGCCTGTGGCACTCGGAGGCTGCCAGGAGCTCCCGCAGGCACTGCCCCGCTGCTGCAGCCGGGCAGAGTGGAGGAGAAGGGCTGTGGCCGTAACCTTTGCGCCACGTGACGGGGGGTGTCTTTTGCTGTGAAAAGCAAATCCGGTGGCTGCTGATGCAGCCAACCACATGAGCTCCTGCAGGAACGCCAGAGGCGATCTAGCCCGCACACAACCCGGCTGCCCCCAGGCTGGCGGCCAGAGCTGCCTGGGCGTGTGTGGCGCCGAGAGGGATGATAACCGGCCACTCGCAGGTACCTGAAGAATCAACACTGGGCGCTTTTTGGAAACTGAGTCCTACAAGGACTTGCATCGTGTGACTGAAACGGGGCCGGGAGGGGGGGTCAGCTTCTAAGATGGCCAGTAAATGCGCCATGGGTAGGATGCCCAGTCCCAGATAACCGGTTCAGCGGCATCTCGCTCCCAGCCCTGCTGGCTCCTGCTCCTAGCGCCCCTCCCCTCTGCCTGCGGCAGGCTGCAGAGAGGGTCTGCTCCTGGGTACCGAGCCTCATCTGGTAAGGTCCCTAACCGAGGGGCTGGAAGACTCCCACGTCCTGTCAGTTCTGTGGTGGTTCAGGACGAAGCGGGGCCAAAGCGCTTGGTGTATTTATGTGGCTTTTTTGCCATAACACTTACATCCTAGGGTTCTCTGAGGCAGAACAGAGAGCAATTTTCCCTCCAGGCTTTTCCATCCTTGTGTGGATTGTCCGTCTCAAGTGCGGAATAATTTTGCTATGTGCACCGAGTCATGTGCGAATGTGCACCACCAATAGAAACAAAAAGCTAGCTGTGGGTGCTTTGCCAATCAGCCGGGCGGCATTTGGCTCTCCTGAGCGGCCACGCAAGTGCCCAGCTTACAGGGATCACTGGACCTGCTCCATCTCTGCTGTGCACTTAGTACGCTCAGGTGGATGTGTGCACAACAGGGGTGAAATGCTACAGCAGCATCCCCCCACGGGGGGTCTTGCCCGCGCTCCTCCCAGCACCCTCTTCCGCAGTGAAGGTGCCATGCACGGGACAGGGGCCCCAGCATGTCTGCCTGCCCCATGGGGGGCTCTGGTTTAATGCAGCCGAACGGAAGCTGTTACTAAGTGTCTAGGAGCGCTTGTTTAACGTGACCAAGCCGAAAGAGCTCATCTTCCTGGCAAGGTCGGAGTCGGTTCCCTCCCTGAGAGCGTCTTGGCTCCAGCCTGTGTGTTAATCACGGCGCTCGGTTCGCAACCGGAACTTCCTGCCCCATGGCCCGTGTGCGCCGCCGAACACACTGACCCGGGCAGGTGCAGGGCTTGCTGCCGAAGGGGGGTACCGGATGGCCCAAGAAATACCTCCGGCTGCGGGGGCAGCGCAGAAACGAGGGAGAGGCGCCAGTCACCGGGGCAGGGCTCTGGATCGGAATGTGAGAGCCCGGCGCCTGCAGTTGGCGCCACAGACAGACACACACCGCTCCCTCCCTCCCTCCCTCTGTGGATTGCGGAAGGGATCTCGCTGTTGGTCTGTGTCCCTGCAGCATGCTGCAAACCGGCCTGGCTCTGGGGGTGGCTCTAAGCAGCCCGCAGTCCCCACTGGCTGCGGGTTGTGTGCAGGACGGTTTTGTTCTGACCAGCACACGTTCCGGTATTCCACTGCTCTGTCTGCTCCTTGGGCAGTTAGGTACTAAAGTCACGTTCCTGCTTGGGGGGGGCGGGCGGTGATGTTTCTGAACGAGGATTTCTTTCACCATATTTCCTGTTCCTTTGCTGTGGAGAGTAGAAATCTGGGTTGCGGCCTCATTGCACTTAAGCAGTTGAACCGACCAAGATGCCTCTAATGTGCCTGGTGATGGAGTGCTGTGGACGCACCTAGCATGTCAAGAGGCGGGAAAGCTGTAAGATTGCTGGGCCCGAGAGGCAGTCCATTCTCAGGACCAGTCACTGGCACGCCCTTCTCCGGGCGCTGTGAGCACTTCACCGGGTCAAATTGCAGCCCGCGTGGGAGCGCATGGGCACACGCAGGTGTGATTATCCCAGGGGCAGGGCAGGGCAGGCCCAGCAACTCACTGCCCCGAGGAGACACGTCCCCACTTCGGACAGGGGGCTGTGGGCGGGCAGACTGAACGCCGTGCCGTGCGCCGTGCCGTGCCGTGGGGGGGCATGATGCGAAGGAGCTGGTGTCAGACTGCACGCTTACAGCATGCTGGGCCATCGTGGGACCCCAGTCAGGGCTGACTCGGCACAGTCTGCCCGGGAGCTAACCAGCATGCAGCCGGTCCTCTGAGGTTCCCCTCCACGCATTGGCGTGGCTGGACTGCTGGGCTGGCAGCTCTGGCTGCAGTCTGGCCGGGGGGTAAGGGCAGGAGGCCAGCGTGGGAAAGGAAGGGAAGCCATGGGCCGGCATGCCTCCTTTTCCTTCAGATTTCCAGCCCCTCTGGTCCCCCCAGGATCGCCTGTCTGGCCCTGCCCTCGGCAGCAGGCTCCCCTTCCCCCCCAAACGACTGGGGGGGGGCCTGTGGCCTGAGAATCAAGTGCCTTGCTCGAGAGCTTATATCCGTGGCCAGTGCGCCCCACCTGCCAGTGCTGCTAAGTACTCTGCCCTCTTGCCGTGGACATCGCGTGACGCTGGTTTCCTGCCCCGCCCTAACTGGAAAAATGGGTTTGTGCATCATCCTCATGTCCTTCTTCCGGCCCCGTGTCTGCCGGGCCGGCCCCCCCGAGGCCTGAGCCTCTGTCCGGCTGCAGCGCTCTCCTTCCAGGAAGAGGGGTGCAGGTTCCTATGTATCTTGGCTGTAAGCGCTGCACTTCGCCGGGAGGGGCGCGCTCGCGATGGGCAGGCCCTTTGCTCTCTGGGGCCTTGGGCTGCATCTGTTTGGCCCCAGGAGAGGGAGCTGGCCCATGTGTGTGCAGGCCCTGCAGACCAGTAGCTCAGCTCTCTTGGGGCAGTCTCTGGATTGCTGGTTTCTAGCCAGAGGAGCGGTGGGGTCCGTGTCCTTGGCAGGGGAGGCTGAAACCGGGGAAGGTGGGACACTCACTCCATCACCACAGTGTCCGCAGCTGCCTGGGGAGGGCTCACCTCCAGGCTGTTGGGAACGGAGCGGGCGGGAGAAGTGAGGCCGGATGGGAGTGGGACCAGCTGCTGAGTGACTCGCTTTCTGGGCGCCACTGAAGTGTTGCTCTGTAGCTGGGGCTTTTCCATCGAAGTCCTGAGCTGAAACGAGGCGCGCCCCCCCCCCCCCCCCCCTTCTGCGGCGTGAGACGCTGGCTCCCCGCCTGCCCCCACTAGCAGGGTGATTCTGTCTCTCTGCTTCCTGCTCCGGGCACATCCGCTCTCAGCGGCTGCGTGGGCACCACTGCGCTCTCCGCCGACCGGCCCGCAGGCGTAGCGAAGTCCCCCGAGAGGCGGGGGCGCAGCGGATAGGCCCGCGGGGGGTTGCGTTGGTGTCACTGCTGCCCAGGGGTGCGGATTTTCCGAGTGCTGCAGGTGCACCCAGGCCTTGCTGTGAGCGGTTGCTGTGCGATGTGCTCAGCCGGGGCGGTGGGGGAGAAGGTGCTTGGCTGGGCTGGGTTGTCCCTCAGAGCTCCGTGGGGAGCGAAGGCCGGGTCTTGGCCTGCCCACTTGTGGGGCTGAGCGGGCCTGTGCTGTGCTCACGGCGGGGCCCGTGCCGATGCGCACAGGGGTCTTGGTTGCCGCCGCCATCTAGCCTGAACCGTTCCCTCCAGCCAGCTATGCGTGTGGCATCACGGGCGGGGAGGGTTAATGCGTCACAGCGGAGAGCACGGCCAGGCGCGCTCCTCGAGGAGTCCACGGGCAAGCGGGGGGAGTGCTCGTGGGCCGGTGCTGTGCCAGCGGTGGTCGCGGGAAGGGCGCGGTGGCGAGCACTGGCATGCTGACAGCCACAGTCCCCACACGGGGTGGCGTGCACTGCATACCCGCAGCCTGCGCATGCGCTCCCTGTCCATGCAGCCGGCGCTGAGCAAGGGCAGGCGGGGGCTTGGAAGAGCTGGGCTGTCGGCGTTACACAGCAAGTGCCTTGGGGAACGCTCGCTGCTCGGCGCAGTCCCGGCTTAGTTAGCGTTCAGCCGCTGCTGGCTGCCTGCGCCTGCGGGAGACAGGCTGGAGGAGCTGGGACAGGCCAGAGCATCGTCTGCGGCAGGCGGAGAAGCCCAGCAGGGGCTGGGGGAAATACCCCTCCGCCCAGCGGCCCGTTGCGAGGGAGCCCTGCGGGGCGGTAGCAGCCGGGCGGCCTCAGCGGAGCACGTGTGTGCCCGCAGTTCGGCCGGCCGGGTTCAGGCCAGCCCGTCGGTCACCGCGGCAGCTCCCGTTGGGCGGGGTGGCCCGGCGAGCGCCACGTGAGAGGCAGGGCTCTGCCCTTCGGGGGCCTGGCTCGGTCCTGGGGAGAAGCTGCCCACGGCCCTTTGATTCTCTGCTAAGGGACCGGCGCGAGTGCACTGCCTGTGAAGCCAGCTGCAGTAAGAAGGAGGCCGGCCCGTGTCTCCCCTAGACGGCAGGCAGAGGCCCCAGGGCCACGCTCCAGGCGCGGGGCGAGTCCCTCGCAGCCCGGGGGCTGGCAGGGGCTCTGAAGGTGCGACTGTTCTGCCGAGATGCCTGGTGCTCGGAACCACCTGCTGGGTCGGTCTCCGGGCTCCGTCGCACCGGTGCCCTCCCTGCACTGGGATGTAACCGTGCCACAGCCTGGAGCTCGCCCGCTGCCCACCCTGTGTCCAGGCCCTGCAGCTGCCCCCTCTACGCCTGGGGACCCCGGCGTGGCTGAGCAGAGCTCGGGCTGGCCTGGAGATCGCTGCGGCCTCTGGGCCTGCCTCTGCAGCTGCACACTGGCCCTCGGAAGGCTGGCCTCTGGTCTCCCAGATCCCAGGTCAGCCTGGGGCAGGCTGCTGACTGTCCCGCTAATGGGAAACCACCCTCCCCGTTACTTGCCAGGGAGTTGGTGCAAGGAAGGGCGAGGAATTGGCTCTTGCTCCTGCCCGCTCCTCCAGCCCAAGGAACCAAGGTGGCCAGCTGAGCATGCTGTCATACCCGGTACCTGCTGCCCTGCCTGTACAGCCCCATTCGCGCCCTGTCTCCCCAACGCGTTTGCTCACCAGCTTGCTGGCGTGGCGCGGCGGTGGCAGTGGATCGGGCGGCGATGGGCTACGGAGCGGATTCTGATGGCCAAGAACAAGTGCTGCTCCCTGCGGCACCGTTTGGGGGCGCGGCCGCACCTCGGCCCGTTCCGTTGGCCGGCGTGCTGCGCTCGTGGCTGTGTGCCGTGGCCTAAGCGACAGTGCTCGTGGGCAGGGCCTGATGACGTTCTGCATTCCCCGGCCAGGGGGGTCGGGACAGATCCGCCCCAGGCTCCCAGCGCGCTGCTGCCAGCGGGGGTTCTCGCTGCTGGTGTTTCTGGGTGGAGGACGTTCTAAGCCTCATGGGCGCCGCGTGTCCACGTGAGCAGCGCCGTCGTGCGCCATGTTCGGGGCGAGGCTAGCTGCCCGCTCTCGGTTCCAGCAGTCCGTGCTCAGCGCACAGTGTGTGTTTCAGGCCCTAAGCAGGCTTGGCGCAAAACCAGCTTGGCCTTGTCCCCGACGGGCGTTTGTGTCTTCCCTCTGCTTCCCACAGCCGCAGGCTGAAGAAGGAATTCGGTACTGACCAGAGCTGTCACCAGTGGTTTTGCCTCCCCGGCAGGGGCCTTGCTGACGGCAGCTTTTGGACGAGCCTGTCAGATTTTGGTTGGAAAGGCAGCAGCCCCGGGGAGCCAACAGACAGGGGCTGGGCCCAGTGGGCTTGAAATGGGTTTGGTGGATTTTCAGCTTGATTTCTTTTGAAACGGCCAGTGAGAGCCCCGGGGGCTTTTCGGAAGATCTGTAGTGGGAAATGCAGGACCCCACCGTCTCTCGGGTTCGGGTGCAAGCCTGGCCTGGGAGCAGCCCGCCGCCAGCTGCGAGGCCGCTGCGTGCTTTCAGACACGGTTTGCTTTGGCCTCCGAGTTGCCTTCGCTGGCAGCCTGGCATTTCCCGGGCACGCCGTTAGCCGCTTGCCTGGCCGTGTGGCACTCCGATCTGCAGGCTGTGGTCGTGTTGGCCCTGCCCGTGCCCCGTCACCGCCAGCGTGGGAGTGTGACCCGCCAGGGCCCGTGTTCCTGCGGGGACACGCGACGAGGGGGCGCGAGTCGATACCAGATGTTGTGTGGGGTCACAGGAGGCAGCTGCGTTCCCCTGCGGGAAGTGCCAGTGTTGCAGGGCTTGGCCAGCTCTCCCCACAGCACCCCGGGGGCAGGGCCAGCCAGTGGCTCCGTTGGACAGCTGGGATCTCAGGCACAGAGAAGCCATGTGACCTGCCCGGGGTGACGTGGGAAGCGTGTGGCGGAGCAGGGACTTGGACTCAGGTCTACCCTGACGGCTGTTTGACGGGCCGGGCCGGGCTGGGCCGGGTCTGGGCACAGCTGAGGGCGTCCGCTCAGGGCGAATTGCTCAAACTTGGGGCTCCTTACAGCCCCCCAGACTGGAGACCTTCCCAAATAGGCCACAAACCAGTCACACCGAGCGCTTCAGCCGCCTGACTGGCCAGCAAGAAGCCTCACGAGCAAAACCCCTCCGACACCCTAGCTCTCTCCGTGCCCCAGACAGCCCTTGGCCTGCCCACAGGTGAGGGGTTTTAAAACCCAATCCCACCTACCCCGAACAAGTTCTGTCCGGTCCCAAGAAACCAGCCACAGATCCCAGGTCAGTTTACCTTCTGGGCCTTACCCACAAATCACGCTGAGCCAATCCTTTAGCATCTACCATCTAAAGGTTTATTACTAAAAGAAAGAAAAGCCTGAGAGTGAGGCTGTTAAAGTATCCTACGTTACATGCATCGAATCTCCCAGTTCTCGGTGCCGGCTCTTAGCAGAGATGTTACAGCTGCTGGCTTAACAGTCCTTGGTGCACATCCTATGTCGGGATGGGTCCACAGTTCTTCCCGGCTCGTCGATCCCTGCAATGCTGCCTCTGGGATGAAGAGCCGAGCTGAGCACCCCGATGGAGTCAGCCTCATGGCCTATTTATATCCATCCCTGGCTTCTTCCAAGCTGGAGACAGTCACATGATCTCTGACCAGGCACCTAGATTCCTTCCCAGGTGGGTCTCTGGTACTTAAGAGACCTCTTGTCCCTGGAGCCTTGCTAATTAGCATGTCCATAGGCCGAGCCCATCGCTCAGCCACATACAGAGAAACTTCCAGTATTAACACAGAATACGTGTTCATAACTCCACCCCCAGACATTATACAGAGATATGAAGAGCAGATGCAGAATCAGTAGAAGGCAAGTTTTCGTTTGACACCTCACATGGCCCCCTTTGTATTAACTTTTGGGGCGAATACCCCCCCATGGGTGTAGCAGTGACCTGGCTGCTCCCCTCAAAATCCAGTAACGTGACAGGCTGGTCCGTGCAGAGCCATTAGGAAAGGAAGGAGCGGGGGGGGCCTGAGCGTGGGTCCTGTGCTGAGGGCTGAGCCCTCTTGTGACTTCCCGGCCCCAGGCCCGGGAGACTGCTCCTGTCCAGCTGCTGTGGCGCCCCGCCCGGGAGGTGATGGGCTACAGCCGGGTCAGCGGCCGCTGTGTCTGTGGCCAGTGCTGGGCTCTGGTCCTGTGGCTGAGCGGCGCCTCGGGGAGGAGCCAGATGGGAGACTTAGGGGAGCCTCCCCCCGGGCCGGCACAGCTCCACTCTGAGCGGCTGAGGCCGAGCCAGTGCAGTGACGTGCCCCTGTGACTCTGGGGACTGGGTCTGTCCGAGGGTGTCGCCAGAGGCAAGTAGCCCAGGGCCTGGGAGCTGCCGCTTGGCTCTCCAGGGAGAACGAAGTAGGTGGCCTGGCCGCGTCCCAGCAGACCTCTGCGCTCGTGTGCCGGGAGCCTGCCCTGGGGCCGGCAGGGCAGGGCCTGAGTGACGGGCGGGGACCTTGGTGGAGGGTCTGCCCCCGCTTGCGCCGGGAGCCAGTGTCACTGCCCCAAGCCGGACCTAGGCCAGAAGGAGAGTCGCCCCTTCCAGGAGCTGCTCTGGCCGGCAGTGTGGGCCGCAGAAGGGCTGGCTGGGGGAGCCCTTGCCTGGGCCGTGCCAGCAGCTGCAGGAGAATGCAGGCCTCTGTGAAATGGGCCTGCCGCCGGGGCGGGGGGTACCGGAGCAGCACCGCTGGCGCTGTGTGTCGGGCTGGCTGGGCCTGCCCCTCGCAGTCCCTCGCTGTGGTCGGGTGCGGGCGAAGGCACTCGCTCCTCCCCGCAGGCCCACGCGGCGGCCGCTGTGCTTGATCTGGCTGGGCCGGGGGTCCGTAAGTTCCTAGAACTTAGCCAGCGGCCCGACTCGTCTGACTTGGCAGAGGGGGAGGCGGCCTGGTGTCTCCCGAGCCCACACCCAGCGGTGCCCGACCTCGCCGCCTTTTAATACCACTTCATTAACCTATTTCTTTTGCAACAAGCTGGTTTAAATGGCAGGCAAAGGGGAATGAATAAATGCCGGTCTCCGAGGGACGAGTAAATGAGCGCAGATTGATTTTGTTTCTCTCCGCTGTCTCTGGGCTCCCTGGCTGCAGTTTTGTGTTTTCGTTTCTAGGCCGCCCGATGCCTCAGCCCTGGCCGTTGGGTTGTGGGTATTAGGGCTGCGTCTGAAATGCGGGGCTGGGCTCTTGGCCCGATGCCACTAGCTGGTGTGTTAACTGCCCAAAGCCCCAAAACGAGCTGTCAAGAGAGACGCTTTGGGAGTGGGAGGGAAACCTAAAGTGCACTGCAACGCACTGGGCCAAGTCACGATTCCCACACGTTTCCGGTGGGCCGGCCCATGGGAGCTTACCTCTGGAGTGGCCTCTGCAGGCAGGCACGACGTTGCGAAGCCTGGACTAGGAGCACGTTTAATCTCCAATGGAGCGGGGTGAGGCTGCTGTTCTGGATTGCAAACGAAGGGTAACTCCGCTACAGCCTGTGGGGCTCAGTGCAGGCGTGAGAGTCTGTGGGTGGGCGCTTGTGCCTGCAACTCTCTGCTCGTAACGTGAAAACCGTTATTCTTTAAAACGTTTGCAACTCCGCATCGACTGGACATGGCCTTGGCGAAACGTCTCGGGGGCAGCTGTGTCCGCATCTGCAGAACCAGTGAGGAGCCCTGTGGCCCCGTGGAGACAAAGAGATTTCGGAGGCTCATGTCTCCGAGGCGCCTCAGGATCCCTCGTTGCCGATGCAGCTTTGGAATGTGGCTGTGCAGAAGAGAAATGCTGCTTTTAGCCAGCTTAATGTAAATGAAACCAGCCCAGAAGCAGTTTCTTGACCTGGTCAAATCTCTGTAAACGCTCCCTGTGTCTTCAGTCGATGTTTCACAGTGCCACGCTGTCCGGCGTTCGCTGGTTTGGGTCTCTGCTGCTGGAGCTGACTGTACTTGCAGGCCCATGTGAGGGGCTGGCTGGTCAGTTCGTAACCCTGGTGTTTGTAACACTGCAGTTCTGTGGATGTTTTCCTGATTTGGTTAGCTCTGTAGTAACAGAAATAGTCGTTTCTTGTGGAAGGTCTTTGAACATTTGAGTTATCATTTGACAATTAAAATGACTGTGAAGGGGACATATAATCATGAACTGCTCAACTGGCTGAATGTATGGGTGTTTTCACTTTGTTAAACATCATAGTCTGTGGGTTTTGCCATGTGCTGTTCTGTGTAGCCAAGAGTAACTGATCTTGTTGATAGGTTCCTGAAAAAGAGCCTCTTGCAAGTGAATAACCACGCGTCCGGGTAGGTTTCCCGGGAAGGGGTTAGTGGGAAAACGCTCTGTGTGAAGGACTGAACGCAAAGCCCTGTTTTGGCATAGTCTGCCGGAAGGGTGGTAATGTGATGGTCGGTAATAACCCTTGGGGATCCACCGGATAGCTAGTAACGAATGATGATCGGCTATTCCCCATCCAGCCCTGAGCGGCTCCAAAGGACAGGGATGCTGACACACACCCCCTTGCTGCAGTCTAGGCTGGGAAAGCTCCCCCAGGTTCTGGGAGGAAATGGTTCTCGTGACTTGTTGTCCTCTTGCTCACGTCCCCAGGTCTGTGACAGCGGGAGGCTGCGTGCAGCCGGGGGGCAGAGCCAGACCAGCGGCCGGGGGATAGGGACGTTACATTTACATCAATCAGCTAATCGAATAGCCGATGGAATTTGCGTCGACTGTTCAATTCGTCGATCGGGCGCCTCTGCCTTTGAAATGTACAAGAGCCCTGCCGGCTGTGGCTGCATTTCAAAGGCAGAAGCACAGCGGGGAGCACGGCCAGTGAGGGACTCAAGCAGACCCCGCAGACCGCACGCCCCCTGCTTGTGAAATGTACTAGAGCCGGGGGGGAAGGGGGCTCTTGTACATTTCACAAGCAAAGCACGGGGCCGGCGGGGGCTGTGAGAGTCCCCAGCCTCTGCCTTTGAGATGTAGTGAAAACCCGGCTCTTGCTACATTTCAAAGGCAGAAGCGCCGCCAGTTCCTGCTGCGCCCCGTCTCCCCACGGAGACAGTGCTGGGGGGAACCGGCTTTTAAGCCAGCTCCCCCCAGCACAGGCTCCTGCCCGGCCGCCCCCCTTGCTGCTTCTCTCTGATAGAGGCAGCAAGGGGGAAATGATTAGTCGAGTATCCGATAAGCACGTGCTAGTCGACTAGTGGCTTCCATCCCTACCGGGGATGGCCCCTGTGCGGAGGCAGGGCGGAGCTGTCCCTGTGTCGCAGGTGAGAGCAGCTTGCTGAGCCCGAGAGCGCCCCAGGCGCCGGGGTGGGTGGAAAGCAGTATTTGGTGGTTGCTCTCCTCTCAGGAAGGCCGGGGGGGGGGAGCTGTGCCCCCCAGGGCAGCGAAGGGGTGGCCTGCGCAGGCTGTTGGCTTCGGTTGGTTTTCCGTGGCTTGGTTTGCCTTCCCCGTTGGCCTGAGGGCCGGTCCGACAGGCCGCTTGCCAGCGTGCTCAGCTTTGCGCACGGGGGCGTTGCCGTGATCCGTGGGGCTCTGCTCCCCGGGGCTCTTCCCCGCTGTGGACAGAAGGAAACCCCTCGTTGCTTTTCACTCTCCCAGCCTGGCTGCAAGCGAGGCTTTCCAAACCATAGTGAGGCTCGAATGCAGCCCGCTCCCCAGCCCAGCCCCCTCGTGCTGCACTGCCGTTCGTGCTTCCGTGGCTGGGGTAGGAGCTGGTGTTGCGTGTGGCGTTGTTCGGCCGCCAGGATCGACCTGGGTGCAAGGAGACAGCACTGGTGATGGGAAACTCCTGCAGGGTTCTGGGCTCAGAAAAAGGCAACACGTCGCGGTGGTGGGAGAGCCGCAGGAAACCTTGCCTGTTACGGCTGGCGTGCTGCGTTATGCACCCTTTGTGCATTGCCCCATTGCGAAGCGAAGCAGTCACGTACGCGGGAAGGGCTGAGTGTTTTGTGCTCTTCCCTGAATGCAATGTGCTGGGTGGAACACGCTAGCGCGACAAATTGATACTTTGAGATCTCGTGGCTTTCAGAAAAAGTGGATAATTTTAGCCCAGACCAGCTTGCTAAGAATTCCTAGAAGAATTCATCTGAGATGGAATCATGTGGTGTTGTAAATGGCCGTAACGGCCTGCGAGAGAAACCCTCCCCCCAGCAGTGATGGATTTCCATGGCCGTGCAGCTCTGCCGGGCAGACCCGCAATTTTAGACTTGCATTCTAAATGGGTACGCATTTCCTCCTCTTGGCTTTCTGTCAGCTTGAACTTCTGCCCCCCTAGAACCGAATGGGGGTGTTGTCCCTGAGTTCACTGGGCCCTGTACATCAGAAAGCCAAGCTGTAGGATTCCTGTTGGTCACAGACTGCTGCCTTGTGCACCGTTGCAGCCTTGAGTGTTGCAGCAAGCCTGGAGGACTTTCAGCAGCACCGGGCCAGATTCCGCTCTGCCAGCCGTCTGTCTGCTTGCTTTTAGCGGCACGCAGGGCGAGTCAGTACCCCCTTTGAGAGACTATCAGGGGAAGGGTTTGAATGAGGAGAACTAGTTCAGCGAGGGCCAACAGCGCGGCGTGTCCCGTAGCGGTGGGAAGGAGGTGGCATTCCTGGGCGAGAAGGGACTGGAATCGCTTCCTTGCGGCTGAGCTTGGTGCTGTCACCGGACCGGGTGAGGAGGGGGGAGGGAGGATGCCAGTCCCCTACCTAGGCGCTGCATTGAAATGGATTCTGCTGGATGTGTCTGGCTCCCCGGCTTCGGAGCGAGTTTGGAGACTCAGCTTCGTTCTGGGAAGCAGTGGCCACGAGGCCAGACGGAGTCGTGGAGCCGGCGGGACGCTTGCGCTGCTAACCGAAGGACAGGGAATCGTTGAAGCCACCTTGCTTTGGCCATGGGGCCGCGTTTGGTTTGGTGTCCTAGGGGCCATTATTATGTTCGCCGCCGCCGCCTGCTTTTCCGATGACCCGCGGCGGGGAGTGTTCTCCCTGCGCCGCAAGGCATGAAGTGACGTGGCCCCGTGCCTAGTTCACCAATGGAAGGCACTAGTCAGCCAGCATTTGAAGACGGGGAAGGTCGGATGCAGGCGGGAGCCTGTTCCCTGTACGTTAGCGTAGTGAGCGCTGCAGACTGATGGCTCAGTGGCTAATTGACTTCCAACAGGGTCCTCTGTATGTGTCAGCTGTTTGCGTAAACGCCACCTGATGAACCAAGCATGCCCTGGCCTCTGATAAGCCCCACAATCTCCCCCTCTGCCCCCCAACCGCCGTCAAGAGAGGTAGTGTAAACATAGTTCTGCAAAAAGCAGGTTTGCTGTATTCTCAGAAGAAAACAAGGCGTTGCCCCTTGCTGCCCTCCTGCCCGTGCTCGCAGGCTTCTAAAACCCGCTGTCTGCAAACTCTCCCGAGTCCGCTCTGCTTTGCTCGGGGCAAAGACTGGAGAAATCCATTCTGCAGGCTGGGCAGCGGGCGAGCCTGGAACGGTGCCTAAAAATGGCTTTTGACGAGATCCCCGTCGGCACTGGCCGGCCTCAGCGCGTGTACAGAAGCCAATTAAAAACGAGAGTCCGATCGATTTCACACGTGGACAGCAGCCTGCCTTCCCACCAGCCATCTGTTGGCAGCTGCCTGCGAGACAAGCCACCCGCTGACCATTCCGAACTCTCAGCCCCCGGGCTAGCTCCCTCGCTGCGCTGTCGGAGGAGAGGAATCCACAAGGACCCCCAGGACTGGGCTCTTGCTGCTGAGCTTGCTGCAGTCTCTGCTGCCTGTCCCGTGCGTTGAACCCTTCCAGCCCTGCTGCTAGTCCCGTGTTCTTCTGTCCTGCTCGTCTGGCTGCAGGCTCCGCTGGTGTCAGGGCTCCTTCTGTGCCGTGGGTCATTGGGCCGCCTGCTTACACATCAGACCACCTGCAGGCCCGTGCGCCTCCTGCTTCGCTGCCGAGTGCAGCGCGGGAGCCGTCCGCTGCTGCTGCGCTTACCTTGGGGTGCGAGCCTGCGGCTGGAACTCGCCTCGGCAGCCGTGGCTGGAAACAGCTGTTGAAGTTTGGTTTGGACTCTCCAGCTGTGCCAGAAACAAGCCACGCGAGAGTCTGCTGCCAGCTCAGCTCAGCGGATGCAAGTGAAAACAAACCAAAATGAGCATTTTTGAACGTCAGCGCCCCGGGGGCAGACTGGCTGCATGTCACACACGGCAGAGATCGACTGCTGCACATTTGGACACTCCTCAACTGCACTGTCCAAAATAGAAACACTGACTTCAGGCTTCCCCTTGATCTCATACAATCTATGGGAGAGTCGGTTCCTTTACAACTGGGAATACACGTGAGACTCTCCTAAACTCACCAGGTAGCGCTAGCCCAGGGGAGATATTTTTACATGTTTCCTTATGGTCTAGGGATGGAAATCCCGGTTAATCTGGTCTCCGGTTACATGTGACCCTAACGTGTAATCGGTTAACTGACTCAGCAGGATCCCGCCACTCCAGCCCCCCAGTCTGTGGGGCTCCTGGTCCCTGCACTGGGGCCGGCTCTGCCAGCTCTTGACTCCCAACCCCCGCCGCTAGCCATGCAGGGCTGGAGCAGCTCTCTGCCCATGGCTGGCTGGGTTAGCCGATGATGCTTACCAGGTACCTGGTTACCCATTCACATCCCTGCTGTGCTCTTCACAGAAACGCCCGTACCGCTGTTGGAGGTGGGTTCTCAGTGAAGCGGGAAGGGGTGCTGGTCCAAGCAGCAAAATGCAGGCGTGTGGAAGGGGGAAAGGATCCGTTTTGCGGCTGGTGGACACTGAGAGGCGGCAGGCCTGGTTCCGGCGCTCAGGAAGGGCGTGTCGGACGGGTGGGTTGGCTGGTGGCACACAGCTGCTCTTCTGTCAGCCATGAAAAGGAGAGAGGAATTGTGTGGAGCTCCAGAAAGGCCACAGGTCCAAATGGCTCTCTGGCTTCTGGAAACCGTAGGAGCAGCCCCGGCCCCCACCAAAAGGCAGCTCCTGCGCGTGTTGTTAGACAAGGAGCCAGAGGGAGCAGTGTGCGGTGCTTTGCTATACAGCGCTGGAGAGCCTGGCGCCTGCCAGACCCATGTGAAATAGGCTCCAGTGAATGGGCGTGAAATGCTGATCAGCCTGCAGTTAAACCGGGAAGGAGCGCGCTGCAGCGCGGAGCCAGTGGAGATGGCTGGGGTAGTCCTGCTTCCCGCAAGAAGGCCCTAGCGCGTCAGCTGCAGAACAGGTTTGCAGGGGCCCTGCGGTTACACCTTCGCTCCCGTAGCATTGGGGCGGTCTCTGTAACCGTGTGCAAGGCCTGCCCCCGCCGCAGCCTGGCAGCCTCCGATCTCAGCGGGCCCAGGAGCGAGGGACCAGCTGTTACCCCGTTTTATAGAGAGAGGGTGCCAGGGCTGCTGGGCCCTGCCTGTGGGTCAGGAGATGGCTGGGAGGGCGGGACGCTGGCCGGGATCTGCTTGGCCATGCAGAGCCCTCCTGGCACAGTCCCTCGATCCCCCCCGCCCGAGGACGAACTGGAGGTGTGGTGGGCAGGGAGGGAAAGGGATGTCAGCTGCCGGGGGCCGCAGGGTGCGTCCGTGGTGCACGGGGGCCGCAGGGTGCGTCCGTGGGGTGCTCAGGGTTGTCGGAGTGCCGTGGGGCAGCTGCTCCCTTGCCAGTAGTACGAGTTACCATGTTTTTGCCCTGGGTTCGCTGGCTGGCCGCGAGCGCTGTCGGCCCAGCGCTGCTCCTTCGTGGCAAGCGGCTTTCTCCTGCGCCATGCTGGGCTCAGGCCTGGATGGGCCGGTGGCAGCTCTGGGCACGGCTGCGTCCTGTACGCGTTCATCCCCGGCCCCCGCGTGCACACCCCAACTACGGGCCAGGTCGTCGTGCGTTGGGTAGGACTTGGGGGATTCTCTGGGCTCTCCGGGCTCTTTGGTTCCTTCCCTGCCGTGCTCAACGGCTCCTCTGAAGGGAAGGCGGTGACCGGTGCCATCTGCTGCTGTGGGCAGGAACGGCGCGCGGGCGCTTGGCTCACGCCGTAGGCGGGCGTGGTCCTGAGCCGGCGGGTGCCCCGCTGGCTGTGATGGGCCCTTGGGTGAAACGGGCAGGCCCTAGCAGGAGTTGGAAATGGGGCTCTCGTGCAGTCTGGAGCCATCGCCTTGCTCCAGCTGGGCAGGGCTAAATTGGCCTTTTTGCCACGTTCCCTGCTCCCTTCCGGCAGCCCCGCCTTCCCCTCAGGCGCCCGTGTCGCAGTGCGGTGCCGCGCCGTCGCTGGCCTGCCACCCGCTGCCTAACGGAGGGAGGGGCGCTGGTGTGGGCAGCATTGCCGACGTGACCCTGTCAGGGGCCTGCGGCCGGCTCCAGCCCTGCGCGTGGCCTGTGGCAGGCAGGCGGCGAGGGGTGGAGGTGGGAGGGGCGGCACGGACCCCGTTTGGCTGCCCCCGTCAGTCGAGGAAGCTGGACGCCCGCGTCTGCGTGACTCCCGTCGCTGGCCTGCGCTCTCTGGCTGTGCGTGGGGGAGGGCAGCGGCGTGGCCTCGGCAGTGTTTGGGGCGACTCACGAGTCCCGTCGGGGGAGCCCCTCGGCCTCCAGGCCTGGCTCCTAGCGGGAAATGAGCAGCGCGGCCCAGCGCCCTGGTTCTGTGCGGCGCGAGGAGCCGGGCGCGTTGCCCGGGAGGCGGCGTGGCCTGCGGGAAGGCGCGTGTCCGCTGGGCTGGTCACAGCCGAGCGCGTCTCCCTGCGCGCTACCAGGCGCGTGGCGGGCTCCGTGTGCGGGCGCCGCGGGAAAGCCCTGGCGCTCATGGTGCTGGCTTGCGCTGGGTCGGGCTGTGCTGCGTGGCCAGGGCTCGTTAAGTTGCCACTGTCCCGTTATCCCCCGTGGGGGGCGTGTGGCCGACGCCTTCGGGAAGCGGCTGTTGTGAGGGGTGAGCGCTCACCCCTTGAGTTGAGCAGAGCACTTACAGCAGGCGCGTCATGCTGCCAGGCGCCGGAGTGCTTTGCTGGGGGGCTCCCAGGCTGAGGGGCGCAGGGGCGGCTCACGCTGAGCATCGCTGCCAGGTCTTGCTGCCGCGCGGGCTGCACTGCATTTGCCTCGCGCGTGTCGGGTTACTAAGCCGCCTGCTCCAATGGAAATTGTCTCGCTGCAGGTGCTGATGGCAGACGACTACTCTGACCCCTTTGACGCCAAGAGTGAGCTGAGCCAGGCCGGGAAGGGGGAGAACGCCGGCTACATGGAGCCCTACGAAGCCCAGCGGATCATGAGTGGTAAGAGCCGGGCCCCAGGCAGGCGGCGGGGAGGTCGCACACGAGTGCTGAGCCCTGGCGCGCCCCTTGTGTAGCGCGTCCGAGCACATGGGGCCTGCGTTTCGGCCGCGCGGCGGAAAGGTGCAGGCCGGCGCTTGCAGGGAGCTCAGGCCGTGTGGTCGGAGCCGTGACTTCCCCGTTCGGGTAGGCCAGTGTGGAGGGCGGTCTGGAACCGGCTTGCATCAGCACGTTTACAGGCCGGTGCCCGCTGGGGCCCTGAGGCGCTGACCAGGAAGCCTCACTCGTAACGGGGGCGCGTCCCGGGAGACCAGTGGGGGCAGAGGGCTGCTCCCGCCCCGCGGGGCCCACGGCAGAGCAGAGCAGCCACTGTCCGTGGCGGGGGCGCCCCTCCCCTTGAATTGGTTAAGCGTTAACGTGGGGCAAGGGCCAGCGGCCGCACTGTTGGCAGGGCAGAGGCCAGCGATGGCCACGGGGGGACCGGGCTCTGGCGGGCAGCGTGTCCCTGGCTAACCAGTGCAGCCCTCCTGTGCCTGGTCTCGCGCGCCGATTCACAGCAGGGCAGCGTTGCCCTGGTGGGACCAATGCTCCTTGAGGTCCAGGAGCACAAATTCCACATGGGGCCGGCGCTGGCGGGGGGGAAATGTGTGTCCCGTGAGATTCGGCTAATCGGATGCCTACGTGGCTGGGAATCCCTGCGTTAGCAGCTGCTGGCTGCGTGCCGAGGGCGCGGGGGCCTGCCTGGTGGGGGGCTGCCGTGGCCAGGGGTTCGGTGGGGAGGCACCGACAGGCCCTTCGGCTCCGGCGGGGCAGGCTTTAATTCCGATCCAAGCTGCTCTCGCACGGGGACCCACAGGTGCTGCTGAGCTGCGGTCTGGGGCGGGGAGTCGCCGTTCCTACACCCGTGTGGCAAGGGCCCGGTCCAGTGCCAGGCGGCCGGTGGGGCCCTGGGTTAAGTCCAAGCACAACTGGAACATGCGGGGAGATGCAGCCGCCGGAGAATGCAGAGCCGTGTGCCACGGCCATGCCTGAGGACAGCGCCTGAACCACCACGCTAGGGATTGCCGTGGTTCCAGGGCTCCCCCGCTAAGCCGCTGACATCCCTCGCGCGGTGCCGGCAGGCCCGTCCTGCGCCTCTGTCCGGGGCAAGGCTGCTGTTCAGCGCGCTGCAGGGGTCTCGGCAGGCGGCCGGCTCACCCGAGTGGGTGATGCTTCCCGGTAACCGGCTACCCAGCCCCCACCCGGGACTCAGAGTTTAACGGGTTAACACTTCAACCGGGATTTTACAGCCCTGTTGGAAACAGCTCCCAGCGTCCCTTGCCCCGAGCAGCGGGAGAACGGTTTGCCCTTTGGGGACGGTGACGTGGGCCATGTCCCCGACCCGCAGCTGGGCGTCAGACAAGCGCGTTTGCCTTCCACTTCTGGGTTGTTGGCGAGCACGTCAGTCGCAACTGAGACAGGGATCCTTAGCAGCCGCTAGCCTGCCTGATCCTAAACCCGGCTCTCCTCTGGTTCAGTGCTTGCTTTCCCGACAGCATCCCAAAGGGCTCAGGCTTCCTGCTAGCTAGGGAGGTGCCCAGGTAACCGGCTTACCCAGGAGCAGCCCGCCATGGGCAGAGGCTGCTCCAGCCCCCGGGACGACTGGCTTCCAGCCCATGCAGGCCCCCAGGCTGGAAGCCGGCAGCCCGGGGCTGGGGGCCACTCCAGCCTGGGCGGGGGCCTCTCCAGCCCACCTGCCCCTGTGTTCGTTGTGTATTGTCTAAGCGTATGCGGGGTAGGCAGCAGCCCCGTGTGCGGGGTAGGCAGCAGCCCCGCCGTCCCGGTGGCGGTGAGACCCCGGTTTGCAAGCACCGCCGAGAGGCTGGCATGCTGACGTGTGGCGAGAGAGGGACCTGATGTTTTCCATGGCAAGTTGTTGCTAGTTTTGAAAACACTCCTTTGCTGAAGTGTTGCTCCCTTCCCCTTGTCGTTCGGGCTTCCTAGAGCTACACTGCGCTGGTGTTTCAACTCCAGACTGTCCTCTCTGCTGATACCTCGGACGGGAGCCACCTGTCAGACTTGAAAGGAAACCGAGTTCCTGCCTTCATGCAGGAGGGCTGTTCTCCGCCGTGCAACGCTTAGCTGGGGCCGTGCTTGTGCAATTAGCCGCTCTTCGTCCTGGCCAATCCCCATTTTCTCTGCTAGTGTCGCACGATGCATTTTGGCTGCTTGTGAAAACATTTCACGGGAACGTTCATCTGAGATTCCAACCAACAATTGGGCCTTTGTCCCTTCCGGCTGCAGGCACTGCCTGGGTGGGACGACTGAATTGGCTGGATTTGGTGTATCAGGTGTGACTGTGTGACGACGCGTTGGGGTCCCCTGACTCCTGCACCCCCGTAATGGCACGAACAGACTCCACCAGCCCGTAGAATGGAGGGAGTTTATTCCTTCTCCAGGATACAGCACAGCACAGCACCGATGTAATCTGGTTACAGGGCAGGTCTAGGATGCCTCAGCCCCCCTTGAGATGGGGGGAGACTGGGCCCCTAAATCCCAGCCCCTGGCTTAGGCTGGTTCCTCCATGATCCCAGACAGAAACTAACCTAACTCTTCCAGCCCTGCCCCCAGCCAGGGCAGCATTCCCCTTCCTTTGTTTCTCTCCTTGGGGGTAGCTGGTCAGACAGGTTGAGAGACCCTCTTTGCATAATGACTCATCCTTCTGGGCTGTGGTACCGATGGCAGCCATTGGGGATTACCACAGAGCCAGCATAGGAACCAGCCAGATACCCCCACTACGTCACAGTTCTCCCCTCCGAGAGCGAACTGAGCAGGGTCACTCCGCCGTGACCTAGGGAAGTTCGGGTCCTCTGCGTGGGAACCCGCCTGGGGACATGGGTGCTCCTTGACTCGGGCCGGCCGTGGCAAGGCCCCACATGAACTGGCTTCCTCTGTCCACTCGCCGCATCGCTCCAGGGCGACTGGCACAGGCCTGTCCTCTGTGGTCGCACTCCACCCTTCCGCTGGCCTTGATCTCTGGCCAGGGTCTCTCGGCCGGGCCATGAGCCCAGCGAGCCTTCTCTGACAGCCAGGGCGGCCTCCACCCCGACGCTCCATCCCGGGAGGTCTTCCTCCCATAACTCTCAGCAAGCCCAGAGGCTCCTCTATACAGGGTAGGGGCCCTGAGCAGCTTTCTCCGTCTTGGGCCTTCCCGCCTCTGGCAGGAGTCGCAGGACCGCCGCAGTACGCTGCACGGCTGCGAATATTCCCGGCCAGTAGAAGTGTTGGAGCAGCCTCAGCCGGGTGCTCCGGATCCTCGGTGGCCCGCAAAGGGGCGTTATGGGCCAAATACAGCAGCTTGAGGTGATACTTTTGGGGGACGACCAGCTGCCGCTGGACCCCCCATGCCCTCACCTTCCTGGGGGGAAGCCATTCCCGGAACAGGAATCCCCGCTCCCACAGGAATCTCTCCTGGCCTCCTCTCCCCAGGGGCTGAGCTGCACGGAGGCCAGCCTGGTCCTCAGCCTCTGCAAGGAGGGGTCTGCCTGCACCTCAGCCTGGAATTCAGCCGCTGGGGCAGGGATCGACCTGTTCCCCACCTTTGCCTAGGTCCGGGTCCCGCTGGCTGGACCCCGTGTCCACGGTGATGGGACCCTGGGGACCCTGCCAGGAGTCCTTCCCTGGATCCAGGTTGCCAGCCCCTCGCTGGCTCTGGCTCCGGGCGGTGACTAGAGCCCGCTGGGATTCATGGGGCCACTCCTCCAGGTCATTCCCCATCAGCACCTCGGTGGGCAAGTGCGGGTGCACCCCCACTTCCTTGAGACCTTCCTTGGCCCCCCATTTCAGATGCACCCTGGCTACGGGCACCTTAAACGGGGACCCGTCTATGCCCTTCAGGGTCAGCTGCGTGTGGGGTAGTATCCGGTCTGGGGCCACTATGTCAGATCGGGCCAGCGTCACCTCCGCCCCCGTGTCCCAGAAACCCGTCACCTTCCTACCATCCACCTCCAGGGGTATGAGGCACTCGCTCCGCAGGGGCCGCCCTGCCCCCACCCGGTACACGGAGAAATCCGCCTCCCGAGGGTCAGACCTCCCAGGGGGGGTGCACTGAGCATCCTTCCCCCCACTCTGAGCTGAGGTTTGCCTGCCAGCCCCTGCCTCTGGGGCAGCCTGCCCTTCCTCCAGCCCCAGCCAGTTAACCCTGGAAAGTCCCAGGTCATGGGACCTGGTGCACTGAGCCCTCTTGTGGCCTTTTGCCCACAGCGATGGCAAGTTAGGCTTTGGGCTGTCTCTGTCCAGGCCCTGGCTGGTTCTCTGGGGCACAGACGACCTGTTCCTTGGGCTCGCCTCGTAGTTGACTCCTCCGTCGCTCAGCCGACATCCGGTCTCTGTGCGATTCCCTTTCTCTCCGGGACTCCCATTCACACCCGGACCGGCTCTCCGTGAACTCATCTGCCAGTCTCCCGGCCTCCTGGGGGTCTCTGGTCTTCGGTCCTGAGCCACAGCCTCAATCTGGGTGGGCATGCTTCATAGAACTGCTCCATCATGAACAGCTTGAGCAGCCCTCTGCAGTCTGGGCTCCGACTCCAGACACCCACTTGCGGCAGTATTGCGCCAGGCGGGAGGCCAGGTCCACATAGGTCTCCCCGTGGCTCCTTCTGCACCTCCCGAACTTCTTCCTGTACATCTCGGGTCAGCCCGAACTTGTGCAGCAGGGCCTCCTTGACTCGGTTGTAATCCCCTGGCTGTAGGTCCTCCAGCTGATTGAGCACCCCGGCAGCTTCCTGGTTCAGTGCGGGATGAGCTCCTGCAGCCAGTCAGCTGGGGGACCTGCAGTCCACAGGCCCTCTCAAAGGAGCTGAGGAACCCGTCTATGTCGCCCATGTCCTTCAATTGGGCCACCACGAGCTTCTCCAAGCGCCTGGCCGCCCTGGGCCCTTGGGGCCCGCTCGCACTTGGCGCAGCCGGGCCCCGCCACTTCTCCGCTCTGCCATGGCCAGCTCATGCTGCCGCTGCTCTCACGGTCCTGGACTTCCACCCTTCATCTGCAGCTGGATTTCTAGCCGCCGCAGCCCGCGAGGGTTGGACCTCCCCTCGGCGGACTACGGCTTGCAGTGCTCCCTGGGAGGCAGTCCGGTCTCTTCGGCGGCCTCCAGCACTCCGCCCCTCTCCGAGCCTGACACGCCCCAGTGGGGTCTGGCTGCTCCCCACGGGACAGGATCCCAGCCCTGTGGCTGGGCATTCTCTTCCAGCCGGGCAATCAGCTGGGCCTTGCTGCGCCCGCACAGGCAAGCCCTCTCTCTGCACAGCTTCACCAGCTCTGCCTTCAGGAATTGGGTGTAGGCCATCTCCCGCTGGTCCTCGGTGCAGACTCACCAGTCTAGTGCTGCTGCGCCCACGATTCTCAGGAACCGCTCGCCTGTTTCCAGCACGCCTGGTTCCACGGCTCTTGCTTCTACTGCACCTTGTCGCCGCCGCTGGATGCTCCATCCACGGGTGCAGTGCATCCCACTCCTGACACCAGTGTGACGACGCTGGGGTCCCCTGACTCCTGCACCCCTGCACGGCAATGGCACGAACAGACTCCACCAGCCCGTAGAATGGAGGGAGTTTATTCCTTCTCCAGGATACAGCACAGCACAGCACAGCACCGATGTAATCTGGTTACAGGGCAGGTCTAGGATGCCTCAGCCCCCCTTGAGATGGGGGAGACTGGGCCCCTAAATCCCAGCCCCTGGCTTAGGCTGGTTCCTCCATGATCCCAGACAGAAACTAACTCACTCTTCCAGCCCTGCCCCCAGCCAGGGCAGCATTCCCCTTCCTTTGTTTCTCTCCCTGGGGGGTAGCTGGTCAGACAGGTTGAGAGACCCTCTTTGCATAATGACTCATCCTTCTGGGCTGTGGTACCGATGGCAGCCATTGGGGATTACCACAGAGCCAGCATAGGAACTAGCCAGATACCCCCACTACGTCACAGACTGCACGCCTGCCATCGCCAGGGATAAACGACCGGTTTGGAAAAGCCCAGCCTTGTCTCCCTTGGTCCTTGTGCAAGGAGCCGGCTGTCTGTCGCCTCCCCCCAGCTGGGGGGACAGCAGTGCCAGAAACCACTGGCCTGGAGGCTTCCCCACTGCTCCCATTGGCCGGAATCGCAGCCAGTGAGAGCAGTGGTGGGGGGAAAGCGCCACCCATCCCTCTTGTAGACCCTGCCCCCCATCCCCCAGGCACTCCTCCTCCCAGCCCAAACTAGCTGGGGGAGAAAGGAAAACTTGCACCCTGCAGCTGGGCTGAGAAGCCTTTTGAAGTTTTCGGTATTTTTCCTCCCTGACTCTGCCCGAGCATTCTTGCTGTTGTATCTTCCTGTTTGTTGTTCTCTCCATCTTCTTTCCTTCCTCCGCCCCCCACATTAGTTCTCTGTTCTCACCCACCCTGGCTGTTCTGCTCCGCTAGGCGAGGGTTTGCTAGAAAGGGACAGCTGGGAGCATCCTGATCTCTGACGCGCTAGCTAAGCCACCGCGCTCCAACGCTTTCGGTCAACGTTAGCTTTGCTGCCGGCTGGCTGCCTAACCACGCGCTGCTCTTTCCAAAACCATTCCAGGCCAGAAATGCCCCGATATGATGCCTCCCATCATGAAGCCAGATCCAGCTCTCTTCCTTCTCCAGCCAACTGATGTTAAGACCAAAGTATTTCATAGCCGGTTCTGAGCTGTCCAACGGCAATGCCTCTTACCCGCCTCCATGTGGGCACGCTGCTTGCCGGTACTTGTCTGCTGCAGTCTTACGAGAGCTCTTCGTCTTTTTTAAAATCCCCCTCGTTCCATTCTCTCTGCAAAACAGACCTGGCTACATCTGGAAAGGCGACGCCTTCGGGAAACTCCTCACGGAAGGCTTTCGAGAAGTCTCAAAGCCTTAGCGAAGCAAAAAGTCTGTGCCGGGATTGAACAGGATAAAATGCAGATGCCGCGGGTTTCAAGTACAGAACGACTACGCCGCTGCTTCGAATAGTGTCATTTTCGTGAGTGTGTCGTGGGGACGTGACCCAGGGCTGCCTTGCTAGGCGCCGTGTTTTGCTGTCTGGGCCGTGCCCAGCCGAGGGGGAACGTGGTGGATGGTCCGTGGCGCTTTGCGGGCGCGCTGCAGACGTCTGTGGCAGGACGGCGTGCGTGGAATGCAAAGCCACTCCCGCGTGTGTGTTGACATCGGCTGGAATTCGACAGCTGCTGCTCCCGTTGTTGTTAGACCATGATCCTGGCTAAGCTCTCAGCCCGCATCCGCTCTGTACCCGTGGGCAGCCTGCAGCCAGCCTGTGTGTAGGGCACGGAAGCACTGGCAAAGGCGGGCGGCTGCGTTTCACACCCCGCCCCTTGCAAGGTGCAGCGGCGGCAGCGTGTTAGTCCCACCTCTGCCTCCTGCCTTGGCTTCTGGTGCCCGGCTCCCCCATCACGTCTGCCGACCGGCAGCTTTGCAGCCAGCTCCGCCCCCGTGCTCTCTGAGCACCTCCTGCGGCCGGGCTCTCTGGCGCCTTCCTCGGGTCCAGCGCCGTCATGCGTGGCAGCAGGGGCTCCCGTTGGGCCGCAGCCTCCTGCGAGGGGCCGGCGACTGGGGCAGGGTCGGCGAAAGCGGCTGCCCCGCCGCGGCCGGAGACGCCGGAGGCGCGGGCGGTGCCTGGCGGGTGGTAAATGCCGTGCTGTGACCGTGAAGGCCTGCTGGCCGGAGGGTTTGTCTGGCCTTCTCGGGAAGAGCCCCCTCCGAGGGCGGTGAACCCCTGCCCTTCCCGTGCTGGTCCTGGGCTCCACCCGCGAACCCTCCGGCTTGTCCCCGCAAAGCCATGGGCAGCGAGTCGGGCGCTCGGGGGCGTCTGCGGCGCGCTCCATGGCTACCCGGAGCGGAGGCTGTGCCTACTCACGGGCGCTTCCTGGGAGGCCGGACTGGCAGTCCAGGGCGCAGGCTGAAAAGAGAGATTCCCCGGGGCAGCCTGCACGCCAGCCAGACCTGTAGCCTGTCTGTCCGTCTGCAGCGAGCGCTCCGGGGCCGTGGCGGGGAGTGAACGGGCCTCGCTGCGCTGCCAGCCTGCGACTTGACGGCCTTTTGCAGCCGCCTCAGCTACACTCCCCGCCCGCCGGGGCTCCCCTCCCAGGGGTTGTTCCATCGTGTCCTCTGGCACGAGCCGGGGCTGCAGAGGCGGGGAGCCGGCTGGCCGGGTGCTCCAGCTCCTCAGCCCGGGGGCGCTCGGCGTGTCGGCTGCTCCTAGGGGGTTGTCGCTGCTGGTGCTCCTGGGTGCTGCTAAATTGCATAGAAACAACTAGAACGACCTTAAAAAAGAAGGGGAGTGTGTGTGTCTGTCAGGCAACAGCAAACAACACAGGCTGCTGTCCCTTTCTTGTGTCCTGCTTTTCTTATCCAAAGAAGGCTCAGAAGCATGGGGAGCCCTGCGGTTTGTTGCCCGTGTCCTGGGGTTCATAGCCCCTCCGCTTTCTGCCTGCATGGGCAGACTCCATGTTGGCTAAACAGCTAGGGGGACATGGCAGGAGGCGCAGGCAGAGGGGAGCGTGGGGGGGACCTTGCAGGAGGCGAGGGCAGGGGGTGCGTGGGGGGGACATTGCAGGAGGCACAGGCAGAGGGGAGCGTGGGGGACCTTGCAGGAGGCGAGAGCAGGGGTGCGTGGGGACATTGCAGGAGGCACAGGCAGAGGGGAGCGTGGGGGACCTTGCAGGAGGCGAGAGCAGGGGTGCGTGGGGACATTGCAGGAGGCACAGGCAGAGGGGAGCGTGGGGGACCTTGCAGGAGGCGAGGGCAGAGGGTGCGTGGGGGGACATTGCAGGAGGCGCAGGCAGAGGGGTGCCTGGGGGGGGACCTTGCAGGAGGGGCAGGCAGAGGGGTGTGTGGGTACGGGGGGCGGGGCGGCTGAGGGCTTTTACTCTGTGTGTAAGTGGTTTTGCTTCCAGGAACACTTGTCTTGTCTCTACCATCAGGCTGACACTTTGGAGAAAGCCCTGCCTAAAAGATTCAGCACTTCAGCTGCTACTGCCTGGGAGCCTCAGTAGCCCCCAAGGGGTTTTCCAGCCAGTCGTGGGGACCGTGCACGGCACACGCCTGGGAACTGCAGCAGTGCAAAACAAGAGCAGATAAAACTCACTGGAATAAAATAAGAAACCTCCCAGCCCCTCCCCCCAACCCTCTGTCGAAATGCCGAAGAAACAACTCTTGCAAATGCCTTGTAGCGGTGGTTCATGCTGTGAAAAAGCTTGTGGTCCCGCTGTGGCGGGGGGGCTCCCCCCCCGTGGTCCCTCTGTGGCGGGGAGGTTCCCCCCTGGCTGGCACCTGATGAGCTGAGATCCCACCGAGGTGCCTGATCTGCCAGCCTGGATGCCCCTTACCTGGCAGGAACGCCTCCTGCAGCAAAGCCCACAGGGAGGGCTACTCTGGGAGCAGATGTCACTGGAGGGACTTGCCCCAGCAGCCAGGTTCCCACCCTGCCCCCTGCGCCACAAAGCCGAAGGTGTGTGGAATTGGCCTCCTCCAGCAGTGGGGAGCACGGTACGTTCCAGCTTCCCCCCTTGGCCGGTAGCAAGTAGGGGGCCTGGGCCGTGTCCTCCCCCAGACCCCAGCTGAAGAGCTGTAACGGGCGGATTTGGGCGGTAACCAGAGCAAAGCAGGTTCGCGGGGAAATACCAGATACGCTGCAGTGAAGACACTGGTAATGGAGGGTTTGAAGGAGAGCCCTGCCCAGGACAGAGGTGGCTTTTCTAGCCTGGGTGGTTTCCTTCCCGCCCCCCACGCTGGTTACCGTCCTTTTGCTGCCAGGCTGTTCCTGGTGTCTCTCTGGGGCGGGAGGCAGCTGAGGACAGCCCTTGTTTCCCTCCCACGCCGTGTGTAGGATTTCCTGTGGCTGGAGCAGCTCGGCCGCCCGAGGTGCATGGTGGTACCAGGAGCCCAGGTCCCCCGACTGCGGCGTCCAGGAGTCAGCGGGCCCAGCCGTTTTGCTGCTGCATGCAGGCGCCTGGGCTACTCCTTTTCTGTAGATCGGCCTTTCCTCTGGCCCCTTCCGGGAGCCCCCTGAGCCAAGTGCACAGCAGCATGAGCGCGTTCCCGGAGCAGGTGGGGTGCAGTGTCTGCTCGGTGGCCGGAGGGGCGGATTGGCAGGCCAGGGTGCTCTCTGAAACGCTGCCAGGAAGCGCTGGCTCAGCCGCACACAGCAGGACCCTGAGCGGAATGAATTTTTCTGACGTGACATTTTCTGGCCTGGCAGATCCCTGTGTGACTCAGACACAACTTCGAAGAGAGCGGCTGTTTAAGGAGACTCCGGGTAGAGCCCCGAGCTGCTCCAGAGGCTGACTCGCTGCCTTTTGTTCTGATGCCGTTACGCGCTGAAGGACAAAGCAGCTGGGCTGAGTCAGGCGCATTAAATACGAAAACAGTCTGAATTGGTTTTACCCAAGGCGACTGAACCCAACCCCCCCTCGTTCCAGACCAGGCTTGGTGTTAGCAAGTGTTCTGTAGGGAAGGGAGGCGTGCACGCAGCCCACTGCGGCGCTCACGCTGCGCACTAGTACCACGAGCCACCAGCGTCTGTCCGCCACGGCCTGTGTCGCAGATTGAAGCGGGGCCGTGGAACAAGCCCGCTTGGCGCTAGGCGCTGCGGACAAATGACGAAAAACGCGTCTCGGCGCATGCAGAGCCGCCTGGGTAAGGGCTGCTTGTGCCAAGTCACGCGGGTGTTTGCCCCCTTTCCCATGGCTCTGAGACTCCGCCCGCCCGCCCACGCCCTGCCGCGCTCCCCACGTGTGCCGGAGAGCGAGTGGCCGGAGAATGGATGGGAACTCTTAGAATCCCAGGGCTGGAAGAGACCCCAGGAGTCACTGAGTCCAGCCCCCTCCCAAGGCAGGGCCAACCCCAACTCAATCAGCCCAGCCAGGGCTGTGTCACGCTGAGACTTAAACACCTCTAGGGACGGAGACTCCACCCCCTCCCTAGGGAACCCAGCCCAGTGCTTCACCACCCGCCTAGGGAAATAGTTTTTCCTAATATCCAACCTAGACCCTCCCCCACTGCAACTTGAGCCCATTGCTCCTCGTTCTGCCATCTGTCACCACTGAGAACAGCCTCTCTCCAGCCTCTTTGGAACCTCCCTTCAGGAAGCTGAAGGCTGCTCTCAAATCCCCCCTCACTCTTCGCTTCTGCAGACTAAACAGACCCAACTCCCTCAGCCTCTCCTCGTAGGTCATGTGCTCCAGCCCCCTAATCATTTTGGTTGCCCTCCGCTGGACCCTCTCCAATGTGTCCACGTCCTTTTTGTAGTGGGGGGCCCAGAACTGGTCACAGTACTCCAGGGCTGTGTCTACACTGGCATGATTTTCCGGAAATGCTTTTAACGGAAAAGTTTTCCGTTAAAAGCATTTTCGGAACAGAGCGTCTAGATTGGCACGGACGCTTTTCTGCAAAAGCACTTTTGCGGAAAAGCGTCCGTGGCCAATCTAGACGCTGCTCAAAAAAGCCCCGATCGCCATTTTCGCGATCGGGCTTTTTTATGAAAACAAATCTCAGTTGTCTACACTGGCCCTTTTGAAAGTTTTGCGCAAAAGGGACTTTTGCCCGAACGGGAGCAGCATAGTATTTCCGCAAGAAGCACTGATTTCTTACAGCAGGAAGTCAGTGCTTTTGCGGAAATTCAAGCGGCCAGTGTAGACAGCTGGCCAGTTTTTCTGGAAAAGCGGCTGATTTTCCGGAAAAACTGGCCAGTCTAGACACAGCCCAGGTGTGGCCTCACCAGAGCTGAATAAAGGGGAATAATCACTTCTCTAGATCTGCTGGCAATGCTCCTCCTAATGCACCCTAATATGCCATTAGCCTTCTCAGCTACAAGGGCACATTGTTGACTCGTATCCAGCTTCTCATCCACTGTAATCCCCAGGGCCTTTTCTGCAGAACTGCTGCCTTGCCAGTCAGTCTATAGCCTGTAACAACGCTTGGGGTTCTTCCCTGTCCTGCTGCTCGTGGACAAGGGGCTTGAGAGCAGGGACAGGCCGCACAGTGGCGGAGGGTCCCTCTCCTGGCTCTCATTGGCTTGCTCAGGGAATTCTCCCCACCAGCCAGCTGCGCTCCCCTTGGCAGCCAAAAGAAACCAGTTTAGCTCCCATGGCCCGTCCTGGGGAGGGAAAGGACGTGGCACTAATTCCCCTCGCCATCCCCAGCCTACGACAGGCTGGGCTGGACAGCGATCGGCCCCGCCAGGGGCTGGAGTGCAGGAAGGGGCCTGAACAGAGGTGAGAAGCCGGGGGCAGGAGCCGGTGGCACTTCAGGGGCTGACAAAAGGATTAGGGCGTAAGTGACACGGGCTGGCGTGGGACGGCCGCGCTCGTCAAACCGGAGGGGCCATGGCTCATCTCCAGCCGCGTGGGAAGGGACCCGTGTCACGCGAGCCCTATGCCAGGGGGGCTGTTCAGACCTGGTTGCAGCTGCTCCGTTTGCATGTGAATTCCGGCTCGCGGCCCCGCGCTGCCGGCTGCTTTGGAAGCTCTCTGGCGGCGCGGGGCAGCTGGCCAGTGGGAAGCCGCGCTCCCCGGGGCTGGTGTGTGTTTTGCATACGGTTTGTGTGACTAGACCCTGCTCCTGCGGCGCTGTAGGTTAACCCTGTGCGGCTACAGGGACGCACAGGTGGCACTGAGGCAACGCATGAAGCACTAGGGGAAAGACTGTACGGGGGGGGGGGGGCCGTGAGCGTGGGGGCCTTGGCTGGTACCCAGCCGCCTCGCAAGCTGCCCGCCATATGTGGGAGCCGTAGGGGAGGGGCGCGGGTGCAGCACAGGAGAAGCAGCTGCCTGGGACTCTGCCCAGCCCCAGAACTGGGAGCAACTTTCAGTGCCCAGGCTCATCCCCTGGCCCTGGGGCAGCCTCTCCCAGGCCGTGTTCCCTCTAATGTCTTCCAGCCGTGTGCGGAAGACATTTTATGTGCGCCGCAGCATGTGCAGCTGTGCACCACCTGTAGGAACACCAGCCTCGTCGGGGTGGCATTGGAATCTCTCCGCAGAGGAGCGGTGGGAAGGGAGAGCCCCCGTAGGGCGCTTGTGCAGGATGCTGCCGGGGGAGCGTCGCGCTCGCAGAGGCTGCCTCCCTGCCCCAGGGGCCTGGATTTGCATGGCAGCCTCAGAGTCCCCGGCTGCTCCCGTTGGCTCCCCGCAGGCGCAGGAACGAGTCAGCGCGTGCCCAGCAGGGGGCTCTGCTTGCGTCCAGGGGCGTGAGCAGTTAACGCTCCGTGGAGCTGGACGTGACCCCCGGCCCGCCCATGTGGGACGTGGCTTTGAGGCGTGGAAGGAAACGGGTCAGGGATTTGAGCCACGTGCTCTGGCGCCTAGTCTGCACAGCTGAAAAAGAAACTCGAGTGTCCGCCAAGCCAGCGGGAGCAACCTTCAGGCCACGTGCAGCCCACAGGCTCCGGGTGCAGCCCCGGGGCACCGTGGCTACTGCTGCCCACGTGTGGGGTCGCCAGATTCCACTGCTTCCCGTCCACAGAGGTTTCTCCTACCGGCATTACTGAAGTGACAGGCACGTAGGGCCGGGGCCTGTGACGTGGGGGCGGGCTGATCGTACACCACACTGGCTGTGGGAGCTAGGCACTCCCTCCGCAGCCAATCACAGCGCTGCCACGGTCCCGTGGGCACCGCCCCCAGGTTGTAGGCACACGAGCATGGCTGCCGTGGCTTGCATGGGGCTCCCAGCTTTTGAGGAATTGCTGCTGCTGAAGTAGCGCGGAGGGAGGCAAATGGTTGGGCTGAGCAGCACCCACACACGCCGTGCACCTCGATTTCTGGTGGGGGACTTCCATTTTTCAGCCTTTTCCCAAAGGAGGCCCAGCCATGCTCTGCGTGCCAGACTGTGTCCGTCTTGGAGGGGTTTCTAGAACAGATTTCCTTGCTTCAAAGGACACGCTGGCTGCTCTGGCCCAGGCCGGCTGCCGGAGACAGCGTGAACTCTTAAAGTATTAGCAGGAATCTGCAGACACGTTCAGGGACTGCACAGCTGGCTCCGTGGCCCCAGGCCGGGGCGGGACACGCTTGGCTCAGCAGCCTGGTTGCTCTGGTAGGAGGGAGGTGCACCAAGGCTGAGCTTTGGGGATGGCGCCAAAGTGGAAATCGGCCATGGGGCTCTGCGCAGCGAGGGTGCAAACATCCCCTGAAGCCCAGGGATCGCTAGACTGAGCCCAAGCCAACGGACCGGGGTGTGTGTGAGACTAGCAGTGTGGGTGTCGGCGTGGGCCCGGAGACCTCGCCTCTCTCGGGGTTTCCGGGCCCAGGCTCCCGCGGCGCCTGTAGCGTGGCTGGGCTCTGTGGCTGCTGCCGTGGTTGTGGGGCTTGGGGGCGGTGTGCTGGGCTTTGCCGAGTAGATGTCCTGGTTGCCGTTCGAATTCTGCGTGCGCCTGCCCGAGGGGGAGTCCGCGTTGGGGTATCGCCTGGCGTGGCTCCAGCCGGAGCACGGGCGAGTCTCCGGGCGAGCCGGGGGGCGGAGTCACGACGCAGTGGGCTGCAGCTGGGTCTGGGGAGTGGGCAGCAGGCGGAGCGTCGCCAGCCGCTCTGAAACCAGACCCCTCCCGCCCAGAAGGGCTCCTGCCCCCTCCCGTGCTGGCTCGGGGGAGGGCCGGCCGCAGGTTGGGGGTAGCTGCCCCGCTGGCCTTCTGGAGAGGGACAGTCGGCAGGGCCGCACCCGAGCGGTGGGGGCGGGTAGAAGGCCTCCCCTAGCGCTTGCTAAGGGAAAGGCGGCTGGGGGGAGAACGTGGAACAAGCGCCCACCTTCAGGCCACGGCCACACGCGGGAATTGCCCTCCTGCTTCCACAGCTCAGAGCTGGGGGGGCAAAGTCTGCAGGGACCGTGCCCCCCCCAGTGGCTGGCGCTGCCCAGCGAGCACCCGAGGCTGGCTCACACCAAACGGAGCAGGAAGCAGCTCGGGATGGGTGATGTGACCCAGAAAGCGCCCCCTCCCCCCCCACTGAGCTGGGCCCCTAGTCAGGAGGGCCCAGCTCCGAGCAAGGCCTCAGGTGGAAGGGGCGGGGCTGGGGGGCGCCACAGCGATTTGAGGGGCTTGGGCTGTTGCTGCGGTAATGGCATTGGGGTTGGGGCCCGGCCCTTTCGAATGCTCAGGCCCCAGGGCAGTTGGGCCCGTTGCTCCCCGTCGGCCGGCCTGCGCCCTCTCCCTGGTTCACACCTAGCCTGGGCTGGGCGCAAGTTCCAAGCAGGTGCCCGGCACAAACCCAAGCCCGTCTCGCGCCCTCCCGCGGAAGAGGTGCTGGAGCCGCCTTCGCCGGAAGGAGCCGCAGCGCATCGCAGAGTATTGCCAGCTGGCAGCGCAGTCACCAGGCAGCCGACTCCCTTCCCAGCAGCCCCCCCAGGGCCAGGCCGGCGTCTGTCCTCGGGTTTGGGCGTGGAAGCCGGGGGACAGCGAATAGCTGCCAAGGAATGTTAGCCTGGGTCCTGGCGACGTAGCTCCTCCTAGGCGTGTCTCATGCCCGCCGAGAGCGCCTGTTTCCCTGCTTTGTTAGCCGCCCCAGAGCCCTAAACAGCAGCCGGGCGCTTTACTGCTCAGGGCCTTGTGCCTGGGAGCGTTTGGAGTCCCACAAGTTGGCTCCCCGGGCGGTTGGGAAAGCAGCTGGCGAGCTGCAGACGAGCCGATCGAGTGGCGCTGGAAAGGGTGCGCTAATGCGGGGCCCGGTGGCAGGAAACGGATGGGTCTGTGTGGTGTTCGCACAGCCGAGCCATTTGGGTCAGGGCGCTTGAGAATCTGACACAGCTGTTGAGTCGGAGCAGATTTGTCAAGCCACAGCTGATCAGTCTGCTGGTTAATGTGTCTGTTCATCGCCCCTTCCCTCTCGTCTCAGTGATGCGTGCCAAAGCGGCTGTGTGCTGCCTGGCTGAGACAGCAGTGTCTCAGGCAGGCACTTCCACCAGGAATGTTTGGGGGTCTCAGTATATACACCAGGGCTGTTGATTAATCGCCGTTAACTCATGTGATTAACTCAATTAATTGTGATTAAAATTGTGATTAATTGCACTGATAACAATAGAATACCAATTGAATTAATTAAATATTTTTGGATCTCTTTCTACATTTTCAAATCTATTCATTTCAGTTACAACATAGAATACAAACGATGTACACTACTCATTTTTATATTTGAATAAAGTATAATTCATCTTTTACATGTACTGTAGTATAATTTTTGTCTTGAAAGGGCAACTTACAAGTGTAGATTTTATTTTTTTTGGTTACATAACCTCACTCAACAAAACAATCCGAATCTTCAGAGCCTATAAGTCCACTCAGTCCTACTTCTTGTTCAGACAATTGGTAGGACAAACAATTTATGGGAGATAACGCTGCCTGCTTCTTATGTACAATGTCACCTGAAAGGGAGAATAGGTGTTCACGTGGGACACTTGCTGCCCGTATTGCAAGATATTTGGGCTAGATGTGCTAAATATTCATATGCCCCTTTATGCATTAGCCACTGTTCCAGAGGACATGCTTCCATGCTGATGGCACTCATTAAAAAAACCCGCATTACTTAAATAGATTATTGAACGAGGGGGGGGAGATGGGGGGAGAGAATTGCAAGTATCCATCTCCGCTTTACACTTGTTCTGCCGTATACTTTGTGCCATCGCAGTCTCAGATGATATCTCAGCGCAGGTTCGTTTTCAGAGCACTCTTGCTGCAGATTTGACAGTACACAAAGCAGGTGCCAGTGTGAGATTTGTGAAGACCCCTACGGCGCTCAGCCCAAGGGTTAAGTGCCTTCCAACATCTGAGAGGGACGAGCTGTGGCGCAGCTTTCAACACTCCGATGCAGGAACTACAGAACCCGAGTCACGGAAAAAGAAAACCCACCTTCAGCTGGTGGCATCTGACTCATGATGATGAAAATAAACATGGATGTTTAAATTGTTATCAGACAAGATCCAGGATCGGCATGGAGGCACGTCCTCGGGAGTGGCGTTTGAAGCATGCAGGCACACCTCAGTCTGCATGCACAACTACAACAGTGCCACGTGAACACCTGTGCGAGAGCCTCACTAGTGACTGGGTAGCCCTGTTTGAACCGGACAAAGTCTGTAACCAGCCAAGAGGGCGTTGCTACTGCCCATGATCCCGGTGTCGGAGCCTCTTCCATGTAAGATCAGGAGCAATAGTGTAAAATCCAGAGCTACAGGGAAGTGGTGAGTCTCTCATTTCTCTCCCTTACCACAGGAAACGGTTCTGCTTTGGGTAGGGTTTGTCTTGCAATTGTATTTGCTCGTGTTGAGCTTTAGGGGCTGCCTTGTTCCAGGGCTGGGCTGGCTGGGTTTGGAGCAGAAGGGCCCGTGTCATTCGCGGGGTGTACAGCCCTGTTGAGCAGTGACCTGGTTAAACGGTAAGTTTCAGTGAGTACGTGGGATCCCGTGTCACCGTGCGCTGTCTGAGAAGGCAAGCTCTGCAGGGTTTCCGAGGGGCAGCCAGAGTTTGCCTTGGTCTTCTCTGGAAGCTTGGTTTGTTCTGGGACCCTTTTGGCTGAGAGCGCGCTCTGTCCTCAGCTCTCGCACGCCTCGCGCTGGGCTTTGGGCTGTGTGCTGTGTGCTGTGCTCGGGCCCAGAGGAGCGCAGCCGCCTCGGTGGTTCAGAGTCGCAAATTTGGCCTTTGGAGCAGCTCTTTGGCTCACGGTGCTCTGTTGGCTGTACCTTGCTGTCGGGTGGCCCGCCTGCTCATGCTGCGGCTTGTTCTTGTGTGTTCCCCATTCGCTAGCCGGGCCACAGGTGGCAAGGCACCTAGCCGCTTGTTCTCTCCCCCTAGCCCCTGTTTGGGTATGTGTGCGTCGTCCCCCTCCCCAAAGGCCCCATCGGGTATGTGTGCACCCCCCCAAAGGCCCCATTGGGGGTGTATGTGCGTTTCCCTCCCTCCCCAAAGGCCCCATCGGGGGTGTACGTGTGTTCCCCCTCTCCAAAGGCCCCATTGGGTATTTGTGTGCGTCCCACACACACCCCAAAAGGCCCCACTGGGTATGCATGTTCCTTCTGTGTTGGCGCTCTCAGCGCCTGTGTCGAGCGGTGGCAGTAACACCGATGGAACAGGTCGATCGGCACAGGTGTCGGCGCGCTCGGTCCTGGCAGGTCCGTCCTTTGATGCATCCCAAGTCCAGACGGGATATTTTTAAGGCCTCGAGATGCATTAAAGGCTCGACAGGATGTTTATTGCACCTCTGCACTCGCTGCAGACGCTGGTTCTTGGAGAACAGCACCGTCGGCTGTCTGCGGGGTTCCTTTCCGGGCACTGTATCCCTCGTGCAGATATTCAGATGAGTCACTGAACTGTCTTTAACCTGCACGTCGCCGAGTTAGAGATGGGAGGTGAGACGTCTCCTTGACGTGTGCTCCAGTCAGACGCAAGCTGGGAATGCTGCCAAGGGTTTTAATTCATGTCTGGCAGCAGCGTGCCAGGCTGGATTGAGCTATAGCCAGTTACTGGATGGAAATACTTGGCTGGTGGAGACAGGAGGCAATTTCACTTCTCCCCCACTGGGAAGGAAGGTGTTAAGTTTGGGGGTGGGGCTGCACTCTTTGCTCTGATCCTTTGCAGTTTCCAGAGCTCTCCTGTTCAGCGTGGGTTGGGCTGTGTAGATGGGGCTGAGCAATACTGAGCTGTATTTCAGTTGGGTCGGGAGCTGGTTAGCTTTGTTAGAATCGACTGCGTTGCCTTTGGGAGGAGGAGGAAAAGTGTGCCGGTCAGACTTGCTCTCGGAAGGCGCAGCGCAGAACCAAACACCACGTCTCTGTCTCCGTCTCCTTTAGAGAACATTACTTCGGTGTTCGCAGGGTTCCTTCTGCCGCCCTATTGCACGCCAAAGGGATTCCCACGAGTAAGAGGGTACCACGGGAATACAGGGCATCCCCACTGCAAGTCGCGCCGGTGTACATCCGTTCCACACTAAAGTTGTTGATGCTTGTAGGAACAGATGCGTTATAAGTACTCCCATTCCCCGCTCTTAAGTTGCAAAAAAAATAAAAATAAAAATAAAAAAAATTACTGCAAATGGAAAAAATGCCCCACTTTAAGTTGTAAAAGCAGCGAGGAGTCCTGTGGCACCTTATAGACTAACGGAAGTGTTGGAGCATAAGCTTTCGTGGGCAAAGACCCACTTCGTCAGATGCATGTAGTGGAAATTTCACTACATGCATCTGACAAAGTGAGTCTTTGCAACTATGCTCCAACACTGTTATCTATAAGCTAACACGGCTACCCCTCTGATACTCGACACCATGCAAGGCGCTTTAAGTTGTGTCGCTGAAGTCCCAAGTTTTTTGAAACGTACCTTGGACTTGGAGCGGGGGCGGCCTGGACTGCAAATCCTTCAGCAATGTTGTTTAGTTATTTAGGCTACTGAAACGTTAAGAGCAGTTTAGTGCTGCAGCCGTTTCCTGCTTCTCCTGGTGGCTGTTGGTATTGTAGGCAGTCTGGCTGCCAAAGAGGAGTCCGGCAGGTGGAAGCCATGACATTTGAGCTCAGCCTTTGGGTCGCATAGCCTGACAGTCCCAACAGCTCTAAATGCTTTTAGCTTGCAAGTCAGCTTCTGACTTTCACAGGGCGCCTGCAAACCCAGAGCCTGGCTCTTACAACAATGGCTTGCAGAGCATAAGAACTGGGGTTGGAAGTGACTAGTCGACTACCCGATAAGCCTAGGCTTATTGGTAGTCGAGTCACTACTCAGCTAGTCGCTTCCCCCCCTTGTTGCCTCTGTCAGCAAGTGGGGGGAGCAGGGGCTGGTGCTGGGGGAGCCGACTTAAAAGCCAGTTCCCCCAGCACCGTCTCCACGGGGGGCAGGGGAGGCAGAGGCGCAACGGTGGACCGGGCACATGCCATGACTCAGATGTCCCGGCTCACGCTTGGTCCCAGACAAACTACATTTAAAAGGCCGAGCCGCTGCGGCTCTGCAGCTTCCCCCTTCATTGCCTAATTTCCACTGACTACTTGATTAGCTGATTAAACGCAATTTAACATCCTTAGTTAGAACTGCAGGGAAGTTTATTCTGCCCATTGTGATGACTTGCAACCTGTTAGCAACAGAAGTGACAGTAAATTTCTTCTTGGGAAACTTCAGTTCCCTGTACTGCTGCTGAATTTTATTCACTTGATAAACATAATTCTAGAAAAATGCACGTCAGAGATCAAAGGATGAAATTAATAATAAAACTTGGTCTTCAACGAAAGCAGAAAATAGTCTGTATGAAGCTTTGGCAGCCTTTTGTTCAGCGCATTCTTGATTGCTTTTGCTTCTGTTGGAATGAAAAGACCCATGGCCTGGTAACCCTCAAAGCCAGATTTCAAGGAAGTGGAATTAACACACTTTCCAATTCCTTGGTCACGCCAAGAATTATTTCAGCGCTTAAGAGCTCTGGTGATTTCCCCTTTCGTGCGAATCCATCTAAAGTGCCCGTGCACAGTCGCTCCATGTCCCGCAAACAGCGAGCGTCGGGGGGTCTGGGCTGGGCGGCGCTGTCTGCATACATCTTGCGGGTGCTGCGTGTGCGGAAGCGTCTCAGTTCAGGGCCTGCTGCTGCTGATGGGGAAAGGGCGTGTGGTTCACCCGTGAGATGCACTGCGTCCCTGTGTCCGTATCCATGCGACATGGTCATTAAAGATTGACATTTAAACGGATGAAATGGATCTGAACATTTCTCCGCTTGCCTTAGCGTCTAGCTTCCCAGGGAAGCCCTTTCTGCTTCAGGGGCCAGGCACGCGTCAGTTTGATGCTCATGGTCGCTGAGTAGAAGGCATGAAATAGCAACCTGCCACGTCCGTTCTGAAAGGTCCTCCTGCGAATGTGCTGATGCTCTGGAAAAATAACTCGACTTGAACATAAGATTGCTGCCTCCTGCACTTCCTGGGTTGCAGGGGGTTAATGGGGTCTCCAGCGAAATGTGGGTTCTGCTCATTGGGAGTGCGGGACTCTTGGCTTTAGGAAGATTGTCCTTGGAAGTCTAGGTGCACCAAATGTGTTTCCCTGCGTGGCGCCGGTTTTAGTAAACTGCCAGAGAGGCTAAATGTGGCTGTGATGTAAAGGGGGGTGAGGCTTGTGGTTCTGATGGAGCAAGGGTCAGGAGAGTATTAACAGCCTATAGCTGGGTGTGGCCTGTGCGATCTTCCACAAGGAGCGTTTTCTGAATGTAGAGTCCTGCCTTGGAGCAAAATTCTTTCACAAAGACACTTTCAATATAGGCACGGAAGAGTCTTGATGTTTCACTATGTGGCAGGGCGCTTGTCTCATACACCTGAAGATGCTGCAGAAGAGCTAGTCAGAGACCTGTTTTCTGGGCTTTGTTACTGTACGAAGTGGGAGTGGAATCTGAAATCCACGCCTGTGCGTTATCTGGAAGTGTGTCGTTTAGCTGCATCACTGGGTTTCACAGGATTCTCTTCACATTCATTTGCATCGTTACTGTAGACGATAACAGTAGAAATGCGTCTGCCCAGGAGTGAGCTTGTTCTTTTATAGGAAGTTCAGATTCTTTATTTGGAAGTATTGTTTTTAAACAATTAACTCTTAATCCGTTTTCTTTTTGTATGAAGGAAAATTGGATTATGCAGTTGGGGTGGTGGCGTTGGCAGGTCTTTGAGATCTATTAAAAATAATCCCTTTGCTGGAGATAAATCCAAAATTCTGATGGGGCTTTGGAGGGTTACATTTGTATCAGTAAATGAGGATTAACTTTGCTTTCACCAGACGCACGCAAACAGATGAATAACAATTAAAGTTTACAGATCGGCAAAGTCAGAAAATGCTGCTTGAGAACGTGCGCTTTTGGTGTAAGGGTATTTATGCTGCGTATTTTGATTCAATGTTAATAACTTGTGTTTATGATTAAGAACCTTTAACTTTTTACTTCTCAGTCTCTCCTGTAATGAATTGTCTGACTGTCCCCAGCCCTGCAATGTCCAGTAGCCATGGAGGGTGCTTTGAAATAAGCATACATTAGTAATCGTTCTTACAGATAAATACAACTGCAATTCGGCAACAGCTGCTTGTGATGACCGTGGGTTCCTGAGCATCCGACACTCCACAGCCAGGCGGGACCCTTGTGGTCCACCAGCCGGCCCTCCTCTGTAAGAGAGGCGAGACCTGCCCCACGGTGCTTCCCAGAGCAGAGCTTCCAGAAATAGCCCATCTTGATTTGCAGGCTGCCGGTGGCGGCGAGCCGCCCACCTGTGGTACATTGCGCCGGTGGTTCGTGACGCTGGCCTTGGTGTCTCTTGGAGAGGCCGGGGGGCCGTTTCCAAACAGGATAACTCTGCAGGGCCCTTGTGTTTGCTGCCGCGTTTGCGCTGCGAGGTGCCGGCTTGGGGTGTTGTGGGCTGTACAAGAGCTGCCTGGTCTAGCAGCAGAGTGCGTCAGGCTGTGACTTGATGGCTGCAGGCAGCTTCTTGGGGCCTGCTGTGTCCGGCCCCACAGAGAGGGGCTCACAGCTGCAGTTAGACTGGTCTCGCGGGCAGGGCAGAGCCCCTGTGATACGTCGGGGCAGGCCGTGGCAGTCTGGCCGCTGCAAGGAAACGGGCAGGAGCAGGCCCAGCTCAGGACGGCCCGGCAAGCCATCTTGTCCTCAGGCAGGGAAGGCTTCCGGAGTGAGACTGGTCTCTTCGCTTCCTAACCCTGGCCCCCACGGGCCCTTTCTTTGCACCAGGCTGCCGCTCTCCAGGTGCGACAGAAGACATCCCCTTTCCAGCATGGCTGTTTCACTGCTTAGTCGATATCGCTTAGCAGGCTAGCTGCGACCGAGGCCCCGCTACCTGGCCCGCCGTGGGTCCCACCGTGGCCGGGGCTGCTCCAGCCGGCAGTGAAGTGCCACGGGCTGGCTGACCAGTGGCCGGATGGGTAGCCCTCGTGCTTAGCGCCCTGAGTGGCAGACTGGCGGCTGTTTTGAGTTTGGAAGGGCTGTGGCATGCTGTGAGCTCCCACAGGTGCGCGGGTGGCCCGGGGGTGCCGCGGCTTGGCGAGGAGGCCGTGCCGGGCAGGGCCCGGTGAGACGCGCCGTAACTGACGATGCCGTGTGCTGGCGTAGCCGCAAGGTGTGTCACTTGTGGGCTGTGTCTTGGCAGTGGGGCCCCAAGCGCAGAAGCGTGACTGGATCTGACCCTGACACTGCTGCTGGGGGACCCGTGACAAGTCCCGGCCCTGCCACGTGGAGGTCATGACACATGGCCAGCGTGGTAGGGCGCTTGGAGAGCTGCTAACGGGAGGGGCGATGCGGGAGCTCGGTGTCGGGAGATGCGATGCCCAATCTGGCGTCGGGTCCCCGGCTGGTTTAACTCTCTACCCTGCGGGGCGTTCCTGGCTTTCTGCGCCGTGTCAGCATCTGCTTGGCCGTGTCCCAGCGAGCAAACCAGGCCCGTTGGCCTCCGTCCATCGCCTTCCGACCGCCTCTCCTTACCCCTTCCTGTGGCCTCACGGCCTCTCTGGGCCTGGCTGTGGGTGGGGCCTGTCCGGTGACGTGGGAAGGGCAGAGAGCTCAAAGGAGCTGGCAGAACCAGGCCCGTTGGGAGCACTGCTCATCCAAGCGCAGTCGCGTCCCGGCACATCTCTCCGCTGCAGATGTTTCATCGCCTCTGGGCAATGAGAAATTCATGCAGTGGCTGCCTGGAGCGCGTGTGAAATATTGATGGTGGAGACTCGGGTCTGGTTCTTGTCCGTGGCCTAGCAGAGAAAGGACCGTGGCAGCTGTTGCATGGCTTGCTGTCTGCAGCAGCGTCTCTCAGGCAGGGCTCCTGTGGCCATGCTCGGGGTAGCGGTACAGTCGCTGTCGCCCTAATGCGAGCGTTCTCTCTCTTTGCCTGCAGAATTCCAGCGGCAGGACAGCGTGACGTCCCAGCAGAGGGGCATGCAGCTCTACGACACGCCCTACGAGCCAGAGGGCAGCGGGGTGGAGTCGGACACAGACAGCTTGCTGAGCCAGCGGGCGCGCGAGAGCAAGCTGCCGCAGGACGACGACAGGCCTGCCGACGAGTACGATCAGCCCTGGGAGTGGAACAAAGTCACCATCCCAGCCCTGGCAGGTAGGAGCCCTGGCGACGGCCCGCCCCTCGTGTCTCCTGCGTGCGCGGGCCCAGAGAGCAGGGCTCCGTGCCTGGCGCTCAGGCCATGGCTCAGAGCTTTGGAAAAGAGCAAATGAGGTTGTTCTGAGATTTTCCTTCCATTGCATCCGAAACTGCCGACCCTCCTTGTCCACACTCCAGCCGAGACCCTGCAAAGCAGCGCTGGGGGGGGTCCTATCCTCGGCATACCCATCGCCCCAGCTCCCCGAGGCGAACAACGCGGCACTCGCTGCAGCCGTACGCACTGAGCTGAGCAGTGTCGCGCCGGGGACAGGCGGGGGAGAGCTCCGGAAGGCTGGCGCCGGGGATGGGCAGGGGAGAGCTCTGGCCAGGCGGGGGCTCAGGGCTCTGGGCTCTCGTCCTTGCATTGCTGACTGGCAGGTGTCACGGTTGTAGCGCCCCGCGGGTGAGCGCCGGGCACGTCTCCCAGCAGACGGCCTAGGTGCGGGTCTCCCCAGAGATGTAACGATGACCTAGGGGGCGCGGAGCCCCCGAGCCAGGGAGCCTGGTGCATGGGGAGGCTGCAGGAGAAGACTGGCCGTGCAGCTGCTGTTACGGCCATGCCTTTGCGAGCGTCCGGTCGGTCGGTTCGTTCTAGCCAGGCACCCAGCAGGCAATGGCAGGAGCCGGAGCAGTGCTGTCCCTGAGCTCGGGGAACGTGGCCAGCCCGCGGGGCTGGATCCACTCCTGCTGATGCCGCAGGTCCATGGCCTTCCCGCCATGGACCCCACTCCTAGGGGCAGGCTGGGAGAGGGCAGTTCTGCTCTCGCTTGGGCTTTTCTCAGTGTTCCCTGAGGGTACGTGTACACTACAGCGTTAATTCGAGTTAACTTAATTCGAAATAGTTAATTCTAATTAAGCTAATTTGAAATAACGCATCTAGACACAAAAACTATTTCGAAATAGCGTTTTGCTATTTCGAAATAGCGTGTCCACACTGAGTGGACCCTGAACCAAAGTGAAGGCTGGCCGGAACCAGTGCCGGCAGGGCATCAGGTTAGGACTTAGTGTGTGGGGCTGCTGCCTGAGGCTAACTGAGCTCCTATGCTTAAAGGGACCCTACCCCCACCCCGGACAGACAGTTCTCAGGGTTCCCCGCTTGCGTGTCTACCTCGATGAGGGACAGCAAAGCAGTCCTGTCTTGGAGTGCCCTGAGTGCCCGCACTCGGGACACCACAGCACTCGGCCACATGGAGCCAGAGCTGCCCCTGGGCACGCCGGTGCATCTCGTGGGGTCTTTGCCATCAGCTCAGCTGCACTTGCTGCAGGCTGTCATCCGGGGGGTCCATCGGGGGGCTGTCAGGATCCAGGAGGCCCTGCGGGAGAGCGTCCACCCCTCAGAGCCCTCAGAGCCTCCCCACCGGGGGCTCGTGCCCCATTCCTCCCTCATGTCCTTCCACTTACCTCCCTAGCCCCCTTCCTGATGTCAAATAAAGACACGTATGTTCAAAAATAGAAACTGGGTTTATTGAACAAAACTGGGGATGAACCTCTGGGGAGACTGGGAAAAGGAGGTGGGAGAGGGGAGAGAGAGGGTGGAAGAGGGGAGGGGGAAACCTGGGAGGAGGGAGCTTGAAGGGGGAAGCTCAGGGCTCAGGGTTGGGGGTCTCGCTGGACCAACTTGATTTTCATGCTAACCTGCTCCTGGGTTCACATGTGGCCTTTGGTGGCCAGGCTGGCAGCTATCCTGCCATAGACAGCCGCATTCCTCCATCTAGTGTGGAGATCATGGACATTGGGGGCATCCCCCCCAAACCTGAATAAGGTCCATGATCTCCGCCTTGGACCAGGAAGGCGCCCACCTTCTCCTGCCCCCGTCAGGCTCCTGGGAGCTGGCAGACTGCTCCTGGGGAGCGGTGGAGGGCTGGCTGCCAGTGGCTTGCTGGCTCATGTTTTGGGGCCACTGGGTCAGTGGCCCCGGTGGCCACTGCTGGCTCTGGGCTGGCAGGCTTGGAGCTGGCACAGGCACTGTGGCCAGGGTCTACCCCTTTAATGGCTCCGGGGCTGGGGGAGAGGAGAGTAAGTTTTCCTGGTTGTGCCCAGAGTGGCTACCAGGGCACCCTGGGAAGGCTGGAGGCCCCCTATTTCGAATTAAGTATCTACACAGCACTTAATTCGAAATAGCTATTTCAAATTTGGTGTTGCTCCTCGTAGAATGAGGTTTACCAAATTCGAAATAAGGGCTCCACTATTTCAAATTTATTTTGAAATGGCAGTTTGCCTGTGTAGACGCTAGTAAAGTTAATTTGAAATAAGGGCTGTTATTTCCAATTAACTTTGCAGTGTAGACATACCCTGAGGGGTTTGCAGACGGCTCCTGGCCAGCCCCTGCCCTCGCCTCCATTCATTGCCCAGTCTCTGCCGGCGTGCCTGCTCTGGGATCGGTGCCGTGGGCGTCTGCTGGACAGAGGGACCCAGCAGAGCCCCAGGTCTGGGTTTCCTCCAGTGGCAGCTCCCCCGGGTGAGCAGGGACAGGGGCGGCGGAGTTGTTTGAGTGAGGCTGGCCAGGGGGCTTCGGGGAAGCTCTGCCCGGGCAGGCAGGGCTCAGCAGGGACGATGCTGAAGCAGCAAAATGCTGTGGCTACAGCCCTTCCATGGGTCCGTCCGGTGTGGCTGCTGCCGCTGCCCAGCCGTGAGTTTGGCTGGACACGCTCCTGGCTGTGCCTGCGCAGGCCCCTTCCGCAGCGAGGGAGTGCGGCCACGGGGTGGGGAATGGGGGCCAGTGGCCGGCAGAGGGCAGGTGCACTGAAGCGAGCCAGGCTGCTGAGCTGGGGCTCTTTCGGCGCACACATCGCTCCCAGCGTCCCTGGGGTGCCGTGTGCCGGGCTGCGCCTCGCTCCGAGCGACGTGCTTGGCAGGCCTCACGTGGGGGTGGCTGAGTTTCCAGCCACAGCGAGGAGTCTGGCAACTGTGAGCGCCCGCACGAGGCGCTGGGCGTGTGCCGCCGTACGTGAAAGTTCAGAGAGGGGCCCTGCCGTGCACCCAGGCTACTCGCTGGGTGACTGCAGGGAGCGCACTGCCTCCATCTCCAGCGAGCCCTTGCGCAAACCCAAACCTTTCCGAAGGCGGGGCACAGCACGCCTGGGCAACACGACTGCACCGGGCTCGCTCAAAAATAACCCTGAGTTCACGGATGCGTGAGCGCGTGGAACGCCCGGCGCTGGTCCTTACGTTCCGTGCATCGGAGATGCCTTCTGTGTGACCAACACCATGCATAGTCGGTCTCCGTAACACACCCGTCCCCTCGTGCCCTGCGAGCAGAGCTTAGGCAGACGGGTTCTTGAGTCCTACTGAAGCCTTTTCTTGCACGCTGGGGTGCGTTGTAGTTACTGTTTGAACGCTGACTGCAAAGAAACCCGCAGCTTTTCTTTGCACTGCTATTTCTTTGTTCTGTAAATGTTAGATTAATATTCATTTTTTATTTGCCACGTGTGGTTGTGAATTAATTACATTCCGCCACTGCTGTTTCGTTTTATGACTTGTTTAAATGCAAATATTCTGTTAAGGGATTACAATAGTTATCTTTTATGAAGATGCACTAAATTAAAAATATTGCCAGCTTAAAATTACATACTACAAAAAGACATTTAATTAAAATGTATTCTGATACATTGGAGTCTTTTGTTGGCTCCTATCAGCATCTTTGCTCCTGCATTACAGTGTTAGGAGCTGGAGTCCTTTTGGTGAGTGAGATTTCTGTAATTACCCCTGCCAGTCCCTGCCACTCGCTGTCTTTGCACAGACGGCTCCGGTTATTTGTTGCTAGTGTCAGTGGTGTCATCGAGCATAGCTGCAGGCCCTTGTCTAACGCGCTGTTGTTCTGTTGCACCGCTTTTCATCTCTGCAAAGAACACACATTTCTACAGGTGCACTGAACCCAGGAGTGTGCGGCTGTAACTCGCGGGGACGGCCATGGGGTAACTGTCCCATCCCGTCGCTGTCCCGTCCGTCGCATGGGGCAATGGTCTGCTTCATGCGCGCTGTCCCACGGTGGGCCTTGGCTGGGCCGGGGGGTTGTGCACGCAATGGCCGTACACATGCTGCGTGGGCCTGGCCGGCGGCGTGCGTGCTGAGCGGTGCGAGGGCTTTGTTCCGTTCCCGGCGCTGCGCAGTGTCAGAGGGGCTGGTGCTGGGCCCAGACAAGTGCGGGCCTGACCCAGTGACTCTTGCACGCCTGCCGCGTGACTCCCAGGCGGACTTGCGGGGCTGGGTGCCCTAAGGCTGGAGAGCAGGCCCAAGGTCTCTCAGAGTATGTCTACACTGCCACACTAGTTCGAACTAGGGAGGCTAATGTAGGCATTCGAACTTGCAAATGAAGCCTGGCATTTAAATATCCCGGGCTTCATTTGCATGTTCACGGGCAGGAGCCATTTTTAAATGCCCGTAGTTGGAACTCCCTGCCCGCGGCTACACGCGGCACGGACTAGGTAGTTTGAATTAAAGCTCCTAATTCAAACTACCGTTATTCCTCCTGCAAGGAGGCCTGGCGAGGGTCCTGTTGGGGTAGTGCTCCTTGGCTGGAGGAAGAACACTAGACCCAGCGGAGGGCAGATCACCACTCTCCAGCAGCTTGGCGGGGGCATCTTTCCTAGGGGAATAATGGATGGTGCGCTGGCTGGCTGGCACATACGCACCCGCGCCATTGTGTCTCGTTCTGAAGGGCCCCTCCTACTGCAAACCGCCCGGGCGAGAAGGAGCTAGAGCATCCTGCAGGGCAGGCTACTGCATGCGTCTGGCACGCTCCCCCAAGAAGGGGGCAGCTGGGCACTGATCTTACAACTGATAAGATGAACCTTTTACATTTACATATAAGAGAAGTTGTCTCCCTTGCCTCCCATTCGTGGCGTTCTCTCAAGTGCAGGCTTTTGAGATGGCTAGCACCGGGGGGGGGAGAGCGCTTTGGCTAGCACTGCGGGGGAGCTTTGGGTCAGGTCAGTAACCTGGATCCACGTCAGCCAGCGCCCTGCCATGCTAGGTACCCCAGTGGGCTGGGTTCTGGCTGTGCTGGGTCCTGCCCTGCCGACTCCAGGGTGACTACGCCGGCCAGGCAGGATGGTGCAACAAGGAGTCGTGGCTCGAAGCTGCAGTGTGTGCAGACCATTCCAAACTCCCCGTGTTGGCCACTGCAAGCTTACGCCATGGGGATGCCCCATTTCCCTGGGGATGTGGTTGAAATTCTCAGCAGGGAACCCCCGGTCTTAGGTGGCCTGTTCCCAACCCCGGGCAGGCCAGTCTTTGTTGCTCCAGGCCCCCAGCGCTGATGAGAATCAGTCGTTCGTGATCTTCAGCAGAGCAGGGAAACCCTCTTCCAGAGCGGAGCAGGCAGCGCAGGCCTCTGTGCCAGCAAGGTCTGCGGCGCGTGAGGCTGCTTTTTCATTAGGCTTCTTCACCCGTTTTCCTGCCAGGAGAGTATCAAGTTGTGGGCGGAGAGCAAACCGGCGCGGTGCCGTCCTCCTGAGTCTGCAGCCAGGCGCCGCAGCTGCTGCTCAGCGTGGGGCCCAGCCGCAGCAGCCCGGCCCTGCCACGACTGGCCGGGCTTGCAGCTGCTCGTGGGACAGCTGTTGGCTGCAGTGAAACGTGTGGCTGCCCGAGGAATCCCTCAGGAGCAGCGAGGCAGCACTCCTCTTGTGGTGGGGAAGATGACCCGGGAGCTTAGAGCAGCAGGTGTAGATATTCAAGCCTCTGTGCCTTCGGCTGCAGGGGACCACGGTTCCCAGTAGGTGGGCTGGATGGTGCCCCCACAGAAGCCTCTCCTGTGTAGTTTTTACAAGCAGCACGGCGCTGCTTTTGGGGTTCCCCTCGGACTGGCATTGCGATGCGGGAGACTTGCAGGCTCCGTGGTGCTTGGACTGACGCCACCGCGAGAGGGGCTGGCGGAGAACGTGTTTGGTGCTGTCACGACCAGGGCCTCTCGCCAGACTCGGCGTGGCTGGCTGCCTTGGGAATTATCGCCCATCAGGCAGTGCGCTGGGTGTAGATCTGTGACTGGTGGGGTCCATGTTTTCCTGGGGCAGTTGCGAGTCCCTGGGCGGAGCTGGGTTCCTGCCTCTCTCTGGTCTGACGGTCTGAAATACAGCTCTACAGCACAGGTGTTGAGAACAAGCACGGGTGGGGGTCGTCTCACACTGGACCGTTACCTGGTGCCGTGTTGTTGCACTGCGGCGTGACTGTCAGACAGGCTCCGTGTTGAGTGCAGACTCTTAGGTGGACTATTAATCCCTCGCCAGGACGCATGTTCATCCCCATTGGAACGCACACAGGCCTCTGGGCTGCTGCGTCTGGGGGTGCTTGTGGGCAGTCTCTGGCCAGCAGGCTCTGGAGAGGTAACGGTTGTCTCCTCCCCATCTCTTGCAGCCCAGTTCAACGGGAACGAGAAACGGCAGTCTTCTCCTTCGCCTTCCAGCGACAGGCGCCGCCAGCTCCGAGCGCCCGGGGGCGGCTTCAAACCCACCAAGCACGGCAGCCCGGAGTTCTGTGGGATCCTGGGGGAGAGAGTGGATCCAGCCGTGCCCCTGGAAAAGCAAATGTGAGTTACCGCCGGAAAGGCTCTGGCTCTGCCTGGGGCCGGGGCGGGTGGCTGTCACCAGGAACCGTGGTCGCCTGGGCTTCCCAGTGTGTCATGCTGTGACACCCCCAGCGTGCACACCAGGAACAGTCGGAATGTCAGCCCCACAGCCGGACTCTCTAATTGTGTCGTGTGTAACTAGCGTGCTGAGAGGTGCCGGCAGGGGTTGGGGGGCGGAGACGGCTCCTGATGCTCAGGAGCTGGTCTCTTCTTGACCTGGCAGCGCCCGGGCCGGCGGTGTCTGGTCCTGCGAGTGTAGCGGCAGTTTCGCGGGTGCCGCCCTGCCGTGGGCTAGCCGGTGTGACATTGCAGGGTGACTTGTTTTGCACGCATGGCAGAGATTGCTTTTCCGCTCCCCCTCCGTGCTCCTGGGTGAGATCCGACCGGTGCGGGGCGGCTTCCGGGCTCAGCTCGCCCAGCCAGGCGGTAGCTTTCCGGCTCCCAGCCCCTCCCAGGAGAACCTGGGCGAGGCTTGCCCAGAAATCGCCCCGTCTGCAGGTAACTGAGGGAAACAGCCTGGCCAGCTGGTTTCCAGCACCGCTGTCAGCACTGCTTGGGCTGCCGTCCCCCGCTGGCCCAGAGTGGCCTGTGTCCTCACCCCGCCAGCGGCTGGGAGCCGTGGCATGGAGCAGGCGAGGGTGGTGCGAGGAGGAGCATTGCCCGCCACGGCATCTCTCTGGCGGCCCGTGTTCCCTGGGCTGAGCGCAGGCCTGGCGCGGGGGAGACCGGGTTTCTGCGCCGCTTGCGGCAAGTCCTGGCATGAACCCGTCAGTGGCAGTTCTGCTCGCTAAGGGGCGGGCGCTAGAGCTTCTCGGCCGGAGCTGAGCTGGGACCACGGGAGCAGGAAGCGGTTCTCCCCGCAAGCCCCTCATCGCACCCTGGGTCAGGCTCCTGGCGAGGCTGGGGCCAGCGGTGAGCTCTGCTTTCCGCCAGAGCCGGCGCTGTGCGCTGTGGGGCGGGGGTGGCCCGGTCCTGCACGGCAAAGCAGGGAGCTGGGGCTGCAGGTGCGGGGCGGAGGAGGGGGCAGGTTCCTCCCTCGCCCTCCTTCGTGATATCTCTTGGCTTCAGAGCGCCCGCGTGCCTGGTGCCCCGTGGAGGAGCTAGCGCAGCACCTCCCCCCGGGGCGAAGGAGAGCGCCCTGCTTCGCTCACGGCGGGTCTGGGCCACAGGCCTCTGGCCTCGGAGCGGGAAGGCCTGTTCTTGTCCTCTTTCCTGGGGTCTCCTGTGCCAAACCCATGTTTAGCAATCCCGGGGTTCCTTTCTACACCCCCCCCCGGTTAGATCTGTACAGTGTGAGCATGTCAGTTACTTGGACTGACCCGCTCTCTTCCACGGGAGCAGAAAGCGTGTGTGGGGGAGGAGGGGGACAGTCTGCCACCGGCCTTTCCTGCCATGTGACTGTGGCCGATGGGCCGTTGCTGCTTACATGCCCTCCAATCGTCCCCAAGCACTGCCTGGCACAGCCCGGGTGGACCCCGCTAGGAGCGTCACGCACACCCGACTGACGCTCCCTCCTCCTACGACCCGTCTGAAGGGGTCACTTGCAGGAGGTGGCAGCCAGGGCTCCAGGGTCCTGGAGAGAGGGGTTGCGAGGTAGCGTTTGTGGCTGGAGCCGTGGGGCTCTGTCCTTTTCCCAGGGAAGCGGAGCCGGTGAATGCTGCTCACTATGCCCCCTCGCCCGGGAGCCTTCTAGGGGGTGCCAGCGCCCGTGCGAGGAGCGCTTCTCAGCCCGCCAGCCACCCCCGCAGATTCCAGCGATGACGCCGCCTAATGCTCTGTCGGTTGAGTACTTGCTTGCTCACGTCTGCGCTGCTTTTGCTTTTCCCTAGATGGTATCACGGAGCAATCAGTCGGACGGACGCAGAAACCCTGCTGCGGCTGTGTAAGGAATGTAGCTACCTTGTCAGGAACAGTCAAACAAGCAAGCACGACTATTCTCTTTCCTTGAAGTAAGTACAAACACACGGGCACCCGCGCACCTGCGGGGCGGTTCGGTCACTTCCGCGGCACTAGTGAGGCGGGATCGCGTACCCCACGGAGCCGCAGATGGTGAGTGGCGGTGCCTAGAGCTGCCGTGGGGCGCTCAGTGGACTTACCGCAGAAAGATCCGTTGCAGCAGATTCCACGTGATTACCTAGTGAGGAATCAGAACCACGTCCCAGGTAGACTGGCCGGGAATTAGCAGTCCCCCCCCCAGCTGATGACACAAGCAGTCTGCCAGCTTTCCAGACCCAGGCTAGAAATCCCTGTAGCCTGGGACCAGCCTCCACCCGCCCCCATCCAGTCTTTGTTCCGCGGGTGTTTCCAGGCCCCCTCCTTTCTGCGATTGCCCCGTAATGCGCGCGCTAGTTCTCGGCGAGCCTTGGGACGAGTGACACCGGTGTGAGTGCACGGACGTGGTACGTTTCCTAGGCCAGGCGGGAACGCAGTGATCTCCCCACATGGCTTCCTGCGTGACACAGGACAGAGACGTTCAGCCCAGGGACGCGTGGTTGAACGAGGGCCTGTCTCCTGGGCAGACTCGTCCTGAGGCACCGTAGAGGCCAGCAGTGGGAGCGTGAGCTTTCACGGGGAAAGCCCACTTCATCAGAGGCCCTCTGCCTGTGCGTCTCTGAAAGCCACCCGCAGTCCGGGGGCACCATCAGGCTGCAGGCTACCGCGGTGCCCCTCGGAAGCTAATCCGGAGTCAGACGCCCGACGATGGCGAGTCTGCTGCGCCCCCGGGGGCCTGGCCCAGAGGTTAATTCCCCAACCCCCCCTGAAACGGGCTTTTTTCTTCCCTGTTGGGATTGTGCTGACTTGAATTTGCGGCTGCTGGATTTTGCCAGGCCTTTGCTGCGTTTCTAGCGGCCTGTTGGCACCGCTCCGCATGGGGGTGAGTGTGTGTGTGAAGCCGCCCGTGACCCGCTCTCCCATCAGCTAACTGGCTCGCCACAAGGCTCCTTTGCCAGGCCGCAGGCTGTTCCCAGCGTGGGCACCCGCTCTGGCACGGCGCTGCTCTCGCTGAGGTGATGCCACCTCCCTAGCCCGTCCCAAGTGCCGCGCGCCTGTGGCTGTCAGGTGGCTCCGCTTGCCCCAGCGGCCGTAGCCAGGCCAGAAGGCGCTCACCAGCTTCCGTTCAGCGAGTTGCCTCCTACCTGCCTCGCCAACTTCCCTGCTACTGCTTCCCTGAGCCTCGCTGCCGGCTCTGCCCCGGGCCCCCACTTACTTTTGGTGGCACTGGCCGAGCACCGCGCCCTGGCCACGCCTGGCACCGAGCGCCTCTGTCTGCGGGGAGCCCCCGGGGGCGGGGTGGTCGTCCCGGAGCCGCGTCGGAAACCTCCGTCCTGCACTGCACGGCCTCTCGCTCTGAGCCTCCTTTTGCAGCTTCCCTTCCCTCCGCTGCTGCTTCTCGCGCCTCTGGGGGGTGTGGGGGCTGCCCCGGGACACGTTGGTGTTTGCCACCGGGGCGAGTAGCATGTATCCAGCATAGCTGCCTTGCCTGCCTTCACCATTGCCAACCTGCAGGCCGGGCTGGTTCTGAGATCCTGACCCAGAGACCCGCACGGCCGCCCCCCGAGAGCGCTGCTGGCTTTGGGGCATTGCAGGGGCGCAGTGGCCCGCCTGTGTGGCTCCCGGGCCAGAGAGCCGGTGCCGGGTGCTTCTGTGAAGAGGATGAAATGGTAGATCCCTTCCCCTTTCCTCCCTCCTTATCTGCTGTATCAGTGTTAGCGCTTTCTACCGGGGCGCAAAGAAGGGTGGGAGAGCTACGGAAACGCAGCCCCTGGGCAGCTAAACCCCCGCATAGCCAGCTCCGACCCTGCAGGTTCTTACCCAGGGAAGTAACTTAACTCCCAGGGGTGTGATTTTACTGGCGCGAGGTGTGACGGGCCGGGCCGGGTCTGGGCACCGCTCAGGGCGAATTGCTCAAAATTGGGGCTCCTTACAGCCCCAGACTGGAGACCTTCCCAAAGATGCCACACACCAGTCCCACAGAGCGCTTCAGCTGCCTGCCTGGCCGGCCAGAAGCCTCACGAGCAAACCCCTCTGACACCCCAGCTCTTCCTACACCCAGTCATCCCCGGGCCTAACACACAGGTGAGGGGATACAGAACCCAATCTCACCTACCCCGAACGGGTTCTTCCGGTGAGGGTGTATGGTTCACAAGTTTTTACAGCCCAGGTGGCACAGTCTAGAGCTGCAACACATTCCGGCAATCCTTGTGAAACAGGAGGCCTTGGGGTGGACAGATATGCAACAGGACGCGGGCGGTCTCCGTGAGTTTGTAACAGCACAGCAGAATACTGAGTTTTACTATGGTTACAATATGGTTTCCCGAGAAACCAGCCACAGGTCCCAGTCAATTTACACTCTGCATCTTACCCACAAGACCATGCTGAGCCAAACCTTTAGAATCTAAAATTGAAAAGTTTATTACTAAAGAAAGAAAAGCAAGAGAATGAGGTTGCTAAAGTATCATATGTTACATGCATCGAATCTCCCAGTTCTCGGTGCAGGCTCTAGCAGAGATGTTACAGCTGCTGGCTTAAAAGTCTCTGGTGTACATCCTATGGCAGGGTGGGTCCACAGTTCTTTCCAGCTCCTTGTTCCCTGCAAGGCTGCATCTAGGATTCGGTGCAAAGCTGAAGACCAAAAAATGGAGGATGCCACATGGCACTTATATAGCTCCTTGGTCTCTTCCAAGCTGGAGAGTCACATGGTCAGCGGCCAGGCCTATAGCTTCATTCCTCAGGTGTGTCTTTGGCCTTTAGAGATCCATTGGCCTTGGAGCCTTGCCCATTAGCATATCCATTAGCTGAGCATTCCTCGCCTACTGCTCAACCTCATACAGCGAAGTTTCCAGCATCCCTACAGAGTACATGTTTATAACTTCACACACAGACATTATACAATTACATGAATAGCAGATACAGAATCAGAAGAAGATAAGCTTTCGTTTGACAACTCACATGGCCCCCTTTGTACACAAACACCCCCCCATGGGTGCAGCAGTGATCTGGCTGCACCCTTTAAAATCCAGTAATGTGACACGAGGGGACGGTGGACTGGGGGAGGGCAGCGGAGGGAGGGTCAGAGGTGTCCACAGAGGTGTGTGGGGCTGAGAGGGGGCAGGTGGGAGGTGCCCATGGAGATGTGTGGGGCTGGGGAGGTGGATAGGAGGTGCCTGTGGGATCGGGGAGGCGAGTAGGAGGTGCCCGCAGAGGCGTGTGGGGCCGAGGGGACGGATGGGAGGTGCCCACGGGGCCGAGGGGGGGCGGATGGGAGGTGCCTGCGGAGGGGCGGATGGGAGGTGCCCACGGGGCCGAGGGGGGCAGGTGAAAGGTGCCTGTGGAGGGGCGCTGCTGCGTTCTGCAGGAGTGGAGTTTCCCGGGCTCCGAAGGCTCGGCGCACAGGCCTGCGGCGTCGCCATGGCGCAGCCGAGAGTCACGGGGCCCGGTGCGGCCGGCCAGCCGGGTGAGGCCGAGCTGAGGGGAGGGGTTGCTATGGGCCAGTGCAGGCTCCATGGGCAGCGCCCTGAGCCCTGGATCAGGGTTGCTGAGCAGCGGCTGTGCCCCTGCAGCCGAAGGAGGCAGCACCGTGGCTGTGAGCTCTTCTGAGTGCTCCCCCCGCCTGCACCGCTTGTGTTGTGCTCCCGCGCGGGGAGTGCCCGTGGCAGGCGGTGGTGGGGAACGCGTGGAAGTGGCGTGAGCAGGCAGCTTCCCCGTGCTAAGCGAGGAGAGGAGCCGAGGCTTCCTGGAGGACTTGTGGCTAGCAGGCCACCCGGGAGGTGAGCTGCTGGCGAGGCCAGGTTCCGGATTTCAGCTGTTCGCCGATCGAGTGTCGCACGTCGCTGTCGCGTCGGAGCGGAGTGGAGCTGCGATAGCGTCACCAGAGAGAAACAGGGCTAACAAAGGCAGCTGTGTGGAGGCACCTCCGCGAAACGGCTTTTCAGTTCCTGCAGTTCCTTTTCATTCTGTAACCCCTGCTTTGTCCAGCCCTGGCTGTTTGTCGGCCGCCTCCGAGCAGAGTGCGGTCTGTCAGCTGCCCGGGGCGTGTGTAGTGCCCTGTGGGGTTGGCACTGCTTTGCACGCGCTGTTCACGCTGCTCTGGCCGGTCCCGGTGCACGTTGCACCGGAAGGCCTCGGCTCGGCTCGTGTGCTAGCGAAAGGAGGGCGTGGAGGTGGCAGGTTTCCCAACTCTGCACCGGCTGTCTCAGCTCGCCCCCCGCGCCCTGTGCACTGCGCTGTGCAGCCGGAGCAGTGCGCCGCCCTGCCCCACAGCTCTGTGCACGGGAGATGCCATGGGCCTGGCCAAAGGTCGCACCGTGGGTCAGGAATAGAACTGGGGTCCTGCCTTGCATGCTGCTCTTCCACCTCCCTCGGGTCTTGCGGCGTGGCAGCCCCTGAGGAATGAAGGTCGCCTGTGATGGGCGTGGGCGGTACGAGCCCCGCGGGACTGATCCATCCAGGCATGGTGGGTGAGCAGGAGACCGTCGGCAGCAGGCCAGAGCTCCGAGGTGAGCCGGCCGGACGTCCCTTCAGCAGGCGGTTGTCCACTAGCAGCTGGTGTGAAGGTTCCAGCAGGACAGGGCTGTAGTTGTGGTGCAAAGCCCCCAGAGCAGAGGGATACTGGGCAAGCCGTTGGCTTCTATCAACATGAATTTGGGACTGTCCCAGCCTTAGTGCTGCTTGCCTAATTAGCCATTGCAAAAGGGGGGGGGTTGGATTTTCTCCCAGCCTGTCCCTCCCTCACCAGCTTAGACCAGTCAGCTCCTCCCCACGCTCTCGAGTGCAGGAACTCTGCTCATACCTGTGTGTGTGGGGGGGGTTCTAGTTAAACACAGCAATCAGCTGGGAGGAGGCGGCAAGGGTTGGAACTGCATTCCTAGCGGCTGTGCTGCCACAGCCTGTCATTAATATAGGCCTGTTCTGCGCCCAAGAACAGACCGAGTCTCTGTTGTGTACCAGAGCACACGTCAGTTTCATTCGGAGGCCTGGAGATGGAGATCTAATTGAGAGAAGAATTTTCACCCTGTGGAAATAGGTTGTCAGGAAATTGATAGAATAGCAGCCAGGAGCGGATTTGCTTTCCACAGTCCAAATTACAAAGAGATGAAACTGACCTTTCTAAATTGCGTTTCCAAGTCCTCTTAAGTGTTGCTGACGCCCAGGCTGCTTTGCATATTAATGCAGGGAGGACTGCTCCTTTCTCCTCAGCTTCATTCAAATGAAGGTCCTTCTGTCTGTTGAAATCCGGCTGTCCCCAGCTGTCTGTAGCTAGCATTTCCGTGGCGTTGGCCCGGCTGGAGAGCGGCTGGGCCGTAGGGCCCCTGTGACTGGCGCGCCCCGGGGCCTTTCCTCGCTGTACTTTGCTCAGAAAAGGAAGCCTGACACCCCGAGTGTAGCTCAGGTTAGGGGTCAGGGCCTGAACGGTCTGTTCTTTGGCTCAGTGGGGCTGCAAAAGGGCTGATGTCGGGGAGGGGGGGCGTGTGCGTGTCTGCAGCTAGCTGTGTGCGGCGTCTCTTGGTGACTTTACCTCCCGGCATTGTGGTTTTACTGAGTGAGTCTAGGTGCACTGGGCCCGGAGACACCGGCAAGTGCCCATCACGTTTGCCAGGGACAATCTGCAAATTACTCTCGCGAGTAGCTGGCAGGTTAACGTGTACGTCTGCTAAGAGCCTGTCTGGTCATCTCAGCTGAGCTTCCCCCACCTCACTGCTTGAGGAGAGACACCAGAAACACCCCTCCCCGTCTGTCTTCCCTGCCGCTGGAAAGCCCCCCGGGCCCAGGCAGCTGGGGGCAGCGGGCAGTTAGCGGGGGCAGCAAGTCTGCAGCTCCTTGCCCGTGGTGCTGGCAGCTCCGGGTGCAGGGAAGGGGCTGGGCCCAGAGCGCCCTGCAGGCCCGGTGGGGTACGTTCCAGCATCCCCGGGGACCCAGCGGAGAGCCTGCCCTCTGCCTTCCCCAGCAGCTCTGCGTGGCTGTCGTGGGGAGTCCTGGCCAGCAGCTGCCGCCCCAGCACATGCCTGGCCAGGGGGAAGGAGCGAGGCAAGGCGACTCGGTGTCACTCGGGCCAGTGCCTGAGCCCCAGCGCCGCTCGCCCTTTGGCAGCTCCCCGCAGGCCGGCCAGCGCGCCAGGTCTCCGCTCTCCTGCAGGCGCTGTGCCCTCGGCTGAGTGTTGCCGGGAGCCAGCGCAGGCAGGTCAGCTGTACACGTGCCAGGCTAGAAGTGCCCGGCCGGCCGGCATGCAGGTACCCCCGGCACCGACCGTGTTTGGGGGAGCCACGGAACAGGCTCCACCTGCAGAGCTAACGTCTCAGGGGGCTGCCAGGGCCATCAACACGTCTCAAGCAGCCCCCTCCTCCGGCCCCCGATCCCGCCGGGGCCAGCAGTGGGCAGGGGCCGTACTCGCAGGCTGGCCCCCCTCTGCTGCTGGGCTGCCAGCGGGAGAACACCTCTTGCGCGCTCTCCTGGAGCAGACTGCAGACGCCGGGCGGTGGGGAGCCCCATCGGGTCGCTGCAGCACGGTAGCAGCTACTGCCATCCCCTCGCGCAAGGGTCTGTACACACACTCGCTAGCGAGCCCTTTGCGACGGGGTTTGTCCTTAGCACGCCGGCACCAGAATGTCGCCGGGTAACGGGCTGATCCCCGTTGCTTAGGGCTGGTCCTGGATCCAGCAGCAGAGCGGCCTCTCGCTTCACTGTCTCCGGTGGCATTCGAGCCACGCCGGGGTGCCAGGCTCTGGGTGGGAACTGGAATGACCTGGTAACCCTGGAGAGCACTCGGGGACGCCGCTAAGTTTGGGGGACTTAGTGCTGGCGATTCCCGAGAGAAGCCCCAGCCTGCAGCGAGTCTGCGCTCAAGGGAAACCCCCGAGCTGGCTAGCCGGCAGGGCAGCCAAGACGGGGCGGTTGTGGGAGTGCAGGGGATCTGTGTGTGTGGGCTGTGGCCGTCGGTCCGGACTCTAAGGGGAGTTACACAGCCCATGGGGCTAGTGGGTGTGAGCACTCAGGTTTCCATGCCGGGATCCAGCAGGTGTGAATTCGGGAGCTCAGGCTTGGGGCGGAGGGCTGGTAAGTCTGTAGGAAGACCGTGTACTCGGCAAGGGCCTGACACGGAGGCTGGCTTGCTAGATGCCCCCATGTCCCTGGGGGAATGGGAGGGGGGTTCAGACTTGGGACCAGGCCAGACTACACATTCAGCCCGTGTTCCCCCGCGTTCCAGCCCCAAGCCTGGGGCAGCAGCAGCCCAGCCATAGCAGAGCACTGGCTGCTCCAGGCTCCAGCGCCGTCTTGCAGCCCTTTTCAGCTCCATAGCAAGGGTGGCTGTGCTCCGTGCTAGCCTGGCGCTCAGTCCGTGATGCTCTTGGGAGTGTGGAACACCCAACCCATAATCCACGTTCGCCCTGGGCCTGTATCGGCTTCGATACCCGGTCAGAAGCCAGGCTCCCCAGGCTGATCCACCTTCCAGGCGGCTGTAGCAACCCTGCAGTCAAGCATGGAGAGCGAGCCTGCGCCCCAAGCTTCCGGCTCCCGTCTCGACCGCAGGCTTCCAGCAGGGCAGTGATTGTAGCTGGGGATTCCCACAGCCTAAGCGTGGCAAAGCCGTGTCCACGGAGGGGCAGGCCTGGAAGTGCCTGTGTGCGAGAGGGAGCGGGGGCAATGGGTGTGAGCCAAGCTACGCGCCTGCTGATGTGCTAGCAGGTCTGGATGCCTTGCACAGGGGCCAGCACTTTGTGGGGGCATCTTACGTCCTCTCGGGAAAACAGTTCTTAATCCCTCGCGGTGTCCCCCGGGCGTCAGAGACCCCGTGTGTGTGGGGAAGAGCGGGGGCGTGCCGCATGGACCCTGCGGCCAAGGTGGGTGATCAGACAGAGGTGGCAGGTTGGCTTTGCCCCGGTGCGTGGTGTCCCCGGCAGGCTAGCAGCCTGCCCCCCCTTGTGCAGAGCTGCAGCTGGCGGCGCTCGCTTCCCCGCCCGCGTGGGCCTGGTGCCGAGGGCAGGGTGTCGGGCGGCGCTGTTCATTGCTCCGCAGAGATCGTGGCCATCAAGCGCGAAACGGCCTATTGCTGAGTCAGCCCGGCGGGGTCGTAACACAGCTGACCAAGAAACCCCACAGCCATCCCCGCACCGGCTTCTGTAGCCGCTACAAGCTCCTGGAGCCCCAAACTGTCCCTCAGGGCAGTCTGCAGTGGGCACAAAACGCTGGCTTTAACATTTGCCAGGAAGCAGCATTTCTTACCAAAAACGTGGCGTTTGCTTCATTTGTCTGCACAGCCCGCAGGCCGCGGTGTCACAGCGAAAACCGGACATTGCCCTTCCGGGCCCCTCGCAATGACGTGGCCTCGGCCTCGGCCCATCCCGGGGAACGGTGGGTGGAGTGGTACCACCGTGTTCATTGGGTGGAGGCCAGTCGGGCGTGCGCATGGCGTGTGGGAGTAGAGTGCGTGGATCGCACGTGTACACCAGTTACGTGAACAGGAACAGCCTTTTCTGATGTATTTAGAAAAAGACAATGTTTGACCCGCTCGCCCAGCCCCGTAACCTGAATACGAGATTTTCAATTGTTTTGCCTTTTTTTGAAAATAATAAGGGAGGCCCTAAGGCGTGTCAGGCGTGCTGCTGCTTCCCGCCGCGCCAAAGCCAGGCAAGACGATACGGAGATTGAGGAGCAGACTGAAGAGTTCGCTCCCTCCCTCCCCCCGCCCCCATGCGTGCTTACAAGCCCCCTCCTGCGGCTAGTTAATCGGGCTGAGAGATGTGGAGGGGGATGCTGTGAGCAGAGGAGCCTTTGCTTTGCTGCGGTAACACGGGGCCTGGCAAAGAACCAGCGGGGTAACAGACAGGACGTCGCCACTCTGCCCTGGTACACGTGACAAACCTTCCGGCTGCCTGTTCCCTGCCCTCCGCCGAGGATTCCCTGTTGTGTTCCCTCCCTCTGGGGCACCTGGCATTGGCCACTGTGGGCAGACGGGACACTGGGCTGGATGGACCTTTGGTCTGACCCCGTCTGGCCGCTCTCATGAGCACACGGCCCCCTTCCTGACGGGGCCTGTCTCCTGCCCCCTTGGCCACCATGGCTCAGAGCTGAGCCTCCTCCTGAGGCCCCCGGGCTTCGCCCGCAGCCAGGACCCCATCCCACCTGCCCCACGGAGACACAGGCCAGGCCCAGCTCTCCTGGCTCGTCCGGCCCACCCTCGCCATCGCAGGCAGCCAGAACCCCGGGAGCCAACAGAGCCAGCTTCTCCCTCCAGCTCGTCAGGTCCCTGCCACGAGGCTCTTGCTCTGCTGGTCACAGCCCGGTTCACGGCCCCCACTGCACTGTGGCGCTCGGCTGGCCTGGCCGCCCGTCAGCAGCTCTCTGCCTCGCAGCCGGGCTTGGCGCCGGCCTTGCACAGAAGCCAGTCGCCTGCTGACTCATGCCGCTGGCCCTGGGAGGGTCTCGCTGCTGTGGGCGAGCCACAGGGCACGGCGTTCTGCGGGGAACACGCGGGCAGGGCATCGCTTTCTCTGGCGGCTGTGGAGAGCGGCACAGCTCTTTTCCCTGCCAGCCGCAGGCCCGAAGCCCATTAGCAGCCTGGTCTGCCGCTCTGGCCTTGCTCTTCCACCGCCCGTGCCCCGTGTAGCAGCCGGCGCGCAGGGGCAGGCCAGGAACAACAGCTCTCCTCCTAAGAGGGCCGTGCCCCCTGGCTTGCAGGAAATCCTGGGAGAGCAGTTCAGTTTCTGAAGAGAGTCATTCCCGTAGCCCGTGGAAATGGACACGGCCGCGCTGTGCTTACCGGGCCTGCAGGGATTCCTGCTCGCTCGCCAAAGGGTGATGGCTTTGAAAAGGGAGGCTGCGTGCCAGGGACACCCCTGGGGAAAGCGGCCCTCAGGAAGCCAGGCAGTGACGTGGCCCCTGACACCTTGTGCAGAGCAGCCCGTGTCAGGTTTGCCCCCCGGGAGACGCGGAGTGGCACGTGCTTGCTTTGCGCCCGAGCTGGGGGTGGTGGGCGGCCTGTGTCCCCTGCTCCCGCGTGTGCTGGGTGGAGCAGCCAAGAGCCCTGGGGGCCAGGGCCTGGCTTCTCCGGGGCCCCAGTAGTGCAGCGCTGCTCCAGTGCCACAGCGCCCGGGCCAGGTGGGTGGGGTCTGGCTCGCAGGCTTCGCCTTCAAAGGGAATCCCTGCGGCCCTCGGGTCCCAGGTGACTTTGGGCAGGAGCACTGGGGTGGGGGGGGGGCCGCCTATGCCACCTGGGCCTCACACCCTAACTCGCTCCTGCGCCAGCCCCTCCATCAGGCAGAGCCAGGCAGCACCGCCCCTGCCGTCCCGGCACACAACATGCAATGCCTCTGTCTGCGGGGAGGCAGGGCTGCTGCCTGGGAGAGGAGAGGTGGTGGTGGGGCGGGGCTGGCTGGCAGGGGTGGGGCTGGCTGGGTGGTGGGGGCAGGGGGGGCAGGGGCGGGACGGGGGGCATCCTGGCCACTGCTGATTTGGAAGCTGTGGCTGGAAGGGGCTGTGCACAGGTGCCTCCTACCTGGGGTGCGGGCTGCGAGCCCCCTCCCTGGGTCTGGAAGTCTGGGGGGTTGGAAAGCTGCAGCCCGACCCCCCATCTTCTCCCCAGGCCAGCCCGGGAGGAGCTTGGTGACCTCCCATCCCCCTTGCAGGGGCTGCCCAAGGAGGGCCTGGCCCCTGGCTGGTGGCAGGAGGGAGCTGGCTCTGCTAAGCTGTCCTGGGAGGGGCAGCCAGCTGTTCTGAGCCTGGCTGTTCCGCCCTGCAGCACGGCCCCGGGGCGCTTGGGCAGGTGCTAATGGGCTCTCTCTCTCCCTCCCTTTGCAGGAGCAGCCAAGGGTTTATGCACATGAAACTGACCAAAACCAAAGAGAAATACGTCCTGGGCCAGAACAGCCCCCCGTTCGACAGCGTCCCAGAGGTCATCCACTACTACACCACCAAAAAACTGCCCATCAAGGGCGCCGAACACTTGTCCCTGCTTTACCCAGTGGCCGTCCGGACCCTCTAGTGCCCAGACTCGGCCCTGCAGTGGGCAGGAGGGGCCGGCAAGCCACGGAGCAGGAAGTGGCTGCGGCGACCAGAACTCGGAAACTGGCAGCCGAAGTGGAGACGTCCCGTCTTTCCTCTGCGGTGCATGCTGGCTGGCTGCCAACCGTTGCCCTGTGCGTGTGGCCACGAGCGCTGCTGCCTGCCTGCAGGCCCGGCTGTCCATGGCCGCACGAGCGGAGCGGAGAACCTTCCTGTGGATGAGAAACGTTTCCTATCCAGCGCGCGGCCGTCGGGTAAATAACGCAGAGCCCCGCCTTCCGCCAGGACACTCCACAGGCTGCTCTTCACTGGCTGCGCGGGGCCAGACCTCTCCCGCCGGGGGAGGGCCGTGCTGTCCTCACGGGCACTCGCGGGCGGGAGGGAGGCTCTTTCCGGGCTCACGGAGCAGCTGGCACACGACGGGCGCGAGGCCGAGTCCCCCCGTGCGCACCGCCCCCGCTAGTGCAGCTTCACGCAGGTTGCCAGGCTGGTCCCCGCACGGGAGTCGTGTCTCGCCCCGTGTGACTCGGAGAGCTTGCCGAGTGATTTGCCAGTAGCAAGGCGTGGTTGATTATTTATGACTAGGGTATGTAATTGAAATAGTGGTTTAATATATATTTTTTATCCTTTTTTGGTACATTAATAAATCTGAGGGTTACTGTGTCCGTGGTGCAAGCGTCGTTCCTCGGCCCAGGCAGGCAGGCAGGCGAGTCTCGTTCTCTCTTCTGGTACGGAGGAGGGCGCCCTCCGGCCGTGACAAGGCGCTGGGCTCCAGACATCAGAGGCCCTGCTTCTTGTGCTGATTTTCTCTGGGCCGAGAACAGTCCCAGCGGCTCCCAGCACCTCTCCCAGTGTCACTGAGTTCAGGGCCAGAGCGGCCGCCAGAGCATCGCATCGGGACAGGCGGCCCAGGTCTCTTGGGCCCAGGAACCAGACTGTTCCGTGCCGCAGGCAGGACCAGGGACCAGCCCTGAGTGAGAGAGAGGGGCCCAGCCACGCCTAGCATGTGACGCCCCCCGCGCTGCAGGGGAAGGGGAAACACCCCACGGTCACTGCCAGTCTGACCCGCCCGGGGAATTCCCGCCTGAGCCCACACACGGCGCCAGTCAGACTCAGCGTGAGCAGAACCAGCCAGCCGAGCTCCTGAGCACGAGGCTGCGCGGTGCCACCTCTGGGCCCGGGTCTGCCCCGTCCAGTGCCCCATCTCCAGCCGTGACCATCCCTGGCACTCCGGAGGAAGGAGCTCCAAAACCTGTCAGCCCAACCCACTGGGCGAGGGGCCGGAATCCCCTCCTGACCGCCACAGGCGGCCGGCTGAAGCCCTGGAGCATGAGCGTTAGGGACATACGCTGGAAGTGCCCCCAGGGGCTGCTGAGCTCTGCCAGCACAAGCAGCCCTGGTAGGCCCCATCTCCTCCCAGCTGGGTGTGTCCCACCTCCCCAGGGCAAGCGCAGCAGCCGGCCCCAGCCCAGCCACCGCTCTGTCTGCCCAAGAGGCCGGCTGGGGAAGTCGCGTGCGCGTGAATGCGCGAGAGCCAGGAGCCAGGCAGGGCTGATGCGGAGTCTGGACAGACGGGGTGTTTGTACATCGGTGACTGGAGCCGAGACTCCCTTTGGAACTGGCAGCCCGCAGCAAGGCTGTGGAAATCGCTGTTGTTTAATGTGCCCTCCCCGTGCTTTGAAGAGGGATGGACCGCGCCTTGCTTGGCTGCCTGCAAACACACCTGGCTGTACTGCAGACTGTGAAAAGGCCCCAGGATGGTCCCTGACGGGGTTCCAGGCTGATCAATCACATAGGGCTTGCTGCCGGGATGTTTAGCCGTCTCTTCCCGGTGTGAGCCGGGCGTGAAGCCAGCCCGAGTGCGGTGGCACGCCGGCGTGCCGGGCGGTAGTGCCGTATGATGACTGGTGCAGCGCTGCGGGCGTTTTCCTTACCCATGGGGGGGGCTGTGCTGGTCTTTACAAACGGCCAATCCTGCCCTGTAGCGGCTCCTGTATCTGCTCCTCGGTGGCTCCCCAGGACACAGACAGGCCGAGGGGCCCCAGATGCTGCTTTCGGTTGAACATGGAGTAGGCGGGGCTGGCGCGAGAGGTCTGGGCTCCGGGGTCCCAACACAGAGAAATAGGGACAGTAGACAGGCAGGCCAGAGGCGAATTCCTAGTCCTCTGCCTGGCTCTGGAGGAACCCTGGGAAGGGTGCCCCTAATCCCCCTGCCACCCCGGCAGCTTACGTCTCGTGCCCTGCTCCGGGCTGCCCCGCGGCCTAACCTTCGTCGAGCCAAGCGTCCAAGCTGCGAATCCCCGTTTTGCGTGTCCAGGCAGAGCTGGGTTGCTCTGGACCGTGTGTCTCCGCGGCTTTGCACTGCACTAGCCCTCCGGCCCAGGGCCGTGCGGAGTCGAGGGTCCGTATTCAGAGAGCTGTACCCAGCTTTCCTGAGTTGTCAAGAAGGGCTTTGTCCCAATGCCATTGACAGCACTGGGGTCTCTCTCCATGTCAAGTCCCGCGTGGTTAGAACAGTCGGAGCAAACCCCACAGGGCGTGTAGCACGTGTAATGCAACGTTGAGAAACAGCCGGAGGCCTGGGCTACCTGAGAAAATCCGGTTGTCTGAACAGCAGCAGGCAGGGGTGTGCAAAACCACCTGCCAGAGCAGCATGGCTGGGCTGATGTAAGTCCCCACACCTGTGGGGCAGTGCTACGTGGGGCTAGCTACCCCCTCTGACAGGCAGATTCCTGCACAGCTGGGAGAACCCCGCCCTTGGGAGGCTGTGTCTGCAACAGAAGTGCTGCTGGAGCGTTTAGGTGTAGCCAGGCCCTGAGACTCCTGCCTTTGGGACAGGAAAACCTCTCTCCAGCCAATGTGTTTGAATGGAAAGAATAAGACTTGAAAAATTAAACTGCTCCGTAACTGCAGCAGCAGCAGAGCCAGGCGCTGGTTTGCACTGTTGTGTCGTCTTTGTTCCAGTGATTGTGCGCGTGCTCTCCCCTTGGAGAGCCCTGGGTCCTGTGCAGTGGAAGTGTGGCCTGTTGCCGTTTGTGATGTTGCTTATGGCTGAGAACAAGTAGCAGTCGTGCCTGTAAAGCCCATTAAAAGTTTATTTTAAAAGGATTCCAGACCTCTCCCTTTTCTTCCTCTGATTGTGGCGGCTTCCTCTGTCCGCATGGATTCCGACGGGCACGGCAGCCCACAACGCGCAGAGCAGCGCGCACACGGGCTGCGTAAGGCAGGCACGGCAGCAGCGAATTGTGCGTATTCTGTGTAGTGCATGTCCTGCCAGGCCATACCACACTAATCCGTACTCTGCCTTGCACCCGCCTCATGCCCCAGGTCTTCCCCAGGAATCCCCCGGCACAGGGTGCAGTACAGGGTCTAGGACAGCACTGCCCTGACCTTTCACATTGCACCCCCCCCCCCCCCAACCATGACGGAACTGGTGCCCCCATTACCATGGGTGGAGCTGCAGCTGGGGCCAGAGCTGGGCTGGTTGAGCTCCTTTCTTGCACCTCATCAGGGGCTGGCCCAGGTCCTGCCGCCTCCTCCCCAGCAGGGTGCACCCCACAGATTGGGGGCCACTGCTCTGGGGCATCAGTTCCATTCCATGGGCACCACGGGAGCCCTGTGGTGTCAGCCCCAGGCGCCCGGTGCCCCACACCTCTCTTCTTGCACTGGCCTCGCTGGGGCACAAGTCCTCCAAGGCCGGCCCTTTGCGGGCTGCTGCTGCTGGGTGTTACCGCCTTGCCCGGCCTTGGCCCTCGGGGGCACCTTGGTAAAGCAAGGCAAAGGACGGTCCCTCCCCCGGGGCTGAGGGTGGAGGGGTGTGTCTAAGCAGGCTCCTGCTGGGCAGTCATAGGGAGGGAAGAAACTGCCCCAGGTTCAGCCCATTCATATTTCTGCCTGCTGCTGCTTCCGCCCAGCCTTGCACCTGGGGTGCGCAGCGCCATGGCTGTGGGCAGGGCTCTGGCCAGGAGAATCCCCTTCCGTGCTGCCCTTGGGCCCCGGCCCTGCCCGGCGGAGGCAGACTTTAGGGGAGATGTGCCCCCTGCAGCCCGGCCCAGAGGTCCTGCCCCCTAAACCCGTGCCAGTGCAGCGAGGAAACAGGCACCAAGTCTGCTTGCAGACCGGGGGGGGGGACTTTCTGAGCCTGCTCGGAATCGCACCAGGGACACAGGGCTAGGGGGTGTGCTCGGGGGGGCGTACCCCCCGGCAGCGTGAGGGCCTGGGAGCGAGTGCTCCATTGCCTCAGCGGGGCCGGGCTTTCACCAGCATTAGCGCTAATTGAAACACACCTTGTCACGCTGCCTGCAGCTCAGATGCTGGCTAGGCCAGGCAGACGCCAAGGGGCTGGGGGAAGCAGGTGTCAGGAGGGGCCAGGCCCGGCTCTGACCTCGGCCTCCCTCTGCTTGGGGCGGCATGGCCCCAGGGGCCCCCAGCTGGTTGGGGGTTGGGTCAGGGACACCCCACCCAGGCGCGGCTGGGCCCTCGCCACGTGGGGCTGGAAGTGACTCCAGCTGCTGGGGGGGTTGTCCCGCCTGACGGGCGCCAGGGCGCGGTCTCCACCCAGCGTGGTCAACTAGCCCCCCACGGACTAAGGGCCCCGTCCCCTGGGGCGCTTGTGGGCAGCCCCGCTGGTAGGACGCCCAGGCGGGCAGGAGCTGGGCCTTCGTCAGCTGTTCCTGGCCAGCTGCAGCGACCCCCGCGGGCGGCTGAATCACAAGCCAGGGGGCCTGCTGGGGCCGCAGCTGCTGCCCCCCCCCAGGCGTCCGGCACCCGGTGCCACTTGGCCCAGGCATGTGCCCGCCCTCTCCGAAGCGGCCTGCCCTGCTTTCCGCGTGGGGCGGGGCGCAGCACTTGCCCGGGCTGAGCGGCCCGCTTCCCCCGCAGGGCCGGAGCGCCTGCCCTCGTCCCGCCGGGCGGGGCCACCCCAGCGCCTGGGAGAGCCGGGCCGGCCAGGGCTGCAGGAGGGGGAGCGGGCGCGGGGGACCCAGGCAGCCTGGGCCGCACCCCCGCTGGCCAGGCCCACGAGCAGGGGCCGTGCACCCAGTGGGTGTAGCCACGTGGGCGCGGTGCGGCCCGCCCGGCCGGGGAGCAGGGAGGGGGGGTGCCGGGCCGTCCCCTGCCCCGCCCACGCGCCACCCTGCGGGGTGCAGGCGTAGCCCGCCGGGCCCCCTCCTTACCCCACAGGCGGGGCCGGTCAGGTGAGCCACGTGGCCGGCGGGGCAGCAGGCCCTTCCCCTGGGAGGGTGGGCGGAGCCCCTTCTGGAAGCGAGTCCCTGGCCACGCCCCTTCCACCTGTGCAAATTGCACCAGACAGCCTGCCACCTCCGGGAATCCCACCCCCCCGCTGGAGCAATGGGCCCCGCCCCCACGAGTCCCGGCCGGTGGGGGTCTAAGATAGGGGTGTTAGACAGCGTGGCCTTGAATAGTCACGTGACCGCATGAAAGCTTCGCAGTTACAGGACACTTGGCCAGGCCCGGCAGGGGTCCGGGCGGTAGCACAGCCCCACAAGTGATGGGTCAGCCCTGCCCAGGCAGTGGCTCCAGGCTCCCTGCAGGGCGGGGCTGACTAGTCACCTGTGATGGCGCGCAGCTCAGCGGGAGCCCTGGTGCCCGGGGCAGGCTGGCAGCCCATGTGCTCCAGCCCCACTCCTGGACTATGTCTACATTCGCGGCTTCTTGCGCAAGAATCTGCAGCGCATCCACACTGCCCGCCTGCTCTTGTGCAAGAAGATGTGCACGACGGCGTGGTAAGAGAGGGCTTCTTGCGCAAGAGCTAGGTTCTTTTTTCACAGGTGTAAGCCCTCTTGCACAGAAGCCCTTGCACAAGAGGGCAGTGTGGATGCTCGGCAGGGATTTCTTGCGCAAGAAATCCCTCTGGCTAAAATGGCCATCAGAGCTTTCTTGCGCAAGAGAGCGTCCACACTGCCATGGGCGCTCTTGCACAAAAGCACAGCTCGCACATGGCAGTGTGGACGTTTTCTTGCGCAAGCCTTCTTGCACAAGAACCCCAGTGTAGACATAGCCTTGGGGAGCCCCCTGCTGCCCCACCCCGCCCGGCCCCGCCCCGTGTCTATCAGAGGCAGCTCACAGGGAGTCCTGGTACCCGGGGGCAGGTTGGCAGCCCATGCGCTCCAGCCCCACTCCCGGGGAGCCCCCTGCTGCCCCACCCCGCCGTGTGTCTATCAGAGGCAGCAGTGCAGGTGGCAGCCAGGAGCCGGTCCACCAGGGAAGCAAATTTAAAAACCAGCTCCCCGCGCAGACCGGCTGCCCACCACCTGTTACAGAGGCAGCAGCGCTGGGTGGCAGCAGTTTCTGGCTGGGGAGCAGCCTCTGTCCACAGGGAGCTTGGGCCCACTGCTTCGCAGCAGCCGCCCCTACCCCCCACCCCCACTGCTGGCTCTGATAGAGGCAGCAACACTGGGGGCAGGAGCAGGCAGCACCATGAGACAGTGCTGGGGGGAACCAGCTGCTAAGCTGGCTCCCCCCATCACTGGCTCCTGCCTGCCTCCCCTGCCTTCAGATCAGGCAGCAATGGGGGGGGCAGGCAGGTTGGTGGAGCTGAGACATGTGGGGAGCTGGCTTGAAAGCTGGCTCCCCGTACGTCTCAGCTCCAGCCTGCCCCCCTCACCCTCTGCACTGCTGCCCCTCTGTCAGAAGCAGCAGCCCAGGGCGGGGGCAGGCGCATCTGGTGCTTGTGGGGAACAGGCTTTTCATAAGCACTGCCCCCCCCCACACACACACACACTGCCTCTGATAGTGGGGGGTGCGTGTGGTCAACAAGAGTAACCCGCCAGACCTGGTCAACTACACGCAACATCCCTCCTTTAAGAGGCAAGGGGAGGCAATGCCTCCCTTGGGTCTTAGCACTCACCGTCCCGTCCCTCCCCCCCATGCTGACCAGCCCGGATAGCTGGCAGGGCGGGTTGCTGCTGCTTGCAGATGGAGTTTTAAATCAATGCTGCAAAAGCCCCACCTTTAGCTAAAATACACGTTTTAATTCCCGTCGTACAAAAACTTGTTCCACGTCTCGCTGGCGCTCTCGCCATCCCTGCGCTCCTCCCGCCGTGGAAGAAGAGCCCGCAAAGGGCCAACGCTGTCTGTCAGCGAGCTGGACTAAGGAGGGTCCCTTTGACTTCTGACTGTTTGCGGCACTAGTTCTAAGAGAACCCTCCACCCTAACCAGCCCGTTCCTAAGGCACAAGCCCCTCTGTGGACAGGTAGCAGGTACCCACACACTGAAACGGCATACAAAGCAATGGGATCTGTTAGGGCCACTGGGAACGCTCACAGCAACGTCGTCGCAGCGCTGGGTTTAGCCATCTGGCACTCGGGCTGGACTCTACTTCCTGCGGGCGTGGGAGTCCCTCTAACCCACCGCATCAGCTTAGCAGTGCTGGTGGAGGAGGGGGCAAGTGAAGGGCTGCATCTAGGGTGTACGCAGCAGGGCCGCTGCCTTGCCCTTGCTACGGAGTTTATGCCACTCAATCTGACTAACGTCAGGGTCTCTCCAAAACCCCGGGACTGGCGTCGGCCTCCCTGACCCAGTCCTTTCCGTGAAGAGGTGCCAGCATGCCCAGCGCCGGCGAGGGGCGTGCCATGGGAAACGGGCTGCGCTCCCTTTAGGGGGGGCTCCCACATGGCATTTGCCACAGGTGGGCAATGGGATCAGGCTGGGAGAGGGGCAGAGAGAAGAGGGCAACAGTGGGGAAGGGTAGCGGGGGTGGCACCTGGGTGGAGTTTGGGCAGGGCCATGGGTTGGGGAGCGGCAGCTTCCCCCACCGCCCAGAGCTGCCCCCACCCCACCAGCTCCAAGGCACCCGGAGCTTGTGCCCCCCCCCCCATCCCCAGGAAAAGCCAAAGCCTGGCTCTTCCTGAAAGAGGGCCTGAGGCTTGCTCTGCCCCACGCGGGTGCTGGGGCAGCTGAGGAGCTGTGTTTGGGAATCACAGCCCAGCCCCAGAAGCAGACCAGCACGTCCCGTCTCTGCAGCCGCCCCGGCGCCTGCCTGGGGCATAACAAACCCTGAGCCCACCTCGCCCACAGCCGGCGCCGCATTAGCGCCAGGGAGGTGCCTGGTACCTCCTGGCGCCTGGAGCAGAGAGAGCCCCGCCCGGCTACTTGGGACTGGGCGGACTTCTCCCGCCAGCGCCGGAGTCTCGAGGGTCATGGCTGGAGCGCGAGTTCCTGCCGGGCTCTGGCCCAGCGGGGAGTTAGGGCAGCAAAAGCCGTGCTTGCTGGAGAGGGAGACAGCTCCAGGACCCGCCTGCCCGGGGGCAATGCAGGGAGCGGGCACGCGCAGGCTTGGCACAGTGAGAGAAGGAAGGGCCGTGGCTCTACTCGGGCAGGGACGCGGTGGCCAGGACCCGGGAGCTCTGGCTGGCTGCCGGGGTTTGACACAGAGCACAGCTGCCGGGTGGACACACACGTGAGGCACACGCGCTCCTGGGCCCCAGGCGCAGAGCTCACAGCCTTCCAGAGACAGCGCCAGCGCCGCAAGCCCAGCTGGCCAGAGGCTGCCCGCTGGCACCGGCCGAGCAGGCTAGACGCAGGGGCCCTGGGGCGCCGCACCGGTCCTGGACCGCACGCTCAGCTTCCTGAGTGCCACGAGCCGGGGGTTGTTGAGAAGGGTGTAGAGCAGCAGCCACCGGGTCCGGGCTCGGGGCGACACTCTGGCATCTGCAATGAAAGCAGCCCAGAGCTCACCAGACAGCTGGCGGCGGGTCTGGATCAGCACGCACCTCAGGAACTGCTGGCCAGCTGCCCCGCGAGACGCCCGCTGCACACAGCCCTTCGCCGGCCAGGAAACCCGGTGCCACCGGGCCCCACCAAGCCCAGGGCAGAGCTGGTCCCAACACCCTGCTTTGACAGTGGGCAGTGCTGAGGAGCATGCACCTCCTCCGCAGCCTGGCCCGTGCGGCTCAGCTTCCAGCCCCTGCACCGCGCCTCCCCGTCTCTGCTCGACCCGGGAGGCCCCCATTCGCGCTCTGGTCCCAGCCTGGAATCAGAGCGTCCCTCCGTCTTCCCTCTGCCCCGGCCGCGTGGGCCAAATTCCCCTCACTCCACTGACTGGCGCCAGGCTCAGGACTGACACCCTCCTGCCCCCGGGGCCCACGGGTCCACCTGCTGTAACCCTGGGACACCGGCTCCCCACGGGACCCTGTGGGAAGCAAAGCGCCGAGCGAGGTTCTGGCCCCGAGCTTGCAGGCCGTGTGCGTGGGCCTCGGCGCTAATCTCGGACGCCTGGCTGCAGCCCAACTGGCATAGCGCACGGCAGCCACACAGCCGGGAGCACCGCGCGACTCAGAGCATCGGCACCGAGCGAGTGCGCCAGCCTCGGCAGGAGGGCCAGAGCGTCCCGCGTCTGGTGGTTCCCGGAGCACAGGCACACCGGGCACAGGCGCGGCGCTTACTGGAGATGCTGCTGAAGGAAGTGTATCTGGTGGCTCTTGGCAGGCTCCGCTCAGGGCTCCCCGCCAGAAGAATGTGGCAGAAGCAGAGGAGGGTGGGGTTGGTGTGGTAGTGGTCCATAAAGAGCATCCCGACCCACGTGTTGAATCCTGCAGTGAGGGGACACAGGAGAGACCCACCGGGCTGTGCAGCTGCCTTCCTTGGGCACCGCCGCGCCCCCTCGCACCCACAGGCGCTTGTGAGAAGAGCACAGCTCGGGCCCCAGGTTCACACCCACTGCACGGACACGAGCAGCACTTCCTTTAGCCCGGCCCCCGGGCCAGGTGTGAGAGCAGCGAGGTGTTGGCAGGTGGGCGGCTGTTTGCGCCTGAGGAAGGAAGGAAGTGTCTGACAGAGCAGCCGTCATTTATACAAATGAGGCCATCCAATCAGGAATCAGAAACCGTACCATGTGACTGAAGCAGCCAGCCACAGCACTCAAACGGCAGCGTCTGACCGCGGCCTGCAAGAGGGACCAAGGAAGGCTCAGCTCACGCGGGCCTGCCCGCACGCCAGGCCTTGGCAGTCATTACGTGAATCAACCGGGAGCTGCTCGCAGAGCGTTAGGAAGAAGGAGCAGGGCTAGTTTCGCTGCAGTGCTTTGCAATGGTGCATTCACAGCTCCAAGCACAAACAAGCGGCTGATCTCCATTGGAAAAGCCCAATGTTCTCCGGCAGCGTCCCCTTTTGGAAATGTTGGGGGGACGGGGACAGTCACGTCATTACCCCTCCCGCTTCAAAGCAGGCCAGGGCAGCCATGAGTGCCAAGGGGCAGAGTCTGGGGCCAGGCTTGCGTAGCCGTGGAAGCTCTGGGATGCACACAGGCAGGCTGTTACGCGCTTGGCTCAGAGGGGGTGCCCAGCGGGCCTGTGGCACCTTCGAGACTAGCTCCCAAAGGTGGAGGAGCCTGAGCTCCGTGGGCTGAACCCCCTGCGTCCGACTTGCCCAGGAAGTGGGTTTCGCCCAGCAAGTTCGGGAGCCGATACTCTGAGGTGCCAGGGGACCCCTCTAGGGTACATGGAGGGAGGCCAGGCGCTGGCCTTGTGCAGCCCTTGAGGGCACTATATTGTGCTTGCTGCTTGGCTGGGCAGGAAGAGGCGCCTGCCGATGAATCAGGTGTTTACTGGAAACGTTCCACTACGTGTTGCGAGAGCGCTGGCCCGGCAACACTCTGACGGCCCGGCAACGCTCTGACAGCCCGGCAACACCCCGGCAACACTCTGACGGCCCGGCAATGCTCTGACGGCCCGGCCACGCCCCACAACACTCTGATGGCCTGGCAACGCTCTGACGGCCCGGCAACGCGCTGACGGCCCGGCCACGCCCCGACGGCCCGGCCACGCCCCGGCAACGCTCTGATGGCCTGGCAACGCGCTGACGGCCCGGCCACGCCCGAGCAACGCTCTGATGGCCTGGCAACGCTCTGACGGCCTGGCAATGCTCTGATGGCCCGGCCACGCGCTGACAGCCGAGGGAACCTTACCTTGGTCAGCCACTTCGTAGCCTCTCTGCAGTATGGTCCTGTCGATGCGGGAGATCAGCCACGTCCCCAGCAGGGCGCTGCAGAGCAGCCGGAACAGGCAGGCCCCCAGGCCCAGGAGCACGTTGTAGAAGAAGAGGAAGTAATTGAAGTTGTGGAAGGCCTTCCTGCAAAAGAGGGAGCCGCCTGCTCACCAGGGCTTTGGCACGGGCTCAGCGGGGACGAGCGGAGGTGGCCCAGCGCCACGCGGGCAATGCAGCTCGCTCTTTGCTGAGTCAGGCGGCCGGGGCCGGGGCCGGGGCCGGGGAGCAGCATCGCGAGGGATTTGACTGCACGGTCAGGAGCTGTTTCTTCAAGCTCCTTGGAGCCGAGGGGGCTGCAGGGCACAAAGGCCTGTGCGACTGCAGCCTCCAAAGCGGGGTGGGGTATCCAGGGCAGCACCTACAGACGTGTGCGCAAGGAGAGAGAACCCAGAGTGCCACCATTCCACTGCGAGTGCACGGCCCTGCACCGGTGGCACGGCGCGCCCAGCACAACCGCGCCGGGAGGCGCGTACGCAGCAGCCTCGCACTGGCGGCTCCTGCGGCGGCAGGGCTGGCCTCGGGCCAGAGCCATCTCTGCGGGACGCAAAGAGCACCACCTGGCCCGGGCCTCTCCTCACGGCTGGAAGGCGCCATGCCCCCTGAGCACGGCCGCGGGCCGGGGCAGGGCGGGCTCGCTCCCGCCGGCGCGACAGGAAGGCCGGCTTGAGCCCATGGCCGCTGGCTGCAGACAGCGCGCAGCAGGACGTGCGCTGACTCCCTGCCCGCCGCGGAGGCCATCTTGGCTGGGTGCCCAGCAGCCCGCCTGCGAGCGGGACGCCGGGTCCCGGGGCGCTGGTGGGGGCTGCCAGGGCTGGTAAAAGTCCAGTGAGTGGCGCAGCGGGGCTGGGACAGGCTCCCTGCCCGCCCCGGCTCCACACGGCTCCCAGAAGGGGCAGCACATCCAGCTCCATGCTCCGTGCGCTGCCAGCACCCACGCCCCGGCTCTGAAGCTGTGGCCAGTGGGAGCCATAGGGATGGGCCCGTGGCAGGGGCAGCGCATGGAGCCGCCCGGCTGTGCCTCTGCCTAGGAGCCGAGCGGGAAACTTCCGGGAGCTCCCGAGGTAAATGCTGCCCCTAGACACCACTCCTCACCCCTCCCACACCTCAACCCTGTGCCCCCTCACCAAACTCCCTCCCAGAGCGTGCACCCCAACCCCCGCCCAGCCCAGAGCCCCTCCTGCCCCCCAAATCCTCATCCCTGGCCCCACACCAGATCCCCACCCCCACCTGGTGCTGTCACCCCCTTCACCTCAATGCTCTGTCCCAGCCCGAACCGCCTCCTGCACCCCAATTCCATCCCCATCCCACAGCCCGCACTCCCAGCCAGAGCCCTCACCCCGCCTCCTGCCCCAGCCTGGCGTCCCCTCCTGCACTCTGAACCCCTCATCCCTAGCCCCATCCCAGAGTCTGCACCCCCAGCCAGAGCCCTGCATCCCAATCCCCAGCCCTGAGCCCCCTCTGCGTCCCAAACCCCTCATGCCCAGCTGCACCCCCAGCCAGAGCCCTGCCCCCACTCCAACCCTGCTCCAACCCAGGGAAAAGGAGCGAGGGGGGGAGGGGACGGAGTGAACCAGGGTGAGATGTCAGTGAAGGGGCGGGGCCTCGGGAAGGGGCGGGGCCTGGGGAAGGGGCGGGGCAGTGGTTGGGACAGGGGGATCAGTTGTGTGCGACCTGGTGCTGGACTTGCAGAGTCCCTGCACTCACAGCAGTGTCTCTCTGCGCTGTAGGGACCACGTCCCGCTTCCCCTTCGCTGGCCGTGGCAGCCTGTTACAGGCCCCACTCGTGCCCTACCCCCGTGCCACTATGGGCCACACGCCCCGCTGCGCGGTGTTTGCGCCGCCCGCCCTCTGCTTGCGCCCGGGGGCTCGTGTTTGCTGCGCAGCCCTTGGCCTGACAAGCGGGAGAGCCGGGGGAGCCACAAGCCAGAAGGGCTCTCTGCCCCGCCACTCGCCTGTTATTGAGAGCTAACGGCTTCTGCTCATCCGCTGGCCAGACCCTGGGCTGCAGGAAGAAGATGGCAGCGATCCTGACTTGTAAGTCCACGAGCCCGATGGCGATCCCCACGGTCAGGCTGGAAGGGAGAAGGAAGAGAGGCAGACCCTTTCCGTGCGGCAGCGGTGGGGCGGGCTGCCAGCCGGTGCCAGAGCAGAGCAGGTGTGAAATGGCAGCGTTCTGCTGGGCAGAGTCTAACGCACCCCGCCGTGCACCCCCGGGCTGTGTCCCAGCGGCTCTCAGCCTCGGCCCCTCCGGGCTCCAGGGACCAGGCCTAAGGGGTCTGGGAACGACTCTGACGGAAAACGTACTGAACCGACTTCAACACTGGACCCAGGCAATCGATTCCCAAGGGGCTGCACCTCCATCCTGCTTGTAGGGGTCCGGGACTGGGAAAAGAGGGAGTGGGGGGGCACTTCTGGAGGGAGCCGGGGCCTGGCTGGGGGCAGAGCGGGGGCACTTCTGGAGGGAGCCAGGGGCCTGGCTCAGGGGCGGAGAGGAGGGCCCTGCTGGAGGGGGACAGGGGCCTGGCTCAGGGGCGGAGAGGAGGGCCCTGCTGGAGGGGGACAGGGGCCTGGCTCGTGGGGTGGAGCGGGCGCTGCTGAAGGGGCTGGAGGGCCTGGCTTGGGGGCCTGCTGGAGGGGCCAGAGGGGCCTGGCTCGGGGGTGGAGCAGAGAGGCACTGCTGGAGGGGAGGAGGCCTGGCTCGGGGTGGAGCGGAGGGGACTGGGGACTGGCTCGGGGCGGAGTGGAGGGGCCCTGCTGGAGGGGGCGGGGGCCTGGCTCGGGCGCGCAGAGGGCACTGCTGGAGGGGCCGGGGCCTGGCTCGGGGGTGGCGTGGAGGGGTGCTGCTGGAGGGGGCGGGGGCCTGGCTTGGGGGGGCGCTGCTGGAGGGGGTCGGGGGGCAGAGCGGAGGGGCGCCCCAAGGGCAGGGTGGGGGCTCAGTGGCATTTCAGCACATCCCGCGACAGACCCCGGGGCCCACCCAGGAACCCGCCACAGTGCGATTGCAGGGGCAGATTCTGTAGCCCCCGGTCTCAGGCAGAGGGCTGTTCGGTGTGGGGGTGAAATAACGAGCGAGCGACCCACGCTGGACGGACACGTGTGCTAGGACAGCGCTCTGCTGCAGGAGAGGCTCCTGCCACCGGCCACGCTCGCTCCTCGGGCTGCGTTAGCCATGCCGGCAGGCACAGCACCACGGATGCTGAGAGCATCCCAGCAGAAGCGGCACGGGGGGCCGCTGAGAGAGCCGCAGGGTAGGCACGGCCTAGTGTGTGCCCCAGGCCCCTCCGGGCAGGTCTCTCGCTGTGTCAGAGAACGCGCCGTCCCAAAGCGCCCCGCGAGCGTGGGGTGAGCCCAGAACTGTGCCAGGCCAGTGCACTTACATTGTAAGTCCCAACTCCTTTGCCACTTCCAGCCCTTGGCCATGGTGTATTGGCAGAACAACAGTGTACATGATGAACATCCCGAACACCCACTGCACCGTGTGCAGGATCAGGTACCCTGGAAAAGAGAACACACAACCCTTACTGCGAGAAAAAGGGCGACCGCCCTGAGTCTGGTGGCGCGTGGGCTTGCGCTGCCGGGGGCACGTACCCCATAACAAGTATGCAATTTGCCAGCCGGAGTATCTTGCTATTGCTGCCTGCGTTTACAGAAGAAGGACAGAGGTTGAGTCCGCGCTGCGGGTTAACACCAGGGGCGTATAAGCAGCAGTCTGAGCCGCCCCACTGAATTCCAGGTGTTAGCAGGACATGCGCTGCGGGCGGGGAAAACCTGCGGGAACTTACCACACTGCGAGAAGAAGAAGGCTGGTGAAATCTGACGGGGAGGAAATGTTTCTCCCCTGCCCACAGTCGCTTCATGTGTTTTCTGGATAAAGATGGCAAAGTTAGTTTACAGAGTTTTGCACAGATAAATGGGAGATTTATTTTTTTCAAGGCTTATAGCTAGACACGATTAGATCACGTTTGCAAGGAATTGTTGTGCTGTTTGCAGTAATGACCCTCATGATTAGACGAAGCTGAGTTGCTCTTAAGCCTCTTTATTCTAACTGGATGGGGTCATGTGGTTTGGTTAGTTATTTAGCTTCGTTAACAAATTCTATGACACTGGAGAGCTGTCTGCGTGGATGTGTCTTGGCCACCCATCAGGGCAGCTGCCGTGGCACAGGCGGGCCACGGCATTTGTCCAGCATGGGGGCGGGGCTCAGGAAAAGGCTGAGACCCTGGCTCTAGACCAGTGTTTTCCCACCTTTTTTTATAAAGTACCCTTTTTCAAAAAAAAATTCTTAGTCCCCCCCGTCCCTACAGTTTTCAGACACACAATATTTTTTTCTACCATTGCAACACATTTGTTTAAACAACTTAATCGTAGCTGGGCAGGCAATGGAATTTTTGGGTGTAAAAAGTACAAAACTAATAAAGTGTTGTCAAACTTAGAACAAAAATTCCGTTTTCTCCAAATGCCAGTGGTGTTGACGAACCCCCCAGACTTCTCTCGAGTGCCCCTGAGGGTACTCGTACCACTGGTTGAGACACACTGAGCTAGAGGACAGTCCTGGGAGTGGCCAACGCCCAGGCAGAGTGGACTAGCGCTCGATCAGCTCCCTGCTGCTGGAGGACTCGTGGCCCGAGAGACCTGAGCTGCCTGGGCAGTTCGCCTCTGGCCCGTCCATACCTGTAGCAGGCCAAGATGTGGAACACATAGCTGATGCAGGTCAGGGAGGCAGCAAAGATGGTGAAAATCCAGACACCTGCGGAAAAGCCGAACGTGTTCTCTGCCGCTCACCCGGCCTGACTGCAAAAGTCCTGTGGCTCAGCTCAGAGCTCTCAGCTACTGATCCACAGGGAATCACAGGGCCACACAGCCAGAGGCACCTCAGGGCCCGCCCTGCCAAGACACAGGCTGGCTTGTGTCTAACCCACTCAGGCAGACGGCTCCAGCCTCCAGGCCAGGTCCCCTTTGGCTCGCTTTTGGCCGGGGCACCCAGGCACTCTGAAATGCTGCGGGTGAATTACAGCACGGAGGCCAACCCAAAGGCCTGACTCAGAACCGTGTATTCGAGTCCATGCCTGCACTGGCAGAACAGGGATCCCGAGCGCCTGGCGGTGCACGTTCCCCGCCACTGCTCTCCCAACGCGCGGGGGTGTCTCTGCTTGCCTGCTGAGCCCGGGAAAGGAACAGCCATGCTGCCTCTCTGACACGGGGAGCTTTGCACAGCGGGAGGACCTGTCCACTGGAGCTCCCACTCAGCTTACAGCTTACACATACCCTGTGGCAGCTTTCGGCCTCTGCGCCGCTTCCCATGGGCGCCCGAGTCAGAATGAGACTTAGTGGGAAGCCCTTTGGTTTGCCCACCCCCCGCCCTCTCTTGGAGTCCTTCCACCCAAACCGGCTGTCTCGCTCAAAGCCTGCATGAATATAGCCACCCAAGCACCGCTCGGCTCGCTGTGCGCCTCGCTGGGAGAACGCTTGGCCCGCGCCAGGCAGGAGCTCACGCCCAGTGGGCCGAGTTCTCCCTTTCGACTTTTCAATCGATGAAACCCAAACCAGTTCTTCCAGACTCCTTTAAAAATAAAGCTTGGCTCCGAGCCCAGCCGTAACTCAGGTAAGCCACTTTCCATGGGCAGCTGAGCACAGGAGCTGAAAGAATGCACCCAGCCACTCTCCTCCTGTTCTTTTCTCCATCGTTCCTCTGCTCCCAACCTCCAAGCTGCTCAGCGCTCAACTGCCAACACACCAGGCAGCAGACAAAGGGTGAGCCATGCATGCCACCACTCATATTATTTTGCTTCCATATTAGGGACTAAGGATCCAGGAAAAACTGGACAAAAAAATTCCAATTGGAAGTTTTTCTATCAGCAAAAGTTTAACCAAAACTTTTGCAGGAATGAGATGAGTTTCATGAAATTCTGATTTGGGGGGAAAACTAGAAAAAGGCATTTTGAGAGGATTAAAATATTGCATTTCAACACTTGCAGAGCAGGCTGGTTCAATTGGTCATTTCAAAATGACTTTTCATTTTTGATTTTTTTTTTACATTTTTGGAATTTACTTTGATAATTTTAATTTAATTTTTGCACTTTAAATTTAAAATGTCAATTTTGAAATGACATTTTAACATAAGAACGGCCATACTGGGTCAGACCAAAGGTCCATCTAGCCCAGTGTCCTGTCTGCCAACAGTGGCCAATGCCAGATGCCCCAGAGGGAGGGATCACAACAGGTAATCCTCATGTGATCCCTCCCCTGTCATCCATTCCCAGACAAACAGAGGCTATGGACACCATTCCTACCTATCCTGACTAACAACCATTGATGGACTTTACCTCCATGAATTTATCTAGCTCTTTTTTGAACCCTGTTAAAGTTCTAGTTTTCACCACATCCTCAGGCAAGGAGTTCCACAGGTTGACTGTGTGCTGAATGAAGAAAAACGTCCTTTTGTTTGTTTGAAATCCGCTCACTATTAATTTCATTTGGTGACCCCTAGTTCTTATATTATGGGAACAAGTAAATAACTTTTCCTTATTCGCTTTTTCCACACCTGTCATGATGTTAGAGACCTCTATCCTATCCTCCCTCAGTCTCCTCTTTTCTATTTTACTGGACCCAAAATGATTTTTTAAATTTCATTTTGTAGGAAACGTGTGTGTGTGTTTTCATTCCCACTTGGCGCTGATGTGCCAGAGTCACAGAAGGTGGCCCACTGCCTAGCAGGGGCAGGGCCCAGCCTTAAGAAGTGTGTGCTCAGTCTGCTTTTGGAAAGGGATTGCCCTCACTTCACCTTTTATAAGAACAGGTCTGTACCTTGCAGGACATTAAGAAACTCTCTCAGCCACTGGAAAACTGGGCGAAGTTCTTCGGTGCCATTGCTAATTGGGAAATGATTTTCCAATGTCGCCTCCAGTGCCTTCAGCTGTTGGAAGGATTGCTTCTGGACGAAAATCTCAATGACAATAAACTGCGGGAAAACAGATACAAACAGCAGCTTAGCAACCTTGTCACTGGCCACTTCTGCAGAACAGCACTGCGTGCCACATAATCACCGGTGGCCCCGTTCATTCTGGCTGCGACTCTGCGGGAACCTGGCTGGCTACATTTGGTTTTAAACACACGTTCTCTTCCATAGAGGGGATTCAGCTCAACTTTCAATGACAGCAAGGGGACGCAGGCAAGTTTTGTCCCTCAGACAATGTGGTGGGAGTTAATCGCCCCGGAGTCTGAACCAGATGCCGAGACCAAGAGGCCTAGAATTAACAAGAAGACTTTTTAGAAATACATTAGAAGCAAGAGGAAGACCAAGGAGAGGGTAGGCCCACTGGTCAGTGAGGAGGGAGAAACAGTAACAGGAAACTTGGAAATGGCAGAGATGCTTAATGACTTCTTTGTTTCGGTCTTCACCGAGAAGTCTGAAGAAGGAATGCCTAATATAGTGAATGCTAGTGGGAAGGGAGTAGGTTTAGAAGATAAAATAAAAATAGAACAAGTTAAAAATCACCTAGAAAAGTTAGATGCCTGCAAGTCACCAGGGCCTGATGAAATGCATCCTAGAATACTCGAGGAGCTGATAGGGGAGGTATCTGAGCCTCTAGCTATCATCTTTAGAAAAGCATGGGAGACAGGAGAGATTCCAGAAGACTGGAAAACGGCAAATCTAGTGCCCATCTATAAAAAGGGAAATAAGAACAACCCAGGAAACTACAGACCAGTTAGTTTAACTTCTGTGCCAGAGAAGATAATGGAGCAAGTAATTAAGGAAATCATCTGTAAACACTTGGAAGGTGGCAAGGTGATAGGGAACAGCCAGCATGGATTTGTAAAGAACAAATTATGTCAAACCAATCTGATAGCTTTCTTTGATAGGATAACGAGTCTTGTGGATAAGGGAGAAGTGGTGGATGTGGTATACCTAGACTTTAGTAAGGCATTTGATATGGTCTCGCATGATATTCTTATCAATAAACTAGGCAAATACAACTTAGATGGGGCTACTATAAGGTGGGTGCATAACTGGCTGGATAACTGTACTCAGAGAGTAGTTATTAATGGTTCACAATCCTACTGGAAAGGCATAACAAGTGGAGTTCCACAGGGGTCTGTTTTGGGAACGGCTCTGTTCAATATCTTCATCAACGATTTAGATATTGGTATAGAAAGTACGCTTATTAAGTTTGCAGATGATACCAAGCTGGGAGGGGTTGCGACTGCTCTGGAGGATAGGGTCATAATTCAAAATTAAAAGGGGAGGGATAGCTCAGTGGTTTGAGCATTGGCCTGCTAAACCCACGGTTGTGAGTTCAATCTTTGCGGAGGCCATTTGGGGCAAAAATTTGTCAGGGATGGTACTTGGTCCTGCTGTGAAGGCAGGGGACTGAACTCGATGACCTTTCAAGGTCCCTTCCAGTTCTAGGAGATAGGCAATCGCCATTAATTTAATTCAAAATGACCTGGACAAATTGGAGAAATGGTCGCAGGTAAACAGGATGAAGTTTAATAAGGACAAATGCAAAGTGCTCCACTTAGGAAGGAACAATCAGTTTCACATATACAGAATGGGAAGCGACTGTCTAGGAGAGACGGCAGAAAGGGATCTAGGGGTTATAGTGGACCACAAGCTGAATATGAGTCAGCAGTGTGATGCTGTTGCAAAAAAGCAAACATGATTCTGGGATGCATTAACAGGAGTGTTGTGAGCATGACGAGAAGTCATTCTTCCACTACTCTGCGCTGGTTAGGCCTCAGTTGGAGTATTGTGTCCAGTTCTGGGCACTGCATTTCAAGAAAGATGTGGAGAAACTGGAGAGGGTCCAGAGAAGAGCAACGAGAATGATTAAAGGTCTAGAGAACATGACCTATGAAGGAAGGCTGAAAGAATTGGGTTTGTTTAGTTTAGAAAAGAGAAGATTGAGGGGGGACATGATAGCCGTTTTCAGGTATCTAAAAGGGTGTCATGAGGAGGGAGAAAACTTGTTCATCTTGGCCTCTGAGAATAGAACAAGAAGCAATGGGCTTAAACTGCAGCAAAGGAGGTTTAGGTTGGACATTAGGAAAAAGTTCCTAACTGTCAGGGTGGTTAAACACTGGAATAAATTGCCCAGGGAGGTTGTGGAATCTCCATCTCTGGAGATATTTAAGAGTAGGTTAGATAAATGTCTATCAGGGATGGTCTAGACAGTATTTGGTCCTGCCATGAGGGCAGGGGACTGGACTCAATGACCTCTCGAGGTCCCTTCCAGTCCTAGTATTCTATGATTCTATGATTAAGCACACTGGAAAGCCTCCCCAGGGAACCACATCCTATAAATGCTCTCCCACAGGAGTACCACGTATCTCCCAGGGTACACACAGACGTGGTAGCCTTTTCTCTCCCTCAGCCTGCCATGAACAAGGGGAACGCCCTTTGGCCTGGCTGGAAGGTACCCTGGTCAGGCTGCTGGCCAGCAGGTGTGCGGTTCGGGGCTTAAGGGAGCCAGCGGCCCTGCAGATGTGCAGCCAGTCCTTGGGTTAGTTAGTTGGGTTAGGTTTCAGCCTGGCCTGAAATGGTTACAGGCAGACAGGGGCTGCGTGGTGCGGGGCCCCTCCGGGCCCAGTGCTGCTCGGGGACACGTGTGCCGTGTACTTACGAGGTAGAGGCAGATGACGGCTAGCACGGATGTGCCAATCATTCGGCCAGGGAACTGAAAGCAGGGGTCCCACTCATACAGCTTGCGCAGGAACCAAGGTTTCTGTGCCTGCCTGGGAAGGGAGGAGACGGGCAAACAGCCGAGCGTCAGAGCTGACGCAGGGACCGAGCACTGCACCGGAGGCACTTCCAGGGCCAAATCCCATCCACCGTCGTTCCCCCCTTTGCAGAGAAAGAGCCCACCACGCCCTCCTAGCCCCGCCTGGCCAGGCCCCGCTGGGCTGCCTCCTGCGCCACAGCCTCTGCGAAGGGCAGCCCGTCCCGCTGCCGCAGGCAGGGGGCTCTGAGTCGCAGGCCAAGGAGGCGGGGACATGCTCTGCGCCCCCACACTGCCTGCCGATGCCATTCGGAGGGGAGATGGGGCAGGCCCAGCGGCCAGAGAACACGGCCTGTCCCGGCTCTCCCCAGGCGAGCGCGTCGGGCAATAGGCAGCAGCTGGTGCAGGCGCCGGGATAACCGAACGGGAACGCTGCAACTAGGCATCCCAGGTCGGGCCGTGCTCACCGCTCAGGGGGCTTGCGGAGCAGACGCCTCATGTACTGAGCCTGGGACACGGTCAGGAGACGGCTCTCCTCCTGTGGGAAAGGGGCAGGGTCAGCATCTCGGAGAGCGCTCTGCCCCGAGGGGAGAGGCGCCCCTGGGAGCACCCGGTGCCCATCGACCGGGCGGGGCGGGGGCTGCGGGAAGACCGGCAGTGTCCTGCCAGCTGCCCAGGCCGTGGCACAGGGAGCAGGAGAGGGGAGGGGCGTGAGCAGGCCCAGGACGGGAGAAGGGCAGGACTGCGCCACGGGGCTCCGGGCTGCCCCTGGGAGCGGCCAGCCGGCACTGAGGTCTGTCCCGCTGGAACGGGCACCGTCCGCATGAGCTGCAGGCAGCCCGGACTCCCCGCCCCGCCTGGCTGTGCCCCGCTGGGCTGGACGTCCAGGGGTGGCTGGCAGAAACGCACGCAGCGCTCTGGTGTGAAGCCAGCTCTTGTTACGGGCAAAAGGGGCCCAGGCCTCGGGGAGGAGTTTCCCAGGGGAGGGGAGCGAGGGCTGAATGAGCGGGACGCCGCTACCCAGGGACACTCACGCGTGGCACGTCCATGTTGAGTCGCACCCGCAGAGCTTTGACAAACATCAGGGCAAAGCGGCCCAGCAGGAACACCAGGCACAGCAGGGACGGCCAGTAAAATATGATCCTCTCATAGTCTCCCAGTGCCTGGCCAGGGAGAGCAGAGCGCACCGTGTCACAGAGCTCCCGCCGCGCGGGCCAAGCCACGGGGCGCGGCGGGCGCGAAGGGCAGGCCCAGACGCTGGCCGCGACGGGCCACTCCACCGAGCCCCACGGGCCACTCCTGCCCCTCTCCTGGCCTGTGAGCCTGGCGGCACATCCTCCCTGCCCGCCGCCACGCCGGCCACTTGGCTGCGTGGCCCTCTACCCACTCGCCCCCGCACGAGGGCAGGGGCGGCCTTCCCCGGTCGGTCGCGGACTGCTCGCTCTGCAGCCCAGGCGGTGCGGCTCAGGCCCACGGCGGGGCCCTAGCTTCTTCAGGGGATAAACGTCCTCGCAGGTGCACCGGGGCTGGTGGTGGGGGTGCTCTGCCCCCGGCAGTCCCACAGTCTGTGCAGGCATCTGGTGTGCAAACGCGCAGAGCCCCGTGCGGACACAAAATCTGCAGCCGCAAAAATGGGCGGGCGGGCACAGAGCGGATCACCGGGGGCTGCTGGGGTCTAGGTGCAGAGTCGTACCCACAGCGCACCACGGCCGAGATCACCGCCCTCGGGTGTCTGTGCACGCAGGGCTCTCCCGCTCCCACGTGCAATGCCATGCTCTTTCTCTGCGGGCGCTAGGCCCCCCCCGCCTGGAAGCTGTCAGCAGATGGGCTTTCTCAGGGCCCCCGTCTGGGGACTCACTCCTCTCGCTGGCCCCTCCGAAGCCAGGCAAGGCTGTTGTACACCCTGCTCTTCCTCAGCACGGGATTGAACCGGGCTCGAAGGAGCTGGCTCGCTAGCCAAACCTCCGCTGCGCCAGTGCCCCGGCAGCATTACCAACACGAGGACACGGCACGTGAAGCCCTCCTCAGGCAGAAACACACTTACTTGTCCATGTGGGCACTGCACAATGTAGATCATCATGGCTATGAGCCTGGAAAACAGAGCCTTGTTACTGGACTCCGACTGCTGTCGTCACAGCACACCCAGGCTCGGTGTGCAACACACCCAATCTCAGGGTACAACACACCCGGGCTCGGTGTGCAACACACCCAATCTCAGGGTACAATACACCCAGGCTTGGTGTGCAACACACCCGCGCTCGGTGTGCATGACCGGGCCTCTGACACAGGATCCCCAGGCCCCATCTTGTCATCAGAACACCCCACACCTCTTTGGAGGGAGCGAGGCAAACTTCCAGACGCAGGTTGGACCTCCCTGGCCTGGCACCCTGGGGACCTGACGGGTCATTTCTGGCCTCCCTGCGGCCGGCCCCACCTCCTGCCCTGCCGCCCCACTGGGCTCCCTGCCCTCCCCGCAGCCCTGGTGGGTGGCGTGCTGGGCTCCCTGCCTCTCCAAGCCCCCGGCACCCTCCCACTGTGTTCCAGTCTGGAACCGCACAGACCACGTGTGCTGCACGGCGCAGTGGAGGGAGAAGTATGGTTAACGGGCTCAGAGCCAGCCACGCACATGAGCACACACTGGGGGTTAGGCCCGGCGGGTGTAGCTGGGGAGCGGGGCTGGGTCTCAGGGTGCCCATGGCTTACCAAGTGGAAGCATAGCAGAAGCCCAGGACAGAGCCCGCGATGTGGGACTCCGTCGAGAGGCAGGCAAAGAGCGGGAAATGCGAGAGGCCCACCTCAGTGCCGCCTATGAGAAGCACAACGGCTGGAGAGAAAGCACAGGAGGCCGCGTCTCAGCATGCGCTACCGCCGGCACAGCGCGCACGCTGGCTAGCTCGGGACACGGCTGGGAAAGCGGGCGCGGGCCAGGGCTGTGGACTTGCGCCCGTGTCCCAAAGGCCCCCGGGACTAGAACCCAGGCTCTTGTCTCCTTTGCCAGCTGAGAAGCTGCAGCTCTGCACGCGCGCACAGGCCATCTCCTCACGCACAGGACGCCCTGAGGCCACTGGCCGTGGAGGGAGCCGGAAGGTCGGCACTTCTGCCAGCAAATTCGGAGAATGAGAAAGCCCCGTGGCCATTACATTGCTGATCCCACCCCTGCCTTTCCCAGCCCCCCCCAACCCACACACCTTCAGTACCATCTAGCTCCCCTCAAAGACCAGACTAGTGCAACGCCTCCCTGGCGTTAGCAAGTGCAGGGCTTTGGCACTCCCTGGTGCGCCCTGGCCAGGGAAGCACTTACACCAGAGGTGTGAAGGGGCTAAAAGGAGCTAGGAAAGGAGGAGAGTGTCGTACACTAGTGCACCATGCACTAACCCCACAGTGATCGCACACTAGCGCACGGTGCACTGACCCGTCAGACCGCAGGGGCCTGAGTCACCCTGGCTCCATGCCTCATGTCTCATGCACAGTGATCGCACACTAGTGCCGGATGGAGGCTCATTGCTTTGGTACAAGTCCTTTAATGCTGGCCCGTTTGTGCCTCTCGAGTACCTAACCCCCCACCGAAACCAGCACTGACCTCGGTCTCTGGCTCCCTGGCTGCTGGAGTTCCTAGGAGTGTGCCTCTCTGCACACGTACCGAGGAGCGCGACTCAGGGGTGCCAGATGGCCGCTTCCCGGACCTACGCCCCTCCCGCACTGCCACGCCCCGCAGCATTATGGCCCGAGGGGGCCAGCAGGCCTCACCAAGCGCCCTGCCCAGGTGGCCCCTTCCCCGGGGCTCAGGCCGCTCCTGTGCCAGCCCGAAGCGCTAGAGAAGGAAAAGATGGCTGAAGGGCCCCTCCCTGCCGGGCGTGTGTGGCCTGCACCATACCTTGGGCCCAGCGGGGCACCTGCAGCGGCACGTAATCTTCCAAAAACAGGAGCATGACCTTATTGGCCGTGGCGCCGAAGGCGAACCCGAAGGACCACCGGTTGCTGAACGTCCCCACAAAATCCAGGGGTCTGTGAACAAAGAGCAAAGCCCGCGGCTGACTCCCCTGCGTCACCGACAGCGGGCCTGGACTGAGGAGGGCCGGCCCGAGCCAGGGCAAGGCGGCTGCCAGTGAAAGCGGCCCGCATCCCGAACGCTGATACTTCTGCTTCTCCTGGGGGCTGGCGAGCCCCGGCCGAGAGCTGGGCAGGGAAGGGGCTGCGGAGCTCAGCTTCCGGACTCCGTGCTCACCCCCCCGCGTCCGGCCCCCCTCTGAGCCCAGCCCAGAGCGAGGGCAGCCCTGGTGGGGCCCGCTCGCACTCACACCACAATGCCAAAGCGGCCCCGCAGGAAGCGCAGTTTCCCGTCCGGCCAAGTCCTGCTGGCTCGGCGCTCGAGGAAGGACAGCACCGCGATGATGGCAAGCTGCAAGAAGAGGAGGAGAGCTGTGAGCGGGCGTGTCCAGGCCACAGGCTCTCGGAGCGGGCACAGATGCCGGGACCACGGCACTGGCACAGATGCCCTGGGCCGGGCCGGGCCGCGCCGAAGGGAGCCCCGACGCGAGGGCCATGCGCTCTCGGCTGTTACGCTGGCAGGGTCGCGCCTCACCAGAGGCCCCTTTTCCCACATCGGCGCATGGGGGCTCTTCCCCCACTTGGCCTGGTGGCCTCTGCCTGCCCTCGCGGGGTGCGTCTGGGACCCGCTGCAGCAGGGGGCTGCCACGCTCCTCAGGAGAACCCCGGGCAGCGCTCGGCACCAGGAAGAGGGCCACGGTGCGAGTGAGCGCAAGGGAACCGCTCCTCTGGGCACCCCCCACCACGCCTGGCCCCCAGGCTCTCCGCACAGGTGGGCCCCGGTTGGGAAAGCAGAGTTCCTTTGTGCCCGGCCCGCCCAGGACTCCCTACGGCTGCGCACGTGACTGAACCAGTTCCCTGCAGCAACAGACTGCCAGGTACCAAGGGACGCGACCCCTGTGAACGCAGACAGGCTAAGCACAAGAGCCCCCCATGCGGTGTATGGACACAGGCGGCCCTGGAGGATGTGTAAACTCGACACGAGGGACACGTCGGCTGGGGGCTTTGGGGCGGCTTGTCCCCCACAGACGCCGTGTGCAAGCGTGCTGCAGTGTCCTGTCCGCGTTTTGCAGGGTGGTGTCTGCCGCAGAGCACTGTTTGTGCTGGAGAGCTGGGAGTGCAGAAGGAAATGGACCCTGCCCACGATGCAGGAAGCAGCCCTTCTGCCCAGAGCGGCTGGGGCCGTGGCTCACTTACCGACGGGATAAGGGAGTAGTGCAGCAGCAGCTCCATGTCCACTGAACCGTCACAAGTGCCGTTCGTCTGCCAGCCCCTGAGACACAAGAGCAGACGACGGCCTGTCAGTGGCGCGCCCCCAACGCCCCTCCCGGCGCATGCTCTCCAGAGAGCGCCCCTTTCCTGGGGAGCGGGCGGACAGTAACTCAACGGCCACAGGCAAAGCGCCCTGCCGCTGTGGGGCCTCACGCCGGCTCCTGACACCGCTATGCGGCAGCCAGCTGGAAAAGGGTCTGGATTCCGGCATGCCACCAGGCAGCCCACGCTCCCCGGGTTCCTCAGTGCCCCCACAGTCAGTGCTGGCCAAAGCAATACCCTGTCCATTTGGAAAGTCCCTGCGTGTGACCAGGGTAAGTCTCCTGCAGGCCCTGCAGCCCTAGTCCATAGGGAAGGTGGAGCTCCGTTCTGCACTCCAAGCAGGGAATTGCCCTTCCCTGGTTGGGAGGAAAATCCGGTATGTCCTCCCATCCGCACACGCCCGCGAGCTGGGTGTCTGCTGCCACTGGACGGCTCTCCGACAGGACTGCAGGTATTGGCCCGTTGCGCCCTAAAACCTAGCGCCCAGCTTTGGGCCCCAGGGCAGGCCCCTCACCCCAGCGCGGCGCAGAGACGAAAGCAGCCTGGTATTCAAAGGGGCTGAGCTCCTGCAGCTCCCACTGGCTCCTACAGGAGCTGGGAGTGGGGAACCCCCCGCCACTCAGAACCCCCTCACTTAGGGGGTTAGATATGGACGGAGGGGCCAAGATCACCAGGAGCCTTTTCAGAACACTGTCGGGGTGATGCTAGCTGCGCTCACATTAGCCCTGCATCAGCCGCCGGGGGATCCGCAGCTCCCCGCACACGGGCCAACCCTGCTCCTTCTCCTGGCCCGCTCCTCTTCTAAGGAGTAGCTCTCGCGCATCTCCAGGGCGGTGGGCCTGCCGAAGTCAGCTCTGCACACGCCCCACTTCTCCACATGCACACCCCGGAGTTCAATGAGCGCTCCCCACTGCGTGAGCGGGGCAGGCCAAAAACGGACCCAGGACACGTCTGCAGTTCCCCGTCCCTGCAGGAGCGGGGCAGAGGTTGGCTCAAAGCTCCTTTCATCGACACAGGGCACTGCAGCGAGGCCTGGCACACACGATTCACAGACCAACGGGCCACGGTTCTTTCAGTTGCACTGGGGTGGCTTCCTCCGAAGACCATGAGTTTCACTCCAGCAGAACTGAAAGCAGAACTCACACCAGCATTTTACATCAGCACAGGCCCCTCCCTGCAAGAAGTCGGTGGCTTGCTGGTCAGCGGGATGGGAGCCTTTTTCTGAGCTGTGATGGGGTGCTGTCTGCTCTGGCGACTACTCTGCAGTCTCCTCACTGCTCACAGCCTTGATCACGCTATGGGCATAGCTGAATGTCGGTTCACTAGCTGATGTACTGATTTTGTACATATTGAGCCGAGCAAATAACAGCTGCCAGTGAGCGTTCCCTGAACACCTGCAGAGAAGGAAGAACGGAGCGCCGCAGACCACAAGGGTGTCTGTGAGCCCAGGGCTCTCCCACAGAGCACTGGCAGAAAGGACTGAGAGAGGAGAGATTAGGCTGCCCGACCCAGACACAGCACAGCGCACATCCCACGTTACTGCGAGGGAGCCAGCCCCAGGGAGTGCATTAGCTCCACTGTCCACACGGATTCTCTTCCCGCGCGGGACACAAAGGGAGTGACTCATGCAAGCCAGTGCAGTTGTACTTGGGATCGGGCGCACTGCCATGGCGCTCATTTCGCTCCTTGCTGGAGTTGTGGCTTATTTTCTCTTAGCTCCCCGTTGTTCCGGCGCAGGCAGAAAACGAGCCTAGATTCTGCCAGCCAGACCCCTTTCGCTTTCACAAAGGGTTGAAAGTACCAAGTCCATTCTGCCCTTGTGGACCCAGGAGCTGGGCAGGTGCACTAGCTCCATGCGCCCAGCCCGCCCCAGCGTTCCTGCACACATACCATGTCTCTCCAGAGGACATCCTGGCTGGGCAGCAGAGAGCTCCACGGGACGCAGGCCGGCCGGAGCAGTCACTCGGCAGCAGCGTGTGCCAGGCCCGGTAGCACAGCTGGCCCTCGGGGGACACTTCTCCCGCTGTCCTGAGACCCTCTCTGCCGGCACAGGGCGCCTTGCTGCAGCCTGCTCCTCCCGGCCTCAGCTCAGCAGGAAAACAAAGTTAAGCAAACATCCTGCCAGACACTGACCCCCTGGGACACTCCAGGAAAGGAAGTGACATTTCGCTTGTGCTGTCCCGGAACAGGGACTAATTGATTGGCTGGCTTTTGCCGGGTCTCTCACTGGGAAATGAGCCCACGGTCAGCCAGGCTGTCTGTACCCACCCTTACAAAAATGCACGTGTGTGAGACGTGAATTCAGGGCATCAACAGTGCGCTCTGAAAGCCTCATGAGCTGGAGCGGCTGTCTTGCCAGCTCCCTCCCAGCCTGCCCTGAGTCTGTGATTGCACCTTCTTAGAAAAATCAGACCCGGGCACATACCCAATTCTTGTTCATGGCCAAAGAACAACAGGTGCCTTTCCGGTCTCCTCGTGCTCTGGAGAAAGGGGAGGAGCAGATTTGGTGTCTGACCTGGCAAGTTTTCCTCACGGTTTTGCTGGGCTGCACTGAACAACCACATCGCACGAGGCGGCACAATGCACTGCATGGCATAGGGTTACCCGAGTGGCACAGAGGGGGTTTTCAGCATGGCTACTGAGATGTGAACATACACACTGGGACAGGAAGAGAGGAACCACGGGTGTGAAAACACCTCCCACGAGCATCGGGGCTTTGCCCCGGGGGTGTCCTCACAGATAAGGGTGGAAATGCTGCACGCTCATGGATAATTTGTACTGTAACTGAAGCTGTTGCTTTCAAGGGATGACGCTGTCTATGTTTTCAGGGCTTACAACGTGTGTGATGCCCGTTCCAGAAAAACAAGAGTTTATCCAAACACTTTGCACTTATACAGTATCTTCCTTCCACGGGTCTCGAAGTCCCTTAGAAACATCAAGCGATTGTGCCCCCCAACAGCCCTGTGGTGCTGTAAGTATCCGTGCACCGGGGCCAACTGAGAAACACGTTTCAAAGCTGGCACCGACGCCCACGCACTTAAAGCCACGTGCTAGTGTGTAAGTGTGACTCTGCTGTCGGCGGTGCATCAGCCCGGGAGTGCCTGGCAGAAGCATGACGCCCATTGCTCCTGGGTGCTGCACCCGGCTCACAGTTCTCACCGCTAGAGAATGTCCCTAGCGAGGAAGGGCACCCTCCAATGAGCCTGAGCTAGCAGGAAGCGCAGGGTGAGGGACAGGGAACAGCTGGGCTCTCAGCTCCTGGCTGTGGTCTCTCTTGCACGAGCTGCTGAGCTTTGACCTTAGGTAAGTGCCCTGGACATGAGCGTTACTGTGGCTAGAAATGCGAGGGATGCTCGGATAAGTGGTTGGCTGAAAGCAGCAGAACTAGTGACCCACTAGGATGACTATGAACTATCCGATGTAAGTGAGCTCTATGGGATTCCGTGCAATATATATTGTAAGGCAGCATGGGGGAAACATTGCTTGGGGCAGGGAGGTGGCACCTCGATTTCCCTGGGCAGGAGAAGCTGCCTCCGGAAGTCTGGCTGTTGATCACTCAAAACCATCTCAGACTCTGGACAAGTATAAATGTTTGGGATGCTCTGAACCGAGTGCTGCAGCCTCTGACTGTGCGTGCGTGCGGGGAAAGCGCTCTCGTTTGTACCAGTCATTCATCAGGCAGAGGAGCTGCGTCCCCACTCCTTCCTTCCTGACACTGCCTGGGAGAAACAGTTAAGCTGCTCTGCGCTGGGTTGGGGCAGCCCTGGGTAACGGCAGAGGGACCACTTGGCTGGACTGGCTGAGTTTACTAGTTACCGACTCAAGCACGGGCTCACTGATGAGACTGTCAAATAGGACTCTCTGGCAAAGGATTTAGAATCAAATGACTGGGGCAACCTGCAGAAAAATGCCTGGCGTGAGGCTCAAGGCTGGGCAAAAAGCAGCTACTTCAGCATCAGCAGCCCCCGATCTCCCCGTGCCAGGCGGGGCTCAGTGCAGTGTTTGTAGTGCAGACCCCCTCTGGAGCGGCCGGCCCCGCGCTCATTTCTGCCACGTCCCTGAGCTTAGAGGCTTGGGATGGTCTCTGCTGGAGGGTTAGCATTAAACAAGCACACGCTGGGTTCTCTTCCCTTTCTCCTGCCAGGCTGAAATAAGCTCTTCACGGCAGCGCGCAGGACGACATTCAAAGCACGCATAGGGCGCACACGGCCTCCGTCTGAGAGTGTGTGTAGCTGTGCACAGGCCTGGCTTTCCCAGGAGGGTGGCTGTGAGCACGGGGCCTGTCGGGCTTACTACCGTCTAGTAGAGTGTCTGTGTTGCTCAGAAGCACTGCAGTCTGGCAGCGTGCTGAGCACAGCTTTGGCGCTCTCTCCACCCTCTTCACCGTCATCAGTCACTGATTAGAACACAAGCGCTTACATCTCCGGGTGCCTAGAGACGCCGTCCTGCCAGGTAGTGCAGTCTGTGAAAGGATGAGGTGCCACTTCCAGGAAAACGATTTCCAGTAGTGACATCAACACTGGAAAGTGGCAGAGCAAAATGCCCCAGCACACTTCACAAACTCAGCTTGCTGACTGACTGCAAGATACTTACAATCAGACACATTCTCTCTCCGGCCGAGGCTGTCCTGGGCTGGTAGACACACAAGGTGGGTGAGGTAATCTCTTTGACTGGAGCAACTTCTGTTGCCTGCCTTGTGTCATTCTCTTACACAAGTCGGTCCAGTCAAAGACATTACCTCCCCCAGCAGGTCTCTCGAGCTCTTCAGAGACAGAGGAGGGTTACTTGGGAGTGCTTTACTTTAGTTGTTGGTCCTTCCAAAGACTTTTGACTTCCCATTATTTCTAAGGCGAGAGAAGCACAAGTCTCTTCCCCAAAGGCAGGGGCCAGGAGCAACAAGTAAATACATTGTGAGCTGCTGAAACCGTCAGCTACGCCAGAATCTTTGTCCTATCTCGGGAACAGACAGTATGGCTAGCTGCAGTCCAGGAGCAGCACTGCAGGGGTGCACCCAACACGGTCCCAGACCCCGTCCTTCCCCCAGGAAGGGATGGCATTCGAAGGTGTGGAGCAGCAAGACAGCGAATTAAGAAAGAAAACGGTTGTGCTTTTCACTTGTGAGGAGCCCTACGTGCTTGCACTTCCAGCCCTGTTTATGGCGTTTGGGGGTTAAGCTTTGGCTGGGAAGGCTGGTCCCTGATTCCCTAGTTAACTAGCCATCCCCAGGGTGACGTGCTGATGAACCTTCACACAATGTGAACTGGCAGGTGGGAAGTAACTTCTGAGACGAAGCGCCTCTTAGGAATTGAACACCAGAGCCTTTGCGTCTGGGGACTGAGCTACTCTCCTAATGAAGCGGCTACAGATGCTACAAAGCCACGAGACAGCCAGTCTGCAAAGGCAGAACATTGCACGCTGGAGCCTTCCCCGTGGTTGCTTCTCCTGTGGTGCCTCCTCCCAACAGGAGGTAGCAAGCAACGTAGCTAGCCCACCCTGGCCAGTGCTGCTCACCACGCGGTTTCATTCACTGCACGTCTCCCAGGAGAGCTCCTGTCGCCTCTGATATGGCGGAAAAGGGCATGAGGGCCGCTGCCGTTCTAGCTAAACATGAACCACAGCGAGGAAAGAATGGGACACGGAAATGGGCCTTCATTCCTTCCCGAGTCGATTGCACGCGAGGGCGTGAGTCTTAGGGACGAAGCATTCGACATTCTTGCCTGGCGATATTCGGCTGTCTCTGGCACAAATGTGAAATTACACTCTGTAACTTCCCCCCTCACTCAATAAAAGCGTCTCCCCCACATGAGGACACAGTGGACCCAAGCCACGCCAGCGGGGAGCCACTGAAGTCATGCGCAGTGTCTAAACATGGCTCTCTTCCTGCAGGACGCAGTACCCCCCCCATTAGGGAGAGAGCGCTGTTCAGATTGTGCTCCCTGGCCTCAGGGAGAGGAGGCAGGAGGGCCCCAGGTCCGAGCTGCCAAGCCATCTCCTGAGCATGTCTTTCCTCTCTCCGCTCCAGGGCATGGACGAGCAAGGAGTATCAACAGGAGCAGGCTTCCCTTTCCCAGCGCCCCTAGCGCGCTCCCTTGGGCACCAGCTGGCGAATGTGCTGCCAGTTCAGCGCCTCTCCCTGTTCCTAACAAAGGCCCTTCCTGTCCTTGGGTGAGCTGGGCAGAGCGTCCCAGTTCAAGGGCAGGAGAGTAGACTAACGCCCCAGAACTCAGACGGATTCTGGAACTCAGCGTCTCTGCTGCTGCACCATTGTCCGTGGCCTCGCAGCCTCTGGATAGGCCTAACTGTTGCTCTGCTTGCTCCCAGCTACACTCGGCACCTCTGTGAGTGGCTCCCAAGCAGCTTCCGTAGAGCGGCAGCAAAGCCAGGCTGCAGCTAAGGGCTCTCTCTCCGCCAAGGTTGAACGGAAGGTGGTTGCCAGCCTGAGAGCAAGATGCAGGCGGAGGCCAAGGTGTGCAGTGTAACTGTACAACACATCACCAAACGCAGCAAAGGGCACCCCCTGTCCCACGCCAGCTCTGTGCACATGGAAGGACTTCGCCATTCGTGTAACTCTGGGGGGATGGGTGGCCACAGCGCCTTTAGGAACTAGGAATGGGAACTGGGGAGGGAGCTGGGGATTAGGCACATGCCCTCAGGCTGTAACTTCTCCAGGGAAGTACCACAAATACTAGTTCAGGCTGGATACTTTACAGACCAAGAGAGAAATGAACTGTCTGAGTTTCAACTGATTAAGGACCTTCTTTCCAAGGAGGGCCCCAATCCTTCTGAGGAGAACTGGAGGACTCGAGCCCGTTTGAGGCCTCAAAAGACTTACTGGGTGGCTCTGGGAAGCCTTCCAGCATGCATGTAGGAACGTTTATTGTCGCTAACGTTCCCTCCGGAATGCTTTCACCTTACAAATAGACGTGCTTGCTCAGAAAGAGGGGTGTGGTAACTTGTAAATGCTGGCAATGACATCGCTCATAAGCCTGAGGAGAGAAAGCAAAGTGCAGACCTGGCCTGTTTCGGAGTCTGGCTTGCTGGAGACATCATTGTGTACCAGGGAACTGTGCTGCCAGGAAAAGCCCAGGCCAAAGATGAAACTGTTCAGCATCCAGGAGCCTGGAGCACGTGCCCTTGAGAAACCTCCAAGGCGTGAAAGTGCAGTTACCCTGCGCTGTGACAAGCCCTTACACAAGTAAGCAACTTTACACAAGTTACTTAAGTGGCCTCTTGTTGTACTATCTGAGCACCTTAGCCTTCTGACTTGGCTAGTGGTGCAATAGAGCTGGCTATGTGAGGCTGGCTGACTGACCGTTAGTCTGATTTCCCATTCTAAGGCTTCATCTCGACTCACCTGGTTGTGCTGATCTAAAGGGCTATCCATCGTGAGAGGTACCAGAACCTAGCTCTGGCAGGCATATTTCCAATAGCGTGTCTAAAAAAGGCGGAGAGAGAAACCCATAAGGCATGTAGGAACTTCTAAAAAAGAGACATTAAAGCAGCAGTTCAGTCATGTGGTAATGGAGAGTCCAGATTCTAGAAAATAAATCGGCCAGCTTCCACACCAGTATACCCTCTCTGAGAATGAGCATTTCAAATCAGCATACTTCATTCCATGACGTGCGGTTTGTGGACTGAATGCACGGCAGTGACACTAGATAACTAATTTGCAATGAGCTAGCATTGCTATTTGCACTATTCAAGGCAACCGTAAAACAAAAACGTCTCTTCCCAACAAAGACTAACTGATGCTGGAGCACAGACAAGACGCAGACAGAGAAACCAGTTGCAGATACAGAAATACAGCCCAGGCTAGGTTACAGAGCCATTAGTACTGCACTTTCTTTATAAATTAGTTTGTTAAATAAAAACTTGCCCTAAAACCTGCCACAAACATCACCAAGTTATCAATCCCAATCTAAACAGTCTGGAGAAAGGAGTAAGCAGTGAGGTGGCAAAATTTGCAGATAAACTGCTCCAGATAGTTAAGACCAAAGCAGACTGCGAAGAGCTGCAAAAAGATCTCACCAAACGAAGTGATTGGGCAACAAAATGGCAAATGAAGTTGAATGTGGATAAGTGTAAAGTAATGCACGTTGGAAAAAATAACCCCAACTATATGTACAATGTGATGGGGGCTAATTTAGCTACAACTACTCAAGAGAAAGATCTTGGAGTCATCGTGGATAGTTCTCTGAAAACATCCACGCAGTGTGCAGCGGCAGTCAAAAAAGCAAACAGGATGTTAGGACTCATTTAAAAAGGCCCACATCTTGAATACTGCATACAGATATGGTCGCGTCATCTAAAAGAAAAGATATATTGGCATTGGAAAATGTTGAGAAAAGGGCAACAAAAATGAGGAGGGGTTTGGAACAGGTCCCATATGAAGAGAGATTAAAGAGACTGGGAGTTTTCAGTTTAGAAAAGAGGAGACTGAGGGGGGATAGGATAGAGGTCTATACAGTCATGAGTGGGGTGGAGGAAGTGAATAGGGAAAAGTGATTTACTTGTTCCCATAATACAGGGGTGGGGAACTTCAGGCCCAGGGGCCGGATGCGGCCTTCGGCTTCCTGGATCTAGCCCCTGAGGCTCAGGGTTCCCCCCCAGCATTGAGGAGCCCATGCTGGTGCTCCAGCCCCCCTGCTATTCCCCTGGGGGCTGAAGCGCACAGAATCTACTAGGCTGGGCTCCCTACACGCTGGTGTGCGAGGGGAATGTCTTTCTCCTTCTGAGTTGGGGGCCACTGTGAGGTTTTCTTTTTCTGCTTCTCACTTGTGTGCAGCCCCCGACTGATTTTTTTGTGGGTCAGTGGCCCCCAACCCAAAAAAGGTTCCCAACCCCTGCCATAAGAACTAGGGGTCACCAAATGAAATGAATAGCTAGCAGGTATAAAACAAACAAAAGGAAGTTTTTCTTCACCCAGCACGCGGTTGACCTGTGGAACTCCTTGCCAGAGGAGGTTATGAAAACCAGGACTTTAACAGGGTTCAAGAAAGAACTAGATAAATTCATGAAGGTTAGATCCATCAATGGCTATTGGCAGAGATGATGTCCATAGCCTCTGTCAGAGGCTGGGAATGGGTGACAGGGGAGGGATCACGTGAGGATTCCCTGTTGTGTTCCTCCCTCTGGGGCATCTGGCATTGGCCACTGTCAGAAGACAGGACACTGGGCTGGATGGACCGTTGGTCTGACCCAGTCTGGCCGTTCTTATGTAATCTGTTGTTTTCCCTTTCTGCCACTGTACCCAACCCTGTAAATTGTTCTCTTGTTATTAATCCTCACTAATCCTTTGCATAAAACAGGTAGATAAAAACAACATTGGACTGTATTGGTATGGAGAAAAGAATAAAACTGCTAACAAATGTGCTGCGAAGTAGGGCTGAGGTTTGTAGCTAGACGCAACCAAAACAGAGGGTGATGGTAAATTATAGCACAGAAAAAGTTTCAAGGGTTTAAAAAAGAGGGTACCATTACTTCATTTTGCCACTAGAGGACAGTGTTCTATATTATTTATTCGGTTTGTTACCACAAAGCCTCACTGGCTGATACTTTGGAAGTGGAACTTAGGTGAGAAGCTAAGGTATGTTGAACAAAGGGAACTTCCTGTTTCATTTTTACCACATTGATTAAACTTACTTTTAACAAAGAAAATGTACAATTTTTGCTGTCCTCCCTGTAAATCTGTGTACGCTGTCCTCCCTGGAAATCTGTACAATTCTGCAGCAAGGTCCTTGCAGGAGAGAAATCCCTTTGAAATAAACAACTCTTATACTTCCTGGTTGCAATCTGGTCAGTTTATATAATCGCTTGTGTCATGCCATTGCATTGTAATAATGATCCTGAGGCCACTAGTTCACCACATCAAAACATTTAAAACTTTGTCTTGAAGAACAACTTTTTAAAGTGGCAGCACTGTTTTTAAAGGAAGTTTACACCTGTCTAAAAAAAGAGTGATAAGAAGAACTGTCATAATATATTGCTAATATAGTCCAAGGATACTTAAAACAGCGTGGTCAATGTTCATGATTTTTATTGTAAGCAATGCTATCCAATGGCGTTATTAATGCGCTGGAAGAACTCATTTCTCATGTTTCCAAATGACACTCCAATTGCTGAAGAGGGAAATAAAGCGCAGGGCAGGTCAGTTATGCTAAGCACTGGGGTTTTAGGCAGGATGGACTGCAGCGAAGAAGTATTTTAATGCAGTCAAATGACAGAAGGGGGATGCGGCGACTCTAGATAGGAGGCAAGGAAGGATGCCAGCCTGCTGACATGAGCTCTGCAGTGGTGGAGCCGCCTCTGAGCACCCAGGGGACTGTGACTGGGCCAAGCGGCACCGCCAAAGCGACGGGAAAGGCCGGCGGCTGAGGCGGGTTCCGGGTGGGACCTCCCAGGCTGCTGTGCAGAAGCCGCGGGCAGGGGCAGGAGCAGGAGCCGGTGCCGCTTTGCAGAGGGAAGGCGCTGAGCAGAGCGAGCTCCCAGGTCAGGCCCGGCCCGTGCCCGGAAGCGAGCCGCCTGGGCGCCCTATGGACCGGGCCGAGACGGACCCGTCCCCGCCGGTAGGGCCCGGCAGCTGCTCCCACGGACCGAGGCTGCGGGGGCCGCATGGCCCTGGCAGCAGCTCGGCTGCCCCGGGCTCTCCCATCCCGGACTGGCCGCGCGAGAAGCGCTGCGGGCACAGGCAGCGACAGACCCTGGGGGCAAGCAGCAGCGGGGCGAACCCCCCTTCCCCAGCGCAGCCCCCCCGGCTCTCTGCTCCCGCCCCCAGCCCTCTCCTCCCGCCCCAGCGCAGCCCCCGGCCTCTGCTCCCGCCCCAGCCCCTCTCCTCCCGCCCCAGCGCAGCCCCCCGGCTCTCTGCTCCCGCCCCGCCCCAGCCTCTCTCCTCCCGCCCCAGCGCAGCCCCGGCTCTCTGCTCCCGCCCCGCCCCAGCCTCTCTCCCGCCCCAGCGCAGCCCCCGCTCTCTGCTCCCGCCCCGCCCCAGCCTCTCTCCTCCCGCCCCAGCGCAGCCCCCCCGGCTCTCTGCTCCCGCCCCGCCCCAGCCTCTCTTCTCCGCCCCAGCGCAGCCCCGGCTCTCTGCTCCCGCCCCGCCCCAGCCTCTCTTCTCCCGCCCCAGCGCAGCCCCCGGCTCTCTGCTCCCGCCCCGCCCCAGCCTCTCTTCTCCCGCCCCAGCGCAGCCCCGGCTCTCTGCTCCCGCCCCGCCCCAGCCTCTCTTCTCCCGCCCCAGCGCAGCCCCGCCTCTGCTCCCGCCCCAGCCCCTCTCCTCCCGCCCCAGCGCAGCCCCCGGCTCTCTGCTCCCGCCCGCCCCAGCCTCTCTTCTCCCGCCCCAGCGCAGCCCCCGGCCTCTCTGCTCCCGCCCCAGCGCAGCCCCCGGCCTCTGCTCCCGCCCCAGCCCTCCTCCCGCCCCAGCGCAGCCCCCGGCCTCTGCTCCGCCCCGCCCCGCCCCAGCCTCTCTTCTCCCGCCCCAGCGCAGCCCCGGCCTCTGCTCCCGCCCCAGCCCCTCCTCCCGCCCCAGCGCAGCCCCCGGCTCTCTGCTCCCGCCCCGCCCCAGCCTCTCTCCTCCCCCAGCGCAGCCCCGCTCTCTGCTCCCGCCCCAGCGCAGCCCCCGGCCTCTGCTCCCGCCCCAGCCCCTCTCCTCCCGCCCCAGCGCAGCCCCCAGCCTCTGCTCCCGCCCCAGCCCCTCTCTCCCGCCCCCAGCGCAGCCCCCGGCTCTGCTCCCGCCCCAGCCCCTCTCCTCCCGCCCCAGCGCAGCCCCGGCTCTCTGCTCCCGCCCGCCCCAGCCTCTCTTCTCCCGCCCCAGCGCAGCCCCCGGCTCTCTGCTCCCGCCCCGCCCCAGCCTCTCTTCTCCCGCCCCAGCGCAGCCCCGGCTCTCTGCTCCCGCCCCGCCCCAGCCTCTCTTCTCCCGCCCCAGCGCAGCCCCGGCTCTGCTCCTGCCCCCCAGCGCAGCCCCGGCTCTCTGCTCCTGCCCCAGCCCTCCTCCCGCCCCAGCGCAGCCCCAGCTCTCTGCTCCTGCCCCCAGCCCTCCTCCCGCCCCCAGCGCAGCCCCCGGCTCTCTGCTCCTGCCCCAGCCCCTCTCCTCCTGCCCCAGCGCAGCCCCCTGGCTCTCTGCTCCTGCCCCCAGCCCCTCTCCTCCTGCCCCCAGCGCAGCCCCCGGCTCTCTGCTCCTGCCCTGCCCCAGCCTCTCTCCTGCCCCAGCGCAGCCCCCGGTTTCTCTGCTCCTGCCCCGCCCCAGCCTCTCTTCTCCTGCCCCTCAGCGCAGCCCCCGGCTCTCTGCTCCCGCCCCAGCGCAGCCCCCGGCTCTCTGCTCCTGCCCCCCAGCGCAGCCCCCCCGCCTCCCTGCTCGCGCCCCCCCCTCACTTTCACTTTCCATTCCTGTCCGCGGGAAGGGGCGAGGCCGTGCGCCAGGCTCAGGCGGGTCCCGTCACGTGGGGCGGGCCGGGGCCGGACACGCATGCGCACGGGCGGGGCGCGCGCGGCGTTAAAAGGCGGGGAGGGGGCGCGGCGCCGCGCCTGAGGCGCCTGCAGCAGCAGCGACCCCCGTGCGGGGCCGGCCGGTGAGTCCGGGGCTGGGGGAGAGATCTGGCCCCCGTGGGGCTGGACAGTCGGGGGAGGACAGTCGGGGGGGCAGTCTGAAGGATATGCCCGTGGGGCTGGGCAGTCGGGGGAGGACAGTCTGGGGGCAGTCTGAGGAGGGGAAGGATATGCCCCGTGGGGCTGGGCAGTCGGGGGAGGACAGTCTGGGGGGCAGTCTGAGGGAGGGGAAGGATATGCCCCCCGTGGGGCTGGGCAGTCTGGGGGGGGCAGTCTGAGGGGCAGTCTGAGGAAGGGAAGGATATGCCTGTGGGGCTGGGCAGTCGGGGGCAGTCTGAGGAAGGGAAGGATATGCCCGTGGGGCTGGGCAGTCGGGGGAGGACAGTCTGGGGGCAGTCTGTGAGGGAGGGAAGGATATGCCTCGTGGGGCTGGGCAGTCGGGGGGGGAGGACAGTCTGGGGGCAGTCTGTGAGGGAGGGAAGGATATGCCCCGTGGGGCTGGGCAGTCTGGGGGCAGTCTGAGGGGCAGTCTGAGGAAGGAAGGATATGCCCCGTGGGGCTGGGCAGTCGGGGGAGGACAGTCTGGGGGCAGTCTGTGAGGGAGGGAAGGATATGCCCCGTGGGGCTGGGCAGTCTGGGGGCAGTCTGAGGGGCAGTCTGAGGAAGGAAGGATATGCCCTGTGGGCTGGGCAGTCGGGGGAGGACAGTCTGGGGCAGTCTGAGGAGGGGAAGGATATGCCCTCCGTGGGCTGGGCAGTCTGGGGGCAGTCTGAGGCAGTCTGAGGAGGGGAAGGATATGCCTCGTGGGGCTGGGCAGTCGGGGGGGAGGACAGTCTGGGGGCAGTCTGTGAGGGAGGGGAAGGATATGCCCCCCGTGGGGCTGGGCAGTCTGGGGGGGGCAGTCTGAGGGGCAGTCTGAGGAAGGGGAAGGATATGCCCCCCGTGGGGCTGGGCAGTCGGGGGGGGGAGGACAGTCTGGGGGGCAGTCTGTGAGGGAGGGGAAGGATATGCTCGTGGGCTGGGCAGTCTGGGGGCAGTCGGGGGGCAGTCTGAGGAAGGAAGGATATGCCCGTGGGGCTGGGCAGTCGGGGGCAGTCTGAGGGGCAGTCTGAGGAGGGAAGGATATGCCCCGTGGGGCTGGGCAGTCGGGGGGCAGTCTGAGGGGCAGTCTGAGGAGGGAAGGATATGCCCCCGTGGGGCTGGGCAGTCTGGGGGCAGTCTGAGGAAGGGAAGGATATGCCCCGTGGGGCTGGGCAGTCGGGGGAGGACAGTCTGGGGGCAGTCTGTGAGGGAGGGAGGATATGCCCCGTGGGGCTGGGCAGTCGGAGGGGCAGTCTGAGGGAGGGGAAGGATATGCCCCGTGGGGCTGGGCAGTCGGGGGCAGTCTGAGGGGCAGTCTGAGGAGGGGAAGGATATGCCCCGTGGGCTGGGCAGTCTGGGGGGCAGTCTGAGGGGCAGTCTGAGGAAGGAAAGGATATGCCCGTGGGGCTGGGCAGTCGGGGGCAGTCTGAGGGGCAGTCTGAGGAGGAAGGATATGCCCCGTGGGGCTGGGCAGTCGGGGGCAGTCTGAGGGGCAGTCTGAGGGAGGAAGGATATGCCCCGTGGGGCTGGGCAGTCGGGGGGCAGTCTGAGGGGCAGTCTGAGGAAGGGAAGGATATGCCCCCGTGGGCTGGGCAGTCGGGGGAGGGGCAGTCTGAGGGGCAGTCTGAGGAAGGAAAGGTTATGCCCTCCGTGGGGCTGGGCAGTCGGGGGGGCAGTCTGAGGAAGGAAGGATATGCCCCGTGGGGCTGGGCAGTCGGGGGAGGACAGTCTGGGGGCAGTCTGTGAGGGAGGAAGGATATGCCCCGTGGGGCTGGGCAGTCTGGGGGCAGTCTGAGGGGCAGTCTGAGGAAGGGAAGGATATGCCCCGTGGGGCTGGGCAGTCGGGGGCAGTCTGAGGGGCAGTCTGAGGAGGGGAAGGATATGCCCCCCGTGGGGCTGGGCAGTCGGGGGGGGGGCAGTCTGAGGGGCAGTCTGAGGGAGGGGAAGGATATGCCCCCCGTGGGGCTGGGCAGTCGGGGGCAGTCTAGGGGCAGTCTGAGGAAGGAAAGGATATGCCCCGTGGGGCTGGGCAGTCGGGGGAGGACAGTCTGGGGGGCAGTCTGTGAGGGAGGGGAAGGATATGCCCCCCGTGGGGCTGGGCAGTCTGGGGAGGAGGACAGTCTGGGGGGCAGTCTGTGAGGGAGGGGAAGGATATGCCCCCCGTGGGGCTGGGCAGTCTGGGGGGAGGAGGATGGTCTGGGGGGCAGTCTGTGAGGGAGGGGAAGGGCGCACCACTGTGGAGGTCCTGTGGGGAAGCTGCAGTCACTACGGGTACCTCTGTGCTATGGGACAAGGTTGAACTAAGATGCATCATTTCAGCGATATGAATTGCCCAGCTGAAGTGGAAGTCGCTTAGCTTGGTTTTTGGCTCTGTCCACACTGCAGGAAGTTTCAGGGAGAACACTCTTCCTTCGGCTTCCATTACGCCTCGTGGTAGCAGGACTACTGGCATCGACCAGAGCGCCCCTCTCGCTTCCAGGGCTTGACAAACTGTGGCGAGAGCTACTCCCTAGCCCCGCACCGCGCATGCGCCAGATCGGCACTGCGTATGCACACAGCGCTGGTGATTGGGGCGCACGGAGCGACCAGCTGAAATCTACTCGCCACGGGCGACTAGAATCAGTGGTTTGTCGAGCCCTGCTCGCTTCAAATTAGCTCTTAACTAGACCCGCTAATTCAACCCCTGGAAGATTGACAGCGGCAGCTTCAATCTTCTCTGTAGTTTAGACATGTCCTAAATGTCCTGGTTTGTTGCCTGCTTGCACTTTGCTCTCTAAAGCATTGTCTCCTCAGTTGGTGTCTAGCTGTCTGGGTCCAGCTCTTCCTGACTATCTCTTCCTCCCCAGGAGCTGTGACAGTATGTACATGGCATCCTTTTATTGCCCCAAGAAATTCGGGAAGCAAAATCTGCTAGTGCAGCAAACCCTGAGATGTGTTCTTCCTCTTTAACAAATAGGGCACTGCAACCCTATGTCAGTGATGCTAATTACACAAAATATTACATGGCTCTCAGTACAGTACGACTCTAGATCTTCATAGGAACGTCGAACATTAAACCTCTTCCTAAACTGATATTTTCATTTTGTATCATTTAGAAAAGAAATTGTGTGATGTGAACAGTAAAATCTAAGACCCTTTTCTGACAAAGGCATATTTAAGAGTTTAAACTCACTATGTCTTTAACTTGAAGAGCAGTGTGATGTGAACAGTAAAATCTAAGACCCTTTTCTGACAAAGGCATATTTAAGAGTTTAAACTCACTATGTCTTTAACTTGAAGAGCATAATGCATTGTAATCCTTGTGATCTCAGTTAAGTAATGTCTCCGTAAAAACCACATATATCTGCCTTTGAGGCGGTCCTCTAATTGGAAGTACTGCAGGCTTTGGTGAACTTTAATGGACAACTTCACATTCCCTGCCCTCCACTAAAGCAAAGACTAATATGTACCCCCTGCTTGCTGTCTAAGGGAGCTGAGCTAGACTGTATTAAACATCTTGGCTACGTCTAGACTGGCGCGCTTTTGCGCCAGAGCTATGCAAATGAGGCTCAGCGTTGGAATATCGCCGAGCCTCATTTGCATAGCTAATGAACCACCATGTTCGCGGAAGAGGCTCTTGCGCAAGACAGGGCTGTCTACACTGCCCCTTCTTGCTCAAGAAAAACCCTTTTGCGCAAAGCCGTTATGCCTGAAAATAATCAGGGTTTTTCTTGCGCAAGAAGGGGCAGTGTAGACAGCCCCATCTTGCACAAGAGCCTCTTCCGCGAACATGGCGGTTCATTAGCTATGCAAATGAGGCTTGGCGATATTCCAACGCTGAGCCTCATTTGCATAGCTCTGGCGCAAAAGCGCGCCAGTCTAGACGTAGCCCTTGAAGCCTGTAATTGCTAAAAGCCTAGCTTAGGTAAAATCTTACCAGGTGTTTCGTAGGTGGTGGCTAATGAAAAGATCTTAGGGTACTGCCTAGGTGACATCCTGGCAAGAAGTCTTCTCTCTTTCCCTCTAACCAGCCTTTCAAATAACTGCAGGGGGAGGAGGATGCAGGAATGCTTAAGAATGCTTTTCTTGGGTTGTAGGATGGGAAAGGGAAGGGGGAACGTGGTTGGCACTTGAGCTTTCACTTTTGGTTACAGATAAAGATGCCAGAAGCTGACCTAGTTGCAAAGATGCTTCGAGCTGTACTCCAGTCCAATAAAAATGGAATACCTTTGCCACGACTGCAGGGGGAGTACAAATCCTTGACTGGGGACTGGATTCCTTTCAAACAGCTAGGACACTCTACTTTGGAAGGGTACCTGAAGACGGTTCCAGGAGTTGTCAAAATAGAAATTAATAAAATGGGTGAGGTAAGAAAAGCTTCATAACCATGGCGTGGGAATTGTAACAAATTATACAATTGGAAGCTTTTCTCAAGATGCTTGTTAAAGTGGTTTTGGAATTCATTTTAAGGTTTGTGGGACTAACTTTGTACTGAAGATTTTAGGGAGATCTTGCAGTCTTGGTTTAGCAATAGTATTTCCTACCATTGGTAGCAATAGTGGAAGTGCCAGTGTCTTAATCCATCATGTGGCTTAGTCTTGTTCTGGAACAATATGTGTTTAGGACAAATATAGTTTCCAGCAAAATCTTTAGGACATTTTACTGTATTCATCTTGGGCATTGTGGGTTGAACTGCATGGGGAAGGAAGACCACCACTGTTCAGAAACTAAGAACGGGGGATATAATTAGGCAAATTCACTTAGGATGCAACATTTCCAGAAAGGTACCAACACCTGGAGAAATTCATGTGTACTGGTTTGGACTGGATTTTCCCAGAGACCAACAAAGAAAGGACTTTTGAGTAAATAACTTGAGTTTAAACTGATTCAGGACCTTCTTTTTGATCAAACAAATGGACAGGATTATCTGTCAATGAGGGCCTTATCCTTTCTGGTAGGGGTTGGGGGGACTTTGACCTGCGGAGGCTTCATAAGACTTCATGAGTGACCTCTGGTAAGCTTTTAGCATGCATATAGAACACTGATTATTTGTAATGCTTTCTCTGGAATGTTTTTACCTTAAGAATCAACGTGCTTGCTTAGAGCACTGTGGTAGCTAGGTAGTTATACAGTTCATAAACCTTTGCAGAGGAGGCCACGTGCAGCTACTTGCCTGTTTAGGCAGTCTGACTTGCTGATGTTACCACAGTTTGAGGGAACTGTGCAGCCTGGAAAATCCCCTTTCAAGAAGCAGGAGAGAGGTAGGTCTCTGCTCAAGAGAAGGGATGGCTGAGGATCCAGAAGCCAAGAATAATTGCTTTTGGTAAACCAAGGAAGTAGAAATACAGGTGCTGTTGACCTGAACTGTGACAGTGGTAAACTAGGTCATTTAAAGTAAGAACTTCTGAAATGAGAGCTCCACTTGGGAGGTAGTAGCCCCGTTCACTGAATTAATCTCTTTTATTGTTTCTTATACTGTGTGAGTGTGTGTGGAGACACATTCACTTCCAAAAAGACCATATACAGCAATTTCTGTCTTGAAGGTAGATTTTGGTTCTACTTATTTATCACATACCCAAATTGGGGTAGATGTTGTACAAACTAGTAGGATAATGTGTCTGCATAGAGGACCATACTACTTCAGTCCTTTTCCATGCTCTGGTCATTAGTTTCTGCTCTCTAGAAAATCTCTTTTCCTTTAGGAGACACATTTGCAAAGAGAATTTTGCTGCATCTCTTAAATTTGGCAATGTTTATTTGGACTTACCCTAGTCTCCTTTGGTCAGACATTCTATAGTGTAGGACTCTGTCGTAGAAAGGCTCTGTGTCTGTCTGCTTGACCCTGGGCTCTTCCAGTAGTGGTTTGCTGGTTTTTCAGAGTTCACAAGGCAGGTCATGGAAGGAGAGGCAGTTCCTGGCCAGATGTGATATGGAGTAAATATCTTGGGCATGAAAAAAACAGCTCACTGTAGTCTTTCTATAAATGTTAGGATTTGTACAATTTAAAGGTAATGAGTTTAAGTAAATGTAAGAAATAAACTTCTTTCATGGAATGCAGAGATATTTGAACCTGGTTTTCCTTATACCCATTTTCTCCTCCCCGGAGCAGATGACTTGCCATGCTGTTGCTTGCGCTGAGACTGTGCGAATTGCTCAACTGGTAGCTCGCCAGAGAAGTTCAAAAAGAAAAATGGGACGACAGGTGAACTGCCAGATGAGGTTAAAGAACACTGCTCCATTCACATTAGTTGGTAAGAGTTGATAAACTGGAAAACAGACATATGATATACTGGTCATTAAAATTGTAGTCTGTTGTGGCAGAGCCTTACCCTTCTAAACCTCCTGATTACAATGAATTGTATGCGCTCTTAATCAATTCACATTAGAAGGAAACCATTCTGAAATATATATTTGTGCTTGCCAGTACTTTGAGGAAGTATATAAGAATGTACATGAAGTTAATAGGAAGACAGTGCTTTTGCTTACGAATGTGCTGTGATGTAACTGAAACAATTGAAGGACAGTTGTCTTTGAGTATGTCTAAAAGGCAGTTAAAAACCTGCCGCTAGTATGAAAGTGCTTACAATGGCATGTGGCCCATCTTGCTGCTGCTAATAGCAAATATCTTCATAGGCTGGACATTGGACACTAGATAGGGAGGGCTCCAAGTTACTACTATAGTCTATGAAAGTGTTTCCCTTGGCATTGCAGTGTGAGCATAGAAATAGATTTTACATTTTTAGTAAATTCTTTCCCAGATGTCTGGCTAGTGGACCTCACTGACATGTGCAGGCTCTAAATCTAACTGATGTGGGGACAGGCAGGAATTTCCCTCCAGCTCAGATTGGCCAAGACCCCGAGGTTTATTTTGCTCTCCTCTGCAGCATGGGGTGCAGGCCATTTGCTGGTTTGAACTAGAGTAAATGGTGGATTCTTGTGAACTTGAAGTCCTTAAATCATGACTGGAGGACTTCAGCAACTTAGCCAGAGGTTATGGATCTATTACAGGAAATCAGACTAGATGATCCAGAGAGTCCCTTCTGTCCTTGAAGTCTGAGTTTAGATGCCAGGAAAAGGATATCTGTTTTTTTCACTTTCCCCTGGGGACATCATTCAAGCTTTGTATCCTGAGAGTGAATCCTTTATAATGGTGCCTTAGAGGTAGGAAAATTGTTTGCTTTGTAACTGCTTCACTGAAGATACAATCTTGCAGGATGCTCAGTTTGCTTGTATGTGTCCCAGTAGTTGGGAGGTTTTTCTTGTACTTGAAATGCAACTTTTGGGCTAGCATTGATGAACTTGAATTTATTTTTGGGAGTTTTTATTCTAGTCAATGATAGGGATATCAAACAATTAACCGGTAAGCATAAGGTTTACCCCAAAAAAGTAGTCCTGTAGCATGTTAGAGACTAAAAAAAAAAAAACATATATAGTATCATGAGCCTTCATGGGCCCAACGCACTTCAGATGTGTGTAAGTGAGTTGTATATAATGTTAGTCTCTAAGGTGCTACAGGACCACTTTTTTTTTTTTTTTAAGATTAGCACTGCTACCCCTTTGAGACTTTGTGTGCTTAGCAGTTAACTTGCCCTGGCCAGTGAATTCCAGTGGCAACCAGCCACACCAGGCTGATGGGACCCCTGACTGCAGTAGGGCTGGGTAGTGAGCCAGGCGGCTGCACTTACGGTAAAATGGTTAACTGGTTAAGTGCTTTCATTTAACTGATTAACTGTTTTAACATCCCTAGTCAATGGAAGGTACTGGCTGGGATGTTCAGAAGCTGTCATGCAGCAGCTATTAGGGGTACCTAAAGAGTTAGGGTTCTTCTGCCAGCCTTGTACCAAGGAGCTGTCACGCCTGTGAGCCAAAAGATCTAGAGAAGCAGAATTAACCATTTACTACCTCAAATATTAGGATAAAGGTGGTAGGTGGGGGGGGAGAGAACATAAGAATGGCCACACTGGGTCAGACCAAAGGGCCATCTAGCCCAGTGTCCTGTCTGCCAACAGTGGCCAATGCCAGGTGCCCCAGAGAGAATGAACAGAACAGGGAATCAAGTGATCTCATCCATTCCCAGCTTCTGACAGGCTAGGGATACCATCCCTGCCCATCCTGGCTAATAGCCATTATGGAGCTGTCCTCCGGAAACTTACCAGGTTCTTTTTTGAACCCTCTTATAGTCTTGACCTTCACGACATCCTCCTCTGGTAAGAAATTCCACTGGTTGATTGTGCATTGTGTGAAGTACTTCCTTTTGTTTTGTTTTAAGCCTGCTACCTATTAATTTTGTATGGTGACTCCTAGTTCTTGTGTTATGGGAAGGAGTAAATTAACTCTTAATTTATTTTCTCCTCACTAGTCATGATTTTATAGATCTCTGTCATATTCCCCACTTAGTTGTCTCTTTTCCAAGCTGAAAAGTCCCCAGTCTTCTTAATCGCGTCTCCTAGGCCAGGTGTTCCATACCCATAATCATTTCTGTTGCCCTTTTTTGAACTTTTTTCCAATGCCAATATATCTTTTTTGGATGAGGTGACTACATCTCCATGCAATATTCAAGATGTAGGCATACAATGGATTTACATAGAGGCAATAAGACATTTTCTGTCATGTTCTCTATCCCTTTCTTAATGATTCCTAACATTGTTTGCTTTTTTGACTGTTGCTGCACATTGAGTGGTCGTTTTCAGAGAACTATCCACAAAGACTCCAAGATCTCTCTTGAATGATTAGTCCCCATCATTTCATTCAATCTCTAAAGCTTTCACGACCTATAGACTAGTGGCATTTGAAGTATGTAGATGAAAAAAATGCAGTAATTGGGTTTTGAATAATTATTTAATTATACCTAAATGTTAATAGCAATAATAAAACTATGCAGATATGACTTTAAAATATAGTGCAGCGAGCCATCTTAAACATTATTTGGCTGTACTTCTAGCAAAATAATAGCTTATCAGTATATATGACTTTGTAGCATTGCAGCTGGCAGCTCTACAGTCCAAATGTGTTTCAACATTAAAAGTTGATTTTGGTTATTTAAATTGGTGCATAAAGCCTTCAGTGTATAAAGATTTTTTTATACATTATAGCAAAATGTTTTGTAGCCAATATAGTTTAAGCTTTTTGATCCCAGAAAAGATAAAATGGCTTTAAAAACAAATCAATTAAAAGTACATACTTTCTTGAGTTTCTAACTTATATTGTGGGTTATCTTAACTGATGCTGGAATTAATGTTACATTTTTCTCATATTTGCTCAAATAGTTTGACTGTACTGCAGTAGAATTTGCTCAAATAGTTTGACTGTACTGCAGTAGAACAGTCAAAAAGTTTGACTGTACTGCAGTAGACTGTACTGCAGTAGAATAGCAAATAGTTTGACTGTACTGCAGTAGAATAGCACTTTGAAATGTCTTAGGAATATTTCCTCCCTCCAAAAGCTGACATGGTCTCAAAATAGAGTAAAATGAGACGTTTCAGTAAAAATTGTTTTATGGATAGCACGTAATGTTGTTGAATAGTTTTTAGAGGAGAGAATCCTTTTTAACAAAGCTACAAAGGTTCAAGAGCATTTTCTTGAAGCCAGCAGTTACGTATCGTCTGAGGAAATGGTTTGTGAAAACCTGCTACCGCTGAATCCATAGCCATGCTGGCTGTAATGATATACAGTAGCCCACATTTCACAAAAATGTTAGCCTGGAATTGGTTTGACTTCTCACCAAAATACAGCACACAATTTATTGCCCTATTAACTACCTAACTAATCTTGCTCTGCTTTTGGATGAGGGATATCAGTTATGGTGGTTTTGCTGGATCTTGATTGCTCAAAGATTGTGACTATGAATGAACATTTTAGGCATGAGATTTAAAAAGTTTAAAAAAAGAGCATTAAAAGCTTAATTTCTGTAGCGAGATATTTTTACCATTGGTAAAGTGTAGGCTTGGGTGAGGGAACTTTTCAGATTGAGATTATAACAGCCTTTTCTGGTTTTTATATATTTGCCCATGTTATAGGAAAGCCAAAAGCAACTTTGAGACAGCCAGGATTAAGGGCCACACCAGAAGGGAGCAGAAGGCCTACACCCCCCTTGCCAAAAAGCAAAGGAAGCTTTTATGGAATTGTGAAACCCAGCATAGAAACCGCTCACTATGGTTTGCTCCCAGCACCTGGAAGTGGACTGTCCAAAGAGGTTCTAATGCAGAGGCATGTCACAATGATTAACAGGTCAGTGTGTATAGTATAATAGTTATAAAATGTGCTGAACAAAAAACAAAATCCATAGGCTGAAAGTTCTAATTGTGGACATTCAGGGAACAGCTGAATTGGCTACATTTCTGAAACTTTTTTTAAATAAAAAGTCTAAGTGCAACAATTCTGACCAAGTAAGATTGTACCAGAATACTCTTCTGGCATGTGTGATGAAAGCACTTCACCTTTCTCCTCTGTTTCACAATGCCACTATCTTAATATGCCGTGTTTTGTGTTGGAGATGAATTATAGTTTGGGAGTGTGGCTTAAAGTTGCCAAGAAATGCAAGAGAGGATTCCATCCTGCTCAGGAGCGGCCCGAGGTGGGCTGTGGCAGCTGGCACCCCAGGCGGAACGCGCAATTGGCACCCCCGCCTGCAGGGCCGTCAGTGGACTGACGTCATCATCGGGTGCCCTGTTGAAGGCGGCGCCCTAGGCGGCGGCCGAGTCCGCCTATAGTCACAGGCCGTCACTGATCCTGCTATTTTCCAGCCTTGCAAAGAGAGTCTAAGAATGAGAACCTGGCTTGATTGTTGTTCTGTTTAAGCATAATTAGATGTAAAAGATTCAGCAGTAGGAACATAGTTAATAATTCTGTTGATGGAGTCAGAACATGAAGGCTGGAGCGAGCAAAGTACTGTGAAGAATGAAGTTGTATTGTCAAAAAGTAAACATATATTCCTAGGATTATATACAGGGTGCAGATTTAAAAATAATATTTATTGATTTCATATGTAGATCTCACAGTGCAGTACAAAAATAGGAAGGGGTATTATTTACCCCCATTTTATAGAGGGGAAACTGTCTGAATTGCTCAGGGTTACTTAGTGAGTCAGTGGCAAAGCCTAGAAATAGAAGTCAGGTTCCTTTGGTCCTCTTCCCTCTGCCAGATGTCTTTTCTGGCCTGAACTAGAGCTATGCTCTAATCTATGCATGCTGCTGTGAAAGCATTTAGACTTCAAATGATTATGCTTACTGAAGGTAGCTCTTTTAAGATGCACAAGAGTAAAGAATAGATTGTTTGTTTGTATTGAACACCTTGGGGACAAAATGGAAATATAGCGCTAAGATGAAGACAGGTCATATTGGTAACTTTGTGGACATGTGCGTATTTCTAATTAGTGAAAATTTAACATTTTCAGAGGTATGGATGACTCTCATCACTTCTTGAAATTGGTACCTCTGGAAATTAAGCAATAAATTAGTGTTGGAATTTTAAATGTATATCTTTAATCTCTGTATGGGATGATAACTGATAGCTGTATTTGAAGAACCCATATATATGTAGTAGCTGTTGCACTATAGAAATATAAATTTTTCTTCAGTACTTAGAAGTGTGGCTGGGAGGATTGTAAATAAAAATGGGAGTGTCTGTCAAGCAGTATTATCCTACTAATTGCTCCATGATATTGTTAGTACATACTGATAGTCTATGAAAGTGTTTCCCTTGGCATTGCAGTATGAGCATAGAAATAGATTTTAAAATTTTAATAAGAGCATATAACTGAAAAAAGTCAACCTTTTCAGTTTTCCATTCTTTCATTCTGCTGTTACATGTACATTTCATGTGGTGGTTTTGTATCTACCACAATTTTGAGTCTTCTGCTAAACTAGCATGAAAATTGACTTACAACCTTCTTCGTAGGAAACAATGCTAGTTCGTCTTTTGGGGTAACTGTCAGACAACTAGAGACGAATGGTGTTTTTGCTTGAATGCTGTGGCTTGAACTGGCTCTGAAAGCTGAGAATTCAAATGAACCTTTTGAAAAGGAAAAGCTAACTGTTAAAAGCTGATATGTTTTTAATGCAGTACAATGCCTTTTTTGGCTTAGTTTTTGTGCACTTGAATCCAGCAACTGCATGGCCAGATCTGGATGAATTCAAATGAGAGTTATTTGCTGTTTTTGCTGGACTAGCATTATACGTTGGTTTTCAGCTATTCTTTGACTATCTAAAATCCAACTTGGCTAAAACAACTGCTGCACCATCACTTCTCTTTATGTAATGATTATTGCTGAACTGGGTCATCAAATGATGATAGAGAGAATATCCTCGTCCCATCATTGTGGTGGGACTTAGCCTCAGAATAGCTTTGATTACGTTGATAATCCTCCATATATAATTTGGTTAGTTTATAATTAAGCATTAACTTCAAGCAAAATGAGTTGTATGCTACTTTCTGCTAAGGCGTAAACATTAACGATACATATCAGTATGGCATCTTAATCTTACTCAAAACCCACAAGATTTTATCAATTCAGATTACTTATGCAAGTCCTGTGTGTGTCAGGGAAACAGAGAAACTAGCAGCAATTAGGGTTTCACTCTCTGAAGAGTGAAACTATCTAATCCCGACTCTTGCTTTAAGGTCCATGCAGAGAGCCGCATAGTGAAGTGCACCCAGAGATTGTCATGTCAGCTGTAGCATTTTTGTAGGCAAGACTACTGTCACCATCTGTTGCAGTTGCCTGGGAGATCACATAAGACACCGTTTTCAGTTGCTCATGACTTTGTCAACATGAACCATTAAAGTTGGAATTTCCTATGCTGGGTGTCTGCCTCAGGCCAGGCTTTTTGTTTGTGGTGGTGTGTTGGATTTTCTTTTTAACCCTAACAGTTGAGTTGTTTCCAGGGATGTCAGGGGAAAACAAATTGTCTTGTCAGTGTTTAAAATAAATATAAACCGTTTCTTTGAAAAGCTGTATGCCATCGTGTTTGGGTCAGGAACTTGACGTTTGGCAAGGGGTTGTCTTCTGTTCTTACCATAACAATCTGCCCACACTTGGTAAAGTTACAATCCATTGAAAAAATGTTCATGTGGTCAGCCTTTTTAGAAGTTAGATAAAATCTCAGATTCCATCCACAGTGAGCGTGCTCCAGCCCATCACAACTTCTAGGACTGACCAGACACTGAATACCATGTCCCCACAGGGTGGCTGGCCATGCTTTGGTCCAGGGCTACAGGGCCTAATCTGACTCTTTCTCTGTAACCACTGCTCTGGGCTGGCCTGGAGCTGGGCACCAGAACCGAGATCAGGGAGTTTTTTATCCTGTTTTCAGTGACTGCTTGCTGGAGCCCAGGAAGTTGGGAGGAGTCAGCTGCCTGTCCTCAATTGGAGAAGGCTAGACTAGAGTGCAAGGCAAAGCAATAGGTTAGGATGGAATCTGGTACGCCTGGGACTGGAATGGGGGGAACTGGAAAGATAAACCAAATTGTCAAGACAAGGAGGCTGACACAAGAGATGCATGGATGGACAAGGAGACTAGAATGGGTATGAGGGGCCAGGAGGAGGTGGGGAGACAATTGGAGGCCGGGACTTGGATGGAGGACAGAGAAACTTACTGTCTGAGGATCTAGAAAGGAGGAATGGAGACTGGCTGGACAAAGCATCTGATAGTGGGGAAGGGGGCTAGGATTTGGATGGCGAGGCTGGAGGAGAAGGCAGATTGGCAAGGCATGGAGAAAGTAACTAGAACAAGACAGAGAGGATCATCATGAGGGGAATGGGCAAAGGCCTGGGACCACAAGGGCACACACAAACAATATTAAATGATTACACATTCAGTGAGGATTGTCCGTCCTGTGCTCTGAGTGAGGCAGGGGGTCTTATGGGAAAAATAGCATATGGTAATCGTGTCATTAAAGATTGTCATAATGCTTATGCATGAGGGGGCAGAATTAAGGGTTGCATGAACATTCTTCATTCTGCCCTTTCCTAACATAGAATTTTGTGTATTTATAGATTAAAAACAATGGAAATAACACATTTCATTGAATGTAACACAGCCTGGGCTTTGCCTTTTATCCATGAGAGGGTTTCTAAGTGATCCCTATTAACACAAACTATTTGCACCAGCTAATTTTTAATCATGTGAATCAATGCAATCCTCTAGTTTCAGAAACACCAAAAACTCCATTTTTTTAAAAACATAATTATGCATGAACCTGTTTCTCTGTGGTTAACTTTGTGCACTTACGCTGTGACATCGTTCTTTGGAGCGGGGTCAAACTCTCAGGACTGTTTCAACTAACTGTTAGGCCAACTACTCTCAACATTATCTTTTATAGTATAGCAAAGCCCAACACTCTGATTTTAAACTTCCTTCTTGCTTTCCAGCATATTTCACTCTAATAAGCAGCATAATGCTGTCGGCATTATCGCCTAATTTGTCATCCAAATACCAAACAGCATGGTAAGATAGGGTTATAGGTCAACAACATGGAGTACTAGTGCCACCTGCTGGAGAGCTGCTCCAAAATATGTAGCAGAAACTCTCCTTGGAAATATGGAAAGAAAGTTAATAAATTCACATGGTCTGAACGTGCCAGGGCCTAGCTTTTGCATTTATAAACCTTTATAAAGTGTAAGTGGTAAGGAACACAAAGAATTTGGAATTAGCTCGTTATCGGTGTTTTTATTAATGACACGGTATTGCTTTTACTGTATGTAGACTGATGTGGCTATTGCTCCGATTCCTTTGAGCAAGAATTTGAAATTCACCTCTGAAAACTTAAGTTGTAACATGAGAGAAGCGAAGTTGAAAAGGAGAAAAGGTCATCAGTGCTCCCCATGTGCCCAGGGTGTTTGCTACAGTATTTGGAGCATCCTTAAAATCATGGATGTCATTCCTCAGCTGGCTCCCCTAAAATCTGGTAACTGTGTGTGTGTCTGCACGGCCATTAGTGCCCTCGAGTGTCCTGGGCTAAGGGGCTGCAAAAGCTCAACGTAGAAGGCTGGGTTTGGGCTGCAGCCTCAGCTCTGGGACCCTTCCAACTCTCGGCTACTAGAGCCTGAGCCAGAACATCTAGTCTGTAATAAAACAATCTTAGCCCGAGCCTTGTGAGGTGGCATGGGGTTGTAGTTGCAGTGTAGACATAGCCTCTGCAGTTGATCCTCCTCCAGCACTGATTGCTGCCTGCTTAAATGACCTCCGTTTATCTAGTTCCCATACGTTTGCCTGGCATTCCAGTTACGTTTTCTTTGAATGATTGCACATGTCCCCATTCTACCATTGGTATGTGCATGCCTCACGCATAGTTGTTGGAAATATTTTTCTGTGCAGTACTCATGCCCTCTGGTGCCTCGTGTCACTGCATGGTGGCATAAAGGGCCACGCTGCTTGAGAACCTCCTTGATGCCTTCCTACTGCAAGGGACATTTGCTTCGGTTCTTGTATTTGGGAGTCTTCCCTCTTTTAGTGTATATGATATCTATTGTGTTAGATTTTAGTCTCGTGTAGTGTGTTTGTCCAGTTTAGAACAGTGCTTTTCTACAATGGGGTTATTTGTCCCCTGTTTGGGTACAGGTCTCTGTACTGGCCTGTTGCCTTGTTCTTCTGGCTTCAAGGCTCTTGCTCATGTAACAAGTTTATGCCTGTGAGCGACCCTTTCCCCCCAGCTGCCATAAGTGTCTGGGCGAGAGTCCTGATTGCATGAGATGTCATTGTGTAGAGGGTTCAATCCCTAATTAAAGGAGGACTCACCTCTCCCTTTTCTTACTCCCATCAACTACATCGTCTCTCTCTTCCCCCACCTACTCTTTCTCCCACAAACATGCGGCCTCCTTGCTCATTTATCTGAAGTTCATGGTAAGTCGTCCTTTTTCTCCTCTCTTCTTTCTCCAGTTACCACTCCTGACTCTTCAGTCTCCTTAATCTCTCCTTCACCCTTCTCTCTCCACCTTCCTTCTGCTGCTTCTAGAACTTCTGTTCCAGCTTCATTATTTTTGTCATTCTAATGCCCTACAATCAAAATACGGGGTAAGCAAACCCCCTACCATTGGCAGAGGCAGCTCCACTGGATACTTACTGGCACTGAGTGATCCCTCAAGGCAATGCACAATATTGTATCAGAACTCCCTTTAGCACAGCCTGCTTGCTGGTGCTTTCCACTGGTCCCCCAGAATTGTGGAACTGTTTCTCTCAGAAGCAGCTTCTGAGATGCACGTCAACAAGGTAACTAGTATCTGCAAGAGAGAGACTGTTTAAATGTATGCCCAATTTCCCATCCAGTTTGTAGGCTCTGTCCAAAACTTTAGCTATATTATATGTATAGTGGCAAAACTAGTAAAATGTACATCTTTGTAAGAACACGTTTGTGAGAATGCAGTGTACTGGATAAATGGACAAAGGGCCAAATTCTGAGATGTGTTGAGCATCTGCAGCTTGCTTGGAAGTTGGGATTTTTCCCTAAATCAGTAAGATGTATGGAAAAATATAGCACAATCTGCCTGTGTATATTAATTATGGCTGTCAAGTGGCTTAAAAATATTAATCATGAGATTTTAAAAATTTCAATTGATCAGTTTTAATCAGTGTTAAGCAATATTAGAATACCATTTATTTAAATAGTATTGGGGTTTTCTACATATTTAAAATATAGAGTATGGGCTGGGGGCTCTGGGCTTCAGTCCTGCTTGTGGCTCCAGCCCCCCTGAAGGCACAGGAAGCTGCAGGCTTGGGCTTCAGCCCTCCCCATCCCCCCACCTCCAAAGCTTCCTGCCCTACTTACAGGTATGCGATAATGCATTAAAAATGAACGCTTTAACTTTGTGTTCAGCTAATTGTAGGTGTTAGATGAGATTGATCGCTTTAATATGAATACAGTCCAGTATGTGGTTATTTAATGAGATTACCATATGAACCTGCCTGGGGATTGAGGTCAGCTGGGGAGACTTTGCTTCGTGTTCCCCCACTTGTGGAGATAAGATTAACATCTACGCGGAACAGGGCATTCTCAGCTTTTGCTCCCAGGCTGTGGAATTCTCTTCCTCGGGATATTCGCATTGCACCAACGCTAGCATTGTTTCGGGCATCAGGCTAAAGCCACCCTTTTTATTCGTGCTTCTATTTATGTTTGAGTTTGTATGTGTGTGTTCCTCCTCTCTATATGTTTTTAGCTGGTTATGTCCCTCTGGGGGTCTCGTATTTTAAATTTTTATATATATTTGTATTGTGTTTTTTTGTAAGCCGCCTTGAATATTTTAAATAGAAAGGCGGGGTAAAAATATTTAAATAAATAAAATAAAATAAATAAATATCAAGTGCAAGCATCTTTTGTGTCACAGTGACAATATCCACCTTTGATCTTGATATCGACATTTTGAGCCTCCCTTGGGAGAGGTTATTAACAGAAGCTTGAGAACATGAGGGAACACTTTTGAGGAGAAGTGGGGATAGCAGTTTTGCCTGGCCCAGTCAGCATCAGGGTGATGTGAAACATTCCCTGCTACAATGAACAGTTCAATCTTGGGAAGCTCCTGCCTTTTGTCCCAGTGAACTGAGATTAGTGAGTTTTCCCAACATGGTTCTTCAGAGTACCATAATTTTCTGAGTAACTTCCATTCCTCTTTTCTCCCTTCTAAAAATAACTGTGAATTCCCTTTCTCTTGCTGTCTGAACTTGACAGCCACAAGAGATTCTATTTCCAAACAGAACTCCTAATCCATCTTCTAAAGTTAAATGAGGCTGCTACCTTAATTCTAACCTTGATAAAGAGATAACTATAAACAAATGACTATTTTTATAGAATTTTCTCAAGCAGATGAATACTGGTTAGACTAGAAATAGTTAAAGAAGTTTCCTTTGATCTTTCAGGCCTGAAAAAAGGTTAACTCTTCCACCACGCTTTCAGAAAGAACTTCAAGTGCATCTGTCTAGAAGCTCATCAGTGGATTCAAGTGGTATGTGGAATTGTCACTTTGGGTTAGGCATGTATTCATAACATGAACTGTGTTTATAGCCTTTTATTTTGTACATAGAATAATACTTTTAAGAGGTGAGAGACTGATAAAGCCAATATACCACCCAATCTCTGTTCTGAGGAAGCCTGCTTAATTGGTAATGTAGTTATTTAAAAAAAAATCTTAAACTAATGAAACATTAAAAACAGCTATCCTGGATCAAATCAGTGGTCAGTCTAGCCTAGTATCCTGTCTCTGACAGTGGCCAATGCCAGATGCTTCAGAGGGAATGAACAGAACGGTGCAATTTCAGTTGATCCACTCCCAGTTGCTCATTCCCAACTTCTGGTAACTGGATGTTTAGGGATACCCAGAACATGGGGGTTGCATCCCTAACCATCTTGGTACTAGCCATTGATGGGCTTACTTTCCATGAAGTTTGAGCCCTGTTATATTTTTGGCCTTCAACATTCGCATGGGAACGAGTGTCACAGTTTGTCTGTGCCTGGTATGAAGTATAGTGAAAGGTTTGTTATCAGACACACTATTAACTGGCATTGCCCCCAACCACAATACTGCCACATCTTCTGGCACGCCTGCCTGTCAGGCATTGCTGGGCTTTTGACAGATGGCACTGCTAGCTGTCACCAAGCAGGTGCCGCCCCCTCCCTTAGCCTGCCTCGAGCTACCGGGAGCCAAGTTTGTCAGTAGGGAACAGGGTAGAGTAATAATCTTTATCTGACACATTCAGTTACCATCAACCCTCATTTTCCAGGAGTGCCGGATAACAAAGATTTCACTGTACTTGCTTATTTTGAACTCGTCTATTAATTTCATTGGGTGACATCCCCCTCCCCCTTCGTTGTTACGTTTTGGAAAGAAGTAAATAAGAGATTTTTTTTTAAGTTGAACAGTCCCAGTCTTTTTAATATCTCATTGTGTGTAAGATGTCCCTGACTTCCAATCACTTTTGTTGCCCTTCAAATTCTGATACTTTTGAGATTACACAACCAGAACTCCGCACGGTATGCAAGGTATGGTCTTGTCATGATTTTGATCTATCCCTTTTCAGATGATTCCTAGCATTATCCTTTTTTTTTCTGCACGTTGAGCAGTTTTTTTTTTCAGGGAACTGTCCACAATGACTCCCAAGATCTTTCTTGAGTGGTAACAGCTAATTTAGACCCCATCATTTTGTATGTTAGGTGCCTCTTACTATAATTTTCTTTGAATAATACTAAGGATATTATGACTTAAATGAGGGGTGGAGAACCTTTTTTGGGTCCAGGACCACTGACTCACAAAAAAATCAGATGGGGGGGGCCGCACACAGTAAGTGGGGGGAAAAAACCCTCACTGTGGCCCCTGAGTGAGGAGAAAGATACTCCCCACATTATCTTGCACACCAGAACCTGGGGGGGCCCAGCCTAGTAGATTGTGTGCTCCAGCCCCCAGGATGGCAGCAGCACCAACGCAGGCTCGCTGAGCCTCAGGGTCCAGATCCAGGCAAGCCAAGGGCCACATCCAGCTCCCGGACCTGAGGTTCCCCACCCCGGACTTAAACATTAAGTTTTCAGAGTCTGATTATAATCAGGACTTAGTTCTGGAACCACAGTTGAATGAGTAGCCAGTAGCGTGGGCCCCAGAGTCACTTCGTTATTTCTCCAGCAAATTGCATGTGCCTCCCAATTGTTTAACTGCTACATACCTGGCAGAAATGTTTCAACCATCTGTTGGCTTGCTCTGAAGACTGCCTCTCTGAGGTTGTAGGCTTTGTTGCTAGGTGCATGGATATAAAGTTTTTCTGAAGCAAAGGAAGAGATGAGGAAGGTGGATGGATTAACAGTGGCATTTACGGGGTTTTGTACAAATTTAACTCAGTGCAAAGAAAGATGTGCAAGTTCCTATACAGTTGGTCACATCTGTTTTGACAAGCATGGATCACTTTAATAGTTATCTATGGCCAGAGTCTCATTTTCATGCCTAGTACAAAAGACTTAATTACTACAGAGCAGTACCCCATCATTCATCCTGGGGCACTGCCTCAGTGCTAATGCAAGAGTGGAGAGAGCCGCCTTGCTGAATCATCGATTGCTGCCTTCCCATCCTGGAGATTTCCCTTGCTGACTTGTCCACCCCGTTTAACAAAGCCTGAGATTATTGCTCGGGTTTGCATGGGTGAGGGGTTTCCAAATCATCATTGGTATATGGCCAGTACGTTCAGTGGGGGGAGGGAAACACGGTTCTTAAGTGATGAGCTCTGTATATAGCCCACACGTGGGAACGCACGCACGCCATGCCTCTGAGTCTGAAAAGTCTTCAAAGCCATGCCCATTGGCCCACAGACGCACAGTAGCTCTCCTCATGCTCCTGACTGAAAATGTGAGGAGGCAGTGTGGGTTGAGGCCTCTCCAGTTCCTTCTTACTGCCGTATGACCTGAGATGGACTTGTCCTTTTTCCTTTTCCTTGTGTAACTGGCAAAGAAAATGAACAGTTGTAAATAGTTATTTCTTTGCTTAATAGTTGGTAGTTAAAAGGTTATAGTATAGAGTGATTTCCTGGCCCGCCCTCCCCCACCACTGTTGGGACCTCTCCCTGGCTCTCCTATGCCCGGAGTCCCAAGATTTAAGAATTGCATCTGCTGCCTTTGCTCTACCTCCATCGGTGACGACTATCAGCGTTTCCTGTATTGTCTGGGTGAGGTACATATCTCTGCAGAGTGCAGTATCTGTTGCTGCCTCCCACCCAGAGCCTGAGAAGCTCAGGAAAAGCCTAGGAAAGCACCTCATGGGGAAGGCTGAGACTTCTCTCTGATATGGCCCATTCTAGGACTCTCTTTAAGAAACTGGCTTCCACTCCAAGCCTGTTCTGGTCAGATGTGATGTCAGGTACACAACTTAAAGAATTGGCTCCACTGAAGACACCCAGGTTGTAGAGAGAAGCTTAAAAAGAAAGATCTGTCAATTCCTTCGGTCACTTCCATAGTGAAATGTAAGAACAGAAATTCAGGAGTTCCATTAAGTGTGCTAGTTGGGATACATTGTCAGTAACTGCCTCATTCATCTAAAGACCATCCGCCAGCTGCAGGTGCACTTGGTCCTTCAGACTTGAATGTCAGAACCCCTCTGACACCAGGACATACTGAAATTTACGTACAATCTGGAGATTGTATTCCTTATCCACAGTCTCCACTTCTTTCTGGCCCTGCCTTCTGAGGGGTGTCCTAAATCAAAGGAGGAGTCTGCATCACAGTCCAATGAACCATTTTATCTGAGTGCCTGGGTACCAATGAGACTTGCACTACTGCTAGAATAGCTTTCAGTTTTGGATGAGTCAGGGAGATAACCCCACAGTCACTGGTATCCCCACAGAGACAGTTAAGCCCCAACTGACAGTTGAGGGGTTACACTCTTCATTCTTCTGGATATGACCCTTCTACTGGCACTAATGGTTTCAGTTCCCTTGAGGTCCACCACAACTGATATACTCCCCCTCTCTGGCCTTATTGGGGTCCATGAGATGCAGACATCTAGGCCCTTCTCAAAAGTTGTACTGTTCCTCTCCCTCTTGCCCACTTGTTCCATCGGTATAAAAGGAGGAAAGAACCAGAACTGGATCCAGAGGTACCGACAGTTTGACAGGTGCCTCTTCTGTCTCCTGAGGAATCAGCTGCTCCTTCACCTTCTCTGCTGGATGAGCACTGGCAGTGTCAGGAGCTGTTGCAAACAGCTACCAATGATCTGTGGATCCCATTAGAAGAGATCTAGTATCCTTAATACCAGCTCCTGCTCTGTCGGTCTTGACCAGCACATCCTTGTTGCAGGATGTGATCATTCCTCCCCCAGATCTCGTCGCTGGATAATCACTGGAAATATCAGGATTTGCTACCGAGTGGCTGTGGACCTGGAAATCAGGTTGGAGGAGGTTCAGGACCTACAGCATCTGCTTTAGGAAATTCTCCAACCCCAAAGGCTATCCAGTGTGGGCCTTCTTATCAATGAAGCTATCCTGGAACCGGTATGTGCAGTGTGGCACACACGTAAGGACATGCAGGCCAGCTTTCCTGTACACTCACCTTCCCCTGAGCTTCCTGGGGCTATGTCTAGACTTAGGCTTCTTTCGGAAGAAGCTTTTCTGGAAGAGATCTTCTGAAAAAACTTTTAGAAAGAAAGCGTCTACACAGCAAAAGCGCATCGGAAAAGCGATCTGCTTTTTCGAAAGAGAGCATCCACACTGAATGGATGCTATCTCTCATTTCAGCTGTGATTACTATGGACGGAGTGGCCACCAGGGCACCTGTGCTTTTTCCTCTTTCCTCTTCTTTTGAAAGAACTCCGTCTTTCCCATCCACACACGCCTCTTTCCGAAAGAGCTCTTTCGGAAAAAGGCTTCCTCCCTGTAGAATGTTGTTTACCAATATCAAAAAACCCCCTCTCTTTTTTGGAAAGAACATGATTGCAGTGTGGACGTAAGTGAAGTTTTTTTTTAAAAACGTCGTTTTTCCGAAAAAAACTTTGCAGTGTAGACATACCCTGGGTATCCAGGCATCTGCAGAATGGGCAAGACAGCATCCACAAAAATCCTCCCCTTCAGACAGGACTGGTAGGAGGCTAAACTTGCTGGCTTGGAAGGTCTGTTCCTCTGTAGGACTTCAGTTCCGCATGGCACGCAAAGCCTGATCATTAGCAAGCATGACTTTAACTACAATAGGCTAGCAAGGATCACAAACAAGCTCCCACTCAAACACCAGAAGCACACCAGGCACTGGTAGAGGGAGGCAGACTGGTCACCAACGTGGGCTTCCAAGCAGCAGTGAATGTTGCCAACACACCCTCAGGCTATAGCCACCCTATTAGTTATGCAGAGGAACATTGTGGCTGCAATCTTTTAGCTTCCCTAGGGAGGTCCAAAATGCTATCGAGGACCTCTCTTTGAACATAAACTCTTCAGCAACAAGACTGGCAAATTCCCACACTCTCAAGGATCCCAGATCAACAACATGGTCCCTTGCCAGATATACTCTGGTGCCTAAATACAGGCAGCAGAAACAGCCTGCGCATATCTGCATGTACCCTACCTGCCTGTGATCTGTGCCAAGAGTCCTGACAAATATGGTTTTAGACCTCACTTCCTGCCTCTCCTGCAGCCACCTCCTTGACCCTCTCTCAACCGCCGGCCAAAGGCCAATTGTGCTTTGTTGCATAGGTTGATACCCATGACCCTTCCTTAGTACCGCCCACAGCAACCAAAGTTGTCTTTGGGAGTTCTTTCTCTCCCCACAGTTGGAGCAAAGCCAGACACTTGGGTACTGGAGGTCATCCATCACGAGTACTCCGTAGCGTTCTCTTCCTTCCCACCTAATTGGCCCCCTTCCGGGTCTCTCCTGGATCCCTCCTATCCTTTGCTTCTCCAGCAAGTGGATGCTCTGCTCCTCAAGGGGAAAGGGGCCATAGAGCCTGTCCTGCCTCAGTACAGAGGGAAAGGGTGTTATTCACCATACATCCTCATTCCCAAAACGCATGGAGGACATCACCACCTCAGTCACTGAATAAGTTTATCAGGAAGTCCAAATTCTACGTGGTGGAGTTGGCATCGATTATGCCTCCTTGCACCAGGGGGCCTGGTTCTCAGCTCTTGTCATGAAAGATGTTCACTTCAAAGTCCCTGAAAATTCCTCTCATTTCCAGAAAGGGCACCCCCCCTTATCACTTCCGGGTTCTCCCATTCGGCGCCGTAATGGTGCCGAGAGTGTTCACAGAAGATGCTATGTCTTGGCTGCTCAGTATTCCCCTATCTTGACAACTGGCTTCTGGTGGTGTGGTATCTTAATTGGAGAGACTCCAATTAAGATACCTCCAAGAATGACCTTGAGTGGGTTACTGCGGATTATGTAGTGCTGGGAAGAAGGATCCAAGAATTCGGAGCGTAAGTGGTGTTCTCGTAAGTGGTGTTCTCGTTTCCTGTTGAAGGAAAAGGACTGGGCAGGGATCGCCGAATTGAGGACGTAAATGCGTGGTTGCGCGGGTGGTGTCGCAGAGAGGGCTTTGGTTTCTTCGAGCATGGGACTCTGTTCCGGGCACAAGGATTGTTAGGAAGAGATGGGATCCACCTAACGAAGAGAGGAAGGAGCATCTTCGCGGGCAGGCTTGCAAATCTAGTAAGGAGGGCTTTAAACTAGGTTCGTCGGGGGATGGTGACCAAAACTCTGAGGGGAGTGGGAAAGTCGGATACCGGGAAGAAATGCAGAGAGGAACGAGCAAGAAAGGAGGACCCCTGTTACAAATGGAGAAGATTGGGCGATCAACTGGTTACCAGAGGTGTTTGTACACTAATGCGAGAAGCCTGGGCAACAAACAGGAAGAACTGGAGGCCCTGGCCCAGTCCGAGAAATATGATTTAATTGGGATAACAGAGACTTGGTGGGATGACTCGCATGACTGGAGCGCTGTCATGGAAGGGTATAGACTGTTCAGGAAAAACAGGCAGGGGAGAAAAGGAGGAGAAGTTGCACTATATGTAAGAGAGCACTATGATTGCTCTGAACTCCGGTATAAAGAGGGAGAAAAACCTGTTGAGAGTCTATGGGTTAAGTTTAAAGGAGCAAACAACAGCAGTGATGTTGTGGTTGGTGTCTGCTACAGGCCACCGAATCAGGTGGATGAGGTAGATGAGGCTTTCTTCGGACAACCGAGAGAAGCTTCCAGATCACAGGCCCTGGTTCTTGTGGGGGACTTTAATCACCCTGACATCTGTTGGGAAACCAATACGGCAGTACACAGGCAATCCAGGAAGTTTTTGGAGAATGTTGGGGATAACTTCTTGACACAAGTGCTGAAGAATCCGACCAGGGGCCGTGCGCAGCTTGACCTTCTGCTCACAAACAGGGAGGAACTAATAGGGGAAGTGGAGGTGGGTGACAACCTGGGAAGCAGTGATCATGAGATGGTAGATTTCAGGATCCTGACCAAAGGAAGAAAAGAGAGTAGTAAAATACACACCTTGGACTTCAAAAAAGCAGATTTTGACTCCCTCAGAGATCTGATGGGCAGAATCCTGGGATGCTAACATGAAGGGGAAAGGAGTCCAGGACAGCTGGCAGTATTTTAAAGAAGCCTTATTGAAGGCACAGAAAGAAACCATCCCGACGCGTAGCAAGAGAGGCAAACATGGTAGGAGACCGGATTGGCTGACTGGAAATCCTTGGTGAACTTAAGCACAAAAAGGAAGCTTACAAAAAGTGGAAACTTGGACAAATGACCAGGGAGGGGTTTAAATGTATAGCTCAAGAATGCCGGGGGGTTATCAGGAAGGCGAAAGCGCAAATGGAATTGCGACTGGCTAAGGATGTGAAGGATAACAAGAAAGGTTTCTACAGGCATGTTAACAAGAAGAAGGTGATCAGAGAGGTGTGCGGCCCTACTGGATGAAGGAGGTAACCTAGTGACAGATGATGTGGGAAAGCTGAAGTACTCAATGCTTTCTTTGCCTCTGTATTCACGGACAAGGTCGGCTCCTGGACTTCTGCGCTAAGCGACGCAAGATGGGATGAAGATGGACAGCCCTTGGTGGGTAAAGAACAGGTTAGGAACTATTTAGAAAAGCTAAACGTACACAAATCCGTGGGTCCGGACTTAATGCATCCGAGGGTACTGAGGAGTTGGCAAATGTCATTGAGGAGCCTTTGGCCATTATCTTTGAAAAGTCGTGGAGATCGGGAGATCCTGGATGATTGGAAAAAGGCAAATGTAGTGCCCATCTTCAAAAAAGGAAGGGCATCCAGGGAACTATAGGCCGGTCAGTCTTACCTCGGTTCCTGGAAAAATCATGGAAGGATCCTTAAGGAATCCATTTTGAGGCACTTGGAAGAGAGGAAAGTGATTAGGAATAGTCAGCATGGATTCACAAAGGGCAAGTCGTGCCTGACCAATCTGATTAGCTTCTATGATGAGGTAACTGGCTCTGTGGACGTGGGAAAGTCTGGATGTGATATACCTTGACTTTAGCAAGGCTTTTGATACGGTCTCCCCACAGTATTCTTGCCAGCAAGTTAAGGGAATGTGTATTGGATAAATGGACAGTAAGATGGATAGAAAGATGGCTAGAAGGCCGGGCCCAGCGGGTAGTGATCAACAGCTCGATTTCAGGTTGGCGGTCGGTTTCTAGCGGAGTGCCCCAAGGTTTGGTTCTAGGACCGGTTTTGTTCAATATCTTTATTAATGACCTGGATGAGGGGATGGATTGCACCCTCAGCAAGTTTGCGGATGACACTAAGCTAGGGGGGAGAGGTAGATACGCTTGAGGGCAGAGATAGGGTCCAGAGTGACTTAGAAAAATTGGAGGATTGGGCCACAAGAAATCTGATGAGGTTCAACAAGGACAAGTGCAGAGTCCTGCACTTGGGACGGAAGAATCCCAAGCATAGTTACAAGCTGGGGACCAACCAGTTAAGTAGTAGTTCTGAAGAAAAGGACCTGGGGGTTACAGTAGATGAGACGCTGGATATGAGTCAACAGTGTGCCCTTGTAGCCAAGAAGGCTAATGGCATATTAGGTTGCCTTAGGAGGAGCATTGCCAGCAGATCCAGAGATGTCATTATTCCCCTTTATTCGACTTTGGTGAGGCCACATCTGGAGTATTGTGTCCAGTTCTGGGCCCCCCACTACAAAAAGGACGTGGACGCATTGGAGAGGGTCCAGCGGAGGGCAACCAAAATGATTAGGGGGCTGGAGCATATGTCTTATAAGGAGAGGCTGAGGGAGTTGGGTCTGTTTAGTCTGCAGAAGCGAAGAGTGAGGGGGGATTTGATAGCAGCCTTCAGCTTCCTGAAGGGAGGTTCCAAAGAGGATGGAGAGAGGCTGTTCTCAGTAGTGACAGATGCAGAACAAGGAGCAATGGTCTCAAGTTGTGGTGGGAGAGGTCCAGGTTGGATATTAGGAAAAACTATTTCACTAGGAAGGTGGTGAAGCACTGGAATGGGTTACCTAGGGAAGTAGTGGAGTCTCCATCCCTAGAGGTGTTTAAGTCTCGGCTTGACCAAGCCCTGGCTGGGTTGATTTGGTTGGGATTGGTCCTGCCTAGAGCAGGGGGCTGGACTTGACGACCTTCTGAGGTATCTTCCAGCTCTATGGTTCTATGATTCTATTCTATGACTCTGTGATCCGCTGTCTCAAGCCTCCTAGCATCCCTGGGTGTCTGCCTCAATAAGGACAAGTCAGTGTTGCTGCTCGCAACAAACTGCAGTGAGGTGCATCGGGGGTGGTCTTGAGGCCCAGGCTGCCTTCCCACCCGACTGCTTCACGGTGCCGACAGTCCTCACCACAGGCCTGCATGGAAGTCTACACACCATGCACGGTCTGCCACTGTCTCTCCCTCCTTGGGCATATGGGGACCTGCGCTTGCGTGATGCTGCGCACGGGGCTCCACATGTGTGAGGGTGTAGCCGGTTATTGGCTGGGTCTGGAGCAGCTCCCCGCCTGCTACAGACCTCTGCTTGCCAGTATTCAGCCCAAAGCGCGACACTTCCCCTGCTGGCAGGGCCCTGTGCTCCCTGGGTGTTTGAGGCCCACTGGTGTTCTACTTCCACACGACTCGTCCATTTCGGAAATCAACTAGTCATTTTGTGGCCATTGCTAAAATGTCAAAGTGGCAAGCTCCCCGGCCCCGGTGAATCTCCAAATGAGTTTCAGGGTGAATCCTTGAGAGCGTCAAATGCTCTAATCTACCTCCTCCCTGGCGTGTTCATTCTACTTGGGCATAGGCTGCCGCCTCAGCCTCACTAGCAGATCTGTCCTGGCAGGCGTCTGTCAAGTAGCGCTGTGCTGCTCTGTCCACATGTTCCCAGCACACCACACCATCAAGCGCAGCAGTGACAGATGCAGCGTGGGCCATGCTGTGCAGCAAACTGCAGTTCCATTGGCATCCTGCAGCTACTTCTGCGCTGATCACTTCCCACATGTCGCTCACGTGTGACGTACCCATGGGAACCATCAGTCGGAGGTGTTACTTGCCTGGAGCTGAAGGTTCCACTACCCATCATGCTTCCAACTGGATTGGGCAAAGGTAAGAGGGAAACTGGAGGGCTGTCAGTCCATACAACTTGTATCCCAAGCGGGGAGCACGGGGTGCTGTATTGCGCATCTGCTGTCAATGGACACTACTAAGAGAGGCTTCCAGACTCAGGTATATGTTGCGCATGCACACCTACCTGTGGCATACAGAGAGGGATCTCACATCTCGAAGAACCTTGTTGCCTGACACCCTGCCTTGACCTTCTCGCTCGGGTTCCCACTTGTCTATCCTGAGGGAAACTTCTGTGGGATCCAGGGGCTAGTGGTCACCCAATGTGAATAATAGGCAGCAGGTTTAAACCAAGCCAACGGAAGAGGTGGTTACTGACCTCTGACTGGAGGTTCTTCCCCTTTCTGAAATTAAATGCCACCTTTCTTTTAAAGCAGATTGTAGAACACTGCAATTTGACAATTGTCACTTTTCTATCTTCACAGATAAGCTGAATAAGCCACTTTCAGAAACACACAGCATCCCCTCTGGCCCTGCTGATACTAAACTACATGAAGTTCAGAATCGTGTTAAAGAAGTTTTGAATAAGTACAGCAATGGTATCTGGTTATCAAAGATGCCACAGTTTTACAGAGAGATGTATGAAGAGGAACTGAATACAGCCTTACTCCAACAGTTTGAATACTGGCCTCATATTTGCACAGTAAGTTTAGTGGGCTTCCCACAGAAGCTAATGTTTGTAATAGAAATAATCAATCTTTTTTTATAGTGCCTGTATGACAAATGTCTTTTCTAATAGGTCTTAAGTTTAGCTTTTTCCTTTGACATCAAGGAAGTGCTGTGGATTTTTTCAAGGAAATGTTTTCTTATACTCAAACTTTTCCGGTTATTGATCATTAGGAAATTTGGGAATGAATATTTAGCTGTTTGAAAAAGTGCTACTTTTGAGAGCATTTTCTACTGCTTTGTCTGAAGCAATATGTCCCACTGGATGCTATAGAAATAGGATAGTGTTCTGATAAATTTGAAAAGAATCAATTTGCATCAGGGCAGTGAAGCAGTGTGAATAGCTTAATACTGTGGGTGGGGGAGAATTAACAAATGCTAATACTTGAAATGGTCAGAGGTAACTACAGGTTGCACCTCTCAAATCTGGGATGTCTCGTCCAGCAACATCCGTGGTCCAGCATGACCATAGATGTTCCTGGATATGAGAGACCCGGGGCAGGAGGGCCAGCAGCTGGGAGCCTGGGTGCAACCTTGCAAGTCTGCAAGCAGTGGGGTTGCAGCAGCCTGGGCGGAGCACGATCTGGGCTGTCTGAAGCCCAGTAGCGGGGCTGGGACCACAGCAGCCCAGGAGGGGAAGCCTGGCCAAGCCACATCAGCCTGGGAGGTGGCAGGGCTGCAGCAGTCTGGGTGGTGGTAGCAGCGGTAGTGTGATTGGGGTTGCAGCTGCAGCAGCCCAGGAGAGAACCAGCCATGGCAGCCTGGCAGAATCAGCGCAGCCGGGGCCACATGCTGCCCAGCAGTGGGGTTGGGGCTGCAGCAGCCCGATTGGGCAATGTGCCGTTCCAGCAGCAGGGCTAGAGCTGCCTGACTGACCGGCTGGCTGTGAAGCTGGGGCTGGCCTGCAGACAGCCCAGGTGGGCTGAAGGAGCCAGCAGCGGGGAGGGGCAGTGGGCTATGGGGCTGGTATCAGGAGAGCTCCCGTTGTCCAGCAAATTCTCTCTCCTGGGACCAGTCAGGTCTTGAGAGTGCTGGACAAGAGAAGAATGGGTAACCAAGAATGTAGCTTGTTTGGAGGCTCCCTTTATGTTCTCCAATTATGATCTGCCTCACCATTTGAACAGCAGGTGCTTTAGTTTTACAGATTTCGTTTTTTTTTTCTGGGCTTGTGCCTTGAGTTCTTGAGGCCTCCTCCCTTCTCTTCTGCCTGACACATACAGAGAATAAATGATAGAAAAAGTAGCAGAACATAAATTAAGGAGGAAATATTTGTATTTTCCCTGTTTCACTAGGATGTGGGATATGCCAGCTGGTAAAATTCAAGGAAATGTATGTGTCAATTACTTGCAGCCTTTAGATAAGCTGCTAATGCAGCCTGTGGCTGTTGTGTCTTGCTTATGTGGGTTCTGGTCCATCTGCCCTTGCAGAGGCTGTAAGGCTTCTCGGGACAACTTTCCAAGTAGAGGGGCTTCACTATCCCGGGGCTCTTGCTCTCCCCCAGGCTGAGGAGCACTCTGTTTCTGTGGCACTTGCCACACTTTTTCTGGGCCCTTTTGCTTTGCCCCTCCTTTTACACGAGTGTGGCCTTTCTAATGGGGTCCTCTTTCCCATCTGGGTTGGGAATTGGACACCATAAAGTAACTGCTTTAAAACAAACATGGCACTCCTCTCTACTTGCCTGCCTCTCTCTCAAATGAAGATATTGTGTCTGCCATCCACTCTGTGGCTGTGGCAGAATGGATCACAAGATGGTTTCCTCATCTGAGGCATCGTTCCCCTGTGACCAGTATTCCTAATGCACTACTTCAGCAGAGGAAGGAGGAGCAGCAAATGTAACACTTCCCTTTTTGCTGCTCAGAGAAGGGCTATTTCCCCTTTGGCCGTTCATGCAGAATAGAAGACAACTGTTTCATCGCCGTGTTTTCAGACTAGTCCTGGAGTTGATAAAGCATGACAGGTTCTGAAACTGGAAACTTTACTGTGCAGGAAGAGACCCTGCTTGTTGGATATTCTGGAGTCCAGGGGGAGAGGGAGACGTGCTCTACCCTTTTATAATGTGCTCAGTCTAGCTAAATGGTCATAAGGCCCAAAGTCAAGCTGTTGTGGCCAGATACTAGCTTCACTTTCAGGAAAAGCTGCTCCTTTTGCCTGCCTGCTGTATTTCTGATATTTGAGTAAAAGGAATGGGCCAATGAGGTGTGAGTTGTGTACATGCTATGCCTTGTTTGACATTTCATCTTGTAAGGTGGCACCATCTATTTCTGATAGTGCTGCTTCCTGAAAACATTGGGCCTTCCTTGTGCAGCTCAAGGCAATGTGGAAGATCTCTTGTTTGAGGGAACGGGGGTCTTACCAACCTTGAGAGTGTCCTTCATTTTCTCCAACATTTCATCTCTGATGTCTGTCCCTGAGACTCGGAAACAGTCCAGAAGATGGTCAGTATTTCCTGCTTGTTCTTGCCCAGCTTCTGATCTCTAGTTTTTCAGAGGCTGGCTTGGCAACGTCAGGTGAGTCATGGCAGTGGAAAGCATGTTAGACAGGGACTGTTTCATTTTATGGCGTATCTTCTAGAGCAGAGTGTGGGCCGGATATCAGTTGGAGCCTCAAGTCTGTACAGTAATGTGCAACCAACAATCTCTTGATGCTCTTCCCAAAATCTCATCTGTCCCAGGGACACTAGACTTAACACTTCACGTGTTAATGAGGCTCTCAGATGATGCAAGACATTCTGCATATCAGTTAGGACTTTTGTAGCCTTTGGGAATTGATACTCAACCTACTCCATGTAGGCAAGTGTCACTTACCTCAGCCAGCTAACATTTTCATTGTCAGTATTTCAGGGTCTTAAGCTTATTGTTCCAGGTCCTGCTTGTTTGTAGAAATCTGCAAGGCTGTTCAGTCTGGTTTCTTCTGTATACATTTTCACATCATTGGTTTCTTGACTGCGTGTTTAGATGCTTACTTTGGTGTAAGACATTTTTTTAAATGTACAGTACTCTCGAGTCCACCTGCCTGGTCTGGTTCTTGAATACTTTGCTGGAAAAACAGAACTGAGATGATCCTGATGCCAGCTCAGAGAAAAGATGGTAACTGAGGCATATCATGAGTGTTGCCTCAGTCTGTTCTAGTCAGGTTCTTACATCTCTATCATCCCCATAATGTCCAAAGACTTTCCTGAAGTGCACGGAGTACCGTGACTAGCATCTGTCATGTGTAATTCATTCTTTCCAGGGGGGAATGCTGAACAGCTTTTTAAATTGTATAGCTGGTGTCTTGTGTTTATATTAGCAAAGGCAAGATTGAAGACATGGGCCTTATAGTTGGAGCGGAAAGTAGTGAGGTTTACTGTCCTCCTTCCCTGTGGAAGCGTGCTGTGAACTTGGACCAGCCTCTGAGAAAACTGAGTTTATCCTTGTGGTAGATTTATCTTGCCTGAGGACCAGAGATTTCCCTAGTCATTGTCCTGCAGCTTTAAGTGACCTCATATACCCTGGCCACGGCCCATTCATTGCTTTGATGATAAGGACTGAGGCTGAAGTTGACTCTTTATGTGGAGCCAATAGAGTTAGTATTGGCTAGGCCTGAGAGGCTGGAGAGCCTGTGTTGCTTGCCTGCATCTATGGAGTTCTGGTCGCATAGAATGCTTTTAACTGGCAGAAGGAAATCCTGCGTTTGGGCTCAGAAGACCCTTTGTAACTTTGGCTCTGACCCCTTGGTGTTGCAAGCGTGGGGATTGCATCTCCAGCATGGATATGTAAAGGCAACACTTTTGGAGGAACTACTTATACTTGTAAGCATCCATTCTGTTTATGTATAACACAAAGTGCAAGTACCTGCGACCACCAGGATTGAATTGGGATGCACAGTGTGGTGGCTGGAATCACTAAGGCCCTAAGGGTATTACGTTTCTTATGTTCAGATTTAGTTGGAGCTCTGCACTGGTCAAGGGTTATTTGGAAATACTGCTCCGATAGTGACGGTGGTAAGCAGATTCAGTTTTGGTTCAGACAAAAGAAAACACGAAAATAACATGGCCATTGTGTCTTACAGTTTTATATTGGGTTGAAATTGCACTGCTCTGGTGTGTTGGCTATCAGAGCATGCAAAGTTGTTGCAATATCTGGAAATCAAACACTTATTAATGAAAGGTAAATCTGATGACTGCTTTCAAAAAAATTTTCTTGAAAAATCACCAAGATCTGGTTACCTAATCTGGCAAGGTCAGCACCATTTCCTTTTGTATTTTGATTTGAACATCAGGGTAGGTATTTGCAGGAAATCTTTTCCTATCCCAGGCCTAGGACAATGTCCTATCCATGCATGACTGCATAGAAGTGTCCATCAGAAGAACGACAGTTGAGCTTTTTTTAAAGTTGATAGAGGAAATGTGGAGACACTTCCTTTTGTTGATTGGATTTTCTCATGCCTTCTTGATGTAATCTAAGTCAGAGCATGAGGGAACATCAGGCTGAACTTTTGGGACTATTGCCCTCATGGAGCAAGGAAAACAGGTGGGTCCAGCACCACTCTCATTCAGGACTTACCTGAGCCACACTGACTGGCTTAACAAGATGAGTTGACACCTCTGACAAAAACCTGCAGCTGGCTTTCTTTACTCAGGAACTTGGCAGGTCTTGCCTTTCTCTAAAGGAGGAAACCCTGGCTTAGTTGCAGAAGCCTTGAGCATTCTCGCTCTGAGGCAGGTGTCTGTTCAGTAGTATTCTTTGTTATTCCTACATGGCTCCCTTCAAATGCAGTTGCACTTCTTGCTTTAGCAAGGTGGGCTTGCTCATCCATCACATGGAATTTAGTGTAGCTTAAAATGTTGAACCTTTATAGTCAAAATTGCTTGCAGAAATGTCTTTAGTAGTACTTCCTGCTATGATTATAGTTAAAAGAACCCAAACTTCCTGCTGACATTCAGAGATGGATATTCTGGGAAAGGGAGGGGTGTTAGGGAGTCACAAAACATTTTATCTGGAAAAGAGTTGGGTAATGTTGATTTAATCCAGTTACACATCAATTTTCATTCCTCGATCTCTTGAAGTTGGAGACTTGTGAAAACTTGTTGAACAAAGAGCTTAGATTTCTGTTTAGGAAAGGGGACAAATGTCTTGTGAAGCTAGGCGCTCTGTAGTTTTTGGAGATGAAAATTAACTCTGGTTTAAATGGACTAGACCTTGTGTTTCAGACTTGCTACAATAGAACTGGGGCTCTTCTTTGAGAGGCCTTATGGCTTCCATTCCGAGGCATGCTTAATGGAGTGTTGCCCTTTGTGACGACAATGGAACTCGCAATTCTACTTGTGAAACGTAATTTTTGATTCAGCATCTCATGTGGGAGAAATGTTCTTCAACACTTCAATGGGTACTTCTCTATTCTCCTTTACTGGTATTGTGTTAAGTTGAATGTGACTCTTTAGAATTCATTCTCAAATGAAGATTAGTATAAAAACATACGTATGCAGCTCTCCAGGCCTTCTTTCCCAATTGGGACTTTGTAATAGATATTTGAACAGGTTGAGAGGAACCAGGGACTGCTTAGGATGTGCTCAGTCTGATACCCGCAGGCCTGAAAACACTGTTCTGCAAAGGGGTTCTCAAGCAATTCCAGATGTTATTGCTTTTCTAAATTCTGAGCCCCAGAGGGGCTGTCATGATCATCTAGTCTGACCTGCATAACACAGGCCAGGCAACTTCCCTACAATAATTCCTAGAACAGATCTTGTAGAAACACTTCCAGTCTTGATTTAAAATTTGTCACTGATGGAGGGTATGCCCTTGGTAAGTTGTTCCATTGGTTAGTTGCATTCACAGTGAAACATTTGCACCATTTCCCATCTGAATTTGTCTAGCTTCAATTTCCAGCCATTGAATTTTGTTATAGCTTTCTTTGCTAGAATGAGGAGACCACATTAGTAAATATGATCTTTTTAGAAGGCTGACAAAGCAGCCTCCAGAGGTGTGTGCGTATTACAGCATGGGATCTATGGAGGCAAGGTATTTAAAGAACCAGAGATACACACCTGCACGCTGTCTCAGTTATATATGTATAAGAAGAATCTTGTATGCTAGAAGAGATGCTATTTGCTAGTAAGTGTAGGGGTTTTAGTATATTGCCTCTGCACATCTGCTCTAAGGGTTCTGCCCAGCTTATAGCACTGCTAGATAAGTACCTTTTGAGAAGCTTTGATGTGAGTATTTTCTATCTGTTTCTCATTCCTAGGCTTTACAGTGCCACACTAGTGAATCTAGGAGGTATAGTTTCCCATAGTCCACAAGAGTCTTGGGCTCCATCATTCAAACAAAACCAAATAAAGGAATTAGCAGACTTTACATTAAAAAAATCAGCGTTCTTGATGGAAACACTGAAGTTTGTTGTTGTGTTCACACCACCTTATTCAGATTACAGATGGCTCTTCATATTTTCTCCAATTCCCTGTTGCTGAAGATGCCACCACAGCCACTGCCTCAAAAGCATTTATAAGGTCCTAAAACCCTGCATCACATTCATTTTTAAAGATAGCATTTAGTTTCATTGTGACTTATTCCATCCACTCTCCTTTCTTCCTGACTCCAGAATGGGAGAAGAGCTCCAAAGAATGTGAATTCTCCTCATTCTTCCAATTGAAGCACAAACCTCCCTGGCACTTCAAGTGTAAAGGAAACGGCCTCTAAGACCACTGTGCTTAAAATGGTGCTCACAGAAATGGGCAAGCTGCTTCCAGAGACATGCGCCGCAAGGGGAGAACTGCTGGCTCTTGGGCTGCTTGAGTCTCAGCATTCAGGAGAGGAAGTGTGCAGTGACAGCATGGTCACTCTTCCATGCTTGCAACAGCCATTATGAATTGGAACTTTGTCACTTTTTTTTTTAATGGTGGGTTCTTCAAGTAGGAGTCTGTAGAAAGCCCTATGCGTAGCAATGCTTCACGGTTCTGTTTGAATCTTTGTTTTGAAGTTAGCTCTGTTTCAACCAAATGGGTGTTTTCATGTCTCATTAAATCCCTAACGTTACTCTCTCTGCTTGTGGTATTAGTCTGTTTTTTTTTGTCTACAGTTCTATCTTCTGTCTGCTTCCTCTGTCTTGTTCACATTTCCATCTCTTCTCTGTCTTGTCTTCCTACATTCCTGGTTTTCTTTGTCCTAAAGACCATTATGCTCAGTAATAGGGTGGCTTTCTGGGCTAGACAGTCCCTTCGTGCATAGTGCATCTCTAGGCATCTGAAAATGAGCTATTCCACAGTAGGGCCTCCCTTCCTTGTGGCAGCGGTCAGTCTCCAGAGTAGACCCTCACCAGAGGGCTCTAATCTCTCTCAAATGTACCGCCAAATCCCTTATCAATGGGGGCTTGGAATATTTTAATGTTCTTCCACTGTCCAGGGGCTTGGGGCCTCATCTGTCCAGGGGCTTGGGGCCTCATGCAAAGTGCAGAGGTCACTAATGGACAAACTTCATAGTCCCTGGAGCTGCCTGGAAATCATAGAACACTAGAGCTGGAAAGGACCTCGAGAGATCATCAAGTATAGTCCACTGCCCTCATGGGACCAAGCACCTTCTAGATCATCCCATACGGGTGTCTGTCCAACCTGCTCTTAAGTATCTCCAGGGATGGAGATTCCACAACCCCCCTCGGCAACTTATTCCAGTCTTTAACCACCTTGACAGTTAGGAACTTTTTCCTGATGTCCAACCTAAACCTCCCGTGCTGCAGTTTAAGCCCATTGCTGCTTGTCCTATCCTCAGAGGCCAAGATGAGCAATTTTTCTCCCTCCTCCTTATAACACCTGAAAACTGCTATCATTCCCCCCTCAATCGTCTCTTTTCCAAACTGAACAAGCCCAATTCTTTCAGCCTTCCTTCATAGGTCACGTTCTCTAGACCTTTAATCATTCTCGTTGCTCTTCTCTGGACCGTCTCCAGTTTCTCTGCATCTTTCTTGAAATGTGGTGCCCAGAACTGGACACAATCCTCCAACTGAGGCCTAACCAGTGCAGAGTAGAGTGGAAGAATGACTTCTCGTGTCTCGCTTGCCACACTGCTGTTCATGCATCTTTGAGGTTTTGAGATCCCGTCTCTGTAGATTTGACAGGCCTCCAAAGTGCCATCATTGATATAGTGAGTCAGTCCAAGAATAGGGCTAATCTTGAACAGGGGAGCAATCTCATTCTTGAGTTGATCCTTATCTCTGCTAAAACTGCCAGTGAGGGGGCCAGATCAGTGCTGATTTTTTCTGTCAGGCAAAATGAGTAGGAAGATCAGTTTAGGATTAATTGGATGATGATCTGCCCATCACAAGGGTGGTAAAGGACACTTATCTCTAAGCACCTCTGAATGTAATAAGTAGATCCAGTGTTCACTTTGGGAAGGCTGTGTGTCCTACTTTCCTAGTCGATGCTCCCTGTAAAGGGAAAAGGGGATGTTAAGGGAAGTCGCTGCACACACCCAATAAAATAGCTTGTGTTTAAATCCCTGTGGATATCTTTCTAAGGCTAAACAGCAATGTATTTTATATTCTTAAAATATCAAGATTACTTACAAATGGTGCATATCTCACTGTGCTTTCCTTTTTTCAAGGTGGAAAAAGTGTGCACTGGTGGGCATACCGATGTACTCCTTTATCCTGCTAAGAAAATGCAGCAGTTAGTGAAGAGTGGCATAGACCATGAAAGAACATCTCAGAACCTTACTACTTCAAAAGTAGATCCTTTGTTAAAGCCAGTTACGGAGACTAAATCAGCTTTACTAAATAAAGACTTCAAACAGAAAGTTGCAGAAATTTTGCTTAAGTATTCCAACGGTCTTTGGGCTAATGCACTTCCCAAGGTGTATGAAGACACATACAAAGTAAAATTTCCTGAGGATGCTTTGAATAATCTTGACTTATTATCTGATGTATGTACTGTCAACCAGATAAGTGACAGCCCTAAGAAGGCAATCCTCTACGCTAAACCACAGAAGTGCATTGATGAAAATTTGAATACCATGCATAGCATCCATATCCATGAAGATTTGAAGATAAGGGTTGAGCAAGAGTGCTCTCAGTTAATAGAAAAGACCAAAGAGCAGAGTCCAGAAGAGACAATGGTCCCTCCTTTAATCATTCCAGCAGAAGCATCTCCATCTGTATTGGTAGTAGAACTGAACAACACTAATGAAGTTGTTATTAGGCAAGTCTTTCTTTCAGTTTCTCCATTTTTCTAAAATCCAGAGATCGTTCTGCACAATCAACTTCCTTTCTACTTTGCTGCCAAAAAGCTATTTTACAAAATAAAATAGAACAATAGAAAACTGGATTAAAGGGTTCTGGTAGTTAACAGTACTAACACATTTAAAATATTAGGCAAATATTTAGTTTGCTAATGCAAAACTGTACAGAAATAATCTGAGTGAAGATTCATTGAACGGATGCATCTTAGGGTAAGCTTTAAACCAGAAGTTTTCCAACTGTGGTCCATCAGTGCAAGCTCCATTCAGGTGGTCTGCAGATAGTTCCCTCTAAGGTTTGTGCCTGGGTGGCTGCACATGAGAGAATGAAGGGCTGCTCACCTAATTAGTATCTTACAGGCATGGCTTCACTTAATTAGGTGCTTAGAACCCTCACATGGACGGGAAGAATAGAGGATAGGTGGAAGGGTGCAGTGGGATGAGTTGGGGAAAATAGGAGATAGGTAGGCCACAGTGGGGTGACAAGGGGGATGGATGTAATTTTGGGGACATACAGGACTGCAGCGGATAGAAAGAGAGGCAACTTTCCTAAATTCCATGGCTGCAGGTACCATGCTTCCTTTCCAGCCGCAGCTCTGTGGCTGCCACAGTTGGCAAGAGACCTCTACTAAGAGTAAAATGTGACCTGTGTGCTTTTAGTTGTAGAACAAAAAAAGTTTATTGTAGGGGAGGGGTTTTGTAGCACTTTTATCCAGTAGTTAGCTAATGGTACAAACAAAATCTGGGAAGTTCATTGCATGGTCCGCTTGGACCTTCAGCAGTTTTCATGTGGTCTGCGAAAAAAGTTTGAGCACCACTGCTTAGAGTGAGAAGCAAAGAAGGGCTAAGACTGTTCCGCTGCTTGTGGAAAGTAGGGTTTTCAAACTACCTTACTCTTCACCATACTGTTCAGATGTCACCTTCCTATTATATCTGATTTTTAAAGCTTTTGTTTGCCCTTTAGAGGCAACAAAATCATTTAATGCTCTGTTAAAATAAGATGTTTGAACGTTGCCAGAAACGACTGAAATAAGAATGTCCTGAATGATTGTATGGCTTTTTCAATAGCTTGTCAATAAAACTGACACGCTACCTCCCTTGGTTTGGATTTTATATAAAACTTCGCCTTTATAGATGAACTGCTTCAGGAGCCCATCTGCTAGATTGCAGTACTGCATTGGCACAGGTAGGGTTTCACTGACATGTGAAAGGAAGCAGCATGACAGTTGATTGTATAGTAACAGCTGGACTGGCACATGAATGATAAAGAGTAAAGGGTTAGAGTTAAATACAGTTAAAGAAAATAACTTTACTTTTTCCACAAGTCACAGCTAAGGGAAATGGATGGAGGGGGAATTGAAGAGATCTGAATCTGAGACAGTGAAGAATGGATTGTTCTGGGAAGCAAATTGTCCAGGGCTGAAATCTAGAGATCCAAAAGAGATACTGCAACAGATGGTCTGACAAGTTGATGCCTAAAGCTGCTTTAGTTTCTCTGAGCTTCATATGTGGAAATTTCCTTTGCATAAAGTTTAACCTTGGTGAAATGATCTAACTAATATTTCTATGAATGTGCAGAGTAACAATCCTTTAAAACTTAAGTTCAGGTGCCAAAGAGTGCAATAAAATCTCTTAAGATAGTGGAATAATCCAGAAGCAGTTTTTTCTTTTGGATATTTACAATCAATCTAACTTGTCTCAACCAGTTTTATGGGATTTTTAGACCCTTGCCTAGCTTCAGATAGTTGTAATTCTTCACTTCTGTAAAAACTAAATGTTTCTGTTTCCCAGTTTTTTGAGAAGGGAAGTTCAGATACTGATTTGCCTAAATATCAACACGATGCTTTTCTGTTTTGATTTTGCATCTGCTCAACTTTCCTATTGCTGTGCTTACCCTTTGGTGCGTTTGTTTACCCCTTGCTGTAGGTATGTGGGCAAAGACTATTCTGCTGCTCAAGAACTAATGGAAGATGAGATGAAAGAATATTATAGTCAGAATCCCACAGCATTGCTAATGCAGTCTGTAAGCATTGGACAACTTGTTGCTGTTTATGCTGAAGAAGATGCCTGGTTGCGTGCGCAAATAATTTCAATAGAAGACAACAGAATCAAGGCAAGCAACTTTTTGTGAAAAAGTAGTATAAATAATAATACAGGTATTAGCTGTACACTTATCATAGCAGACTCACGCTGCAGTACCCAGTAAGAAATTGCTTTGGCACTTTGTTACATAAAAAAGTATGTGTGTGGTTTTTAAAAATAATGGTAGCATTGCAGCTAAAGTAAATGATCTATTGCATTTTTCCTTATTTTTTTTATTATAGGTTTTTCTGCATTCATTAGCATCTCTAATACACCACCAGATGCATGCTGTGCATCCTTATGAGATTTGGACGTAGCGTCTACATCTTCCAGATGTAGAATGTAAATGACAGTAGATACTGAACTCCTCACACTGCTGCAGTTTCTCATTCTATATTCTCCGTAGCCACAGTTGTATTTTTGGTGGTTCTACTTTTAGAGAATTAGAACGTGGCTGAACTGGAAGAGGTTTTAAGAAACATTTCAAGTCCTTCATGTCTCCTGTCACTTTATAATTATACTAACTAACTCTGAATTGTAGGTTTTATTTTTTTCAGTCTTCAATTCCCTAGTCAGCATGACGTACTTCCACTAATCTGCTCAATACATTTCTGACACTACTGTTTCACAGAGTAGGCTAGTTGACATGCACAATTTTAAGTACCTGTTCCAAAAAGGTGTGAGTTCCCATTCAGCTGGGAAGTCATGAGTTAGGGGAATCTGTCCAGTATTCCAAGGCTTTAGTGTCAGCTGCAGAAAAACTAGAAGGGCAGCGGCAGCTAATCTACCTCTGGCTTCTCTTCACTTTATACCTAACTGCACTGGCTTGTACCTGTGGGCTGTGTTAAGCCCCGTGTAAACCCCAAACTGCACTGTGGGCTGCAAACATACAGGCTGTGGGCCGCATGTGGCCCATGGGCCATGTGTTGAGTAGTCCTGTTCTAGATAATGCATGAAAATAATATTATATACTTCTAATAGGAAAAATGTCTCCCTTTCATTCGTTAGGTATGCTATGTTGATTATGGCTTCAGTGAGATTATTGAAAACAACAAAGTGTACAAACTAGGTAGACATTTCTATTCGCTTCCATTCCAAGCTGCAAAATGTAAACTAGCAGGTAAGAACTTTGAGAAGTATTATTGAACATCTAGTAGCATAACTTTGCATGTAACTTAACAGAGGTGGGGGCAGAAGAGAGTCCTCACCCCTTCTCCCCCCAAAATCTTTACTGCCTACCTCAGAGAAACCTGGGAAATGAAGGTAAATAGGGAGAAATGGGATTAAAATAAAAACAGTACTTCGATCTGTTATTTTGGCTAGGTTCTGAAACTTGATTGTTTCAAAAGGCTTTTGTTTTATGAGAACACAATACATTTTGTTTTCTTGATTCTAGAAGGATCTTGTATGTATGTTGCATGGTAAAAGCTTGATTTAAGACTAAGGAGATCAGCTGAAGTTTCTCTGGCTTTCTGAGTATTTTATTTTTAATGGAAAAAAGCTAGCTACCCTCATCCTCCCTTCCTTCCTCCTTTTATTATGCTTGCTTTTTACAACTTATTTATGTTGGTGGGCAGGTCTCCCTGTTCCTCTGAGTGTGGAGCCCACTGTACAAGGCACTGTATCAGTGCATGGTATGAGTCCCTGTCCCAGAGAGCTTGCAGCCTAAGTAGACAAGATAGGCAAACAGGAGGAGAGAAAGGAAGGCATGATGTGGGGGTCACACCAGTTATGGATATTTGCAGGCCAGCAACATGATCTTCCCTTCGTTCATTCACCGGACCGCTGTCTGGTGCATCAAGGGAGGACACACGTGTAGGGAAAGCAGTCCTTCAGTCTGTCTTCCAATTCGACTCCAAGCCCTGTTGCCTGGGATAATGGCTTGAGAGAGACAACGGTGTAGTGGACACATGTGGGTCCTTGAAGAAAGAAGGGTTACTTTACCTTCTCATCATTATGCTGAGATGTTAGATATGTCTGTTCTTGAGCTGCTCAGACACATCAGTCTGCCATTGACTTCCTGGGCAAAGGAACTAGGGGAAGGGGTGGTTTGAACTGTGCCCCATCACTCCAGAGCACAAGCAATTTGTATGAGGGTGTGGCCCTCCCTTATGCATACCACTAAGGAAAACGTTTCCCGCCACAGTGAACAGGGTGCGCATATGCCTGTAGTGTAATGGACAGGTGCAGTGAGTCTAAAGCCACTTTTGAGAAGGTAACTTACCATTTCTTCAGGTATAGGAAAAGTGTGGAGGTTTTGGCACTTGTTCTTTTTCCAGTATGGGGGAGAAAAAACAGGAACTCCTTGAATTTGCGGTATGGGGGGGGGGTAGAAGGCAGATACAGCATGGGGGGGGGTTTCCTATCTCCCCAAATGGCCAATAGGATGGCTTAGGCTGACTGGTGAGGACTAGAACCTGGGTTTTCCACATCCAACTGAGTGTCCTTAACCACTGAGTTGTTGGATGTTCTGGGGTGGAGGAATTTCATCCAAAAAAAGTCTTTTGGAACAATTCATGATCACTTCTGCTAGGTGAGGTCTGCACCATTAGTCACTTATTTAGGTCTGTAAGTCTGACCTGATCCAGGTGATGCATGCCTGTGACGGACCTCCAAATTTAATCCAGTTATGAATCCCAGTTTATTGCCTTTCCCACAAGATCATTGTGCCTGTCCGTGTCCTAAATTATAGTAAACTCTTCCCAGCACCTGTCTGTGGGATGGCCGTGGTTCTGCCTGTGCTTTGGTTCTTGTCTCCCACTGTTCTCCCAACCCCCAAAGTGTCACAACAGTTCCATTTCTTCCAAGATTCCCAAAGTCCAGAAAATGCAGACAATGTAAACGCCTCCATTCCTCAGGGACACTGTCATGGACTACCCTTAGCCAGTCTTGTCTTGCACAGTGAGAGCTCCAGGTCTGTGCTCCCTTTTTATAGAGCAATTAACACTTCAAACCTACTATAACTTGCATTATGATCTTTGTATAAGGAAATGGCCATGGGTGGCCAGGGAGAATATTTGTACTTTGGCATACTGTTTTCCTTTACGTAGTCTCTTTTCTTGTCTTGAAAGCATATGATATAAAAGCATTTAGGGGGAAAAATACACTAAAGAAGAAATGTGACAGAAAATTAGGGGGAGGTCTCTCTATAAATAGAATAAGTGTATGTAAGTTGTGCTCTGATTCTTGGCGCTGATGATGTCCAAAATACAGGCTGAGTTAGTATATTCCCTGTGGGAAGCTCTAAGGAAAATGTGTGGAAATTGTGATCTGTTTGTTTCACAGGACTGGAAGTCTTTTGTGATGATCCTGTGTTAGTGAAAGTTGTTGAATCTCAAACCTGCGGCAAGATATTTGCTGTGGAAATGCTAGAAAAGAGTGATATTCCACTGGTGGTTCTCTACGACACCTCAGGAGAGGATGATATAAATATCAATGTCGCCTGTTTGAAGGCCTTGTGTGACAAATCACTGGAACTGCGCCTTCAGGTACGACTTTATTTAGGATCTAAAACTTGTGCAGCTAGCATCTGAAGTGCTAAGTCCTGAGAGAGGAGCACAGTACCAACAACTTGTTACATTTCTTCCTTCAAATATTTTGTTGCAGGCAGATGCTTTATATACAAATGTTAGAGTAACCAACGTCTGCTCTGATGGAACCCTATATTGCCAGGTGCCGTCGAAGGGCCTAGCCAAACTCTGCGAAATCTTGCAAAAGCTGGAGGACTACTTCCATTACAAGGTGTGTAATGAGAAGGGAGACGCTGAGGTAATATTTTTGTCTGTTTTATACTCCTGCACCTCAGCTTAACTCTTCACAGAGGCACAGAGCAGGAATTCGGTCTTTCAGGACTTTTCAGACAGCATTCGTGTTAAACATCAGGGTTATGTAAAACCCAGAATGTAGCTGTTAATAACTGTTCCCAGCCAGCTTCAGCATACCATACAATTTCTTAGCAAAACATTTAATAAACACAAATGTTGTAAATAGTCTTTGGAATAATTTATTGATTTATTTAAATATTTTTACCCCACCTTTCTATTTAAAATATTCAAGGTGGAATAAGTATGACTAACTTCTTAAACAAAAGCTAGTAAATTGTATGTAGAAAATTTCCTTGCATCTCTTATACAGATTTTCCCTCTTTGTTGCTATTATATATTTAAATGCAAGGTTTTAACATCACATTTACATGTGTGTATGTTAGCGCACACAAATACTATAATGTTCTCTCAGGCGACCTTTTTTGGTCTTTATAAAGCAACTGCAATATATAGTAAAAACAGTGAGAAGTCCTGTGGCACCTATAGAGATGGATTTATTAAGGCATAAGCTTTTGTGGGTAAAACCTGCATGGTGTCATCTGCACTCTTCTAAGCTTGAAAAACGGAAAAAAACAAGAGTTGCAGCCAAAACTCTTTCTGGAGCCTTGTCAGTAAACAAAGATCTGAGAATCCTATCAACTGGCAGCATCCCAACCCTTGGGTTAATGGTTGACTGGCTCACTTGTTGGCAAGTGAAATCTGTAGTCCGCATTGACATACCAGTACAGATGCTGAGATCCATGTATCTATGGTCTCAGGATCGCTAAAACTTTCATTCTGTAGTGCTTTTCCCCATGAGCCGAATCCAAACCATCACCTTGCTGAGCTCTGCCTCTTCTCTCTCTACCTAGGGCAAGACTGCAGTTTAATTCAATTAGTTAATAGCTAAATGTAAGTTCCATAGCCACTGGAGCCACTAGAGATGACACATTCTCCCTACCCAGATACTCCCTGTAGGTCCGTCAAAACACTACAGTGGAGCCAAATGTTATTTTAGCAGAGAGCTTCCTTAATAAGGAAAGCTGGAATAGCGCTCACCTGTGTCCAGGAATAGGGACCCAGCCCTTGCCGTAGGCATATCCTGGACCTGTATAGATTAGCCATTAAGTCCACAGGGCTTACCTCCTGTATTTCTTTACCTCCTGTATTTATAACTTTTCCCCTGGGAATCTGGCCTCACTATCGGATGATAAATAGCATGGGCTCTTCAAGGCTGCTTGCCCTAAGTGCAAACAACTTCTTTACAAAATGAGTGAGCATGTGTAACAGATGCCACACATTGTTTCTGGGTGTGTCTGGCCCTCTAAGTCCCTCTGCCCTCCACTTTGCAGGTTACAGACAGAGTAGTCAGACCAAAATCCATGATTCCTTTTTCTGCCAAAAAGCCAAATGCATTATAAAGCATGTGGGTTACGTCTGTTTTCAAATAGGTATTGGGCTGAGACAGAAATGAGAAGAGCTTTCATGGTCATCCCTTCTGGCTCGGGATATTGCCGATACTTGGCATTCTAATCTTGATGAACATTTGTTTGTTTGCTGAAGCTTTTGCAAGCCATTTCTTGTAGCAGTCTCTGCTCTTGGTCTGTCACTTATATGCCTCTCTTGAGTAAAAACTGTTTACAACCAACCCAATAGGTGTTTCCTGCTCATATAAACAATCAGGATGCTCCCCCTTCCACCACCACTTCCCCATTTAACAGAAAGGGAAGAATAAAGAGCTGGGTTTTCCCTTCTAGCCTTGAAACAAATGCCATAGATGGCACTGATTGTTTCTGGCTCCCAAACCAAAGCTCTGTTCCACTTTCACTCTCTGGCAGGATGACAGCTGTCCCTCAGGCTTTAATGTAAATCCATTTATTATTTGCCTGTTTCTTTATTGCAGCAGGCATCTGAATATTACATCACTACCTTTCTGTGGCAAAATCTGCTTGTTCCATTGTAAAGGAAAATGGGCACGTGTCGAGGTAAGAAACAAGGGGTTCTTTTTCTTCACTAAACCAACTGTCATATGTCCAAAGAATAGCAAGCATGTTCAAGTCATTTCCCACATACCAGCTGCTATGTTTGCAGGGCCAGCAGTTGGCTAAAATCTAGATAATTTAATTGTTTGATGCTGATTATGGCATGTGTGTGGTCACTTTACATAGGCTACATACTCCAATAGTAATCACAGGTATGTGATCTTTTACTTTATCTGATGGGAACCTAATGCATTTGTGTTGTCATTTAATATATAGGTTGAACCTCTAGTCCAGCACCCTCAGGATTGGAGGTCAATATTGTCCACCAGCATTTCCAACATTTCTACTGCTTACCCAGCTCTGAGGAGACATTGAGGGGTCAATCAAAGCTAAATAACAGCACCAAACACTGAGAGCCAGGACTAGTAGCTGTAAACAAACTTTATGCAACCATGGGAAACTTAGCCACACCCATGATCAGTGGACATCTGGCTCACTGAAATCATGCTGAACCACGGATATTGCTGGACTAGATCAGTGTTTCTCAACCTTTTTTTATAAAGTACCCCTTTTTCACAAAAAAAAAAAAAAGTATCACCAGTACCTAGAGTTTTCAGACACAATTTTTTTTTCTACCATTGCAACACATTTGTTTAAACCACTTAATTGTAGCCAGGCAGGTGATGAAATTTTTGGGTGTAAAAAGTACAAAAATAATAAAGCACTGTAAAACTTAAAACAAAAATTCAGTTTTTTCCAAATTTCAGTTGTTGACTACCCCCCAACTTCTCTTGAGTACCCCTAAGGGTACTCGTACCGCTGGTTGAGAAACACTGGACTAGAGCAGTTCAGCCTGTATTTCATTTCACAAGCATAGCATCATAAAATCAAAAATAAAATGTACTGACAACATATCTTCTTCAGTTTCCGTAAAACATGAATTTGCTTTTTAAAGGTACTGTCGTGAGCTCTTGCTAATGTCTAGTTTTCCTTACCACTTCATTCCCATTTCAGATAACAAGTGTTCACAGTAGTCGTGCGCTCGATGTGCAATTCATGGATACTGGAACAGTTGCATCCGTAAAAGTATCAGAGCTTCGAGAGATTCCATCACAATTCCTGAGAGAAATAATCGCAGTACCGCCCCAGGTACACACATAACTTTTAAGTAAAGCTGATTGCCTCCATACCTCTCTTGGCCGCGTTTGAGTCTTGCTTATTTTAGAGCTTCTCTGCAATGATTTGTGGGTTTAAATTACTTCAAGCTTGTCTGTTCTGCGCTGTGGCCTACAGGGAGTGTGAATTGCAAAGCATGCTGAAGTGTTGCATGCTAACTGCCTCTTGTGAACACTGCTGGTGCACACTGAAAGGAACCTGAGTTCATGTTAACCTCGTTCTTTCACACTGGACTAGGTTAATATGAACTTGGATACCTTTTAATTTGTGCGAGGAACATCCACACAGGGCAGTTGGCATGAAACCCTTTGGTTTGGCCTCTGCAGCTCGCACACACCTTGTAGACCACACTACAGCACAGCATAGAGCTAGCCTTAGTTAATTTTATAATGTGTGCGCTAACTTTTTATAGTGTGCAGTTTTAAACAAATACGGATTGTGTTCCTGTGTGCTAACAGTACAAGGCTGTAGCAGTAATCTTACTGTACGCTTAAGGGGACTCTGTTCTGCAGACTGCTGCATTCTTAGTGGCTGGAGTGACTTATTTCACTCTCCTAATACCATATCCTACTAATTCATCTCAGTTTAAGCTTGTAAGAAACTACCTAGTTTCCATGCAGGCACACTTGAATAGTACATCATCATCTTGTGTGGAAAAGTGCCATGTAGTTCAGTTGTCATTGATATACTCATGTCTTTCAGGCTACAAAGTGCTGTTTAGCAGATCTTCCCCTTAACATTGGCATGTGGACTCCAGATGCTGTGTTGTGGCTGAGAGATACAGTGTTAAACTGTCCTGATTGCAGCATTAAGGTAAATGTAAATAGTGCAATCGCTTGAAACTCAATCAACTATTTTTAATGCCACCTAATTTAAAGCAGGAAAGATGCATAGATTCACAGTGCAGTGGTTGCATTTTTTGCACTAAATCCGAATGAATGGAAAAAGCAGCTTTAATAATTCAGTTTTACAGCATTCTTTGGACTTCTGGTAATCATACAAATTTACTAATTTTCCTGAAGTCTTTGATGTGAAGCTGTGCTATGTGGTTATATCGTGTTATGGGACACCGCCCTCCCCCCGTTTGTGTATTAGGTAAGTTGAACACACTCAATCTTAACTAACAAAAAGCCTGAAAAGTTCAGACAACAGTGTGGGCCTTCTACTCTGCTACACAGATGCACAGCCACCATGTGTCCGGGAACATCATAGCTTTAATTCTGCACCAGGAGGGATGCCAGCATTCCAACACCGCCACAAGCAGACAAGATTCCCCTCCCTCTTTCCTTTGTCAATGATATCAATACAAACGCTGAAAAGGCAGCAAAAGTGCATCCCTGTATACTGACAACCTCCCGTTTGAATTCAGGGAACAGTACTGGGAATGGAGACAGGGACAGGTGACAATGTAAAACCATTCCTCCCCATACCTGTTCAGAGAGGCTTCCACATACCTTGTCGGAGAATGATTACAGTCAGCACCTAACGTGTTCTCTGTTCAGCTGTTGCATGTAAGGATTCACTTGTAATGAGTACTAGTGTGATTAGATGCTAGTGTAATTACACACTTCTGACTTTCTGGCTTTTAGGTGGGGGAATCTGAAAAACTGACTCAAAATGAGACTTTTAATATCAACTCTTGATTGTTTAGAAGTCAAACTAACAGATTTACTTGAAAATTCTGAACTGAGATTGTCCTGTACATTTGGGGGCAGATATGCCCTTTCCATACAAAATGCAGTAGATTGAACTCTTGCAGTAAGTGCAGAATGGATCTCAACCCCAACTATGGCATTGCTATGACTCTTCCAGATTGAGTAGTTTGCTGTGCGTGCTGTTCTCAGCCACTGGGAATACCTTTGTCCACTTATTTTGCACCTTAGCAGTAAACTATTTGTGTCAAGTCTTTGAAAATATTTGTATTTCAAAGTAGATTACTGTTCATCTTTTCTCATAAGGCTTAATTTTGTTTTATACAAAATTGAAGATGCAGAAGCATTTAATAGGCATTTACTTGATTTCATCTCTTTAAAGGTGGTTAAACTGGATGACTCAAAGGGAATTGCACATATATACTTGTTTACGCCCAAGAACTTCCCAGACCCTGATCGGAGCATCAATCGGCAGATCACTAATGCAGACTTGTGGAAGCATCAGAAGGATGTCTTCCTGAGTGTTGCTCCCAGTGGAGCTAGTCCTACCAAAGAGAGAAGCGATGCTATCCTTTCTCCCGAAATAATTGGCCTGGGCCTCAAGAAAAGCCCCAAGGGGTCAGTCAAGCCTACTCCAGAACCCAGCAGTGGGGTGCCTACCGTTGACATGCCACCTCTTCTACCCTTGCCGAAACCTGGAGAGCACATGGATGTCTATGTTTCAGTGGCCTGCCACCCTGGTCACTTTGTCATCCAGCCTTGGCAAGAGATACACAACCTAGAAGTCCTCATGGAAGAAATGATTCTGTACTACAGTATGGCAGAGGAGAGACCCATTGCTGTTAAGAAGAACAATCTGTATGCTGCTAAAGTGGAAAATAAGTAAGTAGATGCTTTCGTAAAAGCTCTGTATTGTATTGAGGCAGGCTCTTAGATCCCACAAGTATTCCCACATACAAATGCCTGGCACTAGCATCTTAATAGGTGCTCAATCTGCTCAGAGTTAGATTACCTAGAAATGGTAATTCACATTAATGCTGGCCTTGTTCCAGTTCCCAAGGGAAAGTATCCCTATTTCAGACTGTCGGTAATCGGCGGCAAAAGGGTGAATGGGGTTGTAGATTCCATGTGCTTCCAGGTCAAGCACTGTGCTGCTGTTCCTGCTGCACCAGATCTGAAGCTCTCAGCTTAGCTACCAGCCTGCCAGTCAAGTACTTTTTCCCCAGCAATTTTGTCCCTCTATTGCTAGTTAGTTATTGCTGAGCATTAGACTGTTCTTAATCAAATGGTTTCCATCAAATGACTATTTTAATTCAACTATACCATACAAAAATCTGTGTTTGGGGGGGTAGTGTTGCACACAATTCTAATGTAAACCATTAAAAGGCAGGTAAGAGTTAGAGGAAGAGCACTTACGGAAATTCTACTGCTGTTCCAAAATGCACATTGGGGAGTCTTCAGAAGTCGCCTTGTACATGTCCCTAGAGTTCTCATAATGAGCTCACTTTTATTCATCTGAGTCATCAGTCAGAAATCTTCCTCCCTTATTGCTTCATCCATGTTATTCCCTTCCACTGGCTCCCCCTTTTCAGCCTCATCAACCATCTACTTGTTTTTCTCTTGAAGGCTCTTCATGACTGATCTAAACCCGAGCTATTTAGGCACTTTACAACTTTTTCAGTCCCATTGACTTTCACTGAGACTTAGCCAGTCACTTTGTGAAAAAATGCGACTGAGATACTTCAGTGTTCCTAAAGATGTTACTCCTCATTCATTCCCTGTGTGAGGTAAAGCAGTCAGAGCCCATCTGTGCTGAGCAAACAGTTTAACTGTTGTTGTATGGGACTGTGCTGCCCTGGGGGCAGGGCAGGGGGAGGTGCAGGTTGGCCTCTTGGGTGCCAGTGTCCAGCGGAGTGCTGATTAGCCAGCTGTGGGGGCTTTGTGCCTGGTCACTCAGTGGGGGTCATCAGAAGCATTCCCCGCCCTGGCCAGCAAAGCAGCTTGAAACTCCAGCCCATGGAACGCCTTGTAAATGTCTGCAAAGCCTCTGTGTCCGCCTTCGGATCGCTCCTGAAAATTCACCTTGGCCATAATACCACTCGAGCATGTTGCTACTGCCTAGGTAATTTGTGTACTTATTTCCTAGAACAGATCGACAATTTTCACTGAGACGTTCCTGGCTGAAAAATGGGGTTTTCTGCTGCATTTTTCAATAGAAAATGTAAACCAAATTTTTATTTTTAGATTTATTTTTGAGGCTTTAGCTGCGAGGTTTTTCCTCCTCTTTTCTAATCTCTTCCCCATTTAAAATAAATGTTTTCTTTTTTGGTTTGGAAAAGGGAGAAACAATGTTATTTCTTTCCTCCCAAACCACCCACTTTGCCACTATTCTGTCCCACTTTTTTCCAGTCAGGGAAGGGAGTAAAAGGAGAAGGGGAGGTCTCCAGAAATTGTAAATATTCTTATTTCATATTTTCAGTTTTCTCTGTACAGGCTGGATTTCCCTAGTCCGGCCCCATTGGGACCTGACCAGTCCAAACAAGGGATTTTGCTGGACCAGGGGAGGTAATTTCTGGCCCCCCAGCCTGGCTACCAGTCTCCTGGCCAACTCCCCTCCTTTCCACCCCCGACCCACCGAGGCTCCCAGCCCCGTCCCACCACCTGCAGCAGGGCTCCCAGCTGCTGGCTCACCCTGTAGCTGTTAGTCCCGAGGCAAGGTGGGTGGGGAATATCTTTTACTGGGCCAACTGCTATTGGTGGAAGACAAGCCTTCAAACCGTACAGAGCTCTTACACAGCTCAGACGTGAAGAAATGCACCAATAAAAGGTATTACCTCACCCACCTTGTGTCTCAAGTTTTTATTTTTAATTTTTTGTCACTCAAACAAAAATGTTTGTTTTATTCCGTTCTGTTGTTTTCCGTTCTTCTATTTAAAGCATTTTTCTGAGTGCATTGTTTGTGTGACTCATACTACCAATCTACCTTTCTTGTTTTCTTTTTCCCCCCTTTTAAAAAATACCGTTAGGTGGCACAGGGTGGTGTTAAAAGGAATTCTGACAAATGGGTTGGTATCAGTATATGAGCTGGACTATGGTAAACATGAACTTGTCAGCATCAGAAAAGTACAGCCTCTAATGGACATGTTCAGAAAACTACCATTTCAAGCTATTACAGCTCAGCTTGCAGGTAGGTTGCAAGTATTTGTCATTTTGTTGAATAAAAACTTCTAAACAATAGAAGACATCAAGCGGATAAGAATATTGGTATAGCAGAATAAAATTGAGGATAGTGGTAATAATAGACATTTGTTTTATAGTGAACATTTTGCAGATTTATAAATAGTGAATAGAGGAGAATTGTTTTCATTGTTTATGCTATCAAAATAATTTCACCCTTCCTCTTTGTACGAAGTTTAGTAATTCAGTTTTATTAAAATTGCCATGCCACCCTTGCTCTAAAGGACGTGCTCCCTGCATCTTGATGTTTCCAAAGCACAGAGGGTTCATAAGATTGTTGTGAACCAGACTCATTAACAAGTTGCAGTTCTGTCATTCCGTCTGTTGGATGCCCCACCGGTAGTCACCAAGTGGCTGGTAGTAGCAGGGAGAGACAATTCTGTGTTCCCATATCTCTTGCATGGCTAATCTAGGGCTGGTTCAGAACTAGGTGGCATCTGACATCCCTTTCATCCAGTCAACCTTTCGGGCACTGAGCCTATTAATAAATAATAAGAAATCCACCCTTAACCCTAGTTCATTGTCGGGGTTCTCAACTCTCTACAGGCAAAGGCCATGCCTCCTCAGGATTGTTTCTGCTCAATCTCAACCCTGATAAGCTCCCTTCAGGTATTTCCAGTCGCCACAGCCTGGATATGCTTGAGCCTGGACTACCTGACATGCACATACATGGCACAACACTCTAAGGGTACGTCTACACTAGCCCCCTAGATCGATCTAGGGTGGCTAATGAAGCGACGAGTACAAATCAAGCCGGGATTTAAATATCTCACGCTTGATTTGCATGTTTCAACCGGATCGCCATTTTAGAAATTGACTAGCCGAGTAACTGCCGGCGTCTACGCGGCGGTGAAAGCGAGATTCGATTTAAAGCCTAAATCGAATTAGCTGGTAAACCTCGTTGCAGGAGGAATAACAGCTAATTCGAGTTAGGCTTTAAATCGAATCCGCTTTCACCGCCGCGTGTGACACGGGCAGTTACTTCGGGCTAGTCAATTTCTAAAATGGCAACCAGCTGGGAACATGCAAATCAAGCCCGGGATATTTAAATCCCGGGCTTGATTTGCAATTTCGGTCGCCCTCATTAGCCTCCCTAGATTGATCTAGGGGGCTAGTGTAGACGTACCTAAGTCTACATCTCCGATCTTTCCAGGCCTGGTTGGCCATGGTATATTCACCCTCACATCATCTGGACTTGGCTTTTATCATGCACTTCAAGGCCTCAACTCACTGATGTGGTGGTTGAATCTGTGTGGGAGTACATTTTTTGAGGTCCCAACCATCCAGATATCTGGTCTCTGACACCTCGGCGATGGGTTGGAGAGCCCACCGAGGGCATTTCAAGGCCTGTGGTCTCAAGAAGTGCTCTCACTCTATATCATTAACAGAGAACTTGGAGCAGCCCCTCTGGTCTGCCAGTCATTCTTAATCCATGTTACAGACAAGGCAGTTTCAGTTATGGACAGTACAACAGCCGCTACCACTATAGCACTGGCAGAGCGAAGGGCGTTTTCCCCTCCCATACCAGGAGGCAATCCAGCAGTGGGAGTTCTGTGTTGCTCACTCAGTCTACCAAGAAGCATCTTTCCCGCCAGGTACACAGAACCAATTTGTGGATCAGCTCGGCATGTCCTTCACTCACCACAAGTGGTCCCTGCAAACAGACATTGCAAGGGAGACCTTCCAGAGGTGTGGGACTCCCCATATGCACCTGTTACCTACCGTAACACAGGAAATGCTATCAGTTTTGCTCCTCGCAGGGCCAGAGCCCAGGGTCCATTCCTAATCCCCTCCTGTTGGCATAGGTAACTCACCTGTATTACACCCCTATTCCACTAATTCACAAGGTTCTGTCAGGGATCAGGCAAGACTGAGCATGTGTCTTCCTTATAGCCCCCGTGTGACCGACAGCACTGGTTCACCACTCTCTTGTGCCTTTTGATAGAGCCTCCATTCTGGCTCCCACTGTATCCATACTTGATCACCCAGGATCCTAAAATGATCTGCTCCTCCCAAATCTCATCTCTCTCCATTTGACAGCCTGAATCCTTCATGGTTGAATCCTGAGGAGCATGTTTGTTTGGAAAAGGCTCGTAGAACCCTACTAGACAGTAAGAAAGCATTCCACCAAAATAGCCCCCCAAATAACCCCAACTATACATATAGTACGATGGGGGCTAATTGTCATTAGAGGAGGTTTTGGAACAAATAGAAAAACTTAACGTTAACAAATCACCGGGACCGGATGGCATTCACCCAAGGGTTCTAAAAACTCAAATGGGAAATTGCAGAACTGTTAACTGTGGTTTGTATTCTATCCTTTAAATTGGCTTCCGTACCTACTGACTGGAAGATAGCTAACGTGACACCAATATTTAAAAAGGGCTCTAGAGGTGATCCTGGCAATTAGACCGGTAAGTCTAACGTCGGTACCGGGCAAATTAGTCGAAATAATAGTTAATAAAATTGTTAGGCACGTAGAAGAACATAATTTGTTGGGCAAAAGTCAACATGGTTTCTGTAAAGGGAAATCCTGTCTTACTAATCTATTAGAGTTCTTTGAAGGGGTTAACAAATATGCAGACAAGGGGATCCAGTAGATATAGTATACTTAGATTTTCAGAAAGCCTTTGACAAAGTCCCTCACCAAAGGCTCTTGTGTAAATTACATTGTCATGGGATAAGAGGGAAGGTCCTTTCATGGATTGAGAACTGGTTAAAAGACAGGAAACAAAGGGTAGGAATAAATGGTAAATTTTCAGAATGGAGAGGGGTAAGGGTCAGTCCTAGGACCAATCCTATTCAACGTATTCATAAATGATCTAGAGAAAGGGGCAAGCAGTGAGGTAGTAAAGTTTGCGGATGATACTAAACTGTTCAAGATAGTCAAGACAGAAGCAGACTGTGAAGAACTTCAAAAAGATCTCACAAAACTAAGTGATTGGGCAACAAAATGGCAAATGAAGTTTAACGTGGATAAGTGTAAAGTAATGCACGTTGGAAAAATAACCCCAACTATACATATAGTATGATGGGGCTAATTTGGCTACGACAAATCAGGAAAGAGATCTTGGAGTTATCGTGGATAGTTCTCTGAAAACATCCACACACTGTGCTGCGGCGGTCAAAAAGGCAAATAGGATGTTAGGAATTAAGAAAGGGATAGAAAATAAGACACAGAATATCTTACTGCCCCTGTATAAAACTATGGTACGCCCACATCTTGAGTACTGTGTACAGATGTGGTCTTCTCCACCTCAAAAAAAGATATTTTGGCCTTGGAAAGGGTTCAGAAAAGGGCAACTAAAATGATTAGGGGTTTGGAACAGGTCCCATATGAAGAGAGGCTAAAGCGACTGGGACTTTTCAGTTTGGAAAAGAGGAGACTGAGGGGGGGATATGATAGGGGGTATATAAAATCATGAGTGGTGTGGAGAGGGTGAATAAAGAAAAGTTATTCATTAGTTCCCATAATATAAGAACTAGAGGACACCAAATGAAATTAATGGGTAGCAGGTTTAAAACTAATAAGCGAAAGTTCTTCTTCACACAGCGCATAGTCAACCTGTGGAACTCCTTGCCAGAGGAGGCTGTGAAGGCTAGGACTATAACAGAGTTTAAAGAGAAGCTAGATAATTTCATGGAGGTTAGGTTCATAAACGGCTATTAGCCAGGGGATAAAATGGTGTCCCTGGCCTCTGTTTGTCAGAGGCTGGAGATGGATGGCACGAGACAAATCACTTGATCATTGTCTTCGGTCCACCCCCTCCGGGGCACTTGGTGCTGGCCACTGTCGGCAGACAGGCTACTGGGCTAGATGGGCCTTTGGTCTGACCCAGTACGGCCATTCTGATGTTCTTATGTACCAGAGCAACTTTCCTAACAAAGTGGAAATGATTCTCCACCTCCTCGCCCCAAAACAGAGATCCTTCTACACAGTCCTCATTGCAGCTTACTTTGAAGTACCTTTTGCATTTGAAACAACAAGGTGTGGCCCTTTCTTCAGTCAAGGTCCATCTGGCAGGCATTTCAGCCTTCCATATTAAGGTCAGCAGATTGGTCTTTTCACACAGAATGGAAGTCCTCTTTCTCAAAGGCCCAGAGAGGGTGTTCCCCCAGAAGAATCCCTCCTTAAGATCTAAACCTTGCCCTGTCAAAGCTGACTGGTCTGCCCGTTGAGCTGCTAGTGACATGCTCACTGTTGCGTCTGTCCTGGAAAGTGGCATCTTTAGGGTCATTGGTTTGGCCAGGAGGGTTTCAGAGATCTGAGTCCTCACATCAGAACCCACCTGTACAATTTTCGTCAAAGATAAGGTACAACTGCATCCACCTCCAAAGTTCCTCCTGAAAGTGGTGTGTCAGTTCCACTGCAGCCAGGTACTTTTCCTACCAATATTCTAGCCTAAGCCACGTACATATAGAGAACAGCACCTCCACTTCTTGGATGTCAGATGGGCCCAGCCATTTTATATTGAAAGGACCAAACCATTCTGCAGATCACATGGGGGTAGCTGAGAGTATGAAGGGGCTTCCCATCTCCACCTGGAGTATTTCATCTTGGATCATCTCATGTGTCTAGCATGTGATGAACTCACCGGAGTGCCTCTTGGGGCTAACCTGATTGCTCACTCCACAAGTTCTCACATCTCTTCGGCTGCTTTCCTAGCTCAAGTCCCTATTCAAGGTATCTGCTGGGCAGCAACCTGGTCCTCCATGCACACATTCTCAGTGCACTGTGCCTGTACCCAGTCAGCCAGAGCTGATGCCAGCTTTGGCTGTGCAGTGTTGCAGTCGCCTTGTCCTTGAACTCAGAGCCAACCTCCTGCGCAACTGCTTGTGCGTCCTTTCATTGGAACAGACATGTGTAAGCACTCAAAGAAAACTTACTAATCTTTCTGTAACTGTTTGAGATGCTGCACGTGTCCATTCCTTATACCAATGCTATGAGCATCCAGCAACCAGACTGATAATAGTGTTAGAGCCAACCCCACTGATTCCACTAAGGGGGAAAATCCAGCAGCTATGCTTGGGACTGCTCACTCCTACATTGGAATGGACGGATGCAACTCCTCTTGAGGAACAACAGTTATTGGAAGGTTAGTAGCTGTTTTTCACAATGTGACACACTTGACAGTCCTTACATGGGAGGCTAGAACAGCCATTTGAAATGAGATTGAGGGTTGGAATGCTTTTACAGAGCTGCTAGCCCTATCTTGAGCTTCTTCCACTTCCTTAAGGACTAGAATTACTAAGAATCTTGGGGCTGGGTTTTTTGTCACTTACATCAGTCTTTTCTTTAAATGACCTTATTTGCTTGATTTTTTTCCTAGGGGTGAAATGCGAACAGTGGTCAGAAGATGCATCCATAGTGTTTCGAAACCATGTAGAGAAGAAACCACTGGTGGCACTGGTACAAGCAGTTAATGAAAGCACAAACTCTTGGGATCGAAAAATAGTGACCTACTTAGTAGACACCTCACTGCCAGAGACTGATATATGGATTCATGACTTTATGTCTCAATATTTTGTGGAGCTTTCAGAGGTTAATTAATCACTGTTTCTGAAACTATTGCAACTAATTCAGTTTCTTCAGCAATAAAAGAAAATGTAGCAGGCTTTTAAAGAGAAATTTAACTGTTCTCACATGGCCTTGAATATATGAATGTGAGGTTTGAAAAATCTGATGCTAGTAGACTGTGAAAAGAGATTTAACAAGTTTCTGTTTTCTTTTAATTGACTTTCCAAGAACTTGCACTTTGTTTACTGGTGTAGTGTTAGAATGTTGGAGTGAAAATACAGATTAAGTAAAATTGTATTTATCAATAAAATTATTGGCGGCTTTTGTCTTATTTTATTGCTGAATTATTTTTTCGTTCTTAAAGTTACTGGAGTTTGAGACTGGTCAAAATTTTAGTTGATTTACAAGCTGTTAGTTTCTGCTTCAGTTATTCCTGTGCTTAATGAAAACAAACATCACATCTGAAATGATTCCTTATTTGTTTGTAGTTTCAGAAATATCATATCCCAGAATACAGACTGTAAGAATTGTGCTTGTTTTTGCATAGAGGTGGCAGTAGCATAACCTACATATATCTTAAAAAAACAACAGATAGTCTAGTAGCACCTTAAAGACTAACAACACATGTAGATGGTATCATGAGTTTTCAGGGGCAAAACCCATTTCATCAGATGACCGGAGTATAAATCTAGACCCAATAATAAATAAGGGGGGGGGGGGGTAGAGGAGGAAAAAGGGGAGGGGAGGAAGAAAGAGATACGGTGAGTAGATAGTTCAAATGGTTACAAGAGGCTCTTAAGAACCATTAGCACCTCCATTGTTTTGGTTGGTTAAGTCATTAAAAGGTGGAAGATAGTGTGTGAGCCATCCTCTCTCCGGGAGTCAGACCATTGACATGACAATTAAACTTGTGAATGAAGTTAAGCTCCAATCCTTCTCTGTGGAATTGGTCTGAAACAAAAACGGCGACTTTTGGAGATCCATTAATGAGTGTCCAGGAAGATTAAAGTGTTCTCCAAGAGGTTTTTGTGTATTGCCTTTTCAGCTATCTGATTTGTGTCCACCCACCCCTGCAATCTGCCCTGGTGCCAACTCTGTCCACCCATCTACACAAGCGATTTCATCACTGGACCCAATGACATCAGCCACCAAATCAGAGGCTCATTTAAATGCACATACTGTGATCTATGCCATCAAATGCCAGCAATGCCCCACTGCCATGTATATTGGCCAAACTGGACAGTTTCTATGGGAAAGAATTAATGGACATAAATCAGATATCTGAAAAGGCAACACGCAAAAACTGTTGGAGGACTCTTGGAGACAATCAATCAATACGGCATGGGTAGTGCGTGCTGTAAATGGATATGCTGTAGCTACCCAAGAGATTTTGCAGGGAAGATTTCCTGTGGGCAGCCAAGGCCGCATCATCCGCAAACAAGAAATCTCTCAAAACCGGCTTTCTGCTCGAAGTCCTGTGATGCTGGACAAGCCTCCAGCAAGTCTGCTTTGAAGATCAATGCCATCCTTGCAGTCATGGAAAAGCAAGAATGAACAGTAGCTGTTAAAGCCCATGCCGGCTAGGATGCACCTGTTTCACCGTCTTACTGATGTCAAAGGCATTTGATTGTTTCCACACAGTACAGTTGCCCTTGTTTCTTGATGGAATGAATGAATGCTGTTCAACTGGGAAGGGGGGGGGGGGGGGGGGGGGGGAGGACACGACCAGTTTCTTCAGAACCATCACAAGGCCCGGTCTAAGCATATCAAAGGCCTTGGTCAGATGGATGAAAGCTATGCACTGTGGTATGTCTCTTTTTTTTCCTATACCTCTCTTGTGGATGCTTTGACTGAAAAATATATCAGTGGTGGAGCATCCTGAGAAAAAGCACTCTGATTCAGGATCGACCTAGAGATTGCAGCTCAGGGAGCATAATGCAAGTGTTCAACTGCTACTCCCACAGTTGTCAGTCACTTCTCTCCCCCTTGTCTCTGTGTAATTGCCAAGACACTTGCTTTGTACAATCTTGTGGCACCACTTCCTTTCCCACAGAGAAGCAGGGCTCCATGCCTTGTTCCCAGCGAGGGATTTAATAGCTTTCCCAGGGCCTGATTTCTTCTGGCTTGGACCAATTGCTCGGCCGCTTCCTTCATATGTTCCACACCTGCGAATATCAGAACGCTTCAGCTAAGCCAGCTTTTGCCTTTCTCTTCAAGCCTTGAGATTTCCAGTTTGCTGGTGTGGGAGGGTCTCTTGCAGATGTTAGTGCTGTCCTCCTGCTTTCAACCAATGAGAGTGGGCTTGCAGAGTGCTTTTCAAACCGGTCCGCATATTTCTAGCTCTCTTTCTCTCTCCCCTGCCCCAAATGCTGATACCTCAGCCATAGTGGCGGAGTTGGAAGATAAAACTTCCTTGCACACTATTCAATGAAGTTGTGAATCTTTGTGCATCTTCAGTTGGGCAGGTAGCTTTGCCAGGGTAGTCTGCCGCAAAGGCAATACCCAAAAGATCTGAGGCATGATCCGTGCTAGTCAGCACTGGGATACGGTCTCTGGCACTGATTTTCTTTTAGATGCCTGAGTTTGGCCAGTGCTAGACCTGATTGGAGTCCGTGCCCTGATCTTGGATGTTTCCTTGTAACTTACCAACCCCCCACTTGGCTGGGTAACACAGAGTTTGGATGTGCCATGTTCTAATGCTCACTGGCGGTTTTCATTCCTTTTGCCAATTCCATGTTTGCCCTAAATACCAGGCCAGTTCCCAACACTGCGTCCAACTCTTGCCTTGAAGTACATCACGTGTTACAATGGCCTGCGGCAGAAGCCGTGCCGCGGCCGCACCCTGCAGCCGTACTGGTCCTTTGCTTGGGGATCCCTATTGAGTTCTGAGGTATTTTCAGTAGTTGGGGAGAGCTGAAAAGAGACCATTGAGGGATGCAGGCTTTGCTTTTTCCAGTAGCACTGCAGGCAGCAAAGCCCCGGTGCTAGTTATATACCGCAGGCCTCCGCTGGGGCAAGTTGGGGGTGTAAAAGAGAGGGGATGAGAAACGGTTGGATTGGGGGGATACAGGGCTGGGGTGGTTTGGGGATGGGCGGTGGCGGCAGCGGTGGGACGAGGTTTGGGGAGTTGGCGGAGGCAGCGATTGGCTCAGGGCTGGGGCGGTTTGGGGAAGGGCAGAGGTTGGATCCAGGCTGGGCCGGTGGGGGCAGAGGTTGGATTAGGGCGGGGGCGGGTTGGGGAACGCCCCGCCCCGCTTGAGTGGCAGCCGCAGGCGTCGGAGCCGCCTCCCCGCAGGACGCAGGGCAGCGCATCTCGCCGCCCGGGCAAGACGCGGCCGCAGCAGCCCGTGCGCCCCCTGGCCCCGCGCCCCCGTCCGTGCGCCCCGAGCCCCGGTAAGCGCCGCGCCCGCAGCTCCGGCCCCCAGCGCGCCCCGCACCCGGCTCCCCGCGGCCCCAGCCCATATCTGGGCAAAATATTCGGCTGTCACCGCGCGGGACCGAGCTCTATAAATAGCCCCCGGCTGGCTGCGCGCGAGGCGCCGAGCAGGGCCGGGCAGGGGAGCTGGGCACAGGGGCTGGGACCTGGGGAGCGGCCCGGGAGCCCCCTGCGGGGAGTGGGGTCTGGTCCTGCCCGGCCCCATGCTGGGCTGGACCCCACCTGCGCGGGCTTGTTCAGGGCCGGGCGGGTGCAGCCCTGCTCCCCCTGGGGCCTGGGGCAGGAGCAAGCAGGCTCCCCGGACGCTCGTGTGGCGTCCCCGGCACTGTCAGCCAGGTCCCATGGCCGGGTCACCTGTCCCAGTCCCATGCTCCCGGCCCCCTCCTCCCGAGGTGGGAGACTCGCAGCAGAGACTCCCCTGAGCCCCAGAGTGGGCGGGTGGAGCTGGTAAGCGGTGCTGGTTGTGGGGTAAACTATTACCAGGGGGTGCCCCAGAAATAACGGGGCCTCTGCGCGAGCCAGAACGGCAAAGTATAGTGGCACCTTCCATGCCCGGTTGCTCCGCGCATTGGGACTCTGATGAACATTGGCAGCCTCGCCAAATGACCATGAACCTCCCAGAGCCCCGGCGCTGCCCTTCCTGTCCGTGAGGTCCTCGCTCGTCCGCTCGGCTATTTCTGTCCAGCCCAGCTGGGCCACGGACTGGCTCCCCGCCTTTGATAGAGTCACCGCTCCGGCACTGGACTCGGGCCTGCTGCTTGTGGCCAGCGTGATGGAGAATCCTCCTCAGGTGCCTCCTCCCGAGAGGCGTTTTGGGGCTGTGGCTCGCGAGCCCGGCCTGGCGCGTTGGCCGGCGGGAGGGGTGTTGTGTTCCCCAGTGCTGGCAGAGAGCAGACTCGCCTTTGTGGCTGCTCCGTGGGATGCGTAGCTCCCCAGCATAGATCCATGCCGCTTGGAATCAGGCGCTGGCTTCTGAGTGGCTGAGCCGTGTGAGCTGCCCTCCTGGCGTGAGGGTCGATGTTCGGCAGCCATTGGGAAAGGCTCTCCAGTGCATGCCCTCGCAAGCGGCCCCTCCCTTCTGTCGGGAGGCTCCCAGGGCCTGTCACTTGGCCAGAGTGTTGGTCTGCCTTGCAGTGATTGGCCCGTGGCTTTGGCCCACACGCTCAGTCTCTCAGCAGCTTTTCCTCGGTCAGCCCTGGGTTTCTGTTGCGATTTTGTCCCGCTTTCCTTATGTCCACCTTGAGCCAGCCCAAACTCTTCCCCTGCTTCCCCCGCCCCAGCGGCTGCCCCATCGGGCCCCTGTGGGGCTGGCCGCCATGCTGCTGGCACTGCTTGCTAATTACGCCCCCCCACTAGGCTCTGAGCTGGCAAAGCCCCTAACGCTGACCCTAAGGACATTTCTAGCACCCTGGGAACGCTCCCACGCTCTCCAGCCTGCTTCCACTGAACTCCATGGCGATTTGAATCGCCCGCTAGTCCCTGAGTTACTGACCTCTGGCCAGTGCTGGGATCCGACAGCCTCTGGCGGCATGGCTCAGTGTCACGGGAAGGGCTCTCGGTTCCCCTCCGGGCCTGCTGCCCAAAGCTGCCTTTCCAGCTGGGTTCCATGGCCGACTCGTACCTCGCTCTCCGCTGCGTTTCTGCACTCCCAGGGCTGCCCCACCGGGGCGTCTCTGTTTCCATGTTTCTCCCCCAACCCTGCCCTGTTCCGCATTGAGTCGGTTTCCCTTTTCCTGCTCAGCGTTTACATTCCCTCGCTGTTTGTATGGTTAGTCCCCATCCCCTCTCCCGTTGGCAGCACCTCCTAGTATTGTACCTATCTGTCACGAAGATAACAAAACATGCGGCTTGTCTGTGGGAATGTTCGGAGGCAGAAGGCCTGACCATCCCATAGGAACCTCAGGCCTGGGAGCTGGATGCAACCCCCGGCTTGTCTGGATCCAGCCCCCGAGGCCCCCGAGGCCCAGGGCTCCCTCCCCTGCATTGGGGAGCTGGTGCTGGCACTACAGCCCTGCAGCCCCCACCCCTGCAGTCTCCCCCAAAGGGCTGGAGCCCCAACACTGTCTCCATGCTGTGGGGGGAAGCCCTGAGCCTCACGGGCCAGAGTCAGGCAAGCTGGATCCGGATCCAACCCATGGGTGGAGGGAGGAAATGGCTCCCAACCCCTACTTTGCTCCTGCGCCCTACTTCCTACCCCCAGGCTGCTCCAGCACCCTGTCGCCCTCCCAGAGCCACCAGCCCCCAACCCACTCCTGCATCCTCCCTCCAGACCCCAAGCCTCCCCCACACTGAACCCCTCATTTTTGGCCCCCCGCTGAGAGCCATGGGGGGGGGGCATAAAATGTACTAGCCTGGGTTCCCCCAGCTCTGGTGTGCGAAGGAAGTGCGAGGAGCGTCACAACTGATTTTTCTGTGGGTCAGCAGCCCTTGACCCCAAAAAGGTTCCCCGCCCCTTGTAAAGTGATGCATTGTGGTTTATTACCCATTAGTTCTTGTGCACTTGTTTTGGTCGGTTTCCCAATAGTCGTATTGAAGGCAGTTTGAATTAATGTTTCAGGTTAGGTATGGTGACTCGTTATATTGCAATCTCTGTATTCGCTGCTCCTGCTAAATCATAATTCTTTCCCCAAAAGCAATTCTTTGTGATTTATCCATTGCCGATCCATTGCCAGCTCACTGTCCAGGATTTCTTTTTCTTCCAAGCACTTGCAGACATTTAATAGTCTGAATCCGTATTTCATTATTATAGTTTGAATTAATGACTTAGCTTAATTAACTGTTAGAGGCCCGTTTTTCTGTTCCTTACAGCAGTTTTATGCTGGGGGAATTCCTTGTTATTTCATTGGTACTGTGCTGGTATGGAAGCAGCATAACATAATGGAGAATGAGGCCCTGTATTTAATTACCTACAAGATATTTTAGTTCAAAGAATTTTAATTTTAGCTCTGCAGTTCACCTGTAATTAGAGCATGTGCTGCCACAGCGCTGTAATCCGCGTGGCTTGTCGGCTGCGGTCAGACACAGCAGGAGGCGAGTAAGGATCCCAGTAATTAACGGTGCCGTCACTTACGCAGCTTCTCTGTCTGCACGGGTATCTTACCCCATTGTAACGAACGTCTCCCGGTCTCACAGCCCCTCTCTGAATCCGGAGAGCAGGCCTGGGACACGTAGCAGTAACGCTCTGCATCGGACCCGCATCTGTTGCTGCACCACTGATGTTGACACCAAGCTCTGCCCGCTGCGGGGCTGCCTCTTTCCCTTTGCAGTGATTCACCCTGACGGTGCCGTTCCAGCTGGAAAAGAGACAGCCGTTTAATGGGCAAACAGGGGCTCATCTCTGTGCAGATTCCTGGCCTGGCTGTTCCTGTGACTCTCCTGCCGGGTGGCACTGACAGCAAGCAGAGCCAGGCTCAATAACTGGGAGGGGGTGTCTGAGCTTTGCAAATCACAACTATCTTTGGCCCCCTTCGGGAACAATAAACACCCCCCTGAGGGTGCTTCTCAGGGTTCATCTGCGCTGTGGGCTGGGGGGCTGGTTCGAGGCTGGCACAGACTCTGCCCTGGGGGGTTCTGCGCCAACACATCTGCGCCAACCGGCTCTGGCAAAGATTCCAGTGCAGCACTCGGCACGGTAATTCCTGTCACTGCATTTCCCGGCCCCCTCCGAAGCAGCGCAAAGGCCGGGGGCCTTGGAGTTGAGGGAAAGGGAAGTAATTTCAGGGCAGGCGTGAGACCTCTGGCTGGGAGAAGTGTGGAACAGGGATTGTTGGGGATTGAGGAGCCTCCCTCATGCAGCCCCTGGCCTCGCCCATTCAGCCAGAACTTGCCCCGTCCGTGCACTCTGTGCCCACGGTGCTCAGGGTGGCAATTTCAGGGTCGGCCTCGCAACTTGAGCATGTGTCTCCCATCTGCGCAGTGAGAGAGCAGGAGTGTGAGTTCCCAGCCTTCCCGCAGCGCCAGCCACTGGAGCGCCCATGAGCACTGGTGTTTGCCGGCCTGTCAGGAAGGTGGCAGCAGGTACGGCAGCCCCCAGGCCCTGCCACTCACCAACTTTGCCAAGCAAAACAGGCGCTGGGGCCTGCCTGCTGAGCAGGCCGGGCATCTTCCCAGTGTCACTGTGTAGCAGTTAGCCTAGGTGCAGTTCCACCAAAATCTCTCTTCCCGAGCAGCCTGCTCTGTCCCGCTGCCTCTGTGCTCGCGAGAGTCGCCCTCGCCCCGCTCCTCGGTTTGCTTCTGCAGCTGGAGGAAGTGACATGAGGAGAGGCGGCAGCAGGGCGTGACTAAAATGGGGGTCAGGGATCAGACCCCTCCCTCCCCCCAGTAATCCCATGTGTTCCCTGTGGTCTGGGAGGACTGGGCTCTGTTCTGCGCAGGGTGCGTGCGTTCGTGGTGCTTTTGCAGTGGGTTTCTCTAGAGGGGCAGCCGTGACGACAGAGCAGAGGGGCGTCTGGCCCGGTCGCCGCGGGCCGTACATAGCTCTTGTTAAAGGCACTTTCCTCTCTGACTAGGAGACGAGGTGAGCCCGAAAGCAGCGCAGCGTGCTCGTGTGGGAAGGCGGCCCCGGGAAAGGCTTGCTCTGCTAGTTAGTCCTGCTCCCCAGACCAAAGGCTTGGTGAAAAGCTCCCATCTCTGCGTGCACACTTCCGGTAAAGCCAGTGCCTACAGTGAACTGCCGCCGGGCTGCTCCCCAGCTCGGGCGAGGAGCATGGTGGGTGGGGCCGAACGGGGAATGGGGAGCATAGCTCCCCAGGCCATGGCCCTGCTCTGGCTGCCATTGTTAAGGCCTGCGCAGGGTGTGTACCTGGGCCCCCATCAGAGTGGCTGCATTTCACACCCCTTAGCACGGGTGTAAATGACAATGCACGGTAGAAGGCAGGACGAACCAGGGTCAGGGAATCCAGTTTCTGAATATGCCTGCACCAGAGTAAACGCTCGAGCTTGGCTCCTGATTCACATCAGTGCAATGGGCTCAAACCAGGGGCCGCCTGAGTTCTAGACCTGCCCCGCCACTGAGACACTGTAACTCCTTGGGCAAGTCACTTGGGCCCACTCAGGACCTGATCCAGTGGGTGTGTCTCGAGTAGGCATTGGGTCAGGCCCTAAACCTGGGCCCTTTTATGCAAGATCCCAAGGTCCTGGTGTTCCCACAATGCTGAGTGCCTGCAACTCGTAACAAGTCACTGGGCTCTGCGTAAGATCAGGCTTCCTGGGATCCGCAACGGAAGGGCCCAAATTAGAACACGTAGGCCCTACTGTCTCTGTCTTGTCCCTGTGCACCAGACCTTGCCCCACCCACACAACAGCCACGGGCCACAGCGGGCGTGGCTATCATTAGCTGATAACAATTGGGCAGCTGCAGGGTATCTGATTTATCTCGCAGAGCACACCGCCGGCCGAAGGAAAAGCAAAGTGTTGGCAGCAGCTGCAAAGAGGGTGATTTATGTGAAGTTTATTTAACTTACAAATAATGGCTCTAATGACTCAGCGATTACGTAACTCCTGCAAAGGCTCGTCCAACCCAAAGCGCTGCACACGCTGAGAGGCAGTGGTCCTAGAGCTGGGATGGGTTAGAGCCAGCCTCGTACAAGCCGCCCGTGACATTAAATCACGCCCAGTTTAGAAAGCGGAGCCTTTTGCGGCACCTCTCTGACAGCTGGCAGCTTGTCCGTCGGGATCGGGCTTTTACTTACAAGGATTTCGTTGGACAGTGTCATGTTAGGGGAAACTCTTTGTTTGCTTCTCCATTTGCAGCCTGGAGAGAGATGATCTGGTAGAGCTTTGGCTTTTGTCAGGCCCTGTTTATTTGTATCCCTCTAGCCAGGCTGGAGCGGGCGCGCACGCGGCTCTGATTTCTTTACCTGCTGCTGTGGCTCTGGCAATACCAGCACCTAGTGCTTGCATAGCAGCAGCCCCTTGCCAAGGGCTTTACAAGGACAGTACCCTCATCCCCATTTTACAGATGGGAAAACTGAGGTGGCCATGCCAGCTCCTGTTTACCCTAACGCAGTGTTTCTCACAGTGGATTGGGACTGCAGAGAGGGTCATGGCCCTGTATTAATGGGGTTGCCAGGGCTGTGGGGCTAGAAAGGGTGGGCTCCAGCTTCAGTCCCCATCTTGGTGCCGTGTACAGATTGGACCTCGCAGGTCTGACACCCTCGGGACCTGACTGGTCCCAAAAAAGGGGGATTTGCCGGACAAGGGAAGGTCCCTCCCCTTGTGGCCGTGCTGCCACCGGGCTAGGGCTCCAGCCTGCCCCCGCTGCTGCCTCAGCCCCCTGGGGCTCTCCCTGGCCACGCTACTGCTGGGGCCAGAGCTGCGCAGCCGCCTGGCTCCGCAGCCGGGACGGGGCTCTGCAGCTGCCTGGCTCCGCAGCCGGGACGGGGCTCTGCAGCCAGGGCAGAGGGACAGGGATGGAGCTCCCCTGCTGGGCCAGAGCTCCCTGGCTGCTGCTGGAGTTCCCCGGCCACTGGAGTCAGAACGAGGCAGGAGGGCCGTGGCCAGGGATGAGGCCAGAATGCCCTGGCTGCCACTAAAGCCAGGGAGCTCTGCTGGGGCCAGAACTCCCTGCCATGCTGTCCATCCTCTCCCTTCCTCCCCTCCCCACCCACGCACACACTGTGGGCTCCTGGCTGAACTGCTGGTGCACCTTACAGCGCTCCTGCCCGGCCGCCAGACCTCCCCCTTCCTGGACTCTGCACTCCAGGAGCATCCGTGGTCCATGCCGTGCTGGGGGTCCCGGTTAAGGGGGTACAACCTGTGGCAATTGTCAGATGGGAGCCGCAGAGCAGTGATGTTTGGGAGCCCCTGTCCTAGGGGCATCTGCGCTTGTGGCTCATGTCACCCTCTTCACCAGAGCAAACGCTGCAGATCTGCTGGGCAGCACCGGCCAAGGGCCAGCTGTGCTAGGGTCACTGCGTGGGCAGGAGCAGGAAGAGAAGGTGCTGACCACCCCGGGACTGCAACGCTTTGTTGTTTCTTAGTGTAAATGGAGTGGCCATGGAGGGACGGTGGATGGGTGGGTTCTGGTTTCTGAGCATGTGGCAGAATTGTCAGTACTAGAGCAGAGCCCTGGGGAGTCTTTAAGGACTGTCGGTCTTTGCTGGGCAGGAGGGCCGGTTGGTTTGTCTTGGAATGTGTATGGCCAGGTGCGCTCGTGTGTGGCCCCAACCAAATCTTACCCACGAAGCCAAGCACGGGTTGGAAACATGAACCATGCAGTAGATGATGGGATAGAGCTGAAATTGCACATCTTTCAGCGTGGGGGTTCGGGGTTCGGGTGGCTGCGCTGCCAGCAAGGACTGGCCGGAAGCTGAAGTTGCTCCGACGCAGACTGGAAGCGGGGTGTCCGTTCTGATCTGACAGCCGTTAACCAGTGGAACAGCTCCCCGAGGGACACAGCCGATTCTCCTGCACTTGGAGTCATTCAGTCCAGAGGGAGTCCCTCTGCCAAAGAGTGGTGGTCGCCCAAGCAGAGATGAGGAATTTCATACGTGAGTTGTGGAGTAAAATTCTCTGGCAGTTGACTTGTGAGAGGTGGGGCTAGATCAACCTTGGGCAGCCTGGGCTAGGGGGTGGGCTGCCTGAGCAGAGGGACACTAGACTGTGGGGAGGGCAGTCTTGCTCAATGTGTTGGTGTCCCTAGAATGTGGGGGCGGTGCCGACGGGACCACGATAGTGCCATGATTGGCTGCAGAGGGAGCGCCCGGCTCCCACAGCCAGTGTGGTGTGTGATCAGCCTGCCCCTCGCATCACCGGCCCTGGCTCTACGTGCCTGTCACTTCAGTAACGCCGGTAGGAGAAACCTCCGTGGCTGGAAACCAAGTGACTCGGGCAACCGTGCGCAGTGGCGACGGCAAACACAAAATCATGGGCCACACGCAGAACGGGCCTCCGTGGCCGGCGGGCGGCAGACTGCCCCCACCCGGCGAGGTGAGCAGAGTGGTCTGCTCGAGCTTGAATCCCTTTGTTAGAGGCACGTGTATTGTACAGTGGCCTGGCCCATAGACAGGCGGGCGGTGTCCAGGTGCGACAGGCAGAGGTGAGGTCGCTGGGGAGAGGATCGGAACGCTCCGCCGTTTGTGCGCTTCCAGAGGATGGCGCTCGCGCGGTTGATAGCTGTCTGGTGTGCTCTTTCCTGTGAGCGGAGTTAGTGGGCTCTTCGCTGGGCGTCCCCCGGGCCCGGTGCCACGCGGGCGGCTGGTCAGTCCCCTGGCGGGTGGCTTACTGAGAGGGAGTAGGACCAGGGGTCGCAGAAGGTGGGAAATTGGATTGTGAAGGGTCACGCCTGGCTCCGGGGGAGAGGAGGCTGACCAGCTCCTCTTGGCTCGTCCCGCACTAACGGGGCTCCCCGTAAGGCTTGCTGTGCGGGGAGGGGGCCCCCCCCCCCAGGAGCGGGTGGGGAACAGCCCCACCTCGGAGACGGCTGACTGCAGATGGATCATCCAGGCCTCTCTGCCCTGAAGCTGCTTGGCCAGCGGGAAAGCAGGTGCCCTGAGCAGAGGGACTGCAGGTGAATCCTAACTCGGGAGCATAGACCAGCTGGTCGGCTGGCCCCAGGCAGCCGGCGTAGGAGAGCCACACCGTTGCCTTCCTCTGGGCTCTGTCTGCTACAAATGGGGAGCCATTTACACAGCTCGCTTTGGGGCAGGGGGGACTCGGAGGCTCCTGCAAAGCCGATGCTACAAGTCTCGTGTTGGGGCCCAGAGCCCCCCGTCATGGGGCCAGTGCCGGCCATTTGGCCAGGGGGCAGACGTGGTTCCCCGAGGGCCTGGCTGTTGGCTCTCGCACTGGGCCACCACGAAACCAAACCTCTTGCTTCCCTGGCCTATCGCCAGTGCCACGGGCCTGTCCTCCGTGGCCGTCTCTGGCCCTTCGGTTCCACCAGCTAGCACGTGCCTCAGCCGGCGGGAAGGGACTTCCAGACACAGGGCTTGTCTGCCCCGGGGGGCGGCAGCCCCGATTCCGGCCCGTGGCGCCCACGGCTCAGCCCTCCCCGTGCGCTGCCAGGCCGCCGCTCGCGCTCTGGCTCCCGGTCACTCACGAGAGCCGGGGAGTCCGGCACCCCGTTGTGGGGGGCGCTTGCCAGCCACAAGGTCCCGGGCTGCTGTCTGCAAACGAGCCCCTCCCCCGCCTGTCTCCCTCGCAGGGGGCCTGAAGGTGCCGCTGTGCCTCGCTCTCCCGCCCTGGGCTGGGGTAGTGCTGCAGAGCCAGGCAGAGGGAGGCCGGCAGGCTCGGGAAGGGGCCTTACCCTGGGCGCGGGGGCTGCGTCTCCCACGAGCTCATTGGGGCTAGTCTACTTTCACAGCCGTAGAAACAGGCGCAGCACAATCCCCAGCCATGCGCGCCTGGCTCCTGTTGACGCAGCACTTTGGAGCAGCCAGACTAGGCGCTGCCATTCAGACACCACTGAGAATCCCCTCCCCTTCAGGCACCCCCAGCCCCCTTCTCCGAAACCCGCGAGAGCCACTGCTCTGCAGCTGGGACCCAACGCCGGCCTGCCTGGGGGTGCATGAAGGACCGAGCCCCTTCCCCCAGGGAGCTGCCAGCAGCACTGACGTGGGTGAGAGGTGTCTTAGCACTAGCATAGCGGTGGTGCAACCCGGCACATGCTACAACCCACCAGCGGCGGCTCGGGTTCCCGCTCTGTTTGTCCAAAGGCCAGCTCCAGGAGCTTCCTTCTCCGGACGGTCCAGGAATACTCCTCATGCCCTCGCTATGCCTGGCCCCCAGTGCAGCAGTTTAAAACAGATGAGTCCTGCTAGTGGCTCATCCCTGCTGCATCAACTCTGAGCTGATGTCTTCAGACCTGGGGCATTGTGACCGCTTGTAAATGGGAGTGTGTGACAGGTGTGTCCTGCAGTCACGCTGGGCACGCGGACTTAGAGCAAAAGGAGTGGATGTTCTAGTTGAATTAGGATCACAAACGTGGGAAGCAAAGTATTTCACCAGCTGCTTGCCGCAGACTTACCAGCGTGCGGTCAGATTTGGTATCGTCAATGTTCCCTTTTGTGACCAGTCCAAAGATTATTTTTCTAATTAGAAGAACAGTTGTGATACAGGAAGCTGTGGGTTAAGGAAAATATAGCGGGAAAGTAAAATAGAGCCTGAAAGTGCATCATTTGCTTTGGATTACTTTAGGGGAAGCTGCAGAAGTCTGACTGGGAAGCACAAAAGAACTCTGAGAAAGTGAAGAAGCTAAAATCAAAAAGGAAAAATGGTCACTTATGAAAATTCCACCTTAAAGAAAAAGAGGCAGTATTTGAAACACATGGGCTCATCCATTATCCTTTTCCGAGGCTGCAGATGACAGTGGCAAGAAAAGATCTCCCCCTCTCTTGAAATTGGTAGGAGAAGATGTTGGCAATGTTTAAAGACATCGAATTTCTACAGGACTTGGGTGAAAGGTCTTAAGTGCTTTGAAAACTTCATGTATCAAAAGCAAACTTTCTAGATGAAAAATAGAAGTCAATATATATATTTTAGGAATGGGTGGCTATGTATCCATGTATGCATTAGGCATTATTTCAGATCAGTATGATACGTTTTCAAAGGTGTAGTATTTTAAGAGAACTAAACTTTAACAGCTAACTCTCTGTTAATGGCTATTTTGTTAATTCCATTTAAATGTATCAGTTACTGCATTGAGAGGTGATACCACCTTTCTATATATATCATTGACTATATATTCTAGAGAGACTGTCTGATCAAGAACGCCTCCTGGTAAATCTCTTAGGGTGCAGAGTCTACACAGCATCCTTAGCTCAAAATAAGCTAATAACTTGCTATTCCAAAATGCCCCTTACCCCTTGTGGAATGAGGGTTACCGGGATGTCGGAATAATAAGCCACCCGTTATTTTGAAATTGGTTTCGAAATAACGGGCTGTGTCAGTAGACATGGACTAGTTATTTCGGGATATTTCCGGTATCCCAAAATAGCTCCGCAGTGTAGACGTTGCCTCGGTTATTTTATATTGAGTGCATGAGAAAAAGCCTGACTCATAACTGACTGACAAGTCAGATGGTCAGTTGTAAGCTTCCCCGGGAGGTAGATCCTGTGAGGTCAGCTCACATGTGCAGAGAAGCGCATCAGGATGGCTCGCCTGGCTTTGGCAACGCTTACTGGGCTGGAAGGAGCTGGTTGCGTATGCTGTGTGTCTGCATTCTCGGGGGGGCAGGAGTAAGTAAGAGCATCTTCCGGCCGCCTCTCCCCACCTCCCATTTAGAAAGGGAGTTCAACAGGAAAAACTGCTGTGTGTTCTGAGATGTGTGGCCTTGGTCCAGGTTTTTAGAGATTCTGAACGCAGGCGGCAATGCACCGAGCACCGGATTCTGCCGGGCCGGAGCGCTGCTGGGAAAACAGGCCAGTCACCGAGCACTGGATTCTGCCGGGCCAGTGCAGTGCTTTGCAATAGGGCCAGCCACAGAGGAGAGTGTGGCGTGATTTGAGCACTGGTACCAGAATTACAGCCCCGGGGAGCTTTTGTTCTGATGAAAATAATAATCTGTTTTCCCTCGAGTCAAAACTGTGGACCAAGGCAACATTTGCTCAGTGCTGGTGTTCACCTCGAGAGGTGAATTTCTAGTGATGTTCAGACATGCCCCCCAGCTGCCCGTGGGACCAGAACTCGGGGCGTGAGGCCATGCTGCCCTTTGCTTGCTTAGCAGCGGGCTGCTGCCGCACTGGTTAGGGGTGTCTCTTGTTCTGATAGCGGTAGTGGGGCGAGCTAAGTTGTCACGTTGCCTGTTTTTGTTCTAGGTCCCGCGTCAGCAGACACGGTGAGAATTTCAGCCCTGCGGGTTGGCTGCCATGTCGTACCGACAGGAACTGGAGAAATACCGCGATCTGGATGAGGATAAGATCCTTAGTGCGCTGACGGAAGAAGAGCTCAGGACACTAGAGAGCGAACTGGAAGAGCTGGACCCTGATGTAAGTACATTTTCGGTGACCTCCAGAGATGGCCAGTTCTGAGTAATTATATCTTGGGGTGCATCTCTCCGTATTTACTTCTTTAATCTGCTCAACTCTTCCCATCCCCCAAAGCCGTCGTCTTGTCGTCAGCCCGGCGAGGACCTAACCACGCGAGTGCTCCTCTGGACCATACGAGCCATTCGTGCGGTCACACCAGGTCTTGCTGCGCTCTCTGTGCTCCTCTGAATACCCGAGCCGGTGAAGCCAAGCCAGGCCTGGAAGCGAAGCAGAGGGCTGCTGAGTGCAGTGTCCCTGAGCCAGCCCCTTTCTGCGGTGGGGGGTGACGTGTCAGCTTCGAGGGAGGGCCGGCGTCTGCCACCGTTACGGGCACTGGCTAGTTTGCTACAGTCCCATCGATTTCAGAGGGACCACTCGGTGCTTACTCTGCGAGGACTGGCAGAACCTGGCCGTCTGTTTGCACCCTGTTTAGAACCCCTCCCAGCCTGACTGACGCCCACAAGGTGCGGATCTCAAAGAACCAGCGGACGCCTGCTGCCCACCTCGGCGATAATTCATTGCTCCTCCGCTGGGCACAGGCCGGGAGGTCGGGACGAACTCCAGTGCCCCGGGCAGAAGCATCCGGCTAATCCCGGCTGCCCGTGAAAACTTCCCTGGCTCCAGGGGGTGGGGATATTCCACCTGCTTTGCACGGAGACTTCGTGGAGCTGGCCCGGGGGCGCTGATCCTGCAAGCAGGTGCACCCAGGAGCAGCCTGGGTGCGTTCTCTGGACTGGCCCCGGGTGTACAATACAGTCGCTCCCGCGCATGAGTGTTTGCGGGAGCCAGGCCTTAGGGAGGACGCAGTAGCTTGCTGAGCATGTGCTGCTGCCTGTTCTCTTGCTGCGCGGCGAGGGTGACGGTGTTCCCCCACGCCAGATACGGGACACTGGGGTGGGTGCCGCTGCTTGGGCTTTAGCCCAAAGAAGGTCACAAGGCTCTCAGGACTTCAGCCCTGGCGGGGGAGGCACTGGAACTTGGGGCTCCAGCCCCACAGTGAAGGGGGCCAGAGGGAGCTGGGGGTGCTTGGGGCTCCAGCCCCACAGGGAGGCAGAAGCTGCCGCGCCGGGCTAGGCCACGGGGAGGGTGGAAAAGAGCTGGGGCGCTGGGGCTCTAGGCCCACGGGAGGGTGGAAGGAGCTGGGGCGCTGGGCTCTACCCACGGGGAGGCGGAAGGAGCTGGGGCGCTGGGGCTCTCGCCCCACGGGGAAGGGCGGAAGGAGCTGGGGGCGCTCGGGGCTCTAGCCCCACGGGGGAGGGCGGAAGGAGCTGGGGGCGCATGGGGCTCTAGCCCCACGGGGGAGGGCGGAAGGAGCTGGGGGCGCTCGGGGCCCCAGTGGCTGAAGCTCCACGTGCCGGCAGCTCCCCACCCACCATGCCCCGCTGCAGGGGTGAAGTTCAGCCCCGCAGCATGCAGGGTGGGGAGGGGAGGGGAGCCGCTGGGGCTTGGGGCTTTGGCGGCTGAAGCCCTGAGCACTGGTGCCTCCTGCCTGCCCCCAGCCGCAGGGGAAATACGGTACAACGTGCCTGTTTTTTAAAAGTCGGGATGCTGGGAACAGCCCTTCTGTCCGGGATGGACGGTCTCCCTCTGCGTAGCGGCCCCCGGCCCTCCGTCCCTTCTCTCTCTGCATCTCCCCTCTTCTGCCCCCATGGTGCTTCCCCCCACTCTGCCAGGCTCCCCCCTGCCCAGGTGCTGCTTTGTGTGTGGGAAGTAGGTGCTGTGCTCCCTGGCTGAGGAGGGCTGAGGACATAAGAACATAAGAACAGCCGTATTGGGTCAGACCAAAGGTCCATCTAGCCCAGTGTCCTGTCTGCCGACAGTGGCCAGCACCAGGTGCCCCAGAGGGGGTGGACCGAAGACAGTGATCAAGCGATTTGTCTCCTGCCATCCCTCTCCAGCCTCTGACAAACAGAGGCCAAGGACACCATTTTATCCCCTGGCTAATAGCCTTTTATGGACCTAACCTCCATGAAATTATCTAGCTTCTCTTTAAACTCTATTATATTCCTAGCCTTCACAGCCTCCTCTGGCAAGGAGTTCCACAGGCTGACTACACGCTGTGTGAAGAAGAACTTTCTTTTATTAGTTTTAAACCTGCTACCCATTAATTTCATTTGGTGTCCTCTAGTTCTTCTATTTAGGAACTAATAAATAACTTTTCTTTATCGCCCTCTCCACACCACTCATGATTTTATACACCTCTATCATATCCCCCCTCAGTCTCCTCTTTTCCAAACTGAAAAGTCCCAGTCGCTTTAACCTCTCCTCATATGGGACCCATTCCAAACCCCTAATCATTTTAGTTGCCCTTCTCTGAACCCTTTCCAAGGCCAAAATATCTTTTTTGAGGTGAGGAGACCACATCTGTACACAGTATTCAAGATGTGGGCGTATCATAGTTTTATACAGGGGCAGTAAGATATTCTGGGTCTTATTTTCTATCCCTTTCTTAATAATTCCTAGCATCCTATTTGTCTTTTTGACCGCTGCACACTGTGTGGAAGTTTTCAGAGAACTGTCCACGATAACTCCAAGATATCTTTCCTGATTTGTCATAGTCAAATTAGCCCCCATCATACTGTACGTATAGTTGGGGTTATTTTTCCCGATGTGCATTACTTTACACTTATCCACATTAAATTTCATTTTGCCATTCAGGCCGGGCTCATGCTCCCGCTCGGCAGTAGAAGAGTTGGGAAGGGGCACCGCAGGGAGGTGGCTGGGGCCTGGGAGTTGCTGGGCTGTTGCTCCCTGGTGGGCCTGGCCTGTCGAAGGTGACTTCTGGGTCCCCTGGGTCTCAGGGTGTGAGCAGGCAGGAGGCTTGGCAGTGCTGGTGCCACGAGGTTTTCCCTCCGTGCACAGGGGAATGAAGAGAGGTCCCATGTCGTATCCTGGCGCACTGGACAGGTCCAGAGGGAGGGGCACCTGTTTGCCCCCCTGCTCTTTTGTGCCTCCATCCCTCTGCATCCAGCCGGGCCTGAGTCTGGCCATGAGGTGGGGCCGGGGCTGCGTCTGTGCAGCTCCGAGCGCAGCGGGCTCACAGCTGGGCCTGGGAGCCCAGGCAGTCTGGCAGCACAGACAGCAACGCATGGAGGTACAGATGTTGGATCTGCACGTGGCGGTAGCGAGACCCCTCTCCGGCCGCAGCGTGTGGGGCGCGTGAGGTGAGCTGGCGCGAGAAGGCAGGAGCGGCTGGGGATGTGCCCAGGGAAGGGCAGCTTGGTTGTGACGCAGAGTGAGGCTGCTGCGGGGTGGAGAGTCACTGAGCAGCGGCCTGGGGCTGCTCCCTGCCGCTGGCTGGATTCAAAGGCGTGGGCTGGATCCGGCCTGGGGGCTGCCTTGCCCGCCGCTGGCTTTGGCTGCTCTGGGGTAGTGTGTCTCTTGTGCTTTTGGCAAAACGTCTCACGAGGGTTTGGGTTTCATTTCACACCAACGAAAACAAACCTGGCAAACTTGACAGTTTTCATGTCGGCCTCCTTGTGTTCTGGTGAGTCCCGCGGCCCGGCCGCTGCCTGTGAGCGCTGCCCCTGGATCCACAGGCGTCCTCCGTGTGCACATGAGGGGTGGTCGGGCGCAAGGGAGCTCAGTGCAGCGTCTGTCGGGAATGCTAGGAGCTGGGCAGAGCCGGCTGGCAGCAAACAGACCGTCCAGTCTGAGGGCGGTGCCGTGGGAGGGGAGCTCTCCCCGCCGTGCACATTTACTCTCCCCGGCTAAGCAGGGGCTGCGCAGATTACCCAGGGATTACAAGGGCCAGTGACACGGCCCAGACAAAGGCGGGGTCAGACACTCAGTGATATTCCAGGGAGCGCCTGGGGAAAGCAAAGATCCGAGACTGCCTCAGCTATGGTGAAGTGCGTGGACCCTGGCGTCTGAGAGCCTGAGAGCGCCACGGGCAGAGCTGCTCCAAAGCATTCAGTTAGCGCGTGGCCGTTCTGCTGAGCTGTCCCCTCGGCGGGCCAGCCTGGGATGCTAACGGCCACCGGCGTGGGGCCTGGCTTCCGTGGTGTCAGTCCATTAGCATCGAAGGCGCCGGCTCTTCAGGCCGACGTGCAAACAGCAGCCTCTTGCTCCCATGCCAGGAGACTTCAAGTAGGTGCGTGTTGGCCCGGGTCCAGCAAAGCTTCACTTCCAGCAGCCCGCAAGCCTTTTGGCTCCAGTGGGGTTCTGCTGGGTACCCGCTAGGGAGCTACAAGTGTAACTGGTTAACCCGTAAGCGGCTGCCTATCGGCTCTGGCTAACGGTTAAAGTCCTGCGGGGGCCGGCGGGGCCACAGCCCCCTGGCGCTCTTTGACCGTGTGACTGACAGATTTGAAATGGCTGCACAGACGGCGTTGGTGAGGATTCAACGTCCCTCGCAAGCGCGTGCTCAGTGCCTGTAGCTGCTATTGAAGCGGCGTCAGGCTGGGAACGTTTTTGTTGCGCAGCGAGATAATCGACAATCTCTCTAGTGACTCTCCCGGAGCCCTGCCGGCAGCCGGCTCTGCCACAGCTGTGCAAACGCCGGGGAGGGAACGGGTGTGAGTGCTCGTTGGGCGGATGTCACGCCACTCCGTCAGGGACTTTATGTTCCTGGCGCTCTGTGTCCGCTGTGACACGTGCTCCCCCCACGTGGCTGCTTCCCAGGGAAGTGGGTCAAATCCCACATCAGCACCTGCCCTGGGCTAGGCCAGCTGGGCTTGAAAATAGGCCTCTGAGAGGTGCAAGCCCCAGGCTGTGGGGGCTCCTGATCTCAGCGCCGTCCCCCGGACTCGGGTCCCTTCCCATGCAGTCCCATTCTCTTCGCTCTCAGCCGGAGCAAGGAACCGACGGGGTGGTGGTGGTGGTGGTGGTTGTGTGTGTGTGTGTCACGTCTCGCTTGCTTTCCTCGTGTGCGCCCAGTGCCAGTGGGGTTTGACGTTCACCAGGTACCCTGATCAAGGCAGTGACTGGGCGTGTGGGTCAGGAAAAGACCCTTATACCTGGGGGTGGGGTGCTCTGCATTCAGCAGTGATAGCGAGGCCAGGAGCACGGGCGGGGGCTCCGGCAGAGCCCCGGAGGCTAAGGAGCAAACATGCTGTTGGAACGATACAGTTTGGAGTTCCACGGTGAACTCGTCTTCCATGTGCAAGGCAAGTCGGAGAACAGCTCAGGAAGGGGGGAGAAGAGGAGGCGGCCGTTTGTTTCCCTCTGCGTTGCTAACCTGTGTGCCCTGCTCTTTGAATCCAGAATGATTTGCTGCCGGTGGGACTCAGACAGAGGGACCAGACCAAAAAGTCTCCGACGGGCCCGTTCAAAAGGGAGGAGCTCCTGGAGCACCTAGAAGAGCAGGCCAAGGCGATGAAGGACCGGGAAGACCTGGTGCCCTTCACCGGAGAGAAGAGAGGTACGGCTGCATGCGGCTGTTTCACCACGCGCTGTGATGCGGAGATCCTGGAGCACGTGGGCATGCTCTGTGTGGCAGAACCCTCCAGGCCAGCGAGAGCATGGCCACATGTGCATGATGGACAGGGCGGGGTGGGGAGCGTTGGTCACAGTGCCGGGGCGTGACAGCTGGGGGCAGAGGCCAGACAGATGCCCGGAGCCAGATCCGGTCCCGTAGACTGAGCCAGGTGTGCGTGAGAGTTGGCAGCATGCAGGAAAACTCCAGCCCTGCCCTTCTCGACTCTGCTCCCTCCTTCCTGTCCTCCCTTGCTCTACCCGGTTGCTCCCGGGGCGGCCTCTCCCTTTCTCCCACTAGCGTTCCCCAGCCCCGTCCCACGCGGCCCTGGCCCTGGCTGGTCTCTCTCCCGCTAGCCTTTAAAGCAGTTTCTGTGCTGATGACTCAGACGCCCCCCACTGGACCCTGGCTCACCTGTCCCCCATGCTGGCCCCCAAGCAGCTTGTGCATCTGGCCATTCGGCACGTTTCTGTATTTTTCCTGTTGCGCCTCGCCTGTCCAGTGCCCCTGCTCACAGCGCTCCCAGTCCCCCTTCACCGTGACCCTGCACAGGGGAATCAGCTCTTCCTTCCTCCAGCCTGGCCAGGGCCTGCCGGCTCCTCCTCCACCGCCTCTCTGGTTCTGCAAAGCTCGGCCCTCCCTGGCAGCAGCCGGAGCGTTGCTTGGGCTAGGTTCTAGCCGGCCGCCCATTGGAGCCAGCCCCCGCGAGAACTGAGGGATGGCGCTCGTTTTGCCTGTTGGGACGGGGACGGGGAGCTGGCTGTCACCTGCGCACTGCTGCACGAGTCTGCGTTGGCTCATCAGCTGTCCCGATGGTTTTGGGACCAGGATTGAGGCTTCCCAGTCACCGTAGGCGAGGGCTCGGCTGGCGGAGAAAGAGCCGCTCCTAACGATCCATTTTGAGAGGACGGGATGAGTTTGAAGCCTAACTCTGGGCTACCACGTTGGTCTCTGCTCGCCGCTGGGCTGCCGGCACAGGGAATAACGTATCCAGGGACAGCTGCTATGGCGCCAGAGGGAGGTAGACAAATTGGAGGGAGTTCAACAAAACAGCCAACTGGTTCTGGGCCTGGGGCCAGCCAGAGCTGTGGTTGGAGCAGCTGGTTCTGGGGCTGGGTGCGTGTGTTGCTGAGGGAACATTAAGTGAGCTACACACGTGTCGCTTGGCTCATGTGAGAACTGCCTGCAAATACATGAAGGGTGTGAGCACAAGGGTGCAGGGACAGGCGCTGGTGCAGGCAGAGAGGTTACAGCTGGTTCCCATGTGCACCCCTCTGGGGATGCAGAGATCCGTTTGCATTGCCAGTAGGCACCGAGGTGTTCAGTGACTTGCCCAGGGGGACAGAGCCAGGAATAGAACCCCAAGTTGCCTGCACTTGCTGGACAATCCTGCCTGTAGTTCCTGGCTCTAAGCCGGGAACTAAAAATCAGCTGGCAGGTGAAACTCAGCACTGGTATGTGCCAAGTTCCGCACGTCAGGCAACAGAATCCCAGTGACCCCCACAGAGTGGTGGGGGCTAACTGAGCTGTTACCAGGCAATCGTTTTCTGGGGACCGTTCTCTGACAGCCCCTCCGTGCGCAGCCGCCGTCAACAAAGCGAACCGAGTGCTGGGAATCGTTAGGAAAGGGCTCGCTATTGAGACCGTAATCGCTATATTGCCCCTTTGTACAGCCATGCGATGCCCAGCCTTGAATGCTGCGTGCAGAGGTGGTCGCCTCATCTCCAGAAAGACAGATTGGCGTGGGAAAAGGGTCAGAGAAGGGCAACACAAATGATTAGGGGCATGGAACAGATGAGGCGAGAGAAAGACTGGAACTTCTCTCTGAGACAACTAAGGGGCGTGTGAGAGAGAGGCCTATGAAGTTGTGGCTGGTGTGGAGAGAGTGAAGAAGAAAATGTTATTTACCCCCTTCACATTGCACAAGAACCAGGGTCATCTCTGAGAGCTGGGACAATTTGTATTGCAGGGGTGCTGTGAGCCACCCAACCAAACTGTAGACCCTGTATCTGAATAGAAACCACTTCAAGCTAGGGGGTGTGGCAGCACCCACAGCACCCCTACTTTCAGCACTTACGGGGTCACTCAATGAAATTAACAGGAAGCAAGTTTAAAACAAAAGGAAGGATTTCTTCACAGAATACACAGCCAACCTGTGGAACTCCTTGCCAGAGGATGTTGTGATGGCCCAAGCTATAACAGGGTTCAAAAAAGAGCTAGATAAGTTCCTGGAGGATAGGTCTGTCAATGGCTGTTCGCCAGGTTGCAGGCTGTTCGCCAGGTTGGTCAGAGATGCAGCCCCATGCTCTGGGTGTCCCTAGCACATGACTGCCAGAAGCTGGGAATGGGCAACAGAGGATGAATCACTCACTGATTCCCTGTTCTGTTCACTCCCTCTGGGGCCCCTGGCATTGGCCACAGTCGGCAGATAGGACCCTGGGCTGGATGGACCTTTAGCCTGCCCCAGTGTGGCCGTTCTGATGTTCAGCCACTACACAGTCTCCCTTCCCATAGCACTGAAAAGGACGCTAGCAACAGGAGAATGAGGTGAGTTACTCAGAAAGCTGGCGGCGTCTTGGACACACGTACATAGATTAAGAGTAGAGTGTGTGTGGTGGGTACATAACACTACCGTCAGAGCTGTCAGAGGACAGACGTTCTCTTTTGAGAAGGACTGAGATTAGAACAAGCCTGAAAATTTCAAATTTCTGTGCAAAGAAAAATCCTTAAACAAATTTGTTTCCTGTCAGTCAAAATGTTTTGTTTCTATTGTCATTTTTAAACTTTCATATTACAGTAGAATAATGTACAACCCAACAGCGAATGGAAATGGGAGGTTTTGGCATTGTTAGAACACTTCTCCCTGGCTTTCTTAAAAAATGAAATTGACAAAATGTTTGCCATTTTGTGAGACCAGGTTGATGAGGTAATTTCTTTACTGGACCAGCTTCTGCTGGTGAGAGAGACAAGATTTGTAGCTTACTCAGGGCTAGCACCTCTTGAAATCTGGGACGTAAACTCAGGATGCAGCTAAATTCGAGGTGAAATGGTTTGGCCCAACAGAAGTTGATCTGGTAAAAGGTATAACATCTCCCATCTCATCACTCGTAACCTAGGACCCCCGCGACACCAGCAGCACTGCGTATGTCAGGTTCAGGAAGCATTTCAAGCTGCAAATTACAATGGACTTTATCCCATTGAGATTTTCCCCGCCAGCTGTCATTGCCTTGTTCAATAAGCGTTCTGAGCATTCTTGCCAAGTCTCTGGTTATGTCACAGGGATCTCAGGAGCCATCAAGGGCTTCCAGGGATCTTTTTAGTGTCCGTGACTTTTACAAAAAATAACCGTGAGAAAATCTTAACCTTAGTTACTGCAAATGTGACTCGTGTTACAACGCTGGGTAGGAATCAGACTGCTAGCGGGAAAAGAAAAAAGCATTCGTTTGAATGTTCAGTACTGTCAATCACTCTGGGCCTTCCAGCCATTTTAATCTAAAACCCTCTAAACCCAAGTGCCAGACCAGACATGACCCTTTCTCTGGTGTGGCCAGAGAGCTGCAGTGGCACCATAAAACTCCTTCCCCTTGCTCCACCGAAATCACACATGGGATGGAAAGTGCAAACGGGCCTTTCCAGGAAGTACCATGCGTAGCTGCTTGTGGCTTTTCCATTTCATCTTGTAGCCTGGGAAGGAGCTCTAGTGGGTCCGGCTCACCAATCTGATCAGAAATTCTAAGTTCGTCCTCTCTGTCCCAGGCTACGATGGGGTGGAATCGCAAGACTCCCCCTCGTGAGGGCCAGCAGGCGATCAACAGCAACCACACTTGAACTCAGGAAATGAAATGGAAAACAATTCTGTTGCCAAGGGGATTACGATGATGATAACCACAACAAATATGGCGACTAGAACACAGATTAATTGGATCTCTTTCCCAGATGGCATTAACAAAATCAAACTAAAGCTTACCTAGGTATACAGAGGTGAATCATTTAACAGTATCTCATACCCACGGGCTCTTCATGCCCCCAAGGCTGGGTGTGGAAGTACCAGCCTCCCTTTGCCTGAAAGGCCTTGGAGCACGTAGCATGGGAGAGACCTAAAAGCAAAACTTGAACAAAGTCAAAGCAGCAAGATAGAAATAGAGAGAGAGACTAGAGGTAAGTCTTTGGTTCCTGACCTGAGAAGATAAACACCCCAGAGCAGGCCCTGTCAGTGACGGCTGAAGCAGCCTAAATGCTCTTTTTGGTGCCAAAGTGTCCCAGATGTTCAACCCCCTGGCCCATAGTTGGGTGTGGTACCCTAAGATTTTGGTGGGTGCTCTCTCTAATTGGAGGAAATACTGGGGGAGTTCATTAATATGCATGAGACATGAATGACATTTTCTTGGGGTCCATCCCAGAACGGCTAAGAAGAAGCGGGAACTTGCAGTTTTGACTAGGAAATCGGGTGTCTGATTTCGTACGGAATGGCAGTTACTGGCAAGTGAGCAGAGTCTGTTGCTGATTCCGATTAGAATTAAAAAATAACCCTTCCCCCCTCAGCCGCAAAGCTCTTGCCTCATACATCTTTTGGAAAATAACAAGACATAAAATGTAACTTATACCAGCTGCCGTATTCCTGCTAAAAGCAATCACACCAAAAATTAATTCTGTAGGTTCCTTGCGTTGCCGGCTATCCAACTCTCTCTCTGTCTATATAAAAACCAGGCTAGGCTAGGACAGATACAGCTTAGCGGCTGCACTCTCGGGACACAGCGCAGTTGCTCCTTTGAGCCGCCTAAATTTAGCCACACTCAGGCGTGTGCTGCTTCCTAGCAGCTGTGGCAGCGCGGCCTTTGTTCTCCCGTTCAGTTGTGGGGGCACGGCCGACCCTGCTGTCAGACGGGACAGAAATAGCGTGAGGTGCCCTTCCGTGCCGGGAGCTCCTTGCGCGGCTCTGTGTGCTGTGCGTGTCTGTTCCTCTCGCGCGGCTGCTCTGGAGCTCCTCCAGCAGAAGAGCTGAAACAAGCCCCTCCCGCAGCAGCACTTTGCAAACGTGCCCCTTTATCTCAGCGAGCAGTGCTGGAAGCAAGGCTGCTCCGGGGCGACTGGGCCTTCCGGCCAGCGCCAGAGGTCACGGATCTCCCCACGCAGCGGTGGGGCGGGGCTCCCCTCGAGGTGCGGGACAGGCCGAGGGGTTCCTGCACTCGCTCACTGGTAAGAGATGACAGCCCCGCTGGAAGTAGGGGGCTAGGGAGCTGCTTTGCCCCTGGCTTGAAGCGATTCTTATCATACACAGGGTTTACAGCGGGGGCCCCTGGCTCTCAGCGCCCCCAGTGCACACTGCCCCAGTGCCCCTGCACAGCAGACTGGGTCAGGATGCTCCTCTGCCCCCAAGGGGCATGCTGCGCAGAGACGCTCACGCTGGCCCCAGCAGCTGTCCTCTTTGAGCAGCGTGTGGGGCCACGGCAGGAGGGGATCCCGCCTGAGGGCCCGCTGAGTGGCAGCAGGCCAGATCCAAATGCTTGGCAGGTCACGGGCTGTATTTTGCCAGCCCCTGGCTTAGCTGGAGTGGCCCAGGTGAGGGGTCACTCTGTCGCAGCCCGGCGCCCCCACCCATGGGAGCTCGTGCTTGGGGCCTGCACCGTGGGCCCATGGGCTCTGCCGATCAGCGCTCTCGCTGCAACCCTCGCTGCTGCTGGCTCCTGCTTGTCCTGCCACCTGGCGCTCCTGCCTTCTCGCTGCAGCTGAGAGCAGCAGCAGTGTGCACAGTCACGGCACGCCATGCTGCCCGCCAGGGACCTGCAGCTGCACAACCCTGGAAGCTGCACGTACTTGATGCTGCGTCTGGGTTTGAGCAAACGTTGTTAGAAAAGGCCAGGCCGGGCAAGATCCATTGATTTCTCCTGGGTCTGTGGCTGGCTCAGTTGGCCCCATGTGGCCTGGCAAAGCCATTTTATTTGGTTCCCAGAGAAGGGTTCTGGTTTAGCTGAGCGCTCTGCTCCCGCTCCGAGCACTGTGTGTCTCCACTGTTGCCGTTCGGTTTGTAGGCGCTGGAGTTAGAGGCCCTACGGGGCTGTAAATATGTAAAATATCCAGGCCCAAGGAGCGCTTTCAAAGAGACCGCAGCTGGATCTGGAGCCAGGCTCCTTTCAGCCCACAGGTAACGTCCCACTTCTGGCTGGGGTGGCCCCTGCCCAGAGCACCAGGATCCGTAACTCACCCTGGGAGGAGGCAGAGTGTGCCCTGTGCAGAGGGCCACCCGGTGCTCTCGCTGCAGCTGAGAGCAGCAGCAGTGTGCACCATGCAGGAGTAAGCATCATGCACGTCCTTCCGCCGGCCCTCTGCCCTGCAGGGAACTTGCCCTCGAGCTCTCTGGAATGATCCCTAAACAGGAGCCAGCTGCCCGAGTGCCATTGACCTCACTTTGTATTTATAGGGAAGGTCTGGGTCCCCAAGCAGAAGCCAGTGGATCCGGTTTTGGAAAGAGTGACGCTGGAGCCGGAGTTGGAGGAAGCCCTGGCTAATGCGTCTGATGCAGAGCTCTGCGACATTGCTGGTAAGATCCGTTCCAGCCGGGAGAGTCCGACGGGCTGGTCCGTTATTCGTGCTCCTCCCTGACGGGGGGGGGTGGGGGGTGGGGAAAACAGGTTCCTGCTGTCTTCCCAGGCGCGCCTCTCTGCTCGTTATTGGAATGCTGTCCGAGCCCGGGGAAGCGTTGCTTACAAAGACTGTCCCGCACCGAGAAAGGGTTCGGTAGGATTTACCGAGACTGCAAAGGAATCCTGGAATAAAGTCTGCCCATCTGTCTTTTCCAGACCGGGGGCCGGACTGATCCAGGGCTGGGGGGCGTTCAAGTATCTGCTCTAAAAAGAAAATTTTCCTGTTTTTTCTCTCTTTCTGAATCCCTGCGTTTATTCCCAGGACATGCCGCTCCTGCGCATGCATACAGAGCCTGCGCCAGTGTGTCCTGTAAACAAAGCACACGGAACCTCACCTGGCTCGTCCCTTGTGGGCGCGCTTTGCTTGAGCAGCCTATTGGAGAGTTGGTGGATTAGGGAAGGGGCTCTCTAACTTCGGGACCCACAGGTTGAGAACGCGGGAGTAGGGCAGTAGCAGGGCGGGGGCTCGCCAGCCGCTCCCACAGGGGTCCTTCGGGTGCACTGGAAAGGTTGGTGGCATTGCTGCTCTGCCGATAGCCAGAGTTCTGTAGTGTCAGCTTGAGAGGAGGGTGACTCTGAATTCAGTGGTGCACTGCCGCTAGCGCACCGGGAACAGCATGGTTTTGCTAGGCAGTGTCCAGAGATGACTTTATTCAGACGCTAAAGGGCTGTTTAATCTAGCAGAGAAAGGCATGAGAACACAAGAGCAGCCAGACCAAAGGCCCGTCTGTCCCGGTGTCCTGTCTGCTGACAGGGGCCAGTGCCAGGTCCCCCCAGAGGGAGAGAACAGAACAGGGAATCAGCAAGTGATCCCTCCCGTCACCCATTCCCAGCCCCTGACAAAACAGAGGCTAGGGACACCATCCCTGCCCATCCAGGCCAATAGCCATTGCTGGACCTGCCCTCCATGAATGTATCTGGTTAAAGTCCTAGCCTTTCCTGCCCTTGGAAACACGGCATCTCGCTCAGAGACCCCGACCTGAGACCATCCAACTCACCCTGCTGCTACACCCTTGTGCCCTATTTCTCATTTGAGCTTGTCTTGCTTTAACTTTCCGCCATGGGCATTCCATTGTTCAGCCACTGGGTGGCGCTGTGTGGAGCATCTTATTTAAGCAAACCTCGCTCCTAGCTGGCCCTGTCCTGGTCCTCGACAGGACGAGCCTGGGAGCTTAGATCCATAACTCCGCGAGACGCTAAAGTCATGGTCTTCATAAGGACACGGGATTTGTGATTACCCACAACCTGTGACCCGCTAACTCCCCTCTTTTGTCCCAGGACTGCAGGGGTGCTAACAGGCCACTGCAGCGTGCGCGGCCCCTTACGGTATGTGCTAACTCCTGGTGCTAAACAACCCCTTCCACCTGGCTGTGAACAGCTCCCAGGCCCAAAGAAGAGCTCTGTTGTGCCTGAACACTTGGCTCTTTCCCCAGCAGAAGTTGGTGCAATAAAAGATCTCCCCTCATCCACCTTGTCTCTCTAGTATCCAGGGCTCAGCGTGACCACACCAACACTGCATTCGTAGGTTGCGCCATCATCCCCAGAAGTGAGTTTTTGGTGGCAAATCACAATCTTGTGTTACTTTAGCTCTTTTCCCCTTCCAGAAAAATGTGTAGACTTTTTCCTGCCTGATGCTAGCCATCATACTCCTGCTTCTTGGAGGGTACGATATCCCTGCTGAGCCATTGCCAACTTGTCATTGATCACAGCAGTTGTGTGTCCGTGGCTGATGCGCTGAAGGTCCCCAGTTAGCTGGCTGTCATGATGCGATGGTCCAGCCCCCTATTTTTAAAGATGTCTTCTTTCCTTGCCTGGTGTGCTGGTTTCAGTCCACTGGCCAAGTTTTGAAATGCTAAGCTCCCCGCACCCATTGAAGCAGGCAGACCGTGTCTGAGGCCTGCCCAGTGGTATGGCGGGCAGTGGCTGTCCAGTGAGATGTGATGACCTGTCCCGCCATCAGAAGCAGCCCTTGGTGCTTAACTCTCCACCGATTGAGTAAGAGCTTAGAACCGGTGGCGGCTGCTGCCTGCGTTGCTGACACTGACAGCGAAGCTGGAGAACCTCTCCAGGGTCCATGTGGGGGTTGAGTCTCTCTCTCATGCGTCCCTGTGTGCAGGGGCCAGAAGAATACTTCCATTGGCCTCGCCCTGTCCGCCAGCAGGACTTAGCGGCCTCTTCCGGGGGGTGGATTTTCAGTTCGCAGCATGGGTGGGTCAGCTTAGCTGAGTTTAAGGCAGACCGGCCAGTCTCTCCTTGTGCCTGTCTGTTGGGTTAGAAGATTAGAGACTACAATGCCTTGGTTGTCTGAAACCTGGCATCTGTGTTCTCGCAGTGTTTTCCTTCTCTGTGTGCTACTTGTGTTTCTATCTCCACCCGCTCTCCGCGGCCCCCGGCGCTGCGCCAGGTGTTTGTGAGCTGTTAAAAAAGGCGACGCTGGTGTCAGAACTGACCTGAGTGTGCGTAGGGTGCAAGGCGAAGGGCTGCTGTGGGGGATGGGTACACTGCGCTGTGCTTTGCTGGACGGGGTGTTGATGCTGCCGTCTCAGAGAGGTGTGGAGAGCTCCTCCCCGCAGGTGCAAGGCACATGGTACACCCCAGGCCAGGCTGGGCCTTCATTACTACTGTGTGCTGTGAGATTTATTCTTCCTCTCGCTTCTCTTCCGTTTGGCTCCAGCCCAGACTCTCCCTCCAGCCTGACTATGGGAAACTGTTCCCAGGCCTGCGCCTCCATGGAACTGCCTGTCGGCTTAGCGCACAGCCTGGGCCCTTGCCACTCGGGAGGCCTGCGCCTTTCCCTCACCAGTCCTGCTGCCCGGGGGACCCAAACTGCCGTGCGTGGGGGCCGCCTGTCCGGCTTTTCCACCTTTGCCCAAAAGCACGTTTCTTCCTGGGGAGCCCCGCGTTTCAGGGCCCTTCAGAGGAGCCGTGTGCTCCAGAGGCCCTCCCAGAATCCCTTGTCTCCGCACCAGGGCCACAGTAACGCTGGCTTGTTTTCCCCTCGGTTCGATGCAGCCATCCTTGGCATGCACACGCTGATGAGTAACCAGCAGTACTACGAGGCGCTCGGGAGCAGCACCATCGTTAACAAGGAAGGCCTGAACAGTAAGTCGCATTTCCAGCTGTGCTGGACTCAAAGCCACTGGTGGGCTATCGGCTGAGAATTATGGTCCCACCCTGACTTCCACCAGCCTAAGCATGCCGACCTCAAGAGTCCTGCTGGTGCCAGGTATCCCCAAATCTGTGTATCCCGACTTCTTAACAACCAGACGTGGACTTTTCCCCTCTGGTTATCACCCCCAAAGGAAAGAAACCTGCCCCTGTCCTCAGTTCGCTTTGGCTCAGCTTGCACGCCAGAGCCAGCTTCGGGGTGAAAATAAACCAAAGGGCTACATAAGTGACTTTATAGCCTCGGTTAGACCCTTCATCAGCAGTTGATTTCTCCTTTCCCCTGCCCTTTCTCTGATGGGAAAAACAGCCCAAAACTGAGAGTGGCCTGAAGAAAACGTCTCTCCCCCTCGTCTGGTTTTTTTTCATGTTGCTTTTTATTGCAGGTGTGATTAAGCCCACACAATATAAACCAGTTCCCGATGAAGAACCCAATTCAACAGATGTGGAAGAAACTTTGGAGCGAGTAAAGAACAATGACCCTGAACTCGAGGAAGTCAACCTTAATAATATTCGGGTACTGCGCCTCCCCTTCCTACTGCAGTTAGCACTTCACAGTCAGGCAGGCCGGGTGCTCTGGAGAGCCGCTGTTTTCAAACTTCGGGTCCTGACCCAGTACCGGGCTGTGGAACGTCAGGCACCTGGGAGCTCTGGTGGCCGGCGAAAGCTGGGTTGCGACCTGCACTTTGAAAAGCACGGCTAGTCCCTACCTGTTCTGACACTGCGCTGCACCCTGCAAGCGGCCAGCAGCAGATCTGGCTCCTAGCCAGCGGGGCTACGGGCTCCATGCGCTGCCCCTGCCCTGAGCACTGGCTCTGCACTCCCATTGGCTGCTTCTCAAGTGCAGAGCCGTCCACGGTGCCAGGACTGGCAGGAAACCTGCCTCTGCGGCACTGCTGACTGGGAGCCATCAGAGGTAAGCCCGCATCCCAGTCTCTGCCCCAACCCTGAGCTCACCAAACCCAGAGAGCCTCCCATGTCCCAAACCCCTCCTCCCCAGCCCCACCCCAGAGCCTGCTCCTCCAGCCCTGAGCCCCGACCTACTCCCACACACCAACCTCTTGCCCCAGACCATAGCCCCCTCCCATATCCCAAGCCGTTCCTCCCCAGCTCTGTTGGGTCACAGGCCTGAACAATGTTTTCCAACTGAGTTGCCAGAAAAAAAGTCTGGCAACCACTGATCTGGAGGACGAAGGCCAAGCACACCTCGCTGTGCAGGACTCTGAGCAATACTGCACAGTCTAAGGTTAGCTCTCTGCCTCTTCCTGAATAATCCATTTCCATTTCCACGGCCAAGAAAGCTTGCTGTATTTCATACGCGCAGTGCACGCTCCTTTAGAACGTGCTTCTGTAAGGCGTGTACCGGGAATCGGAACAAAGAAGAGTGTCTAATGCCCCTTTCTGGGCCTGCTTTTCACAGAATATTCCCATACCCACATTAAAAGCATACGCCGAAGCTCTGAAGACTAATTCCTACGTGAAGAAGTTAAGCATAGTAGGCACAAGAAGCAACGACCCAGTCGCCCACGTAAGTACCTTCCCACGCTGTGTGTGATGACAGGCTAACAGTGGAATTGTTGTCTTGAAGGGGGCAACCTGCAAAGGGAAAAAAAATCTTTTTGGTTCCTGGATGTTGTTTCAAAAATGCCAGAGAGGGGAAACTGAGGCACAGATGCCGTGACTTGCCCAAGGTGTCACAGGCAGTCTGTGGGGAAGCAGGAGTTTGAACTCAGGTCTCCAGAGTCCCAGGCTAGCGTGCCCTGGGCTGCTCATCCTGCTGGCTGTTATTCAACACTAACGTGCTGCCCTTTGTGACCGCAGGCACTGGCAGAGATGTTAAAAGCCAACGGTGTACTGAAGAGCTTGAATGTAGAATCCAACTTCATTTCTGGGTCAGGGATCCTGGCTCTGATGGAGTCACTCCAGCACAACACGTCATTGATAGAGCTCAAAATTGACAACCAGGTAAAACCGCCCCCAGCGTGACCTCCCGGATTGACTACAGAGAGATTCCGTCGGGAGGCCTTGGTGCAGAAAATGTGGGGTTTGGCTCACCGGGTGTTTTCTGGACAACCGCTTAAAAAGCCAACTGCTGGTGCTGGGGGTCAGGGGAAAGTAGGAGCAGCTGGCTTGACAAGTGGCTTGTCCTCATAGAGGGGTCCTGCTGTGCTGGAGGTCCATCCACAACCTGCTGAAAGCCTGTGGTGTGGGGATGTAGCCAAAACTAGACAAGGTTTCTCTGAGCCAACAAATGAGCTGAGAATGGAGGGCCTGATTGGGCAAGCTGCCTGTTTCCAGTCCACGCATGCACCCTCCATCACTGCCACCATTTATAGTCCTCTGCAGAGCGGTTCTTGGAGAATTAGGCCCCTCGCTGTTTCTGGAGAAGGCAGGGTGGGAGGTTTCTACAGCAATAAAACAAATATCTGACAAGCTCTGAAGCCAGGACCCAAACACCTGAGATGCCTGGGCATGCCAAGGTGAGTGCTGGACCCAGACTTCGTAGCTCACCCCCTCCATGCTGTCGTCTGCTGTCCCCAGAAGGCTGGGCAGTGGCAAGGGAGGCCCTGCGCGGTGTTTGTGCGCTCTCATGAGCTGCAGTGCAGAGTCTGCAGGAGGCAGTCGGGGATCAAACACCGAAATAACAGGACAGCCTCAGTTGTAACCTGCTTTTCTATTATCTTTTAATAGAGCCAGCCGCTGGGCAACAAGGTGGAAATGGAGATTGCAAACATGTTAGAAAAAAATAGCTCCCTCTTGAAATTCGGATATCACTTTACGCAGCAAGGCCCCCGGCTTCGTGTGTCTAACGCCATGATGAACAACAACGACCTTGGTGAGTGTGCATCGCAGCCAGCTTGCGTGCATTATTCCCTAGTCCGTGGTGCAGGCACCTGGCTGAGAACGTAGCTGGTGCACATGCCCCCTCCTGCTTTTGGTGAGCACCTTGTAAATACAGCTCAAGGAAGTGAACAGGTCAGGGGAACAGTGATAGAGATGCAGCCGTGTCAGTCTGGTCTGGCTGAAACAAAAGGCAGGACTGTGCAGCGCTTTAAAGACTAACCAGATGGTTTATTCGGTGATGATCTGGGGAAGTGGGTCTGGCCCACGAAAGCTCAGCACCTAAGAAACCATCCTGTTAGTCTTTAAAGCGCTGCCTAGTCCTGCCTTTTGTTCCAGGTCAGGGGAAGTCCCACTTGGATTAGGACAGCGCCCGCTTGCATCGGAAGGGGCTGGTTCTGGCTAGCGGAGGGACAGAGTCTCCCCCACTTTCTCTTGCTGAGAGGTGCCAGACTTCAGCAGCAGTTCTGCTCGGTCACTGGGGCTGGTGGTGGAGGAAAGCGCTGCGCAGCCAGTAAGACAGTTGGCCTCTGGCCCACAACAAGACGCGGGGCAGGGCCAGGGTGGCAGAATGTGGCCTCGGCCAAAGAGGGTCTCCAGGCCCATGCGGAGGTGGTGCGCTCGAGGGCAGGGGAGTTGGACGTTCCATGTGCTCTGGCAAGCCACAGTTGGCAGGGTTAGTGCCGGGGAAGCTGGGCTGCCCTGTGCCACAAGAACTGCTGTCATCTCCACTCTCCTGGGGAAATGGAAAGCCTGCGAGTCGAGCTCTGAAGACTGACTCATTTGGCCAGGTCTGCTGCTGGGTGTGGTTAGGGGAACAAGGCCAAAACCTGCTCCAAGTTCTACCTGAGCCTCCCAGTTAACACTCTCTGCTGGGCATATGCACTTCACCTCAACTGAAGAGTTTCCTGGCATAACACGGTGCAAGGAATGAGCAAATAGATAATACCCACATGTTCAACTAGAAATTCGCTCCTGACTCTCAGATCAGAGCTGTTTTTTATGAACTTGGAATCTAGGCGCATCTCCATGGCAATCTTAGAAATGGCATTCCATTTAATTCTTTGCTCGTGTGCCTCTTTGGTCGATAAGTTAGTGACCGTGCCTGACGTGCGGCTGTTATAGAATTTGCCCCCTTGAGCATGAGACCTGTACCAAGAGATCTGATTTGGTTCTTGTTTGCAGCTCGTATACGTCGCTCTGACGGCCTCTGGCATAACTTCTCAGCCCTGCAACTGGACCATGTATAAGTACAAACCGAATATTTCCCTACTGGCAATAGCTCTCTCTCTGTGCTCCTCCACTTGTGCTCTCAGCTGCCACCACCTTGCTCAAATCAAACTTGGTTTTATTCTTTCTAGCTTCTGTTTTGCTCCTCTTGGCTCAGCTGCAGGCACGCCTGTCCTTCAGGGTACTAGGTGTGATCTGGAATGGTAGAGTGAAGGCTTTTTACATCTTCCGATGAGCTAATTTCTGCATTCTCCCTTTTCTGGCTGCTTTTTCTTTTCCTCTATATTAATTTCAAACACGCAAGCGGTGAATGCATCCACTTTAAAACCCTCCTGGGGAAATACTCGCCACTGCATGCAGAAGAAGAGAAAAATGCAGCTCAGACAGAGGAGGGAAAAGCTGTTGTGGCAGGGGTGCTTCTTCTGAGCTCAGAAGGCCTATATTGTTAAGCTAGAGAGAAGCAGTAAACTGGAAAAGAAGCCATATGGTCCTTGTGCAACTGCAGGTATTCACTAGCTGCTCTGTCCCTGCCTCTGCTGTGCTGATCACTACCTGCCAAGAAGCGCTCCGGGAGCAGTGCAGTTATGCTACCAAGCACACTTGTGTGTAACGGAACTTTGTGCTTTGTCCCCATTTGAAGATGATGACAGTTACTTCCAATTTTGAGCCTTTTTTTAAATGACACAGATTTTTAAACTGATGTCCAAAGCCCCTGATCTGTGTTCTCAAGGTCACGCTTCAAATTTACTGGAAGAGAATCCCCGGCACTGCTTTGAAAATCTCAGTCCTGAGTCAATGGACAGCAGCTGAAGCCAGACGCTTTCAAATTCAAAATTTGGCACACATTTTTAACAAGCCGGTGGTTAAGCACTGGAACAAACTCCCAAGGGAAGTGGTGGATTTTCCCCCCTCGATGTCGTCTGATCAGAACTGGAGGCCTTCCCAGAACAGATGCTTTTAGCCAAACACAAGTTATTGGACTCAGTGCCGGCGCAACGGTGAAATTCTTTGGCTTGTGCTGTACAGGCAGTCAGGCTCCATGGTCTAGTGGTCCCTTCTGGCCTTAAACTCTATGGAAAATGCCCCAAACTCCGCCCCCACCTACACCTACACCCACACCCACACCCACACGAGTTTTGTTCTGGTTTTACACTGTCTGTGGATACACCTGCTAGCCGTGTGTGCAGCATCTGCCTTGACTGACCCTTGCTCCTGTTCTTTTTCAGTGAGGAAGAGGAGACTTGCCGACTTGAATGGGCCGTTCTATCCCAAGTGCCGAACTGGGGTGTAGCTCCCGGCTGTGAAAATCGTGCCTGGTGGTTTGTGCTATTCTGTGGAAATCCAATGGCAAAGTGCCTGCACAGAAAGATCCGTGGTGCCTCCGTTCTGTGTTGCATCCTTATGCACTAAAGGTTTAAATTAACTAGTGATTGTAGGTGATGATTTGATCAAACATGACTACTGATGTTTTCTTTAGAGTCAAGCCAATCCAGTTACAGCAAGTTGCCAATTTTAAGCAGTCTTGGTTTATGATACATCACAGCACAAAAGTGACTGTTAATTCATGACTTGATTTCTCTTAGGATTTCCTGTGTGGTGTTTCAGATATATTTAGGGTGTGTTATGCATGAGTGGAAAAAATTACTGCTCTACACAAGTTGCATAAGTATTTAAAAATACTTTTATTTTTTCAACTTGCTCTCAAGTATTAGATACATTAGCTGTTGGACAAGCATTTCTACTCTCCCACCAGTTTCTACTGTCCCTTTTAGGAACTTGTAAATTACAGTTAAATACCAACATTTACTCCAATGTTTGTAGACAAGATGTCAAAACCACCCATATTTTCCCTAAAAGAATTCATAACTCCCCCCCCCACCAGACAAAAAGAACACGAGGCCACTGATTATGAAGTAACAGCTCCATCAAAACAGAGCAGTCATTATTGAACAGGCTGGTTGAAATCTTCCAGTCTCCTTTCACGTGGCTGTGGAAAACCATTGCTTTGAGAGATTGGGAAGGAAATCCCGACTCCACTGAAGTCAGGAGCAAGCTCTCATTGGCTTCAGTCGGGGCAGGATTTCCCCCTGGACCTTCTGTTGGAAATGTGTCCGCGGTGTTTCTACTGGGCCTTGTAACAAGTGCACTGAAGCCCTCCCTTGAAGTCTGCTTTTCTTTCTGGACAACCATTTTATTTATCTGCAAAACTTCTTGTTCTGCTGGAGATTTTATTTTACCAACATCCCAGGTTTCTGAATAGTTCACCCTGCTAACAACATGACTTGAAAATGCCCTGCCCAGGAACCCGTGTCGTTCAGGGGGCCATCTGAGTAGTTGGATAAACACACGAGGCAGTTGGGCTTGTGTGGGTGATGTCTTTCTAGGGAGGAATTTCCCGCGGGTCACGGAGCGGGTTCCTCCCCCGCAGGCCATTACACCCACACCGACTCCCAGGGATGCCAGCGGACGTTTGGCTGCACAGCAGGCTGTCTGCCCAGGCAGAACCATTGCCAACCGAGGGCCTGTGTTCATGCACCTAAAGCCTCCAGCCAGTCTTCTTCACTGAACAACCTTCTGCCTGCTGCTGTTACCATTGGAGGGCTGCAGTCTGCACACTGTGTATTACAGCAAAACTTCCACCAATTTCAGTAGCATTTTTGCATGAGTCAGGAGTGCAGGCTTGGCCCCCATTTACTGTAGCTCTGACTGTCACACTTGAACCTGGAGCGGGCAATATAAGCGTGTTTGGCTGCTGCTCTTCAAAGCCTAATAAATGTCTCCTACGTGACAACGAAAAGGCGTCCACAGAATTTTTTGTACAATCCCAAATGTTAGAGAGTGCTGCACAGCCAGCCAGGCCTGCTTAGCCCAATGCCATTTGGACAGCCCCAGGCACATCCGCGAGACCATCAGACCAGATCCAATCGCTAGTGAATGGCAGAGTTGCCCACCCAGACTTGCACAGTTCCGACTCGGGAATGGAGACTGGAACTGACCCAGGTACGCACGGCCTGCCCAGATGCCCTGGGTGGGTGGGGAATGCTGGAAGGGGCCCTGCTGTGCAGACTGAGGGGAGGATCTTACTCTACATGAAAACAGCTCTTAAAAAGCACTGCACCCTGCTGCCGGTGCATCGATGCTCCCCTGTTGTGAGAGGAGGCAGGCAGAGCCGGTCTTAGGGGCGGGCAAGCCGGGTGGTTGCCTGGGGCCGCTGACAGAGCCCGAGGGAAGTCCACTCAGGACACCCGGAAATTAAAGGGGCTGTGACTGCATTTTGGTGTGGGGGTTTTTTTTTTTGCTTGACAAATTTTCCCCAGCAGTTGCCTGGGGCCGCCAATTGATCATGACTGGCCCTGGAGGCGGGGCTTGTGCATGCAAGTCGGGAACCTGGGGCGAGCCCATGCGCACACTCTGTAGTGCTGCAGGTGGTGCTGGAATCACGGGGGAAGAGCACAAGCGTGGGCCAAGCAGAGCGAGGAGTTGCATAGCTGAGAGGAGGGCCTGGCAAAAAGCATCAGGCTCTGCACCAGCTGTGCTGCAGAGCAGTAATAAATGATGGCGGGTCGCTTACGCTGGAGGCAAAGGGGATCCCTGCCTGCAGCGAGCACGAGGCCTGCGTGGACATGTACCTGCTCAGAGGAGTCGCTGCAGCTGTGCTGAGTCAGCGTGCAGGCGGTGGCAATGTGCTTCAGTGGGTGTATCTGGCAAAGGCCACACCCCTGGAAACGTCTATACACTAAACCTTAAAATGGAGGGCACGGAATGAACTTGCCTTCTATGCTGGAGATGGCAGCTGCCCCCTCACCTCCTGCACCCTCCCGGTCTCCTGCTCCTGCCCCGAGGCAGCACTGACGCAGTCCAGGAAAGGCGGAGCAGTAAGGGGGGCCAGGGACAGACCTCCCCCGATTGGAGCCAGGGGCAGAGGGCAGGCCTGGGCTCCCCGTCTGGCCAGTGCGGGAGCGGTGCAGTCCGCAGGGTGGAGAGGGAGGTGTTGAGGGAGACTCCGATAAGCGCCTGGCAGGGGAGGACGACAGTGACTTGGCCAGAGGGCTAAGCCATGCAGGAGAGGTGCTGCAGCTCCTGCAAGAGCGCAGAGGCACAGTGTACATGGCAGAGGCACCAGGCTGCAGCGCGGCCGGACAGGGGCAAGGCGGGCAGGGCGTCTATTTGCTCTTCGTCGCCATGGGCCCAGTGACACTGAGCAAGGGGCTTTTCAAAGCCGCTGTCAGGACACAGCTGCAAACTGACTTTCCCTGGGACCCAAGGGCACGCTGCTCAGAGGATTTGCTTCTGCAGGGACAAGTTTTCCAAGCGAATAACAAACCCTCTTTGCAGAGGCTGCATTGGCAGGTGCGTGAGCAGCCTGGCCCTGGCCCAGTGACCGCCAGGGCATCGCGTAAGGGTCCGGTGGATTCCTGACGTTAACAGCCCTTAGCAAGAGCTGAGGGTGACGTGTGCCGTCCCGCAGCGGAGCGACACAACCCCTGTGGCCACGTGCGTGCTGGCTCCATGGGGATGCATCTCGCTCCTTGCGGTCTCCGCACCGCTCCCATGCCCGGGGGCTCCTTGCTATTTACACCAGGCCCCTGCTTCCCTCAGCTGCTGGCTCCACTTCAGAGCCCCCGCTTCTGCAGGACTCCCAGCACAAAGCGAGGCCTGGGCCGTATCTTGGGCATTTAAAAGATCCGTCCCGGGAACTGCGGCTGCCATGGGCTCTGCGCGCCTCAAGGGAGGACAGGCTGCAGGGACGTGCCCGTCCCCCTCTTCCCACACAGCACACCCGGCTGGGTGAACCTCTTCGTGGCCACTGAGTGTCGCCAGCTTTTGCTCTGGTGCAGTGGTGGGTCCAGGCACTGGCCTCACACCTGCTGGTCACTAGTGTAAACTCAGGGACTAGTGTGACTTACCCTGGCCAAGGGAGAGGAGACGTGGCTGCTGGTGTTGGAGAGGAGAATAGCCCCAGCTGCAGCCTGCGTGTGCTCCCAGCGAATGAGAACCTGCTGCCATCTCGCTAGCTAGGGCCCTACGGGCCGGGCCCCGGACACACACCCAGCCCAGCCCAGCGATGGGGCAAAGGCAGCACACGCTTTGCTTGTTCTTTTACCTGCTCCTTGGTTGGGAGGGGCCGAGCCCCATGAGGAGTCCAGCACCTGCCCAGTTCTCCCTGGTGCCCGTCGCACTGGGGGAGGCAGAAGAGTGACTTTGCTGCAGCAGGAGGAACCCTGTGCACCACTGTTGTGTCTGACACTTGGCGTGTCCGTTCACTTACACTTGGCGTCCCTGGTGCAGCGACACAGGCTGCGCGTTTCGAAGCCATCGCAGGGTTCTGAATGAGTGACTCGGATTCAGCATAGGAAGCCCCGAGCCCTAAACGCAAGTGTAAGCTGTGCAGCATCTAACGTCCTGTGCTGAACACACTCCCTCCGGTGTGTTTGGCTGGTACCCGCTGCCGTCGGTCCGTGCACTCACACTCCTCCTTGGCCAGCCGTCCTGAAGGGCATGCAGCCAGCTCCAGCCCCTTCTCCTGACAAACGGGACAGCAAGCTGTGAATCCCTTTGCTCGGCAGCCTGGGCAAGCCAGGACAAGCTGCCGGCAGTGCGGGCTGGAGCACAGTTTGTACTGGTCCCACGGTGCCCCGCAGTACCTGCATTCTGGGGAGAGGAGATGCCAAGCTAAACCCACGGCGCCCTGTCTGTCCCATTCCATTGGGGGCCCTACACAGCCCTTGGAGAACATCCCGCTGCGTCCTCTAACTGGGCTGCAAACCCTTCATCCTTCAGGGCATTGCTCTCTTGCTCTGGCCCGGCTTCCTCACCAGACCGAGGTCTAGCCCCTGCCCACAAAAGGGGCTGTTAACATGGATTTCAGTGTTAACAAGCTTAAGGCAAACTCCTTCCTGCTACCAGGGCCCCCAGTGCAGGAACCGGCTGGTCCACGGCTCCCTGTGGCTAGAGCGCAACCTGGCATGGAAGGGCTGCCTTGGGACCATGCTCTCAGCCTTGGGCACTCACCCCAGGGCACAACGTGTCCCTGACTGAGCCGCTTTCCCCCGACTCAGCGGCACCGCCGGGAGCAAACCCTGACTGTGCTAGCGGCGCACTGAGCTGTGCCACTTCCCGCCAGGCCAACGGGCGTTCTGCGCTCTCCTTCAAGATGGCAGTCGAGTGTGTTGAGTGAGCCCAACTGAGCTCTGATTCGGCATCTAGAGACAGCAGCGCCGCCCTCTGAGCACGCACACTGACTCTCGTCAGCAGTAGCAGAGAGGCCACGGGCAAGATCAGCCCACGGCCTTTGCTTGGTTCAAGCTGGAGAGCAGGCCCCAGCTGGCGTGGTCACACAGCTTCAGCTTTTACTAGCATGAAACCCAGTTCCCGGGCCTGCCTACGCCTGGAAAGCCAGGCCCAGCCGGTGCCTCACAGGCTGGTGCTACCAGGTGTGTTTCTCCCAGAGCTTGGCAGCCTGCTCGGCCAGTCTAGGGCCGGGGAGCCAGCTCCCTGTGTGGCTGGCCCAGGCTTAGTGCTGTGCTGCTCACAGTGGTTTGAGCAGTAAAGCAGGGATGTAAAAGGTAACTGGTTAAACGATACAAGTGCAATAGTTTAACGGGTTAACCGTGTGGCTGGGGTTCAGCCAGCCAGCCATGGGCGGGGGACTGCTCCTGCCAGCCGGGGTCCTACTGGCTGGGCTGCAGCGGGCGGGGGGGCTGCTCCCCTCACCTGGCCCACCAGGCACCGGCTAGGCATGTTGGTAAGGCTAATGCTTCCCAGGTATCCAGGTAACATTTATACCCCTCGTGGAAGGGGCGACCAGACCCGCACCGAGGCTAGTCGTGCTGGCGACTTGCGCTAGTAGTGGCTCGTCCCCCCTGGTCCAGTGTGCTGTGCAGGCCCGGGTGCCACAGAAACCGCATCTTGTGGGCTCTGCCCTACCTGGGCCGAGCGCAGGCGCCCTCCCCTCGCGCCGATGCCAGAGCTCCTGGTGTCGCTGGCTGGCAGGAAAGCCGTGGGGGAAAGCACTCCGTGGATTAGTTGTTACTTTAAGGGAATTCAGTGGCTGGAAACAGGCAGCAAGGCCAGCCCCCCTGAGCCCAGCGGCTGCCTGCTGCCTGCCCGCAGGCACGCCACAGGCCCCAGCCTGACAGCCTCTGCCCGGAGGGCACGGGGTGACTAGTGCAGGCCACCTCCTGCGATCAGGGACGCGAGCACCCTACCTGCAACCACGTCCTCATTGGACGAGATGGCGAAACGTCCGTCAAACACAAACAGCTTCCCCCGGTAGAACCCATCGGGAAACTCCTCCAGGTACTTGTGGATGCCGCCCTGCAGCTGGTAAACCTCCCTGCATGCCGCCTGCGGGAAACAAAGCGCCAGCCCAACTGGCCTAGGCCGTGCCACGCTGCCTCGCGCACTCAGCTGGATCCCAGGACTGCCCCTTGCCCACCCAGTCTGGCCGCCTTTGGGCTGCGCAAACCAGACCGGCCGGTCACCCTGCAACCCCCAGCGCCTCACAGGACCTTCTGACAGGCCACTGGGGCACGAGGCAGAGGGGACACTGAATTACCCAGCATTCCTTGCTCTACACAGGTCAGACTGCACAAGGAGAGCTGGGGGGGGGCTGAAAATTGAGACCCCCCCCCCCCCCACTGCAATTCTCATTTGAGGGAGGGCTCCAACATGGAATGATGGTTTGGGGCATATGCCGTCTCCTTCTGACAACTCCCTTAGTGGAGGGAGACTTACTGGAGACTTACTGGTTAAGGTTAACAGCTGGGGGCTGGGGTAGCTCCCTACCTGTCATGGGCAGGGGGCTGCAGCAGCCCCCCCGGCCACTTAATTCGTTAACGGGTTAAACAGTATGCTTAACCAATTAACCGGGAGTTTACATCCCTAATTCCCACCACACGTACAAACACCATGGGCCTGACCCTATAAACCACAACGCCGCCAGCCAGTGGCAGAAAAGGCCACCCTCACATCGTCCTCCCCGGGCTGGGCAATGAATGCCCCTGGCCTGGTGCTCCCAGCATGGCCCTCACCTTGGTGCGGAGGTAGGCGGAGCCGCTCTCGCAGCGGATGCCTCCCGTGCAGTACATCAGCACTCGCTTGTTTTCAAAAAGCACCCGGTTCTCATCCACGTAGCTGGGGAAGTAGCTGAACTTCCTGATGTCGGGAGCCAGGCAGCCCCGGAAGTGACCCTGTGGCCAGAAGAAGCGGCCGTGTGAGCGACAGCACTGGCAGGCGTGAGCTAAGGAAAGAGCCAACCTGGGGCCTGGCCCTCCAGGTCACGGCACCTGCCTGGGCTCCGACCCTGGAAGGGTCTTTTTGCACCTAATGCCCACTGATGTCAAGGAGAGTTGGTTCGGCACACGGGCCTCTGGGCCTCGCAGCGTCGGGATTCTAGTGCGGCAGCCACCGCATGCGACGCTGCCACCCAGCACGCAGGAGTCACCTGGTGGAACCGTCCGCACCGAGGCCGTCTCGCTGCTGCACTGCTGGCCAGCGTCGGGGGCTTTGGCTGGCTAGGCTAGATGCGAATGGCTTTGGCGTCCCCCTCTCTGTAACAGACTGTACACTGCTGCACAGCACTGAGCTGTAGGCCTGCCCCTCAGCACGGTGCTGAGTCATCTGGCAGGCCGGTGCTGCTCGGGGCAACATGCCCTTTGCGAACCGGCACCCCAGAGAGCTGCCAGGTAGCATGGCAGTCCCTCCTCTCCCACCCACGCAGACGGGGTGAAACGAGCCCCCCACCAGCCGGACCCAGCAGGGAGCAAGTGCACACCACTTACTATTTTACTTTCGTAAAAGTTCCTGCAGTCCAGTAACACGGTGTCGCTTTGGGCCTGAGAGAGATACTTTTCTACTTCTTTATGGAATTCCTCGGGGGATAAATGGACCCCTAAAAATAAAACAGCACATGGAGAGGAGCGCTGACAAGCTGAGCTGGCTTAAATGCGGGTGAGCGTAGCAATTCGCCTGGCCTCTCTTCTAAGCCAGCAGTGACATGTGCTTCTCTGGGACCGGCCCACTGCCGGAATGTCAGCTGCTCTCATCCCACACGTCCTGGGCAAATGTCTCTGTGACCTCACTCCACGGGCTTCAGAGAATGAACAAGTGCACCAGAGCGGGTGTGAGGGAACAAAGGGGCCAAGCTGCGTCTGTCTTGCAGTGGGCTGCCAGGCCTGCTTGTATGGCATTTTACACTCCCTACTCCCAGGTGTCATGGAGACACAAGGGCTGGGCTGGGAGCCTGTGGTCTGGGCCAGCAGGGCCTGAATGAAGGTAGCACAAAGGTATCCCAGCTGCCTGCCCGGGGGAGGTGTGAAGATGTGACGGCGGCTGTTGTCAGTGTTAGCCCAGAGCAGCGCTACGGCTCTCACGGCATGGCCAAGCAGTGCCCCTGGCAGCATTCATCTCCTGGCACCGGAGATGTGAGGACAAGGCCGTGTTTGCAGAGAGCTGCCAGTTGGGGCAGCACTGTCAGCCTTGGCGAATGGAACAGATCAGGCCAGCCCTGCACTTGCTAACCTGCCTCTAGCCTGAGGGAGAGAGGGAGGGATGGAAAAAGAGCTTTGCATTCAGGCCGTTCGGTTCTCCGTGTCTGGACAGTGATGTCAAGGGAGCCAGACTAAGACCATCTAAGGCCCGTGTAGTTGCTGCCCTAGTTGGTATTTGACTCGGCTTAGCGGTGAGCAGCTCAGTAGCCCATTTACCAGTCCCTGCAGCCATGCTCTGGTGAGCTAGCGTGAGCCGCTGACTATGGGTATTCCAGTGTGTGTGCTGCTCTTCTTCTACTGCCCCCAGTGCAGCCAGTATCTCGGGGCGCTGAATAAACCAACAGCACAAATGTCAGCTCCAGGCTCGGGGGAGAGTCTGTGACGTGAATCTGGGGGCTGGGTGGGCCAGAGACTCCCTGCCCTCCGCTGCTCCAAAAGACTTGTTTAAAATTCTACCTCTTCTGTGCTGCGTGGGGAAGGGAGGGCGGTGAAAACCACGGCAGCTATCTGTCTGACACTCCTAACAGGTGACTGCCCCACCTGAGAGCCAGTGACTCATGCCAAGAACAAGATGCAAAACCCCTGACATAAAAACAAGTCTGGTTCCAGAGAGTGAATGGCAGGCCCCTGTGAGGAATCCTAGCGCTACAGGTAGCAGGAACCTAGCTGGAGCTGAGAGAGTCTCTCACTGCAGGCTGGAGTCGAGGGCCAGGGAATCATCCATACAAGCCTCTTCCTCCACGGCTGCCAGGCGTGGAGCTGTGCCTCTAACAACTTTATATTGGCCGACCCGCCTGAGCAGCAGAGGCCACACAAGATGGAGCTGGGGCTAGAACCCAGATCTCGGATACAGCAGATCCAAGTCTCAGCCATTCAAGCTCTTGAAATGTATGCGCCAGATCTCTGGGCTTGTCCAGCCCGTCTCTTACTCCTGCTCTAAGAACTAGCCCAGATTTCCCTTCCAGAACCAAGGAATCCCGACTCTCAACCCTCTGCTGCTTTCCATCAAACAGCTGTGTAACGGGCTGGCAAAGTGTGCTGGTTCAAGCAACGTCCAGCTGAGGGGTGGTCCTGCCTTTCCTCTTTAAGGAACCATGCGGGGAGCACAGCGGTGTCCCAGGATGGGATTTCTTTTTTGGCGGTTAAGGTTGCAACTTTTACACCCTCTGTAAAATCCACCAGATTAGGACAAATCATCCTGAAAATGGGCAGGTTAGGGGCCTGGCAGCAGCAACTCATGGTCCCTTCTGGCAGAACCAAGCTTAGAACCAGATACTTCCCACAATAAAGCCAGTGTTTTAATCTCTTTGCCAGTCTGCTGTCGAGAGAGGCTAAACCAACTATGTACTGGTGTGTGTGTGTTTAAAGCAATTTCTTCTGCTCAAAAGCTCCTCCCAGTCATTGCATTATTCATGACATGTTTTCTCCTCACAGCCTCTCTTACTCACTACGACTTTTCAAGCGTTCTGTGGTTCACTCTCAAAACGATGGGCAAGAGTCGGTGATCTTAACTATTACTACTTTGGCAAAATGCAATGGACAGTTTAATCTCGAGCTGCCAAAACAGCTAAACAGTGTGCAAATCAGTGACCTGATCCCGCAGTGTCTCTACAAAGGGAACCCCCACTGCAAGCCCAGCAGCTCCCTGGGGATTTTCTCACCCTGCTACCTGTCACATCCTGCTTAGAGTGCAAAGATGGCGTTCTGGTGAGGGTGAATTGCTCTATCATTTGCCTCACAGTTCAATTCCAAATTCTGCTGACAACAAGTTACTAGTGTTCATCGAATCACTGTACCAGTTTCTTTGTAGGAGACTTCGTTTGGCTCGATGCCCATCGGCACGATCTCTTCAAATACGCCAACTCGCAGGTCCGGGAAGCAGCGTGCTCCTCCTGCGCTGCGCTGGGAAATTAAAAACATCGTCACGCTACCAAAGAGACGCCTTGCTGTCCAGTTAAAGCCGTGCCAACGGATCCCTTTGGCCCTGCTAAGCTGTCACTGTCTTTCTAGTTTCTAAATTCATGTGAGATGTCAATGCAAGCAGGTCACTCTGGGGGGCTGGATGGCAGCGGTTACTGGTGAGGGCTTCTCTACTACCAAGGCTGCCTCTCTGAATCCATCAGAGAGTGGCTGTGGTCCCAGTCCTGTTCCCTGTGGACAATTATTCCAATAACTATTAAAAAGTCAACTGGCCACTAACAGAGAGGTGCCAAGGGCTGAGTGGACCATGGAAACTGAGCCAGCCTCGCCCTGCTCGCAACAGTTCCTCTTGGGCAGCCACAAGACCAGGCAGCAGGAAGAGGCCTACCCTGCCACTGAGTGTGCCGAGTCTATTTTGTTGATGAAGGAAGGTTTCGTTTCCGGGGCTGGCAAGCAGGGACCTTTCATCAATGCTAAATTCACGTCAAATCAGAAGAATAAATAAAACTCCCTTCTGACCTCTGGCTCCGCTAGTGGGTTTGTGCTTCACTGCGATCTTCAGTCAGTGTGATCCCTGACACAGAGCACCGTTTGGCCTGAGGGGACTGTACTTAATGGCAGTCTGCAGTGATCCATGAGGCTTGCTGGACCCTGATGTGATCCATGAGGGACCAGCCAGATGCAGGGTTCTGCTAACCACAACGTGCATGGGGGAGGAGCACTGAGGGTGAAAATTCCATCCTGTGTGGGCAGAATATGAGACCGTGCAAATCGCACATGCTGGTGTTTGAGCTGGGAGAATGTGATGCAGGAGTGCACAAGTGCAACTTGGCACATACAGGTGACAGTTTTGCTACTGTCCCACTGAAAAAAAGGCTAAATCAGCACTAGAATTTTATAAGAACTTTTAGTTTAACAGTGCACAATTATTCCCTCCGACTGTCTCATTTACAACATAGAAAGGTGTTCTCCCTGGAGACAAAACTACCCACGGGACAGTAAACAATGGTTAAAGTTGGTTATCCCCCAGTAAACTGTTGCTTAGGCCAACTCTGCAGGAGTTGAATTCCTTGGGTTTAATGTGGATTTTTAGTGAAGTAGAGGGATGCTACTAAGAAGTAACGTTTATTTCAAATAAGAAATTCTGAGGATGAAAAGAAACATTTGAGTAAATAATAACAGTTTGTGGGCCCCTTTCTCCTACCTTGAAATCCTCTCTGCTCAAAATGTTTGTGAACAGAGGATGGGAAACCATTGCCTCTATATAAAGACTGGTAGCTACTTTGCTTCCACCAACTGTTCCGTTAATTCCTTCTGAAGCAATGCGCACCTAGAAGCCAGAAAGGAAGATTAAAATCTAGTCATAATGCAAACGATCAAAAGGAAATTAATAAAATAGGATCAACTGGGAATGAAAGGAGAAATGTAGAAAATGCTCAGGAAAAAAGAGAAAAAGTGGAGGAAAAAGCTATTGTGGTCCTGAGAAGTGCAGCAAAAGAAAAACTGCAAAAGGCAGAAATTGTTCTACAGTTGTTTCTGCTCTGTATCGTAAAAAGGATAATGAAGAAGTCAGAAAATCTTGTACAGGAAGCAGAAAAACAATTGTAAGGGGCAAATTCTGCAGGAATTAGTCAGATAGACCCTTCAATGGGAGTTTTAGCCGAGTAAGGACCATGATTATAGTCCTGATAAAGCAGGTAGAAAGAGTGAAAGTGCAAGTGTTGCAGTAAAATCTATCCAACGCGGATTCATTACACCTAAAGCAGTACAGATTTCTTTCAAAGCAAAGAAAATCTTAGAAGGGATGGAAGCAAATGTTGACTAAATCAAGGGAGACAGGAAAACTCTGCAGCTGACAAGTGCAAATGTAACATCTGTCTTTGAGAAGGAAGAAATGAGAAACTACCAAGTAAAATATATGAGCAAAGAAAGAAGAGGAAATGAATGTATCAGGGCATTTCACTCTAGTATCTAGACTAGGAGTTACATAAAAAAAAAAAACTGCAAGAAAATAAGGTGCTTTCTCACTCATTCTCCAGGAGCATGACTTTGTGTATGAAGGACTTTGGGGGTTTATTGTGTTTTAAACATCATCAGTTCTGGGAAGCAGTTCATAGGCCAGACACAGGCGAGGCTCTCAGCCACAATACCGTGCTGTTCTGAGCCCCAGCCCCTATGAATAAAGAAAAACTAAAAATGTAGGAGAGGGGCAACAAATTATGGTCAGAGTTGGGAATGAGAGACAGAACAACAGACAGAGTGAAAGGACATACAGCAGAACCTCAGAACTGGCTGTTCATATCACTGAAACGTTTGTAACACTGAATAAAACATGGTGGTTCTTTCAAAAATTTACAGCTGAACATTGGCTTCATGCAGCTTTGAAACTTAACTGTGCAGAAGAAAAATGCTGCTTTTAGCCAGATTAATTTAAATGACACAAGCACAGAAACAGTTTTCTTACCCTGTCAAATTTTTTTTTAAACTTTCCCTTTATTTTTTAGTAGTTTACATTGAACGCGGCACTGTGCCACGCTTGTTTTGTCTGGTCTCTGCTGCTGCCTGATTGCGTACTTTGCATTCCAAAAGAGGTGTCTGGTCAGTTCATAAGGCTGAGGTCCTACTGTAGTAGAAGTGTCGGGGGTCACGGACCACGGTCATAATTTCAAGGGAGCTGGACTACCAGTGTCAGAAAAGGAACTACTTGTACTCTGCGAACAGAAGCCAAGAGCTGATGCTAAGGAAGGGAAAGCTTAGGGGCAGCCAGGGAGAAAGGCTATCAGAGCAATGGAGCAGCAGAACCAAGTAGCAAAGCAGGCAGTCAGGGCACCGTTGCTGAGGAGATTCAGGACAGGCTGGAGAAGACGTCTACGGGCATTAGGCACTGTCGCCTCGTGACTAGTCCTACAGGATGTAGGGAGTCGGACTGGACAAGCCACGTGGCCATTTTACAAACCCACACGCACCTGGAAAGGTCTATGTGCTGCTGTGAACTAACTCAGCCCTGCCAGTTGCACTGGTAGGAGGGGAAGGGCTGGAGAGGAGAGAGCCTGCTTTGCTGGAGGATGAACACAGCTGGACAGAAAAGCAGGGCTAGTACAGATGGCAGCTGGAACCGCCCTGGTCCAGGACTGTCTGGAAGTATCCAGGCACCTGACAGAGGGCGTTTCACTTGAAGGGCAGAACAGCACTTGAGAGCTGAACCCAGCCGGTGAGTGAGTGAGTAACTTTGAAAGGACTGAGAATGCTCCTCTGTTCTGTGATTGTGACATGAGACTGTGCTAGCCCAAAGGGGACTGAGCTTTGTAGTAACCTGGCTGGAGGCTAGCGCCACATAAACCACCAGAGTGGGCAGGAAAGCGTGGTTGGAGAAACTGAGGTAGAGGCAGGCCTGCGGTACCACACCTCGCTACAAGGTCACGCGCGGGGGCCCTTAATGTCTGTGAAGCTCTGAGGCACAAAAACCTGCCTGACAATAAGCAGTCCTACCTGTATGCAGCTCTCCACTGAACAGACTGATGCAGTTGTGAAACGCTTCGCTCTCTCCCTCAGTGCAATAGTGCTGCCGCCAGCCTGGCTTTCTGGTGCACCGTTTCTCACTGAACAGAGACAAATAGCAGGAGGAGAAGCAGCTGCTCCTTATACACTTACCTTGCCAGTGAGATGAAGCTGCTGGCACAGAGACTTCTGCCAGGCACAGAGCCTCTCTGGGTTTTCCACCTCACAGTAACAGTAATACAGCAGCACTTCTCCCTCACCACTGCCACGAGTGTCGCAAAGGAGAACAAACAGGAAGGGTACTTTAGAGTTGGCAGCACAAGACTTTGCAGTTAATTTGTGTCAAACAGGGAATTCATCCTGAGGGACAGGCCAGGGCTATGCTGTTTGCTTTCATTCACTTCAGGGAGTGGAATTAAGTCAGAGCTGGTGCAGATCTCTGTGGCCCTAGTGTTTTCTATCCTGACCTTGGCAATGTTAACAAAAACTAACCGGCCTTTCATGGTCTACCATTGCCAGTAGCTCGTACCTTAGCCACATTTGAGGACCAGATTCTTTAAACACATGCACTGCAAGGTCTCGTGTTTTCCAGACATGTCAGAGACTCCTTGGGGACACAGGATGCGGTTTGAAAACAAAACCATTTTAATTATCCAAGCGCAAAAAACATCCACTTCTTTTTAAGGGCCACTCGGGGCCCAAATTCTGAGGTGGTGCACGCTGGACTCACATTCAATAAGACTCGCATGCACCCACGCTCCCATGGTACAGGTCAGAATGGCTGCACAAGGTGTATTGAGGAAGTGGGAATGAGGCCAGGGGATTCCAGGACACTGGGTCAGTCTTAGGGGGTCTAGAGGAATCTAAACATGTGACTAGGATGAAAGGAAGCTGTGAAGTTGCATCAGCTAAGGCCCTGTCACATACAAAAGCTGCAACAGTTTTAATAAACCATTTTAAATGGCTGTGGCTAAACGGGGGCAAATAGCAACAGGAATGCTCTTACGGGGGCTTCCCCCAGGCTCACAGTGAGAAACAGGTTTCATGTTGTTCAGGCAATTCCTTACCTTGTCAGTTCATCAGAACTCATGTGGCTTGTGTCTGGGAGGCTACCAGAGAGCTTCTGGCTGTTATAAGGGGGACCTCTTAGCCCATCTGCCTTGTCTGCAGAAGCTGGGTTTCCTGAGGTGCCGGCTTCTGCAGCCAACTGCTGTAAAATCAAGCCCGTCTGCTGCTGGATGTCGCTGGAGTGCTGCGTGTCCACGTGTCTGTGCATGCCAGCGAGGTCTGGAAAGGTTCGTCCGCAGCATTCCCACCACTGTCCCACTCTGCATGTGGCTGGAGGGCAGCGAGCTGCAGCTGGCACTTCCTTTGCTTTGACAAAGAGGGCAAAGGCCTGCAATACATCACAAATGTTGTCAGGCTTTGGTTTCTTCCTGGAGCCGGTCATGCAACTCCCCGCTGGATGAAGGACAAATCTCAGGGGCTTTTAAACAGGTTGCCCAAAGACTGCTAAGCAAGTGCCCTGGGATTCCTCAGTGATGCCACTTCTGATGAGGCCTTCCATCTGCCCTGCCCAGGCTCCTGGTCTCATTAGAAACAGCTGCTCAATTGGAGAAGGTCTACACATTCTCTGCACACCTAGGCTGTGTCTACATTGGCACCCCTTTCCGGAAAAGGGATGCTAATGAGACACTTCGGAATTGCAAATCCGCAGGGGATTTAAATATCCCCCGTGGCATTTGCATTTACATGGCTGCCGCTTTTTTCCAGCTCGGGGTTTTTGCCGGAGAAAAGCGCCAGTCTAGACGCGATTTTCCGGAAAATAAGCCCTTTTCCGGAAGATCCCTTATCTTTCAGATTGAGGTAGGTTTCAGATTGAGGCAGATTTTGGATGGGAAACTTTAATAATTTTTTCTTTAAACGTTTGATTTCAAGTGGCGAATGTCTCTTTAACATTGATTTCTCTGTGTTTGAATTCTAGGTTTCAGATTTCTTTCAAGTAGGAATAAGGGATCTTCCGGAAAAGGGCTTATTTTCCGGAAAATCGCATCTAGACTGGCGCTTTTCTCCGGCAAAAACCCCGAGCCGGAAAAAGCGGCAGCCATGTAATGCAAATGCCGCGGGGGATATTTAAATCCCCTGCGGATTTGCAATTCCGAAGTGTCTCATTAGCATCCCTTTTTCGGAAAGGGGTGCCAATGTAGACACAGCCCTAGATTTCCAGCACTTGACAGTTTTACTGTACCTAAACAGTGCAATGCTTTTGTTTTAGCCTTGGAAACGTAGTGAGCACCCTTACGGGACATCTTGAAAATATCCCTTTGCATACAAATGCCAGTTTTTAAGGTATGAAAATGGGGAATAACATTATTAACATGTAACTGTTCCTTTTCCATATCATTTTTTTGGCTGAGGTTTTCCCCCACCCACAATTGTTGCACACAACCAAGTGATTAAAGACACAATATTTCTCTTTGTCGGTGTATTTGACAGTATTCTGTATAACAGTCAGTTTCACTATAATCAGTTGCTTTTGTGGTTTACTCTGGAGAGACAGAATCATTGTATGTAAAGTGGATTTCACTGTTACACCAGAGGACACCTGACCACAGTGCATGTGTGAAACTTCATATAGCAACATTGTAATGGGAAACTTAAAAAAAAAAAATACTCTACACCTGCCAAACTAACAGGAGGAATCAGAGGCAGATTTTGGATGGGAAACTTTAATAATTTTTTCTTTAAACGTTTGATTTCAAGTGGCGAATGTCTCTTTAACATTGATTTCTCTGTGTTTGAATTCTAGGTTTCAGATTGAGCGTTTCATTTATCCTGAAGCAGGACTGTGACAGTACTTTATGCACTGACATCCACCAACAAAGAGTTTAAGTATATGCTAAACTTTAAGCAAGTGTTTAACATCTGTACCTATTCAACAAAGTACTTACATGTAAGCACATGCTTAAGTGTTTTGTTGAATCAGGCCATTACACCAGATACATTGCTATTTGCATTAAAGCAACAATTCTCAACCAGGGATAAATGCAGAGGTCTTCCAGGGGTACAGTGACTCATCTAGCTATTTGCCTACTGTTACAACAGGCCACATAAAAAGCACTAGCAAAGTCAGTACAAACTAAAATTTCATACAATGACTTGTTTATACTGCTCTGTATACTGTACACTGAAATGTAACTACTATATATATATTCCAATTGATTTATTCTATAATTAGATGGTAAAAATGAGAACGTAAGCTGTTTTTCAGCAATAGCATGCTGTGACACTTTTGTATTTGTATGTCTATTTGTAAGCAAATAGTTTTTAAGTGAGGTGAAACATGGAGGTACACAAGAAAAATCAGACACCTGCAGGGGTACTGTAATCTGGAGGGTTTGAGAGCCTTAAAGGAATTAATTGCATACCCCTTTTATTTAAATATGATACTAATGGAACCAGATTATTTTTAATGTATTACTATAACAGGAATTAAGGGTGTAGCATGAATGAGATAGGAACTCTGTAAAGCAAGTTCTTACAAGATAACAAAGAAATTGTGCAATTGCATACTCTGAGTTAAGAACATACCCAAAAACGTACCTTCTTCCTGGCAAATGCATATTTCTTCCTCACACGGGTATCTAATTCCACTTTGTGGTTGCTTTTGGCTGCCAAAGGTAGAGGATCCTTCAAGTCCAAATCTGGAAATCTTAAAATACAACACTCTGCTTCATCTCCTCCATCTAGCAGCACAGAAGAGGGAATCATTGCTGTGTCACTGCACTGAGACACAATTCCTGTTCTGTGATCAAGGAAAAACACATGCAAAACACAGATCCATAAATATGCTGATCAGACATTCACAGCACGTAATATATTATCAATACTATACATTCAAAACAATAAACGCACATTACAGACATACCTTGCTAAAGGCAGTCTTTGCCACTGCCCTGCCACAGCAAAAAAGTCAACCAGCAGCAAGCTTTAACATTTTAAGAATCTAAGACTAAAAACAGCATTCACAGAAGTTACCGGATGGCTGCCTGGAGATCTTCATGCCAGGTTTTCAGGGTCAGAAATTTTCAACTGAGTGCAGAACAGTAAGTCCCCATGACCACCTCTTATCTTGCAAGTTTTGTTGGACAGTGTTACACCGACACACTCATGATTTCAAAAATCCTGACCCGTTCATTGGAAAGGGTGACTGATCAGTGTGCTAAATGGTGCGCAGCAGGCCATGGATTTTAGGATGCTCTCTTCTCTCTCCCTTCCCAGGCAGGCAGATGGTGGTGCTACACTCTGTATGGGAGGAAGCATGCCTCATCTCACACCTCCTTCCTGGAAACACTTCGCTGCAGGGACAATTTACAATTCACAACCATTTTACACTAACTTTATGGACAAAATAACACTTATGGGCTGCTCACCTTGATAGCGCTACTAGTCATACTAATAAACTAGACCCACATAAAACTGCCACAAGGAGGGAGAGAGAGAGCACGTGGGGTATCTGTGCGACACCAAGAACATACCCGTATTGGGGCTCTAGCCTCCTCTCTCACCTTCCAGAGCTGTCTATCGGAGCACACTCGGAATTCAAGCCTGGCTCCGGCTGGGAGGTGCTCTGTGCCGGGGCCATACGCTGGCCAGAAAGGGGAATGTCCGCCCTGCAGGAAATACATTCCGGGACGTGGGGACCAGAGAGGCCAGGCTTTGAGCCTCTGCAGGGCATGGGCATGCCAAAAAGGGCTTGATTCGGAACATGCGGAAACACGTTAGCAGAGCGGTAACTGCGGCACGCGCACCGCCAGCGAACGGAACCGGCGGAACCTCCCCGCGCAGGACATTCGGCTCCCAACCCCACCTGCTGGGGCGCCGGGCTGCCGACGCTGGACCTGCGCCCTCAGCCCACTCTGCACGTGCCAACGGGAAACTCTCCTGCGAGGGCAGCGCTGGCCGCGGCTGAGCGCCCCTCAAGCGCTGCGGGTCTGCTCCGAGCAGCCGGGATCGAGCCTGCGGGCCCCTCGGGAGGGCGTCCCCGGGCGCTGCAGCCAGAGGGCGGGAGCCCGGAGCTGTCAGGCCGGGGGCGCTGCAGCTCCGGGGCAATGGCAGCTGCAGGGCTCACAATCGGGCCCATTGGCGCCACCCAGCGCGGGATCGGGCCCTCGCTCAGGCGCCCCCGCCTCACAGCGCCTGTGGGAATTTTGCGACGGTCCCTTGCCCGCCCCGGAAGTGATCCCCGCCGCACGCTAGCGGGGGAAGGGGGCGGGACGTGCCTCTCCCGCCGCCCTTTGCCCCGGAAGCAGCTCGCGGCGCGCAGGAAGCCGGAGCGGAGGGGGCGGCCGGAGGGAAACGCTTCTCGGCGCCGCCGCGGCCTCTGCCCAGCGCTCCCGCCCCGCCCCGCCCGGCAGCATGTCGCGGAGGCGCCACAGCGACGAGAACGATGGTGAGCGCGGGGCGGCGGGAGGCGCGCGGAGCTCTCCGCAGGGGCGGCGGGGCCGCGCAGCGCGCACCCGGCGGCGGAGGGGCGCGCGCCTCGGTCCCCATCCCCGTGTCGCCCCCGAGCCCGCGCGCAGCTCGAAGCGCCCCCTGGCCGCTGCGCGCGGGCCCCTGCGGCCGTTACGGGCTCCGCGCGCCGGCCCGTCGCTTCCCGCCTGCGGCCCCCGGCCCGCGTGCCCCGCCCGCCCTTGGCGCACAGGCCGCGCGTCCCGTCAGCGCCTCTCAGTCTGCGTCCGCTCCCGCCGCGCGTGGCCTGGGTCTTGCGGGGGGACGCCCTGGTCTGCGGGGGGGCGCGTGGTATCAAATGGTCCATCCGTGTGCTGGCCCCAAATATCCCCTCGCACAGGGCTTGGTTCGCTGACATCTTGCATGGGATGGAGAGGGGATGGGAAACAATTTCTGCCAGCCTGCGCTGGGGCTGAGAGTCCGCAAGAGCCTTTCCCTCCGTCTGTGTTGAACTTGTTAATCCTGTCTTCAGAACCTCCTCGGGCTGCTCACATGCCGGGTTCTGGGCACCGCAGGGTTTCCAGAGAGATGTGGAGAAACTGGAGAGGGTCCAGAGAAGAGCAATGAGAAAGATGAAAGGTCTAGAGAACATGAGCTATGAGGGAAGGCTGAAAGAACTGGGTTTGTTTAGTTTAGAAAAGAGAAGATTGAGGGGGGACATGATAGCGGTTTTCAGGTATCTAAAAGGGTGTCATAAGGAGGAGGGAGAAAACTTGTTCTTCCTGGCCTCTGAGGATAGAACAAGAAGCAATGGGCTTAAACTGCAGCAAGGGAGGTTTAGGTTGGACATTAGGAAAAAGTTCCTAACTGTCAGGGTGGTCAGACACTGGAATAAATTGCCCAGGGAGGTTGTGGAATCTCCATCTCTGGAGATATTTAAGAGTAGGTTAGATAAATGTCTATCAGGGATGGTCTAGACAGTATTTGGTCCTGCCATGAGGGCAGGGGACTGGACTCAATGACCTCTCGAGGTCCCTTCCAGTCCTAGTGTTCTATGATTATACGCCTTTAGTGCTGCATGCCTGCAGCCCAGACCAGCTCTGTGAAGACCTGGCGTTCCCCTTCACTGACAAGGAACGCGCATTTAAGAAGGCTTCCCAAGCTGCAGGGGTCTGCTTCCACCTCTGTTCTACATGCAGCTACTAGGCAAACCTGTGAGATGCCTGGATTCAAGGACCAGATGAGTCAGCTGTATGCAGTGAAGAACAGGTAGAACCATGCCACTATCACCAAGGTAGCCCAGTGCTTTGACATCAGCTGATATGTGAACAGCTTTCTGAAGCTGAACTCAGGCAAGACTTATGAGAGCAGTCAAGTTGGGGAATTTGCAGCCCCAGGGCAGTCAGCTTTTGTTAAAGGTCCTCAACTGATCATGTCAGTCTGCAGATTAGCAATGCTCTTGGGTTCCTTGCTAGCACACCAATACTGATGTGATATAGCTGCACATAAAGCCATCAGTCTGCCTAATGCAGACCACTGCAACAAAGGCTACTGGGGGCATGCTGAATTGTCCTGAACTCTACATTGACTTTTTAGAGAGTATTACATCAAGGTCTCCGTTTTTATCTTGAAGGTGCTTAATGATCTGTGCCCAACATGTCTAAAAGATCAGTTAAAATTCTGACATGAGGACTGGTTGACAGCTTCACTCCCTTGACACAATAGAATTTACTATCATAAGGGAGAGTTCATCTCTGCAGGTGGCAGGCTTTCTCAATGGCCAGTTCTAGGCTGGTCACCAAACTCCCTAGGGAACAAAGCACCAACACAAACTTCATCACCTTTGCATCAGCTTCAAGGGGCACTATTTCCACCTTGCCTTCTCCACCATCTTTACAGCAGGGTGCAGCTTTACTAAAACAAAGGATAATTCATGTACAGTTTTTCCTCTGGGAGATGGTGAAAAAATGAACCAACCACATGTGATAGCTGTCAGTCATGTCACTTAGTGCCTTGGTGATGACAGTATGATAACATATATATAGATGCACCTTTGAGGGTATATATAGTTCATTTGATGCAATTCTAAGATAGAAAATCTACTATTTTACGACCAACATTTTCAGCTCTGACCTTCAAAGATAAATTCAGTCATTTGGAATTCAACTAAATCTGCTCTTAAACGGTCTTTATCGCTTGTTTGCCTAGTCTTTTTTCCAAAATATAAAATCTTTACAGGTTGAATCTCTCTAGTCCAGCACTCTTGGGACCTGACTGGTGCTGAACCAGAGAATTTGCTGAATCACAGGAGGTCAGTATTGTCTAGCAGAATTACCAACGCTGCCACGGCTAACTAAAATCATGCCGGACTACGGATGTTGCCAGACTAGAGAGATTCAACCTGTGAGTAAAAGGCTACCTGAACCTCCTTGCTTAGGCATTTTCTTGTGTTATCTTTGGTGCCAGATAATCCCATGTGGTACTTCAGATGAGCTGTACCTAAGTACTGCTAATTCTGTAATGTGTGTGTAACTTACATTATCAGTGGTACACACATAGTATCTTGCTACTTTAGCAGAAATGCACTTCCAAAAACATCTTTCAAATAAGAAAGTAAAAAGGATTTGATTAGCTGTGAACAAAATCCTAGAGAGTACAAGGCTACAGAAACTGGGTATGTTTTAATTACTCTTAGCTTTGTTTTTCATGTTTGTTGGGTCTGTTTAAAATAAACACTTGAGTATCTTTTGGGTCCTTTTTATTATTGTACAGAACTGGCACATGGGCTGAGGCTGACAGAATAGTTCAAAAACATTTTTAAAGCTGTTGAGTTATTAACTGGCATTCTTGGTTTTATTACTGTATTGAAACAGGAGGACAACCTCACAAAAGAAGGAGAACATCTGAACCATCTGAAATTGAAGAAAGATTGGAATCTTTAATATGCAGAGTGGGAGAGAAGGTATGAGAAGCAATTTCTTATAAGAAGTGGCCTATTGGTTAAATCCTTGGAGGTAGGAGTCTTCTGAGAGAGTTCTACCTAAACAATCCATTGAAATTGGTGTAGAATCATAGGTCATGCATTCAGATATTAGATGTAAGTTCGTCACTTATCTTGTGCAGGCTTCCACGCTTACAGCCAGAAGGTATGTGGGGTGCATGGAGCAGTCCCCAACTGGCTCTTGTCTGGCAACTTTTTGCTCATGGGTGGTCTGGTGTGTGTGTTCAGGGATCTACTGAAGTGCAGCATAACGCCCCAAGTATCACAGGGTGCTAGAGGCTAGAGATATTAAACGGTTATCTGGTAAGCATACCAATAAGCATGAGGTTTAACAATATGCTTACCAGTTTACCAGCCCTTGCCCAGTGAACTCTGGTGGTGGGCCAGCTGTGCTGAGGAGTGAGTGAGTGTTTGAAGTAACATGATGGCTGGGGACAGTCTCCTGTCTAAACGGATTTTGGACTTTTGATGAATAGCTGAGTAGATAAACTTATAATATGCACACAGCTTTAAGTAAGATATTATATGGGCTAGACAGTAATCTCTGTATGATACTAACATGTTAAACTTAGTCTCAAGCTTATAAAGTTTTAATTTGATCACTGTTTATGCTTTGTGCACCGCTGAGTTAGTGTCTTATTGAAAGAGTCCAGTGAATTCTCTTGCAGGATCATTGGAATAGTTCCCCAATTGGAATATCATCAGCTTCTGCAGAAGTGATGTTTTCCTTCTTTATTTTAAAAAATAAAATTCTTATGATCCTCCCGCGCCTGAGTTTAAATGCAGTGCTCTTGTCCTACTCTTGAGACAGTTTTCTGTTGTTAAGCTTTCCAAGGCAGCAGCAGAGAACTTAAAAGGACTCTGGCCACAACTGAGTTCAGAGCCCTATTGTTATTGTGCTGTACAGCTATATGGTAATACAGTCACTGCCCTGAAGAGCTGAGAGTTGAATTTGAGGCAAGGCACGATTAGTGCTGGTAACAAATGGGAGGGGGTGGAGGAGAAGATACAAGAACAAAGGTGATGGGGAACACGTAACTTTGAGTTTTGTACAGATTGGGGCATTTAAAGATTTTTCACTTGTAAACAACGTATTAATGATACAGTTTGGTGAGAATCCTGTAGGCAACAATGGAGCTCATATGAACAAGGTTGCTTCATTTTTCTGCTTCTTGGCAAAGCTCTGAGTAGCCAAGGTAAGCTGGGGAGGAGGGCCAAATTGAGGCAGTGGGGGCGGGAAGGTATCAAGGCGCTCCTCTCTCTGTAGCTATGGGGCAGCCAGGAGACTATGACTTGCAGGGAACAGAAGGAAAGCTCATACTGTCTGCTGGAAGCAAGGGATGGAGGAATGTTGGCTTTGTATTTAGCTACTTGATCGTAATATCTAATAATCTGGAACCTTTCAGTGACAGCACCTGGAGGGGAATCAAAGTGAGGGTGGGCAGGGAGAGAAGGGGAAAACAGGAAATGCATTGATGACATCTCAGGAAAATGAGCAGTCTATTATAGAGAAGAAAAAATGGCATGAAGAACCAAAGAAGTTATGAAATAAGTAGTAAGTAGAGGTGACTGGTTAGAGTTTGTAAATACTAATTTAAATTTAATTTCACCCAGTTTTCTATGAACACTTTAGTCATATTCTGCTAGCTCTGACTGGATACTACTCAGTGGATACATTAAATGATGAACACTGGTGAATTTCATCAAATAATATGCTCACTAACTTTTTCCGGCTGACCATGCTGCTGAAATAGTTAAAAAAACAAAAAACAAAAAACAAAAAAACCCCTTAGAAATGCTTTTGTGGGCAGTTAATTGGCAGTGTTTCAATTAAATGCAGTACACAGCTGTTCTGTATCTTTACATTTCAAGGGGTGTGGCAGTACAGAATCTCACTTGGATGGTAGGCTCTTGCATGTTTCCAGACCCAAGCTAGGGATACTTAAGGGATCTTTCCAATTTTTTTTTAAAAAACATTTCAAAGAGATTACTTTTGTCTTCCTTAATATATTTGCTGTAGATGGATTGAGAGTAATAATAAAGAACTAAAAATGGACTGCCTTCCACGTTTCTGTGTGGAATTCAGGAGGTATTGCTCACTTCCTTGTCTTACTACTTACCTGTTGTCTACTTTTAGTAAACTAAACATATCTTGTGTAGCCAGATAGACTTTGAAACATCACTTGCATTAAAAAACAAAATGCAAAACTGCTTTCTTACCTGGTTTTATTTTTATCAATAAGGACACAACAAAATAGTTTTATATTGAAACAGTCTTGATACTGAAGGGTTGGCTGGCTATCCCTTGATTGGTTGTGATGGGTTTCTAATAATTATCTCCTTTGTTAGAGTACTTCTTCTTTGGAGAGCAACTTGGAAGGCCTAGCTGGTGTCTTGGAGGCTGATCTACCAAACTACAGAAGCAAGATATTAAGAATTCTTTGTACAGTGTATGTATGCAAAAGATTTGTGGATCCAGGTGATGATGTATTATCTACACTAAATGTTTTTCAAATATACATGACATATTTAAAATGTTCATGTGAACAGTTTGTACATTTCTGACGCTGTGTACTCTGACCCAAGGAAATTGACAACAGCAATAACTGGAGTGAAAATGAGCATACTGTGTATGCACACTGTATTCTCTTAAGGCAGTGGTGTCTAACCAGTTCTGAAGCAGTAGCCACTATCGTGGCTACTACCATAGCCAACTAGCCACACTCAACTGGCCAAATAGCCACATTGTTCAAGCCAACTAGCCACACTCAACCAACCAGATAGTCACATGTGGCTAGCGTGTTGGACACCACCGTCTTAAGGACTTAGTCTGCTCTAAAAGCAGCTAAGCAGATAACCCAATCCTACTCCCCACCACAGCAAGACATCTTTCACTGTTGTTAGTTTAGATCTGTAGGGAGGGCCTTGTTGAGGGCTTCATCTGAGGTGGCGTAGCATCTAGTGGGGTTTCTTCTGGCTCTTGGTGTTGTATTTTGTACTTTCTGTATCTTGTGTAAGATGAGGGGACTAAGCTCCAGGGTAAGTGAAATTAGTGTTGAATGCATGGTCAAATGCTACTACAACCACACTTTTCTGAGAATTGTAATGAATGTTAGATTCTTAGTCAATAAGTTAATTTGTTTCCCATGGCAGTAATGCATGTTTCAGGGTATAAAATGCACATGAATACAAAACATAGTTAAGGAGATAACTTTAGGTTATCATCGGAACAATCCCTTTGAATTTCATAAGCACTTTCCATTTAAAATCGGCTAAGTTGATGCGATAACCTCTTTGTGTCTACATTTTTTATATGCAGTGCAAAATGTGTTCAAGTTTCTTACATGTTCCTGAAGTTTCACTGCATTTAAAGGAATTACTCAAGGAAAAACAAAAAATACTTTAGTAGGGCATAAAAATCTTCACCTTTGGCTCTGAAACTGCTTAGCCATATTCATATTAAAATGTACATGAAAGAGCATGAGAATCATTATTTCTACTGTAGTTTATTTTTTAAAAATCTACAAAAATTCAGTTTCGGGTTTTCATTATCCAAAACAGTGGTAGGCAAACTTTTTGGCCTAAGGGCCACTCTGTGTGGAAATTTTATGGAGGGTCATGAATGCTCACGAAATCACAGGCTGGAGTGTGGGAGGGGTTGTGGTTCCGGGGTGTGGCCAAGGATGAGGGGTTTAGGGTGCAGGAGGGTGTGCTGGGCCGGGATAAAAGGGTTCGGGGAGTAGGAGGGGAATTAGGGCTGGGGCAGGGGGTCTAGAGGGTCTAGGAGGTGCAGGTTCTGGGTGGTGTTTACCTCAACCAGTTCCTGGAAGCGTCCCCCCATGGCTCTTGCGCAGAGGTGCAGCCAGGTGGCTCTGTATGCTACCCCATCTGTAGGTACCACCCCTACATTAATTGCAGTTCCCGGCCAGTGGGAGCTGCAAAGCTGGTGTTTGGGGTGGGGACAGTGTGTGGACCCTCCTTGCTGCTTGTTCATATAGAAGCCAGAGAAGGGACGTGCCGCTGCTTCCAGGAGCCACATGGGGCGTGGCATGCCCCTAACACCATCATTCCCAGGCAGGAGCTTCAGGTCTTACAGCCGGATGCAGCTCACATGCTGTAGTTTGCCCACTTCTGTCCTAAAATTTATTTGGACCCTTTCACGTTCAGCTGCTGAATCACTACTGTTGTTTTGGTGTGAATTGTCTGTAAATTATGCTTGCTTGTGGCTTTTAAATTTCAAAGCCTTTTTATAAAATACTCCTCAATTTCCCTCTATGTAAAGTGTTTGAAACTTCTAGTAAATGCCATTCCAGGCTCTTATGCCATTTTTCTTTTCAATAATGACTTCTGTCCAATTCACATTAACTTCAGTGAGAGACCAAAGCTGCAGCTGATGTAATACTAACACACAGTTGCTGCAGGCTTTAAAACTGGACAGTTTTAAACCATGCAGTTCTCATCCACTGGAATGAATTAAAAGGAAAATATTTTCAACTTGAATTTAGTAGTATATAGGCTTGTAGTTTAAAGCCATTGGAGAAGCAATTTAGAGAGGAAAGTAAACACATGAAGGAAAAATTAATGGTCTGTGTGGTATTTCTTACTCTAGCACAAGAAAAAGCCAAGTTTAACCTGCCCTGATAGAATCTGAGATGTTATAACTGCAACAGGTGGCATAGCGCACACATTAACATCTGATGCAATATTTTTTTCTTTTCTGCGTTTAAATCAGTGCACGCCTGTTACCAGAAAAGCTCACAGTTTACACAACACTCGTCGGGTTGCTGAATGCCAGGAACTACAATTTTGGAGGGGAATTTGTAGAAGCCATGATTCGTCAGGTCAAAGAATGTTTGAAAGCCAATCTGTACAATGAAGCTGTGTATTTAGTAAGTAGTATTTTTTTCACCTCTTATGCGCCTGTCCTCTTAACCTGATGTGCTATCTCTGTTACACCTGGTAGAATTAAGATGTCTCTAATAGTGATCCCTGGGAAACAGTATTCTATAGTTGTACTAGGAGCAGGGCCATCCCTAGGGGAGTGTGGGACTGGAGGCAATCCCCCTGCCTCAGGCCCAACTCCTGACCTTTCCCCCATGCTCCACTCCCACTCTGCCTCTTCCCATCCCTACTCTGTCCCTTCCCCAAGGTGACGCAACCTAGGGGATTATCTGGGGGGCGTAAGGCAGGCAACAGCGGTTCCACTCCACCACCCTCTCCCAGCTGGGTCTCTGCTTCACTGTGGTAGCAAGCAGGAGAGATCTCCGTGAGCCTGCTCTGCTCCTTTGAGCCCTGCATTGTTTGGGGAAGCAGAGCGGAGTGCGATGATCCACTTCCTTTAGCTGCAGTGAGGGGAGCTACCTGGCTGGAAGATGGTGATGGAGTGGAGCAGGTTGAGTCGCTCCACTTTCTGCAGCTCCCCCCGCTGCTGTGAGTGCAGGAGGCTCCAGGCCATCCAGGTAATCCCACAGAAAAGACCAATATGGTGGATTGTCCTGTCCATAGGATGGTTGGGGCAGCTGCCAGGGGGTCCTCCACAGCAGAGCCTGGGGTGGCTGCCCTATCTGTCTTATGGAAATGAGGACTCTGACTAGGAGTCGACGTGAGGGGTGCAAGAGATTTTTCATCCCAAAAGAAATAATTCTAATTCTGTTTAGAGAGAAAATATTCTGACACAGTTGATGGGACAAGGCTTAAAGTATGTGTTGTTCAGGGAGAGACTTTTTTGTATTTCATGCTTTCTTTGAGCTACTAAGTGTGTGCTAATAACTTTTTTGTAGTTTGTTTTAGTAGCTGAATTAATGTTTATAGTTCTTGTTGCCAGGCTCAGACTTGCTACTTCATTCTTGCATAAGTAATTGCAAGAGAATAAGAAGTTTTAAAATGGATACCAGAACTTTTCTTTGTCTTATTAGGTTCGTTTTCTATCTGATCTTGTGAATTGTCATGTAATAGCAGCACCTTCGATGGTAGCCATGTTTGAGAACTTTGTGAGTGTGACTCAGGAGGAAGATGTGCCCCAGGTAAGCAAAGGACTGTTTACTATATGGATGACTTGCTATTGCATCAGGAATTTTTCACAGCCAAGCACTTACATTACCAGTGGTCAACGGGTTAGAATGGGATCATGCAATGGTACACTCCTCAAATGGGTGCTGACTGTAGTTCCATAGTATAACCAGAAGGAAGCAGTAGCAATTAGAGAAATAAATAAATATAAATAAAATATTCTGCCCTTCTGTAGTCAGTCAGCTCAGATGGCTTTTTTTACGTTCACTTTTGGCATACACATAATCCTCAATGAGATTCTGCCATGTTTGTGTTTTGAGACTTTAAAATACTGGACTAATCTGAAAAGTGAGTCTAAAAGTGTCTCTTGTCACTCAAACTTTCCCATTATTTATGACACAGTTTACAAGCAAAATGTTTTATTTTCTAACTGTCAACCATGTAAATCCACCATGGTCTCTGAGAATCAGATGGCATATTTTGCTGCTTCTGCCTCCTCGGTAGTGTAAAGATGTTGCAGATGATGGCCTCAGGGGACACCCATGCAATGCATTGTCTTTTAAACAGATTTTCCAAAAAGAATTGAAAGTTAGAAAACAATTCTATTGCTACAGAAGTAAGAATTGCATACAGCTCTCTTCTTGCTGAAAGTTGGCAGGTATGGCTTTGAACACACCCACAGGGAAGAACTTGTAAGGAAAGAGACCATTTTTACAGACTGTTCCTTTAAAGCATAATTATGTTTTGAAAACCAATTGTCATCTTCAATTTGAAACAACATTTTAACGTTAATACTTGCATTTTTTTTTATAATGGCAATTTGAGACTGTTAAAAACAGATGATGGAATTTTTTTTCCCTGCAGTGTTTAAACCAGTCTGTCAGTGGTTGGATTCACTGGCCAAAGAATAAATGTAGTGGCAAGTAAAGTGATTTTATTTTAATGTTTACTGCTTCTAACCTAAAATACTGGTAAGATACAAAGATTCCTTTGTAGTAATGTCTTTAAGTTGCCTGCTAAATCATTAAGTAGTATCGCCCGTGAACAATATTTTTACCGTACCAACTTATGTATGCTGTGTAGTGGTAGTAGTGTCAGTCTGAGGATAGTAGACACACAAGGTGGATGAGATAATATCTTCTATCATCTAATTCTTTTTAAGAAATTGGCCCCCAAAAAATATTCCCTTACCCACTTTGTCTCCATTTATCCAATACTTAATGTGAATAAACATGCATATATCATATATCCACACACTGAAATACATTTTTGCTTTCAAGCGCTGAGCTGCTAAAAACATCTTTGGGTTCTGAAGTCTCTACGAGTGATCACTGAAGTATAGCTGCACTTCCAAAGAAATAGTTATTTCTTTGATTATAGGAGAATTTTCCAAGTAAAATTAGATGTTTCTTGAGACTTTTTATTCCAATATTGAACTTAATTGCATATTGAAGGATTGTTTGTTTTTGTTGTGGTCCTTGTTCTCTGCAGGTGCGATGTGACTGGTATGTGTTTGCATTTCTGTCATCTCTGCCCTGGGTTGGGAAGGAACTGTATGAGAAAAAGGATGCTGAGATGGACCGCATTTTGTCCCAGACTGAAAGCTATTTGAAGTAAGACTACTGCCAACAGCAATCCCTTCTTCCCTTGCACCTGCTGACATGCAGAATAAATAGCTGTTTGTTGGTCATTCAAAAGTAATCTAAAATTGTAAAACCTGAGAAGTCTCAGAATTCACATGGTGAAATAGCAGACGTGGGATTTATTAAACACTAAATGTTGAACACTTCTTTCATACTAGTAGAAGCTCCTAGTTTTTTCCAGTTGTCTAAAACTTGTTTAGCTTTTATAATAGTGATGCAAAAAAGCTAAAATTCTATTAATTTTGCATTGTTTCGAGGGTTCCTTTAACAGCAGCTTATAAAAGATATAGGACTTGTATAGTGTTAGCTAATATGGTGCCTAATCCAACTCCTGTCCACATACAGATCTCTAGCGTCAGTTAAATAGTGCTTTAAACTCCAGCTAGCTGACCTGTGGGGTTGTGGATTGACGCTTGAGTGCTTCTAACACTCAAGTTAGTAATGTTGTGGGGGCTCAACTTCTGTTTTTAATCAAGCACTGTCTGCTGTAACAGGATGAGTTAGCTCAAGTATAGCTAACCCAACACTGCAGAGAGGACAGCCTGTAGTAGCACTTTAAATAATATCTGAGAGATTAGTAAATGTTCACTACAAAGCTATACAGCTGAAGAGATCAAATGTTGTAAGTGGCCAATAGAAAACATTACTTTTTCTAGATTACAGTTTTAAAAGGGGTAGGTTTTCTTTTTTTTTTATGTGATAGACGGCGTCAGAAGATCCATGTACCCATGTTACAAGTTTGGACTGCTGAGAAACCACATCCACAGGAAGAGGTAAATGGATTTTATTTGCCATATAATAACAAATATAGAGAAATCTGGGGCTAACGCACTTCTTTTCTTGTGAAAGTGATATTGTTGAAGTGAACATTTCTCCCTTTCCCTATGTTTGTGTTATCCTCAGTAGGTCTTAGGCAGTCAGCTATGTTCAGTTTCTCAGGTCTAAACTTGTACAAAACCTGGTCGTTCTAAGGAGTCACCATTTGGGAGAGTTACATTGGAAACACATTGATAGAAAGGGAACCTGTACTATTTGCCCTTCAGCAACCTCATTCTTTGCAGCTGTCTTGAACCTACTGGTGGACACAGTTTTTGAGTGGCCTACCTCTTGTCTCCTTCACGCTTAAAGAGGCTGCGCCTGCTGTTGTGTGGCGAACAGCAGAGGCAGCGCTCTTGCCCCCGAGAAGATAGGTGTGAAGAGTTATAGTGATAGTGGTGGCCTGGGATCCCCCACATTGGCTACCTCATGGGAAACCAAAGGGACTGTCTTCCTGTGAAATGCAGGGCTATTAGCATTAGCATTAGCATAAGCATAAGTCTGCCCCCTCAGCAGCCAATGGAACAGCACCCAGGGCTCAGTGAAAGATGCCAAAGCTCCCCCTTTAGAGACCCCAGGATTTGCTTCTGGCCTGCCCAGAAGGTGAGGGAGGCCTTGGGGAAAGAGGGAAGGGCCAGGAGATTGAGCCTGAGGCAAATCGTGGACTAGTCAGTTCCATCCATTTTTGAAAAAGTGGGATGGCCATGGCCCTTTGGCCCCTTCTGTTCTGCACTTGGTAAGAGGCACTGTTGTCCAGGGGGTGTGGACTTCCAGGCATGCTAGATTCTGCGCTGAGACTGATTCCTCCTCTGTCGTCATGGGAACATGATACCATCAGGATATTGAGGAGCAACAGGCAAGATGCAAAATGCATAGAGATGTAGCATGGTTAAGAGCGCGCAAATTACTGAGTAAATGAAGTACCAATCAGTATCTGAAAGAGTCTCAGAAAAAAAATGAGAACTTTGTTACAAAGTCAAGAAATACAGAAAACAAGAATTATTCTAGCTTCTGTTGATCATTCTAAAGCATAGAAAACCGTACTTAGAAGCAATTGTCTCTTCTTGTCTCCGTATTTCTTTGTTTTATCTCATATATGACTTAGGAGAAAAGCAGGAGCAGCAGCAGCTAATTATGTTGAATGTATCATAGGTTTATATGCATCCAGTCACTGAGGCTATGTCTACATTGCACATCAATTTTGAAATAAGCTATTCTGGAATAGTTATTCTGAAATAACATGTCTACACTGCAGGGCAGGCTCAAAATTAGTCCGAGGCAGGCTTCCCTAATGTGATGTGTTATCTCAGTTTAGAGCCCCAAGAGGCACCGGGGAGGAATAAGATAGAATGGCACTGGTATGGGGCTATTTCAAAATAGCAGCAGTGGAGTATCTACACACACCTTATTCCAAAATAGCTATTTTGGAATAAGCATTATTCTTCATAGAATGAGGTTTACAGATTTCAGAATAAGCTGCCCGGTATTTCAAAATAACGCAATGGCTGTGTAGACGCTCGCATAGTTATTTCAGAATAATGGCCGTTATTCCAAAATAACTTTGCTGTGTAGAAATACCCTAAGAGAAGTAGAGGACTGGGGTATTTTGTTAGTAGAATATAGGTGACAACTTTTTTGAATGTGGAACTATGAAGTCTGCTTTCTTCAATGTATAAATTAAATTTAGTAATCAGTCTTTATCTTTTAAATGATTAGATGGTTACTAATAAACAGCCTAACTAGCTGCTTTGCTTTTCTGAATGTTTGAGTGATAGAGTTCAGTAATTAGGAAATCCTTTTTTGAAAATCCATGACATTCTTAAGGGCTTTCTGGAGTGGCTGAGGGAGAAACTAAGCTCTTGAGAGGGACAAAAGAATATTTCAGGCACTTACAAGAATCTAAATCTGATATTTAAGAATATTTCCTGTCTTGTCTTCAGTATTTAGACTGCCTTTGGGCCCAGATTCAGAAGTTGAAAAAAGATCGCTGGCAGGAAAGACACATTTTGAGGCCCTATCTTGCCTTTGACAGCATTCTCTGTGAAGCACTGCAGCACAATCTGCCTCCTTTTACTCCACCACCTCACACTGAAGATTCAGTTTATCCTATGCCAAGAGTTATCTTCAGAATGTTTGACTACACAGATGATCCTGAGGTATGTGATCTTCAGGAGGGACAGGAAAGGGAGAGTTTTGCATACTGACATCTAAATCTACAGCAGGGGTCACAAAGCTGAGGGAAGCACAGGACGGTTCTGGATTCTTAACATGTGCACATGCTTATAATATATGTCATAATGTATGTGTGAGATATCATAAATTAATTTAAGATGTGCCTTTGGCTACCTTCACCTGGTCTTAGCCCACAAATCCTCTTTCTCACTGAGATGACCTCTGATGTTCCAAACCCCCCAATCAGCTTCAGACAGCTGGGTGGGTTTTCTTTAACACAGTCTGCCAGAGAAACCTTTCCCCAAATACAGCATGTTCTTTTCTCCCTCCACCAGAATTACTTATGTGGTCCCAAAGAATCCATGTTCTGCCCTAGACCATTCATCACTTTTTATGGAAACAGGTCACAGCATTCAAGTCTCTTGTGGCATTACCTGGCTGAGCTAAAAGCTGGATGCTTATACTGTTGAAAATGGGAGAGGCTCCACTTCTGATGAGACCCAGTGCATGAAATAACTGACTTTGAACTGTGGCACTTTTAGCTGTAGAAAAGCTATTGGATCACCTGCAGATCCCTGTAAGGTTAGAGTGCATGGTAACTGCAGTGCTTGGCTTAACAGACAGCGATACATAAAGTCCATGAAGCTTTTAGATTTTATAATGTTCTTATAGAGGTTATTTTGTAATATGTGATATGCACAGTACGTGATATCTCAGTTCAAATGTTGTCTTACTCTTATTGGTTCTTGTTTGGGACGGTTGGCCTAGCTTGTTGCTTGAGTAGTTTGTGAGTAGTGTGGTGATGCCAGGCTCATGTCAATAACACCATATGCCATGCCATTCTAGATGGTGCTTGGTCCTGCCATGAGGGCAGGGGACTGGATTTGATGATCTCTCAAGTCCCTTCCAGTTCTAGTGTTCTATGATTCTATGCCATCATGTATTTGGTGTGTAAAAACTTTTTAAAAACTGCTAAATATGACACACAATAGTTTTGATCACCTGTGTCTTCAAAAATGTTTTCTAAATCTTCATGTGAACAGGGGCTGATATCCTAATCATTATGGGAAGAGCAAGTAGGTGCAGTAAATTTCTTTCAACATTAGTTGCCTTTCAGGAACCATGGGGTATAATCTGAGAATGCATTACCATTAAGTAGGGATATATTTAGTGAACTATTTTAGTATATTTCTGTAACCATTTCTTTACTATACCTGGAAACAGGAAAAGCATGCCTGTTGTGGGAAGTGAGAATTCAACTTTGCTTGCTATGAATGGAGTGCCTCTGGTTGATATGAATGACACAGCTGACCTTCCTTGCAGTAGCTGAAAAGGATGCAGTATCATTATTCCTATTGGTGTGGCCTTTTTAGGGATGTAAGCGACTAGTCGCTCTCCTTACCACCCCAACCCCTCGCCTCTATCAGAAAGAGGCAGCAAGGGGGGTAGAGGAGGGAGTGCTGCGGGGGAGCTGGCTTAAAATCCAGTTCCCCCCAGCTTCAGCTCTGTGGGAGGGGGCAGGGGCACAGTGGTGGCATCCCACCTTTAAAATGTACAAGAGTCCCTGCTGGATGGAGCCAGGAGCAATGGGGAGTCCCCCCCCCACTGACCCCGGGCTCCATGCTGGGTTCCATGTGATGCTTCAGTCTTTGAAATGCACAAGGGTCCCTACTGGGACTCTCGTACATTTCAAAGGGCACTTCGGCCTTTGAAATGTAGCAACAGCCAGACCTGCTCTTGCTACATTTCAGAGTGGAAGCGCCCTTATCGACTAATCAAATAGTTGATGGAAACTCCATCGACTATTGGACTAGTTGATTAATCTAATTTTAACATCCCTAGGCCTTTATGTGTGGAGTCATTTTTATGAATTGTAGCCATTTTGTGTAATGTTCAGAAGCAGTTGGAATAAAGATGGCGTGTGTGGCAGTGGGAAATATGCTAGGATGAAATTGTACAGAATTGCTGAATATGTCCTTGAAAGGTTAGGTTAAAAACATTGAGTGGTGAAAATGACTAATAAGTGTCCAAAACAGATGTAGCTGAAATTGGAGGTGGATTTTAGAAATTTTAATATAACTGACCCAAGGTTTCATCTATAAATAAGACAACCTGTTGTAAAAACTGAGATGTGAGTTCTAGTGCTTGTCTGTGATTTGTTTTAAATAAAAAGACATCATTAAAAATTACCCCTTTGTATTGTAGCAGTTGAAAACATTTTGAAGAAACAGATTGCTTAGAGGAAGTTTTTACATCTGACAGGAAACAGAGTGTTAATCCTTGTGAATAATTATCTATAAAAGAACTATTCACTTGTAGCAGTGACTTTTCATAGATCTTAATTCTGTCTTAATAGGGTCCTGTTATGCCTGGCAGTCATTCCGTTGAGAGGTTTGTAATAGAAGAAAATCTTCATTGCATCATCAAATCCCACTGGAAAGAGAGAAAAACATGGTAAGTTTCTTTTACTGAGTAAATAAAGAGAAAGTGTTATGATACCACAATATCTGAATTTTTCCTTCCTGAATTTGTTTTCTCTCTCTTGCGCGTTGTGGCTTTCACTGGAGACTTTTAAAATCCTGAAATGACTGTTGTCCAAAAACTGGAGATGAAGAAGTTAGGAAATTATATGCCTACATTCCACTAAGATGTAGCTTTTCCAGAAAAGAGCCAATAGCTGTAGTAGACACTCAGTGAAGGGCAGATTTGTATTTTGGTGGCAAGGCTTGCCTACATGATGACCTGTTTGGCTTTCTGATTCCACAGAAACTAGAAATCCAGTGGATCTCTACAAGGAAGATCCACAAGGAAAGTGGAAAGACTATCTAGAGGTGGTTAGAACATAAGAACATAAGAACGGCCGTACCGGGGTCAGACCAAAGGTCCATCTAGCCCAGTATCCTGTCTGCCGACAGTGGCCAGCACCAGGTGCCCCAGAGGGGGTGGACCGAAGACAATGATCAAGTGATTTGTCTCCTGCCATCCCTCTCCCAGCCTCTGACAAACAGAGGCCAAGGACACCATTTTATCCCCTGGCTAATAGCCTTTTATGGACCTAACCTCCATGAAATTATCTAGCTTCTCTTTAAACTCTGTTATAGTCATTTGTAAATTGTTGTAAATTAGTGCCGATGGACTAGGCTTAGAATAACTGAAGTGGCATTAATTTCCTTTGAGACAAATGCAGGACAGTCTAGAGTTCATTAAATGATACTGCAAAAGTCAGAGGGCCTCTTGTATTTTCCATTAGCTTGTCCTATATTCAGATATCAGTGGGTAAAATAAGGGCCATAGGGAGGTTGCTTGTCAGGCACTTGCTAATGAGATATGACTCTTCATTTTGAGTTATGAATCAAATACAGACAAGGTAAGTGGCTGTCTGAGGGCTGCAGGTCTACACTATGGGAACAAGTTGATCTAAGCTATGCAATTTGAGTTATGTTAGTAGGGTAACCCAAGTCAATGTAGCTTACATCTACTTATCATGGGGTCCACATGGTGCTGGATCAGTGGGAGAAACTCTCCAGTCAGCTCCCCTTATTCATCTCATTCTGGTGGGGAGATGACGTCTGAATGATCAGTGGTCGATTTAGCTCGTCTTCACTAGACTTGGTGGATTGATCACCACAGCATAGATCTAACCTGTAGTGGAGACAAGTCTCGAGGTTATTGTCTGGCTTATAGGAGCTGAGTTTGGTTTCAGTCCAGTTTTCAGTTGGGCAACCACCTCAAAAGCTTATGCTCGATGGCGTCCTTGTTAGTAGTTTGAGTATTCAAGAATTGCATATGAATAGAAATGGAACGTCCTTCCAGGTTGTGGTTCAGTCATATGTTTGGTTAAGCTGGCACTGATGCTTGTATTGTGCCTGTTCTGTTCATAAATAGTTGGCTTCAGTCTTCAGGCGTGTCAATCTGACATTCTTCGTACAAAAAAAGAGCTATTCAGTAAATCGTTTCTTGGTATCTAGACTGTATCTCTAATGTGTTGCATTCTAACTCGTATGTATTTATTTCTTTGCAGTGCTGCACAGCTACTGAGCTATCCAGGAAATAACAAAATCCCTTTGAACTATCACATAGTTGAGGTATGCATTTTACGAACAGCGTGTTGTACACATAAATAATACCTTTATTTTGTAAATAATAGACTCCAAACCATTGCAGTCCATTCTTTGGCTGTCCATGGCCCAAAGGCTAGGGTGTAGTTTCTCACTAACTTCAGACTCTTATCCTGCAGTTTTAACAAGTGAATCAAGTTCTGTTACAAGTTGGGATTGGTCCTGCCTTGGGCAGGGGCTGGACTTGATGACCTCCTGAGGTCTCTTCCGGCTCTATGATTCTGTTACAGTGGTGTTTCAAATAGAGGCATTTCTGAAGTTTTACCTGTTGAGTTTTCGTAGCTGGCCCTCATACTGGTAGACCAATTAACTCTGAGATGGTCTTGCTCTTGAGATTTTTAGATCTGAAAAGAAGCTTTATTTAAATGGCAACCCAAACCTTTGTCTCTTACTAGTTATCTTGTGAGGTGCTTGGAGTACTGTATGTCATGTCACAGGAATTCTTTAGCTTTTAATTTGACGTCAATTTCTGGCTGTCTAGTGAGATTTATTTTTCATAGTCACTTCTTATGGGAGAGAGATTTTTAATAACTACAAACGTGAGCAGGAGGACAAATGGAGGTTCTCAGTTCCTCTGCTCAGAGAACTCTCAAAGGCTGATACAGCCATGCAGAACTTTGTACATTAAACTGGACATAAGGTTGAATATGGTGACTTGAATATTGACTGCAACCTCTTTTGCAAGGCCTTTTATCTGAGAAATTTCCCTTTTCAAAAAGTCATTTGAATAATAGAAATAATGTGAACTAACCAATAGAAAAGCAAAATGTCACTTAAGCTTTGCTACATATGTTCTGCCTCACTGATGGAGGTCTGGGGTGCTCCATTTTGCCTCAGTGTGTCAAACCATACCCAGTTATGCTAGGCGCTTAAAGGATTCGTGGCCTGGACCCTAGGGTTTAGCTCACTTCATCCCATAAAGTTTTTGAAGCCAGGCTCAGAATTCTTCCTTCCTCATTATACCTAGCTACAAAGCACTTCGGCTTAGCCCCTTAGGCGAGAGGCTCCTGTCCTGCAGTTGGTCTCTGATGCACACACCATGTATCTAACACTCAGTGCCTTGATGCATTTGGTACCCTGTCAGCAGAAGACACTCAAGTACATGGGTTAAGTGATGGCCCGGTGTGCCTTACTGTGTGCTCAATGAGATGTTGGTGCAGCGGAGTCAACCATCCAACTTAGTAGAAGGTCACCAGTGCCCTGCTCCTCCTGTAGATCCTTGGGGACTGATGGCCCTTAGAAAGCAGGGTGTGCCAATCTGAAGTTCCCATTTCAGCATTAAGTGACCTTTAGCAAAGTTACGAAGTTAAGCTCCCAGGCTCATTTTTGTGAAGGTGTTGTGTAAGATTTCTTTGAGGATGAAGACTGAGAGGTGTGATAGAGAGAGAGGTGGTTTTTTTTTTAATATTTACTGAATGAGATGTGGCATTTTTGGGTTATCATTTTGTCTGTGACTTCCTTTGTGACCTTAGTGATTTTGTTTCACTCTTGTTGGGGAATTAAGGTTCTCTAGGCATTCTTAATTTGGAGAATAACTCAGTTTAAAAAACTGATAATTTTACAAGACTCTTATTTAGAAGCTAATAGGGCAGGGGATGTGGCCCCTTGGTTGCTTGGATCTGGCCCCCGAGGCTTAGGGCCTCCCCCAGTATTGGGGAGCCCATGCTGGAACTCTAGATGTCGTTCGTCCCCCCCAGCTTCTGGCCCCCAACTGATTTTTTCTGTGGGTCAGCGGTTCCCCACCCCCGCAATAGGAGGTCAACCTGAAGATGTCTCTAAAATTCAAACTAGGGATATTAAATAGGGATATTAGTAAGCTAATGGAGTTGTCAATAGAATTTCCATCAACTGTTCAATTAGTTGATAAGGGGGTTAGCTTCTGGGAGGGTTGCGAGTCGGGACTGAGCAGTCCCAACTAGCGCTGGCTCCAGGACCACTGCGGCTCTGCTTTTTAAATGTAGTAAGAGCCAGCAGTAAGAGCCATAGTGGAGGACCCAGTGCAAGCTGGGACTTAGCTGTCCTGGCTCATGCCCAGTCCCAGACCGCTGTGGCTCTGCTGTTTAAAGCAAAGGCACAGTGTCTGGGGTCCAGTGCGAGCTGGGATGGCTAATTCCTGGCTCGCGCCAGGCCCCCACTGCAGCTGTGCCTTTTAAGTGTAGTAAGAATCTGGTGGCTCTTACTACATTTAAAAAGCAGAGCTGCAGCAGTCCCGGAGCCAGTGCAAGCTGGGTCCCCTGCTGTGTCTCTGCCCCCCCCTTCCCCTGCAGAGACCATTTAAGCCAGCTCCCCCAGCACTGGTTCCTGCTCCTTCCCCGCCTTGTTGGCTCTGTTGCAAGTCGGGGGAGCGAGTAGCTAAGTAGTGACTCAATTGGTCGCTTATATCCCTAATTCAAACCAATTCAGAAGACTGTACTGTACGATGCTGTAGAGGTGTTGAGTGAGTGGAAGGGGGGCATTTAAGGTGGTGGGTTTTTAATTGTCTCATTGTATTATGAGAGTCCAGCCTGATAAATACCTTGGGCTCTTGTCCCAAATGGATCTTGCAGTAGTTGTTATTGCAAAAACTTTTATAGGGAACATCTTGTAGTCCTCATAGCAACAGTTTAACATGCAAAACATGCCTTATTTTTGAGATTTAGTTGCTTAACACTGTCAGAATCTGGTCAGAATTGTGCAGACTTGGACATGATGGTGGAAAGCTTAGCATGTGTCAAGACTGAGCTTGGTAACATGCTTCTTTTTTTTTCTCCCCTTAGGTGGTATTTGCAGAACTGTTTCAGCTTCCAGTTCCACCACACATTGAGGTCATGTACACAACACTTCTGATTGAACTGTGCAAACTTCAGCCTGGCTCTTTGCCACAAGTTGTATCCTTTCCTTGTTATTAAGGAGACCTCTAGCTTTGAATGCTTTTCCTTTGTTCTCTGGAAAACTAAGTGTTAACATAAATTTTAGCAGTGACTCTATTTACTTCTCCCCATATTCACTTGAATAAAACAAACTAATACTTTATCCATTAATATTGCATATGTGAAAACAATGCAGACAAATATTCATTGTTCTACTGGAAATTCTGACTAACATAACAGTGGTAACTGTATGAAAGACAAGTACTCTACAGTAGAGCAGAGACGAGAGTCTGTCTGTTGGGCAAACTGCAGTTTCCCTTTTTTCTGTGAAATTACCAGGACGTGCCTGGCTTGGGATAGTTGGAAAGTGAAATGTTATGGGGAGTGGGGGGAAATCACCTTTCTGCAGACACTCCTAGGAAAGTGGAAAGAGCTAATAGAAGCTCTAATTTATCAGACTTCTCTTTGCCTTAATGAGACACTTGTAGCTTGCTCAAGCCACAGAAATGCTGTACATGCGTTTGGATACAATGAACACTACATGCATAGACAGGTAAGTGCTTGTGCATTTCAGGCTATTTTCCTCCTTGTACATTGATGGATTGAAAATGGGTCACATGAAATTCTTCCTACCGCCTCTATAGGCTCCATTTAAAAAAAAAAAAAAAAAAAGGTAAATCTTGAGCTTTCTAAACTGAAGGATGGGTGTCTACTTAGCACTTGCTCACCTTTCTCTGCTATCTACAGAGATCCTTCTCCCTATGCTCAGAAGGGCAGGTGCCTTACGCTGCCCTCCAGATCAGTGCTTTGCCTAATGGCATGGTGCAGGTATGAGCCCAGTCCACACCCGGCTCCACTTCCATGCTGTGGCCTGAGGGGGCAGGTGGAGAGTTGGTGTACAGGGGGAGAACAGGCCAAAGGAGGAGGACAGCTCATTGTTCTGAGGGTTACATAAAGCTTGTGAAAAACATTGTAAGAATTGAAAATGCTGTGGAGAAAATGATAAAGGCGCAATCTGCATATTTGCAATGAGCGATCTCTGTTTGTTAATAAATAGATCTACTGGGACCGGTGTGGTGAATCTGACCGAGCACGAGGCTCTCTCTATTCTGTCTCAGTCTAAAATGGCTCTTGCTAAAACTAAGGTGTGTCTGCACTTATGGTGGCATGCAGAGTGCAGACACTGCATGTCCCTTCCCCAGCATAGGTATAAATAGCCGTGTAGGCAGCAAAGCACTGCTTAGGCATGCAGAGTACAGAACGGCAGCATACACACTCTGCATGACCTTGAGCGGGTTACTGCGGATTATGAAGCGCTGGGAACAAGGATCAAAGAATTCGAAGTGCAAGTGGTGTTCTTGTCCATCCTCCCCGTTGAAGGGAAAGGTCTGGGTAGGGATCGTCGCATTGAGGAAGTAAATGCGTGGTTGCGCAAATGGTGTCGGAGAGAGGTCTTTGGTTTCTTTGACCATGGGGCTCTCTTCCGGGCAGAAGGATTGTTAGGAAGAGATGGGATCCACCTAACCAAGTGAGGAAGGAGCATCTTCGTGAGCAGGTTTGCAAACCTAGTGAGGAGGGCTTTAAACTAGGTTCGTTGTGGGGCGGTGACCAAAGACCTGAGGGGAGTGGGAAAGTCGGATACTGCGAAGAAATGCAAAGAGGAACGAGCAGAGGCCTTTGGCCCAGTCCAAGAACTATGATTTGATTGGGATAACAGATTTGGGATCACTCGCATGACTGGAGCACTGTCACGGAAGGGTATAAACTGTTGAGGAAGAACAGGCAGGGGAGAAAAGGAGGAGGAGTTGCACTGTATGTAACAGAGCACTATGATTGCTCAGAACTCCAGTATACAGAGGGAGAAAAGCCTGTTGAGAGTCTATGGGTTAAGTTTAGAGGTGCAAACAACAGCAGTGATGTTGTGGTTGGTGTCTGCTACAGGCTGCCAGATCAGGTGGATGAGGTAGATGAGGCTTTCTTCAGACAACTGAGAGAAGCTTCCAGATTGTAGGTCCTGGTTCTCATGAGGGACCTGACATCTGTTGGGAGACCAATACAGCAGGACACAGACAATCTAGGAAGATTTTGGAGAATGTTGGGGATAACTTCTTGGTACAAGTGCTGAAGGAACTGACCAGGGGCCATGTGCAGCTTGACCTGCTGTTCACAAACAGGGAGGAACTAATAGGGGAAGGAGAGGTGGGTGACAACCTGGGAAGCAGTGATCATGAGATGGTAGATTTCAGGATCCTGACCAAAGGAAGAAAAGAGAGTAGTAAAATACACACCCTGGACTTCAGAAAAGCAGACTTTGACTCTCTCAGAGACCTGATGGACAGAATCCTCTGGGAGGCTAACATGAAGGGGAAGGGAGTCCAGGAGAGCTGGCAGTATTTTAAAGAAGCCTTATTGAAGGCACAGGAAGAAGCCATCATGATGCACAGCAAGAGAAGCAAATATGGTAGGAGACCGGATTGGCTTACCGGGGAAATCCTTGGTGAACTTAAGCACAAAAAGGAAGGTTACAAGAAGTGGAAACTTGGACAGATGACTAGGGAGGGGTATAAATGTATAGCTCAAAAAAGCAGGGGAGTTATTAGGAAGGCGAAAGCGCAATCGGAATTGTGACTAGCAAGGGATGTGAAGGGTAACAAGAAAGGTTTCTACAGGCATGTTAGCAATAAGAGGGTCATCAGAGAGGGTGTGGGGCCCTTACTGGATGATGGAGGTAAGCTAGTGACAGATAATGTGGGGAAAGCTGAAGTACTGAATGCTTTCTTTGCCTCTGTCTTCACGGACAAGGTCAGCTCCCAGACAAATGCACTAGGTGATGCAATATGGGAAGAAGGTGGACAGCCCTTGGTGGGGAGAGAACAGGTTAGGAACTATTTAGAAAAGCTAGACATACACAAATCCATGGGTCCGGATTTAATGCATCTGAGGGTTCTGAGGGAGTTGGCAAATGTCATTGAGGAGCCCTTGGTCATTATCTTTGAAAAGTCGTGGAGATTGGGAGAGATCCCAGATGATTGGAAAAAGGCAAATGTAGTGCCCATCTTTGAAAAAGGGAAGGAGGACATTCCAGGGAACTATAGACTGGTCAGTCTTACCTCAGTCCCTGGAAAAATCATGGAGGGGATCCTCAAGGAATCCATTTTGAGGCACTTGGAAGAGGGGAAAATGATCAGGAATAGTCAGCATGGATTCACAAAGGGCAAGTCGTGCCTGACCAATCTGATTAGCTTCTATGATGAGGTAACTGGCTCTGTGGATATGGGAAAGTCAGTGGATGTGATATACCTTGACTTTAGCAAAGCTTTTGATACGGTCTCCCACAATATTCTTGCCAGCAAGTTAAGGGAATAAGGATTGGATAAATGGACTGTAAGATGGATAGAAAGCTGGCTAGAAGGTCGGGCCAGCGGGTAGTGATCAACGGCTCAATGTCCAGTTGGTGGTCAGTTTCTAGCAGAGTGCCGCAAGGATCAGTTCTAGGACCAGTTTTGTTCAGCATCTTTATTAATGACCTGGATGAGGGGATGGATTGCACTCTCAGCAAGTTTATAGATGACACTAAGCTAGGGGGAGAGGTAGATTCGCTGGAGGTCAGGGATAGGGTCCAGAGTGACCTAGACAAATTGGAGGATTGGGCCACAAGAAATCTGATGAGGTGAAACAAGGACAAGTGTAGAGTCCTGCACTTGGGACGGAAGAATCCCCTGCATTGTTACAGGCTGGGACCAAATAGCTAAGTAGCAGTTCTGCAGAAAAGGACCTGGGGGTTACAGTGGACGAGAAGCTGGATATGAATCAACAGGGTGCCCTTGTAGCCAAGAAGGCTAATGGCATATTAGGTTGCATTAAGAGGAGCATTGCCAGCAGATCTAGAGAAGTGATTATTCCCCTTTATTCGGCTCTGGTGAGGCCACATCTGGAGTATTGTGTCCAGTTCTGGGCCTCCAACTACAGGAGGGATGTGGACGCATTGGAGAGGGTCCAGCGGAGGGTGACCAAAATGATTAGGGGGCTGGAGTATACAACCTATGAGGAGAGACAGGGATTTGGGTTTGTTTAGTCTGCAGAAGAGAAGAGTGAGGGGGGATTTGATAGCAGCCTTCAACTTCCTGAAGGGAGGTTCCAAAAAGGCTGGAGAAGGCAGAACAAAGAGCAATGGTCTCAGGTTACAGTGAGAGAGGTCTAGGTTGGATATTAGGAAAAACTATTTCCCTAGGTGGGTGGGGAAGCACTGGGATGGGTTCCCTAGGGAAGTGGTGGAATCTCCATCCCTAGAGGTTTTTAAGTGTCGGCTTGACAAAGCCCTGGCTGGGTTGATTTATTTGGGATTGGTCCTGCCCTGGACAGGGGCCTGGACTTGATGACCTTCTGAGGTCTCTTCCAGCTCTGTGATTCTATGCATGGCTCTCTACATTCCCAAGCAATGGAGTGTTCTGCTGCCGGCACCTTTCCTCACTGTCTCCCCAGGGCCTGAGCCTTCCCATGCCACATGCACCCTACACTTCACTGCAAGTGTAGACAAGGCCTTCACGTTTGGCATCTGAGAACATACATGCTGAGTTTACACCCTAGAGGTGCCTTACAGACCACTAAGGTGGAGCCCCCTGTAACCAAATAACAAAGTTTTGTCATCATTTTGGGGGGAAGCTTAGGTAGTCACCTAAAACTGCAGAGTTGTCACTTTTCATTCTTCCTTGTTTGTGCTTCATGGACTTCATGTGAATTTTTTTAAATGTTACATTAATCCTGGAAGAATTCTGCAATTGTTCCATTTGGAGCCATAGTAAAATTTGTTGCAGTCTAGTAATTGCTCTGAGAACTTAATTTGTGAGCTGATTTATCAGTGGCTTCCAGTAGTTGGGAAGGAAGCTTGTACCTTACAAAGGACTGTGTAAAGACAGTTATCTGCCAAATAAGTGAAACTCTTTTGCATGCCTGAATCATGTTTTATCTGATAAAATTGTGACTAGAATGAAAAAAAAAGAAATCGAGTACTCCCCTTTTGAAATTGCTTGTTGTACTTTTGGATGAATATATGACCAAATTTGTCAAAGTTGGCTTCAGTTGGAGTCTGATGGTCAGCATGGGGGGGGGGGCGGAGAGAGAGGCTATGAAGAAGGGTGAATTTCAAAAGTGCCTAGGGGACGTGGGGAAAACAAGTCTCACTTATTTACAGTGGAAATCCCAAGTCCCTTATGCAGTGTTGAAAATATCCCACTAAACGTGAGTACCTAAGCAAAGAAGCTAAACTTTGCTGAACTTAGTATATCAGCTTGTTTCTGTTCTATTATAAATGAAGCTTTACCATCAACTCTGATATACCCGAATCAGCGACACTGTAATGACTTGCTGTCTGACTTTTTTCTGTTCATTTCTTGGAACATGTTTTTCTCAATTTTTGAAATAACTGCCTTTGACACGTATAATTGAAACTCTCTATCTAATTATTTGTTCTGTGGGTTGTTGCATACTTACTGGAACTATAATATTTCTCTTTAAAAGGTTCATGAACTGGTTTTCCCACCATCTGAGTAACTTTCAGTTCCGTTGGAGCTGGGAAGATTGGTGAGTTTCTGTTGGGGTCCCCATTTGAGCCAGATATTGCATGTGACTTTTGAACTTATCCAGAACCTGCCAGTGGTGCTGCTAATGGTTGTCTCCAGCTATCTGTAGCTAACCTCTCCCTAGAGCACTAATCGTCATAGTGCCTTAGCTTTATAACCATTTAAATTTAGCCAGGATGCAAAATATTGTCTTTGTGCTCTATTAAGTTACAGTTACCCAATCTGCGTAGTACAGTTCAAACAGTTTTTACTGTAGAAGACTCCATGTTGGCAGTAGACAGATTCTGATGCCATTACGTAGCTGACCCCTGTAGAGAGCAGGAAAGACAGCATGGTAGCTTACCTGGTCTTAACCTGTGAACTCTTTGTATCCCGTTGAGCCAATTTAAGAGCAGATTAAGAAGCAAATGGCACGCTTGCTAAATGCTATCAAATTTTGCACTTTCATAGGTCAGACTGTCTTACTCAGGACCTTGAAAAGCCCAAACCCAAATTTGTAAGAGAAGTCCTGGAAAAATGCATGAGGTAAGTGAGGCTTTTGGACACATTACTTTAGCAGCAGGGTATTTACTATCAAGTTTGTCTATCTTTGTTTACTTCTAGGTAGTATTAACCAGATTCTGTTCAACTTTTGTGCCTGTATGTGTACTTATGAACTCTTCCCCCATCCAGCCTGTTCTCTTAATTCATGTTTTCAGGAGTGGTGTCAATCTGTTCTGTTGTCTTGGCTGATACCAGGCCAGTAATGGGACACTCCCACACTCCTAATAAACTGGAGAAGTGATGCCTTTAAATAGGAAGTGAAATATCCCCTACTGTAGTTCACTTTTAGATGCATGTCCAGAGGAGATCCCTTTATTTGGATTTGAGTGATGGAAGTTGATTGTGAGGGACAGCGGAGGAAGTAATATTGCTTGGAAGTATTGGTCATTCATAAACTAAATGGAGGAGGCAACATACTTTTGAGTTCTATCTTATTAATGGTTTACAAGTAACACAGGACCTAGTTTTGATAGATACTGTGGATCCAGGATTCATTGACTGAAAAGAAAATTCTCATTGCTCATCAGCACTCGGAACTGGTCCAGCAGCTGGTGAGGGAGAGGATAAAGGGTAAAATTTCTCAGAGCTTAAGTGATTAGGACTTGGTTTACATGAGTTAGGCCAGCATAAGGCAGCTCAAGTCAGTCTAACTATGTCAGTGTCCACACTGCAGCCTTGCTGCTTCTAATGTTGGTGTCCCACTGCACCGATGACATAACCTCACCTCCCCCAGGGGCATAGGCTTATGTCGGTATAGTTAGGAGAAGAGTGTCTGTGTAGATGCTGCTTTACTTACAAGAATTTTAGTCAACTGCAGATGTCAGTTTCACAGCTGCAGCACAGAGCCATGACACTGACAAGAAAGACTGGTGGGTTCCCTGCTGAGAACCCTGCACCCAGATCACAGCTCGGGTTGGGGGTGGGGACTCCAACTAAAGCCCAGCTGCCCCACTGAGCTCCTTGTTGCAAACAGGCTGCTTCCCAGACTCCCCTGTCCCCACCTCGAGCCGTGCTTCCTCCCACCTCCCCACTCCAAACCCAAACTGTGAGCGCTTGGGGCTCCCAGGTCCCTGTGGAGATCCCAGAGCTGTCTGCTTGTGGCTGCTCTGAGCAGAGACTGTAGCAGTGTGAAATTGCCAGTTTCATTGTTGGTAGGTTCTCTGCTGTGAATTTGAGCCCTGCATAGCCGTCAGTGCCCCTACTTCAGTTGGTGCGAGCACACCAGTGAGGATGCTTGCAGGAAGCAAAAGTCAGGAAGCATAGAAGTAGTAAAAGCACCGACTGGTAAAAGAGGAATAGTTTGCCTATGGTAGGGATGTGAATGGTTAACTGGGAAGCTTCATCCTTAACAGGCGAGGCTTACTGGTTCCAGTTAACTGGTAGGGGCTGGAGCAACTCCTCGCCCGCAGCGGGCAGGGGGCTGGTCCAGCCTTGGAGGGCCCACCACAGGCAGAGGCTGCTCCAGCCAACCAGAGCAGCCCCTGCCCACGGTGGGCCTAGCACGGGCGGGGGGGCTGGAGCAGTCCACCTTCCCTTCAATCAGTTATCTGGGTAAGCACTATGTTTAATTGGTTAACCAGTTAAACAGGGTTTTACATCCCTAGCCTATGGATCCCTTCCATCTCACCTTAGATGTTAGTAGGCTGACTCTGGAATGTTCATAAAGGTGGAATGGAACTGAGGGTTAAAATGGAGAAGTCAGGATGTGTTTTTCATTGTGTGTGGTTTTTTAAATTGTAGCACCAGTGTCATGCTTATGATCCAAATAGCATGTGCAATGTTTGAATAAAATGCGGCCATGACTGGTGCCTCTTAATCTTTCTGTAAGAAAAGTTAATTGTGTGAAGTTGAGAATACAGCTTTCTTGAAGTTATTCAAATCTAAAATGTCCACCAGAATGTCAATGGAGAAATTGGTTTCATTGTCTCTTAATGTCTGCAAGGAACTAGCCTCAAAAAATGGAGTAGCAGTCCGACTACTTGGTTTTTGTTCTGCCAGAATTAAAATATAATAAATCTAGAAAATTTACCTGGCGTTGCCCAGGGGCTTAACTTAATTTTGATTTCTTCATTTAAATCATCATTGTGGAGTATATTTGGGGATGAGGAGCTCAATATACAGGCTGCCCTGGGGAGGAAAGACAATCCCAGCCCTCTCTCACCGCAGCTGTTTGGGGCCAGGTAAGAAGTGCCTCTCCCTGACCGCTGCAGGTGGCATAGCTGGGGGAGGGGTGCATGTCCCCCACTTGGGAGACAGACAGACAGACAACTCTCTGAAATACATAATAGATAGCTGTCCCTTTCTCCCCCTCTGCACCCTGCTTGCCCAATGTGGTTATAGCTGTCATGGGGGCCCCATGTGGTCATTCTGCAGTATAACTTCTTCCTTTCAGAGCCCTCCCTTTCCATTTATGAGCAACCATTAAATTCCAGGCACATGCCATTGTCCTGGCACAACTAGTCCCTGATCTTGTTTAACTTATGGTAAGAGGAAGCTGCGTCCCAAATTTGGTGGTCCTTGCTCTTACCATTGAAGAGGAGTTCTTGGACAGACAGACAGACATACACGTCTAAAATATATAGTAAGCAGATAAGATATATCTTGTGCATGCGCCTTGTCGGGCCGGGGCAGCTGGCGTGTTCTTATGATCCAGGGGGCTATGCTGGCGGGAGCTTAGTGCTCCTGGTAGATTCTGCCAAGCCGGAAAGGTCAAGGGGGAAGGAGCCAGACTAAGCATGCACACTGGTCCTCTGGGATTGGGGGTTTGGCTCAGAGCTAACAACCCTGACCTAGAAAAAGCTTTTGGTATGGAAACAGCAAGAAGATAAGAGCATCTTGAAGGCAACATCATGGGGTATCCCTAAAAATATTCCCATAGTAATTCTATCACAACTGGCATTTTCTCTTGCAGGCTTTCATACCATCAGCGAATAATAGATATTGTTCCTGCTACCTTCTCTGTCCTTAGTCCTGCAAACCCATCATGTATTTACAAATATGGAGATGAAAGCAATAGTAAGTATAAACACTATTTTGAAGACTAATATTTTGATACCATTTTGAAGAAAAGGTATATCTATGATTTGAGGTCTGAGCAAGCAAGGAAACACTCTAGTTTGAGTCTAATTAGTTATTTTTATGGAAGAAAATTCCCAGTGGAAATAAAAAAGCTGACTTTTGACTTGGAAACATTACTTGAGTGAGGCACAGTAATATAATTTAGGTCTAAATCTTTGATTTGGGGTAAGCTGGAGGGCGGAGAGCTGGGAGCCAGAGAACTCTGGGTGTGAATAACTCTGTGCGTCTGGGTGTGAATAACTTTTTGCTGTTGGAATAGAGGAAAAGGTGGTCTTGGGAGGTGGAAAGGACAAAGCAAGTCATGAGAATACTAATTTGCCAAGCTTTTCTGTGGCAGGTGCTGCCATGGCTCTTAGTGTTTTTGCTGCCTGGGATTGTGAATGTGGTTTAAAGTGTCATTACGTAATTTGGCTTTTGACTGAATATTAAAATAAGTTCACATCTTCAGAGAAATTAGAGTTGTGGTCCAGACATAGCACATGAGTTTGCAGCTTGCTGCAAAATCCATATTTCCAGCATGCCAAAATCTCACTTCTGTTAATAGTTGGGTTTTTTCTTGTTCAAGGGAAAGTTTTTTGTTTTTCTGTGAAAGTGTAGGCTGACATAAAACTAACCCATGTTCATCGCAACTGATTGCGACGATGATCGGACCTTTTTTTCTTCTGTTTAGAGTCTCTTCCAGGATATACGGTTGCACTCTGTTTGACCATTGCCATTAAAAATAAGGCAAGTAATGATGAAATCTTCGGCATCTTAAAAGATGTGCCCAACCCTAACCAGGATGATGACGACGGTAAGGTTATTTGAGATTAGGCACTTCAAGGTCATTTCTTCTACATTCAAAACTACCTTCACCAGTCTATAGAAGTAGAAGTCATGCCTGGTACGTTGCCTCATGGCTTCGTGCGCTTTCTCTATTTAGCATCACTGAGCAGAAAACAGAGCTGTTATAAAATGTTGACAGTACTTCTGTTTATCTCTTGCCCCAGACAGGATGTATTCTTATCGATGGGATGGTGGTGGGAAGGAGTACATTTAAGATGTACTATTGGATGGCTGTTGCTGACAAAAATACTATGAAAAGAATGAAATATTTCCCCAATCTTCACCACTAGGATGAGTTCTTGGCATTAGTTTTTACTTAGAAAATGTAGCACAGTTTGTGTCCTGCTTACGTGAGCAATCACCTCTGTGTAGATTACCTTAACATTTGAGATCCACTAAGGAGCTCAAGCTGCCATTCCTCTGATAAAAGACATTCTTGTAAAGGGGCCTTGATTTGAGCTCACTTCCCAGCCTCACCCTTGCTCTAAAGAGGACCAGTGTCTTTCTGGCCAAGGCTTATATGTTCTCAGGTTTTTAGAAAAGAGGATGTGTTAGAGGTTTGAGAAGTCACATCTAAAGTTGGTAGTTTGTGGGGAAAAATAACTTCTAATATGTGTGTTATACAGGCACATACATGAATATATAAAAATCAAACTACATGGAGATAATAAAGTAGTGTAAAAAGAAGAATTTCAAAGTCAGTAATAGATTTTTGCTAGTGTGACAGTCTGGTGAGAGGGTTACAGAAGAGTGCTAGAAGAAAAGGGTGTGAGCCTTAGACTAAGTGGGTCTCTGTTCCCTGGGTAAACTGGCAGAGGCTGGCCTAGAACCATCAGGAATTTTCCAGAAGCAGTCTGGACAATCAGGCCAGTTAGAATACCTGGAGTTAATTAGGAGCCTACCAGAGCAAAAGGAGTCAGGCTAATTAGACCACCTGGGGCCAATCAAGAACCAGTTGAGACGGGTTTAAAAGGGCTCCTCTTCTGTTAGGTAGCACACAACAAGGAAGGAAGGAGCCAAAGTGCTGAGAATGAGAGGAGTTGGGGTGGGAGCTGCAAGGCAAGAAGAGAGTGTTGGAGGAGCAGGTACCAGAGGAAAAGTCCTGGGAGGGATCGTTTGGGGGAAGTGGCCCAGAGAAGTAGTTGCCAGGCGGGGAGTAGAACAAAACCTCATCTGTTGCAGCTGTCTTAGGGTCCCTGGGCTGGAACCCAGAGTAGTGGGAAGGCCTGGGTTCTCTTCTCTCCCCACCCCCACACACCACTACAGAGTCTGCCTGGATAGGGAGACCGGGACTATAGAGGGGCTTCACCCCCGTATTATGGACTAGCCAGTGATGAGTATGCCTCAGTATGCTGTGAACCCTGCCTTTAGTAAAAAGAAAGAGGCCGTGTTGTGGGACACAGCAAGCCTCTGAGGCTGAACACTGTCTGCCAGAAGCGCCGGACCAATAGGCACAGCCATAGCTTTGCCACATTAGGTTTGATAAAGCTTTCAAATAGGAATGGAATCTTCTCTGCTGGTAGGAAACAAGAATTTGAGGATCACCTCCTATAGAGGATGAGGGAGTAGCTTAGTTCTAAATGTACTTCTTCGCTGTCATGCAGCTCTGGTAAGACTCTCTCAGCATGGCAGCACCTGGTAGTCTGAGGGAATTGTTGATAAAATGGCAACTTTTAGAAAGCATTGACTGATTCCCTCTTCAGGTTGCAAAGCTCTAAAGCTAAATCTTAAGTTTTGCAAAATAAACCTTGCCTTCAGAGCTTTGTTTTCAGGGTTAGATTCTGATACATTAAAATCAATAGTAGAAGTTATTTAACCCGCTCTTTTCAATTTGAAACATCTTTCAGATGAGGGATTCACCTTTAACCCTTTGAAAATAGACGTTTTTGTGCAGACTCTGCTTCATTTAGCTGCCAAATCCTTCAGCCACTCATTCAGTGCTCTGGCAAAGTAAGTGACAAATGCATTATTTTATGGAACACATTTGGATGAGAACAGTGAATTGCTTGGTAAACTATTCTTTCCCAAGCTTCAGTGTTTCATATGCTACACAGTGTAATGTGATGGGAAGGAAGGAGAGAAATGTCAGTGTTGTAATTGTAGGGGTCCTGGCCCAGAACAGTATTGAGGGGGTTGCAAGGTTATGGGGGGGCGGTTGCAGTTCTGCCGTTCTGAGCTGCTGCTGACGGTGGTGCTGCCTGCAGAGCTGGAGAGTGGCAGCTGCTGACTGGGATCCCAGCTCTGCAGGATGAGCTGCCTCATGCAGCAGCGTAGAAGTAAGGGTATCCTGGTATGGTATTGCCACCCTTCCCCCGTGGCGCCTCCCCCTCCCGGCCCTGGGGCTGCCTCCAGCATGGCACAGGCTGAGGGGCAGGGGAGGGCGGCTAGAAGAGTTTGGGGGCCCCCACGGCGCTGGGCTGGGGTGCAGAGCGTGGGAAGCGGGCTGGGCAGGAGGGAGGCTTCAGGAGTGGGTGGGTAGGCCTGGGAGAGTGCGGGAGCGGTCTGGGGGTGGCAGGGGTGTGTGTGGAGCGATGGGGGTGCGAGGCACAGCGCCCATGGGCCAGATCCAGACCTGGCAGTGCAGAAGGGAGGCAATACTGCAATTCCCCTCCCCCAAATTAACCTTGCAACCCCCTGCAATTCCTTTTTGGGTAAGGACCCCCAATTTGAGACATGTTGGTCTGAGTCTCCTTAGAGTAAAAGCACACACAGGCCAGATTTCACAAGGGACACCAGATTTCATGGCCCTTGATGTATTTTTCCTGGCTGTGAATTTGATTGGGCCCTAATCATAGGTGAACTTCTACCAGCATGCTGGACTCTTCTAGGAAAATTGGAGGCCAGCTAACCCAAGCATGGCAGAAGTGCAAGCTCAAAAAGGGGCTCTCTTAAGGTATCAAACCCTGCTCAAAACTGATATAGCATGGTCTAAAAATTCCAGATTTTCTTTCATCAGTTGCACTGTATGAGCTTGGTGTGTCTCACTGATCTGGGCTTCCTTGTTAAACCTTAAACTAGTTCTGCACATGTTATGGTCTTGTGGTCTTAACGTTCTATGGTCCAGATAGCTGGGCCCGGCGCTGGCTAACCAGTTATGGGTGAGCATCACCCGACTGGGTATTGACCCAGACTGGCAGGCAAACTGCCAAAGGCGATGTAGGCATACTCCTCCAACCTTCTGCTGAACCTCTTGAACTACTTGCTGCGTGTCCACTGATGGCTTTTATTTTTTATAAGGTTTCATGAAGTCTTCAAAACCCTTGCTGAAAGTGATGAGGGGAAGCTCCATGTGCTGAGGGTTATGTATGAGGTCTGGAAGAACCATCCCCAGGTAAGAGTGGGGATTTCAGATGTGTACTCACACTTACAGTCTCATGGTAATGGCATATTACAAAATGAACACTGGAAAGCGTAGGAACTGAATTGTTTGCAAAGACAAAAGTTGCATTTTATGCTTGCTTTAGAAAAAAAAAAAAAGGCCACTGTTTCCTTGTGTATTAGAATTCAAAATGTATTTACTGAAGTTACTAACAGCACCTTAGATTAGATATCAAATTTGTATCTGTTTCTCACTAAGTGACCTCCTTCTAGCATTTATTTCAAATTGATGGCAATTTGACTTTCAGCTTCTCAGCACAGTGTTTGGGTTGCTAACCCTGCAAGAAAATGTCTCTTGTTAAACAGCCATTTCCGTTGGAGTTGTTAATATCATGGAATAATTTCTCTTGGCCTTAAGTTTTGTATGGGTTTGTATAACAAAACCTAAATGTGGGCCAAATGCTTCCCAGTGAGAAATAGAAGTCTATCACTTAGAGCTTGCTCTGACTGAAGACAAATAAAAAATAAAAAGTAGTTACAATAAACTTGAGCTCAGTACAGTGTGCTTGTAGAACTGATTGGATCAACGGATCTAGCAGATTGGTTTTGTGATGTGGCTGTTGCTTAATTGAGGTAACTATAAACTTAATTCCTTAGGTGTGCTATTGTGATTCAGCAGTGGTTGTGCACTACTTGGAACTAATGTAAATACAGATTTAGTTAAATTGTTGCAGGTCTTCTACTTTGAAAACTGTGGGTGGACGGTCTGAAAACTAGGTCAGAGAGACAGTCACAGCAGCTTAACCACGTCTGGTTAAAATTGCACCTTTAGTGCAGTCTACACACACATCTACACACCCTGTTGCAGCAGGCCATGCAGAGGGCATTCATACTGCACTAGCTAATGATGGCTGTGGAGAGCGAAGGGGTCATTGGGGAAACTGTAGCTGATAGCACCTAGTCCTGGGTTATTTTTACCTGTCACATCCTGTGTTTCACATCAGCAATGAACAGGTAGGACTGAATCTCATTACCATAGGTATTGTGATGCTATAATATAGTAAACAGACTATTCTTTTTTCTCCCACATTGCAGATGATTGCTGTGCTTGTGGATAAGATGATTCGGACACAGATAGTTGATTGTGCTGCCGTAGCAAACTGGATCTTCTCTCCAGAGCTTGCTCATGACTTTACTAGGTAACACAATGAATTCTGTGTTTGAAGCTAACATTCAGTTGGTTTAGACATACTTTTACTTTGTGGATAATGGACACTGAATCCCAGATTTTATTTTGCTCAAATACTTGCCTTTATTATGGTAAGCAAATAGTTTTTTAAAGTAAAAATTGCCTTTGCACTTGATAGGCAACCTACATGTCAATCCCTCCAAAAGGGTATTTGTCATTCATCATTCTCCATTTAGAGTTGAGGTACCGGCTCATAAGGAGCATAAGAATCCATCTCCTGTAGTTACCTGACAGTGGCCTGTAACTTAAATAGGCCTCGGAGGGAAAACAGAGCTCTGCAGTTACCATGCAAACTGCTCATTGGCACAGGGACTGTCTCGTTTTGCGCTAGTTTAACTCCTGAGCACAATGGGGACATGGTCTGAGGCTGAGGGTCCTTGGTGCTGCTGCAATACTACCAAAAATGGTGAGTGAGGGGAGTTAGGAGACTGTCCCAGATGCAGACTGTGGGTCATGTAAGTGTCTTCTACAATTGCAGATGTTGTTGCTAGTCATTTTGTGAATTGCACTTCTCACTCTCCGTTCTAGATGTTAATAGTATGTTATGTTCAGGTAATTGCTTTTTGAAAGTCAGTTTGTTCGTATACTTACAGTGAGTATCCAGAGTGTTAAAGAATCTTTTCAAGGAAACCAGGCTTAAGAGAAAAGGATATCACATGCTAGTCTCCTGATGATACTGTAATTTTGGCATTTTTTAACTCCATTGATGTAAAACTTCCTAATAAAATGAATCCATGATGTGCCTCATGCATTCCTGAATGAATTAAAAATAAAATAGAGGCAAGATCCCACTCTTCTTAGAAAGAGGAAGCCACACCTGTTTCAGTTTACTCCCCTTCCACTAATATTTGTATTTCACATGCATATGTTACATAAATTGCAAAGGCAGTCTGGTTATAGTTGAGACTTTGGAAAATTCTTTCTGTGAATGCATTTCTGTAATAAAAGTACATACACTTAATAAATTCCAGTAATACTTGAAACCTGTACTGTTGCTGTTAGTCTGAGTAAGAAGGGGGAAACTAAAATTCAGTTTTAACATTTTAGACTTGTGACTTTTTTTCTCTCTGCTCTTTAACAGTTTACTATTTACTTTATCCTGTAATTTGTAACGAGTTACAATTAAGTTATAATTGCTTTTTTGCTAGGTTCTATATCTGGGAGATCTTGCACTCCACAATTCGTAAGATGAACAAGCACGTAGTGAAGATCCAAAAAGAGCTAGAGGAGACTAAAGCAAGATTAGCCAGGCAACACAAACGAGTATGTAACTTGTTTTGTACCTTGTAAATATATTAGCTTGAAGTAAAGCTGTCTGAATTTCTAATTGACTGCATTTCAGACTAAATAGTGCTTTTTCTGTTGCAAGAAACGTCTCAGCTGATATGAGACTTGCTCTGTGAGACTCAAAATGAATATACTGTTAATGTTCCTACAAAAATATGCCATCTGTAGCACTTGGGTATTAACTTGGATTCCACAGGGATTGTGATATTAATATGATCTTCAAAACAGCTGTAGAGGCTGTTACAGCTAAGAAGCCAAAGTAAATGAAGCTAAGATTGCATGCCTTTACTACATGTTTAGGTCTTACAAGTTAACTACAAAAAACCCTAAATTTTTGTTGCCACCTATAAATGTTTTAGTGACCGCTACCTCCCACCTAACTCAGTCTTGTTTTCTAGAACATTGTTGTGCAGAAATGGAAATTGTATACTCAGTATTTCAGCTTTACTGTAGTTGCAGGTAAAAGTGCACCTTTAGACTTATAGATACAATATTTAGTAACTTGGTAATTGTTACAGAGAAGTTGGAGGACTGAACTGACCTATTTGTTCCATTCTGACACTGCCACTCTTTTCATGGCAGGATGCTGGATTTGGACAGTTTCACATACTCTTTGGTTGCTCAGGATACTTTGAGTGCCCATGTGTGACTCTGCTCCCAAAAGTTACCATACGAAAAGGTGAACCTTAAAAGCTATCCCGTGTGTAAGGACGTCAATATTATTTTTTAAAACACCATTATTTTGGTTCAAAGGATAACTGAATGCCAAAGAAGAATAAATGGGAAAGCTGATGTTTGAAGAAACTGATTAGATTGCTAACATCCCAAAGGGTACTTGTGGGAAAAATTGAGTCTTGCTTTTGCACACACAGCTGTAGAGGCACTTAGCACCTTGAATGTCTTCTCCATTTATCTTTAACATACGTCTCTTTATTTACTGCACTTCCAATGATGTTAGAATTCAGTTCTGAACAATATTGTGGGCTGTGATGTGTGACCAGTGCTCCCTTGCGCTCTATCCCTAGAGAACTGGACTTATCCTGTGTTAATGCTGATGTAAGCCACTTTGCAGAAAAGTTAATCTTGGGCTGCTGAGGAAGAAAAGTTCTTGCATAAAAATTGACAAGCAAGTAATCCTACCTGTTGGATTACTTAACACAGGGCCCTGGTTTTGTCATCCTATATGTTTTTGCATAAAATATTTGTACAAATATTTGAAGTTTATAGCTGTTAATTAATGGACAGATGTGCAGGAAAACAATCTTTCATACAAATAACAAGAAATATTACCTGCTGTCAGAACCCATATCTGCCCAATTCCTTATTTCCTACTGAACTGCAGTTTTTTATATAACTTTCTTGAACTGACTCATGGCTTGTTTCTAAAAGACAAATGACAGTTCTGAAGGTTTGTTTTAACTAGATTAGGACAGACAGTAGTTAGTATCTACATTTTTCTTTCTTCATGAGCACCCCAAAGAGCCCAGATCCCGTATTAACGGTGCACACTGAGCAGATTCTACTGAGTTCTGGCATCTTCTGTTCTTTCCTTCAGGAGTCTGTGACTAGTGGTTTGTTTATTGACCAGCCTTTCTAAACCAAGGGTTTTTTTTAACAATAGAAACAAAGCATTTAAAGGTTTTAAAACAACCTCACTGCTTACCATCCCGGCAATTAACCAAGCAGGCCAAACTTCTTCAGACATTCCCCACTGAGCTTGAGTGTGTTTGTCTGGTTTCGCTTGAGAACGCTCCCTTTCCTTGGGAGGAAATTCTTCCTCTTTAAACCTGTCTCAGTTCTTTTGATGTCCTGGTTCCAGACCTTTTCCTGTCTAAGTGTCCTTCCTTCCAGCCCCTAGTAAACTAAAGCAGCATATACCTATAGCAAACAGCCCAAGCATGCAGTATTCACAAATGACTGCAGAGTAGATCCACTTCCATCAGGCTTCATCAGGCAAGTTGCAAGCAGCCATGCACATCCCTTGTACGAGTGCGCACTGCCAGGGTGTCTCACTAGCCAAATTTTACCAAGGCCTGTAACTTTGTTACTTTTGCTTCCAGCGAGACAGCGATGACGACTATGATGATGATGACCGAAGCAGTGACAGGGGAAGATGGACCATTGGAAGAGCAGATAGAACGCTTGCAGGAGAAAGTAGAGTCTGCTCAGAGTGAACAAAAGAATCTCTTCCTTGTTATATTCCAGGTAACTGTGTGGGCTTTCCCCCCCTCTGGTAACGCCACTTTTAAGGGGACTACAGTTGGAGGTAATGAACAGCTTCGCTATGGGTATGTCCACAGACGAAGATAGAACTGCCACTGTCAACCTTCCAGGGTTCGAATTAGCAGGTCTAGTTAAGACAGCTAATTCAAAGTAAGAGGGGCGCTCCGGTCGATGCTGGTAGTCCTGCTTTCGTGAAGAGTAAGAGAAGTTGAAGGAATAGTGTTCTCCCTGCAACTTCCTGCAGTGTAGACTGTGCCAAAAGTCAAGTTAAGCTGCTTCAATTTCAGCTATGCAATTAATGTAGCTGAAGTTGCATATCTTAATTCGACTTTGTCCTGTAGTGTAGGCGTATCCTATGGGAGGTTCAGCCACTCCAGGGCAAGAACCTGCTAGGTTTCCCCTAGAGAGGACTTGTTCAACTCCGAAGTATTTGAATAAAGGAATTTTTTTACTAGTTGCCTTTTGCTTGTTCAAGAAAGTGCAGTGTTGTCTAAATGCAGTTATTTTAGAGTTCAGGATCTCTTTAATTTAATTGAATTATTCAGATTTGACTGTTCGTAACTTCTGTCTATAGAGTATCTGCTAGATTACTTTGTTCACATACATACCCATCTAAGATTAGTGAATTTCCTTCATGTTCCAAGATATGCTTAGCTAGTACTTCAATAAAACTATTCTTTTTTTTTTTTTTAAAGCGTTTCATTATGATATTAACAGAGCATTTAGTGCGGTGTGAAACTGGTGGAATTGATGTGATTACGCCGTGGTACAGGAACTGTATAGAGAGGCTGCAACAGATCTTCTTACAGGTTGGTCTCATTCAGCAGGTGGATAATGCTTAGAGTAACTTGAGAATCAATCCTGTTAGTCTAGCCTCATTCACTTTGTGGAATTAAAATACAGCTGGTGGGAGCAGTTATTGTCCCAATCAGTTAGCATAAGAGGTTGTGTATAGGTTTTCTTGGCTCTAATTCCAGTTTTGCCAATGACTCATTATTACTGTAGGTAAACTATTTAACTATCCCTCCATTATAAAGTGGATGTAAATACAAAGCTTAAGGGATATATCAAGACTGTGCTTGCAAAGGCATTTTGAGATCCACTGAGAGATGCTATTAAATGTAAGGGCTAAGAATTGATTTATAAATCTTTATCTGTGAAATGACTACAGCCCTGGGAGGGAATATTCAAGAACCCTATTAAAATGCAAGACTTAACTCTGCTGTCTTTCTTTAAAATCTGGTAGCCAGTGTGTAAAGACTAAAATAAGTTTTAGGTGCTGGGCCAAGAAATTGAAAGTGTTTCTCTCTCTGAATGCTGGTTGGTGACTGCACACTATATGGTATGTAATTCTTTGTGTGGATTACTCTCCCATATTCGTTAATGATATTTACATGGCCTCTTAGTGTGTATTCAGACACAGTCCTACATGTGCAGAGGCCCACTCACAACTCACTGCAGGATCAGGACTGTAGAGTCACCATTGCTAAAATCTTCCAGCTTGTTTTGCAGAGGTAGAGTATAGCAGATAGCAGTACAAGATAGACATGCAAATGCTGCTCCTAGATCCGGTCAGCTCTCCACACCATACCTTTTTTGCAAGTGGTAGAAATTATTTGCAGCCCTAAATTTTGGTCAGACATTTGGCTCCTGGGTTTTGGTACATGTTCTGTTCTCTGCATGCTTTGTACAGAAAGGCAAACAAGAGTAACAAAGGTATCTGTCTCTGTCTGTCTGCAGCATCACCAGATAATCCAGCAGTACATGCTGACCTTGGAAAACCTCCTGTTCACAGCTGAACTGGACCATCACATACTGGCTGTATTTCAGCAATTCTGTGCTCTGCAGGCCTGAGAATTTTTCACACCTTGAGTCTTGTCTGCAGGACTTACACTGATTTTGTATTTTTAAACAAAAAGGGGAAAACTTGACATGGGGAAGGAAGAAACTTTGAATTCAAGATGGCTTAACATGTTCTGTGTAAACAATACAGTAATCTAACAGGCACCAGCTGTTTTAGCGTCATAGGCCTTCATTATGACTGAGAGAGGACTGGCGTGGAGTAATGTATGAATTCTTTTTTAATTTGTCCTTTCATTTTAAATGGTTTGAATGTTGGCTTCATCATAGCATTTTGTTTGTTTGTTTCTCCCCTCTCATTTATATAAAAAAAAAATAGGGAAAAATGTTAGAGAATTGGTTACCTCTGCCTAATCTTTAAACCAACCAAATCCCCGAATTACCATAATGTGAAGCAGGTCATAGAACGTCTTGTGAATGTGACAGACATGCAACTCTTCTGTGAGCAACTTGATAAATTCTCTTCAGTTAGGCAGAGGAAAAGTATCTTTACTTTGGGCATGTGAACGCTGAGTCAAGCTTACAAAGTAGTCTAGAGCATATGAGTTTATTACCAAACTGAATAGATTTTCACAGTTTGAAAGAGTGTGGTTGAAATACAGTTGAAATATGTTTTTTAAATCTATTGTCCGTCTTTTTTATTACTGTAAGTACAAACAGGCTGCTTATTAGCACAACTGTTCATTACAAAAGATTTTGTAGGAAGTGTTAATAGTTGGGAAGCTTCATGCTGACATCTTCTGGGGAATATATTGCTACTTCCCAACACCTTAAAAGGAATAGTTACTAACCTACAGTGCCTGTTGAATAACTGAATCTTTCAAATAACAGAAGCATACACAGGGTGTTTCCCATTCAGATTTGATTCATCTTGGATGCTCCCTGAATCAGGCAGAGTTCCCATTTGAACCCTGTGGATATAATCCTAATTCTTCAATTCTAACCTCTATCCCAAGAAAAGACTGGATACAAAATGTAAATGGGTTAATCTTTTATCATTGATTGTAACTTTTCCACCCACAGTTTTCTGGTCACTTAAGAACTGCCTGACTGCGTCAGACCATGGTCCATCTAGCCCAGTGTCCTCTCTTCTGACAGTAGCGGATGCCAGATGGTTCAGAGGGAATGAACAGAACAGGGCAACATGTCAAGTGATCTATCCTCTATCATTCTGTCCCAGCATCTGTTAGTCAGAGGGTATGGCGCACCCAGAGCATGGAGTTCTGTCCCTGACTACCTTGGCTCGTAGCCATTGATGAATCTATCTAACCCTTTAGTCAACTCATTTTTACTTCTGGCCTTCCTAACACCCCTAGCAGTGAGTTGCACAGGTTGACTGGGTGTTGTGTAAAGTACTTCTTTTTGTTTATTTTTAACATGTTGCCTATTGGATGACCCTTGTTCTTGTGTGATGTGCAGGGGTGAATAACATTTCCTTATTTTTCTCCACCCCAGTTGTGATGTTATAGACCTCTGTCTTGTTCCTCTTGTCTTTTTCCTAGCTGAAGAGTCCAAGTCTTTTTAATCTCTCCTCCTATGTCCTGGTTGGTGCCACTTCCCGCAGCTCCCATTGGCCAGGAACAGCGATCCGTGGCCAACAGGAGCTGGAAGCGCCTGTACCTGCAGAGGTGGCAGGTACGCTAGAGCTAACCCTGGAAAACCAGATCCGGCCTGCAGGCCACTATTTGCCCACCTTTGTGATAAGGCCTCAACTGGTATATTGTGTCCTATTCTGGACACCACATTTCAGGAAAGATATGGACAAATTGGAGAGAGTCTTGGGGAGAACAAGAACAATGATTAAAGGGCTAGAAAATGTGACCTATGAGGAAAGATTGAAAAAACTGGGTTTGTTTAGTCTTGAGAAGAGAAGGCTGAGAGGGGACATAAGTCTCTCAAGTGCATAAAACATTGTTATAAAGAGTACAGTGATAAATTGTAAGCAATGGGCTTAAAGTTTGGTCCTGACAGGTCTCATGATGGCACCCTTTGAGCCTTTAGCCACCTGCTCTCTGAAGCACTTGTGGTGGAAGGTGGCATTCTTGATTGCAGTCACCTTGGCCAGGAGGGTCTCGGCATTGAGGGCCCTCACTTTGGAGCCCCCTTAAAGAAAATCATGTAAGGACAAGGTGAGAATGCATCCTCACCCGGCCTTCCTCCCTAAGATGGTCTCTCAATTTCATATGTCACAAGACATTTACTTACCGGTGTTCTTCCCAAAACCTCATGCCTCGACCAGGGAGCAGGCCCTACGTTGCTTGGATGTTAGAAGGGCCCTAGCGTTCTATATAGAAAGGACAAAAGAGTTATGTAAATCTCCAACTTTTTATTTTGATAGTGGAGAGGATGAAGAGCTCTCCGGTTTCAGGCCAATGCCTATCCTCCTGGATTACCTCCTGCATTAAGGAGTGCTATGACAGCGCGAGTAGACCGGCACCTCCACTGACAGCACGCTCTACAAGGGCGCAGGCGATGTCCATGGCGTTTCTAGTGCAAGTACCTATCCTTGACCCATGTAGGGTGGCCACGTGGTCCTCTGTGCATACTTTCTCAGAGCACTATGCAATTACGCGGCAGGCCTGGGCAGATGCTACTGTTGGCAGGGCTGTGCTGCAGTCGGTTAACCTGTAGATAGCGTTAGTTTCCAACACCACCTCCAAGGACACTGCTAAGGAGTCACCTAATTGGAATAGACATGAGCAAGCACTCGAAGAAAAAACGGTTGCTTACCTCGTAACTTGTTCTTTGAGAATTGTTGCTCACGTCCATTCCAAATCCCACCCACCTCCCCTTCATTGAAGACTCGGGCAAGAAGGAACTGAGGGGGTGAGGGGGCCAGCAGGGGTATATATGCACCAATATGTCAGCACCATTCCAGGGGGCTCCCTGGTTGGCCCAACAGGTACTGCTAAGTGAAAAAACAAAAGTTATGAGGTAAGTAACCATTTTTTTTTAAATTGCAGTATAAACATCCCCTTAAATTACAGCCCCAACAGCCAGCTGACCAGTCATCAAAACCCCCTGAGTTAAGCTATGGGTCTTATAACAATCACCCCTTTTGTCTAAACCCTCTGTGATGACAGAATACTCTTTTCTCTATGGAATCCCACACAAATTTACTCATTTTTATTTTACTTGATACAAAATATTAACTTACAAAAGGTGCATTTTCTGTAAAATCCATCAGGAACTATTACATTTTCTCATATGTTAATTCATGGCCACATACAGTACATGTTTTTTTGTACATATCTTCTTCAATGTTTTCTTCTGGTCCATACTCATGCTGGTGGGAACTTGTTTCTTTTTTCCACACACTGCTCCTAACAGCTCGACGGAGCTCTGATGAAAAATGTAAACCAAGTTCCTTTAGAAAGTCTAAACATGACAGCACTAAAGACAAACACCTTTGTGAGAGAAGCAAGAAACTCAGTGTTTAGGCAGACTTGTGTTACTACTTTATTTGAAAGCCAAATTCTGATCACTTTACCCATGCACGTATTAACTACTGAAGCGACAGGGACTACTTGTATGAAGAGAGACTACAATAGCTCTGAAAGAGCATTTGGATTAGTCATTCTTCCAAATTTATTACTGAGGTTGTGTGGGGTTTTTATAATAACCAAGAAGGTGAGATTATGTAAGACTGATCATATGAATCCTCCAAACTGCCAACCTTCCAGCTTTTCATTTTTACTTTTTTGATTTACAAAACCAAGATGTGATCTCATGTGTCAGACTTGGTCATAAGTAGTTGTGGCCTCATTACCAACCTATAAAATTTGTTATTGAAATTACTTAAGTTGGTAAATGGAAGATAAAAGGAGTAATTTTGTAGAATTCCTCATCACACATCAGTCCTGACCTACAATGCCCCTTCATTGCAGAACTTCTGTATAAAGTCTCAGAATTAGAGACACTAAGGGAAACCCCATGCACCAGTATAGTCTCTTATTAAATATAACATTACAGTTAAGAAGCCAACATCTCTGGCCTCATTAACATACATTTACAAACTAGATCTCTGTTATTAACATCTTTGCTCGTGAGATTAAACTGCAAGGTATTCAATTTATTTACCTAGAAGACCATTCAATTGAATAAAAACTGCAGAACTGAATGTTCTAAAATACAAGGAAAGACAGGCATGTTGTAGTCTACAGATTAAATTCGGCTTTCATAAACAGTCAATTCCCACTGATATTGTTGCATGCGTTATAAATAATGGAAAAATTAGGCTCCTGCAGAAAATGCATGTTCTCATTCAAGCCGAGTCAGGCAACTCTGCTATACTAGCACATTTACCTGGGGGTGAGGGGCTCTGGGTGGGGTGTGGGGGGGGGGGGGAGTGAGACCAAAGTGCACAGCTGGCCTTCCCCCTGTGCTCCCAAACAGTGAGGAATGCAGCAAACTGTGCACTTTCCCCTCACTGCCTGATGAAGGGGAACAAAGTCCTGGTACAAATCAGGGGAGGAGCTTCAGCCCCCCCCCCCCTGCCCTTTCTAAAGATGTTTGAGGCTGGGACTGTTCTGGATGGATGGGGGGAGGGAAGGAAGGGGGCACACCCAGCCATCCCATTTCACCTGTCTGGTGATTGCAGGAAGCAATCCTATTCCAGGTATACCCAAACCCTTATGTGTAAAGTGATAAGAAGAAGCTGTATACTGGTTTTGGTGGTTCTAGCTCCTACTGTTTAGGAGGAGATTTCTTGGACAAACAGACTGACTGACACAAACTCAAATATATATAATAGATGATGGGGAGGGGGCGGGTACATCAGGGAACATAAAGACAACAGTGGTACTGAATTACCAAAGTTGTGTCCATATTTCTATTATTTGGCCATATTAAAGCATCAGTTTCCCACTACATTACTAGATGTGGAAATAAGTATGAACAGACACTATTCTAGCCGTAGCTGTTGTAAAAAGTTATTTACACTGTCCATTTGCTAACAGCTTTTATTTGATGGCATATAAAATAAACATTAAAGTTAGTTGAAATTCTAACCATTTACCTTTAACTTTTTTATCAAACTTTTTCTGTTTCATCTTTTCTCTATTATCTTGGCGGGTTTCTCTTGCTTCTTGCAGTGCTTCTTCACTACCCCAAACTTCAAGTGAACGCTTTATTACCTATGGGACAGAACACAAGTGTACGCCTTTTTACCCTGAAATAATGAATGAGTTGCTCTAATTTAACAGAAAACTCTCCTTTACCTGGTTTATTGCCATATCCCACCAACATTCCCCAGCGAGAAGGCTGGCTGAGAGGGGTCCTACAACTGGGGCCTGCTTTTTGTTCTTTTATCTGTTCACATATCTGGATGGAGTTTCTTTGGGTGCATCCACTGGCTCCCTCAGTGTCTTTAAGGAGCAAGTCTCAGAGAGGTAGCTGTGTTAGTCTGTTTCAGCAATAACAAGAAGTCCCATGGCACCTTAAAGACTAACAGATTTATTTGGGCACAAGCTTTCTGTTGAAGTGGGTTTTACCCATGAAAGCTTATGCCCAAATAACTCTGTTAATCTTTAAGGTGCCACAGGACTCCTTGTTTTTGAGGAGCAGAGGGTGTGGTGTGGGGTCTTTAGTTGGTGTCTGCTTTCAGTTCCACAGTTTTGGCCCTCTGACCCCCACACCTGTTCCTGCTTTTGCTGTCCCTGAGCTTGACTGAGTTCTGGGTTCAGTAACTCCTCCCTAGGCTGGGAAGGGGCTTTTAGCTGTGAGTGGGCACACATCTCAGCACTCAAAAGGACCACCTGGCTAGCTGCCTCATTGCCTGTGGCCCCTCTGATTGGGTGCACACCCCACACAAGCCCTGAAAGAGCTGAATTAGGCCAAGTGGGCCCAATCATTCAATTCAGCTGCAAACAGAGGAGGCTAGACTGTGGAGTTAGCTAATTCAAAGGAAGCTCACCTACGAAGCAAGGAGGCTGGCAACAAGGAGTTACCCTGCAGTCTCTCTCTGAGGTAAGGGGGACAGTAATCCATGAGGAAGGAGTTAGTTATTGGGTAAACCTAAGAAAGAGCGGTCTGACCTGGAAGGCTGGAGAAAATGTTTAAGGAAGCATCATAGGAAGTAGTTTAGGGAACAGAGCTTAGGATTAGTGAAGACCCAGCCCTTGACTGCTTGCTGTAGAGGCCTGGATTCCCTTCCCCTTCTCAGAATGGTACTGCTATGAGCAGAGAAGGGGGAGACTACCTGAGTCACTGTGAGAGAGGGTGACAGGCAGGGTGTTGGGCATGCTGACTGTGCAGAGTGGAAGGGGAAAATCAGTGTGACCTGACTAGGGCTGAGTCATGAAGCAGCTATAGTGTGACTCCTTGAGCAGGAAGAGAGTCACATTGGTGGAAGACTGGCTAGGGGTTGCTGAACCCAGTGGAACTAATCCCAGAATTGCCAGAAAGAGGTGGCCCCCCAGCAATGAGTGGAACACTCTCTGACTCCCACACAATAAAAAGGCTTCCTTATAAAACAAAAGACAAGTCATTTTGTTTGAAAAGGATTTTCATTCATGGAAAACTAGTTTCACCTACTCATTAAGGGCCTTATTCAACTAACTGAGTTCTCTCTTCCACATTTAAGAATATTAAGGCATGAATTATATTTCCAAGGAAGCCAAAAACTTGATTGATCTGCTAAATAATCAGAGTTGAAAACCTGACTTAATTTGGTCTTATAAAATTACATTTTAAATTGTATTGTACTGAGGTTCTCCAATATGTTTTAGAACAGTTTTCTTCTAAGATCTACATGTCTTTAAGCAACTTGATATTTTTCAAATAGGTTTACTCAGAGCAAATCATAGAGATTCTGCATCAGTAAAAAAAGTTTTTTCCCTCTACAACATAGTCAGTTTGATTATCACTAAACAACTTCCTTAATCTATGAGAGAACCTCAACCTTTCCCCCTTTATTTTAGGGGTGACAAATTCTATTGCATGTACTGCTCAACTGACTTCATTTTGTTAAATGGTAAAGAGTCAGGGTTCAGTACCATAATGATTAAACTATGGATGGTAATGCCATGAACATGGAAAAAAGAACCATATATTTTGAAAAATTTACAATAATTTCCATACCTGTAATTTTAAGTAAAGTTTCATGTCACCCCACTGTGAATTATGAGGGTTTTTCTTCAAAATAAATCTGAGCATTGGTTCTCTCTTATCTAGGTCACAGTCTTTAAGAAGGTACTCTTGCTTTGCCTCAGTCCTTGTTATAAGCTTATGCTTACCTTCAACATCTCTGAAACAGATTTTAAAAAGAGACAGCTGAAAAGCATTATGTAACAGCCTAGTATTAAATCCCCATTATGCACTGTACAGTGCACCTTCTTTTGTAATGTGGACCATTATCTTGCAAACTTAGGCATGTGAGTAGTCCTCCTGAACTCCAATATCAGTTTAGAAACCCCTCTGCTTTTTGGAGGTGGAGGGAGGAATGAGCTCCTACCAGGATCACCTCAAAGTTTCTTCCTGAGTTTCTCTTCCCACAGGTTTTTCCTACCAGAGGGGATAATTTGATACCATATTTTCAAATCTTCATTGTTTGATACAAATTATACAGACAAAGCAGTTTCCACCTGCAAGATATTTGGCATGCAGAAGGAATAATAAAATTAAAGCAAAAGGTTGCATACAAGTTAATTTTTATTGGATAATGAGACAAATTGAACATTCTGGTCGCACAAGGTCCTAGTGAGATTCTGAAACATTTATTTCACCTGTCTTGATCCAAAGTATCATCTGAATCACTTTATCATATGCCTAAGTTAAATCCTTACCAGGGAGATACAATATTCCCATATTTGATACAAACACATAGATATACTGAAATTGTTTTAAAATGCCATTTGTCAGTGGGAGAAAAAACAGCAGATTCAGTCATTCAATTAAGTGATGGCTACAGGATCCAATAAAAAGGATGCATTCAATTCTCAACATCTAAGGGACATACACTTAGGACTAATTCAGTTGACCATCCGAATCTCACATCTGCTCCAACTTACAGCAGCTCTATTAAAGTCTTGGTTAGATTACTTAAATAGCTGAACTACCACAATAGTTTTTAAAAAACAGATCCTTATGTGACTGATCTGTGACTTACAAATTTTATTTCTTAGAACATATATAATTGATGGAGTAATAATCTTCATTACCATATTTAAACAATGTAGTATGAATGCTGTAAAAAGACACATTTCTAATAGACTATGTATTGTTTAGCACCTCACACTACAAGGCATGTGTGAGAGAGATTGTGATTCTTTTGTTTTTCCACTGTGTAAAACACAAATTTATTCAATACTATGCACATCATTTTCCTAATGACAATTTTATTCAAAAACATTCCTCTGGTAGCTCTTTAATGTAAATATTTTACAACAGAACTGTATAAATCATTACAATCAAATTTTGATTGAGTAAAACAATACTGAAGTTAAATTTACCAGTTTCCCCACCCCCCGTTATTTAAAATACCTGCAGTTATCACATGTTGCCCAATCAAAGTGCTGCATGAGGTACGAGTCCATGAACTCTTTGCCACATTCTTCACAAATAAGGTAGTCAAATTCTAATACAGGTCCTAGTGGAAGGGAACAAATAATTTTAGTTAGGTGAAGTATTGGGGTTGATCTCACTATAGCTTAATATTAATTTACAATAGGGTTTATCACATGTAATATGAACGATTCATGTTTTCCCCTTCTGAAGAATTTTCTAAAATTCTGTAGTACAAAGTAAGGCTATGATCTGTCTGTTCAGAGTCCCACTGTAGCCATCTTATCTTTCAAAACAAGTAATAGATCCCAAGAATACTTCTGAAAAGTGTATGCATGTGTGCACGCTTGCAAGAAGGGGTTCTGGTTTAGATTGCTGCAGCTATTGGGAAGTGTTCCCTTAAAACAGCACCAGGTTAGAGTGGAACAATATAAAGTTAACCATACTGTCAGTACATTTATATTTGCTTCAGGCCAACCGAGGAACTTTACATTTTAGATTGTTTTAATATCCTAGAACTGACTTTCAAACCTCAAACCCTTCCAATTACAGATTCAGATCTATGGCCAACTTAAAAGAGCAAAAATTAAATGTTATCCCAATTTGTATTTTATAGTGGAAACTAACGTCTCTCAAAATGTAGTTCTAGAATTAGGATGTGTCATTATTAACCTTCACTACCACTAATGCGTCACAGCATAAAGCTGTTTTTCTTAGAACAATGCTACACTGAAGTTATCAGTGGTTGAATAGCAATGGTGAAGTACAGATACCCTTGGCCCACGTACTGAAATCTACTATATATTGGAGAGAGTTTGTGCATCTGTCTGAGTGTTCAAGAACTCTTCCTAAACGGCAAGAGCTAGGACCACCAAATTTGGTATGCAGCTTCCTCTTATCGTAACTTATTAAAGCAAGTTACGGGTATGGTTGTGCCAGGACAATTGGATGTATGTGGAAAGTGACTGTTCTGCATCAAACAGAAAGGTAGGGATATGATTGCAGGGACAGTTATATTCACAAGTGACTGGGAAGGGGGCAGCAAGCACCCCAACCCTAGAGAGAGCCTCTGGCCAGCAGCATGGTCCCCACCATCCTGGGCCAGCCCCAAGGAGCAGCTGCTGGCTGGGCTGCACGGCCCCTGCCACCCTGAGCCGGTTTTGGGGAGAAGCAGCTAGGTGGGCAGCACGGCTCTCCCTCCTCCCAGGGAGAAGCCATTGGGCAGATTGCTTGGCCCTCCCCCACCTCAGGCGGACCCTGGTGGGAAGCCAGCAGCACTCCCACCCCTCTCTTGAACCCCCCAAATCTCTGAACCCACTGCCCTGACTCATGCACTCCCTACGCCCCCAACCTCTTGTCCTGAAGGACCTATGCAGCGCCGGGTAAGTTGTCTAGTCTCATTATATATTTTAGAAATGTGTGTCTATTTGTCCCATCCATCCATTAGTCTTTTTGTTCAAGAACTCCTCCCAAACGGTAAGAGCAAATTTGGTAGGCAGCTTCCCCTTCATAACTAAAAGCAAGATCAGGGTTTGGTTGTGCAAGGACAATAGGATGTGCCTGGAATTTGATTGATTGATTCTTATAAAATAAAAAGGAAGGGATCTGGTAGGAGGGACAGTTAGTCATTGTACAGTATATAGGAAGCAGCAAGGGGTCAGAGATGGGGACCGAGACAGCTATAACCCTATTGGGCTGGCAGAGGTGGAGAAAGGGACAGCTATCTACTATGTATTTCAGAAAGTCTGTCTGTCTCTGCACCCTTCCCCTGGCTATGCCCACTGCTGCTGCACTGGCTGTGGACAGGCACTTCTCACCTGGTGAGAGCGCACTAGGGTTGTCCTCTTTCCCTGGGGCAGCCTGTGTAGTGAACCTCTCATTCCCAGCCCCACCCCAGAATGAGGGATGTTAAAAAGCAGGTAATTCTGTAACCACTGAATCTCAGCAGTTACATGGTTATACACACCCACAGTGCAGGGTGGGAGTCTGCATGTAACTGTGAACATTAACCAATAATCCCAGGTTTATTGCTTAACTGGTTATACTTTACATCCCTACCCAGAACAATAATTTGAATGAAGAAAAACAAAAATTATTTGAGTTAAGACCCGGGGAATGCCAGGTAAATCTAGTTTTAAATATAGGAGCCTCTGGGGCAGCATGACTGACAGCTGAGATTCAGTGGCAAAGCCCTGTAGGTGATTACTTGCCCTGCAACTGATTCAGAACAGAATAAGAAGTTGGTTTCACTGGAGTTTTAATTAAGACTTGGGGAGGAAGAAAATGCAGGTAGGGCTGGAGGACATGCATGGGATCCTCCACAGAGAAGTGTAGGAAAATGATACAACCTGGAAGCATTTTAACAGCCAAGAAAACAGCATCCACCCCTCCCTTCTTCACTTTTGTCTTAGAACATAAGGTCCATCCAGCCCAGTGTCCTGTCTGCCGACAGTGGCCAATGCCAGATGCCCAGAAGGAGGGAACACAACAGGTAATCCTCATGTGATCCCTCTCCTGTCACCCACCTCCAAAATTTCATTTGCCATTTTGTTGCCCATTCCCTTAGTTTCATTCCCAGATAGCCTACCAGGTGAGTTGGCCCTTCCCTATTGCTCCTGCTACTTTCTGATGCCTGAATCCATCATTCTTGAGACAGCACCCTTTATGTGGCTGACAAGAAGTGCTGTTAACTGTATAATGGGACACAATGCTGACTTCACTCCACAACAAGCACCCCCCAAGTATCAACTTCCATAATGGTAATACTGAACACCATGGATCTGAGCCTGAGCTGCTATAAATTGATTAATATATGCTAGCTAGTATATACATATCATTAATACTATGTATTATCTGCACTCTATATATGTATGTATGTAAGTAACAGGATATTATCTAAACTGGCCAATACCATAATCATGGTACATAAGAATGGCCATACTGGGTCAGACCAAAGGTCCATCCAGCCCAGTACCCTGGCTGCCGACAGTGGCCAATGCCAGGTGTCCCAGAGGCAGTGAATCGAACAGGCTGCCATCCATCTCCACCCTCTGACAAACAGAGGCTAGGGACACCATTCCTTATCTGTACTGGCTAACAGCCATTTATGGACTTAAATTCATGGAGGTTATCTAGTTCTCTTTTAAACCCTGTTATAGTCCTAGCCTTCGCAACTTCCTTAGGCAAGGAGTTCCTCAGATTGACTATGCGCTGTGTGAAGAAGAACTTCCTTTTATTTGTTTTAAACCTGCTGCCCATTAGTTTCATTTGGTGGCCCCTAGTTCTTATATTATGGGAACAAGTATACAACTTTTCTTTATTCACTTTCTCCATGCCACTCATGATTTTATATACCTCTATCATATCCCCCCTTAGTCTCCTCTTTTCCAAGCTGAAAAGTCCCAGTCTCTTTAATCTCTCCTCATACGGGACCTTTTTCCAAACCCCTAATCGTTTTAGTTGCCCTTCTCTGAACCTTTTCTAATGCCAATATCTCTTTTTTGAGATGAGACGACCACATCTGTGCACAATATTCAAGATGTGGGCGTACCATGGAATTATATAAGGGCAGTAAGATATTCTCCGTCTTATTCTCTATCCCTTTTTTAATGATTCCTAACATCCTGTTTGCTTTTTTGACTGCCGCTGCATACTGCACGGACATCTTCAGAGAACTATCCATGATGACGCCAAGATCTCTTTCCTGATTAGTTGTAGCTAAATTAGCCCCCATCTTATTATATGCATAGTTGGGGTTATTTTTTCCAATGTGCATTACTTTACATTTATCCACATTAAATGTCATTTGCCATTTTGTTGCCCAATCACTCAGTTTGGTGAGATCTTTCTGAAGTTCTTCACAGTCTGCTTTGGTCTTAACTACCTTGAGCAGTTTAGTATCATCTGCAAACTTTGCCACCTCACTGTTTACCCCTTTCTCCAGATCATTTATGAATATGTTGAATAGGACTGGTCCTAGGACTGACCCTTGGGGAACACCACTAGTTACCCCTCTCCATTCTGAAAATTTACCATTTATTCCTACCCTTTGTTTCCTGTCTTTTAACCAATTCTCAGTCCATGAAAGGATGGTATTACGTGAGTATCCCATAATACTATCCACTAGCTAAGTAAGCCCTGGCTTGAGTAGATAGGAAAACTAGCAGTACCTGTACATAGCAGCAGGAAAGGAGTTACCCACACAACCCTAAGATGTGTCTTTATGCCCCTTAGTACCTGTAATGCATACGCTCAGAACAAAAGATAGAGGGCTACCCCCATGGTACCAGAAACAAACAAGGTAAAAAGTTAGTTAATTAAATCCAGTTTTAAATAATGTATATAATACCTTTTACTAAAACAATTTAGGGTACAAAGAGATCGCTTCAGAGGTGTCATTTTGGAGAGCACACCTCCATAAGTAGAATGTAACATTGCTGCACAAGTCTGCTCTCTGGAGACTGGTATCATATAGAACTTTTTTTTTTTTTTTGGTACCATATTAATAAGACTGTCTAACGTTGGTTACTGGGTCTCAAGTATATTTCTTAATTAAATAATTAACCAAATCAACTAAAATCAATGGAGATGTTGATTTACACTAGTTAAGGATGTGGTCCAGTGTGTTCACATCTTTTATACAGCTAAAAGACTGATGCATCGATATTGGTTTCGAGAGAATGTAGAAACAGAATATACTGGATAAAAATTGTTGGCCCCCAGAAAAGTGTAGATTGTGCCTGTTCTATTACTTAGGGTCCTTGCCTTACCTCTCCAGATAGTCACTTATCTTACATTAAGAATCTGGTTAATTATTGAAAAATACATGACCATTTTCACTATCAACAAATAGTTTTCTGTGGATAAGGATATATAATAAGCCACACTTTTTTCACATTTTTCAGGCTTCTCTGAAGCCATTGCTGACTTCTCCTAATTCCCATTCAAGCTAGTGTACCACAAAAGGGAGCAGCTTATTCCTAGTTATAGTGTATTCATAGTAACTATAAGTGGCCAGTATAGCCATTTTCTGCAAAATTAATCAGGTTTTACCAGGCTGATGCACAATTTTCTCAATCTTGTGTTCCTCCTCCTCTTCTTCTTCCAGAAAGAACCCTCCCCCTGTGTCAATTATCTTTGGAGGTGCTTTAACTTTAGCACTTCCTGAAAAGACAAACAAGAGCAGTCAGCATATTTAAGGATACAAGAATTGCATGTAGTAATATAAATGCAAAATTATTTGCAAAATTAATTTACAAAATGTGACCTTCACATCCAACATTCATGCTTTCAAAATATACTGTTGGTACTACTCTAGAGCTATGAAACTAGGACATACAGGGTAGTGGGAGAATCATTCAACCCCATGGGCAGGTTTCTAACAATTGAAGGTAATTCATTTGTTGTACAAAGGAAAAAATATACCCATTTACTGGTCGCACAATGTTACTTCAGAGCAAGGAAAGTTACAAAGGAACCAAACTTGGTGGGAGACCATTCTTGAAAATTTTAGCCTTAGTTATAGCTGTGTCATGGAGGTCACAAATTCTGTGATGTCCAGAGACCTGATATTTTCTGCTTCAGCCCTCCTCTCCCCTGCTTCCATGCCTGGCAGTTCCCAGCTGCTGAGGGGACCCCAGAATTCGAAGCCACCAGCCCCACAGAGCCACCACAGGTGGCAGGAAGTCCTTGCAGCTCTGAGACACCATGGGTAGAAGTTGCTGGACTTCCCTCCTTCAGCAGAGCTTGAGCTCTCAATCCCTGTTGCTCCAATTTGTCACCATTATTTTTAGTAAAAGGACTTTGAAGTTTTGTTTATTGCCCGTGACCAGTCCCTGAGTTTTACTAAAAATAACCATGACAAAATCTAATCTTTAGCTATACCTAATGCTTGTGAAGCATGGGTCTAGCCTCTAGAGAGTTTATAGGATGCATGCTTTTACCTAAACTAAAAGAGACAGAGAGGTGTGGTGTGTTTTAGAAAGCAGAAATCTAATAAAGCCCTTTTCTATACTTGGGATCCAGAGTGCAAAAGCTTTAATACAGGGGTGGTAAGACCTGTATTACCTACAGGTAATACATAAATACAGGTAAGATTATAAATACAGGTAAGACCTGTATTTAATCCAGGTACAGGTAAGACCTGTACCTGGATCCGGCCCGTGAAGCTCAGGGCTTTCCCCCAACCCCTGCATTGGGGAGTGCATGCTGGTATTCCAACACCCCCTGCTCCCAGTGTTCCCCATGGGGCTGGAGCACACAATCTACTAGCCTGGGCCTCCCTAGGCTCTGGTGTGTGTAGGCAATGTGGGGAGTCTTTTTCTCCTCCTCAGCGAGGGACCACATCAGTGAGGGTTTGGTTTTTCTTTGTTTCACAGTTGTGGCCCCCCAATTGATTTTTCTGTGGGTCAGCGACCCCAACCCAAAAAAGGTTCCCCGCCCATGCTTTAATACAAGGTGAAACTAAGAAGTCCACTTGACAGAAAAGTAAATGCTTGTTGAAATGTGTCCATGTCTGAAAACTTAAGAAAAATCCATCTTGCAAATATTATGTCAACTATATAATGAAAAAGCCATGAACTTCATAAAGCACAAGTAGCCACAGCAAATTAATATTTGGGCTTTAAAAACTCCCCACAAAAACAAAAAAATCCTCAACAACCTGGACACTTTTCTCACCAAACATCTTAAATTAGTGTAAATTGTGCCTGTAAACTGGTGTTTTATTCAGTGATCCAAATAAAAAGATAATGCGACCCTAAAAATAGTGTAAATAACCCACATGGGAAACTAGAGTAAGAAAGGCTTGTAGAATAAACAGTCTCGCAAAGGCTGGATCGCAAGGTGATCATTTTTACTCCATCTTTCCACTTGACAACTCCGGCTCTGTCTGCACGACAGCGTTTTGTCAGAAAAATGGCTGTTTCCTGAGGCAAGGTGAGAAACGTCCACCCTGCAAGTGCAAGGGAAGGGAAAGCGCAGCGGGCTCTGCGGGCACGGGGCCCCTCGCTCGGCTCCCCAGAGTGTGGCTGGGGCCGAGGGAGGGCGCGCGGAAGAGCAGGAAAAGGCGCAGGTGGGCGGGTGGCCTCTGTCCCTGGCGTGTGGCTCCACGCAGCCTGGGCCGCTCTGGCGGAAGATGCCCCGGCCCGTGCGCCAGGCTGCAGCGGGACGGCCGGAGCGCTCGCTGGGGGCCGCTGCTCAGGTCCCTCTCGGCCTGGCCTCAGGCTCAGCTGTACACGTGACTCCGCCCGCCCTGGCTCTAGCGCCTCAGGGGACTCGAACGGCCCCGCATGGGGGGGGGGCGTTGCCATGGGAGCGGAGGGCGCACCTGGGCCGGGCGCTGCAGCGTAGGGCCGGGCGGCGAGCCGGGCCTGGCGCAGCATCAGCGCGCGCTGGCGGTTCCGCTCCACCTTGGCCCGCACGGCCGCGGGCAGGGGGGGCCTCTCGGCGGCCGGCCCGGGGCCCTCCATGGCCAGCGACCTGCGGCAGCAAAGGGCAGAGGTCAGCGCCGGCCACCAGCCCCCCTCCCCCTCGCCCCGCCCCCAGGCCCCGCCCCATCTCACCTGGCGGGGGGCGCGAGGAGGGAGCGCGCGCCCCCGGACACCGAACACCCTGCCTCCCAGCTCCGAGGCGGCGAGTTGCTACTGCGCAGGCGCCAAGCGAATGGGCGGGGCCAAGGCCGGCGCGCGCAACAGGAGAGTCACGCGCAGGCGGCAGCGCGTGGCGCCTCAGGCGGCCGTCAGGTGCGACGAGTCGGGAGAGTCGCAGGGTAAGGGGGGGGCCCCGCTGGCCCCTCCCCCACAGCGCGCCCCGCCCTCTTCCCCCTTTGCTCGTGGGGAGCCCTTCCCACCCCCTTTCCCCTCCCCCACACCTCAGAGACCCTGCCCCCTTTCCCTCCCCACAGCCCTGTGAGGAACCCCCACACCTCAGAGACCCTGCCCCCTTTCCCTCCCCACACCTCAGAGACTCTGCCCCCTTTCCCTCCCCACAGCCCTGTGAGGAACCCCTCCCCACACCTCAGAGACCCTGCCCCTTTCCTCCCCACACCTCAGAGACTCTGCCCCTTTCCCCTCCCCCACAGCCCTGTGAGGAACCCCTCCCCACACCTCAGAGACCCTGCCCCTTTCCCCTCCCCACAGCCCTGTGAGGAACCCCTCCCCACACCTCAGAGACTCTGCCCCCTTTCCCCTCCCCACAGCCCTGTGAGGAACCCCTCCCCCACACCTCAGAGACCCTGCCCCTTTCCCCTCCCCACAGCCCTGTGAGGAACCCCTCCCCACACCTCAGAGACTCTGCCCCTTTCCCCTCCCCCACAGCCCTGTGAGGAACCCCCCACACCTCAGAGACCCTGCCCCTTTCCCTCCCCACACCTCAGAGACCCTGCCCCCTTCCCCTCCCCACAGCCCTGTGAGGAACCCCTCCCCACACCTCAGAGACCCTGCCCCCTTTCCCCTCCCCACAGCCCTGTGAGGAACCCCTCCCCCACACCTCAGAGACCCTGCCCCTTTCCCTCCCACACCTCAGAGACCCTGCCCCCTTTCCCTCCCCACAGCCCTGTGAGAGCCTCCCCACACCTCAGAGACTCTGCCCCTTTCCCCTCCCCCACAGCCCTGTGAGAACCCCACACCTCAGAGACCCTGCCCCTTTCCCTCCCCACACCTCAGAGACCCTGCCCCTTTCCCTCCCCACAGCCCTGTGAGAAGCCCCACACCTCAGAGACCCTGCCCCCTTTCCCCTCCCCCACCTCAGAGACCCTGCCCCCTTTCCCCTCCCCACAGCCCTGTGAGCCCCCACACCTCAGAGACCCTGCCCCTTTTCTCCCCACAGCCCTGTGAGGAACCCCCACACCTCAGAAACCCTGCCCCTTTTCTCCCCACAGCCCTGTGAGAACCCCACACACACCTCAGAGACCCTGCTCCCTTTTCTCCCCCACAGCCCTGTGAGGAACCCCCCACACACACCTCAGAGACCCTGCTCCCTTTTCTCCCCCACAGCCCTGTGAGGAACCCCTCCCCCACACCTCAGAGACCCTGCCCCCTTTCCCCTCCCCCACAGCCCTGTGAGGATCCCTCCCACACCTCAGAAACCCTGCCCCTTTTCTCCCCCACAGCCCTGTGAGGATCCCCTCCCCACACCTCAGAGACCCTGCCCCTTTTCTCCCCCAGAGCCCTGTGAGGAACCCCTCCCCACACCTCAGAAACCCTGCCCCCTTTCCCTCCCCACAGCCCTGTGAGGAACCCTTCCCCACACCTCAGAGACCCTGCCCCTTTCCTCTCCCATACAGCTCTGTGAGGAACCCCTCCCCCACACCTCAGAGACCCTGCCCCCTTTCCCTTCCCCCACTGCCCTATGGGAACTCCCCAGGCCCCCTTTCTCCACCATTGCAGAGTGGCCACCACTGGGAATGGTGAGGGTTTCCTCCACTTCCATCTTCCTGTTCATCACAAGATGACATGGTTCTCCTTCCTGGCACTTTAAGACTTCAGACCATATTAAGATCTACTCAGATGTGTGGTGTCAGCCCTTAGGTATTTAAGCCAAGTTTTTGGAGGACAACACAGGCACTGACTGCAATTTGTGTTACAGTCTTTGTATTTCATTATTACAGAATTCTAAGTGTTAAATACAAACTACCTGAGCTTTATCAAGAAAGAAACGCCGTCCTATTCATATTTCTCCAAGCCATTATTTCAAGATGTCTGCTAGCATCGCAACATTAGTTACACTCATTTCAAGGTTTTAAAGGTTTTCTCTGTTCTGTAAATAAGACAGTACTTGTCAGTAGTCACTTTTGAAAATTAGTTGTCTTGAAAAGTTACATGTACATAATATTGTCAGTATGGGGGGGCTGAACACTTCATTGAAGCTGGTGAGTATGATAGCCACCCTTCATTCAGGACAAATGGCAGCAACAGTTAGGCTCTGTTTTGGAGTAGGATAGTTGAAACAATAGGTGCTTCTGCCTGATATGCAAGCCACATGTCCAGTAAGAAGCTAAGCTATGTGTATGGAGGGGTTTTGCTGTGGAGCTGAATAAACATAAGGGGCCCAGTATTATTTAGGTGAAGTTTGGGGTTGGGGCAGCCAGAAACATGGCCCAAGGAGAAAGCCAGGATATAAACTTTTGTGGAAGAATATTGGCTGCGAAGAGACTTCCAGCTATGAACAAATAAACAACATCCTGTTGTTTGATGCCTATTGTGCTCAGGGAAACGTTGTGCATTCTTTGTAAATACACAGGATTGCATCAAAGAAATACCTGACTGCATTATCAATTTCTCCTAATGGACACAACCTGGCCCAGAATATTGGCTAACCCCATGTATCTAAAGGGATAGCAATACCAAAAGTAAACAGAGACACCTACCTTAACTACAAATACAAAAAATTCATGACACACAAAATATAGATCACACATATTTGGATTTCATTATTGCAAACAAAACAAAAAGTCTCTAAAAACAATATCCAACAATTCTCAATTGCTTTTCAAAAAGCATTCCCCACAAAACACCACTGACTGCTATCTAATAGCCTTCGTTATTCTTTTCAAAACTTTAGCAACAAGTCTATCATTTGATAAATGGCTTTTTCAAAGGGTGTCTGTCTGTTCCCATTATCAGGAAAAAGATTATATGGGAGCACAGGAGGCAGTCAATCAGGACTCATCTGTGTCTCAAAGAGGACACCATTGTCTAAGAACGACATGAGTCCTGGAGCAGAAGTGACAGCAGCAAGACGTCACCAGATGAAGGTGCACTGGTGAAAGGAGCTAATTCTCAGAACAACCAGCAGGAGACGCCAGAGTGGTGAGTCAAATGCTGTCACAAAGTCCCACAGCAGTTTAATGGATTCATCCTCACAACCCTGTGAGGTAGAGCTGGGCTATTATCCTCATTGTACAGATGGAGCATTGAAGTACAGAGAGGCCAAGTGATTTGCCTGAGGTCACCCAGGAAGTTTGTGGCTGACCAGGGAATTGAACTTGGACTGCCCAGATTAATGCCCTAATCACTGGGAGAGCCTTCCTTACAGAGTGTCCTCCTCAATGTCACTGCTCTCCAGGATATAGTTCCCATCCTGCAAGTGTGACCTACAGTCCTCCTTCCTTGCATTTTACCATATTGCAATCATGTTGTTTGATTGTGCACGTCTTATGAGAGACCTAGATCACTCTGTGACCTGTCCTTTTCATTATTAACCAACCAAGCAATCTGTATAGGAAGACCATGTTTCTTTAAACAGCTGTAAGTTTTCTAATGGGCTCACGGTTATTTAAAGAGCTGTGAACTGCACAATCTTGGGCCATATCTAACAAAATTCAGTTGAGCTACATAGGTGTACAGCTGCTGAAGTTAGTGTATCACTTGTATGGAATTACGCATGGTTGCTTGGATCAGCGCTGCTTATACTCACCAATATTGCTTGTGTCGATGCAAAGTGTGGTGCACAAGTAGGTATCCCAGTGTGTTATGCTGCCATCTGGTAAAATGCCTTTGGGGTTTTTTTTGCTGCGCTTTGTGGGATAGTAGCAAATTGCCCAGGGATTTCTGGGAGCTGGGTATCAAGTTCCCACTTGCTGTTTTCTGCATCTCATAATACTTTCCATGTTCTATAATTTGTGTAATGTTTCAAAAGCTTCTATAGTCCCACACAGTGTTTTTCAGTTTCTGACATCTCACTGACAGAAGTGTGGCGTCTGCAGAGCTCAGCACTAGGGTTGTAAAATTTCGATTAATTGGCTAATCAAATAGTTGATGCAATTGCATCGACTATTCAATTAGTTGATAAGGGTGCCTCTGCTTTTGAAGTCTAGCACCAGCCCCAGGGCTGTTGCTACACTTCAAAGGCAAAAGTGCTGCAGGGAGCATGAGGCTAGTGGGGGACTCAAGTAGACCCCCTGCTGGCCCCATGCTCCCTGCGGCGTTTCAAAGCAGCAGTGACCCCAGGCTCCACGTGGCATTTCAAAGCAGCAGTGCCACATGTAGCCCAGGGTCACTGGGGGAGTCCCCAGCTGAGCCTGGGCTCCACATGATGCTGCTACTTTGAAACACCATGTGCAGCCTGGCCCAGCTAGGGACCCCGGGCTTCACGCAGCATTTCAAAGCGGCAGACCTAGGGCTCCATGTAGCACTGCTGCTTTGAAAAGCCACGTGCAACCTTAACTCCCAGCTGCCCTGGGCTGCACGTGGCTTTTCAAAGTGGCAGCACCATGTGGAGCCTGGGGTCTGGCCCTGGGCTCCATGTGGTGCTGCTGCTTTGAAGCACCTCCTCCTCTTCTCCCCCCCTTGCTGCCTTTGTCTGTTGACTATCGGATAGTCAACATGCTAAGCATTTGCTTATCGGATAGTTGACTAGTCGTTCACATCCCTACTCAGCACAGTTATCATGGTATTGGGAACACAGGATGCACCATACTTCAGTATTTGCACAGTTTAAGGGAATATTGTTGTTATTGGGCTTGTAATGAAAATGATGCAGTGATGTTTGAGTACAACAACTGGATGCTGATGGAAACAGCCTGCTAACATTCATTAAATAGCTCCGCATGGTAGTGTGCCATTTCCGGGCTTGTGACATGAACATTGGTTGGTGGATTGTATTATAATGTAGGTTTGGAATGGTAAGCACTGACTGCAGAACTTTTGGGTGTGAAAGGCCACATTTGTGGGGTTGCATGCAGAGCTTGCTCCTGCCCTGTAGTACATGGACATTGAGATGGGAGCTGTGCTTACAGTGGAGAAACAAATGTTGATCACTCCATGGAAACTTGCAGCACAGATTGCTATCAGTCTGTGGGCAATTGTTTTGGAGTTGTACAATCCACAGTCACGATCCCAGTGTGCAGGGCCATTAATGATCCCTTACTATGCAGGACTGTGACTCTTGACAATGTGCAAGATGTAATGGATGGGTTTGTGATAATGGGGATGCCTGAACTGCAGTGGGAGGATAGATGGCACACACATCCCTATTTTGGCACTAGCCCATCTTACCACTAAGTCCATCAACAGAAAGGGATACTTTTCCATGGATATGTCAGTGTAGTGGATCAAAGAAGGTGCATGATGCTCACATATTTAGGAGCTAAGGGCTTTTCAGAAGTTGCAAGCAGAGACTTCCTTTCCTCACTGGCACATTACCACTGGTGATGTTGAAATGCCAATAGTGATTCTGGGGGACCCAGCCTACCCAAGCTCTCTCCATTCTTGGTCTTTCTCCTCATTCATGTTCCGATAGTCCTCCACCCCTTTGCCCCAAGTCCTTTGATTATAGTCGTAGGCAATTGGAGAATCTTGCAGAACATATCCTCCTCCTTCCTTCTCTGCGTGATCAGAGTCAGGCATTCAGTGGGTGTGGAAGGGGCACCCTATAAGGCCACCATAGCAGAAGCTGTTACTAAAACCAGAGAGATGGATATATTGACAATCACAATGAAATGGGAAGGTAAATGCCCAAACTCCCTGATATTATTCCCATATACACCCTTCATAAGAAATACTGATTGGCATTTTAGCTTTGGAATGCCCCAGCACCACTGCCCAGTTCAACCCATGGTGAGTATGGCCTGGTCAGGAGAAGGGAGTGCTCTGTTGCATGTATCTGTACAGCTTCCCCCTGTCCCAGCTGGGTAGAGATTAAGATAAATAATGGTGGATAAATCAGCACTGTTTCCCAGGCAGTGATTTTTGGCTGATGCCTCTTTCCAAAGGCACAGAGAACTCAGCTGCTTCTGGCATTCTGAAGCTGCCTGTACCCTTATCATAGGCATGCGCACAGGGTGTGCCTGGTGTGCCTGGGCACACCCTAATGCGGGGCGGACTGGCAAACTGGCCGGCTGGAGGCTGCTGGAGGAGGAGGGTTGTGACGGGGCAAGCCCGTCCTCCCGCCCCTGCAAGAAGACGCTGGCGGCTGCGGTGTCAGAAGCTGCGCAGCATGGTGCGCCTCGGCGCTGCTGCGCATGCTCCAGCAGCCCCGGGCACTTCAAAAGCCGGGGCCGCACACCATGAAGCCGGTGGAAGACGCGGGAGGCCTTCGGGTGAGTGCGGCCCCTCCCCACCGCCCGTGTGCCCCCTGCGGCAGGCCACCCCGTCCCGTGCACACCCCTGCAATTCCCCCTTCCCGCCTGTGGGGCCCCCCCGCCTTTGTACCCCTACTGCTGGCCGCCATCTCCGGTGCGGCTCTGGCGACAGCAGAGGAGCCGCTCACAGCGGGAGGGGGGCAGCCAGGCTCCCTGCCTCGCCAGCGCCACTCGCCCGCCTGCGCCCCAGCGGCCGATCGTGCGCTGAGAGCCCGAGAGCCACCCCCTCGGTGCTGGGGCCCCGGAGTCTCGCCACTGGCCGGGCCGGGCCGGGCCACGCCACGCCGCGCCGGAAGGAGTGCCTGGCTGGGCAGGGCTGCAGCAGCCGCTCCTTGCGCGCTGGGCTCGGCCCCAAGCTGGGCTGCTGGCGGCCGAGCTCCGGAGCTGCCCACATGGTGGGGGCCCGCTGCTCAGAGCCCACCCAGGGAAAAATTACCAGCTGGGAGGGGCTGGGCAGGGAAGATGGGGAGTGGGGCTGGCAGGTGGGGGCAGTGTCGCTAGTCTGGGGATATGGGGGGAGGGGCAGTGTGGCTGGCTGGAGGAGATGGGGAGGGTGTCGGGGGCAGCGGGGTTGGCCAGGGGAGATTGGGAGGAGAACTGGGCGGCAGGAAGCAGGGGTGGCTCGGAGGGTGTCGGGGGCAGCAGTGCTGGTTGGGAAGGGTCGGAGAAAGCAGGGGGAGGTGGGGGAGCGGGACTGACCCCGGCACATGCTGATCCTGGGACACTGTCAGTCCCGCGCATGGTCCTGCCGAAGCGCGAGTGAGTCCAGCTGCAGCTTCACAACACGCTCAGGGGATGGGACAGGGCTTCTCCTCCACCCCAAGGCATCAGACTCAACCAGGAATCACCAATTCGGCCCCACACAGCTTGCTCTGGGGAGCTACATTTCCCGGGCAGGTGGGATGTTGAACCTGGAGGATAAATGTGGCTTCCGGTGCCTCCGTGTGCGGGTCTTGCTCAGAGCGTTGGGGCTCTGTGGTTACTACGGTCTCATGTGTCTCTTGGAGACCTTCCGCCTGGCCCTGGGCCAGCATCTGGAGCAGCTCCACAGACTCCAGCCCCACAAACTGGAAGGCAGAAGGTTGGGGAGGGAAAGGGGAAAAATAGGAAGGAAGGGGCTTGTGCTGAGGGGAGGGGGGCAGGGCCGGAGAAGAAAGGGGAAGGCACTAAGGGACAGGGTGCAGGAGAGACAAATGCCAGGGGACCAAGTGCAGACAATGAGGAAAAGGGCAGGAGGAGAGGTGTCAGTGGGAGGGGGGACAGGATGATGCTGGGAGAGGAGAGGGTAAGGGCTTTGGGGGCTAGAGGAGGGAGGGAGAGGTGCTGGGAGAAGGCTTGAAAGAAGGGGTGGGTATGAGGAAGGTGGGGATGGAGCAAGTCATGTGTGAGGGCACAGAGGGGCATGAGGGGAATGGGGGCAGAGGGTGGTGAGGGGTGGACATTAGGAAAAGGGGCAGGGGCAGTGAGGAAGGGGAGGCACCAGGAAGGTTCAGGGCTAAGGGAAGGTGCAGGTGCCAGGGGATTCTGGGGGTGAAGCAGAAGGGCAGACACCTGCAGGGGAGGGACCAGCACCAGAGGAGAGAGGCAGGGCAGGTGTGTAGAGGGTGGTGTTAGGAGAGGGGATGAGGAGGGGTAGTTGACATGACCAGAGTGGGGCTACTGGAGGAGTGGGCACAGGGGGGAGAGAAGGGCTGGTGGAGGGGGGCAGGTCTCAGGAAGGCTGAAGGCAGTGAGAAGGGCAGGAGTCAGGACAGCAGAGGAGGATGATGGGGGCTAATTTGGCTATGACAAATCAGGAAAGAGATCTTGGAGTTATCGTGGCTAGTTCTCTGAAAACGTCCACACGGTGTGCAGCGGCGGTCAAAAAAAGCAAATAGGATGTTAAGAATCATTAAGAAAGGGATAGAAAATAAGACACAGAATATCTTACTGCCCCTGTATAAAACTATGTATGCCCACATCTTGAGTACTGTGTACAGATGTGGTCTTCTCCACCTCAAAAAATATATTTTGGCCATGGAAAGGGTTCAGAGAAGGGCAACTAAAATGATTAGGGGTTTGGAACAGGTCCCATATAAGGAGAGGCTAAAGCGACTGGGACTTTTCAGTTTGGAAAAGAGGAGACTGAGGGCAGGGCCGGCCTTAGGCCGATTCAACCAATTCGGTCGAATCGGGCCCCGCTCCTAAGGGGGCCCAGTGCCCCTGAACCCAGAAGTGCCGGCCGGCGAGTTACAGAGCCGGGGGCCCTGCTCCACCACTATGTGGAGCTGGGTCTCTCCCCCGGCTCTGTCCGGAGCGGGCCCCGGCCTCCCCTGGTGGCCCCCCCACGCGTCCTCCCACCCCGCCCCCAGAGCGTCCCCCTCGGCCCATGCTGTGCGCGGCTCCTTCTCACCGCCTGCTGCTGCCCATGTGCGGCGCTGCACGTGGGCAGGGAGGACGCCCGGGCCGTGACGTGATGTCACGGCCCGGGATTTTAAAAGTCCTGGGAGGCCACGTTTCAGGTCCTCGCTGGCTCCGGCCTCGGCCTCCGGGGCTCGCTGGCTCCGCAGGCCCTGGCCCCGCAACTGCAACCTCAACTGAAACCTGGAAGGCAGAAGGTAGGGAACGGCTTGTGCAGCGGCGGCGGCGGTGGGGCAGGGGGAAGGGAAGGGGCTTGGGCTTAGGCGGAGGTGGGGCGGGGTGGGGTGAGGGTGGGGGAAAGGGGCTTGGGCAGATGCAGAGGAGTGGAGGAGGGTGGAAGGAGAAGGGGCTTGGGCTGGGGAGGAAGGCACCAAGAGACAGGCTGGAGGAGAGACAAATGGCAGGGGCCAAGTGCAGACAATGAGGGAAAGGGCAGGAGGAGGTGTCAGTGGGAGAGGGGACAGGGTGATGCTGGGAGAGGAGAGGGGAAGGGCATTGGGGGCTAGAGGAGGAGGTGCTGGGAGAAGGCTTGAAAGAAGGGGTGGACATGAGAAAGGTGGGGATGGAGCAAGGCATGTGTGAGGGCACAGAGGGGCAGGAGGGTAGCGGGGCAGAGGGTGGTGAGGGGTGGGCATCAGGAAAAAGAGGGCAAAGGGGCAGGGGCAGTAAGGGAAGGGAGAGGCACCAGGAGGGGCAGGGCTAAGGGAAGGTGCAGGTGCCAGGGAATTTTGGGGTGAAGCAGAAGGGCAGACACCTGCAGGGGAGGGACCAGCACCAGAGGAGAGAGGCAAGGGAGGTGTTAGAAGAGGGGATGAGGAGGGGTAGCTCACATGATGAGGAGGGGTAGCTCACATGAGCAGAGTGGGGCTACTGGAGGAGTGGGCACGGGGGGGGAGAATGGCTGGTGGAGGGGGGCAGGTCGCAGGAGGGCTGAGGGCAGTGAGAAGGGCAGGAGTCAGGACAGCAGAGGAGGGTGAGGAGTTGGGGGGCAGCAGGCACCAGGGGAGATGATGGAGCAAGGAGAGGAGACATGGCAGCAGAGAGAAAAGGTAAAGGTTTAAAAATATTTATTAATAACGTGGTATGCTGCCCACGGCTAGTTTGTTTGCGCCCCGCGGTGCAGTTTGGGTTTATGCGGGGATCAACACGTGGCCAGCGAGTGGGAGACAAAACAAAAAAGTAGTCAGTGTAATGATCTTCTGTTGATGTGTATTAGTAGTTAAATTCTTGGACTGTCATTGCTCATGAAAAGTGCTGTCACATGGGTAGAAATCGGGTAAATATTGCATTTTATTAATATCAGCAGAACTGACTTAAATGGGGCCTGTGTGTTGTGTAGTCTTGCCTTAATCTTTGTATTCATGCCTGTCAGTGTGAGAGAAGCTATTTATATATATTTGCTTGCATATGCAACCACACTTAAGTTGAGGCCCTCAGCATGTTCTGTAAGTTTCAGTGTGGCCCCTGGGGCTTCCAAAGTTGAGTTGCCCTAGCTCATCCCTGACAGGTGTCTGTCTAACCTGGTCTTAAATATCTCCAGTGATGGGGATTCCACAATCTCACTAGGCAATTTATTCCAGTGTTTAACCACCCTGACAGGCAGGAAGTTTTTCCTAATGTCCAACCTAAACCTCCCTTGCTGCAATTTAAGCCCATTGCTTCTCATCCTAACCTCAGAGGCCAAGCAGAACAATTTTTCTTCCTCTTCCTTATGATACTCTTTTAGATACTTGAAAGCTGCTCTCATGTCCCTTTTAAGTCTTCTCTTTTCCAAGGTAAACAAGCCCAATTCCTTCAGCCTTGCCTCATATCTCATGTTCTCTAGACCTTTCATCATTTGTGTTGATCTTCTCTGGACTTTCTCCAGTTTCTCTACATTTCCTGAAATGTGGCGCCCAGAACTGGACATGATACTCCAGCTGAGGCCTAATGTAGATGGCTCATTCCCTTCCTAGGGGACGTGAGACTGGGTGTGTTAATTTCCAATCCTCCTGTTTATTCTTTTCCTAAGCCAGGAAGGCACAGTAGTTCTGATGGGGGGTTGGAGAGGGGATGGAAGCCAGATCCAAGATCAATGAGCCTTGGGAAGTGGGCCCATTGAAAGGAGACTGAACCTGTGAATGCCTTGGGGGTCAGCAGCAAGGGCCTGCTTTGGGAAGCCCCCTCTTTGGAGGTGAATGTGGCAGCATTGAGACACCCAGAAGCAGGCGCCACAGACAATAACTGCAGATTCATGGGACGGCTCTCATAGATCTTGCACATGAATAAGATGATAGATCTGCAGGAGGGGGGGCAGTGGCGTAGTGAGGGGGCCAGAGGGGTCAGTTGCCCCTGGGAGAAAAATAATATAAAATGGATCAAAATTATAGGTGCTTTGTGAATATGCTGATTTGAGAGTGGAAAGATTTCATATTATCATATATGATTCCTGGTAACCCATCTCAGATATGAAAAACTAGGTTGATACCTGTTCATATCAGGAGCTGTTGAATTCAGTTCACCATTTGCAGTATCTCATTAGGCTGTTTAGTGGAGAAGATGTTGTTGTTGTTGTTTTTTTTTATTTATACTGTGGGCAAAGCATGGGCTCACAAGAATTCCTCCATTGTTTTACCATGAGTCTCAAAACATTTGGTGTTTTTCTAAAGACCTGGAGTCAGTTGATTATGTAGGAATCTCAGCTTTCATTTTAAAAAAAGTTCTCTATACTTCTGGGCCTTATAGCTAAGGAGGAGAGCTTTAAAACATGAACCCTAAGTACTCAAACAAAAGGCCAATAAAAATCCAACATGTTTTATTTTTAAAATATCTTATGATTTGTAGACCATTCTCATAGCTTTGTGTAGGCGTTCCTTGTGATTTTTGGTTTCGCAATACTGCTCTTTGGTGAATTTAGAGAGGTATCTTCCTTCAGTTTCCCTTTCCACCCTCCTTTTTTGTCATAGGTCATCAGAGAATCATAGAGACAATGGAGAGTAGGGTGAGTCCATGACTATGGTTAATGACTGGTCAGGGTGACTAACTATTATCAGCCAGTGGTCTGAATGAGCTATCTACTGCCATCTGTTAATCAACTGTAGGAAAAGGCTTCAGGAGCAGACCTTATTTATATAGACAACTTACTTTGCCACAGAGATCAGTAGACACACTTGCTGTGTCAAGGTGATCAATTTTGGCTCTTTTGGGTTGAAATTCACTTAAGACTTGGAGCTGGGAGAATGAAATGTTGTTATCCATATTGTATGATTAAAAGGTAAAAGACTTGAACTTAATATGACCTGGCTTAGGGTCTACCATAACTTGAACACTAAGCAGAGGATAGTGAGTCACATCTAACTGAAAGTCACAAAAGATGGAAACAGGTTTTATTTCTGGTGGTGTAGAGTCTATTTTGGAGTCTTCAATTATCTCTGACACTTTACATCCAGTATTTAAAGGCAGAGCTGACTAGAATCAATTGAGAGTCCTTGTCTTGTCTCAGTGATCGCTTGAGCAAAAATCATTGATAAAATCTTGTTTAGACTGATCTTGGACTCAACATGCAGGCAATGTGTTGAAGAGCAGTGCAAAGGAGGCAATGGTGGTAAGGTACCATATTACCTATTGAAATCATTGGTGCTGAAATCACTAAGGCCTGGAATTTGACCACAGAACTGACACTTTCTTAACAAAGACTCAATTTTTGCTATTTAAAAAGTAAATCAATGTAATAGAAAACTGCAACGCCCCTCTGGTAACTTTTTAAAAATCAAACTTTAAACTTTATTGAAAAGATTGGATAGTTTGCAATTGAAAATATTTGCCCTACACTTAAGGCAACTGATTTAATTTTGTGTAAAATTTTGCATAATAAAGGATGGCTTTTTTTTTTTTTTTAAATGTTCAACTACAGTTTGATCAGATCTACTTCTGATGTGATATTTGTGTGTGGTTGTGTTTTGTTGTGTGGGTGCGTGGTTTGTTTGTTTTTTTCTCAACAAAAAATCCTGGTGGGGGGGGTGGGAGGGCCCCGCCAAAGTGGTTCAAATTGGGCCCCGCACTTCCTAAAGCCGGCCCTGACTGAGGGGGGGGATATGATAGAGGTCTATAAAATCATGAGTGGTGTGGAGAGGGTGAATAAAGAAAAGTTATTCATTAGTTCCCATAATATAAGAACTAGAGGACACCAAATGAAATTAATGGGTAGCAGGCTTAAAACTAATAAGCAAAAGTTCTTCTTCACACAGCGCATAGTCAACCTGTGGAACTCCTTGCCAGAGGAGGCTGTGAAGACTAGGACTATAACAGAGTTTAAAGAGAAGCTAGATAATTTCATGGAGGTTAGGTCCATAAAAGGCTATTAGCCAAGGGATAGAAATGGTGTCCCTGGCCTCTGTTTGTCAGAGGCTGGAGATGGATGGCACAAGACAAATTGCTTGATCATTGTCTTTGGTCCACCCCCTCTGGAGCACCTGGCGCTGGCCACTGTCGGCAGACAGGCTACTGGGCTAGATGGACCTTTGATCTGACCCAGTATGGCCATTCTTATGTTCTTACATTGGGGGCAGCAGGCACCAGGGGAGCTGATGGAGCAAGGGGAGGAGACATGGCAGCAGAGGGAAAAGGTAGAGGTTTATAAGATATTTATTAATAACTTGGGTACCACAGTGGCACATCCGAACAAGCCATATGAACTCAGTACTGGTGTACAACACAAAATTCATTCTGCTCATGGGAGGAAACTCTTAGAGTGAACACTTCCCCCAGCCTCTCCTCCCCCAAGTTAATGTCACACACATTGGGTTAATGCAACTGCAGGATAGTTGTATGAGGGAGGTTTGGTGGGGGGACAAACTAATCCCTATTGGTAGGAGGATGGTGGGAAAAGTCCTTAGAGGGGAATCACGACACCTTTTACTTCTGGTCATGTGTCCATCTTGTCCTGAGAGTGTTACCTCCAGAGGTGTGGTTAATGAGGGTCTGGGGTGTGGCTAATGGGGGTCAGGGGGCGTGGTTAACGGGGGTCAGAGGTGTGGCTAATGGGGGTCAAAGAGTACATTTAAAAAAACTTCTTTGGGTGCACACCCTAATGAAATGTGCTGCGCACGCCTATGACCCTTATGCTGCTAGCCTGTTTACTGCAATGGTGCTAGCCAGATTCCTCACTGACTGGTGTGGGAAAGTGTACTATCATGGCAGAAGAAACAAATCTGCCTCGCTAGAGACCTTCAGGAGAGGATTGCTGAGTACCTCCATGGAAAATGGATCAAGAGCTCTTAAGAGGATGAAAGGGACATCCCTGTTCTGATAGAGTATTCCCCATGGCTCCTGTGCCTAGCCAATGAAAGGAGAAATGGGTGTCAACTCTGCCTCTGTTTGTTGTATCCAGCAGAGCCGACAGCCTCCACAGGATCCTAGGCAAGGTGGGGGCCTTGGTTCCATGCTCCCAGGAGGGGAGGGTCCAAGAGTGGAAGAGGCGGGGCACAGGGCAGCCAGTGTGGGGCACTGGTGGCAATTTGTGGCAGTGGTGGCAGCCAGAGCCCTGAGCCTCTTTGAATTGCCAGGGCAATTGCCCCCTTAGCCCCCATGTTGGCGGACATGGTTGTGTATCTACCTGAGCACAGGAATGCCCTTTGCAGAATAAAATTGCAAAGCGTTTATTTTCTAACATTATACCAGTAAAGTAATGACAAGTTGATACTTTTGTCTCAATTGGGGGACCATTTTAAATGGGAGGAGAGCAGAAGTGAAGGAGATGATGTCTAAGGGAAAGAAAAGACCAAAAACTATTGCAAGATATAATATACATACAAACCTACCCAAGTTCCCTTCCCATTTGTCAGCAGGCTCATCAGTGCTCATCTGGTAGGGCTGGCTAGATCCTGCAGATTTTCAGTTGGTTCCCAGCTCACAGCATACTTTGTACTACTCTGCATCCACCCCAGTCTTGTTCATGGCAGTGTCTCCATCTTGGGCTCCTCCGAGTTATCTGGTCATTTGTGGGGTGCTGATGGGAACACTGCCAAGGATGGCATGCAGCTTGCAAAAAGGCAGGTCTGCGAGTTGGCACCAGGTTTCTTGTTGTCTTCCCTCATTTTGTGGTATGCCTGGCTCAGTTCCTTTGCTTTCCCACAGCCCAGCTGCTGATCCATGCTGTGCCCCTTTGCCTTGTTTCCTGTGCAATCTGCTCAAAGCTGTCACTATTCTATGGCAGTTCTGTAGCTGAGCTGGCATAGCCTTTTCTTCCCACAGGTCAAGGAGATCCAAGGCTCCGGGCAGGAACTTGTTTAGTAGCCATGTGTGTGGCTTGAGCTGTGATGGTTTGTAGGTCAGTTGGGTGCACACAATAAAGGTGAGCAGCTGTTAGGTGTGCTAGCCATGGTGGGCAATCAGGAAAAGGCATTTCAAAACACATGGGGATTTTTAAGATGGCAGGGAGAGGTGGTTTCCATTATCTGTGATCCTTCGGGTAGTGGAGTTCAAAGAGAGTGGTCACTGTTGTAGGGATGAGGGCATTTGGGGACAGCTGGTGGAGGATTGATAGGGTCAACACAAATAATTCAGCATCTGCACTCACACTGTGTTGACCTAAGTAGGTTGACTGGAGCTTGGTGTCACTTGGAGAGGGGTATTGCTGCATCAATATAGTAGACCACTTATGGTGGTGGGAGACCAATTGTAGTGCAGACACCCACATAACTAGGTCAACACAATTGGACTTATGTCAACCTAACTTTATAGTGCAGACCAGGATCTAGCATCATCTGCATATGTTGCTTCCTAGGGCAAGTGAGTCCTTACTTCTATCCCTACAGGACTCTGGGTCTTCCTTGGATATCTGCAACAATACTAGCATATTAAAACTATTTTTAATTTTATTCAATTAAAAACTACAATATTTTTTGTTAATTGTAGAGTTTTTGGATGACAAAGAAAAGGTAATGTTGAAAATCTAGTGATCTGATAGTTACAGAGTAAAAAACAAATGTTGTCTTTAAATCACCTTTCAGCTCAGTGCCTTTGAATTACAAAGCAGGCACATTAGCCACTAAACTAAACAGAGTTTGATTAACACTTGCAAGCATGATCAGGATTACCTTTTCACCACTGGAGGGGGCAATTATTTTTTCCTTGAATGCAGCCGAGCTATTATACGCTACAGGGAAAACTAAAACATGAAAGTAACGTGTATACATTTCAAAGTGCTTTTTCTACTCATACAAGCATGTTAGGATCAATTAAATCAGACATAAATCCTGACTCTGTAATCCATATACAGACAACACTCCTTTTAGCTCAGTGGCAGTTCTGCTGGAGTAATAATGCCAGTTGTGGCACCTTTGCTTGCCTGCATCTTTGTTTTTAACAACAACAAAAAGTGAGGAAAAAGAGGGACTTCTATCTACCTACATCTTACCGTAATAATAAAACTTTCATTTAAATGATTTCTTACATGGGATGTTAGCTTGAGTAGGTGTCTTCAAAAGCAATTGAATTTTAGCATTTCCCATTGTCAGGGAAATACCCTAGATTCTGTGTCGGGTAGTCCAGTGGAGAGGACCCAAGTCTAGCAGTTAAGAGATATGTGGTTTGTTCACAGATTTGCTAGTGGCTCACTCGGTGACCTTGAACAAGTTACTTACACCAATATTTTCAAAAGTCACTATGTTTGGATACTTTCAGCTTTTGTGGGCTCAGCTTCATATACCTTTTGCCTGATTTTCAGAGTAAGAATGTTAAATATGCATTAATTGCATCGACTATTCGATTAGTCGATAGGGCGCCTCTGCCTTTGAAGTGTAGCAACAGCCCTACAGCTGTTGCTGCTTATGACAGGGCAACCCCATCCCATCCCCCAGGTGAGAGTGCAGCGCTGGCACTTGGGAATGAGCTGCGCGGTGCTCTCCGGCGCTGTTGCGCATGCTCTGGCGGCCCTGTGGACAATTTAAAAGCCGGACTGGCACAGCTGGCCAGGGGGACGGAGCACGTTAAGGCCGCGGCAGTGGGGCGGGCGACGGAAGGGGCAGCCGCAGAAGGTTGGAGGAAGCCGGAGACGGCGCAGGTTGGTGGGGAGAGCCGCCCATCGCCCGGAAGCCCCAGGAGGGGATGGCTAAAAATCCCGGGCGGGGAGTGTCCTGAGCGAGCAGCCGCGGGACTAGCTCCAACCCCTGCAGAGCCGGGTGAGCGGGCCCAGCAGGGCTGTCGGGGAGGCCCCTCAGGAGAAGAGCCGAAGTCCAGCATCGGGACATCAGGACCCCCCTGGGAGCCACAAGAGCTGTGGCCCAAGGACCATTTCCCCAGCAAAGATGATGACAAACTCCGTGGGTAAGCTCCATGACGGGGCCAGCGAGCGGCAGGCATCGGAGGAGCGTCTAGGCCTAGTAGGAAGTAGCCCAGGCCGGGGAGCTGCAGAGAGCCTCCCGTGAGGGGTGGTGAGTTACCGACTGACACCTCACCACTCGGGTAGTGCGAAGGCATCCTACCCTTCAGGGTCCTGTGCTGGAGCTCGGTTGAGGGGGAGGGTCTGAGTTCCCCTACCCCACCAGAAACTAAACTGTACTATTTTCGGGTGTAGCCCGACTCGAGAGAGAGACTAGGTGGGCCATGGCCCGGAGGCACTCAGGTGGGGTCCCAGAGACTGTGGAACTTAGACGTGACCCTTGAGTCGCCAGTAGGCGAAAGGTACGAGTGGCCCTCAGGTGATAACGGGCTATCGCGCCGAGGGCCTTGCCCGATTGCGCAGGTAGACTCGCACTCGAGCAAACGGGGGCCTAGATTAAACCCAGGACGGGGTTCCCTGGTCTCATACGAGGGAGATCCCGTCCTACATGCCCGAGGGGGGGGCTGAGTGGGTGACACTACTCTTCAAGGCGAAAGGGCTGTGTGGAACCCGGGGACAGCTGGGGACTGATCCTGGGCTCCACGTGGCGCTGCCACTTTGAAACGCCGCGTGCAACCTGATGCTGGGCTCCCCCTGGCATTTCAAAGCAGCAGTGCTGCACGGAGTCCGGAGTCAGCAGGAGAGTCCCCAACTGATCCCAAGCTCCATGCGGCGCAGCCACTTTGAAACGCCGCGTACAGCCTGGGGACACCCCAGCTGGCCCCGGGCTGCACACAGTGTTTCAAAGTGGCAGCGCCACATGGAACCTGGGGTCTGGCCCCAGGCTGCAAGCGGCACTGCCACTTTGAAGTATCCCCCTTACTTCCCCCCCACCCCCTTTGCTGCCTCTTTCTGATAGAGGCAGCAAGAGTGGGGGAAGTGACTAGTTGATTAGCCTGTTGACTAGTCCTTCACATCCCTATTTCAGAGGCAATGAACATTCACAGCTTCAGTGTAGTATTATTTTACATTTAGGGTTGCCAGGTGTCTGGTTTTGAACCGGACAGTCCAGTATTTGAGCTTTCTGTTCGGGAAACAAATTGAGAAAATATAAATGTCCGGTATTTTCTAAATAAGATGTAACATAGATTGTGATGCAATGTCAAGTGTGTCCGGTATTTTTGTTGAAACCATCTGGCAACCCTATTTACATTTATATAGTTGTAGTGTCCAGGGCCTGCAACTCAGCCAGCGCCACATTGGGCTCAGCACGATGCAGATGTAGAGTATATGAAGTCAGTGGTGCTCTGCATCTCTGAAAATCTTATTTGAGGTATCTCAAATTGTGTGTAGTGTTGTTGTAGACCTGAAGAAGATTGCGTGGTTCAAAAGCTAGTTTCTCTCACCAACAGAAGTTGGTCCAATAAAAGATATTACCTCATTCACCTTATCTCTCTAGTATCTCAAATCGGGCAGCCAACTTTTGGGTGCAATTAAAGCATCCAAAATCAGTGAGCTCTTTTGAAATGTTTGGCTTGAATTAGTTTCTTCTCTTCCCCATCTCTAAATAATAATAATCATAGTATTTACCAGGCATTGCTCAGGTCCTTAACTTAATTTTTTTTTGAAAATTAAATGAAAATATACATGCTTTATTTGAATCATTGTTCTTGTGTGGAGCTGGGGATGAAGGGTTCAGTATGCAGGTTGCCCCGGGGAGAAAGGACTACTCCAGCCTTCTCTCACTGCAGCAGCTTGGGAGAGTAGCATCTCTCCATGGCCACTACAGCTCCACCAGGCACAGCCGGGGAAGGCGTGCATGTTCCCTGGTTGTGGCAGGTCCAGGTTCATCTGCCCTTGTGCTCCCCAGCCAGATTGAGGGATGCAGCAAACTGTGCACTTTCCCCTCACTCCCTAATGAAGGGGAAGAAGCCTGCAATGTCCCTATATGAATTGCGGGGAAGAAGCTTCAGCCCCCTGCTGCTCTCCCAGAAGGGGAGCACAACCAGCACCTTTCACTTGCCTGATGATTCTGTCTCTTTTCTGTATGGTTTTCTGCGAAGCAATCCCATTCCAGGCATATCCCATTTTACTGATACAACCAAACCCTTATCTTGCTTTAAGTTATCAGAGAAAGCTGTATACCAAGTTTGGTGATCCTAGCTCTTAGCATTTAGGAGGAGTTCTTGAACACACAGACAAATGGACATACAGATGGACAAACTCTCTCAAATATCATAGAATACAAGGACTGGAAGGGTCCTCGAGAGGTCATCGAGTCCAGTCCCCTGCCCTCATGGCAGGACCCAGTAGTGTCTAGACCATCCCTGATAGACATTTATCTAACCTACTCTTAAATATCTCCAGAGATGGAGATTCCACAACCTCCCTAGGCAATTTATTCCAGTGTTTAACCACCCTGACAGTTAGGAACTTTTTCCTAATGTCCAACCTAAACCTCCCTTGCTGCAGTTTAAGCCCATTGCTTCTTGTTCTATCCTTAGAGGCCAGGAAGAACAAGTTTTCTCCCCTCCTCCTTATGACACCCTTTTAGATACCTGAAAACCGCTATCATGTCCCCTCTCAATCGTCTCTTTTCCAAACTAAACAATCCCAATTTTTTCAGGCTTTTTTTCATAGGCATGTTCTCTAGACCTTTAATCATTCTTGTTGCTCTTCTCTGGACCTTCTCCAGTTTCTCCACATCTTTCTTGAAATGTGGTGCCCAGAATTGGACACAGTACTCCAACTGAGGCCTAATCAGGGAAGAATGACCTCTCATGTCTTGCTCACAACACACCTGTTAATGCATCCCAGAATCATGTTTGCTTTTTTTGCAACAGCGTCACACTGTTGACTCATATTTAGCTTGTGGTCCACTGTAACCCCTAGATCCCTTTCTGCCGTACTCCTTCCTAGACAGTCGCTTCCCATTCTGTATGCGTGAAACTGATTGTTCCTTCCTAAGTGGAGCACTTTGCATTTGTCCTTATTAAACTTCATCCTGTTTACCTGCGACCATTTCTCCAATTTGTCCAGATCATTTTGAATAATAAATATATAGCAATTATTGTTAATAACAAATAATTAGTTAGTAGTAATAGTTAATATTAACCCCCTAGCTCTTGCAAAGCAATTCTGAGTAGTAGATCTAATCAGTGTCAGTATGTCTAATCTGTATCAGTATCGGTTGTTTTACAGGACAGAGACACGGGCAGGTGAAGTAATTTGTCCAAGGTTGCTCATTAAACCGATCATTGATATGCCCACCTTTGTTTTAAAGAACTAAATATATACATTTCTTTGTTATTCTATAGTAATAACGGTACCAGTGCACTGTTTCTCACTTGATTACCAATTAGTGAAATGCACAGATTAAACACAATTCAATTATACATCTTAATCTCATGGCTAACCTGGTTTCAAACACAATGCAATTAGACTGCTGCATCTGCACACACATTACTCATCTTCTTTTGTGTTTGGTTTATGTTGAAACCATAGTAACTGCCAAGTGGACCACCCACGTTGAAAAGAAGGAAGGAATGCTTTTACACAACTGACAACTTCTGGGTTGGGGTTTTCCCCCACCTCTCTCTAAACCTGTCATTTATAGAACTATGCATGCAAATAATGGTGGCAAAGTTCAGTTTTTTCAGTGCGTTCAGGCTTCTGACAAAAGAACCTTAAGATTATATATAGGTGGGAAATTTGTCCCGGCAGAACTTGAAGGTGAGGAGATTACTGCTATTGTAATTCATGCTAGGTGGCTCTGAATGGGGCAGTGAAGCTTTATGTAGTTGCTAGCTTTATTTGGTTTTTTGTTTTTAGTATTGAAAGAAGGTAGCTCAATAAGAAGCAGCAACTGAAGAGAAAGCAGCTGTACTTTTGAATGAACCAAAACCACAAATATGTAAATCTAAACTGAACAACTCTTAAGGCTTGTCTACACACAAACATTGTAGTGCTACAACTATACTGGTATAGCAGTGAAACCTTGTAGAGTGTACATTCAGCATTTTGGTGAAAAAAATTCCCAGCACCAAAACCCTTAATTTGGTACATATGCTGTGTGTAGCCCTAGATTTTGTGTCTGTTCTGTGCAGAGCTGCCCTTCAATAGCTTAGCTGCATTGTGTGACACAAGAGGGAGAGCTGAGTGGAAATTTTTAGATGGGACTTTTTTTTTTGTCAGCAATTAATATTCTGTAAAATGTTCCATGGGAACATGCTGAGTTCAATGAAATTTTGTTTTAATCAAAACAATTTAAATGAAGTATTAGCAAAGATTTCTGGTTTGACCATAGCAGAATGAAATGTTTTGATTTTTCATGAAGAAGAAATTACTTCATTTTGAGGGTTGTTTTTTTATATTATCTTACAGGAAAAAACTGAAATGGAAATTAAATGTTTTGATTGACACAAAATGAAATAGTTTTGGAAAATGTTATTTCATGGGAAGTTCAGAAATTCATTACTTTCATTCCACTTCAGAATAAAAACAAAATCAGAAACTGTAGAATTTCTCACAAACTGAACATTCTAGTTTCTGCTCATCTCTACTAACAGGTCCTTTCCATCTGTAATTTCTGTGGGGCAAACCTTGTGAGCCTTCTTCCTCCTTCCCTCTCTTCAGCAAATATAGCTGGCCAAATCTTTACACTCTCAGTAGTGAGTGTTTTACGGTTTTCATTGGACTGCCACCATTCATTGAGAGAGCCATTAATGGGAGGACATTACAAAGATAAAGAACTTGGAGCCTGCCTTAAAATGTAACATAAGTTTATTTTAAGATGCCCAGGCCCCTGCAGCCATGCTGGGCAAACTCTGGAACAAACTAATCAAACAGAATCTGGAAACACCAACCTCCTTTGAGGTTTCTTTACATCTCCTCATGGGATATTTCAGATTATGGAATCATAGAAGATTAGGGTTGGAAGAGACCTCTGGAGGTTATCTAGTCCAACTCCCTGCTCAAAGCAGGACCGATGCCGTCTAAACCATCCCAGCCAGAGCTTTAAAGCTCAGCCTTAAAAACCCCTAAGGATGGAGATTCCACCGCCTCCTTAGGTAACCCATTCCAGTGCTTCACCACACTCCTATGTCATAGTTTCTCCTAATATCCAACCTAGACCCCCCCCCTTGTAACTTGAGACCATTGTTCCTTGTTCTGTCATCTGCCACCACTGAGAACGGCTTCTCTCCATCCTCTTTGGATCCTCCCTTCAGGTAGTTGAAGGCTGCTATCAAATGCCCCCTCACTCTTCTCGTCTGCAGACTAAATAAATTCCCTCAAACTCTCCTCAAGTCATGCACCCCAGCTCCGTAATCATTTTCATTGCCTTCTGCTGGACTCTCTCCAATTTGTCCACATCTTTTCTGTAATGGGGGCCCAAAACTGGCTGTAGTACTCCAGAAGTGGCCTCACCAGTGCCAAATAGAGGGAAATAATCACTTGCTTTGGTCTGCTGGCAATGCTTCTATTAATGTAGCCCAAAATGTTTTTAGCAACAAGGGAACACTATTGACTCATATCCTGCTTCTTGTCCACTGTAATCCCTAGGTCCTTTTTGGCAGAACTGCTGCTTAGCCAGTTGGTCCCCAGTCTGTAACAGTACATGGAATTCTTCCATCCTAAGTGCAGGACTCTGCACTTGTCCATGTAAAACCTCATCAAATTTCTTTTGTCTCAGTCCTCGAATCTGGGTAGGTCACTTTGGAGCCTACCCCTACCCACCAGCGTATCTACCCTTTCCCCCAGCTTATTGTCATCTGTGAACTTGCTGAGGGTGCAGTCTATCCCATCCAGATTATTAATGAAGATGTCCAAAAAAAATCCCGATCCTCAGGACTGACCCCTGTGGGGCACTCTGCTTGATACCAGCTTCCGGCTAGACATCGAGCTGATATCACTACTCTTTGAACCAAATGATCTAGCCAGCTTTCTATCCACCTTACAGTCCATTCATTAGTGTTCATTCATTGATTCTAATCCCCTCTTGACAACTTGAGCCCTGAAGACTTCTAGTGAGTTATCAAGTTTAGCTTCCTATATTATGGCAGGAGCTGGTATCATTACCCTTAAACTACCCTCAATAGATGAGTGAGAACTCCAGCCTTGTTCTGATGTCTAGAATGCTGCATCTGGATGGACAACTCCTAAGAATGACATCACAACTGCAGCCATTCAATGTTGTCTTAAAAAAAAACATTTCTTGTATCACCTGGAATGTTAATAATTTATATGGCAATACTCACTTGTTTGGAGTTTTGACTAGCACCAGAAATGCTCAATGCACTCTATCTGCAGCCCCAAACTCCCCACCTCCCTCATCAGGCACCTCTGGACTAATCTCTTACATTAATCTATGCTCAGAGAAGTTCTATCCCAGCAAGAATGTTTCTCCAACCTTTCAAAAGAATCTTTGTCAATGTAATGACATTAGACTCATTAGTCAATCAGTTTGGTTAGGCTCATGCTTGAGTCTTTGCAGCTGGATAAAGGCACAGCACAAAGCCATCCATCTCCTCGGCGGGGAGACCAGCAATACAAACATGCATTTTGTAATGTGAGTTTGTCTAATCTTGGAGAATGCAGCTGCATCCCGTTTGAGTGCACTCAGCTGCTGAGCAAACATGAATTTGCTTTACAAAAGACTAAAGTGTGCTGAAAACTGAGGCCGGGGAAAGTGGGTCTTGTTTGTTTGTTTTTTCTGGAGTCTTTTTAGTCTCATTTTAGTAAGCGAATGGGTGGAGAGGTTCTTTAAGTTTTACTATGCTTGGCCAAGTGGTCCTTTTGTTCTATGAAGCTTGCTGACGATGAAAGAAGAGTCTCTTCAAGTCTTCTTTCCATTACAAGAATTACCACCAGTGCATCCAGTGTTTTTCCTGTCAGTGAAATGATAATTCCAGAGACTGCAAAGCTAAAGTGTTGCCAGGACCCGTCCCTGAAAGCTGCTTTAAACAGAACTTGCTGTGAGTGTGCATGCTATTGAAGGGAGATAGTAGGGTCTTTTGTTAAGGAATTGGACTAGGAATTGGATGAGGACTCAGGCAAATTTGATTCCATTCCTAGCGCTGTCACTCACATTTTCTGTGGCCTTAGACTTGTTACTTTGGCCCAGATGCAGAAAGGAATTTAGGCACCTAAGCCCTAGAGTTGGGCACCCGAATCTTGTGTATTGGTGCCTATGTTACAATTTAGGCTTTGCTGCAGTCCACAAAACTCTCACTGAACTCTGCAGGTGCCTAACCTCGCTTGGCACCTCAGTCTTAAGGGTGTAAGTTCTCTTGACACCTATGTTCCTGCCTCTGGGCATTTGTCCAACTGTGTCTTGGTACAGGCCCAGAGGCCTACTTCCTGCCCAAGCTCCAGTGTGATCCACAAATGGGCTGATGGGGTGTGAACTGCGTACGAACCCCACATGAATTAACATGGAGCTAAGAGGCCAGTAATGTTGGACTACATCTGGAAAGAGAACCAGGCTAAATTGATCATAGAATCATAGAATACTAGGACTGGAAGGGACCTCGAGAGGTCATTGAGTCCAGTCCCCTGCCCTCATGGCAGGACCCAGTAGTGTCTCTAGACCATCCCTGATAGACATTTATCTAACCTACTCTTAAATATCTCCAGAGATGGAGATTCCACAACCTCCCTAGGTAATTTATTCCAGTGTTTAACCACCCTGACAGTTAGGAACTTTTTCCTAATGTCCAACCTAAACCTCCCTTGCTGCAGTTTAAGCCCATTGCTTCTTGTTCTATCCTCAGAGGTCAGGAAGAACAAGTTTTCTCCCTCCTCCTTATGACACCCTTTTAGATACCTGAAAACCGCTATCATGTCCCCTCTCAATCGTCTCTTTTCCAAACTAAACAATCCCAATTTTTTCAGGCTTTTTTCATAGGCATGTTCTCTAGACCTTTAATCATTCTTGTTGCTCTTCTCTGGACCTTCTCCAGTTTCTCCACATCTTTCTTGAAATGTGGTGCCCAGAAAGGTACCCAGGAGGGTGTCTTTGTTTGTCTTTCCTGAACAAATTAAACTGCCCTGTACCAGTATATTTGTGGTGTGAGAGTTAACCCACCAAGCCAGATCTGTTATGCCAATTAAGTCATAGTTTAGCTTATGCGCTAATGCTTCCTAACTCTGTTACAATCTCCTTTTAAAATCTTACCTGTGGGCTTTTGTCACCTGACTCCTCTGAACCTGGTTTAAAGCCCTCTTTGCTAGTTTTCCAAGTTAGGACATAAAGATGCTTTCCTCCTTCTTGGTCAGTACATTCTTTCCCTACCACTTGTCTATCTTGGCTACTTAGACTGTCTCCTTTCAGGGCTGGTATTAACTCTTACTGTATGTGCCACACTCTGATCTTGACTGGCTTATAGGATCCACCATAATATAAATAGTCATTAATAATGAAACAGATGGAAACTGATCTCTTACATTAGTTTTCTCTAAAGCTTTAAAACATCCCCCAAATGGTGTCACTTGAAGATTGGATTATGAAGTATAACTAAATGTAACTAAATATATATAACTCTAAATATAACTCATCCAGTTAAATTGGCTTCAGTAATTTTTTAATGCTTCATAGCTCAACCCACCATATATGATTTGAGCACTTCAGCCTGTTTGCAGTTTAGTAACTACAAGTGGTTTTCTAAAAACTGTCTCAGGCTTTTGAGCATAATGCAATTCACTGATCCCGGCCCATGCCAGGGTTGTTGGGATTGATACCAACTACAGAGAACCCGCAAGGGAATGAATGAAAGAGCAGGTCAGCATCAAGGCAAAATGGAGCATCAGGCCACACCCCCTTTCCTATGGCAGCAGGGGAAAGGAGGCTCTATGTTAGTTCTGTGTCTTCCGAGAATGCCACATATGGATGCTAGCTGGTTGCCATTTAATAGTCCAAAGCAATGAAGAATGATCAGTTTTGCTGCCCTATGCTTGAGGCACTGGGCACATTGATAAAATCACATGGCTGAAGAAAGTCATGAAAGCTTTACAAGAGGTTAGCAGTAGCCTGGAACATATATATATGGCAGCCTAGGTGTCCTGAGCCAATAGCAGTTTTTTCAATAGTGACTTTAAGCCAACAGAATTAACTGATTTAATACGAGATCCTTCTAATGCCTCAGTCAACTTGCTTGAGCCCCTCTGAGAGTTACTTAGCGCTTGCTCTCACTCTGCAGCCAGCCAGTTTTGTAAGAGAAAGCGCCATCGTTATTTTTATTAATGACTATCTAACTGCAATCCCAGTGTGTTCTTCTCTTATGTGGAGGGCGCTACTGGAGAACTGTAAAAAACAATGTGCATAAGGAGCCACATCTGTGTTCGCCTTCTTGGGGAATTTTGCATAGAAGTGGGAAAGAAAGAATTAATGGATCATTCAATTGTAGTAGTGATCTGGAGAGAGCTGAACTCCACTGGGTGCAGAGCCATGTGCCTCAGTTTGCTTGGGAAAGTCCTTCAGGGTGTGTCTAGACTACAGGGTTTTTTCAACAAAAGTTGCTTTTGTTGACAAAACTATACCTGCATTTACACTACCGCCGCGTTCTGTCGACAGTAAGTCGACAGAATGCGGCAGTTTTGTCAACAGCGGTAAACCTCATTTTACGAGGAATAATGCCTTTTTTCAAAAATACTCTTTCGAAAAAAGGTGCTATTGCATGGAAACTGTGCTTTTTTGAAAGAGAGTGTCTAGACTCTCTTTCGAAAAAGCAGCTTACTTTTTCGACAATACTGATCGTAGTCTAGACGCTCTTATTCGACAGAGGCTTTGTTGACAGTATCTGTCAACAAAGCCTCTGTTGAAAAGGGCGTGCAGTCTAGATGTAGCATCAGTTTGGCCACATTCCTGTCCCTCTTTATTCGCCTAGTACAGGAGGTGTTTGGAGGTACTCTGGTGAAAATGGACTTAGGCATCCTAGGAACTGAGATGTGTGGTCACCTCTCTGGTGCCAAAGAGCCCATGCTAATGACTCCCTGCACTCATTAATAATGTCAGCAAGCCAAGGGGAAATAAGTTGGCAATAGAAATGCCAATGACAGAGCAATCTTTGTCAATGTAAGGCATTTATCCTACACCACCTGACGGAGGTTACCGTGGCACACAGTGGCTGCCATCTCCCCTCTGTTGGGGGTCTACAGGACCCATTGCTGCCCACAGACAAGGCAGTGAAGCCTGTGGATGCAGCAGGCACTGATTCAGCGGTCTCTGCTCACAGATGTGCTGCAGGGGCTCTTGGGAGATGTTTGTGAGAATTCTGCCACCTAAAGGAAAGGAGGGATTGGAATGATTTTCCTGGCTTCTGAGCCCCTCTCTGGGTAGTGCTCAGACCCCTTGCCTGGGATGATGATGTATCCTTGGGAGGCATAAAAATATGGGTGCAGAGCAAAGATTTTGCCTTTTAGAATGGACCAGCTAGCAGCTAATCAGTGGATATTCCTGGAGATGACAGTCCCAGATCTCCCCCTTGCACAAACACTCTTCATATTTGACTGTCAGTTCAGAAAGACAGTATAAATATTACCAGCAGAGGGAGGCGAATCCCTTTATTAATAAGGGATGGGTCCTTTCAACTTTGAAGATGATGACAACCATTTCAGTGCTTCAGGAGGATTTGGTTTCCACTGATAGTGAGCTGCAGGCAGTAGAAATCCAGATTCAAGATCTTCTGGAAAGACAACAGGAGCTTATTCATAAGAAGACTGCGTTAAAGAATAAAATAAAACAATTATCAGGAGATTCAGAGGCTGGGGAAAGTGAAGAAACTGAGACTTCATCAGAGGCATGGAATAAAATAAATAAGACTTTTCGTGGTGTGAGAAGATCAAAGCTGCACTTTGTAATAGCTTTAAATGCTACAATGGCAGGAAAGGATATATTTCTTGTCCTGCCTACTGGAGGTGGAAAAGAGTCTGTGCTACCAGTTACCTGAAGTAGGTTCTGAAGGTTTCACACTTGTGATCTGTTCTTTGATCTCACTTAAGGAAGATCAGCTAATGGTTTAACAACTGGGAATTTCTGCAACTTTATGAAATGCTTCAAGCAGTAAAGAACATGTAAAGTGGGTTCACACCAAAATACTTCATAAGAATTCTCAGCTAAAACTCATTTATGTGATTCCAGAGAAGATTGCAAAAAGTTGCATATAGTTGGGATTGTTTTCCATTATGCATTACTTGTTATAGGCTTGCTAACCTAGTGAGGAGGGCTTTAAACTAGGCTTGCCTGGGGATAGAGACCTAAGCCCTGAAGCATGTGGGGAAATGGGATATCTGGAGGAAACACAAAGAGGAGGGTACAAAAGGAGAGGCCTCCTGATTCATACTGAAAAAGTAGGGCAATTGGCTAGTTATCTTAAGTGCCTGAACACAAATGCAAGAAGCCTGGGAAACAGTCACGAAGAATTGGAAGTCCTGGCACAGTCAAGGAACTCTGATGTAATTGGAACAACAGAGACTTGGTGAGGTAACTCACATGACTGGAGCACTGTCATGGATGGGTATAAACTGTTCAGGAAGGACAGACGAAGGAGAAAAGACAAAGGACTTGCACTGTATGTAAGAGAGCAGTATGATTGCTCAGCTCCAGTATGAAACTGGCAAAGTCTTTGGGTTAAGATTAGAGGTGAGAGCAACAAGGGTGGTGTTCTGGTGGGAACTGACAGGCTAAGCAGATTAGCCAAGAAGGCTAATGACATATTGGGCTGCATTAGTAGGAACATCGTCAGCAGATTGAGGGAAGTTTCCCTCTATTCAGCACTGGTGAGGCCACATCTGCAGTATCGAGTCCAGTTTTGTGCTCCCTACTACTAAAAGATTGTGGACAAATTGGAGAGTGTCTAGTGGAGGGCAACAAAAAGATTGGGGGGGCTGGGATGCATGACTTATGAGGAGAGACTGGGGGAACTGGTCTTTAATTTGCAGAAGAGAAGACAGAGGGAGAATTTGATAACAGCCTTCAACTACCTGATATTAGATTAGGATATTAGGAAAATCTATTTTATGAGGAGAGTGGCGAAACACTGCAATGGGTTACCTAGGGAGGTGATGGAAACTCCATCCTTAGAGGTTTTTAAGGTCTGGCTGGATGATTTTGTTGGGGTTGGTCTTGCTTCGAGCAGGGTGTTGGACTAGATGCCTCTTAAGGTCTCTTCCAATCCAAATCTTCTATAATTCTATGACCGGTCCTCTGCAGCATCCCTGCCAGCTGGTTGAAGAGCAGCCACAGTTGTTGACTTTGCTAACCCATACAAATATAACATGCAAAGTCACTGAAACAGACATGCAGAACAGAAGCCCAGCAGGCACTCCGTCTGCCCCCTGCCTGCCCCATGACAGGGGTATTGGAAAGGGGCAAGAGTACAGTGAGTAGCAGTGGCAGGTTTGGGCCCAGAATATGCAGTTCTTGGGGATAATCCTGCTGTACCTATTGAGGGGCAGTGAACTGAGTAGGGAGCTTGCAGCAGCTTTGACTCCAGATGGGCCCAGATTCCCTCATGTCTGAGCCCCACTTGGCACATGGGGAACAGAGTGGGTGGCATGGGGGAGCAGCTTATGGGGTCTGATCCCAGTGTCCCAGCATGAGCTAGAGTAGACATGGGGCAACTCGGAGTGGGCCCTGGTCTCTAAAGGACTTTCTGTTTGAGATGGCACAAGCCTGATCATTTAGCAGCACATCCACGAAGTAAGGTTAGCGATCACTGAGGCAGAAACAGCACTTCCATTCCACTTGTCTGTTTTCTGCTGCCTTTAACTGTCTTACAAAATTAACTTCTTTTGGCTGATATGTCTCATGCATGATTTACTCACAGCAGCAATTTAGCAAGATTTGCAAAATGCAGGGTTGGAAAGGTCTTTAAATCCAGCCTTAGGCACCTGAAGAAGTGGCCTCTCTTTCCACTTGCCACGCCGACTCTGGTGCGTGGAAGCCATGCTCGGGACTTGGCGCATACCAAAGTTAGAAAGGCTCTTCACTGACATGTAAAATCTCCATTCACATTCACGCCATAGCAACTCCCCTCTCCCTCCAGTCAGCTGCCCTGAGGGGGCCATTGTGTGTTCCCTGGTGTAGGGGGAATCCCCGAGTGGCCCCATTGGCCAGCATAGGGAGTGCTTTGGGACATAACAATCCCAGTGGGGATGTAACAATCCCCAGCTGGCAGAATGGTTCTTAAAGCAGCTGTCAGTTGTGCTGCAGACTGTCCTGGCCCCTGCCTGCCCCATGACAGGGGGATTTGAAAGGGGCAAGAGTACAGTGAGTAGTGGCAGGTTTGGGCCCAGAATATGCAGTTCTTGGGGATAACCCTGCTGTACCTATTAAGGGGCAGTAAACTTAGCGGGGAGCTTGCAGCAGCTTTGACTCCAGACGGGCCCAGATTCCCTCATGTCTGAGCCCCACTTGGCACATGGGGAACAGAGTGGGTGGCATGGGGGAGCAGCTTATGGGGTCTGATCCCAGTGTCCCAGCATGAGCTAGAGTGGACATGGGGCAGCTCTGAGTGGGCCCGGTCTCTAAAGGACTTTCTGTCTGGGATGCACAGGGCAGCAAAGCTCTGTTGGAAGCTTTTCCTCCCACTACCCCTGGAGAACGCTCCTTTGCCAGCTCTGGGCAGAGTGAGGGGCCAGGGCCTGCAGCTGTGCCTGCCCTGTGGCCAGGCAGCCAACAAGCACATCTGGACCATAGTACACCCCACCTGACTGGCAGACAGTGGCCTGCTCAGCCTAAGATCAGCAGCTGTTGGACTCTCTGCCTGCCTTCGTGCTCTGTTCAAGCTGAGACCCTGCCTGCACCCAGCCTTGGTTCTAGTCCTGCCCCAGCTGTGGACCCATAGGGTTACCAGATGGCTTCAAAAAAAATACCGGACACACTTGATCTCAGATGGGGGGAGAGGGGACCGGCTGGGAGGAGCGGGCTGGCCGGGAGGAGGTCGGGGAAGCAGGGCTGGCCAGGAGGGGTCGGGAGCAGGACTGGCCGGGGGAGAACCAGCCAGCAGGGAGCAGGGTCGGGGGAAGGGAGGGGATCGGGGAAAGTGGGACTGACCCAGGCGCATGCAGATCCCAGGGTGCTGCCTGTCCTGCACACAGTCCTGGCGAAGCATGAGTGAGTCCAGCCCCAGGATTCCATCCCCTAGTTTCAGCCCCCCCCCCATGCATAGTTGCGTACTGCCTGGCTGGTAGACACGCTCAGGCAGTGTGAGCATGTGTACCAGCCAGGCAGTACACAACTACGTACTGATACTCATAATAATAAAACTAACTTAATTAGAAAATACCGGACATAACAACCTCAAACACCAGACTGTCTGGTTCTAAACCAGACACCTGGCAACCCTATGGACCCATCCCTGTTCCCGTCGTCTTCAGGTGATCTGGGTCTGACCCTCAGCTCTGATTCCTGGGTCTGACTCTGCCTTGATTCTTGGCTATGGCATCTGAGCTCTGACTTCAGTTCTGACCTTCTGCCCTGATCTCTCACTCTGCTTTGACCTTGGGCTCTGGCTTTGGGATTCTGACCACTAGCCTGAGTGTTGCTCTGACTACTTGATCTGGCTACCTACAATCCAGTCTCCTGGCACTTGGCCTCTTGGCATCTCTTGAGCTTTGGGTTATTTTAGATCTCCTGGCCTATGTGACAGGAAAGTAGAGATTTGGCCTTAATAACATCCCCAGATGGTGTGCCCCCTCAGGCTCTAGTCCTCTCTTGTTCCAGTGCCCCTGCATTCCCTGGGGTGAATATATCTAGGCACTGAATGTCTTTCTAAAGGCATGCCTCTGGGCAGTGTCCCTTGTTAGAGGAACAAAAGGGTTTATTCCAGTCTGTATATGAGAGTCTGCTTAGACCAGCTATTCTCCTGGTCCCTCTGTCTAAGCTACTTTCTGTGTGCATTTGGATGTGGGGTTTTCTAGCATGAGAATGTGACTGAGAAATCCTCCAAAAGCAACAAGTGATCTTTGGGGGTCTGTCTTGAGAGAGGCTGCTCATCTACCCTCTGAAAATCAGGTCCTGGTAAGGTGTCAAGAGCAGCACCCAGAAGTTCACTAGTCTTTAGAGAACTTTGGCAAGCTGTCTCCTTTTTTCACTTGTAATCTCAGATTCTGAGCATATTTCATCTGAAAGCTGCTTAGAGAAAATGCAGGGCCAGATCCTTCCTTGGCTGTGGAGGTTGATCTGGCTACAGAGAGGTCAGTGTAGCTCACTGATTTTAATCAGTTTAAGATCAGGCCTAGACCCTGCATTGCAATGTACATGTTTGCTTTTTGCACACTCACCACACACAGAGAAGATCAGAGGTGTGATATAAAGTAGGGATGTAAAATCCCGGTTAAAAAGTTAACCGGTTAAACAGAATGTTAAACATTAAACATTACATATAAATGGTTAACCATGATCCCGCAGTGAGGGGTCGTTCCAACCCCACTGGGCTTGAGTGGCCCCCTGCCAGTGGCATGGTGGGCTCTGCCAGTCTGGAGCAGCCTCCCTCCCCTCTCCCCCAGTTAACCCTTTATATCAGCTGTGGTCAACCCACAGCTCGCCAGCCGCATGTGGCTCTTGCCCTCCAAAAGTGCGGCTTGCAAAGCCGCTCCTGCATGCGCCCCAACAGCCCCTGCCGCACTCCCGCCGCCCAGCTTCCCTGTGCTTACCTGGTTGGAGCTGTGGGGTTTTAAAAGTGGTGCCCAAGATGGCGGCTGTCTTAAAGGGGCAGCCTCCTTTAAAAAAAATTTATTTATTTATTTATTTATTTATTTATTTTTGCTTGACAATTCTGGTGCAGCTCTTCACATTTTTTCCGCCGCTGTTTTGGCTCTCTTTGTAAAATGGGTTGGCCACCCCTGCTTTATATCCCTACTGTAAAAGAAGCCCAGCTCATATATTTCACCCTGCAGAGTGTGGACATCAACTAATATTGGTTTTCTAAGAAACTTGGCATGGAGCTATAGTACATAGGGTATGGTCTGCATGTGTCTGGTTTTATGAGACCTTCCTCAAAATCACTCTCTATTTATATTGTTTAATGCTACGTTTTCATTCCTTCAGTTTATAACTAAAGTGTCTTATTAAAGAATGAAAGCTGCACCGGGTTCTCTTGACAAATACATGTACTGACTAGTTTAAAAAAAGACTGGGCTGGGCTCATCTGTCAGACAGTTTTTAGACTTAATTAGGAAGAGTTTGGGGGGGGGGTGGAATTGCTGCACCTACATATTTTTGTTGTCCACTGGTTTTAACTGCTGAAATGTGGGGATCCACTTTGTTGTGTACTTAGTTAAGTCTGACTGACTGCATACAGGTGCAGTGGTACGGAACACTGGGTTCTGCTGTAAGCATTTGATCAAACTGGTTTTTCTCACTGAAATATAATGGGAGCCTCCGTCCAGAGCATACCAGGCAACTGTGTAAAAAAACATGTAAGCTGTAGAGACTGTGCTGACTTGAGGGATTTCTGTGGCATTTGTTAAGGCAGATATTTCACAGGAGTAAAAATGCTTCCATCACGCATAGCTAGGACAAGAGCTATCTGCAGGACTTGATAGAGGCGCAAGAGGTCATTGATGAAATTAACGCAGCAGATGTAGGTCCTTATTCTCCTTTCATACCAGTTTTACCCGGGGTTAGGGTTTCATACTGGTCTAGGGCAAATGAAATTAATCAGGATGCTGTGTTGACTATCAGAAGATTTGACTTTCACAGAGGAGCGAGATACAGTTTCCATGAGGGATGAGCTCAGGCAAAGTGGAACAGGCCTCTTCTGGTACTACTGTAATGCTCTATGTGCTCCTATAAAGATAGAGGAAATCAACCCTTGCATTGCTTTTTAAAATCACACTATCAACCAGTCTGAGCTGCTGCTTTGCTGCTGCGGTCACTGTGCTGCTTTTAGCTTGAGCAGAGCTAATGCCTGTCTGTCTCCCTGTGTCTTTGAAATGGCAGGAGCATGCCTGCCAAGCAGAAGCAATCCTGTACAGTTGTGTTTCCGATGAAGATGTTCTATTTCCCATCAGAGTTGGGTTCAATAATAGGCAATGGTGGCTGTACTGGAGAATCACATGTAAAATACTCCCAATTAGGGTCACTCTTAAATAGACCATAACACACAAATGTAAAATTAAATATGTTCCTTTTTTCCTGAGAGGAAGATTATCAACAGCATAGCCAATTTCAAGTGTTAAAAAATCACAAGACTGACTTAAAACTCATGAGATTAAAAGAAAAGGTTGGGTTCTTTTCGTCTTTTGTTTTTTTAACCCTTAAGGTTCAGGTTTCTAGACCAGGGTCGACTGAAGAGTCCTCAGTCACATTTCTGTTCCCCATGTAGGTGCTTATAGACTCAGATCAGGTCACCTCTGCAACTGCTCTTTGTTAAGCTAAATGGATTGAGCTCTTTGACTCTACTGCTAAGTTTTCTAATCTCTTAATCATTCTTATAGCTCTTCTCTCATCCCTTTCCTAGTCATTAACATCCTTCTTGAATTGTGGGCACCAGCAGTGGTCCCACAAAAGCCAAATGCGGAGGTAAAATAACCTCTGTGGTCCTACTCCTTCTCCAAGGCACAACAGCCAAGCCTGGGCTGGATTTGGGGCTGCAAAGATTGTAATGTTAAGCAGACTCTCCCTGTGCTTTGCTGCTGCAGTTGCAATCAGCAGAAGGCCTTGGCCAAGAACCCTCTTCGACAAAGAAAGGAGAGGACTGCCCTGTGGGAAGGCCCTTCAGTGCTGGATTGTGACTCCTTTCCTAGGGCATAATAATCCAGATCTAATAACCTCCTGGACATGCTGATCTCAAGCTTAAGAGCTTTAGCCTGACACTAACAGGAGCCCCCAAAATGTATGTATGTATCGTCTCCTTCTTCTGAAGCAGCCAGTATGGGCCCAGCTGGAGGTGGGGTGTTGGGGGCAGAGCACTGAATGGTGCAGAGCATGGGTGCTTGGGTGGTAGACTCAGCTTGTGAGCAAGAACCAAACTGATTGCTACTTGTGGGGTTGGGAAGGAATTTTCCCTCAGGCCAGACTGGCAGTGACCTCAGAGATTTTTTGCCTTTCTCTGCAGCATGTGGGTGTGGATCATTTACCAGGATTATCTGGGTATGTCTCATATAATCAATTTCCTGCTATTGCAGGGGCCCTGGGCATTGGTGCACCTCAGTCCCTCCTATTCTCTGCCTGCAGCACATAATAGTCTAATCCAGTGTTTCTCAACCAGTGGTACGAGTACTCTTAGGGGTACTTGAGAGAAGTCGGGGGGGTTTGTCAACACAACTGAAATTTGGAGAAAACTGAATTTTTGTTTCAAGTTTTACAGTGCTTTATTATTTTTGTACTTTTTACACCCAAAAATTTCATCGCCCGCTCAGCTACAATTAAGTTGTTTAAACAAATGTGTTGCAATGGTAGAAAAAAAATTTTGTGTGTCTGAAAACTGTAGGTACTGGGGGTACTTATAATTTTTTTAAAGGAGTACTTTATAAAAAAGGTTGAGAAACACTGGTCTCATCTCCTTTTGGCTGTAATAGCAGTTGTTGGGTTTAGTGTGTGGGGCTGGGTGGTGTTGGTCTGTGCTGCATAGGAGGCTGGACTAAATGATCTGATGGGCCCTGCTTGTCTTAAACCATATGAATATGTGCTGTGAGATATGTTTCAGTCTTTTGAGGAACATAAGAACGGCCATACTGTTCATACAATCCATCTAGCCCCATATTCTGTCTTCTGACAGTGGCTGGTGCCAGATGAATAGAATAGGGCAATTTTGAATGATCCATCCCTTATTTAGTCCCACCTTCTGGCAATCAGAGGTTTAGGGACATCCAGAGCGTGGGTATTCCCTGACAATCTTGGCTAATAGCCATTGATGGATCAGCCCTGAATGAACTTAGTTCTTTTATGAACCCCGTTATAGTTTTGGCCTTCACAACATCCTCTAGCAAGGAGCTCCACAGACTGACTGTATGTTGCATGAAGAAATATGTCCTTTTCTTTGTTTTAAACTGGTTTCCTATTAATTTCATTGGGTGACTCCCCCGGTTCTTCTTATGTGAAGGGATAAATAACACTCATTCACTTTCTCCACATCAGTCTTAACTTTATAGACCTGTCATATCCTTCCCCTTAGTCATCTCTTTTCCAGCCTGAACAATCTCAGTCTTTTTAAGATAGGCCAATCATTTTTGAGATAGGGCAATCACATTTGTATGCAGTATTCAAGGTATGGGTGTATCAAGGATTTATATAGTAGCATTATGATATTTTCTGTCTTATTATCTATATACTTTTCCTAACGGTTCCTAAAAATCAGCTAGCTTTTTGTTTGTTTGTTTGTTTAAATACTGCTGCACACAAATGGATGTTTTCAGAAAACTATCCACGATGACTCCAAGTTCTCTTTCTTGAATAGTAAGAGCTAATTTAGACTCCATCATTTTGTATGTATTGTTGGGGTTACATTTTCCAATGTGCATTACTTTGCATTTTATCAACATTGAATTTCATCTGCCATTTTATTGTCTAGTCACCCAGTTTTGTGAGATGCCTTTCACTCTTCTCAGTCTGCTTTGGACTTGACTATCGTGAGTAGATGTAAGCTATCGTGGGAAAACCCCACTTTATCAGATGAATTGGAGTGGAAGTTCAGAAGCGGGTATATATAAGGAAGAAATTGCTTGTGCTAATTAAGCAAATCAAGTCAGGGTGGAAGTTGGTCATTCACAGCATTTGATGTGGAGATGTGAATATCCTGAGAGGGGAAATTGCCTTTGTAATGGGTGAACCAGTTGAGATCCTTATTCAGTCCTAAATTGATAGTGTTAAATTTGCACATGAAGTAGTTCTGCCATTTTATATTAGTTCCTTCAGAATTCTTGGTTGAGTACCATTTGATCTTGGTGGCTTATTGCTGTTTAGTTTAACATTTTGTTTCTATACCTCTTCTATTAATACTGCATCCGCAGTCTGGGACTGTTCCTTAGATCTGTCACCTCAACAGGAATGTTGTGGGAATCTCCTGCACATCCATAGCAGTACAGACCTCTGCAAATAATTCATTGAGCTTCTCTGAGATAATCTTGTCTTCCTTCAGTGTTCTTCAGCATCTTGATAATCCAGTGGTCCCACTGATTGTTTGACAGGCTTCCTGCTTCTGATGTAATTTTAAAAATTGCAGTTAGCTTTTCTCACAGGGGTAGCTGTCTAAGTCTGTTTCTGCAAAAACAGTGAAGAGTCCTGTGGCACCTTATACACTGAGGGTATGTCTACACTACAAAGTTAATTCGACATAACAGCAGTTATTTCAAATTAACTTTACTAGCGTCTACACAGCCAAACCGCTATTTTGAAATTAATTTGAAATAGTGGAGCCCTTATTTCGAATTTGGTAAACCTCATTCTACGAGGAGTAACACCAAATTTGAAATAGCTATTTCGAATTAAGTGCTGTGTAGACACTTAATTCAAAATAGGGGGCCTCCAGCCTTCCCAGGGTGCCCTGGTAGCCACTCTGGGCACAACCAGGAAAACTTACTCTCCTCTCCCCCAGCCCCGGAGCCATTAAAGGGGTAGACCCTGGCCACAGTGCCTGTGCCAGCTCCAAGCCTGCCAGCCCAGAGCCAGCAGTGGCCACCGGGGCCACTGACCCAGTGGCCCCAAAACATGAACCAGCAAGCCACTGGCAGCCAGCCCTCCACCGCTCCCCAGGAGTAGTCTGCCAGCTCCCAGGAGCCTGCCAGGGCCCGGAGAAGGTGGGCGCCTTCCTGGTCCGGGGTGGAAATCATGGACCTTATTCAGGTTTGGGGGGGATGCCCCCAACGTCCATGATCTCCACACTAGATGGAGGAACGTGGCTGTCTATGGCAGGATAGCTGCCAGCCTGGCCACCAAAGGCCACATGTGAACCCAGGAGTAGGTTTGCATGAAAATCAAGTTAGTCCGGTGAGACCCCCCCCCAACCCTGAGCCCTGAGCTTCCCCTCCTCCTTTTTCCCCCTTTCAGCTCGCTCCTCCCAGGTTTCCCCCTCTCCTCTCCCACCCTCTCTTCTCCCCTCTCCTGCCTCCTTTTCCCAGTCTCACCAGAGTTTCATTCCCCTCCCCAGTTTTGTTAAACAAAGAGAGTTTGTGTTCATGAAAATACATGTATTTTATTGGACATCAGGAAGTGGGGTTAGGGAGGGGTAAGTGGAAGGACGTGAGGGAGGAATGAGGCACAAGCCCCCAGTGGGGCAGACCAGGGAGGCTCTTAGTGCTCCTCAGGGTGGAAGCTCCCGCAGGGCCTCCTGGATACTGACAGCCCCGATGGACCTCCCGGATGGCAGCCTGCAGAAAGTGCAGCCAGGCTCGCAGCAACGTGTCCACGAGAAGCACCAGAGTGCCCAGGGGCGGCTCTGGCTCCATGTTTCAGAGTGCTGTGGTGTCCCGAGTGGTGTCCCGAGTGAGGGCAACCAGAGCACGCAGAGACAAAATGCTTTGCTGTCCCTCATCGAGGTAGGCAAGCAAGCAGGGAAAGCTGAGAACCGGCTGTCCGGGGGGGGAGTCCCTTTAAGCACAGGCCTCAGATAGCCTTAGGCAGCAGCCACACAAAGTAACTCCTGACCTGATGCCCTTGCCGGACCTGGTTCCAGCCAGCCTTAAATGCATCCCTTCAGTGTGGATGCGCTATTTTGAAATAGCAAAATGGTATTTCGAAATGCATTTTGTGTGTAGACGAGTTATTTCGAATTAACTATTTCGAAATAAGATATTTCAAAATAATGCTGTAGTGTAGACATACCCTAACACAGCGTTTCCCAAACTATGGGCCGCGGCCCGGTACCGGGCTGCAGGAAAAAAATACCAGGCCTCAGCGTGGTTGCCGGGGTGTTCCAGGCTCCCGGAGTGCCTGTGTGGCACCAGGTCCGCCAAGCCCTTGGCCGGCCTGGGCATAACCTGCAGCCCGATGTTCTGGCTCCCGGCAGAGGCATAGCTAGGGGAGGTTGGGAGTGGGGAGGGGGAGGAAGGGAAAGCCGGCCACCGGAAGCAGCACTGGACATGGGAATCAGGGCGGGCTTTGGAGATTTGGGGCGGGGGGCAGCCAGCGGAAGCAGAGCTGGCCGGGGGGCAGGCCAGGAGATCGGGAGGAGTAGGGGAAGAAGCAGCTGCCGGAAGCAAAGCTTGCCTGGGGCGTCGGAGCTGGCCGGGAGAGATTGGGGGGGCTGGCGGAAGCAGGGCTGCCGGGGCGCGAGGTCGGGGTAGGGAGCTGGCCGGGAAGATGTGTGGGAGGAGAGAAGCAGCAGCTGGAAGCAGGGCTGGACGCAGCAGCGGGCTGGCCAAGGGAGATTGGGAGGAGAAGCGGGGGAAGACTGGCTGTCCGGGAGCGGGTTGGGGAAGTGGGGCTGGCCAGAGGCGCAGTGGGGGGAGCGGGATTGACCTGGCCATATGTAGATCTTGGGGTACTGCTCCCCCCCCCCCCCATAAAGCACGAGTGAGTCTGGCCTGGGGATTCTATGGTGCCCCCCACCCCACCCCCTCGAGTAGTTGAGAACTGGCTGGCTGGTAGACACACTCATGCAGCCTGAGCACATTTAGCAGCCAGTCAGTTTGAAACTACAAACTGATACATCTAGTAATAATAAAACTTACCTAATGAGAAAATACCAGACATGTTATATGTCTGGTATTTTCTCAGTTAGTTTTTTATGTGTTTATATTTTTGGGCTGCAAAAAACAGTACTGGAAAAAAAAGGGTTCTAACTAAAGTAAAAAGTTTGGGAAACCCTGGTCTAACTAGCTTTCTGTCTGTCTTACACTCCATTTATCCAATCCATATTCTTTAACTTGATGGCAAGAATATTGTAGGTGACCATATTAAAAGCTTTGCTAAAGCTGGCACTGGGGGCTTTGGGAGGACCAGAAACAACATATTTGAATATTCATCATTTGATTAATGAATATGCAAATGGATATTACCAGTCCACCAAAAGTTTGTGAATGGATTTACTGGTCCCTGTGTCAAAAAGTTTGGGAACCCCTGCCCTAACAGATTTATTTGGGCATAAACTTTCATGAAATGAAAAGATGTCAGATGCGTGGAGTGGAAATTACAGAGGTAGGGATATATCTATATACTAATATAGCAAAGGAAGGGAGTTACTTATCAAGTGTAAAAACAGTGTTAATGAGGCCAATTCAGTCAGGGAGGATGAGGATCATTCCCAGTAACTGATGGGGAGATGTGAATACCAAGAGAGGGAAAATTGCCTTTGTAGTGAAATAACCATTCCAAGTCCTTATTCAGTCCTAATTCGATCATGTTAAATTTGCAAACGAATTGTAGCTCTGCTGTTTCTCTTTGTAGTCTGGTTTTGAAGGTTTTTTGTAGAAGGATGGCTACTTTTAAATTCGTTACTGAGTGTCTAGGGAGGTTAAAGGTGTGCTTACTGATTTTTGTATGTTACCTTTCTTAATATCTGATTTGTGTCCATTTATCCTTTGGCACAGAGACTATACAATTTGGCCAATATACATGCCAGACATTGCTGGCACTTGATGGCATAGATCATGTTAGTGGATGTACATGTGGATGAGTCCTTGATGATGTGCTTATGTGGCTAGGTCCTGTGATAGTGTCAACTTTATAGATATGTGGACAGAGTTGGCAATGGGTTTTTTTGCAAGTATAGGTTCCTGGGTGAGTGCATCTGTGGTGTGGTGTGTGGCTGCTGAGTACCGTCTTTTAGCGAATATAACCCGTGGGTTATATTAGTTTTTACAGACCCCGCATGCACCCCCATGGGGTATACTCGTGTGCGGGGTATACTGGGTGGTTTTTTTTTTTTACAGAAAGTACCGGGAAGGAGCCCGGAGCCCTGTCCCGGGCAGCAGGTGGCCCGCCACAACTCCCTCCCTCCCGCCCTCCCCGCAGCCTCCTTTGTACCCCGCTTGCAATCTCCCCACTACCCCTCGCAGCCTTCCGGCCCCGCTCACCAGCGCACAGGAGTGGGGCCGGGGTATGGTGCTTGTTGCTCCTGTGCGATCCAGCCGGGCGCCTTCCCCTGCCTGCAGCCGCCGCACACCGGCCCCACTGCACGCTCGCTTGTTGCTCCCGGGCCGGCGCCTGCCCCGCCGCCCTGAGCCATGCCTCAGCCCAGGAGCAACAAGTGAGCATGCAGCGGAGTTGGCGTGCGAGGCAGCGGCTGCAGGCAGGGGAGGGCGCCCGGCTGGATCGTGCAGGAGCAACAAGCCAGCGCGTGGCGGAGCTGGCGTGCGGCGGCGGCAGCGGCTGCAGGCAGGGAAGGGCGCTCGGCTGGATTTCTCCCCCACCCGGAGGCTGGTGGCTGCGCAGGAACCAGGGCACTGAGTGGCTGGCTACTTCCCCCCTCCCACTCCCGCACTGTAAATATACCCCCGCACTGTAAATATACCCCCGGCACAGTCTGGTATACCCCGTGGGTTATACTTGTGCGCAGGGTATACAAGATTTTTTTTACTGAAACAGCAAAAACTGCGGGGTATATTTGAGTGCGGGGTATATTTGGGTGCAGGGTATATTCGCTAAAATATGGTATTTGTTTCAGATTGGAGGGCTGTTTGTAGGCGAGGATTGGCCTGTTTCCCAAACTCTGTGAGAGTGAGGAATCATTTTCCAGGATAGGTTGTCAATGCTGCTCTGAAGGGGTTTTAGTTGGGGGGCCATATGTGATGACCAGTGGTGTTCTGTTGCCTTCCTTGTTGAGCCTGTCCTGTGGTAGTTGATAGTGTTTGTGTCTTTTGACAGTTGCTCTTCAAATTCTTTTTTGGTGTGCCTAATTATACTTTTACACCTGACTTGTGAGGGAGAGGTTACGCATGAGTTTATGTTCATTTTTTAAAGGATGACTTTTTGCCTTCATACCCAGCAGGAAATTCATCATGCGGTTCTCCTGGTCATCACAAACTTCGCTACCTATATTTAATTATTGAATCCACTATTACTAATAATTGTTTCTTCCTAATAACTGGTCTCACCTCCCCAGGGGAGGTATCTTTTATGTGAGAAGATTCCATGATATCATGGAATCATTTCTCTCCATTTCAGTTTGTTTTCCTTCCCTGAGACTCACTGACAAACACACATATACACAGACTTTCTCAAATATATGGTAGAAATATACATATATTTGTGTATTAATTGTAGGTTAATTTGTAGGATTATAGCAGTAGAAGATTCCTCGGTAGTTAGAGGAACTATGTTGTAGACATAAGTAAGACAAGCTGAAATGCACAAACCTATAGGCAGAGGCCTGTAAAAAATTTAGTTATTTTAGGCTTTGGAGACAAGGAATGATGACATAAGTTAATGACAAGAAATAACTTGAACGATTATGGGGAAAAAAGGTACCAGCTGGTAATATTGCAGAAGTATAACTGGGAAGCTTACATTTAAATTATACAATGGTATAACAGCAAATATTGTCTCTAACGTGTCTTAGTCACAAGATAAAGATGGTATATCAATATTAATGAGAAACTACACAGCCTACAGAATTTGGAGTCCCTTGTGTCTCTAGGGGACACAAACCAATAGGAGAGAGCAGGCTGACACTTTCATGTGCATGTGCAGAACGTAGTAGAGACAGACTCATAGTATCAAAAAGGGTGCCCAGAACAGGAAAATTGATCTTCTTATGGGAAACACCCCAGCAGGACCTGCTCCCATATTGATGATTGATCCATGAGAGGGCGAACAGATAGGGCAGCAGGCTGGGAGAGAGCGGGCGGGACAGAGTGGAGCAGGCTGCCAGGCTGCTCCAGTTCCCGCCACCATGACGAGTTTAGGAGGCAGGCCAACCCCTACTGCTGCCCCACACCAGGCCCCCCGATAATCCCCCAGCTTGCATTGCTCAGGGGCGAGGCTTGGGGAAATGGGTGGAAGAGGGGCGGGACCTGCAGCGGGGGGTGTTACTCCAGACCCCACACCCTAGGGATGGCCCTGCTGATCACACACATTTCACTGAGTATAGTGAAGTTGCAGGTGCTCAGTGGTTAGGAGGGAACGCCACTTTCTTGATTCCACTTGCAGAGGAATCCAAAAGAATCCAGCTTGAGAAGGTTGCTGTTGCTTTTGCTCCCTGGCAGCTAGAGTCCTGAAAGCAGGTAGCTCTGGGTCACACTGAAATTTGGTGCTTCAAGTTAGGGATGAATGTAATTATTGCTCCTTTGTATTTTTATAAGCCTTTACTTTACTTTAGACATTACCTTTCATACATCTCAAGCCTGACAAGGTGAGTAAACTACATATCACTGTGAACGCTGTTGTGTTTGCCTGTTGCCAGAAATGTTCCATGAAATGTTTTGCTAAAGTTAATCCTATTATAGAAGGAGTACACTTTCTGCTGATCTAACTCAGCTGGGAAGCAGTCAACTCTAAACACCTGGCTGAGTAATAGTCTCTATATCTGGGATTTGGCTTGTCAGCTGTCCATGGAGTCACAATAATAAAATCATGCTGATGGCAGAGGGGGGAGTAAAATTACCCATAATCGCACTCCAAAGTAATGCTTGTAATTTAACATCCATTGCTTCTAAAATGATGGGGAGTGTGGTATAATGTTATGTATGTGTTCAATGTGCGCACACACACAAGATCTACTCTGGACCGGGTGAAATTTGGTGGATTTCAACTCAGTTACACTACATCTGACTCTGGCCCAGTTGTTCCATGACATGAAAAGAGAAGTCATGGTGGATGCTGTTCTGATAGACGAGAATGTGAAACCCAGATCTTCAAACTGAATGTTAAAGAAGATAAGATCCTGGGGAAGAAAACAGAAATGTTGCCTTCAAGCTAGTATTGGAATACTGAACCTCCAGCATGCTGTGTACTAAACATGGCCTCTGCTGCTGTTGATAATGTTGCCAAGTGAATAGGCATGTTAAAACAACCTCAGATAATTTTCCTGAGAATCCACCCATTTTTGCCTTCTCTTAAAAGCCTCATTGTGACACTTCATAGTGGTACCCAAGGTTATGAGGCATATCACTGCCTTTCCCAGAGTGCAGGAAAGCCAACAGCCACACTAGGCCCCTGGACAAAGTGGGGAGGGGCTGCTCTTTGCTCCCAGAAGAGGTGGAGCAGCCAGCCCTCAGTGCCACCCAGAACACACTCTACGCCCTGCTGGCTCCCCCCACCCCAGCCCTTAGAGCTGCCTGGAACATACAATCGGGCACTTCAGTGGTGATTTAAAGGTAGCAGTGGCAGCCGAGAGCCCTGGGCCCTTTAGAATATCTAGCCCCAGGGCAATGGGCCCTTTGCCTCCCCGCCACCCTCCCCCCCCCCCCGGTTGGCCGGCCTGCCTGAGTGTGAGGGAGCCTTGTCTGTGCCTCCTAGACATCAGCTCCTCGGCTCCCCTGGCCACACAAGTCCTGCTCTCTAGGCCTTGCAGGCCCCGTTGTCACACTGCAGATCAGTGACTGGAATACTCCAGCCCTCCACACATCTCCCTGGAGTGTCCTCCCCTGGCTCACTGGAAGCTCACAGTATTCAGATACACTGCTTCCAAAGAAACAGGGCACCCCAGCTGCCCCAGTACACTTCCTGAAGTAAATGTTTGTTTAACAGAGGCTGGAGATGTAAGTAGAAGTATTTGAAGCAAATGGCTACATATGTGGTAAAATCATAATATGCATTCTAGAGTCTACTCTTAGTTAAGATACTCCCATGTCTAACCAAGTATTGCTCCCCACCAGACCCTTACAGAGCTTTATAATCAGCGTTGGCTGTGACCCTCCTCTCATGAGACCACTATGCTGTCAGTTTGTCACCTTAGTGAAGGATTCCTTTCTCTTCCAAATATACCAGAACACTCTCTTGTTTTGCCTTGGGTCCATACAGGTATACAGGGGCAAGATTAGAAAGGCAAAGGCACAAAATGAGCTAAATCTAGCTAGAGACATAAAGGGTAACAAGATGACATTCTACAAGTATTCTTAGAAGCAAGAGGAAGACCAAGGACAGGGTAGGCCCATTGCTCAGAGAAGAGGGAGAAACAATAACAGGAAATTTGGAAATGGTGCTTAATGACTTCTTTGTTTTGGTCTTCACCAAGAAGTCTGATGATGAAGGAATGCCTAACATAGTAAATGCTAGTGGGAAGGGGCTAGGTTTAGAAGATAAAATAAAAAAGAACAAGTTAAAAATGACTTAGAAAAGTTAGATGTCTGCAAGTCACCAGGACCTGATGAAATGCATCCTAGAATACTCAAGGAGCTGATAGGGGAGGTATCTGAGCCTTTAGCTATCATCTTTGAAAAATCATGGAAGACAGGAAAGATTCCAGAAGACTGGAAATGGGCAAATCTAGCGCCCATCTATAAAAAGGGAAATAAGAACAACCCAGGAAACTACAGACCAGTCAGTTTAACTTCTGTGCCGGGAAAGTAATAAGGAATTCATCTGCAAACATCTGGAAGATAGTAAGGCGATAGGTAACAGCCAGCATGGATTTGTAAAGAACAAATCATGTCAAACCAATCTGCTAGCTTTTTTTGATAGGCTATAAAGCCTTGTGGATAAGGGAGAAGCAGTGGACATAGTGTACCTAGACTTTAGTGAGGCATTTGATATGGTCTTGCATGATATTCTTATCAATAAACTAGGGAAATACAACCTAGATGGGGCTACTATAAGGTGGGTACATAACTGGCTGGATAACCGTTCTTGGGAGTAGTTATTAACGGTTCACAATCATGCTGGAAAGGCATAATAATGGGGTTCCACTTGATGATGACATAGAGAGTACGCTCATTAAGTTTGCAGATGATACCAAGCTGGGAGGTGTTGCAAGTGCTTTGGAGGATAGGGTCAAAATTCAAAATGATCTGGACAAACTAGAGAAATGGTCTGAGGTTAACAGGATGAAGTTTAATAAGGACAAATGCAAAGTACTCCACTTAGGAAGGAACAATTGGTTTCACACGTACAGAATGGGAAGTGACTGTCTAGGAAGGAGTACTGCTGAAAGGGATTTAGAGGTCATAGTGGACCACAAGTTAAACATGAGTCAACAGTGTGATGCTGTTGCAAAAAAAGCAAACATGATTCTGGGATGCATTAACAGGAGTGTTGTGAGCAAGACATGAGAAATCATTCTTCTGTTCTACTCTGCACTCATTAGGCCTCTATTGGAGTATTGTGTCCAGTTTCTTTCAAGAAAGATGTGGAGAAACTGGAGAAGAGCAACAAAAATGATTAAAGGTCTAGAAAACATGAGCTATGAGGGAAGACTGAAAAAATTGGGCTTGTTTAGTTTAGAAAAGAGAAGACTGAGAGGGGACGTGATAGTGGTTTTTAAGTATCTAAAAGAGTGTTGCAAGGAGGAGGGAGAAAAATTGTTCTCCTTGTCCTCTGAGGATAGGATAAGAAGCAATGGGCTTAAATTGCAGCAAGGGAGGTTTAGGTTGGATGTCAGGAAAAACTTCCTATCTGTCAGGATGATTAAACACTGGAATAAATTGCCTGTGGAAGTTGTGGAATCTCCATCACTGGAGATATTTAAAGGCATGTTGGATAGACACCTGTCAGGGATGATCTAGACAGTGCCTGGTCCTGCCGTGAGGGCAGGGGACTGGACTCAATAACCTCTTGAGGTCCCTTCCAGTTCTATGATTCTGTGATACACAGATACCACCAGTCTTTACCGCGGGCTCCAGGCAGCTGCCCCTTTGAATCATGCGGATCAACTGTGCGACGGCTGTCCCTTTGAGCCATGCATCTGTGCGATTCAAAGGGGCATCTGTGGAGAATCTGGGGTCAGCTGGGGACTTCCTGAGCTCCCCCAGGAAATGCCGCGGGGAGCCTGGGATCAGCTGGGGAGTCCCCAGCTGACCCCAGGCTCCATGGCTTTGAAATGCACAAGAGACCCCGCTGGGGACTCTTGTGAATTTCAAAGAAGGCACCCACGTGCAGCCCAGAGTCAGTGGGACTTCCCGCTGGCCCTGGGCTGTACGCGGAATTCCGCATTCCTCCTTTGAAATGTACATTTCAAAGGAGAAATGCGGAAGTGCCAGTCGACTAGTCAGTTAACCGAAATTTAACATCCTTAGTTTGTTGTTTAAAAAAAAAAATCCTTTTTTTTTCAATTGTTGCTTGGTTAAGGCTATTTTTCTCTGCCGTAATAATCCTCCCTGGGATGCTGGGTTCCCCCAGGCTTCAAACACTGCTTCTCCTGTAGGCTCTCTAGTGCTATTTTGGACAGGCACCCACAGTGTGTTCAGTGCTTAGGCCAGGCACACACCACAGCTCACTGCCAGCATTGTAAGCAGTTGACGGCCTGCATGCAGAAGGCCAGGGAGCTTCAACTGAAGTTGATCTCCCTGGAAAGTACAGTAAGACCAGCCTCCAACTCGGAGCACTCTACGCCACCTCGGCAGCCCTCCCCAACAGCTATGTCTGAGAAGGCAGCCCCGTCTGCCTCTGCCATTCAAGACTCTTCCCTAGACCCATCTTTGAGCAAAGGTGACTCCCCTTCAAAAAAACAGGTCCAATATCTAAACTACCCCCTGTACCGACCTACTCTAGGGCCCAGGATAGGGAGGTACTGGGACCATCATCAGCTCATGGTTCCTGAGGGTCCAAGGACCTTGCAAAGACGACTGACAAGCCCAAGTCAAAGTTGACACTGATGGCACCTAAAAAGGCCATATCAAAAATGCATCACAAAGTCGCACCGTCGGCACCAAAAAAGACTAAAGCGCTCATTGCACCATCGATACTTATGCTGCCTCCGGTACCAAGAGTACAAAAGAAACCTGCTGCGCATTCGGTACCGTCGGCACCACAGGTAGCTGTGGTACCGCCATCTTCAGCTCCATCGGTACCGTCACCGCTCCCACTAATGACAGTAGAAGGAGCTCAAAGTGACGTCTCTGCCTACCACTCCATTATTCTAAACCGACAGTACAGCTGCTTCTAGCAGGTTCGCTTTATCCACTCTTGCACACTCGGCACTGCCTTTGTCAAGCGACGATGATGAGGAACCTCTCGTTGGAGCTCATACACCTAGGCACTCTTCACCCAAACAATTTCAGCTGCAACACCAGCACCAGATGCAACTACCAGTACCCCAATGGCAGTTACCCCAGTGGGTCCCACTTCCAGTTCCTATGCCAGCTAACTGGGATCTAGCAACCTCAACACATGCAGCCTCAACCAACCACAGTTGTACCATCAACGACAGGCTCCATACCATCACTGGACACCTCTTGGTATCAAGAGGAGGACGAGCCTCCTTCAACTGACGATGAGTCTGCAGTTTCTTCCCACCCATCCACACACATCGTCATCTTCTCCCAACAATACTCTGATGCCTCCCCTTCCCACAGTGGGAGATTACTTTAAATCCTTCCAAGATCTGTACAGAAGGGTAGCAGAGGTCCTTGAGATCTCATTGGTTAATGTCTCCCCAGCAGTTAAGCTAGCGCTCCCTATGGACCCAGCTAAAGCATTCTGCCAGACACCAGCTACGATACCGCCTGTCTGCAAAAGGTCAAACCGCAAGTATTATGTTGCATCTCAAGGTGCTGATTTCTTATTCTCTCATCCAACCCCAAATTCCATAGCGGTTGATGCGGTGAACCAAAGGGGCAAACAGGCTGTGACCAGAACCACCCCTTATGAAAAAGAATGGAAACATCTCAACTTCCTGGGGCAGAAGGCATATTTTTCTGTGTCCCTGCAGCTACACATCTCGAACTATACAGCCACGCTGGCCAAGTACACACACAACATCTTGGAGCAGATGACACATTTTATTGAAGCACTAGCTGAGAACAAAAGAGACCCATTCAGGGCCAATATTAATTAGGGTACCCTGATATCATGCACAGCCCTTCAAGCCACGCTTGATGCTTCTGACACTGCGTCCCGATCTATTGCGACTGCAGCGATGATGATGAGGTCATCTTGGCTACATCTGTCTGGTTTCCCACATGAGGTTCAGGCCATGGTTGAAGATCTCCCTTTTCAGGGATCTAAACTCTTTGCTGACACGATGGATGCCTCCCTTCACTTTCTGAAGGACTCCCACGCTACCTTGAAGACGTTTGGTATTCATATCCCTGCAGTAAAACGTAAACAGGACAGAAGCTTTACTCAGAGGTACAGACCAACACCTTTCAGCCAAGCGCAGAGGCAGTTTGACAACAGAAGAAGACAACGCCAGACTAGGAGGAGACAAAGTTCTGACCAACATTCCACCTCCCAACCACCTACTTTAAGACAAATGTTTTGAAGATTATGCCAAGAGTCCGGTGTAACATCTCCTTGCTCAAGGCAACCTCACCTTCTTCACCTATTCCAGCAATGTCTAGCGCCCTTTTACCACCAATGGTCCTCCATCACTACTGACAGATGGGTACTGGACATTGTAAAGAATGGGTACTGCATCCCCTTTTCTTCTACTCCTCCTCCCCACCCACCTTTCCTGTCCCTTTTCAGGAACCCATCTCATGAGACCATCCTCCTCCAGGAGGTCAAACATCTACTCCATCTCGGTGCAGTGGAACATGTACCACAGCAATATGAAGGGAAGGGATTCTACTCCCACTACATCCTCACCACAGAGAAGTCGGGAGGGTGGAGACCAGTTCTTGACCTCAGGAGACTCAGCAGTCATATATAATCACAATGATTCAAAATAGTCACTCTGTCTACCATAATTCCCGCCTTGACCAAAGACAATTGGTTTTCAACTCTTGACCTCCAGGATGCATATTTTCACGTGTCCATTCACCCCGCTCATTGCTTATAGCTCAGAGTTGCAGTTGGTGGGGCACACTTCCAATATACGGTGTTTCTGTTCGGACTTTCCACAGCCCCAAGAGTATTCTCAAAAGTGCTAGCACATCTAGGCAGTCAAGGAGTCTCCATATTCCCATGCCTCGACGACTGCCTGATAAGAGCAAGCACAAGCTTGGATGCACAAAAAGCAGTCTTTCTGACCAGATCTCTGTTTCACATTCTACGGTTACAGATAAACCTCTCCAAGTGCAAACTTCAGCCCTCTCAAACTAGGGATGTTAAGAACTAGTCGACGATCCGATAAGCAAATGCTTATTGGATAGTTAGTCGACTAGTCGATCCCCCTCCCTTGCTGCCTCTATCAGATAGAGGCAGCAAAGGAGGGGAAAAAGGGGTACTTCGAAGTGGCAGCACTACACAGCTGAACTGGGGATCAGCTGTGTGGCTGCCCCTTTGAAACACCGAGGTGGCATTCAAAGGGGCAGCACTGCCCAGCTGATCCCCGACTCAGCTGTGCGGCACTTTCCCTTTGAAATGCCACCTCGGTGTTTCAAAGGGGCAGCACCAGACAGCTGAGCCTGGGATCAGCTGGGGACTCCCCAGCTGATCCCAGGATACAGCGCGGCATTTCTGCGGAACCTGGGATCAACTGGGGAGTCCCCAGCTGACCCCGTCTCTGCGTGGCATTTCAAATTGACAGTGCAGCATGGAGCCTGGGGTCAGCGGGGGACTTTGACTCAAAGTCCCCGCTGACCCCAGGCTCCATGTTGCGCTGTCGCTGAAATGCACAAGACTCCCCACTGGGGACTCTTGCACATTTCAAAGCTGGCACCCGAGTGCAGCCCGGAGTCAGCAGCACTTCCCACTGGCCCCGAGCTGCATGTTTAAGTGCCTATCGACTAGTCGAGTAGTCGATGGAAATTCCATTGACTACTCAACTAGTCAGTTAACCGTTGCTTAACATCCTTATCTCAAAGAATGGAGTTCATTGGAGCCCACTTTGACTGTGTGAGTACCATAGCTTCTCTTACTTCAGCACAGGTTCTACACTATGAAGGACCTCATAACGGTTCTCCAGACCACCCAACATACAACTGTGAGGACTTGTCTACAACTACTAGGGCACATGGCTGCAGCCATGTCGGTGTAGCATGCCAGGCTTTATATGAGACCAATACAGTACTGGCTCAGGACAGTATACAGGCCACAGCACAATTCAATGACCAAACTGGTGTCAGTCCGAACCAGAATCAAACATCACTACATTGGTGGACAGACCCAAGAATCGTGTGCGCTGGGGTGCCTTTTCGCAGATGTACCCCATCCATGACCATTATGATGGATGCATCTCTTCTTGGTTGGGGAGCTCACTTGGTAGGCTTGCTCACAACTCAAGGCCAATGGTCCCATCAGGAATCCAGCCTGCATGTAAATGTACTGGAACCCAGAGCGGTATTCTATGCATGCCAACACTTCCTATATAGAATACACAGATGAACAGTTCAGATCTTTACAAACAACCAGGCAGCAACGTTTTACATCAGTGGGCAAGGGCGGGGGGGCAGATCCTACCATCTATGCAGGGAGCGTGTCCATCTCTGGACTTGGTGCATAGCGCACAGCATATACCTGCAGGCCTTATACCTACCAGGCAAAGACAATCTCACTGCCAACAACCTCAGCAGGAATTTCAAGTTCAATCATGAATGGGAAATTGACCTGACGATCCTACAGCAGCTGTTTACTCCTTGGGGGTTCCCCATGGCGGACTTGTTTGCAACCAATGCCAACAAGAAATATCCACAGCACTATTCATGTGCAGGCATTGGCAAGTATTTCCTGGGAGATGCATTTACTATACAGTGGAACACAATGCTTTCCTATGCCTACCCTCCCATCCCCTTCATCCACCGAGTGGTTAACAAAATCAGAGCAGAGACAGCCACGGCAATCCTTATCACCCCAGACTGGCTGAGGCAGACTTGGTATACTTACCCTGATCCAAACGTCCATGAAACGACCATAGTGTCTCACTTCATCCTCATCTCCTGACCCAGAAGCATGGGCACCTTTGCCATCCCAACCTATAGGCACTCCACCTCCATGCATGGTTCCTCAATGGCTCACTTCACTAGAAGCAATATGCTTGGAACAAGTCAAAAGAGATTTTACTGAATAGTTGTAGAACATCAATGAGAGAATCTTACCTTTACAAATGGCAAAGGTTCTCACAATGGACAAAGCAAAGAAGGTTGGAACCAACCACAGTTCCACTGAAGGCAATTCTACAGTATATCCTGGAGTTGAAAGATTCAGGTCTGTCGCTCAGCTCTGGCAGGTCCATCTGGCAGCCATAACAGCTTTTCATTAACCTATTGATAATAAATCAGTCTTCACTCACCCAACAACCAAACGTTTTTTAAGGGGTATACAGAATACTTACCCACCTAACAGGCCCCCTACTCTGGCATGGGACCTTAACTCGGTTCTGCAGGCTCTCACTTCTAAACCATTTGAGCCTATGGCAACGTGCTCCATTCTCCATCTATCCATGAAGGTGGCCTTGCTGGTAGCGCTGGCATCTGCTAGGAGAGTTAGTGAGATCAGTGCTCTCATGGCAGACCCTCCATTCACGATATTCCACAAAGATAAGATTGTTCTCCATCCTCATCCAAAGTTCCTCTCAAAGGTTTCCATCCCCTTTCACTGTAACGAGCCCATAAACTTACCTGCCTTTTTCCCAAAGACCCATGCCAATGCAAGGGAGGCCATGCTGCACACTCTCGACACCCATTGGGCGATTGCTTTTTACTTGTACAGAACTAAACCATTCCACAAAATAAACAGACTATTTATCTCCACCACAGAGAGGACTCTGGGCATGCAAATTTCCACTCAGAGGATATCTAGGTGGATAGTAGACTGCATCAGATTAGCTTACTCTACTAGTGGATAACCACCTGCTTTTCAGCAGCAAGCCCACTCAACTAGGGCCATCTCGGCCTCCGCGGCCTATATGTACGGTATCCCACTCACGGACATTTGCAGAGTGGCAACATGGTCCTCCGCTCACACATTCGTGAGGCACTATGCTCTGGACAGTCACCCCTCTCGGGGTACCCATTTTGGACACACTGTCCTCAATACAGTGCACAATAACACCTAACCAAAGCACCCGCCTCCTTCATGGGTACTGCTTCATGGTCATCTAAGATGGAGCACCCACAGGGACACTCCTTGAAGAAGAAGAGAGGATTACTCACCTTGTGCAGTAATGGACGTTCTTCAAGATGGTTGTGCCTGTGGGTGCTCTACCACCCTCCCTTCCTCCCCTGTGCTTCGGACTGTTAGATTCTCCTTCCGGGGCAGAGAAGGAACTGAGGGGACAGTTGCTGCGCATGTGCAGTAGCAACACCACACGTGCCATCTGCTCCGCATGCGCAGCCCACCAGAGAGCACTGGTACCAAAAATCTCTGACTAGGCACGCAGCAGCCCCCAACACCTACGGTGGAACACCCACAGGGACAACTATTTCGAAGAATATCCGTTACTGTACAAGATGAGTAACCCTCTCTTCTGACCAAAAAAGCCTTAAGTAGCCTGCGACTTGCCTACTGCAGAAATGTTCCTCTTTCCCTGTGCCTTCCAGCTGCTTTCAGTGTAAGGGTCCAAGTTGCAGCCCCTGGGTTTGAAGGGGTAGCTGCTGGAAGATTGATCCTTGTGAAGGCCCCTTAACTTCAGAACTCCCTTCCCCCTGGGTCCAACAGAGCCCAAATCTATTGTATTTTTAGGGTCTAGGGCACAGTTTTTGTATCCTCTCGGCCATGGGGCTAGGCTAAGGAGGAGAGCAAGGAGTGTGATGGAGCATGGAGCAGTAGTTCTGTGTTGTGTTTTTCACAGAGGGTTAGTTCTGGCTGGGTGGGCACAAGGCTCTGTTGCTGGATTTGTGCTATCTGTCAACTCTGACATCCAAAAATTTTAAAAAATAATGAATAATCCTGCGGCACTTTAGAGACTAACAAAAAATGTAGTTGGTATCATGAGCTTTCATGGGCACAACCCACCTCTTCAGATGAATGGAGTTAAGGGGCCCAGGGTACAAATAAATAGAGGGTTGGCGGGGGGAAGAGAAGAAAAAAAATGGGGAAAAAATATTGTCAATTAGAGTGTCCATGCTAAACAAGACTAACAGAGTGGGCTCTAAGAACCCGGTGCTTAGCTTTTTATGTCATTAGGAAAAACTTAAAAAACAACAAATAAACCAGTAGCACCTTAAAGACTAACAAAATATGTAGATGGTATCATGAGCTTTCATGGGCGCAACCCACTTCTTCAGATGTCCGGAGTATTAGCCCCTGGGAGCAATGCGAGGGCAAGCGCAGGGAAAATGGCGCGGGTGGGTCGGATGTGGCCGCGGCTGCTGTGGTGGGCCCGTGCCTTTCTCCCTGCACTTGCCCTAGCCTTGTGCCCGGGGGCAACTGTTCCCCCCTTGCTATGCCCCTGTATCAAACTTATTTTTTTCCTTCTCTTTCCTTCCCCATCCCCTCTCTTTCTCTGCTGTTTATTTGTACCCAGGACCCCTTAACTCCATTCATCTGAAGAAGTGAGTTGTGCCCACGAAAGCTCATGACACCATCTACATGTTTTGTTAGTCTCTAAGGTGCTGCTCATGTTTGACCTCCCTCTCCGGGCAGCTAGGAGAGGCGCTTATTTATTCTGACCTGTACAAAAACTGAACCAAACAAACCTGGCCCTTGCCACTGAGAAGGAACAGGGCAAATGAGCCTGCTCTGAAAGTACGTCCATCTAAAAGCAGTTCCGTCTGCCTGCGTCAGCTGGTTTCCATAGGGCAGCGATAACACAAGGGTGGCCGTGCAGCAGCTAAGCCTCCTGTGTCACTTATCAGTCCATGAGTTTTTTAAAAACAAGCAAGTACTGTTTCTTTCCCTATCTCAGACACCCTCCCACTCCCCAAAGGCTGTGACAATACTGTATGACAGCATGTCTCTGAAGTGTCCCATTCCTGGGCGGATTGTATTCACTCTTTGTACTGCAGCGCGCTCCTTGCAGCCAGTTATCCCAAATGCATGTTACAGCTGGTAGAATCCACACCCCTTAGCTAGTCTGTGTAAAGAATAGGGCTTGCTGTGCTTACGTAGCTCTCGTGACAGATTTCCTCTCTGCTGGCAGAATGGTGGAACAAGCTTAGCCCAAAAACCAGTCCAGGACATTGCATGTAGACAGCGTCTTCACGACTCATTCTTCCTTAGACTCTTTCAATGGCTCATGTAAAGCTGTTTGGTCAGTCATTGGCTCATTCCTGACCTGTCATTATGCTGGGCCCTGAAATTTATTAAAACCCACCTGATGCCCCTAGATGAGGTGCAAGTGATCAGCCCTGAGTGGTTCAGCTTTCTACCTAATGAGAGCCCTGACCATGATGTTGAATTGTCACTGCCACATGCTCCTTGGGCAGGATTCTGTAAGGGGCTATTCTGTACCCCTCTCCTCCTTCTCATTCAAGGAACATAGGAGACAACTTGCATTCAGCTCCTCGGCAAGAGCAGTATGAGAAATAAGTACTTAGCGAGGTTGGAGAGCACTCAGCTGCATTGCCCTGAGAACACTGACATCAAACCCACAGATGACTTTTGCCAGTGCCTGGCGGATGTGGGGGCTTTGGTGACAGACAGGTGATGGAGTCTGACTGCTGACACAATGGAGGAGATGCTGGTGGAGTAAAGAACTGATCTAACTCATGTGGAAGCCACTGAAAGTCATCCAACTGAATTCAATGGAAACCGGACCCTACCCCTAGAACTGAGGGCAGGTGCAGGTGTTGGGGGGTGGGAATGGCATCCCAGGGTCTGAGAGTGCACCAGTTTTAGGGATGATTTTGGAGCCATAATTCCTGCAGAATTCTCAGGGGCCATTGCTGACTAAAACGCTCATCCTAATGTATTTGAGCAGGCGTTGGCACACTCTTAGTGTGGTAGCTGTAGCAAGGCCATGTCAGTGCCCTGTGACCTCTCACTTGGACTATTACACAGCACTTCACAGGGGACTGGCTGCTGGAGACCAGCCCTATCAGCAGTTAGTGAAGATGGCAGCTTGGCTCCTGCTGGCTAGGCAGGATATAGGAATTCTGTCAGAGCAATTCTCTGAAGATGTGGCTCTCAACCTTCATTTGCCACAAACTACTACTGAACCAAGACCACCACCATTTATCAATATAACATGATATTTAAGGCAACAGTTCACCAGGATTCCACGAACTATTACACAGAAAGTGCAAATGATACATTTAGGAAAAACTGTGTCCCTAGAAAGCTGGTGAAACACTGAGATGGGTTCCCTAGGAAGGGGGTGGAATCTCCATCGCTAGAGGTTTTTAAGGACTAGCTTGACAAAACCCTGGCTGGGATGATTGTGTTGGGGTTGGTCCTGGTTTGAGCAGGAAGTTGCATTAGATGATTCCTGAAGTCTCTTCCAGCCCTGATCTGCTATGATTCTATGACACAGGTTAAAATGCAGTGGTTACCATTCCCTAAAATCGCCTTGGGGCAAGAGTGGTCTGCAGCTGTTCCATGAGATAATCGAGTCTGACCTCCCGTAGAGCACAGGCCACCAGCGCTCCCCAGCACCTGCACTATAAGCCCAGCGATGGAAATGAGACCAAAGTCAATGAGAGCCTCCGGGAGACTAGACTATGATGTCCTACAGACAGAGAATAGGAGGGCCTGAGGTGCTCTAGCACCAAGGCCTCTGCAGTGGCAGGGAAATGATTATGTGGGATTTACCCACAGAACCCTAGCAAGAGACCCCTCCCCACCTAAGTGCTATAGTGGAAGACAAAAACACCCAAGATCACTGTCAATGTGATCTGGAGGAACATCCAACTCTTCCTGATCTCACACCTGAGCCTGTGAGCAAGAGCCAGCTAGTTAAGCACCAAATAATGAATGCTCTGTGCCACCTAGGAGCATTAGCTTTCGCCCACCCAGTGTCACACTAATTGCCATTTGCCCCATCATCTCCTATTGGAAGGTGTCCCTGAACCTCACCTCTCTGGTGGAGAGAGACCGTCTTTTCATTTGCAGCCTGAATGTGTACACGAGCAGTTCATATCCATTTGTTCTGTGCCAACCTCATCCCTTAGCTTAAATAGCTTGTCACACTCCCTGGTATTTATCCTGGCAACAGATTGCCCTCCTTCCCCCCTCCCAAGCCTTCTTTTGCTAGCCAAGCTACTCCAGTCTCCTCTCCAGACAGGTCTTCCACTTCCCTAATCTGCCTATAGCTCTCCTCTGCACTTGCTCCAGTTTAACTTAACTTTTCTTGACTATGTGTGACCTGAATTGTCCACCATACTCCAGGGGAGTTTTAACAGTGCCTCACACAATTGTCCTCCAGAGGACAGACAGACATCTCCATTCTTGGTGTGTCTGATTTGAACACAGGTTATCGTGGCAAATGGGTATTCAGTGTTTCTTTTTGTATCTGGAAGCAGCCCCGTGACATGATGAATTCCACACAGGAGGGATTGTGACATGGCCTGTAAGCACAGTGAAAGAAATGCCTCTCACACACCTAGTGCCATGGGCAGTTCCATAACACCCCTACTCTGTGGCCTGGGGCCTGTTCACAGCACAGCCGGAAGAAGATAGATGTTTGGGGTTTTTCCTGTAAAATGCATGAATAAAGCAGTATTAATACTGAAAAGTGCTGTGTGCACTAGGTGGTGAACGGTGGCTGTTTTGAGAGTCATTCACAACACACTTCATTTGACATACTTGCTCAAGTCAAGGAATTCTGTGAGTGAGTCAGAGAGAGACAGAGAGAGCGAGTGCGCACTCCACTTCTGCAGTAACCTGGAATGCAACTGTGATGGGTTGGATCACAGAAATCCCATAGGGGTTGACCCCTGGTGTGATGATCATGCCACCGATGCCCACCTTCCTGCCCTCCAGGGCTCACTACCACCCTGTCCTGCTGGGCCAGAAGCTCTGGTCTCCCCTCAGCCAAGGCACAGAGTTGGGGTTACTGTCCCCCTCTTCAGAGTAACACAGACACTGAACCAGCTCACTTCTGGGAAGACTCAGCTATAAGGCTTTTAACAACAGCCAGGAAAGCAACCCCCAAAGAGGACCAAAACCCCAAATAAATCCATCTTACTCTGTGTAAAAGTTGAGCTCATCACGTCAGCCCTCTTTATCAATGAAAGAGAGCTATGCACAGTGGTTGCTCTCCAACCCCCCCGTAACAATTATTTACACTGGGCTAGATAATAAACAAAAGTGGTTTTATTAAGTATAAAAAGTAGAATTTAAGTGATTGCAAGTGAAAACAGATCAAAGTAAGTTACTACGTTAAAATAAAAGGCACCAGCTAATTCTAATACACTAAGAAACTTGTTACATGCAAATTCTTATCCTAAACAGCTGTTCTTATCTCAGGTAATATGTTTCAAGTCAGAGTTGATCTTTATTCTGGCCTGGGTCTACAGCTTTTCAGAGTTCTTTAGAGTTCTTTATTTTTAGGTTTCCTCTTAGGGTAGGCAAGCAATTTTAAAAGTCGGTTGAAGACAAGAGACTGATTGCTTTCCATTCCCTAGCATGAGAATCCTTTATTTAGCATTCCAGATCCTCGTGGAAAAACACCAGATTCAAGTAGCCTGACCCCATGTTTTGCTAAGACCAACCACAGTTTGGGCTTATAGGAAAAATAAAACCGTTCATGGGTCGTTGGTTTGAGCACTGAGCCATTAAGCTCCCAAAGTATAACCAATAGCCCTCATTAGCACATTTAGAATAAAAAAACAGATTTAAACTTCATATTTCTAGCTTCAAGTACAATATATGAACATAACGCCATACTGGGTCAGACCAAAGGTCCATCTAGATCAGTATCCTGTCTGCAGATGCCCCAGAGGGAGTGAACACGACAGGTAATCATCACGTGATCCCTCTTCTGTCATCCATTCCCAGACAAACAGTCTAGGGACACCATTCCTACCCATCCTGGCTAATAGCCATTGATGGACCTAACCTCCATGAATTTATTTAGCTCTTTTTTGAACTCTGTTAAAGTCCTACTCTTCACAAAATCCTCTGGCAAGGAGTTCCACAGGTTGACTGTGCGCTGAGTGAAGAAAAACTTCCTTTTGTTTGTTTTAAACCTGCTGCCTATTAATTTCATTTGGTGACCCCTAGTTCTTATATTATGGGAATAAATAAATAACTTTTCCTTATTCACTTTTTCTAGACCAGTCATGATTTTATACACCTCTATCATATCACGCCTTAGTCTTCACTTTTCTAAGTTGAAAAGTCCCAGTCTTTTTAATCTCTCTTCCAAACCCGTAATCATTTTTATTGCCCTTTTCTGAACCTTTTCCAATGCCAATATATTTTTTTTTAGATGAGGTGACCACATCTGTATGCTGTATTCAAGATGTGGGTATACCATGGTTTTATGTAGGGGCAATAAGATATTCTTTGTCTTATTCTCTATCCTTTTTTTAACAATTCCTAACATTCTGTTTGCTTTTTTGATTGCTGCTGCACACTGAGGGTACATCTAGACTACAGGCTTTTGTTGACAGAGGCTTTGTCGACAGATACTGTCGACAAAGCCTCTGTCGAAAAAGAGCGTCTAGACTACAGCCAGTTCTGTTGACAAAGCAAGAAGCTTTTTCGACAGAGAGTCTAGACGCTCACTTTTGAAAAAGCACGTGCCTTTTTTGACATAACTCTGTCCGAAAAAGCATTATTCCTCGTAGAATGAGGTTTACCGCTGTCGACAAAACTGCCACGTTCTGTCGACTTACTGTCGACAGAACTCGGCAGTACTGTAGACGCAGGTATAGTTTTGTTGACAAAAGTCCACTTTTGTCAACAAAACCCTGTAGTCCAGACACACCCTGAGTGGATGTTTTCAGAGAACTATCCACAATGACTCCAAGACCTCTCTCTTGAGTAATTGTAGCTAAATTAGTCCCCATCATACAAGAATGATACATGCACAAACATAGGATATACAGATTCAGCAGATTGTAACTTTAATAAAAATATGTTGCATGACCTGTTTTGCATAAAGCACCTTGAAGTCATGAATATTCAGAAGCCAATTTTCATAAAGCATAGGGGGCATGACAGCAACATCCTCTGCTACCCCTGCAGTTGTGAGGACCTACAGCCTGTTCGGTACCTGAAGGATTAAGGGAAGGCCCAGAAATCCATTCTATCCATTCAGAGTGGTGGGCAGAGAAATGTTCTCAGATTGTCTGTCTTCAGCATGTATTCTCCAGGGATTACGCCCTGTATGCCTTTGTCATGATAGCAGACAAAAGAACACCCTGCCTGCTGAGAACATGGGAGTTCTCTGCCATACAAACCCACTCAGGAGCTTGCTTTTGTCCTGAGATAATGAAACAGTAAAACTCGCCTTTTCTAATGAGAGAAGCTGTTTGCTAGTTATTGTTACTGCATTTCCGATGTGCTACTCACACCCTTATCTGATCAACAATACATGAACTTTCTAACTCTGATGGGTACAATGGGTGGATTTCCTTGCATGTTTCCATACATGACAGAATTCTTATGCAGCAGGGAAGAAAAATAATACAGTGTGTGGTTTTCCTCACAATAGGACATGTAGGGCAACAGGCTGGTTAGAGGAAAGTTCATTTACATGTGAGCCAAGCTTTTCTTCCTCGGCTATTCTCTGGCACCTGCCACCAGTACTCCTAGCAAACAGAACTGATCAAGATGGTTTTGATGGAACAGCTCTCCATTCAAAATGGCTGATTTGTCTAAACTGAAATGTTTCTCAGGAATATGTTGCATTCAATAGCATTTTTTTGATAAAAAAAAAAAATAGGAAAAAATTGGAGTTTCTCTTCGACTTTTTTGTTGCAAGTCACTCTAACTTTATCGTTGCATTTTGTTTTGAATTTTACTTTGTTTTACAAGCTTTTAAAACTAGCTATCTTTACTGTTTGACAATGAGAAAACGTCTCAGTGGGGGTCACTTGGATGTCTCTGAAATGATGCATTTCTGAATTTTTATTCCATGGTAAATGTCAAAATGTTGACTCTTTGTCCCTGGAGATTCTGGTTCACACACCCCTGTACTACCCAGTTCTGTTCCCTGTCTCCCCTCTAGCCCTCTAGTCACATGCATCATCCATCTGAGAACTCCTCCCCCTTGCTTCTCCTGACAAGAGACCCTGCTTGCTCTGGGTTTCCATGTCAATACGCTACCTAGAGAAATGGGCTGCCATACCAGATCAGATCAGATCAGATCCTGTGCTGCCACGGTCAATTCCTGGGGTTTCAGAGGAAAGTGATGACCCCATAATGTAACTAGAGAATCTCACTATGTTGTATGCAGGGCTGACGGCCTGGTTTTCAGAGGCTCTGAAAGAGGTCAGTTTGACCTCTTCTACCCACCAAGCTATGAATTCCTGCCTGACCCCTGCAGGCAATTTGACATAAGACTCAGCTGCAGCATGGAGAACTGCAACTGTCACTGGAAAAGACCCTGAAATAATGTAAAAATGGATCCTAGATTTCTGGTCCCTCTCCATCCTAGAAATCCATGACTCACTGGCTGCCTGCTAGTGCTGCATAAGTCTGCTACAGCAGAAAGAGCTCATGCTTATCGAAGGGGGGAGGGCATCCCCGAGGGGAGGAATTTAGCCCTCCCAGTCAGAGTGCTTCTCCAAAATAGTGGCCCCCTTCATCTGCAAAAGCAGCCACAGAGTAAATAACCATGTGTGAGCACTTCCCTTTGGTTAGCTGCCGGCTTAGGACCTAATCCCACACCCTTTTCTTACATGGGTAATCCTCACTCCAACAGTCCCTTTCAAATCTAGATTAGGGCATGTAAGGGCTATTGGGCTAGGGTCTTGGCTCTGCAACAATAAAGGGAAGTTCACTAACTGTTCCCATGTAAAAGCATCTCAAAAGTAATTTTGCTGAGGGCTAAAGATTTCCAGCAATGGGCTGTGAGTGAGGCTCCTGGCAGCTACATAAGTAGCCAAAATTTCAAAGGTGCTGAGCACATTTTGGGTGGAGGGGGTGAGATGTGGTTTGCCAAGAAGAGTATGAAATTATGGCTGCTTCACAGTCAATACAAAATTCCCACTGACTTCACTAGGGCTGGAGCTGCATCCAGAGAGTTCACCAGTGGAGTCTGGAATGCCATTTGTGCATCATTTTTTGTACAGGAATGATTCTTACATGGGCCTTCCCCTCCAGAATAAATGCAGAGAACAGCTTCTTTTTTAAATAAAGAAGCCATGAAACTTCCTAACACCTACTAGTAATACCTGAGAATTTGCACTGTTTTCTAAGACTGGATTTGATGTATTACACCTGAATGTCAAACTTTTCATTTCACAAGTAGAAAAAATAAGTCATGATCACTGTTCCTGCTCAATACAATTGTGCACATTAAGGGGGTATTAGCAATGGAATCAGGTTTGTTGGACAATGAAAGGATTTTGATTTGATCCCATAACATGCAATGGTAGCTCTGAATGCTGGCACATTTCTGCTTCAGGAGATTTGTTAAAGCTGTGGAACTGTGCAGTAGCCTCGGTTCAGCAAGATGCTTGAGTTTCGAATATGCAATCAGCTACCACCCTTCAGCTGACAAGCAAAACAATGGTGGATCCATCCTCAGCCCCAGGAAAGGCATTTATTTCGACATTTGCTCAGTTTCAGGAAGGTGGATTTTGCTAAGCTCAGAGAGCTGATAGGTAAGGTCCCATGGGAATCAAGACTGAGGGGAAAAACAACTGAGGAGAGTTGGCAGTTTTTCAAAGGGACAATGTTAAGGGCCCAAAAGCAAGCTATTCCGCTGTGTAGGAAAGATAGTTGAAATGGCTCTGAAAGAGGTCAGTTTGACCTCTTCTACCCACCAAGCTATGAATTCCTGCATGATCTAAAAATAAAAAGGAGTCATATAAAAATGGAAACTAGGACAAATTACAAAGGATGAATATAGGCAAACAACACAGGAATGCAGGGGCAAGATTAGAAAGGCAAAGGCACAAAATGAGCTCAAACTAGCTACAGGAATAAAGGGAAACAAGAAGACTTTTTATAACTACATTAGAAGCAAGAGGAAAACCAAGGACAGGGTAGGCCCATTGCTCAGTGAGGAGGGAGAAACAGTAACAGGAAACTTGGAAATGGCAGAGATGCTTAATGACTTCTTTGTCCTTTCACCGAGAAAGTCTGATGAAGGAATGCCTAATATAGTGAATGCTAGTGGGAAGGGAGTAGGTTTAGAAGATAAAATAAAAAAAGAACAAGTTAAAAATCACTTAGAAAAGTTAGATGCCTGCAAGTCGCCAGGGCCTGATGAAATGCATCCTAGAATACTCAAAGAGCTGATAGAGGAGGTATCTGAGCCTCTAGCTATCGCCTTTGGAAAATCATGGGAGACAGGAAAGATTCCAAAAGACTGGAAAAGGGCAAATACAGTGCCCATCTATAAAAAGGGAAATATGAACAACCCAGGAAACTACAGACCAGTTAGTTTAACTTCTGTGCCAGGGAAGATAATGGAGCAAGTAGTTAAGGAAATCATCTGTAAACACTTGGAAGGTGGCAAGGTGATAGGAATAGCCAGCATGGATTTGTAAAGAACAAATCATGTCAAACCAATCTGATAGCTTTCTTTGATAGGATAATGAGTCTTGTGGATAAGGGAGAAGCGGTGGATGTGGTATACCTAGACTTTAGTAAGGCATTTGATACGGTCTCGCATGATATTCTTATCAATAAACTAGGCAAATACAACTATTACTATAAGGTGGGTGCATAACTGGCTGGATAACTGTACTCAGAGTAGTTATTAATGGTTCTCAATCCTGCTCGAAAGGTATAACAAGTGGGGTTCCGCAGCGGTCTGTTTTGGGACCGGCTCTCTTCAATATCTTCATCAACAATTTAGATATTGAAAAAAAATAAGTCATGACAGAAGTTCCGCTCAAATATAAGTCATGATTCCTGCTCCAATAGGGTCATAATTCAAAATGATCTGGACAAATTGGAGAAATGGTCTGAGGTAAACAGGATGAAGTTTAATAAAGACAAATGCAAAGTGCTCCACTTAGGAAGGAATAATCAGTTTCACACATACAGAATGGGAAGCGACTGTCTGGGAAGGAGTACGGCAGAAAGGGATCTAGGGGTTATAGTGGACCACAAGCTAAATATGAGTCAACAGTGTGATGCTGTTGCAAAAAAAGCAAACATGATTCTGGGATGTATTAACAGGAGTGTTGTGAGCATGACACGAGAAGTCATTCTTCCACTCTACTCTGCGCTGGTTAGGCCTCAGTTGGAGTATTGTGTCCAGTTCTGGGCACCGCATTTCAAGAAAGATGTGGAGAAATTGGAGAGGGTCCAGAGAAGAGCAACAAGAATGATTAAAGGTCTAGAGAACATGACCTATGAAGGAAGGCTGAAAAAACTGAGTTTGTTTAATTTAGAAAAGAGAAGATTGAGGGGGGACATGATAGCAGTTTTCAGTTATCTAAAAGGGTGTCATAAGGAGGAGGGAGAAAACTTGTTCATCTTGGCCTGAGGATAGAACAAGAAGCAATGGGCTTAAACTGCAGCAAAAGTTCCTAACTGTCAGGGTGGTTAAACACTGGAATAAATTGCCCAGGAGGTTGTGGAATCTCCATCTGTGGAGATATTTAAGAGTAGATTAGATAAACGCCTATCAGCGATGCAGGTACTTGGTCCCCGTGAGAGCAGGGGACTGGACTCTATGACCTCTCGAGATCCCTTCCAGTCCTAGTATTCTATGATTCTGTGATTCTCTGAAGAAGAATGCATACCTGTTTTTTACAGTGAAGTAGTCAGTTATTTTTTGTCAAAGCCAAAATTGCTTGGTCAAGGTCCAGAATCCAGAGAAGAAAATAATAATCATAAAATATTTTGGGGTCTGGATTTGGTCTGCAGTCTGTCTATTGATGACCCCTTACTTAAAGGGTAGACTGCTTCATTGTACTCAGTGTTTCCGCTTCCCACCAAAACCCTCTTCTGATTTAAAATCTCTGTATTTTAATATGAAAATGATTGGACTCCAAGAGATCTGCTCTAGGAATTATTTTGGGGCAGTTTTCTGGCATGTGTTGTCCAGGAGGTCAGACTAGAGGATCACAAAAATTCTTTCTGGCCTTGAAAACTATGAATCTAGGACCGGACTTAGAATATTGTTATGAACAAATCATGTCAAACCAATCTGATAGCTTTCTTTGATAGGATAACGAGTCTTGTGGATAAGGGAGAAGCGGTGGATGTGGTATACCTAGACTTTAGTAAGGCATTTGATACGGTCTCGCATGATATTCTTATCAATAAACTAGGCAAATACAACTATTACTATAAGGTGGGTGCATAACTGGCTGGATAACTGTACTCAGAGTAGTTATTAATGGTTCTCAATCCTGCTCGAAAGGTATAACAAGTGGGGTTCATGAGCGGTCTGTTTTGGGACCGGCTCTCTTCAATATCTTCATCAACAATTTAGATATTGGCATAGAAATACGCTTATTAAGTTTTCAGATGATACCAAGCTGGGAGGGTTGACTGCTCTGGAGGATAGGGTCATAATTCAAAATGATCTGGACAAATTGGAGAAATGGTCTGAGGTAAACAGGATGAAGTTTAATAAAGACAAATGCAAAGTGCTCCACTTAGGAAGGAATAATCAGTTTCACACATACAGAATGGGAAGCGACTGTCTGGGAAGGAGTACGGCAGAAAGGGATCTAGGGGTTATAGTGGACCACAAGCTAAATATGAGTCAACAGTGTGATGCTGTTGCAAAAAAAGCAAACATGATTCTGGGATGTATTAACAGGAGTGTTGTGAGCATGACACGAGAAGTCATTCTTCCACTCTCTGCGCTGGTTAGGCCTCAGTTGAGTATGTGTGTCCAGTTCTGGGCACCGCATTTCAAGAAAGATGTGGAGAAATTGGAGAGGGTCCAGAGAAGAGCAACAAGAATGATTAAAGGTCTAGAGAACATGACCTATGAAGGAAGGCTGAAAAAACTGAGTTTGTTTAATTTAGAAAAGAGAAGATTGAGGGGGGACATGATAGCAGTTTTCAGTTATCTAAAAGGGTGTCATAAGGAGGAGGGAGAAAACTTGTTCATCTTGGCCTGAGGATAGAACAAGAAGCAATGGGCTTAAACTGCAGCAAGGGAGGTTTAGGTTGGACGTTAGGAAAAAGTTCCTAACTGTCAGGGTGGTTAAACACTGGAATAAATTGCCCAGGGAGGTTGTGGAATCTCCATCTGTGGAGATATTTAAGAGTAGATTAGATAAACGTCTATCAGCGATGCAGTACTTGGTCCTGCCGTGAGAGCAGGGGACTGGACTCTATGACCTCTCGAGATCCCTTCCAGTCCTAGTATTCTATGATTCTGTGATTCTCTGAAGAAGAATGCATACCTGTTTTTTACAGTGAAGTAGTCAGTTATTTTTTGTCAAAGCCAAAATTGCTTGGTCAAGGTCCAGAATCCAGAGAAGAAAATAATAATCATAAAATATTTTGGGGTCTGGATTTGGTCTGCAGTCTGTCTATTGATGACCCCTTACTTAAAGGGTAGACTGCTTCATTGTACTCAGTGTTTCCCCCGTCTTCCCACCAAAACCCTCTTCTGATTTAAAATCTCTGTATTTTAATATGAAAATGATTGGACTCCAAGAGATCTGCTCTAGGAATTATTTTGGGGCAGTTTTCTGGCATGTGTTGTCCAGGAGGTCAGACTAGAGGATCACAAAAATTCTTTCTGGCCTTGAAAACTATGAATCTAGGACCGGACTTAGAATATTGTTATGACTGATGTCACCTCGTGGTGCTGTTACAGGCAGTCCTCCAAGTTCTTTTTCTTAGTGTGTGAGCAAGTTTTGACTCCTGGGAAAACTTGTGCTGTTTGTTTTTGGGTTGCACAGGAGCTTTGTGAATAGCCAGTTTGTTCTCTACCCTGGACTGTGATCAGAGTCAGTTCTGGCACGCGGCTGACATTGCTGGGAGACTGGATTGCTTGCAATCTGACCATCTCTTGTCAAGTCAGTGTATGCATGAAGTGAGTTAAATGTGGAGAACACCAGACCCTGTGTCACTGATTTTTTTTTCCTTCTCTGGAAGCCAACCTGCTACCTCTGGACAGAGGAGGACGATAGCTGTCAGTGCAACCGTGCTGATGCAACAAATACCTCTTATGAGAGGGAACTCTAGAAAGCTTATGAACTGACAGAGGGGAGCTCCATGGAAGGCAGTTCCATGCATGTGGCAGCAATGCCCAGCAGCCTCTCAGCAGTCCGGAGTGATGAGCTGAAGAGAGAACAGTGCTGCTCACTTCAGACAGGAAGAGGGGATCAGGCTCAGTGTGGAGGGAGCTGAGAGGAGCAGGAAGCAGCCATGGGCATGGCATGGGAGGCAGCATCTCCCGTGCTAAGCTTGAGAAGTGGCCTGCTTGTCTTCCTGTTGGTATAGATCTCTACATGGAAACTGTTTCTGGGCAGTGAGCAGGGCAGGCCTGGAGCGCAGAGAGGCTATTAGACTTCAGTGTGGCTTGTAGGTGCTTGGCTCTTCCAAAGATAAGAGCAATCAGGGACAACATGCGCCTTGTGTGCAGGTCGGATGGCCCAGTTGATTGGGCACTGGACTGGGAACCAGGAGATCTGTGTTATCATCCAAGCTCTGTCAGTGGATGATACGCAGAAGCTGGCCTCTGGACAGGCTGTCGTAGTAGTAGCAGGCATAGTCCTTAATGCTGCCATGGGCCCAGTTGAGTGCAAATAACTGCGGGTGTGGACCTACAGCCCTGACGCAGGGAGAACACTGGTGCAAATCAGCATGAAGTGACTTCCAGGGCGCTGGCTCCACTCACCCAGGCTAAGGAGCTGGCTGTTTGATGTCAGCCTAATCTCTGCTGTCATGGCTACAGGTCTTGCTGCATCCTGGGTTCCTTCCTGAGAGCACCCCGTCAGATGACAGGCCCTGCACCTTCCCCTGTCCTAGGGTAAACACTACAATTCTCCCATTCGCTGAGCAGGCCCTGGGCTGTGCCCCACAGCGTGTCACTGTGATTACTAAGCAAGACCAAGCGGTTTGAGACGACTGCCTAAAGAATCTGCTTTTCTAGGGGCTGTGACCTGTGGATCACAATGACCGAAACCAGCCTTTTTGAACAAGGTATTTAATCTCCACAGCAGGAACAAAGCACAGCGAGAGAGAAGAGTTCTAAAAGGTTTACATGACTATGCATCCTCCCTGTAGGCTTAGATGGTTCTAGCTTACCTCAGGCACCCCTCATCTCTGGACACTGGGATGCTGCCTGCTCCCCAGTAGTTTGTCTCGTCCCCTGCCCTGTTCTTCAGATGTTGTCCTTGTATCCACCCAAGCACTTTGCTCCAGTGTTTCCCATCAAAGTCAAATGGGGTTGCAAAATTAATTAATCTGTGCAATTGTTTTGGTAGAGACAGTATTTTGAGACTGCTGCAGATGGCTGTGTAGCAGTGAAACACACTAGACGACGTTTTATCAGGAGCTTAAAATATCAACGAATAGATGATGAAGAAAAGTTTGATGGGATTGATTTATTGGAGGGGGTTTTCAGACGTATTTCTGGAAAATGAGAGAACAGATCTTCTGTAATATCGCACTCAGCAGTAGGACACTATTTGTATTGATCTCAAACACTGAGATTTTTACTCTAAAAAGTGTTTGCCTATATATGAATCATGTCTGCCCCTGCACTAGGTCCTCTTCTGCTCTCTGTTCTGGGGCTAGTGGTGGTTACAACATAGTGGGACAGATTGAAAGCCTGATGTAAGCTTGTGCATCTCCATGGGCTTCAGTATTTACAGTTTAGATAAGCTCACTACACATCATCTGTTTGCTTGGCCCTGCTTTGTCAAAATCAAAAGCATCCTTGACTCTGTTTCATGCGGTACATTGATTTATGATTTTTATATATAGTATGTCACAAAACCACTTGAAAAGTACCCCCTCAGAGTTTAACATTGTGTTTGTGTAAACTAAAGAAAAGCCTTCTGTGTAAAATCTCACTATGTACTTTGCTCTTCCTTTAGACTTATCAGGTTGGGTTGAAAGGGTGACTCCAGTTTGCACCAGTATTTCCCTCCTTTGGTTATTCGAAATTTATTCCCACAGAGTAGGGTACTTATTAATGTTCACGTTTTTAATGAACGAGAGAGAGAGAGAACACAGGGATATAAATATCGGTGAAGTGGACCTTGCCCACTCAGGAAGATACATATTTTGAACTCAGTGAAGATTTCTTGTTTTTTTCCCAGATGGCAGGTGTGTGTTAATTAAAAAGAGAGTGTTGAAGCAGAGTCTTCACAGAAAATACCAGCAGTTCTTCACATGTCCAGGACTGGCATACCACAGCAAACAGCACTTTCTTCACTGCACCCATCTGCTTCACCAGTGAATCAAACCTGGCAAGAGTCGTACGCAATACATGTCAGTGACCCAAGGTTGGCATGACTGAAACTCATGAAATTCCACAACAGTTGCTCCTCAGCTGTACTTGTTTAAACAAACCTGACAAAAAAGTACCTGGTTTAGGCTGCTGAGAGGAGCCAGGCTCCTGGGTAAACATGTATGGGCCGCACTCCTGACTAACTCCCCTTTCAAGTCTCCTAAGAGCAGCATGCTCTAGGATCCAGTCCTGAGGAAGGGTTTGTGTGCCGATGGATCTCTGGGGCTGCTTTTCTTGCAGGTGAGGATGTTCAAGAAATAGACAAATGAAGCATTTGTTTGTCTGGGATGGCGTATATAGAGAGAGAGATTGAATTGTCTATATATTCTAGGTATCTGTAAAAGGCCATGTGCTCTCATTCCTGCAGCCCTGGTGCAAGAACACTGGGCTGGCACAACTGGGATAAATAAGCCTGGAAAAGTAAAAAATGCTCGAGCCTTACCCCCTGTGTGGTACAATCATTGCCTTTTATGTCTGACTTGCAAGAGGCTCCTAGCCACAGCTGTCAGGCCTCTCAGGTGCCCTGTTTTGCACAGTCTTAACCCACTTGATACTACTCTGGCAAAGGCCCTCAGCTTCCACTAGCTCAGGCCACTGGCAGTTCAGTGGGGAGTTGGGGAAACTCCAGTTTGGCCAGGAACCTCAAATGAGAAAGTGCAGTGCTGCCTCTCAGGCTTGCTGGTTGCCATAGGTGGGGGTGCAGGCTGCAAGCAGGAGGAGACATTCAGCAAACAGATGGGCCCCCTTGGAATGATGCAGGGCCTGCTCCAGCCAGTGGAGCTGAATCCAGTTGCAAGGAATGATCAGCCACTCTCCACTCATCAGTGAGGATGCATTTCCGTGGGTCACTCTGGAAACATCTGCAGAGGAACAATCTCGCTGGCTAAGCTGCAGCTGCTCGTATTGGCAATGGCCTCAAAGGAGTTGTATCCCAAAAGCTGAGCGACCCCAGCTCAGGGACTTCTGGCCTCTCTGTAGATAAGGGAAGTGGAAAGCAAGCGTTCCAAAGCTTTGCATGCTTCACTGACTGCTAAAAGCTGCTGTCAGGGCCAGGCCCAGCCAGCTTTTCCCCTCCAGCAGGGGCCTCCTCATGAAATTCTTATCCTGGTGTGTTATGACAAGGAGGAGGCTTGAGTCCCCACTTAACTGCTTAATGACTCTGCAGAGTGCAGCCCAGCCAAGTGGAGAGGAGGATGGAGCTGGCTGCCCATGGACAATACCTTCTTAAAGAGTTAATGCAGTGTGGGGCTCTGAGTGGGGCATTCTGCTGCCCTCTTGTCACAGCCAAGGGAAGAGAGCAAGCACATGAATAACAAAGGGGAGAAGGGGCCTGGCAAGTGAGACTGAACCTTTAGCCCCGCTCTCTAGGCCTAGGGTCTGTCTGAAATATTTCTCCTCCCCGACCTCACTGGGTGAGTTGCTGGCAAATCAAAGAGCCAGGATGACAAGCCATTCACCTGCTGTGGAAAAGAGGACTTCTTCCTGCTCTGGCTGACAGCCACAGGCCCACTCCCCCTTGAACACCTCTGTTGTTCCTTCTGTGCTGATGCTAAGGAATTGATGTCACAGGCCATGGCTAAGGTGACCCTCGAAGGGCTTGCCTCCGGAGATGTGTAGAAGTATGTAGAGATAAGGGTGCAGTCCAGGACATGCTGTGGCACACGATGAGATGAGAAAGTGCCAGTGTAAGGACCAGTGGCGATTCCTCCCCTTGTGGTTCCCATGAGGAATCGTATGGTGGGGGGGAAGGAGGCACATTCAAGCCCCAGCCACTATTCTGCAATTAGCAATGGCATTGGACCTGTCTCTAGCTCAGCTGTGTGTGAAAGGCATGGGCCTGTGGGGGGCAATGTGCCCACCGTGTGCCTGATTCTCTAGTGCTCTGGGCGGTGTGTGGAGATGCTGCCCTCCATGTAAGTGGGTGGAAGGTTCTGAACTGATAGCAGCTGAGACACCGGGTGCTGACTCCATGTGGTTTAGGGAACCCACCTCCTTGGGCAGGCAGTGGCTGTGGACCTGTCTCCTCATCACCTCTCCTTGCCCACCATGGTTGGGTAAAGTCTCTCCCTGTCCAGACTGTACTGGAGTCTAGGCTGGCCAGCACAGGGCAACTTGGGACTCTGTGGAGGAGAAAGGCTGCCAGGTGACCTCCAGCAGATGTCACTCAAATTGAAGTCCGCCATGATCACACCACCTTTTTCCTATACTTTACAGGTAGGTGTATAAGGAGCTGGTCATCCTGTTCCCTACTGTGGCTTGTGGTCTGTGGCTGACACCAAGTGATACTCCTTTGTGTGCTCTCTCTGTTAGGACACTGATTCATAAACATTCAGGATCATTTTCTTCTGAGCTATCGGTGACTCAGAAACAGGCAGTCTATTTCTGACTTAGCAAGCTCCACCCACTCCCCTTTTGCTCACTTAATCCTTCCTAAGTAAGTTATAACCATCGATTTTAACATTCCAAAAGCTTTAAAGGGTAGCCGAGTTGGTCTGTAACAGGAAAAACTTAAAAAACAACAAATAGTCTGGTAGCACTTTAAAGACTAACAAAACATGTAGATGGTATCTTGAGCTTTCATGGGTACGACCCACTTCTTCAGATGACACCATCTACATGTTTTGTTAGTTTTTAAAATGCTACCAGACTATTTGTTGTATTTTAAGTTTTAACATTCCAGTCATAGAAATCATTCCACCAGTTTTCAATAATAGTACTAGATCAAATGTATGCTTATAAATTGGCAGTGTTAACTTCCTTGGTTTCAAGTATCAGAGGGAAAGCCGTGTTAGTCTGGATCTGCAAAAGTGACGAGGAGTCCTGTGGCACCTGACGAAGTGGGTCTTTGCCCATGAAAGCTTATGCTCCAGTAAATCTGTTAGGGTATGTCTACGCTACAGTGCTATTTCGAATTAACTTAATTCGAAATAGTTAATTCGAATTAAGCTAATTCAAAATAACTCATCTATACACAAAAACTATTTCAAAATAGCATTTTGCTATTTCGAAATAGCACGTCCACACTGAGTGACCCTGAACCGGTTAAGGCTGGCCGGAACCAGTGCCGCAGGGCATCAGGTTAGGACTTAGTGTGTGGGCTGCTGCCTGAGGCTAACTGAGCTCCGTGCTTAAAGGGACCCTACCCCCACCCCGGACAGACACTTCTCAGGGTTCCCCGCTTGCTTGTCTACCTCGATGAGGGACAGCAAAGCAGTCCTGTCTTGGAGTGCCCTGAGTGCCCGCACTCGGGACACCACAGCACTCGGCCACGTGGAGCCAGAGCTGCCCCTGGGCACGCCAGTGCGTCTTGTGGGGTCGTTGCCATCAGCTCAGCTGCACTTGCCGCAGGCTGCCATCCGGGGGATCCATCGGGGGGCTGTCAGGATCCAGGAGGCCCTGAGGGAGAGCGTCCACCCCTCAGAGCCCTCAGAGCCTCCCCGGTCCTCCCCATCGGGGGCTCGTGCCCCATTCCTCCCTCACGTCCTTCCACTTACCCCTCCCTAGCCCCCCTTCCTGATGTCAAATAAAAGACACGTATGTTCAAAAATAGAAACTGGGTTTATTGAACAAAACTGGGGAATGAACCTCTGGGGAGACTGGGAAAAGGAGGTGGGAGAGGGGAAGAGAGAGGGTGGAAGAGGGGAGGGGGAAACCTGGGAGGAGGGAGCTGGAAGGGGGAAGCAAGGGGAAGAAGCTCAGGGTTCGGGATCTCGCCAGACCAACTTGACTTTCATGCTAACCTGCTCCTGGGTTCGCATGTGGCCTTTGGTGGCCAGGCTGGCAGCTATCCTGCCATAGACAGCCGCATTCCTCCGTCTAGCGCGGAGATCATGGACGTTGGGGGCATCCCCCCCTAAACCTGAATAAGGTCCATGATCTCCACCCTGGACTAGGAAGGCGCCCGCCTTCTCCAGCCCCCAACAAGCTCCTGGGAGCTGTCAGACTGCTCCTGGGGAGTGGTGGAGGGCTGGCTGCCAGTGGCTTGCTGGTTCATGTTTTGGGGCCACTGGGTCAGGGGCCCCGGTGGCCACTGCTGGCTCTGGGCTGGCAGGCTTGGAGCTGGCACAGGCACTGTGGCCAGGGTCTACCCCTTTAATGGCTCCGGGGCTGGGGGAGAGGAGAGTAAGTTTTCCTGGTTGTGGCCAGAGTGGCTACCAGGGCACCCTGGGAAGGCTGGAGGCCCCCTATTTCGAATTAAGTATCTACACAGCACTTAATTCGAAATAGCTATTCCGAATTTGGTGTTACTCCTCGTAGAATGAGGTTTACCAAATTCGAAATAAGGGCTCCACTATTTCAAATTTATTTCAAAATAGCGGTTTGCCTGTGTAGACGCTAGTAAAGTTAATTCGAAATAACTGTTATGTCGAATTAACTTTGTAGTGTAGACATACCCCTTGTCTATAAGGTGCCACAGGACTTCTCGTCGCTTCCTTGGTTTGTTACCTAGTCTCCAAACGCTGGTGAATAGGTAAGTTAAGAATCTTTCCTCTTCGTGTCCTTCCTTTCCTTTACTTAATTTTGTTTTCAATGTCTCAATTTTGTGCAGTGCGCTCAGATCATTCCTCTTTCCTTCCCCTCCCTTTTTGTTATGAGTTTACTCTTGTCAGCTTGTCCCCAAGATGCTGTCCTGCCCCCTCTCTCCATAGAAGAGGGACCAATGTTCCAAAAAACTCAAACCCTCCACTCTACACCACTTAGCCAGTGATTTACTTCCAGAAGCTTCTGCTTTCTGTCTTCCTTTCCTTGTGGGACAGGAAGGATCTCAGAAGATCGCTTAGACATTCTTCTTCAGCACACTTTCAAATTCCCTGAAGTAATCTACTGTCTGCAAGAGATCCTGTAACACAGCGTCATTAGTGCCAAGACGAACAGCCAGTAATGGTCTGTTGACCTCCAAAGCCTGTCCAGTCTGTGTGGTGTCTTGTGTCTTGGCCCTCAGAAGGCAGCGCTGTTCTGTCCCTTTGGCCATCCTCCTAACCCTGCTATGCGAGATGCTGTTGATGGTCTCTCATGGCAGGTGGCTTATGTGCAAAAGTCCATGGGGAGGTTTGGGTGTTTGCTGGGAGTCATGCCTGAAATCAAGGCAGGTGCCCACATACCCAGTGGCTTTGGATAATGCTCCTACACGTGCCTTGCAATTCTCTAGCAGCACTCTACCTGGTTGGATGTCAGCAGGCTCAGTGAGTCCGGCTGAAAGCTGTTCCTACACATGCTTGTACTTACTAGCAGGAAGCCCAAATAGTGTCCTGGCCACAGATCCCAAACGTGTTCCTTATTGCAGCATCTGATCACACTCCATTGCATCAGGTGGCATAACAGTTCAGATGCTCCATGAAACTTGGTGCTGCCAATAAGATGCAGATATTGTAGTAGCTACAGCCGAAGCTGTAGGCTGAAAGAGAAACCAGCCTGATCCTGCTCTTTATACAAGCAGCACTTTAGACAGGATGGCTCAGGCAAGACAGAGTGTATGGTGTAATCCCTGTGCAGTTGCTTCATGAAGAGGGAGCTGGAAGGAGCGCAGCGTGTGACATAATTGTGTATCCTTGTACTATGGTACAACTGTAAATTGGTTGAGCAACAGCCATGTACAAGCTTGGTTATGAGCAATTACAAAATACATCTGGCAGCCATGTTGTGTGTGGGCACAGTGTTTGTTTTGTGTTCTGCCTGCACCCCGGCTATGCCCTGGTCATGACCTTGTTGGAAAATGGCTGTGCCTGGGGAAGCCCTGTGAGACCTGCCTTCTGTACGTGCCCCTTCCCTCAAGTGCTGCATGGGAAGGAGGAATGATTGCACCTTTCTTTTAAGATGCAGAAATAGACTGCCTGTTGTTGTACCGAGTTCACCAGTATCAGGCAATTGCCTGCCTCAGGAGACCACCCAGCAAATCCACAGACTGGTTGAGATTTGCAAAGCAGCCATGTAGTGCGCCTGTGAATGGAAGACGTGTCTGACACCCCAAAACTGCTTTGAAAAACCTCCCCCATTGTCCCACATGTGGCAGGCAAGCTCCTCACTCAGTTTGGCAGCATATTGTCATCAGCCCCTTGATGATCTGTGAAGACCTAGTTCTGTGCCTGTATAATAGTGCAACAAGGGGGGTGAGATAATACCTTCTACTGGACCAACTTCTGTCAGTGAGAAAGAGCGAAGCATATGAGCTACTCAGGTCTAAGAAAGGGATGTGGAAACGCAGAGCATGTGTGACTGCAGAGTAAGTGCCAGACCGCTCCCCAAGCCTTTGCCGGAGTCAGTGGTTCTAGCAAACTGCCGCTGCCAGGCATTCTTTCCTTTGACATGTGTATGTACAAAAGAAGGAGCTGTGGAGTTTCCTGTTGCCGCCCTCTGTCTTGGTGAGATGTGCATGAAGAGTAATGATGACTCACAACACAAGCTAGTTTTAACAGCTACACTGACAGCTCTTTTGAGCAGCTGGCCAGATTAGGGAAGAACTGGCAGGGCTAGGCCCAGATGTACCGAGATTAAATCCATTTGTCTGAAAAAGCCAGCCCATCCAGTACATGCCATGGCAGTGACACCACCCTGGTGTTCTACCTCCTACTAGCAATGGAGAGAGGGCTAGGCAAAAAGTGGTTTGGCACAAAAAGGAGGGTTGTGATTGGCTGTCACTGATGTCATTGTTTTCTCTCTCATTTCTGTTTTCTATCACGCAGAAGTCATGGCATGTAGTGCTTTTAGGGACAAGTATTGCTGTCCTGGATTGATTGAAGTTACCCAGGGTATGTCTACATTGCAACTGGGAGCATGCCTCCCAGCCCGGGAGACAGACACATGCTAGCTCTTTTCAAGCTGGCACGCTAAAACAAACTATGGGTTTCGTGGTTCAGGCTAGCCACTCAGCCACAAGCCTGCCGGATCCTCTGGTCTGGCTGCCACAACCTCCACACTGCTATTTTTAGTGAGCTACCTGAAGCAAAGCTAGCATATCTGCCCACCTGGGTGGGGGGGCACGCTTGCAGCTGCAGTGCAGACAGACCCCAACACCATCACGGTATCAGCAAACCCCCCTAAAGGTAGCATGTACTTGTCTCTTGTGTAACTACAACCCAGTGGCAATGCCAAGCCAGGATGGTGCTGCCAGAACTACCAGGATCACTCCACTTTTTCAGGGTCTGAGACATGCCTGGTTTGAGATTGTGTGGGGTGAACGTTCCAGGAATGTCCCACTCCCTCTGGGTACAGTCAGCAGGAGAAAGTGTCTGTGGAACCTATGGCGGGACCATGGGCAATCATCGGAGTTTACCGAAGTGTTCACTGTTGTCAGAGAAAACAGTCTGTACTTACGCCTGTATTTGCGATCAGCCGCTTATAGCCAAACTCGCGTTTCCCAGGGCTTCTGTCAAACAGTGAGCAGTATGATTCCTTCTGCCTCTCTTCGGGATGCATGCTGGATATGCAACCCCTGCCAAGTATACAAAGCCTTTGGGGCGTCAGCTGCCAGTCACCATCCAGTATATTCTTGCCTGGCTAAATGCCATGGAGAAAATCACTGAACAAGGTGTGTACGGCGTTTCAGAGAGGGCAGAGAATTGGCAATGCGAGAGCTGTTTTGACCAATGTGATTTTGGAGCTGTGAGATTTAGACTGAGGCTTGGGAGTCACAAGAGGCTCTTTCGTGTGGCTCCTGCAGCCCTTTGCAGCACTTGATATTAAAACACTGTGATTTTAATTAGTAGCCAAACCAGATGCTTTTATTAGCGTATTAGCCAATTGTGGGTGATAAAATAATAACACTTTTCAGTCATTTTGCTGTGAGAATAATACAGAATTCAACTAAATATGCCCCCGCTGTTCTGTCGAAATATAAATCTACAGGAAAGGAGACAGTGAATTTATACAGGCAGCTCTTTGGGGTAATGTTGAGGCCCATTGGGCTTCTGCATCGCTGCAGTCGGAGTATCGCTGTTTCAGATGTTTGGCACTGGGACTGCTCAGAAAAATATATTTCTCTGGTGGTCTCTTGCCTGTCTTGCCCCAGCCTTTTCCACCTTGCTGTTGGAGGGCCTGGATCTTTCTGCTGGTCAGTGTCCTATCAATAGGGCAGGAGCTGCAAATGTAAGAACACTGAATGCGATTTTCAAAAGCACCTGAGCAGATTAGGTGCCTAACTCCCTTTGCCATTCATAGGAGTTAGGTGCCAAGGCTTTGAAAAATCCCACAAATGGGAAATAGGCATTGCCAAACTGGATCAGACCCAGGTCCGTCTCGCCCAGGATCTTGTCTGACCACAGCCATTGCCAGGTGCAGCAGAGCCAGGTGGAAGAAGGACACGATAGCAGATGCCTTGGATTGGTGGCCTGCATCCAGCCCTCCTGCAGTAGGGCCTGTCAGCTTTCAGGTGCTAGCTGTGCTGTCAGCACACCTGGATTGGGCTGCGCTGGCAAGGTAGCAGCAGGACACCACAGCACTAGCACAAACGACTGCTGGGGATGCAGGGAAATGTAGTGCAAGTGTAAAAGAGTCTGACTGTGAGCAGCAGATTGGGGCGGGGGCTACCTGAGCTGCTGACCTAGTTTCAGTGCCTATCTCTGGAGAGAGGGGGAGGGTTCATGGCTGAAGAGCCGAGCAAAGGAGATTGCCAGTCTTTGGCCTGGTACACCAGGGTGTCTCTTTCTGCTGGTCTCGTTGCCATTCCACTCCTGGCTGACTGGCTCCCTGCTCAGCTTTGGCTTCTCAGGGCTCCAGTTGGGCCCTTTGCTGCCCATGTGTGGGGTGGGATGTCTGGGCGCTGAGTTCAGGGTTAAGTGTTTCACTTGGCCCAGAGATGCTCTGTGCTAAGTATTGCAGGGCTAAGTGAAGCAGCTCCTACGTGCCTGTGAGGGTCTGGATCAAAGTGCTGACATTTGTGTAGCGACACAGAGCAGGAGTTCAGCAATGCAGAGAATCATGGGCTCTGGTCAGGACGTAGGCATTGACAGAATTCTAATTGTAGTTCTGATACTGACTCCCTAGCGGCCCCTGGGCAAATCACTTAACTCCCTTTACTTGGTTTCCCCATGTGACTCTCTAAAGCATGGATGATAATCATGCACATACCCACCTTACAGGGATATTGTGTGAAGTAATTTCAGAGCATGGGAATCAAGATCTAGTATGTGAATCAGAGAGAACTGTTTCCTAAAATGTTTTAAAAATCAAGGCTGATAAGGACATTGATGTTATCTCTGAGTCCATCTTTGCCACAGAAGATGCGGGGCAAATGCATATTCTGGGCCTCCCTTTTTCCTGGGGATGAAGATGAGGGTTATTGGAGATTGAAAGATCAGAAGAGGTGCTGGAACAAACTGATACTTTATAAAGCAGTAGGGCACCAGGCCCAGCTGGCTGACATGCCCGCCTTTTGAAGAACCTTAGATATTTCACAAAAACATACAATCTGTTATTAAGCACAGTGATTGTTGCAAAGGATTAGAGGGGAGCAAATGTTGCACCTATATTTAGAAAAGATTCAACGGGAGATCAATGGATTTATAGCCCAACAAGCCTTCCATCTGTATGTGTTACGTTAATTGAAATGATCATGCAAAGTAGAATAACCAAACATTTGGAAAGATCTGATAGGGTCCACCCAGCCTGGCTTCTGCACAGGAAAATCACTCCTCACCCACCTCAGAGAATTCTTTGACCGTGTCACTAACAGTGGATAACAGGAGAAGCACAGAACATAACTTTCTTAGATTCCAGAAAGCCTGGCCAAGGCCCACCACGAAAGGCTTCATAGCCCTGGGGTGAGAAACAAAGCATTGGCCTGACTAAAGAATTGACTGAGACTGAGAGCAAAGAGCCGGATTAAATGATCTGTTTTCTTCATGGCCAACGGTTAAGAAGTAACCTTTGGGGTTACGTGGGGGTAAGAGAGGCGCTCCTCTCTCCTCTGCTCAGAGTCCTCAGCCAGGAAGCCTCTCCCGAAGTAAACCTGAAACATCCTCCTCCCTCGCTCATGCTCAGGCCTCTCCTGGGGCACTGGAACAATGTGTACATTGAGAGTGCTGAGAGCCATGGATCCCAACTGTAAACCCTGTCTATGATGGGACACGCTGGGGATGTTGCAATGCCCCCAGCACTCCTACTTGCAGTGCCTGTGCCCCTCATGCTCAGTGTACTTGTCCCGTTCCCTCAGCTGTCTTGTGCCTGTGCTGTGCTTCCACCCCGCATTAGTGGCCTGCATCCCCTCCTCCAGCTGAGGACCTGACAGCTGTCCAGTGTGCTCAAAAGCATGCCTCCAGGATCAGGCCCCAACTGGGAGTTGGACATTCACCCGCATGGTTGGAGAATCCAACTTCAGGCCGTCCCAGGCTTGGGCTGGAGCCAAGCCTCTGAGCTGCTTGGTAGTGGTGAGACAGCAGACCCTGGCCAGAAGGTGCCCATGGAGTTACGGGGCAGCTGAGGGGCTGTTCTGAAAATGTCCCTGGTGGTGAAACATGGATTTAGAAGCCAGGGGAGGCAGCTAGGTGCCCCAAGTCCTTGGGCCTTCCAGCCTTCTCTGATCAGACTTGTCAGACATCAGTGTTGTTTCAATACCACTTACTAAGTTAATTATCTGTTTCTGTACAAAGGGTTCTCCATTCCTGCACGGTGACAAGGGGCAAGGCTACAGTGGCACCGGAACAGGCAGAAACAGCGTGCTGTATTGGCCACTGCCAAAGTCTTGCCCAGAGCAATTTGTTGATATTTTTTTCAAACTTTGTGCAGCCATTACTGTCAAGCTTCAAACCACAGCATTTTACTACAGGCGCCAGTCCCCTTTGTTTTACCTGAACTTCTCATCCCCACCATCTCTTTCTGCCAGTCCCAGTGCCAAAATGAGTCATTCTCCCAGGATTAGCTCTTCCGTCTCAGTCCTCCTGGGTGGCGTTGCCCAGACTAGTTTTGGAGAAAGAATTGACACTCTCCAAATAATGGAGCTGTGTCAAAAGTGACAGGAAAAAAACACCTCCTGCACGGAACAGGGACCACCCCACTTCCTCAGCCTCTAAAGAAAGGCCTCTGCCTGGCACTAGTTTGCCTATCTGATGCACAGCCTTGCTGGCAGCACATGGTTGATTGCCTTTTGCACAGCAATTCTAATATTAGTCCCACAGCTATGGAGACTTCCCACTACCTTCGGGATTTCTCCCTGCCATCATTTGTTCAACTAATTAGCCAAAGGTGTTGGGCTTTCTCCTGCACATTCTGTGGCCTGGCGTGCACCCTACATGCTGCATACAAGGCTAGCTCCCTCAAAAGCTCAGCATTCAGCCGAAGCACTGAGCTGTGTGTATGTACATGTCTTGGGTTTGCACATGTGCAGTGTTGCATATGTATGCAAACATATCTGAATAGTGTGTGCACATTGAGAATGCGGTGAGCCTGAGCATGTGTGTGTGCTGTGTTTGTGCGACTAGTCTTGTGTGTTTGCAGTGTGTGGTATAGATGGACTGTATGGGTATGTCTAGACTACATCCCTCTGTCGCCAGCGGGGATGTAAATTAGGGATACCGACGTTGCAAATGAAGCAGGGATTTAAATCTCCCGCACTTCATTTGAATAAAAATGGCCGCTGCATTTTGCTGAGTCAGCAGTTTGTCGGCAAAAAGCGGCTGTCAAGATGCGGATCGGGCGACAAAGAAAGCCTTTGTCGGCTGATCCTGTAAACCTTGTTTTACAAGGCATAAGAGTTCGGGTGACACAGGCTTTCTTTGTCGCCCAATCCCCATCTTGACAGCTGCTTTTTGCCGACAAACTGCTGACTCGGCAAAACGTGGTGGCCATTTTTATTCAAATGAAGCACGGGAGATTTAAATCCCCACTTCATTTGCAGTGTCAGTATGTCTAATTTACATCCCTCTGTCGCCAGAGGGATGTAATGTAGACATACCCTATGGGTCAAAGGTGTTCACATCACCAAGTCACTGTCCAACATTAAATAGCATTCAGCAAGGTCCAGGGCCTAGAATGCAGACCTCAGCCTGCTTTATTACTCTGAGGGAAACACCGTTAAAATCCTTTTATTGAAACTATAGAAGACTAGATCATGATCTTTCATGGGTAAATCCCATTTCATCAGATGAGTTGAAATGGAAATAGAAATAATGTTTTTTGTTTTTCTTTATTTAAATCATTGTTCTGGGGTTGGACTTGGGATGAGGGAGGTCTCTCACAGGCTGCCCCAGGGAGAGAGGACAACTCCTGCCCTCTCTCACCGCAGCAGCTGGGGGCCAGGTGAGAAGCATCTCTCCATGGCCGCTGCAGTGAGCATAGCAGAGGAAGGAGTGATGTCCCCTGGCAGGGGGACAGACAGGTGTATACACACACACACACACACACACACACACACACACACACACACACACACACACACACACACACACACACACACACACACACACACACACTCTCTCTCTCTCTCTCTCTCTCTCTAATACATACTAATAGCTGTCCCTTTCTCCACTCCTGCCCCCTGCTGCCACAATGGGGTTATAACAGTCCTGGTCCCCATCTCTGGCCCCTTGCTGCCCCCCTGTGGTCTGCTATCAGAGTCCTTCTTTTCCGTTTTATGAGAAATAATTGTGTTCCATGCACATCTTACTCTTACCTTGCTTTAAGTTATGATTAGAGAAAGCTGCATACCAAATTTGGTGGTCCTATCTCTTACTGTTTAGAAGGAATTCTTGAACAAATGGACTCACAGATGGATGGACGGACGGACAGACGGACAGACAGATGCACAAACTCTCTCAAATATATAGTAGATATAGAAAACCAGAGCCTTTCACGTGTATACATGAAAGCCTGACTTCATACTTTACAGCAGTACTCTTTCTTCCCCTTCCTAGGAACCAGAGAGAGGTTTTTAGAAGGTAAAACTCCTTGGATAGTCTCAGAGTTGGTTTTAAAGTTTCTGATAACTGGCCTTTTGTGGGAAGAAGAGAAGTTAGGGGAGCTGGGCTGAAGCGGTTGTTGGTGCTGGTTGTTATTAATTCATATCCTGTTTCCTAGAAAACAAAACAAAACACACACACACACACACACACACACAAGGAGAGAGAAAAGAACTGCAAAAACGGAAAATGCGGCATCTGTCTTGGGTGCTGAATCTCATGTGCAGCCACTCTGCTGGATAAACACGGGCTCTGGGTTTGACCAGGGATGCCGAGACTAGACATGACAAACTGGTACCAGCGCTGGGCTTTTTGGAGCATTAACTGTCTCTCTGATCACAGCATTAAAAATGCACAATCTTGGCTGGCTACAAGACCCTTCTTAGATAGAAGGAAAGAGATCGGAAAGAAGAAATAAGGGAAAGAAAAGGACATGTTGGGGTAGAAGGAAAGCAAAATCTCACATCTATGGGCAGTGGATTCCATAGGCTGAGACAGGCTGTGCCTCCCCAAACATGAAGCTTTGGGCCCTGCCCATGCTCTCCTCCCAGGTCCCTCCCACCTCCTTTCCAGTCTAAGTGCAGCTCCAGTGTCCCAGTGCTGAGCTTATAGTGCAGGTGCTGGGGAGCGCTGGTGGCCCGTGCTTTACGGGAGGTCAGACTCGATTATCTCATGATCCCTTCTGGCCTTGAACTGTAACCCCAGAGCACTGTGGTGGAACAGCTGCAGATCACTCTTGCCCCAAGGCAATTTTAGGGAGTGGTAACCACTGCATTTTAACCTGTGTCATAGAATCATAGCAGATCAGGGCTGGAAGAGACTTCAGGAATCATCTAATGCAACTTCCTGCTCAAACCAGGACCAACCCCAACACAATCATCCCAGCCAGGGTTTTGTCAAGCTAGTCCTTAAAAACTTCTAAGGCTGGAGATTCCACCCCCTCCCTAGGGAACCCATTCCAGGGCTAGTAACAGTTATGAGTTCTTAAGTAAATTATTGTTGGACGAAATAATTGTTGATGAATGATCTGCCATCTGGCAAATCTGTGATTTGCATTGAAAGAAACAGAACCTGAATAAGCAAAACTCCTGAAGCCAGGTGAGAGGAATGGGAGCTAAGCAGCTGGTATTTTTAGAAATAATTTTGACTGCGTTCTTGGGTCATTTCCCTATTTCTTTGCTCTGACGGGATGTGACATGACTGGACTGGAACTTGTATGTGAACCATTGGGTGAAGTTCCCTTCAATAGATCTCTCTAGTGTGGGAACAAAGCTTCTGAACAAGGCATTTTCTCGCTCTACACCAAAAATACGTTGCGATCTTTGACAGATGCAAATATCAAAAATGAAAAGATGCTTAAATCCTAATAAAATGGAATGACAACAGAACTGCTATGCACCCAATACACACAAAAACTCTTTCTAAAAGATATACGAATTGGGTTATACACATCTAAAGCAAGTATGGGGCGGATTCTCTGCCGGCATTAATCACTACAGATCCATTGGCTTCAATAGAAGTCCTATGAGTCATGCCAGATGAAGTTCTGACCAAGGAGCTGTACATTGGTGAAAAGAAGACTAGTTGCTGAGCATATGCAATAACAACTTTTCCTCAGTTAGGACCAAATATTGTAGTCCTTTCTTAAGCAAGTTGACTTCCATGGGACCTCTGCTCTGGTAGGGATGGCAGGATTTGGCCATCATATCCCAGTATTTTATAGAGTTGGACAAATAATGTGTTTTCTCAACAATTTCTGCACAAAAAAGAAAATTAACTTATGAAAATTTTCTAATTTTTTGTTCTCCTTTTCCCCACAACCATTTCTGTTTTAAATTTTGTTTCCAAAGTACTTAAAGGGACTATTTAGCACCTTCTGTCTTTGTAATTACAGCTATTTTCAGTTCTATGGGTTTAAAGTCCCTTGCCAATACTTTTCAACCTGCCTCACTGATGATGCTTTTCCATCATGAGCAGCATGACGTTTACAAGTGCGCTTTGCTTCATGCTGCCCCCACCATCACATGCTCAATCCCTACTCCAAGCAGCACACTTTAACCCAAAAAGTTAGAAGAGCCACAGACTACATAAAGCCCATTTAGAACATCATTGCTAGTCTAGAAGGTGCCCACATACCCCAGTGATGGGTAGGAGTATGAAACCCTAACAAATTACCGGAGTAGCACTATTGTGCTACTGAAAGTGCTTGGAGATTGAAAGAAAAAGTTTAGTTGTTTCCCAGCATACATTTTTGTTAAAATGGGATTTAAGGTTGTGGTGTCTGTGGTCTGTAAATGAAGGTTGGACAAGTCCGGTTTACAGTGAACTGAAGTGGAAAAGGAAGACTGAAGGAGAGGCTATAGTATGAAGTGCTGCAGTCTGTTGTCTGGTGTAGGGATATAACCTGGACTTGGGTCTGCATACGGAGCATGGGAAGAAAATAAGATGCTGTATCTGGTTCTGAAGGGCACGGTGCTTGTTGGCTAGGTAGCTGGCTAATATGGAAAGTGTGGGTGGTTTGCACACGAGAAGCTAGAGTGTGGGATAGCTAAGTAGGGACACATTGTTCATAGTAGAAGTATACAAGATTTATGCTGTGTGGGTGACATGTCCCAGGATGATGTTTAGAGGTATCAGGTGGTCAGGGATATAGACAGAGGGAAGTTTGTTTCCTGACATTCAAAGATGTTGATGATTTTTTAAATTGCAATATTCTAATACATTTTTAAATATAAAATGGTATACTGTATTATACACACAACAGTGTTAAAGGGACATTATTTAGGTGGCAAAGTCTAGAACCCAAAAGTCAATGCCAGAATTAAAGTTGTCCATACCAAAATTACAATGTATTTTCTCTGTGAAAATTAAATTATTTTCTCAGTTTAAAATAAATTATTTTAAAAATTCAATTTATTACTATTTATAAAACTGGAATTAGTAACAGATTGTTCTTATCTTCACTCGTCAGCTTGTGCACCTTGCAACCTGGGAGAGGCACATTTTGCTCCCAGATACATTGATGTAATTTCAGACTCGATTTACATGGTTGCAGACCTGGCCTTATGTGTGGGCCAACTGCTCAGGGCTCTGTAATTGGGGGGTGCTGTGGTCAACAGTGTGTTAACGCCCCTTGGCAATCACAGCAGTGGTGGCTGCAGCTCCTTTGGCTCCTTGGGGTGTGGCACAGCAGCCATTGGGGTCTAACAAGAGCATGAAGCGGCCATGCCCAGCCCAGCCCAGCTCACCTGTGGGGGGGTTCAGGAGGCATAGGGCTGCGAAGCTGCTTTGGGTCTCCCCATTTTGACTTCTCCCTCTGCTGCCACCACTGCTGTGCACTTAGGCTAGCTGTCAGGGGCTGCATGTGGCTGCGCATCCCCGCTCCCTCCCGGAGACATGCCCAATGGCAAGCGGGAGCCAGGAAACCCAGAGCCCAACCTGCAGGCAGTCCCCTGTCCTGCCCCACTCACCTGCTCCAGTCCAGCTGTCAGCAAAACAGAGGCAGCTTCCCAAAAGCCAAGAACTGAGCTAGTGACTCCCTGCTTCCCCCCCCCCCCCCACAAGAGATCTTTCCCCTCTGGCCTCCTCAGCAGAATCTGCCCAATGTTTGTCCCTGTGCCCATCACCCAGGAGACAGAGGGGGCAGCGACATACCACAGCAAAGCAGGAGCAGGGCAGGGGGAGGAAGGAGGGTGACGTGCGGCACCTGGGCAAGTGCAGCAAAGGGAAGTGTGCCAAAATACAGGTTCGCCCACAGTGCCATTTCCTTAGGGCCAGCCCTGTACGGTTGTAATTGCAAACAGAATCTGGCCCAGAATGAGCCAGGGATCCCTGTCCCTTTCATTACATACTTTTTAGCTTCATTCATTGTGACCCATTCATCCTGTACAGTAAACGAGGCAAGGGTCTGGCAGAAATAATGTGTGGTAATGTAATTAATGGGAGTGTGTCAGTCATATGCTGGGAGCAGAACGTAGGTGTGCAGTGTCTAATTTCTGTTACCTTGAGTCAATGAGGCAAGAAAAAACAATTAATGTGGGGCATGAAGTTTCCATCCTGATGCCTGCTTAGCTAGCCTGCTTAGCTGGTGTGATATGTAGAGGAGAGGGGTTTCACAATTGTCAGCCCATTATACTTAAAAGACCCCTGGTTTAAGTTGCCTCAGAATCAGTCTCCTACTCAGACCATCAGAATCAGGGCCAGATTTACACCTTACAGGTCCTTAGGCACAGGATCTTCAGCACCCCCACTGCCTCCAGCTGACCTTTATGTTGCATGCAGGGAAATGTCCCTAGAATGCCCACGCCCTGAGACATGTGTCTAATGGGCCTAATTAGAAACGCAGCCCTGATCAGACTCTGGGAGATGCCAATGCCTCCAAGGAAGGAAGAGGGGGAACTAAGGACTCTCCCTTGGGGACTGTCTCCAAGCATAGCTATTCAGGTGAACTGGCATTATTCTGAACATAGGCTTGCCAGCTCAGCCCCTCCTGCATCATCTGACATCTTCAGCCTGCATGCAAGTTTTGGAACTTCCAAGAATTCCCCCCTCTGATTGGCTGTTTTCTCCCTGGAGGTGGGAAAGTTGGAGGAGGCAGCCAATCATAGCTATAGCAGGAGGCTGACAGAGAGACATACTTTTGGGTAGGGGAGGGAGCAGCTGACACCATTTTCAAATAAGAGGGGAGACGGGAGCAGAAAAAATCCAGTTCCTCGGGATGGCTCCACTCTTCCCTCCCCTCCCCTCTTGTGAGCACTGTGTCAGTCTCCTCCCCTCCTCCCCTGCCACATCAGGCCTGGTGGGACAGTAACTGCAGTGGGCAGCAGATGTGGGGCTAGATGGGCACGGCTGATGCAGGGCTGGAGGAGAGCGACTCTGGGGCACAGTGTAAATTGATGAAAGGCTAACAGAGCCCCCAACCTGGCTTAGTATGTTTAAATGTCCAGAAAGCAATCTTATTCTCAGAGGGGTGAGATTAGTGCAGAACTATCAATGAGGGCCTGGATCCCTCCAGGTGCTGCTTATGAAAGAGCTCCTGAGGTCGGAGCCAGAGTCTCCTGCCCCAGTACAAATCTGCCATCGCTGGCTGCTCTGCAGTTGTCTCACGCAAGGAGGAGGTGGGAGGGCGCTTCATTTTTAAAAAATAATCAGAACACAAAGAATGCATTTTAATTCTTTAAAAATAAAAATCTCATAATTGTTGAGCCAATGTCATGATTTTGTGGGGGAATCTAAAATGCCAACTTTTGAGGGTAGCCCTACTGACTACCTCACTTCTGTTCACTTCTCATTCCAGTTTCCAGCTTCATTGTGTCACTGAGAAATCTGCCCAGCTTTGGCTTCCATGCAGTTTTCTTTCATCTGGCCCCCAGTCAACACTTACTGTTAGGATCCTGCTTCTCTCCATGTATATGATGTCTCCCGCCCTCAGAGAAGGATGTAGAGCTTGTCTTCTTATTTGCAGGTCTCCCATCTCTGCTAGCTAAAAGCCTTAGGTAAGTCAGCTGAGATATTTACTATCAAATCCAACTAGCTGCATCTTTGTCTTTGTCAGCTCAATAAGTTTAGACAAATTGATGTTTGTAAAGTGCTTAGAAAATATAAAGTGTTATGTACGTGTTCAATCGGGGCTACTTCTCTGAAAAGCTGCTTTGAAAATGGTATAGTGGCAGTTCTTGTTTGTGAGATGGAGGAAGCCCTATAAAGACTTCTCTGGTCTTCTTATTGGTAGGAAATGTAGCTTCCTCATTGCCTGGGTCATTGCCTTTCTTGTCTATCCATAAAAATGCCGGAGAGATTTGATTTCTCTGTGGCCTTAGTCATGTGTGTTTGGGTCCATGCTCACACCTGGCATTAGCACTGCTCAGAGCTGCAGAGCTTCCTTCCAAGCCTTCCTGAAAACCAAGGGATGGTACTTGGTCCTGCCATGAGGGCAGGGGACTGGACTCGATGACCTCTCAAGGTCCCTTCCAGTTCTATGAGATAGGTATATCTCCATATAAACATCATGGTTTGCCGCACAGGTTCTGTTTTAACAAACGGTCTGTCAGTTTCTGGAAAGTAGTTGGTACATCTTGTAATGCAAAGGGCATTGTTATGAACTGGCAAACCCCCCGTGCATAAGGAGATGGGTTATGAATGCTGACGTTGGATCCAAGGGTATCTAATAATAGCCTTTATTAAGGTCTTTCATTGCAATGTTCCTTGCCCCACTATACTAGCAAGATTGAAATGGGGTATAGGCTGGTGCAAGCTCTCTGTGAAGTAGTGACTGTGCTCACGCCCACACTCTTTGCCCCAGCAGTACTTCCAAGTAAAGCTGGATGGGGTCAGTGATTTGTTAGTATGATTATGGAATTCAACTTTACTAACCTGTAAACAGACTGACCAAAGTGGTGATTTGATAGGCAAACTATAGAGCTGGCAGCCTGGGAGCTATTCAAAGATGTCAACCTGGAGATTTCCATGAGGAGTTGACATATAGTGGCATGAGTGAACAGCAGTGATGCAAAACTCACCAGGCCTGCAATCAAGCATAGCAAGCAATTTTCAGCTTACAAAGAGATCATTAAAGTGCTTTGCCTATTCCCTGCCAGAGTCAGGCTCTCCTTTTTAATGGACTTGATGGATTTGCCTAGCTGCTGCTTGCAAAATAGTAACACTTAGCAAGCCCCTTTCCTTGTCACTGTTCCGTGGTAAAAACTATTTTAACAGAAAACAGAAACCTCTCTAGAGTCAAATCTACACTCAGTTCCTCTCAATAAAAGGACATCATCCCTCTAGGGCTGAGTGATGTGTTGATTCTTAGCTCCTATTTATGCTGCTGTCTGCTGCATTATTTTGTTGTTCATTGGCTTTGATAGACATAGATAAAGCAATCACTGGTTGTGAGTTTCCATACTTACTTAATCGGTTTAATCTGCTGCTTAAATACGGTGATTTGAGTTAAGAAGATAATGGCTGAATGGTGTGTTGTCTAGGACCAATGAAGGGTTTGTATGTACTGTTAGTAATACTGATGCCAAACCTCTCTCAGTGCATTATCTCAGAGTGAAGAGCATTTCGCCCATGCACAGCCCAAGCAGTCAGGTTCTGAGCAGAGAGGAAGAGGGGGAAGAAGTTGTTGAGGTGAAATCCACCTGACCTAACCAGAGCCAAGCTCTGTGCCTTTCATACACACGCACACCCGAACTGCAGGCTCCACATCATTTACATGAGGCACGATAGACACTGGATGCATATAAATGGGCATCCTGTGGACTGTCTTCCAACCTGCATGCATCGCAGCCCTCTGTGCTGGCCTACATGTAGCCATCTTATATAGCAAACAAAGCTTTCCATGCGCCTGGCTGCTTCCACTATGGCTCTCTCCTCCCATGGCCCTGATGCAAAGCTTAGTTGTACAGTGGAATGGGTTTTCTTGCTCACTGGGTCTGCTTGAGAGGGTGAGAAAAACAGGATCTGACCTCCCTGAGTGCATATCTGTGTAGCCACTATTAGACAGGTAGCACAGGACTGGAGAGTCTGTGACATTTTACGTTCTAAAGCAAATTCTTTTAAAACCCTCAATAGCAAATATAGAGCCAGCCTCCCCACCAGGTTACTGCATATTGACACCCATGTAACTTCATGGATCTCAAAGCCCTCGCTTGCAGAAGTGGAGTAGTGCAAGGGCAGTCGGGCCCAAAGACGTTGGTACCATTTCATGTGTGGAAATTATGCTTAGGAGTTCCAAAAATGTGTTCTTCTGGCTAGAGTAATTCATCTACATGTAGAAGAACTAACGAATGCTCCTCTGCACAGGCTGGGGAATGATAGCCACAAGTGCAGAATAGGAATGTAAAAGAGTAGTCAGCTGACTACTTGCATTCCCCCTCTCCTTGCTGCCTCTGTATCAGAGGGAGCAAGGTGCAGGGAGCAGGAGTTGATGCTGGGAGGAGCTGGCTTAAAAGCTGGTTCCCCCCAGCCCTGTCTCCACAGTGCTGCTTGCCTCCCCCCGCCCCATGCTAGTGCCTCTAAAGGCTGCTCCGGCAGCAGCCCCTAACTATGGGGGGTCCCAACTCCCTGCTGGGACCCTTCACAGAGAGGGGCTGTTGCCGCAAAGCAGCCCCTGTCGGTGGCCAGCTTCTGGCAGCAGCTCCAGCAGCAGCCCCTGTCTGCGACCAACCCCGGCTGCCATGAACAGAGGCTGCTGCAGAAGCAGCCTTTGCTTGCAGTGGCCCAGGCTGGCCATGAACAGAGACTGCTCTGCAGCAGCCCCTGTCTGTGGAGAGTCCCAGATCCGAGCTGGGACCCCGCAGATAGGGGCTGCTGGACCCTGCGCAAGCCGGGACTGAGTAAGCTCGGCTCAGCCCCAGCTTGCGCTGGGTCCAGGAGCAACCCCCCTCTGCAGTTTAAATGTCGTGGGAGCCGTGCTGCCTGTGCGCCTGGCTCTTACTGCATTTAAAATGTAGAGCTGCAGCAGGAGTAGTGCCTTCCCTTATCAACTAATCCTGTAGTCGATACAAATTGTATTGACTACACAATTACACAGTTACCCACCTCTTAACATCCTTAGTGCAGAAATATATGGCTTAACTCTGCAGTGCCTGATTCTAGTTTTGCTCAGCGGAGGACTGCAAATCTTGGCACATACACCATTTAAACTGAGACATTTGGATGGAAAAAAGTTGACCCAGATTTATTTTTCAAAATTGTATTTGTCAAAGAGGCAGAATTAAATATTCTACTGTGTTTATCCAATGTTTATCCAAATTTAGCACACTTTGTCACATTAAAAAATGGCCTTCAATTCTTTAATCAACAAAAGATAGGGTCATCCCATTTAAGTCAATAGATCTAGTGCAGATGAGACATATATATAATCATATATCTTTTTGTTCTCTTTTTTTAAAAATTCATCTCCTTTCTCAACACAGTTATCTCGGAGGAGAGACAAGTTGTTCTAAAAGGGCCGAATCCTTGTGTTTCACCCATCTGTTCTTCTTTTATTGTTTGATAGATTTTAAGGCCTAAGACCCTCACCCAGTTATTCCTGCATCAGGCCCAGAGGTTATGGCTGAGCTAGAGCATATGTCCCAATTTGATCTAAATATCCCCTCTTTTTATCTCCCCTCTCCTGTTATAAGTCTCAGAGGGGTAGCAATGTTAGTCTGTAGCTGCAAAAAATGACAAGGAGTCCTGTGGCACCTTAAAAATCTAACAGATGCATTAGGGCATAAGCTTTCATGGGTAAAACCCACTTCATTAGATGAATTGGAGTGGAGTTTACAGAGGCAGGGGTGTGTATATATATATATATATATATATATATATATATATATGGACAACAAAAGAAAGAGGGTACTTATGTAAATGAGGTTAATCCAGTTAGTGTGGAAGTGGCTCATTCACAGTAGCTGTGGAAATGTGGCTATCAAGAGAGGGGAAATTGCCTTTGTAATGCATTAACCAGTTAAGATCCTTATTCAGTCCTAAGTTGATAGTATTGAATTTGCAAATGCATTCCAGTTCAGTTGTCTCCCTTGTAATCGGGTTTTGAAATTATTTTGTAGAAGGGTGGCTACTTTCAAATCCATTACTGTATGTCCTGGGAGGTTAAAGTGTTCCTTTACAGGTTTGTATGTTACCATTCCTGATGTCTGATTTGTGTCCATTTATCCTTTGGCACAGAGACTGTCTGGTTTGGCCAGTACACATCGTAGAGAGGCATTGCTGGCATTTGATGACATATATCATGTTGTTCGATGTGCCAGTGGATGAGCCCCTGGCGGTGTCGCTTATGTAGTTAAGTCCTGTGATGGTGTCGCTTGCAGGGCCAGCCTTAGGCCGATTCGACCGAGGGGGGGGCCCTGCGCCCCTGAACCCGGAAGTGCCAGCGTTACAATTCAGAGCCGGGGGCCCTGCTCCACCAATATGTGGAGCTGGGTTTCTCCCCTGGCTCTGCCTGGGCCCCGGACCCCCCACGTGTTCTCCCACCCCACCCCCAGAGCGTCCCCCTCGGCCCCGGACCGTCCCTGCCGTGCGCGGCTCCCCCTTGCCGCCTGCTGCTGCCATGTGCGGCGTTGCAGGTGGGCGGGGCCTGAGCGTGACGTCACGTCACGCCCAGGATTTTAAAACTCCTCGGAGGCACGTTGCATGGCTGCCTCCGGGTTCGGACTCTGGGGCCTGAGCGCAGACTCCAGCCCCCGCAACGTGGAAGGCAGAAGGTAGGGAAGGGGCTTGTGCAGCAGGAGAGCGGGAGGGGTTTGTGGGGAGGGGAAGGGGCAGGGGCTTATGCAGCAGGGGAGGCGGAGGAAGGGAAGGGTTTGTGGGGAGGGGTAGAGGAAGGGGCTTGTGTAGCGGGGAGGGGAAGGAAGGGGCTTGTGGGGAGGGGTAGGGAAGGGACTTTTGGGGAGAGGGAGGGGGAAGGGGCTTGTGCAGCGGGGAGAGGGGACGGGGAAGGGGCTTGTGCAGCAGGGGAGGAGAAGGGGTTTGTGGGGATGGGGAGGGGAAGAAAGGGAAGGCACCAGAGACAAATGGCAGGGTGCCATGTGCAGACAATGAGGAAAGGGCAGGAGGGGAGGTGTCAGTGGGAGAGGGGACAGGGTGATGCTGGGAGAGAGGAGAGGGGAGGGGAAGGGCATTGGGGGCTAGAGGAGAGGGGAGGTGCTGGGAGAAGGCTTGAAAGAAGGGGTGGGCATGAGAAAGGTGGGGATGGAGCAAGTCATGTGTGAGGGCACAGAGGGGCAGGAGGAACGGGGCAGAGAGTGGTGAAGGGTTGGGCATCAGGAAAAAGAGGGCAAAGGGGCAGGGGCAGTAAGGGAAGGGGAGGCACCAGGAGGGTGCAGGGCTAAGGAAGGTGCAGGTGCCAGGGATTCTGGGGTGAAGCAGAAGGGCAGACACCTGCAGGAGGACCAGCACCAGAGGAGAGAGGCAGGGCAGGTGTGTAGACGGAGGTGTTAGAAGAGGGGATGAGGAGGCGTAGCTCAGTTGATCAGAGTGGGGCTACTGGAGGAGTGGGCACAGGGGGGAGTGAAGGGCTGGTGGAGGGGGGCAGGTCTCAGGAGGCTGAGGGCAGTGAGAAGGGCAGGAGTCAGGACAGCAGAGGAGGGTGAGGAGTTGGGGGGCAGCAGGCACCAGAGGAGATGATGGAGCAAGGAGAGGAGACATGGCAGCAGAGAGAAAAGGGAAAGGTTTATAAAATATTTATTAATAATGTGGTATGCTGCCCACGGCCAGTTTGTTTGAGCCCCTCGGTGCAGTTTGGGTTTATACGGGGATCAACACGTGGCCGGCGAGTGGGAGCCAAAACAAAAAAGTAGTCAGTGTAATGATCTTCTGTTGATATGTTTTAGTAGTTAAATTCTTGGACTGTCATTGCTCATGAAAAGTGCTGTCACATGGGTAGAAATCGGGTAAATATTGCATTTTATTAATATCAGCAGAACTGACTTAAATGGGGCCTGTGTGTTGTGTAGTCTTGCCTTAATCTTTGTATTCATGCCTGTCAGTGTGAGAGAAGCTATTTGTATATATTTGCTTGCATATGCAACCACACTTAAGTTGAGGCCCTCAGCATGTTCTGTAAGTATCAGTGTGGCCCCTGGGGCTTCCAAAGTTGAGTTGCCTAGCTCATCCCTGACAGGTGTCTGTCTAACCTGGTCTTAAATATCTCCAGTGATGGAGATTCCACAATCTCACTAGGCAATTTATTCCAGTGTTTAACCACCCTGACAGGCAGGAAGTTTTTCCTAATGTCCAACCTAAACCTCCCTTGCTGCAATTTAAGCCCATTGCTTCTCATCCTAACCTCAGAGGCCAAGCAGAACAATTTTTCTTCCTCCTCCTTATGATACTCTTTTAGATACTTGAAAGCTGCTCTCATGTCCCTTTTTGGTCTTCTCTTTTCCAAGGTAAACAAGGCCAATTCCTTCAGCCTTGCCTCATATCTCATGTTCTCTAGACCTTTCATCATTTGTGTTGATCTTCTCTGGACTTTCTCCAGTTTCTCCACGTTTCCTGAAATGTGGGAACTGGACATGATACTCCAGCTGGGGCCTAATGTAGATGGCTCATTCCCTGCCTAGGGGATGTGAGACTGGGTGGGTTAATTTCCAATCCTCCTGTTTATTCTTTTCCTAAGCCAGGAGGGCACGGTAGTTCTGATGGGGGCTCTGCAGGAAGGCAGCCCGCACTGCCCCCTGCCTGAAACCTTGTGCAGGTGTTAAACAGCTGTCCAGCCCACCCTAGAGGTGACTGCATTTCAGCGTGCCTGAAGCAACACAGCACCAGCAATGGACAGGAGAATGGCTCCCGGGCATGGCTTGCTCATGACTGCTTCAGTCCCATTGGATGGGCCTCAGCCTCTTTCTTCCCTCCCCTGCTTTGCAATGGGGCTGTAGACTCTGGGGAGAGGGGTGGAGGCAGGCAGAGTGTCTCCCTGCAGCAGATGTAGACACATCTCTGTATTAATCATTCTCTCATTGAAGTTTTTAGCTTTGTATTGAGTCCTTTTACATGGAAACTTTGTATTACGTCTTGGTAGAATAGTCCCTAGGACAAGTGAGGCAGAGACTGTCCCTGTGGGGTGAATGAGGTGGGAATGGATAAGGCGGAAGGTGAGCACCTCTGGGCAGTTGCAAAGGTTGGAGAGGGGATGGAAGCCAGATCCAAGATCAATGAGCCCTGGGAAGTGGGCCCATTGAAAGGAGACTGGACCTGTGGATGCCTTGGGGTCAGCAGCAAGGGCCTGCTTTGGGAAGCCCCTCTTTGGAGGTGAATGTGGCAGCATTGAGACACCACCCAGAAGCAGGCGCCACAGACACTAACTGCAGATTCATGGGATGGCTCTCACAGATCTTGCACATGCATAAGATGATAGATCTGCAGGAGGGGGGGCAGTGGCGTAGTGAGGGGGCCGGAGGGGTCAGTTGCCCCTGGGAGAAAAATAATATAAAATTTAGTTAAAAATAGATGTCACGTTTTTAAAAGGAATACCATATCTCCTGCCTTTTGTCTATTTTTGTCTCTTTAGGCCCCCAGTTAAAATTTTCAAAAGCACTTGAGTGACTAAAGTCACTTTTGAAAATTGGACTTGGAAATCTAAGCTCAGATTTTCAAAGGTAATTAAGCTCCTAAAGAGACAGTTGCCAACTCGGATCTTCAAAGATATCTATCTGATCTTTACACACCTTTGAAAATCTGGTCATAAGTGTCCTAGTCAGTTCTGAACGTGAGATGTAGGAGCCCAGTCCTAATTCCTTCAGGCTTTTTTTTTTTATTTGAACATTTATCTACACTAATTCCCCTCCTTTCTCTTTCACTATCCAATAAATGCATGGATCAAAATTATAGGTGCTTTGTGAATATGCTGACTTGAGAGTGGAAAGATTTCATATTGTCATGTATGATTCCTGGTAACCCATCTCAAATATGAAAAACTAGGTTGATACCTGTTCATATCAGGAGCTGTTGAATTCAGTTCACCATTTGCAGTATCTCATTAGGATGTTTAGTGGAGAAGATATTGGGTTTTTATTTATACTGTGGGCAAAGCATGGGCTCACAAGAATTCCTCCATTGTTTTACCATGAGTCTCAAAACATTTGGTGTTTTTCTAAAGGCCTGGAGTCAATTGATTATGTAGGAATCTCAGCTTTATTTAAAAAAGTTCTCTATACTTCTGGGCCTTACAGCTAAGGAGGAAAGCTTTAAAACATGAACCCTAAATACTCAAGAAACAAAAGGCCAATAAAAATCCAACATGTTTTATTTTTAAAATATCTTATGATTTGTAGACCATTCTCATAGCTTTGTGTAGGCATTCCTTGTGATTCTTGGGTTGGCAATACTGCTCTTTAATTGGTGAATTTAGAGAGGTGTCTCCCTTCAGTTTCCCTTTCCACCCTCCTTTTTTGTCACAGGTCATCAGAGAATTATAGAGACAATGGAGAGTAGGGTGAGTCCATGACTATGGTTAATGACTGGTCAGGGTGACTAACTATTATCAGCCAGTGGTCTGAATGAGCTATCAACTGCCATCTGTTAGTCAACTGTAGGAAAAGGCTTCACGAGCAGACCTTATTTATATAAACATACCTACTTTGCCACAGAGATCAGTAAACACACTTGCTGTGTCAAGGTGATCAATTTTGGCTTTTTTGGGTTGAAATTCACTTAAGACTTGGAGCTGGGAGAATGAAATGTTGTTATCCATATTGTATGATTAAAAGGTAAAAGACTTGAACTTAATATGACCTGGCTTAGGGTCTACCATAACTTGAACACTAAGCAGAGGATAGTGAGTCACATCTAACTGAAAGTCACAGAAGATGGAAACAGGTTTTATTTCTGGTGGTGTAGAGTCTATTTGGGAGTCCTCAATTATATCTGACACTTTAAAGTGTTTAAAGGCAGAGCTGACTAGAATCAATTGAGAGTCCTTGTCTTGTCTCAGTGATCGCTTGAGCAAAAATCATTGATAAAATCTTATATAGACTGACCTTGGACTCAACATGCAAGCAGTGTGTTGAAGGGCAGTGCAAAGGAGGCAATGGTGGTGAGGTACCATATTACCTAGTGAAATCATTGGTGCTGAAATCACTAAGGACTGGAATTTGACCACAGAACTGACACTTTCTTAACAAAGACTCCATTTTTGCTATTTAAAAGTAAATCAATGTAACAGAAAACTGCAACGCTCTGGTAACTTTTTTAAAATCAAACTTTAAACTTTATTGAAAAGATTGGATAGTTTGCAATTGAAAATATTTGACCTGCACTTAAGGCAACTGATTTAATTTTGTGTAAAATTTTGCATAATAAAGGATGACATTTTTTTTTGAAAATGTTCAACTATATTGATATACATTTTGATCAGATCTACTTCTGATGTGATATTTGTGTGTGGTTGTGGGGCGTGGATGGTTGTATTTGTGGGTGGTTGTGGGGGCGTGGGTGGTTGTGGTGGTGTGGTTTTTGGTTTTTTTGTAGGTGGTGGGGCCCCACCAAAACTGTTTGAATTGGGCCCCGCACTTCCTAAAGCCGGCCCTGCTCGCTTGTATAGATATGTGGACAGAGTTGGCAATGGGGTTTCTTGCAGGATTAGGTTCCTACGTAAGTGTTTCCGTGGTGTGTTGTGTGGCTGCTGGTAAGTATTTGCTTAAGGTGGGGGGCTGTTTGTAGGTGAGGATTCACCTGTCTGGCAAAGTTTGTGAGAGTGAGGAATCGTTTTCCAGGGTTGGTTGTAGATTGTCAATGATGCGCTGGAGGGGTTTTAGCTGGAGGCTAAAGGTGATGACCAGTGATGTTCTGTTATTTTCCTTGTTGGGCCTGTCCTGAAGCAGGTGAATTCTGGGTACTCATCTGGCTCTGTCAATCTGTTTCTTCACTTCCCCAGGTGGGCATGTAAGTTTTAAGAATGCTTGATAAAGATCTATAGATATTTGTCTCTGTCTGAGGGATTGGAGCAGTTGTGGTTGTATCTATAGCTTGGCTGTAGACAATGGATTGCGTGATGTGTCCTGGATGAAAGCTAGAGGCATGTAGGTAAGAATAACGATCCACATGCCTACATGCCTCTAGCTCCCATCCAGGACAACTGCAATGACCTCAAGGTGACTATGGAGAGGAGGAGGGTTGCGTGGCTGCGCATATGCATTAGTATGTTTACTGAGTCATATGGTGGTATGATTACTCTCGGACAAGGGAACAACAATAGTGAGCTGAGCACATAGTTCTGAACATCCATGAACACCCTTCTCCACACATGAATGCCCACGCACAGAACAACCAATCCCATCCTGTTCCCAGGAGGGTAAGAACACAGCTGTGCTTTCCCAGTGGGAATGGTAGCAGGTGGCAGAGGCCATTTTTGTGCTGTCCAGCTGGTTCTGTTTATGGCTCAAATCCTGCCCAGGCCACAGGACACAGCATGCAGTTCTCACTAGAAGCTGAGAGCTACCCATGGCCGTGCTGCAAAAGCCACATACCCCTTGGGGAGGGATCTACTGTGCAGAGCACGGCAGTGTTGTCTTGAGTGCTCATTGGAGATTGTGCCTGGCCCCAAACCTTGCCAATGCCTTGTCTCTGCCTGCCTGCCTACCAGCAGGAGTCAGCTAAGAGTGTGGCAGAGAGGAGAAGGGGACATGGTGAAATTGAAATGCAGTGGGCTTAGAAAGAAGGGAGTTCTGCTCTACACAGCACTGGATCCTTAGCCAGTCAAGAAGAGGCATGTGATAGACCTAGCAACAGTGGTGTGGTGGGGGGCAGTTGCCCCCCCGGCACCATGCTACGGGGGGGCACTAATTTAGTCCCCCTCTGTTCCCCCTGTCATCCCTCACCTTGCCTGCTCCTCCTCCGCCTGCCGCCCTACAGAATCCTGGTGGGCAAGACAACACAGCAATGTCACGTGTCTCAAAGGTGCTTCCTGCCCACACCTGGGCTCTCTGGCCATTGATGTCCTGGTAGTTTCATCCTTCGTTTCCACAGACCAAGGAAGGGGAGTTTGGATTCTGTCAGAGAGCATCTGGGTACTTGCGGGGAATCAGAAAGTAGGGATGGAATTTTCATACCCAGACTTTCGGCAGAGAGAGGCCCAGGAGTAGGTGAAAGAATTTCTGCAAAACAGCCCCACTTCTCCATGTGCGGGTGTAGAAGGGTCTGTCTGCCTGCCCACCCTTGGCCCCTTGTTCTGTAACACTGTTTGCTTGCCTTGGAACATGCGTGTTTGACTTGCCAAGCAGGCCAACGTACACAGGCAAATCACACGATCTCTGTCTGCAGCATCCCCTGCAGCCATCCCCTGGCCTGCCTGCTAACCTTCTTTGCCCAGTTGCACCCGTGTAAACCTGCCTGCCCCGGCCTCGGGAGCGGGGCCCTTAAGCTGCAACATGGAGTTTTCTAGTTCCTGACTTTGGGCCTGCACAGCGCACAGGCCTGGTGCTCAGTAGCTTGTGTGGTTCCCCCTGGTGTGTATGGCAGCAGGGGCTGGGCTCTCTGCCCTTGCGCCAGTTGCCAACTTGTCGTCTTTGCTGGATAGTGTGTGTCTGAAATTGGAAAGAGAAGCAACCCCTAGGAATGATCAGTGCAGGGGGACTCTAGTTGCTAATCGATACTTCTCAGAAACGGAATCGGCAGGCAGCCCCAGGCCCTGTGTCCCTGGGAACCGCTGTGATGAAGAAACCTGGCAAACAGGGTGCTGTGTGCAACAGAGTCCAAAAGCTATGGCACTTCAGTTGTGTTTTGAATCTGCTTCTTGTAAAGCATTTGTCCCTTGGGTCTTACTTTGAATGTCCTCTTCTTACTACACAGCACCACACACCCCTGCTGCGCTGTGAACTCTACTGAGTCTGTTCCTGTCCTAGTGGTAGGTGTGCAGTCAGGTTTTGCGTGTGTTAGTAGGTAAGAATGAGACTATAGTGGCTATGTCTTTTGAAAGCACACAAAGAGGAGCAAAATACAGGACTATGTAGCACTTTAAAGACTAACAAGATGGTTTATTAGATGATGAGCTTTCGTGGGCCAGACCCACTTCCTCAGATCAAATAGTGGAAGAAAATAGTCACAACCATATATACCAAAGGATATAATTAAAAATGAACACATAAGAAAAGGACAAATCACATTTCTGAACAGAAGGGGATGCGGGGAAGGTAAATGTCTGTGAGCTAATGGTATTAGAGGTGATAATTGGGGAAGCTATCTTTGTAATGGGTAAGATAGTTAGCGTCTTTGTTGAGACCGACGCGTAGTGTCGAATTTTAGCATGAATGACAGTTCAGAGGATTCCCTTTCAAGTGCAGATTTAAAAGGCTTTTGAAGCAGGATGCAGGTAATTAAGTCGTTGAGACAGTGTCCTTTCTGGTTGAAATGGCAAGAAACTGTTTTTTCTTTGTGAGCCTGTCTAATATCTGTTTTGTGGGCATTGATCCTTTGGCGAAGTGTCTGAGACGTTTGTCCAATGTACAAAGCAGACGGACACTTTCGGCACATGATAGCATAAATTATATTTCTGGATGCGCAGGAATATGTATTCTTGATCTTATAACTCACTTGGTTAGGTCCAATAATGGTATCAGCAGAGTGGATATGTGGACAAAGCTGGCAACGGGTTTGTTGCAAGGGAAGGTACCAGGGTTGGTATTAGTGTGGTATGTCCTGTGGTTGTTGGTAAGAATCATCTTGAGGTTAGGTGGTTGTCTATAGAGACTATGGGTCTGTCTCCCAGAGCCTCTTGGAGTTTAGTATCCTGTTCCAGTATAGGCTGTAGTTTATTGATAATGTGTTGGACAGGTTTAAGTTGGGGGCTGTAGGTGATGACAAGTGGTGTTCTATTGTTGGTTTTCTTGGGTCTGTCTTGAAGTAGATGGTTTCTAGGTATTCGTCTGGCTCTTTCAATTTGCTTTTTTATTTCTCTGGGTGGGTAGTTGAGGTTTATAAATGCTTGGTAGAGATCCTGAAGTTTCTGATCTCTGTCAGTGGGATTAGAGCAGATGCGGTTGTATCAAGGGCTTGGCTATAGATGATGGATCGTATGGTGCTGGATGGGAGCTGGAAGCATGTAGGTAACTGTATGAGTCAGTGGTTTTCTGTAGAGGGTGGTGTCTAATTTTCCATTGTTGATTTGTACTGTGGTGTCCAGGAAATGGATCTCGTGTAGAATGGTCCAGGCTGAGGTTGATGGTGGGGTGTAGGTTGTTGAAATCTCTGTGGAATGTCTCCAGTGTTTCTTGGCCATGCGTCCAGATCATAAAGATGTCATCGATGTAGCGTAAGTAGAGAAGGGGTAAAAGGGGACGGGAGTTGAGGAAACGTTGTTCTAGGTCAGCCATAAAGATATTGGGTTGCTGTGTATGTATTCCAAACAGTTTTATGTGTTGGCTTTCTAAAAGGCATTACAGGGATGGCCCCTGTGCTTTATTATTCCTATTTAATGTAGTACAGAAAAGTTACTAAGCACCAAAGGTTGGGAACGAGCGCAAGTGTGAAGTGAGGAGCCCAGAGCTAGAATTAGAGGTGCATGTTAGCCATGCAGGGGGCTGACCTCCCTGTACATATATCCACATAGTGCACTGTGCAGTGGGGTGCAGCCCTGGGATTCCAGGGCATCCCAGACAAGGTAACAGCTTTGGTGGGAACATCTGTTAATGAACAGGAATCGCACAGAACACACGTTCTGAGGAGCAGGTTGGTCCAATGAAAGCTAATTCCTCGCCTGCCTTGTCTCTGTGGGGCCGCCATCCACCGTGCGCAGCGAGGGACTCTGTAGCCAGCGGACGGAGCAGTTGTAACTCATTGCAACACGAAAGCATGGGAACGCACCCAGCCTGCTCCTCCTGGCGCTGTAAGACGGCTCGGCGTGCTCAGCTAGGACCCGGGCTCGCCGCAGCCCAGCGGCCCTGGCTCCAGGAGACAGACGGGCCTGGCGCTTGTTTGCTGGGCGTTGCACTCGCATCCAGGTCTCTGCCGCGCATGCAATTTCGCCTCTATCGACCCGTGGGGCCAGGGCGCTTCAGAAACGCGCAGCACTGGGCGCCCCTGTTTAGTGGCTGCCACTGCCCCCCATGCCAGGTGCCGCACAAACTAAGGACGGGCCCCTCTGTGCAGCTCCTCCTCCCCGAGTGACTCCAGGCTGGTTGCGGGGTCCGGGCCGCAGCAGCGCTTCAGGGCGCAAGGCACTATTTCAGGGTTACGGCCAGCCCGGGCCCGCTCCAGGGAGGCTCCTGTGGCCGAAGCTGCGAGGGAGCACTAGGCACGACGTCCGGGTGCCCCTCTCCGGGCACTTTGTGCCCATCACGCCTGGCTCCGGCGTTCTCCTAAGCGCACGCTGCCCACCCGGCTCCCGAGCCTGTAGATGGGTATGGGGCCTCTCCGGGCTCGGCGGGACCCAGCCGTGGCGGCCCCTCTCCTACGCTGCACGCACACCCCCCTCGGGGTCCCGGTGTGAGAGTCAGGAGAGGTCGGCAAAGTGGGGAAAGAGCTCGGGCATCACCGGCTGCTGGGGCTCCAGCCGCTTCCCGCAGGTGTGTTAGGAGGCTACGCCCTTGGGCCGACCTGTCTCTTTAAGGCGCTGGAGGCGGTGGCCGCAGGTGGGAGTGCCGGCTGCCCAGGTAGGGCAGGCACAGAAGCAGCCAGAGATCGCGGCTCAGCAGGCGGCATAAAAGGAGCGAGTCCCGCTCCAACCTCTCCTTCGCCGGGCCGGCGGGGTCACCTGCGCGGCGGGAGCGCGGCCTGGACATCTAGCGCAGCTGCGCCCGTGCCTGTGCGCTCTAGTTGCTGCTCCCTGCCCAGCTGACGCGCCCGGCCGATCCCACCGACGGGCACAAGTGCATAGGGATGGGGGCAGCAGCTCCCGCAGCCCTGGGCCTGGAGTCACCCACCTGCCGGCCTCGGGCGGCCAGGCCAGCGAGCTTCGCCCGCGCCCATCAGCAGTGAGAGCCCGCGCCCCGCCGGGACTGAGCCAGCCGCCGCGTTTCGGGAGCGAAGCTTGCGCGCGTGGGGACAGGACCGGCCGGGGATGACCGCGGAGAGCCAGCAGCCCACGTGCGGGGCCAGCCCCGCGGAGCCCGGCCGCCTGCTCATGCCCCTGGCCAAGGCGGAGCCGGGGCCGCCCGAGGCTGGGCCGCGGGGCGCGGGGCGGCGACGCAAGCGGCCGGTACAGCGGGGCAAGCCGCCCTACAGCTACATCGCCCTCATCGCCATGGCCATCGCGCACGCCCCGGAGCGGCGCCTCACCCTGGGCGGCATCTACCGCTTCATCACCGAGCGCTTCCCCTTCTACCGCGACGGGCCGCGCAAGTGGCAGAACAGCATCCGCCACAACCTCACCCTCAACGACTGCTTCGTCAAGGTGCCGCGGGAGCCGGGCCGCCCGGGAAAGGGCAACTACTGGGCGCTGGACCCTGCGGCCCGCGACATGTTCGAGAGCGGCAGTTTCCTGCGCCGGAGAAAGCGCTTCAAGCGCAGCGACCTCTCCACGTACCCGGGCCCCGCGCCCGACGGCGCCTTCGGGCTACCAGCGCCCGGCTACCCCGCGCCGCCGTCCGCCCCGCGCCGCCCGCTCAGCCCCTCCGCCAGCTCCTGCGCCTTCGGGGGCGCCGCCTACCCCAGCCCGGGCTGCGCTGGGGCCGCCGTCTCCTACCCGTACCCGGGCCCCGGCGCGCCCCTGCCGCTCACCCCGGGGCCCTACGCGCAGGGCAGCAGCCAGCTGTATCCGCCCAGTCGCCTGGCCCTGTCCGCCTCGCCCCCGCTGAGCGGCGACAGCCGGGACTTCTACGGCCGCATGTCTCCCGGCTCCTGCCCCGCGCTGGCCCACGGCTACAGCCCCGGCGCTTACCTGCGCCATGCGCCCTACCCCGGCGCCGTGGAGAGGTTCGTCCCAGCCATGTGAAGCGGGACGGCCGGCTGGCGTGAGCAGCTGCGTCCCGCCGGGAGCCGGGCCTCGGTGCGGGAGGGGGGCTCTCGCTAAGCGCTGCGCCGAGCTGCGGTGGCAGAGCCTGGGGGCGGCCTTGCGAAAGGAGGGGGGCACTGAGACCCACGTGTTGCTACAATTCCCCCGGCCGTGGCCCAGGACAAGGAGAGTAGTCAGCGGTGAGCCCGCGGAACTGTGCGTCTGAACTTCTCCCTCGTGGAGAGCCGGGGGCTGCGGTTCTGTTCCCATATAGCCTGCCTTTCCTTTCCCGCCCCTGTGAGGTGCAGAGGAGTCCAGAAACCTGAGGCGGCTCCCGAGCTCTGCCTGCAGACCCCGTTCTGCATGAACCATAAAGTCTTTGGGCCCCACAGACAGGAGGGGAAAAGGGGTGTCTCAGCAGTTCTGTTCTTGGCTTTGGAAGTGTGACAGCATTGCAATAAATGGCTCTGCCTGCAGCACCTCCTGGGGCTTCCTCTTTGCTGATGTCCAGTTGTCCTCACTGCGTTCACACAGGCAGTGGCAACTTCCCTGTGCTAATTTGTGGGCTGCTCCCTCGTTAGTCTTGTTTGCCACGGGTCAGCCTCTGCTTGCTTCAGTGTAGGTCCCATGCGGTCTCCTGAGCAGCCTAGTGCTCTGAGCGGGCTAAGGTGCTTCATCCCCTGAGCTAGCTTGCCCCCATTGCCTTCTGGAAGGGTTGCCCTGGCCACAGACTGGTGTGTTTTTTTTTGTTTGTTTGTTTGTTTTTTTCCCTTCTCCAGTCTGTTTAGTGATTGCCACAAACATTAGCTGGAAACCAGGGCCAGAGCCCAAGCCCGCTGCAGTCAGAGCCAGGTGTTATAACTGGGGTTGCTGTTTGTGGAGGCAGCTGGAACAGGCTGTTTGGTTGAGAGGGCTCAGCCTTCCACAAGGCGCTCTGCAGAGAGAGCTTTACAGGGCACACGACCAGACCCTGTCCCCAAAGCCTTCTCTGTCTAAGGGTCTGCTCACATAAGGCAGTTCCACTGTCTAATCATTAAAATGATGTCACTATGAAGGTGTCACCCCAAGAGGGTGGCTTAGTAAAGCATAAAAGTGTATTTTCAGTTTTGTTTGTTGGGTGGAAAGGGGCCTAGCAAAACCATTCATGCCTGTTTGTGTCCAGCTGCAGGCGCCCTGGTATCACTCACTTTTCCTTCAGGGATAGTGGAAGGAAACTGAGGTACAGAGCAGGAAATGACTTCACATGGTCTCTTAGCTGACTGGGTCACAATCAGGGTTGGAATGTGGTGCATGGCCTGATGGCTGGGATGCCTCTTTGCCTCTGTATTTCTCCTGTTCCTTCAGTCGCCAGCCCTCTCTGGTCAACTGGGCTTTGGGGTGCTTTTCCACGAATTGTCCCTAGCATCTAGCACCAGTCAGACTTCTTCTTGGGTTTGCCACGTCTGGGGCAGCCACGCGCTGGTTTAAAATGAAGGCTATCATTTATGAACTCTACAGGCCCGGGTCTGTGAGAGCTGGTAGCAAGTCACCTTCTAGTCCTGTGGTGTCCAATCAGTTCTGAAGCAAACTAGCCACTCTCGACCGACCAAATAGCCATATGTGGCTAGTGACTAGCGTGTGGCACACCACGGCTCTAGGCCAAAGAGCTTGTTGTCTATGGGCTTGATTGTGATCCTAGCTGCACAGCTGAGTTATCCCATAGTTATCAAAGCAAACCTGACCATGTGTAGTGCAGCCACACAGAACTTAGCTTGCAAACGCAGGTCCTGTTGCCATCACGGATCACATGCTTTGAATGTGCAGGTAAGGCTGGGGGCATTGCAGGAAAAGTGGTTTGAAACTCTGGTACGATGGATCCCAGGGAGAAGGAGGGAGGGAGAGGTTCTTCCATGGCCCAATCCAGCTGGCAGCTTGAGAGAACCTCACTGGTCCCAGGGTGGGCTTGTCCCCACGGGAAAATGCTGCACTTGACTTCATGCTGATATTTGGGCTCAGGAAATGTCACCAGTACAAGGCAGGGTGTGACTGCATCTGGGGAAAGGGCACCGCAAGCCAATATTGCTACAAGGCCTGTGGCATAGGGCAGCCAGAAAGGTTTAAAACCATGCGGAGCTCAGCCATGGGGTAGCCATGCAGAGGTCTTTGTTTTTACTTAGAATAGGCACGCTCAGCCACTAATTGGCAGGGTTTTATAGCTCTTGCTCAGGGAAAACTCCTGTTAAAATCCAGGGATTACTAGCTAGAGAGCAGGGCAAACATTTTGTATAAACCTGTTTGGGGAGGGAGGGGGGTCAGGTTGGGCCACATGCCAGTGTTCTGTGAAGTTGTCTCATTTCTGCCAAATCATCTTGGTCAAAAACAACCTATAACAACATTAGGGGGGAAAATTAAAATGTTTCTGTCTGATATTTTTGGATGGTATTTCAGTTTTGGGGTTCAGAAAGACTTAACTTAAAATGTCTTTTATTTTAAAAAGCCAAACCCCTTTTGGAATGCTCGAAATTGAACCAAAACATTTTGTTGGGGGTTAAAAAAAACCATTTAATTTGGCCTGAACTGAGCTTTTCATTCTAATTTACTTTTCAGTGAATGGAAGATGTTTGGAAAAAAATGGTTTTGGTTCATGTTAAAGAAAACCCATCCCCTGCGTTTTCAGAGTTGGCAGTGAAATGAAAGTGCGTGTGCCTGCCTGCCTGTGCATGTGTGTGCACACTGCCCTGGTATACCGTGTGTGTGTGTATCCGTGCATGCCCATATGTGGATAGCTTGGCGTTCCCATTAGGGATGTAAAGGACTAGCTGATTAGTTGACTATCTGAAGAGCAAATGCGTATCAGGTAGTCAACAGGATAGTCGACTAGTTCAGCTGTGGCCAACCTACGGCTTGCGAGCTGCATGTGGCTCTTGCCCCCCAAAAGTGCGGCTTGCGAAGCCGCTCCTGCGCCACCCCTTCCCCCCCCAATGGTCCCCACCCTCCACCAGCTCGCCCCGGCAGCTCGGTGCTTACCGGGTCAGAGCTGCAGAGTTTTAAAAATGGTGCCAAAGATGGCGGCATCTTAAAGGGTTTAAAGTTCCCTTCCCTTTTAAAAAAAAAAAAAAAAAAAAAGTTATTTTTAAAATTTTTTTGTTTTTGCTCAACAATTCTGTTCTGGGGGGCTTTTTTGCTTGATAATTCTGGTGCAGCTCTTCGCATTTTTCTGCCACTGTTTTGGCTCTTTGTTAAATGGGTTGGCCACCCCTGTACTAGTTGCCTCTATCAGCAAGTGGCAGCACTGTACGGAGCTGCATCCCGAGCTGATCTCAGATCCCTCCCAGCATTTCAAAGCTGGCATGCTCCGCAGAACCCAGGGTTAGCTGGGGAGTAGCTGATCCTGGGCTCCATGTGGCACTGCCACTTTGGATACCGCGGGGAGCCTGGTGTCAGGCTCCTCATGGCATTTCAGAGTGGCAGTGCTGCGTAGAGCCCCGGGATCAGCTTCTCCCCAGCTGACCTCAGGTTCCGCGTGGTGTGCCAGCTTTGAAATGTACAAGAGTCCCCAGCAGGGGTTCTTGTGCATTTCAAAGCCACAGCGCCCTCATGGAGCCTGGGGTCAGCGGGACTCCCCACTGGCCTTGGACTCCACGTGGCATTACGCGTTCCACCTTTGAAATGCACAAGAGCCCCTGCTGGGGCTTTTGTACATTTCAAAACTGGAAGTGCCTGTTGACTGGTCGAGTAGCAAATTAATCGCTACTTAACATCCTTAGTTCCCATGACTCTCCTAACCAGAGTGTCAGCATCTGGCCATTCATAATAATCTCAGTGGGAGTTTCTCTTGCTCGGCAGCCCTGTGGGCCCAATCCTGATCCACTCCAATCAGTGGTATGATTGCCACTGACATCAGGGTGGAGTAGACTGGGCTGTAGGTGAATCCTGTTGGCTTCTGGCAGGTTGTAAGTGGGTACCAATCTGAAAACAACGAGGTCTGAATCCTACCGTCAGTTATGCTGTGGGCTGCAGGCATGTAAGGAAGGGGAAGAATTCAGCCAAGAAGGTTTACGAGGCTGAGTCAACTGTTCCTGTAGGCCAGGCTCAGAATGAATGGACCCCATCATCTCTCTTGGCATTGCCTTGCATGACAACAGTGTCCTTCCAGGAGCCTGCTAGTCCCACCCCTCTGCTCACTTTGGGATTAAATAGTAATTCCATCAATTCTGAGAGAGAATAACCATTTCTTGTGGGCTGCAAGCCAGGAAAGGGTTTGCCTTGTCCATATGGAACCCAGAGCGTTCCGTTCCTTCAACTCGGATTCTAGTCACAAAATAACGAGTTAAATTACTGAGCTGTTCTGAAATACTGCATTGTCATCACCAGCAAGAGGCTGTCTGTCCCTGGCTGGCTCTTTGCTCTTTTTGCACTGGATTGTTGGAAACATTTGAAGGGTTTAGGGCATTTAGTCTGTTTCTGAATGTATCGAGCCCCACTGCCCTGTGTGTGTCTGTTGCCTTAGTTCTGCATTAAGAGACCCGAGGCCCTGGGCACGTGACTCGAGTGGAGTCACCTGTTCTGTGCACATTGTCCCCAGCTAAGCATCTGCTCCAAGGCCATTAGAACCTGTGGTTTGGTTCTTTCTAGCCAATTTATAGTGTAAGTCTTCGGGGCTATAAAATGAAGGGTTGGGAACAGCAGCATCCAACCAGCTGTGGGGCTCCTGCTGGCCCTGTTAGGGTGACCAGATGTTCCATTTTTAAAGGGACAGTCCCCTATTTAACCCTCCTGCAGGTGTTCCAAAACTTTTCTTAAAAACAGGCAAATTTTCTGTCTTCTGCCCATTGGTCCTGGGTCCTGCTGCTGGCCAGGTCTCTGCTCGCCAGCTGCCCGCCCACCAGGGGTGAGGGGAGAGCATCCAGTGGCTGCCGATAGGGGTGGGTGTGCAAAGTGGGTAGTTAGGTGAAGATGCAGCATATGAGGCTGACCATTCCCCCGGTGGCCGGTCCAGCACAGCGCGCCTCCCCCCCCCCCACCTGCTAGCTCTCAGCCAGCATGTCCCACCCCACTGCCCATTTCCTCTGGCACCAGGGAGCAACCAGTTATGTTGCCTCTGCTGCCCACCCATTGGCCTTTTACGTGCTCCCACCTCACTGTCCTCTCTAAGGATGTTAAATTGCAGTTATCTGGCTAATCGTGTAGTTGATACAAATTGTATTGACTAGACGATTAGTCGATACGGACCACTCTACAGAGCCACTGCAGGTGTAGCTCCTGGAGCCGGCTTGAGCTGGGACTGAGCTGTCCTAGCTTCTGCTGGCTCTGGGAGCCACCCATGCTACGGCTCTACATTTTTTAATGCACCATCAGCACTGTCTCCTGTCCCCCCTCCCTGCTGCCTCTCCTACACCAGCAGTAAGGGAGGGCAGCGAGTAGTTGAGTACTCCACTCGACTGCTCAATAAGCTTATGCTTACCGAGTAGTCAACTACTCTCTAACATCCCTAGTCCTCTCCCTGCTTGGCTCCTTCACCCCCCCAGCTGTTCCCTGTCCCCCCAGTGGAGTGTGTCCCTCTCTCAGCAGTACGAGCAGAACCAGGCCCTGGTGAGAGAGCTCAGTTCACCAGCAGCCTGACCAGCAGGCTCCTTCCTTCCCCCACTGCCTCTGGCCGGGCAGGCACCCCAGGAAAGCCAAAGACCCTCCAAGCCGGAGCACTGGCCAGGAGGAGCTAACCCCTGCATGTGCCAAAGCCCTGGACAATGCTGGCACAGGGAAGCCTCTCTGCCACTCAGCTAAGCTGTGGAGGGGGATTCCCTGCCTGTTCACATCCTGAACCTGTAGGCTCCAAAGAAGCCCAGCACCCTCTTCACCAGCCTCCCCTCTCCCTGCTGCCCTGGGCCCTGCCCCAGGTAATCCAAGGCTGCTCTGTCCCCTAGGCACCCTCCCCTGCAGAGCCACCTCTGGCTAGGTTCGCTGAAGCCCCTGCAGTCGAGTTCCCTGGTCCCTTAAGGCTTACCTCCTTCCTACCCACACTGCAACTGGAGGGCACTAGGTTGTATTTGTAGTCAGCAGCAGCGTGGAGGTATTAGCTGCCTTTCCATACTGTGCTGGTAGGAAGGGGCAAGCTGCTTCCAGTCACATGAGGGGGGGAGATGAGCTCTGCAAAGACATGGGCCAGGTCAGCCCTTCCTCCCACTTCTCTTCCAGCAGTTGGAAACAACCCCCAGCCATAGTGCCAAAAGGCTGCTGCTGTCCACGTTCTGGTGTGAACCCTGGCAGAAATGTGGGGACTGAGTGCCCCCATGTGTTGCCTCAGTAGAAAAACGTCTCTGGGTACATCACACTGTAATAAAAACCAGCGGCACTGAGACACAAAGCCCGGCTCAGATGACTCGGCCTTGTGGGACTCTGGCAGGGCTATAAATCTCCAGTGTGGACATTGGGGGTCTAGCTGAAGCCCAGTTTCTGAAGCTTGCCCCCCTTATGGGGTCTCTGAGCCCATGTTGAAGCTGGTGCCCAAACATCCATACTGCAGTTTTATGGCCCAGTAGCCTGAGATGTGCGAGCCCCGGTCAGGTGCCTTGCACCTTCTGCAGCTGTGCTGTCAGTGTAGCCACACCCTCGGCCCCGAGTGTGGGTAGGCATGCCAGTGTCAGTGCCTTAGTGACTTCCAACAGTTGAGGTGACGGTGAAGCATTTGTGTGTTTGCAGGAGCAGGTGCGACATTCTCAGAACAGTTCTTATTTTCCTTGAGACTGATGGGAATACAAGCTAGAAGAAATCAGGATCTCCTAGAAAGTCTCCATTCAATGTCAGGCCCGCCAAATAATCCTGAATGTGCGTAACAGCAATTTGATTTAAATGAGTTGCTCAGTGCCTCATCCTCAGGCTAGTATTGGGGTTATGATTTTGCCATGAATATTAAAAGTTATGGAGAGGTCACAGCCAGTGGTCAAAAATTCATGGACCATTTGTCCACAAATTTCTCATTTGTCTCTGGCAAATGGGGAGGGAGCTGTGGGCGGTGCCTGCTGCCATGGGGGTTGGGCTGCTTGTGGGGTCCCAGTGTCACAGAGATTGTGAAAAGATTGTGGAAAGTCACGGAACCTGTGACTTCCACAACTCCGTGACATACTTGTAGCCTTGCTAGTAAGGCAGCAGCACCTTTGTAGGTGGCAGATAAAAAGATAGCTCTGTTCTATCTTGGATGATTTGGCTCTACTCTTGCACGCCCTGCGTATTCGGCTTGCACGCCTCTTCAGTCTTCCATGCAGAAATGCAGTTGATCAACCGATCTCAACACGTCAATAATGGTCCCATACAGCTATTGTCTCTTTGATCTTATTTGCATGTGTGAAGTTTTAATAAATGCGTGATTTCAGAATGCAAGCCTCAAAGAACTGTGTTAAACATCTATAGTGCACTTAATCTAATCAACTGATCTAATCAGAATGTACAACCACACGATGTCTCAGTAATAATTATTGAATTGTTAAGTCATGTAAAGAGAGATGTTTTTTTCTCTACTCACATAATGGGAAGGCCCCAGTAAAACCTGGAGTATTCAGTCACGCATCTGCATGCCTTTTCAGTGACGTTCCACAAAATGGCATCCTTCATATGCTTTTGGGGGCAAGAGGGAATCGTCCACAGGGTTGAATCTGTTTTAATTCTGGACCATGCAGTGCATGTGTGGGGTACATCAGTGGCCTGCCCCTGCCCATTTTAGACACATTAGCATGAAAGAATTATGGCAGAGTAGCAGCTAGAGGCCTGATTCAGGGCAGGTACCTGCTGTGTTATGTTCTGTACAGATATGTGCAGTGACATGGTCCCTGCCCGGAAGGTCTTACAATCAACCCCAGTAGTGTCTATGGATTAAGCCAGGGCTCTCACAGGGTTTGATTCTAAGGGTTACATTAAAAAAGAATTGTTGCCTACATGGAAGCGGCCAATATTCTATCCTGCATGCCCCACGACAGGAGCATGTGCGCAACTTACAGGTGCCCAGTGCTAAGGCCCAGGGGGCTTGGACCCTGCATCCTTTGAGCTCTCTGGCAAAGCTCCAACTGATTGCAGAGGGCAGGCTCAGGCCCATGTTGGAGGAAATGAGGCAGGCCCTTGAACTCCAGCATTAATTACATTTTAGTGCAAATGAATAGTAACAGAAGTTAAAAAGCCATCACCTTCCCCCCCTCCCCCCCGCTCTGCCACAGTACTGGCGTGCTAGCTCCCCTGAACACAGACCAGAGCAGAATTGCTAGAGAACCTGGCCTCAGCCCAGCAGGGACTCATGACCCTGTGCAAGGGAGAAGAGTTTAGCTTTTCCCAGGGGAGGTCTGCCTGGGCCTGCAATTACATAGATGTAATGACAAGACACACAAAGTCTACACTTTTTTTCCACTTAATAACAAACTGGCTGCAATTAGTACAAACAACTTTCCTTAGCCCCTCCACAAGACAGCAGGATGGATGAGTCATGCACTTGAACAAAAACGCTTTTTAGCAAATGCACTTTAGAGTAATTGAAGTAATTATCCCGAAAGTGAGAAAACACAACTCTGGGAATGACATTGTCTCTGGATGCGTGCCATGCATGTACCACCCAGCAAGGTGCTGGCCGCTGGCCACCTGTCCAGCCATACACTCGTGGTAGAAAGGAAGGAAGGTCTTGGGCTCTGCACTGGGATTCAGTTCCTAGTTCTACCACAGACTCTTTATATAACCTTGGATAGGTTTGTGACACTGGCAGGCCCAGTGCCAGGTCATGCCAAAGTGCTTCTGTCTCAAGTGGGCTCTGACAAATGCAGAGCTAATGCAACAGCAATAGATCCTAGTTGTCAGTGGGCAGAGTCTTACCCGGGGCTTCTGAAGCTAAATCCATGAGCCTCAACTGCGTGAGCTAAAAGCCACAGCCCTTAGGGAAGGCTGTAGAGCAGATTCATTAACCCCTGGTCTCATTGCCACTAGATGGGACAGAGCACTACACCCAGGAGGTGTGTGGATTACACAGGAATCTGCCTGGCTAATTTGCAGGTTCATGTTGATAGACTAGGTATTATAAAGGGTTTCATGTTTACACTCCATTGAGCATTTGGAGTTGCTACGTGAATTATTCTTACTAGTAATTCCTATGTCCCACGTGGTAATGTAACATGTGAGTGGGTGTAGTGTGAACCTTTGTGATGGTCTAAATCCCCATGCAGGAGAGCGACATTAATGAGAGCAAAGAGTGCTCTTCTGCAGAAATTGTTACATCCCTCCTGAAAGAGAAGACCCATAGATACCTTACAGGCCACGGGTAGGCTCACAACTGATAACTCCCTACATCTGGAGTGAGAAACCATCAGTAAAAGGACTAAACACTCTTATTGCTGTTCCACTCTCCTCCCCAAACATGAATCATACATGTAGACCCATCTCATCAATTGAGTTTGAGCAAAAGGGGGATAAAACCCTAACCAAAGGAATTAAGGATCCCTGTACTTCTGTGCTTCTGGGAGGGATGCAAGGTGTTTCTAGGCATAAGCAAGAGATCCCTAGCTATTGAGCTTAAGTTAGCAGTAAGGGTCGAATACAGCTTGCTGATGTGCCAGAAACCTCTATTACCTTTTGAAATACAAGACTGTAACTCACTCATGTGTTTCTGCTTCCTTGCTTTAACTTTGTAAATAACTCTCTAATTTCCTTTGTCTATTTAATAAACCTTTATATCGTTTATTCTAGGGCTGGCTACAAGCAACTGTCCTGTGGTAAGTGACTGGGCCTTTGGGATTAGAAATGACTTCAACGTTGCTGTGATTCTAGATGTCAGGGGCTATCTGTAGCAGGGATATGCTCATTTGGGTGGCAAATGGCAAGACAGACTGGAGCAACCCCTGGGACTGTCTGTGACTCTGTGTAAGGCCGTTAAAATGCCTAACGAGTTTGCACATGGTACAGTTGGTTGTTCAGTTGGATAATTCTGTTCTTTACTATAGCGTCAACAAATTTGCCTGGTACTGGAGTCAGGCTTACAGGCCAGTAATTACGAGGATCACTTCTGAAGTATTTTAAAATTGGTATTCCACTGGCTATCCTCCAGTTATCTGGTACAGAGGCTGCTGTAAGCAATAGGTTACATACCGCAGTTGTTAGTTCTGCAATTCCATATGTAAGGTCCTTCAGAGCGCTTGGTGAATACCATCTGGTGCTGGTAACTTATTACTCTTTAATGTATCGGTTCCAACATCTCCTCTGTTGACACCTGAATGTGGGCCTTCACATTTGCCATCTAAAAAGAATGGCTTGGGAATTGGAATCTCCCTCAAATCTTCTGCAGTGACGACTGATGCAAAGAATTTATTTAGCTTCTCTACAGTGGCCTTGTCTTCCTTGAGTGCTCCCTTAGCGCCCTGTCTGTTCAGTGACCCCACTGATTGTTTGACAGGCTTCCTGTTTCTGATGTACTTTTAAAAATTGCTGTTAGTTTTTGTGTCTTTTGCTAATTGTTCTTCAATTTCTTTCTTGGCTTGTCTAATTATACTTTACACTGGACTTTCCAGAGTTTATACTCCTTTATATTTTCCTCAGTAGGATTTTATCTCCAGTTTTTAAAGGATGCCTTTTGGCCTCTAACCACTTCTTTTACTTTGTTGTGTAGCCACAGTGGCACTTTTGGGGGCCTCTTACTGTGTGTTTTAATTTGGGGTATACATTTAATTTGAGCCCGTATTGTGTGTTGTTTAAATGTTTTCATGGAGCTTGCAAACATCTCTCTTTTTTAACTGTACTTTTTAATTTCCCTTTAAATTACATGTGTGGGGGTAAAACAGCTGGGATCTGCCCCACAGCACGTGGGGACAGTTTAGTTGAAAGGTGCAGCAGGGCTCTTATTATGTTGAGGGTACATGCAAACAAAAGGGCAGGTGACTGGGATGAAATGCTGCCTCGCTGTTATTTGCTTATGAAGTGCCCCCTGAGTCCACAGCATTTGTCCCCCTGTATGGCGAGAAAGGTCACCTGGATCTTGCAGGGTGGCGCTGAGACAGAGTGTGGGAAGAGCGAATGTGTACAGAGGTTTGGTAAGGATTTACAGCCTAGGATGAAGGAGGTTTAGATTAAGCTCACTGAAGGCCGAGCTGTATAGGCAGCATGGTATTGTGATGTCCCAGCTCTTGAGCCCAGGCCCAAGGAGGCCCCAGACAGTGGCTGCATCCTGGTCTCTGCCCAGTAAGCTGCTGAGCTGAGGAGCTAGTAGGACTGTAACCTCAGCCAAGAAAACACCCACAGAAGCCCTGACAGGAGGCTCACCCAGCTCCACCCATTGGTCCAAGCTAATTAAGCCAGAAGGAGGCAAAGGAAGTTTGTCTGAGCAACAGGGTGGTTTCTGCTGTGGCTGCACCAGGCTTGCGCCTGCCTCTTGCACCCAACTCTGTTCCTGCTTCACTCTGGGCTCCTGCCTCACTCCTGCCTTTGCTTCAGTTCCCACCATGCACCGGCTCTGAGCTTGGTTCTTGCCTCGCCTCCAGCCATGCATTGCCAGTCCTGGCTCCAAACCCAGCCTCCAGCCTCTGACTCTGGCTTGACCCCTGGCTCTGGTAACTGGCAGCTGTTTTTGGTGCTGGCCGTTGCTTTCATTCCCCAACCTAGATGCCTGTTCCGACCACTGACCTGTCAGCCCCCCATACTCTGGTCCATAACAGGTACAGTTACAATGCTTGTGTTGCCTGGTCTGTTGGTTAAGGTATTAATTTGGTTTCCCCAATTAACACCCTGTAACTTAGTAACTTCTTGTCCCAAGATCAAGCCCAGTGTTATCAGCAACCCCATGGGCCATACCCACAATCCTTCTTTTTTTCCCCTTCATGCAGCTGATGAAGTGAGTTGCAGCTCACAGAAGCTTATGCCGTAATGAAATGGTTAGTCTTTAAGGTGCCACTGGACTCATGTTGGTTTTGCTGGTCCTTTCAGATGTGCTCTGCTAATGTGTGCGTGTTCACCTGATTCCAGAGCTGGGAGAACCCAGCTCTGGGGAACCTATGCCTTGCAGGGTAGCTCCATTGGGCGGGACTGCTAACAGGAAGTTTGGAGAGGGAGTTCTCCTGGTGAAGGAGAAAGCTAATACAGGACCTTTGAGGGAAGTGGCTGTCTGTAGTGTGTGTTTGTGTTTGGGGGTTTCTTGCTGTTTGCTGAGCTTGTGTTTGGCTGTTTGGGTTTTTTTTTCTTTCTTTTTTCCTTTCCCCTTCCCCCTCTCTCCCCTCAGAGTGTGTGCTGTGGCTGGCAGGTGGAAGCTGTGAGCTTCTAATTAGGGTATGAAATCTAGAAGCCTCTGCTCATTGGTTGAGCTTTAATTAGGGGAAGGAGCTATCAGGCAGTCTAGGCTTTATAAAGGAGTGAGTCAGCAACCAGGGAGCTTGTGAACAGGGACTGCTAACAGGGAGTTTGGAGAGGGAGTTAGGAAGGGGAGTCAGAAGGGGGCGAGATACACTCGCCATTCTTTAAAATCTTTTTGCTACACTCCTGCCCTTCAAAGAGGCATTGAATAACATCTGAGGAGTCTCTCAGAAGGAAGGCAGGTATGGATAGTGATAGGTCTGCTGTTGTTACCTGCACAGCATGTGCCATGTTTGTCTTCCTCCCAGAAGAAAGAAGGGATTTCAGCTGCACTAAGTGCAAGCTGGTTGCCATTTTGGAAGAAAAAATTAGGGGACTTGAGGCCCAAGTATCGACCCTATGTTCCATCAGAGAGGATGAAGACTTCCTCGATAGAAGGCAGCGTTTAATCCTGCAGGCACAGCAGGCTGAAGAGCCAGTGAGGGCAGTACAGGACAAGGAAGAAAACTGGCAGCATGTAACCTCTAGAAGAAGAAGAAGGCCAACCCAGGTTTCACCCATTCCTGTAGAGGTAAGTAACCGCTTTCAGGCTCTCTCCACAGGCACTGTAGTGGAGAATGCTGTGGCAGGGACCTCTCAGGGAAGAAATCAGAAGGGAACACTATCTACCGAAAGGCACGGGATGCGTAGTCCTAGAGATGGGGGTTCCATGACCACCACCCCCAAAAGAAGAAGATGGATGGTGGTCGTCAGGGACTCTCTCCTAAGAGGGACTGAGTCATCCATCTGCTGTCCAGATCTGCAATCTTGAGAAGTGTGCTGCTTACCGGGAGCTCGCATTCAGGATGTGACCGAGAGTCTTCCAAAAGTTATTAAACCTTTGGATCGCTACCCCTTCCTGCTTCTCCATGTAGAAACTAACGATACAGCCAAGAATGACCTTGAGCAGGTCACAGCAGATTATGTAGCGCTGGGAAGAAGGATCATGGAATTTGAAGCGCAAGTGGTGTTCTCATCCATCCTTCCAGTTGAAGGAAAAGGTCCGGGTAGGGATCGTCTAATTGAGGAAGTTAAATGCGTGGTTGTGCAGGTGGTGTCAGAGAGAGGGCTTTGGTTTCTTTGACCATGGAACTCTATTCCAGGCACAAGGATTGTTAGGAAGAGATGGGATCCACCTAACCAAGAGAGGAAAGAGCATCTTCATGGGCAGGCTTGCAAACCTAGTGAGGAGGGCTTTAAATTAGGTTCGCTGGGGGATGGTGACCACAAAGCCCTGAGGTAAGTGAGAAAGTAGGAACAAGCAACAAAGGAGGACCCCTGATTCGGATGGAGAAGGCAGGGTGATCAACTAGCTATCTAAGGTGTTTGTACACAAATGCAAGAAGCCTGGGAAACAAACAGGAAGAATTAGAAGCCCCTGGCCCAGTCGAAGAATTATGATTTGATTGGAATAACGGAGAATTGGTGGGATGACTCACATGACTGGAGCACTGTCATGGAAAGGTATAAACTGTTCAGGAAGAACAGGCAGGAGAGAAGAGGAGGAGCTGCATTGTATGTAAGGGTATGTCTACACTAGCTCGTTAATTCAAGCTAGATAGGCAAATGAGGCGACCGGAGTTGCAAATGAAGCCCGGGATTTAAATATCCCGGGCTTTATTTACATGTTCCCGTCGATCGCCATTTTGAAATTTCACTAGCCGAACTCAAAGCGCGGCTACGCAGCGGCAGTGAAAGCGTTATTCGAACTAAGTCCTTAGTTCAAATTAACTGTTACTCCTCGTGGAATGACAGTAACAGTTAATTCGAACTAAGGACTTAGTTCGAATTAACGTTTCACTGCCGCGTGTAGCCGCGCATTGAGTTCGGGCTAGTGAAATTTCAAAATGGTGACCGACGGGAACATGCAAATAAAGCCCGGGATATTTAAATCCCGGGCTTCATTTGCAACTCCGGTTGCCTCATTTGCCTACCTAGCTCGAATTAACGAGCTAGTGTAGACATACCCTAAGAGAGCAGTATGATTGCTCGGAGCTCTAGAATTTAGAGGGAGAAAAGCCTATTGGGAGACTATAGGTTAAGTTTAGAGGTGGAAGCAACAGGGGTGATGTTGTGGTTGGTGTCTGCTGTAGACCGTCAGATCAGGTGGATGAGGTAGACGTGGCTTTCTTTGGGCAACTGAGAGAAGCTTCCAGATCACAGGCCCTGGTTCTCATGGGGGACTTTAATCACCCTGACATCTGGTGGGTGACCAATACAGCAGTACACAGACAATCCAGGAAGTTTTTGGAGAATGTTGGGGATAACTTCTTGGTACAAGTGCTGAAGGAACCGACCAGGGGCCATGCGCAGCTTGACCTGCTGCTCACAAACATGGAGGAACTAGTAGGGGAAGTAGAGGTGGGTGACAACCTGGGAAGCGGTGATCATGAGATGGTACATTTCAGGATCCTGACCAAAGGAAGAAAAGAGAGTAGTAAAATACACACCCTGGACTTCAGAAAAGCAGACTTTGACTCCCTCAGAGACCTGATGGGCAGAATCCTCTGGGATGCTAACATGAAGGGGAAGGGAGTCCAGAAGAGCTGGCAGTATTTTAAAGAAGCCTTACTGAAGGCACAGGAAGAAGCCATCCCGATGCGCAGCAAGAGAAGCAAATATGGTAGGAGACCGGATTGGCTTACCGGGGAAATCCTTGGTGAACTTAAGCACAAAAAGGAAGCTTACAAGAAGTGAAAACTTGGACAGATGACTAGGGAGGGGGATAAATGTATAGCTTGAGAATGCAGAGAAGTTATTAGGAAGGCGAAAGCGCAATCGGAATTGCGACTAGCAAGGGACCAGCATTGTTACAGGCTGGGGACCGAATGGCTAAGTAGCAGTTCTGCAGAAAAGGACCTGGGGGTTACAGTGGATGAGAAGCTGGATATGAGTTAACAGTGTGCCCTTGTAGCCAAGAAGGCTAATAGCATATTAGGGTGCATTAGGAGGAGCATTGCCAGCAGATCCAGAGAAGTGATTATTCCCCTTTATTCAGCTTTGGTGAGGTCACACCTGGAGTATTGTGTCCAGTTCTGGGCCCCTCCACTATAGAAAAGATGTGGTCGCACTGGAGAGGGTCCAGCGGAGGGCGACTAAAATGATTAGGGGGCTGGAGCACATGACCTATGAGGAGAGACTGAGGGATTTGGATTTGTTTAGTCTGCAGAAGAGAAGAGTGAGGGTGGATTTGAGAGCAGCCTTCAGCTTCCTGAAGGGAGGTTTCAAAGAGGATGGAGAAAGGCTGTTCTCAGTAGTGGTGGATGGCAGAACAAGGAGCAGTGGTCTCAAATTACAGTGGGAGGGTCTAGGTTGGATATTAGGAAAAACTATTTCCCTAGGCGGGTGGGGAAGCACTGGGATGGGTTCCCTAGGAAGGTGGTGGAATCTCCATCCCTAGAGGTTTTTAAGTGTCGGCTTGACAAAGCCCTGGCTGGGTTGTTTTAGTTGGGATTGGTCCTGCCTTGGGCAGGGGGCTGGACTTGACCTTCTGAGGTCTCTTCCAGCTCTCTGATTCTGTGACCTTGCAGAAGGGAGAAGTAGAGCTCTGGATGAGCGCACAAGTGACAAACATAAAACAGCACATGATGAATTACCGACCCCCCTCTCACCAAAGAGTAACTAATAAATGAGTGCTCCTCAAGGTATCAGGCAAATCGGATAACAGCTGGAACCCAAAGTAGTGAGTGGGCCCAGAATCCCATACCCGCTGCAGACTAAGTGGTATCAACCCCAGGGTGGGACAGGGCTTCTTTGGGAGTCCAACCAAAGGACTGCATTTAAAGGGCCTACATCTGGATGACTCTAATGATGGCAAATGGACTTTCTCTATTGGACTCTGTAGTTCTTTGGGTCAGAGGGCTGAGCTGCTGAAGACCTGCCAAGGTTGGCCAGCAGCTTTCTCAGGGCTCAAGCATGAGAGAGGACTGTGGTACTGCACCCCGCGCAGGGCACTCAAGGGGCGAGTGCTGCATCCCCTTTACACAGCTCCTCAGGCCAGTTAGTGCAGCCCAGTTCGCTAGAGTTTCCTGCTAGGACTCAACATGTCGTATCAGGAGCAGAGCCAGTACCGTATAGTGGTGAGACTTTCAGTAGGTATGAGTAAATGGCCCATAGCGCCCCCACCCCCGACTCCCAAATAGGGGCACCGGTAGCTATTGTCCAGAATCTCTGCCACTGTCAAATATCTGCTGTGCTCTGAGTAGTGCCTTAAGGGATGGTGCAATAATGGATGTTGCCACTAGGTGTCGCTGCTGGCATGGGTGCTAGTCACTAATTCAGCACAAAGTGCTGGAATGGATGCGCTGGCCAATACTGCAAGAGGCAGATACTTTGAAGGGCCCTGCCTTCCCTGTGTACCATGTAGCAGCAGCCCCCCGCCCCAGTGTGTCCCACCAACGGCTGTGGGAAGTGTTCTGGTGAGAGGCATTTCTGCTATGGGCTTTTGCCGAGTCAAAGGCTGCCCACATGTCCTCAGCCGGTCCCTGCTCAGCCCAGCCCTTCAGCTGCCCATGTTTGGCCAGGAAGGGCTGAGTGAATTGGATAGCAAGACAGGAGCAGGCCCTTCCAGCAGCTTTGTGCTCAGCAGGTCTGTGCTGTGACAGGCGCTGGGTCTGGAGGGGGCACGGCAAGGCCCTGTCCATACGAACCCACCTTAGCACAATGGCAGCAGCAGCCTGGTACTAAACCACAGCCTCCTTCCACAGGGCAGAGCGAGCATTCGTCTCAGCCATGGGGAGGCCGGTGCCTCGGAGGTGACTGTCAGGAAGTGGGCTACCACCAGTCCCTTTTGAAAATCTTGTGTGCCCACGTGTGAGATTTTAAAAAAGAACCCTCGGCTCTTGCTCTTTGCCATCTGGTTTGGGGGATGTAACATACGTTGGGGCCGTGTGCCCAAGTTCTCTACACCCAGGAGGGCAAGCAACGTACTTGAAACCCCCAAGAATGTGATTTTCAGAAACTCAGATGACATAAGGAGCTGGTGCTTGCCGAGGAACATGCAATATTAGTGTTCTCGCGATGGAATGCAACACCTGGCAACACCACAACTGTTAGTTAACAACAAACCTGTATTTTTTCTAAAAAATAATGTACACCTTTGCAAACAACTTTTTGGGAAAGGAGTTCGAACTAAGGACCACAGAAACTTTTCTTGCAGTTCCTAAAATAATTGCATATAAAATTTTAAATTGTGACACTGGAACATCTTGGCTAATGACATGCATATGTTGTGGTATTTATCAGCTTGAAAAGCTGCACCAAGTATTGTGTTTGTTCAGAGTGCTCCCATTCTGTGGGACATGCCTTGTAGCAGTAGACTCAGTCTGTGCTACCCAATCCACTAGTACTCAGCTGACGTCCCATCCAAATACCCTCAGGCCGTGAGACCATGTCTGTGCTTAGCTCTGCTGGCTGCTGTGTGCTTCAGAGTCCTTCTTGGGGAGCAAGGTTTCACATGGTAATGCAGCACACAGCTAAGTATCTTCCCCCCACTCAACAGATGAGGTATCTGAGATGTTACTCAAGGCCTCTTGTCAGCAGAACAAAAATCTCCACTGGGATACATTCAAGACTCGTCCGCTTAACCTTGCAGAAAGGTTGTACCACATCTACCCTTTCCCTAACCCATCACTGGTCCAACCCTTCTCCCACAGAGCCAGGAGTAGAGCTCAGAATTCCTGCTCACTTACATCCTCCTGTCCTGCACTCAGTCCACTGGCAAAGTGTATGGATCCCCCTCCTTTAGCTCAGGTCACAAAGCTCTGAGCTGGAGCTGAAGGTCTAACCCTGGCTGAAATCTGGGCAATGACTAACAGTTGCACATGATGGCATTTTCCCCCTGTTCACTTTCTTTTAAAATGGCTTATTTAATTCACGTGGTCAGCAAACATCCCGAAAGTCAGGTTTCATCGTTCAAAATATCATTTGAGCAAAAGGCTTGCGTTCCACTCTTGGTCAGTCGGTCCCAGTTTTGATGGCTCGTGTGTGTGAGAGCTGTGGTGTGAGAGAGGTTTAGAGCTGTTGGGAAGCTGAATTTCTGATGTCTGAGCCTGGACATGCTGCTGGCTTTCAGCAGGGACTTTTAAGGAGGGGGAAATTTTGAACTGTATCAAATGACAAACTTCAGTCTCTTTGCCTTTGCTATTGTTTTCTCTGTGTTTGTTTATAGCCCACTTGCTCTTTTTTTGACCCAGTGTTCACAGCTAGATAAATGAGGATTCTCTGAACAGAAATCAACAAACATCTTGTAATGACATGTCAGAACAAGCCTAAGCAAGATAATCCAGTTTTCTGATTAAAGGAAAGCAGTTGTCTATACAGCCTACATAGGAGGTGAACATTTTAGAGGCAGACTGTAAATCATGGTTAATAATTAATATAACAGTTAAGAGAAAAGGCTTCCTAATGACACATATTCACAGGACGATTTATGTTCTGCCACTTCCTAAAATTGTCTGATATCAAACTAGTAAATCATCTAATTACAGCCATGAAGTCTTCTGTTCTGCAATGAAATCCATGTAAGTATGGAATTTCATTGATATTAATAGCAATGAATGGATACTCAGTACTCGTGCAAATCAGGCCTGACTTGATTTAGGACCTCCCTTTGAAAATCTTGGTCTCTGTTAGTAACAATGCACACAGTGACAAAGGAGCAATCTCTGAAAATACCTATGATTTAGACAATGATTCCATTAGTTACAAAATAGTTGATAGTTTTATGTTGCTTGCACTTTGATGAGTGCAGTACACTGAAAATGGTAACTAGAGCATACTAGAAAAGCCAATGAGAAATTACTCTGCTCTGTTTTGCTATACACAAGCATTTGCTTTCCATATTGACATTGCTTGAGGACCACTATGTAAGCAGTAACTATAGGTAACTTAGAACACATGGGCCCAGCTCCTCAAAGCTATTTGGATGCCGAACATCCAAGGAAATCACCTGAGTCCGACTTGCCCGTTAGACACCTGAATGCCCTTGTGGAGCTGGCCCCAAGCCACTGAAACCAACGGAACAACTCCTGACCATTGTCTTTATGGAGCCGTGGAGCTGCACCTTTCCTCAAGACTAGCTGCTGCTTAGGAAGAGCTGAGTCACTGAGTGAAGATGATGCTACTGAAGGAATTTTATCCGTACAAAACTATGTTAAAAGGCCATTCGCACTTTGCCTTTAACTACTGAGAACCAGCAAGTCCCACAACAAACCCAGTAATGTCTGTCCTACCCCGCCCTGTCAAACAGAGGGCATCTTTCACTCTGCGCTGCCTGTCCTCATGCCAGTGCAGAGGCCATGGGGGCTGCAGATGTATTTCTTCACAAGAGTAGCTCTTCAGGGCTCAGTCTCGTGTCACCCACAGACATTCAGCGAGGGCCATTGCTGCCAATAATCGAACACTGTCAGCTGTGTTGTTTCCTTGGGCTTGGGCTGATGTTCTCTCCCTTGCTTGCATTACACAGCTTTCCTCTGGCCAGGCAGGGGGTGGAGTGCGATGGCTGCTATGCTGCGCCGCCTCCCAGTGCTGCCTTTTGGTGTGGAGGGGGTGGTTAAAACATCCTGTCTGGTGTCGAAGGACAGCCTCCGGCTGCTTCTCCTCCTCACTAGGAGGGCCTCCAGCGCAGCCTGGCTGCCCGGCTGGGGAAGATGAGCTTTCAGGGCTGGCCCGGGGGTGGCCTTCCAAAAAAAAGTTGGCGTGAGCTGGGTTTGAAGGAGGTCTGTGAGCTTTTCCAAATACTGTCTCCAGTCTTTGTCATGGGAGCCAAGGGGCTGGCGGGCCTTCTGGTCCTCAGGAGTGGCTGGCAGCTGCTCAGCGTTCTGGGTTGTAGGAGGGCTCCCTGTGCCAGCGGTGGGGTTTGGCTTGCCTACTCGAGCCAGATTCCCTTTGCCTCCACTGCTGCGGGCCTCTCCACACAGCTGGATTAGCTCTTGGCTCCTGCGCAGTTTCCTTCTGTTCTCCCATAGGCTTTTGGGCAGGGGCTTGCAGGGCAAGAGGGACTGAGCAGAGCAACCTCTCACTCTGCCTGTTGTGGCCTGGGCCTTCCCACCCTTAGCTGTCCTGATGCGGACTGGGTTCCTCCCCAGCTCGGCACTCGTGTCAGTATCCCTAAGCATGTTGGCACAGGCTGTGTGGCCCTGGCGATGAGCCTGCATCAGCGGGGTGAGTCCATCTTTGTTGGCCTTGTTGATCTGCAGCCCGTATCGCTGCAGGGAGAGGATGATCATTCTGGTAATGGCCATGTGGCCTGTGGCAGCTGCATGCCATAGCACTGTGCACCCGTCCTGGTCTGCGTGATTCAGATTGCAGTCCAGGGCACCCAGGCACAACCCCACCAGATCCTCTTGCTGGTACAGCACGGTGTGGATCAGAGCATTCCGCCCACACCGGTCCCACCCCCCAATCCTGGCCCCAAAGCTCAGCAGCAGCCGGGCGGCTCCCAGGGCCCAGCCTTCCCCATCGTGGAGGCAGCAGTTGATCAGTGGCGTGCGGCCCTCTCTATCCTGCCTGTTCACGTCAGCACCAGACTCGACCAGCTCTTTCAGAAGCTCAAACTCTCCTTTCCTCAGGGCTTCATTAATGTCTGCTGAGAAAGGCCAGGCTGTGCGTGCAGCCGGGCTCCGGCATGTGCAAGGGACAGGACGCAGCATGGTGCGCAGGGCTGTGGGAGCAGCAGCTCTCCTGACACATGTACAGTGAAGAGCCTGCCTTCAGCTTCCAGCTGCTGCAGCTTCCTGGCTGAATCTTGGCAGGTCTAGCTGGGGAGGGGCAGATGCCACATGGGCACCAGTGTGTCTTGGTTTCTGCTTGATACACAGGGAGTGACTTACCAAACAGAGTTATCAAAGCTTCTGTTTGTTCCGTCAGGGAGGAGATTCCTGTGAATCAGCCTTTGTGACAAGCAGGCAGCACTGATAACCAGGGTTAATGAGTCACTTGTTTGCCAGGTGAAAAGAGGAAGTCTTGTTTAGTAGAAAAAACCAGCAATCAAATGGTCTGGTAGCACTTTATAGACTAACAAAACATGCAGATGGGATCATGAGCTTTCGTGGGCACAGCCCACTTCTTCAGATGACGGGAGTTACGACCAGGGGATAAGAAAACTCGAAATAAATAGGAGAAGGGAAGGGGGAGAGAAAGATGCTCTGTCCCCAACCCCCCTACCTCTATACATAAAGTATCAGGAGTAGATTTAGTAGGTGAATCCTGCCTGCCATGGGCCGCAGCTACTGGTTTGTGGTAGGAGGGGAAATGGATCCTTGGTGTTACCCCATCGGCTTCCAGGGAACTGCCCCAGAGAGGGGGCTGGGCTGGGCTGAGGGACTGACTCACATTATGGTTTGTTAATGTTTTGCATGTTTTCTCCAGAGGAAAGGAGGCGGGTGTCTAGGGGTTGGATCTTCCCCTGTCCTGTTTCAGGAGTGCTGGACTGGGGCCTCTGTGCTACCCCTGTAGCGTGAGGAGCGGCACCAAGGGACAGGCACTGTGTGAGACATCATGCCGAGGGCAGACTGGGTGGGTCCCCAGTCCGATTCCTTTCCCTGCATTGCTGTGAGTACTCGCATGCTTGCAAGGCCAGAGAGGAGAGATTGGGGCTGAAAGGAGATATTGGGCCAGGCAAAGACAATTGTTAAGGCTGATCCTCTGCAGGAAGGTGGCCGCTCCTCTCTGTGTCCTGTTGCTGCCACCGCTCCCTGGGGGGGACACATTTTCCTCCCCAGTAACCGGAGCTCCGCTGGAACCGCACTGCTCACAGCAACACTGGATCGCAGGGCTTGGCCTGGCCACTAATGCACATTGAATAGAGATGCAGATTATGTCATTACTGTTCTGGGCCTCTCCAGCATGGCCCCTCTGCTTGGCACCCAAGCAGAGCCAATCCAGCCTTGTGCCTCTGCTAACCAGGTAGTCCTCTGTCCACAAGCAGCATGGCATGATAGCCCCAAAGCACTGGCGCGTGTCATGCATGCTGCCAAACAGCGCGTCTCTGTCACCACACACCTGGCTCAAAAGGGAAACAATGCCTAAGGGAAACAGTTCCGTATCGTCTGCTAGTGCCAGCCCTGTGGCTCAGGGCAACTAAACTCCTATACAGCACTTACGGCACTGCAAGCCTCTTACATGGCACTGGAGGACTGTTTAAATTGGGACTGTTGTTTTTAGTGTCGTCTCTCTCTGCAGCGCTCTCATTGTAATCACTAGAGAGGAGAAGTATGTTCTTCTGCCACCTGCAGGGCTGTTAGAAAGGTAATGTCTCGGGGTGTCAGGGCTGTGCAAGGTAATGTCTTCTTGGCGTGTTCAATAGGAGTTTTAAGAAAAAAGGTCCCTTTTATGGTGAATATGAGAAACTGGTATCCTGCCTGGCACATCCGAGCTCCCAGCAGATTTGGGCACACGTCAAGGTGAAAACATTGTCCTAGGCTAGGTGGGAAGAAACCCGAGGCATCTGGTCCTTACAGATAAGGGAGGATTGTACCCGAGTGATCTCATCAGGAGACTCCATTCATATGGGAGTGTGCCAATGGGAATGTGTGCTCCTTTCTAACCACTAGACGTAGGCTGCACTCAGTGGTGTAATGGCCAAGCGGGAGCTTTCAGTTGGAAATTATCTGCAACAGCCACATGGCTTCTGCTTTCAAACTTCTCATCGACTGCACCCCTGGCCCACTAGTACTCAGCAGCCAGCAGACTGTCAAGCAGTTCCATGTGCTGCCTAGAGCAGTGGCTGGCAGGGCGATAGAGAGAGGGAAATACAAGGAAACACATTTACACGACTAGGTCTCTTCACATGGCAAATGTTTCGGTTAAGTTAGTAAATGACCCGTGCCCAGTGGAAAAGGGCCCCGGTTCTCCCAAGCTGAATGAGAGGGCCTGACCCTTGCTAATCACTAGGCTATCGGGTGCAGGCGGTGGATCCACTGGGCCCACTGTGATCTTTCTGTACTGCCTGGGTAGAGGGACCTTAGACAAACCCCATGTGGCTCCACCTGCCATGGGGAGCTAGCTGCCAGCAGGCTGGAGTGGCAGAGGCTAGGGGAAACCACATGGTCAAAATGAAAGCCAGGAGTCCTGGGCACCCCCCGAGCCCTGCCTGGCAGACACCAGAAGGGAGGAAGGTGCTTGATGCAGAGGCAGACCCAGGAGGGATTGCCAGGTGTGGCAGCCCAGGGCATTCAGGACAGCCTTACGCCCGGTTATATGCCTTGCCCCTCTCCACTAAGGGGAAGCCTTTTAATTGGCTACCTGCTTCCTCTTGGCTCATCACTAGGTTTTATTAGACACTGGAGTCTGTGTGCAAATGACCTTTGAACAGTATCCAGAGCTGACAAGAAACTCTGTATTTTAGCCAGTTTGGCTCCTGAGTTGCTGTCTTGCTAAGGAGCTGGCAGGCTGACATTTTCAGGCCAGGGTCCCTGTAAGCAGCTTGGTTCTAGATATGCCAAGACCACACAGTACGTCCGTGTGGCTGAGGAGGCTCCCCGCTCTGAGCTTTAAGCCAACACCCTTGGCACTAAGGAGAAGTGGGAGCTGGAGCAGGCCCTCAAACTGGCTATCTCTGGGCACTCCCATTTGAAGATTTTGGCCACTGTGCTTGATTTCAGAGGTGCTGAGCTCCTACAATTCCCAGCCTGAGCCCTGGAGCTCAGCACCCTTGAGACCAGGGCCTGCAGTATCCACTTACCTGAGGCCATTCTGGGCTCAGTCCTGCAAGGCGCTGGCTGACCCATTGTCCCCATTATAACATGGAAGCCTGGAATTTGCCCAGCTGTCGGTTTGTGAGCCCCCCCCATGTACTCCCTGGGGGACAACCCCGCGTTCGAGAACCCCTTACTAAGCTGGAGTTGCATGTTGAGCAGAGCTGTAAAGCTGGATAAACTGCTGGCTCCTCAGTGCTGCCTGCAAGCTAAAGTCGATGTTGCAAAGCCCAATCCCGAAATGGGCTCAGCCATGGAAATCCTTGGACTTCTGCAGGAGCAGGGGCGGAGTCGCTCAGAGAAACGGCTGTGGGGAAGGGGGGAATGTTGGAAGAGACTCCCTGAGCTCAGTGGCATAGTTCTGAGCACATAGCTGCCAAGTTTTAGAGGGAGTATGTTGGGGCGGGGGGGGGGATGAACAGATTTCCCCAGTATTCCTTGGTAGGCAAAATACCAGGGATGGGAGGTGATGGTGCAAGTGTTTCGTTTTTATTGCTCACCCGGGAAAAGCAGATCTAAATCATGCTACAGTGGCTGGAGTTGGACCAAAGCAATGGAAAGGGCGGAAAAAAGGATCAAAATAAAATGGAGGGATAGTATCCATTATCTGTGTGGTCATTTCCCAGAGGGATGTTCAATGCCTCTGCTATGCCTGCTTCTTCTGACTTTGGCACTTCCCCAAGCTCTGTAAAAGAGGAAGAGAAAAACCATTTCCATGTTGAGTGTCATGGTATTTTCCTTAATGCCCCAACTGCTGAAATCAGGTAATCACTTGAGAATCTCAGCTGCTGCTGCTTTTCTTCTTCTTTTTTTTTTTTAAATAAAAGGAAAGGTTTCTAGCCCTCAGTGAAGGGTGTCCTGCAACAGAAAGCCCTAAGGGGCAAGTGAGGCCAATTAACCTGCTGCTGGAGGAAAGCCTAGGGCTACGTCTACACTGACATGATCTTGCGCAAGAACTCTTTTGCAGAAGAGTTCTTGTGCAAAAACTCTTCCAGAAGAGAGCATCTACACTGGCATGTGCCTTTGCGCAAGAGATGTGCTTTTGCGCAAGAGCATCCATGCCAGTGTAGATGCTGTCTTGCGCAAGAAAGCTCCGATGGCCATTTTAACCATAGGGCTTTCTTGCGCAAGAAATTCATGTTGCCTGTCTACACTGGCCTCTTGCGCAAGAACAGTTGTGCAAGAGGGCTTATTCCTCAGCGGGAGCATCATAGTTCTTGCGCAAGAAACACTGATTTCACACATTAGAACGTCAGTGTTCTTGCGCAAGAACTTGCAGCCAGTGTAGACAGGCAGCAAGTTTTGGCGCAAAAGTGGCTGCTTTTTCGCAAGATCGCACCAATGTAGACACAGCCTAGGATTGCTAAGGCTAATTGCTGATGAAATCCAACTGGAGGAGGAGCTGGGCCTTGTTAATAAAGCCAGGAAGTTGGTAGCAGAAAGAGGGCTGGGGCAGTAGTCTGCAGTTCTGCCTGGGAGAAGGGACGTGAGTGTGGGGCTGTAGTCTGCTCTTATTGTGTGGGTTGGACTGGCAAACCCAGAGAGTGGGGGTATAGAAGGGTGAGCTCAGAGGTGGGAAGGCACCCAGGCAAAGAGTAACAGGGTCTGAGAAGGCAGTTGCAGGTCTAGGGTCCCTGGGCTGGAACCTGGAGGTGTGAATGGGCCAAGGCTCCCCAACCAGCCCCTGGGGAAGTGGTAGGGACAAGGCAGTGGAGCTCAGACTGCTGGGGGGGCTGTCTGGAGAGCATTTGTCACTCGGGGAGGGAAGGGAAGGGAAGAGGAGGGTTATAGTGACCAGACCAGAGAGCTGAGTCCCAAAGAACCAGCATTCTGGGTGCCAGAGAAAATGGAGCCCATGGGGCAAGGAACCGACAGGCAGGAGTGTCAGGTCTGAAACCAGCCAATTCCCAGAGCAACCTGGAGGAGGTGCTGCAAGGGTCCCAAGACACCCCTTATGTTTGTATGATTTGGGGGGCCTGACTCAGTATTTTCACACAGGGGGGAGGGTGAGTCTGCAGAGCAGTGGGAGAGGACGTGCTGGCCTTCGGTCACAAAGGCATCCCCTTTGTTGACAAGGATCACGTGCCCAGCCTGCCGTGAGCTCTGACCCCTGCTCCCCAAACAGAGACCTGGGAGGTACATGGACCCTGGATGTAAAGTTGGATCCTTGGGGCCTCTGGATGCCAACAGAGGTCAAAGCGAGGCAGGCACCCAGCACCTCTCACATGTAAGCCCTAAGGGATTGGTGTCAAAGTCCTTGCGGGGTGGCGGTCCAGTTCCCATCAGTGACAATAGCCACATCTCTAGGTAGCCCCCCGGTAGAATAAACATGAACGTTGACAGCACTAAATGAGCTGGGAAGAGGCTCAGGTTATACAGGGACCTGGCATCTCTGCAGCTGTCCCCCGGGCACCCATGGGGAGCAGTCCTGTGCCACAGCATCTCCACACCTGCCTGCCAGGGTGCAATGGTGATGAATGGGTCTCTCAGGGGGACTGGGCTCAGGCTCCCCTCTGAACTGACTGGCACATCCCTGCTGGGGGGGGACTTGTGGGGTGGGGAAAACCCCCAAAGGCCTGGTCAGAGCCAAAAGCTCCATGCCTGCCTTGCGGCACCAGTGGCCGAGGAAGCGGGCCTGTCTGGGTGTGGCCCAAGGGACTGGAGCGTGGGGCAGAAGGTTGTCGCTGCCATGTTCAAAGGCAGGCTTGAGAGAGGAGGAGGCTCCAAAGCTGTTGTCACAGCTCCATGACTGGCAGGGCAGCTGCTCCTCACTGCAGCTAGGGGAGAGGTCTTGTGGATGTGCTGTGATCCCACGGGTCTCTGAGCACTTACCTGCAGGATGCAGTGTGTCTGTGGCTGGGGGCCCCTCCACCGTCTCCTGCTGAGTCCCGCCAGACAGCTCTGGAGTCACAGACAGGGCAGGCTCCTCTTCGCCGTGCCCTGAAGATGCCTGTGCTTTCTCTGCTGGCTCCTCCTCCACATCTTCTGGCCCTTTGGGTTGAGGCTCTGGCTCTGTAGCCTGCTGCCGGCCTCTTCCTCTCCCTGCTCCTCGGCCCCTCTTTGGCTCTTTGCTCTTACCCCGCTCTCTGTCAGGACATTGCAGTATCACACAGGGCTGGGAATCAGGGGCGACCCGGCCAGGCCCAAAGAAGAGTGAAGCCCCCAGCTGCCAGGCACATTCCCTGGGAGCTGGGTGTTGGATTCCCCCATGTGCAGAGTGCTTTGTCAGTGTAGCTGGACTAGCAAAGAGCTCCTAGTGTGGACACCACCAGGCCAGCAAACCTGCACTGTTGCTGATGTCGCTTATTCCAGCCACTCCTACTTCTCCCACTGCTCAGCAAACTAACCTGTACTGGCTAAAGTATAGCTCTGTGGCTGTAGCTGGCTGCACAAGGGCTTTGTCTGGGCCAGCTCTATCTGTCACAGGTCACAGCCTGTCTGTCCTGTGGCTTAGTGCACATGGCTGGTGAATTCTGAGCTTGCCTGGTTCACAGGGGCTCATGCCTAAAGCCACGCGTTTTGCCAGCAGCCTACTGTAGGGAATTGCCTGCCATCTCCACCCATGTGGGTTCAGGGCTTAGTCCCTCCTGTGTAGGGATTGCAGTCGTGGAACAGCTGCTCAGGTCTTAAAGCAAACTGAGAAATAGTGCATGTGACAGGGCAATATTCTGCAATAGCCTGGACTAACTTCAGTGAATTAGGTTTATACACGCTGTGGGCCAGAGATTGCCCATAATCCCATGTGAGAGGTGGCTCCCAGCCCTTCAGGAACTGAAAGTGGGGCTGATAGGCTTGTAATGCCTCTGGAGAGGTACCACGGCCTGGAGAAAGGCTCACCTGTACTGTTCAAATGGGATTTGCCAGGGACTAGCAGCCGAACAAAGGACTTTAACTAGCGTGAGCTCCCTTGCATATGCACAATAAGCAGTTACAGGACATGCCATTGGGTTGTCCATACACTGCTCCTGGAGCAGTTGTGGGGGGCATGGAGCTGCGCACAACTTGGCAGCTCTGCGGCTGGGGTAGGCTGGAGGGTGCCAGTGAGCCTGTACCAGCCCAGGGCAGCCGGTTGGTTTACCCCATGTGCTCTGTCAGTGATCCCCGAGCTCACCAGGACACGTGTGAACGTTTGTTCAGCAGCAGATCTGGAACTGTGGGTCTTTGTTCCCTTGTGCACCTCCCTGGGGCAGTCGTGTGGTGTGGCAGTCTGCTGCCCAGGTGTGGGTGTTTGCACTCACCACTGCACATGCTCAAAGGGACAGGGCTACATTGGGTGTGTGAGCCACACTGTCCTGCAAGCAGCCCGGGGAGCCTTGTGCCTCCGAGGTACAGCCCTGCGGCTCCTGCAGGGGGGGCGATCCCAGCACCAGCTCAGCCATGCTGGACCACAGCCCAGGCTCTGCCCACTTCCCGCTTTGCTGGAGGGCACACTGCAGAACAGCGCCAAAGGGTTTCTCTCCCCTTGCTCTGCGTGAGCACAGAGCTCGTGCCAGTGTGGCCCGCGGCTGTTCCCTGCGTAGCTGGGTACTTCCCTGACTCTGAGAGAAAATCCCCCTGGGGTTAGTGCAATTTACCTCAGAACCCACTGGACAGTATCTTTCTCCTGTGCCTCCGCTTTCCTCTTCCTCAGCAGCTCTCGGTCTCTCAGGCGGCGCGTGATGGCTCCTACAACAAGCCTGCTGTCAGTGTGGGGGCTGGCTGACGGGCAGCCTGTGCTAAGTCTTCCTGGTGATGACAGGGGCACAACAGGGTGAGTCAGGCAGGAGAACCCTGGGGTGGAAGGGTGTCACCTCAGGCCCAGGCGGTGAGCTCTCCTGTGAATAGCCCCCGGGACAGAAGTGCGCCTGAGAGTGCAGGTAGGGGATGAGAGTGCACACCCTTCATGCTGCAAGTAGCACTTTACAAAAGCAGGCGTGCTCTGGGCATGCCCAGCTTCTCGGACAGGCGCTCCCACAGGGCAGCAGCATCCAGAACATTGTCTCCCAGTGAATCATTGCAGAGCCGCTGGTTGGAAAGCCTGCAGGTGGTTCACCCATTCTCACTGTTTGCTGGTCCCACCATTGGCTCCCTCAGCTCTCAGAGGGCCTGGCCCTTGGCTCTACCTCCCTCTGAGCTGCGTCTGTTGCAGTTTGAAGGCTCAAGTGTTCATCACGCATTGCTTCAGGGGTGCTGCCACGTGTTCATGAATCTCAAGGTCTCCCCACTGGGTATCCACTGTGGCCTCATGATACATGCTGGCCTGGGACTCATTAGACCTGCATTTTAATCCCAGCTTTGCAACTGGCTGCTGAGCGACCTTGGCAAAGTCTCCGTGAACAGGATGAAGTTCCTGGAGCAGAGGGCCATCAGTGGCTGAGCCAGGATGGTCAGGGATGCAACCCTGTGCTCTGGGTGTCCTTAGCCTCTGACTGCCAGAACTGGGAATGGGCAACAGGGGATGCCTATTCTATTCATGCCCTTTGGGGAACCTGGCATTGGCTGCTGCTGGCAGGCAGGACCCTGGGCTAGATGGGCTGTCGGTCTGACCCAGTTTGACTGCGCTTACTTCCTGTCTGTAAAATGGGGTAATGGCCCTGCGCTCCGCTACAAAGGGCTTTGCGATCCACTCGGGATTGTCATCTGGCAGCCTGTGGCAGGAGCTCACACTTGGCTCTTATCAGCGCCTCTCCTGTGGCCAGGTCAGATCCTGCGAGAGGTGGCACTCCTGGCTGGAATCAGACCCTACGGGAACGCACTCTGAATGCTCAGGGCAAGCAGTTGTGCAGAGGGCAGAGGGAGAGCTTAGTGCCTGGCTGGAGAGAGGCCTAATGGGTTTCAGATGGACAGTCTGGGAACAGGAATGTTCCTGTCTGCCATGGGTGGTGGGTATACTTTGGGCTTAGCTCCCCCGTGGGAGCCAAGTCCCTGCCCTGTAGGGCAGGCCGCCAGCCCATCCACCCCTGAGCAGGCAGTGCCTGGCCCCAGCCTCACCAGCCCTGGAGCTCAGGGAGGGTGGGCAATCCCAACCTCAGCACAGCTGAAGCCCAGACAGCCCCAGGAGACTGGAGGGAGCTGTGCTGAAGCAGCAGGGGAGGGCAGAGCTGGGAGTGCAGTGGGGGCGGGGCCAGCCTGGCAGTTTGGGAAGGCATTGCCTTCCCCTGCTTCTGGTGCCCACCGTCCCTGCTGTCTGACAGGCTGCACACTCCCTGGAGGGAATAGCGAGTCACAGCGCAGGTCTACACTGCACTTAGCGGGCGCTGCCCAAGGGGCGGTCTATTGTGCTGTAGATAGCCAGGCTTGAGCTGGAGTTCAGGCTCCAGGGCCCTGCAAGATGGGGCTGTTCCAGAGAACAGGCTGCACATCTGCCCCCGCCCCCCCCCCCCCATGAAACTCAGCTGAGCCCGAGCCAGCTGGCACCCAGCTGAGCCCGAGCCAGCTGGCACAGGCCAGCCATAGTATAGACACACCCAGTGATGCCATGGGCTGAAGGCTGCCTGCAGATAGAAGGGCAGGGTCCAGCACGAGACGCCACCTCTCTCCCCTGTGAAGGGTTCCAGCAGCCACAGGGCTGGGCACACATCACCTATTCATGAATCAGTTCTCACTGGGCTGGTGTTTGGGCCTCGGTCACTTTCCAAGTGTCACGTGGCCAGTCAGTGGCTGAGCTGGGGACAGAATTCAGGGCTGGAATCCCAACATCTGCCATCAATGGCAAAGCTCCCATTGACATCACTGGGTCAGGATTTCCACCCCAACTGCCTGAGCCCCAGCCCAAAGCTATCCTTGTGGTAGGGTGCCTGCCCACTTGGAACTCTGTCACCAAGGGCCTTCACTGCCCCAACACCATAACTAGGTCCATATGTGCACCTTGGCTCTCCTTTCCTAGGCCTCAGCAGCTGCGAGTGCCGGGTAAAAGAGCTGCTAGCATGTCCCTTTGCTGTGAGACAGGACAGCGGATGTGCCACATAGGCAGAATAATGCATTTCTGCAACATCTCCAGCAAGGGCCGGTGAGGGGTTGGCAGTGTGGAATGAGGCAGGGTACCACTAATTACACTTAGCACCGTCCATCCAACAACCGTAAAGCATGTTAATTCACTGAGCCTCCCAAACAAGCCCTAGGAGAATCAGGAGGGTTGTTACCACCAAATGGGGAAACTGAGGCATGGAGCAGCCAAATGGCTTGGTCACAAGGAATCTGACTCTTCTGGGAATAGAACCAGCAGCTCCTGATTGCCTGTCTTGTGTGCTAAGCCATGAATATCCCTCTCTGGATCTCCAACCCCAGCCAGGAGCAAGTGATGAGCAATTAACTCTGGGGCTATGTCTACACTGGCAGGTTCTTGTGCAAGAATGGCCATTCTTCTGCAGAGCGTCCACACTGCCCGCCCGCTCTTGCACAAGAAGATTTACAGTACGGCGTCAGAAGAGAGGGCTTCTTGCGCAAGGGCTATGCGCTTTTCTAACAGGTGTAAGCCCTCTTGCGCAAAAAGGAAATGTGGACACGAGGCAGGGGTTTCTTGCACAAGAAAGCCCTACGGCTAAAATGGCCATCAGAGCTTTCTTGCGCAAGAGCGTGTCCACACTGCTATGGACACTCTTGCGCAAAAGCATGTGGCCATGTGGACATGTTCTTATGCAAGAGTTCTTGTACAGGAACCTGCCAGTGTAGACATAGCCTAGGAGTGCTGCTTTCTCAGGCTTTGGATCCCATTCTGTGCTGAACACAAGGCTACAGAATTATTGTTTTTACAGTAATGCCTGGGCCCCATAGAGACACCCAGACAGAGATGTGCTCTGTCCAGAGAAGCTCGCACTCTGAACAGCCACGACAGGGAAAGGGTAAGAAATTACACTGTGATTCAAAAAGTATACTAGGAAGTGGACAATATAAAATAAGAGACACGTGCCATAGCTTGACAGTCCTGGTCAGCAGCCAACGTTTCCCTTAATTCTCAACACACGAATGTTATGAAATGTGATGCTCTAAATGTACAAAAAGGGCAACCTGAACAGCATTCCCCTTCCCCCCCAAAGGGCTTATTTTAGTGACACACGATGTCATAACCTGTTGCCTGCCAAATAGCAAAGCAGCAGGAGAGTTGCTGAGAAGGCCTGTATGTTGAATGGTAGAAGGCCACTCACAGGACTGATGGAATGAATTCATTGACGGCTGTTAAACCAGGATGCATTTACCTACCAAGCATGTTGGCTTTTGAAGGTGTAACCTAGGTCAACCCCTTGTTTCTTTTTGTGAACTAAGAGACTGTCAAAACTTGCTGAGAAACAAATTCTGAGAAAAATATTCTAGGCTAAGCGTACTAAACCTGCATCAACGTCACACTCCAGCCAAATACTTTTGACTGAGAGAGACTGCCAGCCCATTCTAACAAGAGGGCACTGAAAGACTGAAGAGTGGTCTCACTAGCGTTTGCTTGCATTCTATAATGCACAGTCACGGTAGGTTGGCATCTGAAGCTAGTTTCCAACTAGCACCTGTATGGGGCCTGCTCAAACTGGAATGAAAAACTGTCTTGTTACGTAAAATATTCTGGGACCTCTGATTTCATGCCACATCTGATGCCAAGATTCGTGTGCTGGTCAAAGAAGTAATTTAGCTAGATTTCACACCACCTGGCAGGACTTTGCAGTGACATGTCACTCACAGGCCAGACCCCCTAAGCAAAACACCTGTGTTTTTTTACCAGAAGAGTATGGATGCACAAAGACTGACAAAGTCAAGTCCAGAGCCAAGAGGCATACCATTCGATGTACTGTTACTGGGAATTGGCAATGCCTCTGGATTCTGATCGCGCTGAGAAGCATTTCCAAATGCATTTCCCTTTTGTGACAACCTGACTTCCTGTATGCAAGGCAAATATGTTTCTTCCATACTCTGCATATCAAGCATTTACCATAGCGTACGTACATCGTTTGGATCATTGAACTCTTTTTGGATGCAATTAGCAGAAAAGAGAGAACATTGCAACTCACTAAGAATTCTAGTGAGTAGGGCTGCCCACCCTTCAAACGAGGTGTGGCGTCTCCCGCGATCGGCATCTATCACCTGGTGACTATTGAGAGCCACCCTGGACATTTTACTAGGCTAGTTTAAGAAAAAGACTTTATGCCAGAATAGCTTCAGTGAGAGATGCCAGCCCCACTTGTGACGCATTGGACTAGCAGGCTTCTGCTCCCCCAGTCATGGCAGTGTTACCTGGTGCAGTGTATTCCTCTCCAGCTGAGGGCGGCTGCTGGGAAGATTCCGAGTAAGGATGGTCCTTTTCTAAACCCTCCATTTTTCTTTGCTGGGTGTTGCTGGGGCTCTGTGCTTTCACTGCACCACAGCTCAGCTGTGCGGTAAGTGCCTCCAGGATCACTTGGGCTACATACTGCTCAAGGAGTAGTCAGAGAGAAACACAGCCCGCCCACTCCACAGGGCTTATCTGGCCTGGCCACTAGGCTGGCCCTGCTCTTCTTATCGTGTGGCAGAGCGGGGGAGCTGGGGCTCATGTCTTGTTGAGTGGCTGCACAGGGATGTTATGTGCAGCTTTGTGGCAAGCCAGGCACCTAAAACAGGAAGTGGAGAGGCTGAGTGGGGACCCTCATATTTAATAAGGGGGGAGTGCAGCAGCACCTCCTACTTGCTGCCATTGGGTGTGAGAGGCAGGAGGGCAAGCCCAGCATAAAAGGGGCATCGCCCCAGTGAGAGGGCTCGCTATTCAAGTCTGGCACTTAAGTGGCCATAGGCCTTCAGCACAGGAGTGAATTGCTCAGATCCCTGGGGCTGGGCACTGAAAGACAACCAGCTTTGCCCTAAGGAGAGCTGTTTGTGGCTGGTATGGCCTCGTGCCATGCCGGCAGTTCTCTGCAAGACTGCCTAGGGTGTGTCGCTCCAGGCCTCGGCCTGTGGTGAGAATGTTAGTAACGCCCACTCATCAGGCTCCGGGCCCATCGTTTTCTTCCGGCAGGGCTGCTTTTGAGGCAGCACTTCCCAGTCTTGCCCTTAATCAGACAGCATCAGCCCTCACATGCAGGATATCAATAGCGTGCCAGGCCCCAGCCCAGCAAACACATCTGCATGTGTAGAGCCCTGCTCATGTAGTGGGGACAGTGTTGTCTAGTGGATAGAGCACTAGCCTGGGGCTCAGGAGATCCATGTTCCATTAGTGGCTCTGCTGGTGACCTTGGGCACCTCACCAACCCCCTCCGGCCTCAGTTTCCCCATCTGTGAAAGGTAGCTAATGATAGTGAGCTCGTTGGTAATGAGCTTTGAGGTCTGCTGCTGGTGTGCTTTGCTGAGTCAGGCCTTGGTGGCCAGCTGCCCTTGCTCATAACTCATTTGGGCCTGAGTAAAGCCAGGATAGCTGTGCTGGACTGACAAGTCCCTCAATTAAACATGCACAGAATGGTCCTTAAGCTGACGTAGGAGACTGGAGAAGAGAGCCTCCTAGGCTCCCAGCCACCAGCTTCAGTGCCAAGCTAGAGTCAGCATGCTGAGCAGCAGCTGCATTACAGCCTGGCAGTGCCCACACGGAGTGTGAGGCCCTAACACCTTCCTGCTGCTCCCAGTTCCAGCCAGTGAGCAGCCAGCACAGAACTGGGGTGCACAAGGAGCTATTCCCTGGGCAGCAGTCACAGCCAAGGACTCAGTGCCCAGACTCCTGATGGCCAAGACTGCAGCCCAGGAACACACTGATACCAGGCATGAGTCGTGTGGCAGACGGCCTCTGCCCTGGTCTATACCGAGCAGGCTGTACGGAATGAGGGTGACACCTTGGGGGGTGCATGCAGCTGTGGGGCTGTGCATTGTAAGTACCTTTTCCAGTAGGGTGGGGGATGCTAACAAGGGTCCTCCTCAGGGTGAGCAGCCTTCGCCATTCCCTGGGGGGGAGGGATGCACATGCAGTGACTGGGTCCTGGCCCCATGCACCCTCTGAGCAGAGGCTGACTCGGGGCAGGCCGGCAGGGTTACCACACTGGCATGTTTTTCTGGGCACAGCCTCTTTTTTCATCCTTCATCCTCTGTTCGAGCACATTTTTTTCAAAGAGGATGTGTCTGGGAAATTTGCAAGCAGACATTTCAGCTCAGAAAGAGCTACCTCTGTGCCTGGCTTGGTCCCTCTCTTGCAGCTGCAGCTGCCAGATCCTGCCACCTGCCAAGCGCCTCTTGGGTAGGCCTAGCCCCTGAAGTTAGTTAACATTGGATGCAATAGAGGCAAGCTTAGGCCTTTTCCTTTCAGTTGGCTCCTGACCAGTGTTAGCTCAGTCGCTCTGTGCATGCCCTTGCCCTAGGACCTGAGGTGCCCAACTCCTGGTTTCCTCAAGGGGAGGTAGGTGGCTCCATCGCTTTGGCGGGTGTGGACGTAGCGGGGCTGGGATTTCGGTCCCCAGCAGGCCGGGCGGAAAAGGCAGTTGCAGTTAGGCTGAGTGCCTATGGGCAGAGCAAAAGGCGCCACTTAGAAAGGAGAAACGTTTCCTGTCAGAATCTTAACCACTTGAAACATTTTGTGGGGCTGGCTCTGCTGGCCAGCAACTGAGGTTTGACTGAAGGCTCTGAAATGGCCTGCAGAGTGACCTGCTCCCATTCCAGGGTGGCAGGGCTTCCTGTTCAGGCACTGGGGGAGACATGCTAATGTTCCTGCAGCCTGCTGAAGCACGATAAACGAGCTTTGACTCTGCAAAACATCAGTGGATGACATTGCAAACCCAAGCAATAAACCCTCCACCCCTGAGCCTTTGAGTAGCGGTGTCTCTCCAAACGCAGGAGCAGTTTCTCCAGGAGCGAGTCCAGCGAGGGTATGGACGGAGGCTGTGCTATGGGGCCAGGACGAGGCATGGAGTAGGGGTCAAGAGGTGGATGCTGGGTGTGTATGTGGGGGGAAGACACTGGCATGGTGCCTTTTGCCAGCTCAGAGTGTGCAGCAAGGGCACAGTCCAACAAGGGCACCACGCTAGGCACCAGGATTCTCTGCCGTCACGCTGTGTCTCCCTCCTTTCCCTGCCTACCCTGCGAGTGACCAGAAAGGCAGATGGCTGCCTATGGCCAGCCTCCTTCAGCATAACTGTCACAGTGCCAGAGCACACAGCTCTACCTGAGTAAGTGCGTTTCAGCAATAAAAGAACCTACACACCTACTACTGAGCTCACTGAGGGCCATTCCACCTCCAGCCAGGGCACTGGCCAGAGAACAGGCTTCAAACCCCACCCAGGGGTAAGCACCTTGGCTTAGAACACGCACTCCCTCCCATGACTCTGCAAGTTCTTCAAGGGGTCTTCCCGTGGGTGCTCCACCTTTTGGTGCGTCAGCATCACTGCGCCTGGATCGGAAATTTGTGACAGCGGTGGCCATGGCCAGCCATGCGCACGGAGAGCCAGTGTGTGTTCTGAAGGGGCTACGCGCACGTGCAGCTGGCCACCTCCTCGGTTCCTTCTCAACCGCTGCCGGCTTCGGTCGCAGATCAGCAGACTCCCTTTACCTCATTGACTAGTTACATACTTACCTAGCTATGGACAGTTTTACCTCAGAAACCCTTTCCAAGTTCATACTTGTTGAACTTCCTCTTCGATTTTAGGGATAGTTTAAAAAAAGAGAAAGCGCGCGCTGCAGTGGACAAGCGCTTAAAGGGGAATACCAGTTCCGCGCAAACTGCTGGCTCTCTAGGACATGCCGGGTTCACCCAGCTTCAAAAGGTGTCTGGGCTGCAGGCTATCCATTTCAGTTTCAGACGGGCACGAACAGTGCGTTCGCTGTCTTGGGGAACAGCATGCCACAGAAGCTGACAACCCGATCCAGAAGTTCAAGAGAACTACAATTGAAAATGCTCCAGCTGGAGAAAAAGGCTCGGACAGCTTCTGACCCCATTCAATCTACCCCTCCCAGACAGAAATCACTTTGGATGGGGTCGGAGAGAGTGGCTCCCACCAGGTTGAACCCTAAAACGGGAAAATAGTAACCCTAAGAAAAGGTCTATTCTTCCTCAGGGACTGACTCTCCCCGGGAAGTGTTTTGTCCACAGAAACACTGTACCCCCCTACACCCAGCTCAAAAGGGGTCAGACAAGCCGCATGCCAGTGGGACTTGCAAGGAAAAAAGCCAAGACCCCCAAGCACACAGAACATGCCTCAGATAAGACACTGACAGAGGCAAAGTGAAAAGCCTCCTCGTCGGCAACAATTAAAATACCCATGGCACCATCCACGGCTCGAAAGAAACAACGCTTTCAAGCGGCACCGAGCACGAGCGTTTTATCTGAGGCGGCACCACCAAAGCACTTGGCGCCAATCTCACATACAAAGCAGCCAACGTTCCAATTAACGTCGCTGCACACTCCACGCACCTCTGCCCTCCACTACCGTCCACTCTCCCGCTGCTACTGCACTTCACAACAGCAGCAGAGGTACTGGGGATACTTCTGTTTGGCACCGACAGTACCCTGAACACCTCAAGGTGTACTTTCTCAGCCACTCCAGCCAGTTCAGCTGTCCTAATATTTAGTGACGATGAGGACAAGATGACCAAACCTCCACACTTATCGCAACACTCCTTCCCTAAGTCTCAACAACAAATTCAACAAAGGCAGCTCCCACAGTGGGTCCCACCACCTATTATGCCTAACTGGCCATACTGGGATCCTTGGGCGGCTTATCAACCACAACAGCTTAAATAGCCACAACAGCCATCTCCGGCACCAAGGTCCCATGCACCAGTGGTGCAGTCCATAGAGCAATACAGCTGGGATTCAGAGGAACAGGATATGGATATTACTGGGGACAAACAGAGATCACCCTCTTCTCCACTCACACATCCTTCATCCACACCTCTTGACGATACAATCATGCCTCCACCATCAACCACAGGGGATGATTTTAAATCGTTCCAGGAGCTTTTCAAGAGAGTGGCAGACACCTTAGAGATTTCCTTGTGAGATATGCTGCTGATGCAACACAAGCTTACAAACATCCTGCACACATCTCTCCATGCAAAATTGGCCTTCCCCATGAATGAGGCGCTCATGGATCCTGCCAAGAATATATGGCACACACCAGCCACAATCCCACCAGCATCCAAATGAGCAGACAGAAAGTACTGTGTCATTCCCAAGGGGGCAGAATTCCTGTTTTCCCACGTGACACCAAACTCCCTTGTAGTAGAAGCCGTGAATCAAAGAGGGAAGCCACAAGTTACACATACAATTCCCTGCGACAGGGATTGAAAGAGGCTGGATGCAGTGGGGAAACAGGCATATTCGTCAGCAAGCCTCCACATCAGAAGCCAACTACGTTGCATTACTAGCAAAATATACACACCATATTTTCAATCAACTAACATCTTGCATTCTGTCCCTCCCAGACAACAAAAGAAAATAGTTTAAATCAAACATTAAGGAGGGCACACTAATATCCCGTACAGCCCTACAGGCCATGTTGGACTCAGCGGACACAGCAGCCAGATCCCTGGCCTCAGCTGTGGTAATGAGGCGAGCGTCTTGGCTTCAGCTTTCAGGCTTTCTGAGAGGTCTAGTCCACTGTAGAAGACCTCCTGTTCAAGGGTACAAAGCTCTTTGCAGAGTCCACAAACACTTCTCTGCATAACGTGAAGGATTCCAGGGCCATACTCAAGACTCTAGGCATTCAGGTACCTGTTACAAAAAGAAAACAAAACAGATCATTCCACCAAAGATACATCATTCAACCAACAACGACAATATGACAACAGACGCCGACTATGCCAAAACAGTCGTAGACAGGCCTCCGATCAGTCCTCCACTCAACAACTATCAACATCCAGGCAACAGTTTTGAAGTCCTGGTTGAGGGTCTGACAACCCCGAAATTTCCTAGGCAGCAATCTGAACCATCCACAGTATTTGGCAATAGACTAGCCGACTTTTATCTAGCCAGGTGTGCCATCACCACTGACAACTGGGTTCTGGAAATTGTGAGAACTGGCTACTGCATCCCATTTTTAGTTGTCCCACCCCCCTTGCCTCTCCCTCTTCAGGGACCCCTCTCACAAGAACTTGCTCGTACAAGAGGCGGAACATCGCCTAAGGCCAGGTGCCATAAAAGAGGTACCACAGCAAAACAGGGGCAAAGGATTTTACTCCCACTATTTCCTCACCACCAAGAAGTCGGGCGGCTGGAGACCCATTTTTTGGACCTCTGCAGGTGCAACCATTTTATTAGATACCAACACTTCAAGAAGGTTACTCTGGCCACCATTGTACCTGCCTAGGAAAAAGAAGCATAGTTGTCTACCCTCAACCTCCAGGATGCTTATTTCCATATATCAATACACCCATCACACAGGACATTCTTCTGTTTTACAATAAAGGACAGACACTTCCAGTACAGGGTGCTACCATTCAGACTCTCAACAGCCCCACGAGTATTCTCAAAGGTACTAGCACTAGTAGCCGCACACTTGTGCAAAAGGCGCATCATGATATTTCCATGCCTGGACACAGTGCTTTTTTTGTAAAAAAAAAAAAAAAGGTGCTGGTACTCCACCTTGACTGTTGAGCTCTGACTGGAGGTGCCGGTACTGCGTACCGGGCAGTACCGTCACAAAAAAAGCACTGCCTGGACAACTGTCTAGCAATGGGCCCTACACAACAGAACACACAACAGGCTGTCTCAATAATCAGAACCCTCTTCAACACACTCGGGCTCCAGATAAACACAGCAAAGTGTACCTTGATCTCAACTCAAACCCTAAAATGTATAGGGGCTCATTTAGACTTCACAAAGGCCAGAGCCTCCTTACCACACCACAGATGGGTCACAACCAAGGACCTGATAGCAACAGCACAGACCAGCCCGCTCATAATGGCATGACTATGCCTACAAATACTGGGGCAAATGGCAGTGGCCACATTCGTAGTACCCCATGCTCAACTACAAATGAGACCATTACAAGCTTGGCTACGCACAACCTACCGGCCACATATTCATCCCTGGAACAAACATCTCATGCTGCCGAACAAGATAAAATCCTCTCTCACATGGCAGACCCTACATGACAACGTATGTGTAGGCGTCCCTTTCCAACGCAATCCACCATCAGCAACAATCATGACAGATGCCAGATGTGTTGGGGGGCATACCCGCATCACAAGGTTGTACAGGGACAATGGACCCACAACGAGACCAAATACTACATAAACTTGCGAGAACTACGGTAAAAAATTCTTGCAGGCATTTTCTTCTCCTGATTCAGAACAGCACAATGCAAATCCTAACAGACAATGTCACCACAATATACTATATCAACGGGCAGGAAGGGGCACGCTCAGACCAACTATGCCAGGAGGCTATTTGCCTCTGGGAATGGTGTATTCCATGCAACATACACCTGATTGCAACTTACCTCCCAGGCAAAGACAACATACTAGCAGACAACCTTAGCAAACAATTCCCCCACAACCACAAGTGGGAGATAATCCAATCAGTGCTCACTCACCTCTTCAAAAAGTGGGGGTTCCCAACAGTGGACCTATTCGCTACACACACAAATGCTTGCTGCCCACAATACTGTTCCAGAGTGGGCATAGGCCCCCGCTCCCTGGGAGATGCCTTCAGTATACAATGGAAGGCGGCCCCGGGCATATGTATTTCTACCATTTCCCCTGATATAACAGGTGATCCTCAAGATCAGACAGGACAGGACCAGAGTAATCCTAGTAGCACCCAACTGGCCCAGAGAGACGTGGTACCCGTACCCCTCACAGATGACCGACCGGCCACCACATCAGTTCCCACCAGTCTCATCTCTCCTCATGCAGCGAAACGGTCAGATTCCCCATCCACAAGTTACACCTCCAGGCGTGAATGCTGGCTGGTTAAACACCATGGAAAAGACCTTCCCAGACTCAGTGCAGCTCATCCCCACAAATTCCAGAAGACCTACAACAAGAAAGACATATACTAAAAAATGGAGACGGTTCACAGCCTGGTGCACAACCCATAACTATGAACCTGCCCACACGGGAATATCACGATCCTACAATACCTATTAGAACTGCACAACACAGGCCTATCCCTGAGCTCCATAATGGTGCATCTTGCCTCCATCTCTGCTCTCCACAACCCCATACAAGAATACTCGATCTTTATGCACCCCCTCTGTCAAACATTTTATATGGGGCCTCCACAACATGTTTCCTTCACGCAAGGACCCAATTCCGGCATGGGACCTGAATCTAGTACTAAAAGTCCTTATGGGTAAACCTTTTGAGCCTCTAGCCACTTGCTCTCTACTACACTTATCAATGAAGGTGACCTTCCTCATAGCGATCATGTCTGCCAGACGAATTGGTGAAATGGCAGCCCTAATGGCGGATCCCCCATACACAATATTTCACAAGGACAATTCTGTGGACTCATCCCAAATTCCTCCCAAAAGTACTCACCTCATTCCATTGCAATGAACCCATATACTTACCCATCTTCTTCCTGAAGCCAGGTAGCACAGCACGTCAACATGAGGACAACATGAGGACAACAAGGAATTGGCTTTCCATACCCTGGATGTCCGCAGGGCACTCAACTTCTACCTACAACAGACAAAGCCCTTTCGCAAAACTCCTTGGTTGTTCGTTTCATCTACGGAGAGATTGCAGGGATTACCTATATCAAAGCAAAGACTATCGAAATGGGTATCTAGTTGCATAAAACTAGCATATACCCTAACACAGAGAGAGCCCCTACCTAGCATGCGGTCTCACTCTACAAGGGCATTCCTACAGGGTGTGCCCACAGAACACATCTGCAGGGCCGCCACATGGGCGTCAACACATACCTTCACGCAACATTATGCAATACAGACATTTGCCAAGTCAGAGACAACATCTGGCCACACAATACTCTCGGACTCACAAGCTCAGCTTCCGAAGCTCCCGAATCCTACTATGAATACTGCTGTGTAATCACCTAAAGGTGGAGCACCCACGGGGACACTCTTCAAAGAAGAAGGGAAGGTTACTCACCTGTGCAGCAACTGGCGTTCTTCGAGATGGTTGTCCACGTGGGTGCTCCACCACCCACCCTCCTCCCCTCTGCTTCGGACCTGAATATGTCTGGGTCAGAGAGGAACTGAGGAGGCAGCCGGCTGCGCGTGCGCAGTATCCTCTTCAGAACACACACCTGCACTTCCCATGCATGGCCGGCCATGGGCACTGCTGTTACAAATCTCTGATCGGAGGCGCAGTGGCACTGACACACCTAAAGTGGAGCACCCATGGGGACAACCATCTCGAAGAACTCTAGTTACTACACTGCTGAGTAACCTTCCCTTGCTTCTTTATGCTGCCTGGGCCACAGCGCTGGCCTCATGGAGCAGGAGCTCAGCACACAAAGGGCTTGTCCTTGGGCGAAGCATTGGAAAGCTGCATTCTTGGCTCCCTGGAGGCGTGACATTTGCATCTGCCTCCCCCAGCCACTGACCTTTACTCCTTCACATTGGTTCAGATGGTCTATGCGGCTCTTAGCACTTCCCAAGGGTTCCACCAGCCATGTCTCCCCCTTCCCCCCGTTCCATATACTCCCCATTAACACACCTCCCCAAATACACTGAACGCCAAAGCTACTGAAACTTATGTCACACCGTGAGGTGTGTCCTGGGAATGGCAGCAAAGAGCCATGAGTGCCACAGCGCCTCCCTACAGAAATGGGTGTAGCTAGGTGCTGAGCCGGCCCAGGGCTAGTCCCTGCATGGCGTTTCTGCCCTTACCTCATATCTCAACTGTGTGTACAACCAGCGTTCTGCTCGTGAGCCAGCACACAGACATCAACCCATCAGCGTGCCCCGACAACCGTCCCATCATTTCTCTCTAGCCAGCCAAGGGGTGGGCGCTCTCATATGCCCCTGCTGCCCCTTCATACCCCAGAACCTTTGGGGATAACCCTGAGACCTGATCCTTCCCATCCCACCTAGTGTCCCTCCCCTCTCCCCAGCCCGGGTGTGTTCCCAGCAGCCAGCCTTCGGCCCAAATGGAGAGCAAAGGCAGGGCTGCCTCCCTGTGAAGCAGCGCTCAGCCATGCACGGCTTTTATCAGGCCAGGGTGCTTCTTCAGCCCTCCCCCATAGCCCAGCTCCTTTCTCCGCCCCAGCACTCCAGAGCTCAGGGGACAGGGACTCTGGGGGGGCCTAACCTCAGTTTCTCTAGGGCCAGGGGCCTGATTCCCACCCCCCTCCTCAAATGGGGCAGCCATTGTTCCCCACACAGGGAGTCAAGGTGAGCAGGAGTCCCTACCCCGCCCTGGCCCAGCAGACCTGGAGCCTGTGGGAAGACATTCCCCCTTCTCCCTAACTGTAGTCCCAACCCCCCCAGCCATGGGGCTCTGCCAGCAAGATGCAGGGGATGCAACGTGGGAGTCTTCCTGCCAGTCTGCAAGTGCAATCATCACTGCCCCCTTTGCTTGTGGTTGGCACAGTCCCCTGTAGGCCGGGAGACAGCGGAGGAGTCAGAGTCTCTGCTCGTGTTTTCAAAGCTGAAAACTCATCCCCCAGACAGCAGCTGGGTCTGCCAGGGAGCCCTGCAGGAGTCAGGGGGAGGCTTGTTCCCCAGGAACCTAACCCATAGTTTGCAGCAGGGAGCTTTGATGGGGCAGCATGAGATCTGGCCTGAGCAGCCCTAGGCTGCTTGTGGCTGTGCCAAGACCATGGCCTGTCCTACTGGCCAGTGCTGTCTCCTTATGCTCCCCATTGGGCTGGCTGGAGGCAGCTGTTGGCTCGTCTCATTCCTACAGTCAGCTCTTCGGCAGACCTCTTTGTGCAGCCTGCGCTGCTCCGGCAGCAGGACTTCTCAGCACTCAAGTACAGACCATAAACAACAGGCCAGTGCCCTGTGGCTGTCTTCGGCCTGTGGCCCTGGCGCTGCAAACCCAATGGCGGGCAACTGGAGCCTCCCCACTGGTTCCAAGGCAGGTGCTCTGGGTCAGGCCTCAGGTGCAGGGACCGCCACACAGTAGTGAGTTTACAGTGACCCTGCAGCCTTGTAGCACAGGCTGATTGCATTCTGTGCAGAGACTGCGGCCTGCGTGCCAGCAGGAGAGTGATGCAGACAGCGGGGTGAGCCCCATAGGTACAGGAGAGAACGAGCGAGAGTGTTTTCACTCTGAGCAAAACTTAAAAACAGCGAATAGTCCTGCAGCACTTTATAGACCAACAAAATGCGTAGCTGGGATCATGCGCTTTCGTGGGCACAGCCCACTTCTCCACTCTGAGTGGCGGTCAGTTACAGGCAGGCTGCAGTCAAACCCACAACCGCCAGGGGCATTCAGCTCAAGCTGAAATGTGCTGCTGGGGCCCATCCTTACTGTAAATGTCTCATTTTATTCTGCAACCTCTCAGCAGCAAGCAGGAACATCTCAGTGCATGAGCTGCAGTAGGAGTTTTGTTTCACTTTGGGAATGCTGTGTTCCCTTTTGCGTTGAGCCGAGAACAGGGGTTTGTGGGCTCAGTTCCTGGCTCTTCCTGACATGCTGTGCTATCTGCAGCTTGTCAGTCACCTTTTCCTTGTGCCAGCTGGCAAATGGTGATTACCTATTCTTCAGGAATGGCGTAAGGGATTGTACAGCAGTTTGAGATCTGCTGTACAATCCCTGGGACTGTTTGTATTACGCACAAAGTACTGTTGTTGCTATATATAATTTGCACTACTAGGGGGCGGCCCTTAGTGAAAGGAGAAAAGTCCATTATCTCCTTTCACACCCTTACTATCATCATGCCTCTATCTTCCACACACTGCAGAACTACAGTGCATTCCACGTAACAAGAACGGGCACTTCCATAGTGCTCGCTGTGCTTGGATCTCAACGTCTTCGGTATTCTCCACTAGCTCCTCTTAGCAACAGACCATGAGCAGAAAACAATTCATGTGCTGGGTAAGAGATTCACACCATCCATCTGAGACAGGAACTTCCTTCAGCTGCTCTTGTTGGGGAGCTCATGTATGTCTTCCTCAATACATAACATTAAATGTCTCTAATGAAAATGCTTCTTGTGAATGCTTCACCTGCTAATTTTATTATTCAGCATAACAAGCTGAAAAAGGATCATTATTTGCATTTTTTTAATCAACTTAGAGCACAGCATCAATTACAGAGCTTTCCTATGGTTCACATGGTATCCTGGCAGGCTCCAAATATTAACACATTTCATCCTTCACAATCTGGATATCTTGCCCTGTTCTCCTAGAATACCATAAAACAAAAAAAGAGTTTTAGCAAATATTCCTGGGGTGACATTTAGGATTTTCATCTAGCAAATAGAAAAAGAATTGATTTTCTAAAAAGGGTGTTCAATTTGCCATACACAATGTGAGCATTATTACATATCTAAACTGTATACAGAATTAGAATACTAATCAGTTCTATGCATAACTGGTTATTTGTATGCACAGTTATCCAATCTGAAGACTTAAGCATGCTAATTTAATGTGCAAATTAAGCATACAATGGTGCTTTTGTGCATCTAATTATATAAAATGCAGCAGATTGCAGACATCCTTTTCAAATTGAAGCCAAGTCTGTTTGCTCTTGGTTTCCATGGGATGTAAACCAGGGCCAAATTGGCCCAACGGAGTCATAGAAAAATATTGGCATAGGGAATACAAAGAAACTGCACTGATCTCCAGAGCTGACAGCTCTGTGATCTAGGCCTGACACAGGCCAATGACTCACTGTGCTCTGACCATTTCAGAAAGCAGTATTTTCCTGGCTCTTGGTGAATAGCCACTGCCAGACAGCACAGGTGCACGTGTGCAAATGTGTAACTGACTAGGCATCGGACTGGGAACTGCACAGGACAATCCAGGTGCAAGGGAGCACATGCAGTTTGCTAATTTGTTTAAAAATCTGGCTTCAGGGAAAACCCTCCATTCTGTCAGAAAAGTACAATGTCACTTGCGGCCCGGTTGGAGGTCTCATCCTCCCTTCTCGTTCTGGGACCATTCTGATTTTCTAGCGCCCAGCCATGCAGATCTGGAAGGATGTAGCAAGAGCCCTGGATTCACTCAGAGTGGCAGAGCGTTGCACTGTTAATGATGCACATGTGAGGAAGCAACACTGCCATGGGCTACAAAGCTACCGTACCCAGGAGGGGCTAGAACTGACTCTAGGCCTGGCCTGGAACGAGGAGCAGCGCACCAGCTGCATTGCCCAGGAGGAGCCCAAGAAGATGCTGTGGCCCAGATTCACAGCTGATGCTTCCATTACCTGCAGAAAGTGAAGTGATTTACCCCTTCACTGCTGCTCTGGGTCAGCTGTTTAGGTAAGTGTTTCATTTGCATAATTGCGTCATGGCGCTGTTTCGAACAAGCGCCATTTTGAAACTGAAACCGCAGTTCAGATGCGTTTTTTTTTGACAACAGGGCGCCTTTTTGAAAGATCCTGTACTCCTCAAAAAGGATCTTTCGAAAAGGCACCCCATTGTCGAAAAAAACGCGTCTAAACTGCGGTTTCAGTTTCAAAATGGCGCTTGTTCGAAACAGTGCCATGATGTGATTATGCAAATGAAGCAGGGGATATTTAAATCCCCGCTTCATTTGCACTTTCAAAGTGCTTCATTTGCATCCCTCTGCCAACAGAGTTTAGACGTAGTCTGAGAGAGGCGGGAGCCCATTCACCCTCAGGGCAGCGCGAGAGGAGGAAAGAGTAGCCCCACTAGTTTCGAAGTGCCTAGACAGGGGTTCTCACGTGCGGTTGTTATCTGAGTCACACACTACCACGAGATGAAACTGCCCATGCGCTAGAAAGGCCTGATGACTTGGGAACAACCCCAGAGGCAGCGTTCCCTGTAAGCTGTGCACTCATGCGGCTGCTCCGGAGAGATCCAAATGCTGCCCAGCTGATTAGCAGAGCTCCCACAGCCACTGTGTTTCTACTGGTGATGCACATTCGCAGACGCTTTGGTGCTCATTTACTCCACACAAGGATGGAAAAGATTAGAGTGAACATTGGCCGTGTGTTGGAATTGAAAGTTTTATTCTTTTAATATTTGTATTTTAGGATTAATAATGTAGCAATGTGAGGTAATATATTATCACATTTAATATTTTATTAAACTAAGCCCTTTAGTGAAATATATATTTCTTTGTGTTAAAGTTTAGTAAGCTTAGTAAGTAAAGAGACAGAGTTTTGGTATTGTGTCTATGTTAATGAGATTAGAAATATTGAAGGCCTGGGCCTTCGATGTGAATTGTTTTGATTTTGATTTTGCTTAAAATAAAACACTGCTGTTTACCTTTGAAGGATTCTGTGAGAAAGACCATTCGTGTGAATGAGAAATATATCAGCATAAAGATAAAGGCGTGAAGGCCACCGTTAGACCCAGATTGCCAAGAAAGGAGGGGGCAATGTGGGTGAAGACATCCTGTGAAAGACAGACTGCGAAGAGACATATTGGCATCAGAGGAACTATCAGTGCGTACCCATAGTCAAGAATTGATCAGATTGGCAGATTGACAAGTCTAAAGTGGAGCGAGCACCCCCAAAAGACAACTGATTACAGGATGAGCTTCTTGGAGATGTCTGGAATGTCAACATCAAAAGATAACAGTAACCAGTCACAGACTGACACAGCAAAATCCACAGAGGAAAGGATTATAAAAGCAGGGTGCTTTGCCATGGAACTTTGGATTCATCTTGCCACTAACTCCGGGAGCATCGGATCGCGCAACCAACAGAGTTCAGCTCCCCCTCTGTGATCAATCTGGCTGGCCACTAGATTGATCCAGACTCTGGACTGGTAACTATAACATAGTCTGGCAGGACTGTGTGTGTGTATGGTGTTTGTGTGTGAGTGACTGAAAAGCATATGCAACTGTTGTATTCAGTAAATGCAGCATACTGCCTTTTCCCCTATAAAAGATCTGGTGTGCTTCGTTTAAGCATAACACGTGGGTATCACCACTGGCCTTTAGGTTGGGCTGGGACAGCCTGTGAACCCTGCCTGGCCCTGCTCTGTCAGCCTAAGGCAAAATACTATGTGTGTAATCATCCATGCGTGAGCGATAGCAGGGCATGCCCTTACCTTCGCATGATACAGAGCAGGCACTCATTGCTGTAAGTGTTTCCATCAGTCCCGCAGACAGGCCTGTGCAGCAAGGGGCAGGCTGGTGCCAAGGCAATGTGCTCACATGTTGGCTGGAAAGGCAGAAGCCAAACAGTGATCAAATTCCTCCCGTCACAGCGTTGCAGCAAATGGAGAACCCCCATGCTGGTGACAACCTCCCCATGCTAGGGATGTGGCACTGAATTATTCCCCATGCCCACGGGGTTTCCCTGCTATGGCTGCGCGCCTGAGCTCAGGCAGGGGCTCCTGCATTAGCAGGGTAGCTGGGAGATGGGCAGCATAGCCTGTGTCTGCAGTGGGAAGTGTGAATGATGCAGGGGGGCTGTATGAACTGAATCGATGGGGCAGCCTGGACAAGAGTCCTCCTCCTTCCTTGACCCCCCTTGCGTCTTCTTGTGCTTTCAGCTCTGCCCATGGTCGTGGGATGGGTCCTCTGTTCACGCAGGGCTGGCAACGCTCACAGCTCGTTTTCCCCACAGCCCACGTTACAGTGAGCCCCTGTGCTCTCCCCCTCCCCGCTATCCTGCTCAGAGCATTGGTTCTGTACATGAACAAAGCAGAAGATAACAGCAGGATCCTACTTACCACTCTTGCAGCACCTCCTTTCTGAGGCCACGCCCCTGAAAGGGAAGGGAGCCAATGAAACCCAAGAGCAGGAGGCAGAGGAAGCCAGGGACAGCTAGATAATGGGCCAGTTGGTCTTGCTCATGGAGCACGAGGCCAGGCACCGGGGCGTAGCCACACTACTGAGCACCCGAGGGGAAAGCAAGCCACACCTTGGAGCAGCGTGTGAGCTCAAACCCAGCTGGTGCACTGGCTTCCCTGCCTGCGGGTCAGTCCTGTTTCACGTCACACACAAAAATTAACCGTTTGGTTACTAGTTCCAACCGGGTCCAATCAAATTTCAATCTCAGGCGCAATAAATTCAAAGGGAGAGACTAGAAACTAAGCACTGAGGCTGTTTTGATCATTTATTTAGTTTTTAACTTTAACTCCTCCTCATTCTCGCACCCCACCCATATTCTCTCTCACCTGCTCAGTGCTTTGCTCACTGATGCCACAGGGCATGCCCCGTGGTGGGGAGCAGTCACTGCAGCAGAGGAATACACTGCTGCCTCACAGACAGAACTAGATCTAATCAAGCCTGCCATCGGAAGCTGAGTAGGGGAGGAGAAAGAACAGGGGTAAGGGCTGCAGGGGAGTGCGAGTAAGGATGATGCTTGTTAACCATTTACATCCCTAGTGTAGGCAGGGTAAGAAGATGTTGCTGGGCCTAGCTGCAAGAATGAAACAGAACAAGGAAAACTGCTTATTGGGAGAAAATGATGTGGATGAAGATGTGGATATGGCTGCATAAATCAACTGGTTTGTAACTGAAATAATTCACTTTGCAATGCATCATTCTTCAAGCCTCTCTCTATGCCTTTGCTGTGTTGGATGTTGCTAGAAAAAAAGTTTAGCTGAACTAAACCTTATGGCTTGTTTAATTGGTTAACTAGGTTTAGAAGCTATCACCCAAGTATACAGTACAGAAAGCTGCAGGAAGAGAAATCCAGAGTTGCCACTAAGTGTCATTTTCTTATTTTATATTACCTAACATATGCCCCTGATTTTAGAACATCATGGGGATGCCATAAGTCTGTTCCCTAGTTTACTTCAGCATAACTCAGCTTTCCCAAGGGAACCCCATTCTGTGCTTGTTTCCTCAAAAACAGAGAAGCCCGTGAGTTCAATGGGAGTACCTCCAAAATTAAGTGCACTCCAAGCACAGTCAGTTTTAGGTTTTTTGGTAACTTGATTTAAATCAATTATTTTTGTGTGTGATTAAATTGTGATTTAAATTAGTCCACTCTACAACACACTGTGTGCGTCTTCACGCACTCACACAAACATACTGTTTTTCATACACACTTTCCTGCCGGCGCTGGTGAATGCAGTGTGTGGGGAGGGGGGCTGATATCTACTGCCAGCACCAAGCCCCCTGCAAATTTGTATTATTGATATTGTTCCTTCCTGCATTGCACGTACATGCCCTACACATTTATTCTGTCCAAGTTCTGTTATTTTAGGGTTTTTCACTGGTCTGTGCATTTCATAATTTTTATTTCTCCCTTACATTTACATTTAATTCCATGAGTTAGACAATGCCTAACTTGTCTTGGCTGAAGTGTCCCAATGGTAATGGCTTAAGAGATTATGTATAATAGCTAGGTTTTTCACCACTAGTGAGAGACACCTGCATATTGATGTATCTAACAAAATTCAGAATGTGATCATGAGACTAAGGATGTTAAGGACTAGGTGACTAGTCAACTATTGGATAAGCAAATGATAAGAGGCATGGGGGAGGATAGGTACTTCAAAGCATGGCGCTTGCGTGGAGCCTGGGGTCAGCTAGGGAGTCCCCAGCTGATCCTGGGGAAATGCCTTGTGGCCTCTCACCCATTGCAATCAGCTGTTTGTAGCATGCAGAGTCACTGGGAGGAAGGGGGCAGAGGGAGGGCTGCAGACGGGAGTTTGAGAGGGAGTGAAAGAGATCCCACCGCTGAACAAACAAGGTGAGTGTACTAGCTTTGGGATGAGTGAGTTTGCTTGACTGCATTTTTTTTCAGTTTCAGGTGATTTCAGTTACTGTGTCAGTTGGGATTGGGTGTCTGGGAGTGTTTGATTGTTCCCTTGATTAGCCTCACTCAGCCTTGTGATCCCCGGCCCCCCCACCCTGTGGTTAACAAGGGGGTAGGACTGATCTAGGAGAACAGGCTTTAAAAGCCAGAGGCAGAGTGACCTGGGGAGCAAAGCAGACAGGACTGCAAGCTGCTTCCTACTGATCAACAAAGATACTGAGATACAACATTGGTAAGGGGGCGAAGTGAAGGAATGCTAATCTGTATGATACTCTCTAGCCACGAGGTGGCGTTGTGTGCACAAGAGCGTAGCTCCCTTCCTCAGCTATACCTGGCCATGCATCAGAGGAGCTTGCAGGGTGCACATCTGCTGTGTATCTCTCTGGGAAGTACACTCTGCACTCAGTCAACAGCTGATACAGAAGCCTGACCTGCTAGGAACAGCCCTGCACCCACAGTGCACAAGGCGTACATGACAGCCCCTGAGCAGGGTACAGCCCACGTGGCCCCTGTGCACCCTGTGTCCCCCATGAGCATCTCCCACTGCCCCGGGGCATGGTGCATCCCCTGGAGCCCATCCGCATGGGCCCTGCACAGTGTGGCTATGTCTACACTCGCAGCTTCTTGCGCAAGTAATATGCAAATGAGGCTAAGCGTGGAATATCGTCGAGCTTCATTTGCATACCTAATGAGCCACCATTTTTTTCAGAAGAGGCTCTTGCGCAGAAGGATCTACACTGCCCCTTCTTGCGCAAGAAAAACCCTCTTGCGCAATGCCGTTACACCTATTGCTTGAGAGGAAGAACAGCATTGCGCAGAGAGGTTTTCTTGCGCAAAAAAGGCAGTCTCACTCCTTCTTGCAAGAGGCCTCTTCTGAAAAAATGGTGGCTCGTAAATAATGCAAATGAGGCTCGGCAATGTCAGCAGCCTCATTTACATATTACCTCATAGAAAGCAATCTCTACACAGCCCCTGTGCATGGCGCATCCCCTGAAGCCTGTCCGTCCCCCTGCACCTCTTTGCCTGCTCCTCCAAGCTCCCCACCTACAGCTCTTCACACCCTCCCACAAATCCCCAAGTCCCCTTGCCTGTCACACTCTCCTCTTTGCCTCCTGGGGAGTTCCCCTATTTTTTCTGCTCGTGCCTCTTTGTCCCGTGTCTGCTTTTTGTGGCTCTTTGAACTCTTCCTCAAGTCCACCTGTGACGAGGCAGCAGAGCCCCGGACTCACGCCGGACGCGCCAGGGCCATAGCTGAGCCTCGCGCACCCGTCGAGCCGGAGGCAGCGTGGGGGAGCACGAGAACGCCCCGCCTCCGGAGGCGACCTTGCGGCGCATGCACCCAGGCTGCCACCAATGGCAGGGAGAGAACGACCAGATGGGGGCGGATGGCAGGGCCAGAAGTGACGGACCGACATCCCGAGCGCAGCCCCACCACGCGCTTGCGGCAGGGAGTTCAAAAACAGGCCACCCCTGGCCAGGGGGGAAGGCGGAGGAGCAGGAAGCCGGGGAGGAGCCGGCGGAGAGCACGGCGAGACCAGTAGGCCTGAGACACTTCAGGCAGCGGAAGGTCAGGCGAGTCTGTGAGAGGTGGTAAGGTGGGGGAGAACCCGCGACTGGTGGGTAGGAAGTGGCCCAGGGAAGGGCGCGAGGAAGGAGCCCAGGGGGTTGGTGCATTACGGGAAACTCCCCATCAAGCGGACAGGGCTTTGCCACCCTGTCCTTAGGGCCCTGGGTCAGGACCCAGAGTGAGGCGGGCCCGGGTCCCCCTACCACACCCCGGCGGCTGTGAGAGTGGTGCAAGGAGCTGTGGTGGTGTGGAATCCGAGACTGATCCGACCGGGACTGGGCGGGTGGAGAGACTACACCGTAAGACTTATAAGGATCACTGGTGAAGGGAGGCGGGTGTGGGACTTCCGAGTGGGCTGCGATGTGGCAACCACCCCTCGGGGTCCCGGGGTGCTGCCCCGGCAGGACTAAAGGGGAAGTTCGGTGGGCAGCCCCAGAGAGGCAGCACCCGGCTGGGCCATTGGGTTCCCCAGTTGGGGGCCAGAGTAATACAGGCGCCAGTCCCAGAGGTGAGGCGCGTCCCGTCCCCCCCACAGACACGCAGGGCCCTTAGGGTCGGTGGCCTGAAACCCCCCTACATGGCTCTTTGGCCCCTTCCCTGAAGCAGCCACAGGCCAGGGGTGTCCTCGGTGGTTGAGACGGAGCAGGGGAAGTGAGAGGAGCAGTGCTGATGGGGCCATGGGGCTGAGCGAGAGAGGGGGTTTGGAGCAGAGCGTAGGCAGGGCTGCAGTCTTGGTGCCCTTTCGGTGTCAGCTTTCCAAAGGAGCAGTATGGCACAGTTGCATAAGGCTGGGCACTGTATCCTGTTTGGGAAGGGTTAACCTCCCCTTCTGCCACAACACTACAGTGAATGTCCTTGACCTGTATAAAAAGATCCCTAAATTGGGTGAGGAAGAGGAACAGTTTGCCTGTCTGCCTGAGACTGCAAGCTCCTCAGGGGATAGCAGGAAAGTCCCAAACCCAAAAATCCAGCTAATCCTAAAACTCTACACCCATTGTCTCTGAAAGTTTCCAGCAGATTTTCTCATGTCCACTGGTAGACAGAACACAGGCCAGCATGATGGTCCAGCCCTAACACAGCGCGTTTGCTGTACAGTCTGCTGGGGGAAATTGCATTGGCCTCTGCTGGGTTTCTCCATTGCAGCCTGCCAGTCCATGTTATTTTACAAAGCTTTGTTCTTTGAGATGTGTTGTTCACGTCCATTCCAATTCAGGTGTACTTGCGCCGTGTGCATAAGCATCGGAAACTTTTCCCTAGCAACTCCCATAGGGAGACCCCTAGAGAGGCGCCGCTATATCAGCGAGGGTAGGGTTGGCAGGCTGATATAGCGGCGCCACTCTATGGGTCTCCACAGCCGACCCTACGGGAGCTGCTAGGGGAAAGTTTCTGACGCTTGTGCACACGGCACACATACACCTGAATGGGAATGGATGTGAACAACACATCTCGAAGAACACCTGTTAAGAGAACAGGTAGCTATTTTTTTTTAAGCCTTGCTACAGATGCCCCACTAACCACACAACAGGGGCTGGCTTCCGTGGAGCTGGGCGCTGACTTACCGCACTGAGCAACCAGAAGGAACAAAGCGATCAGGGCACCCAGCATTCTGATTCACAGTGAGTCCAGCACAGCTGTGCATACACTGATCTACTCACAGCTCCTTTTATAGGGAAGGCTTCTGCTTATCTCTTAGGGCTGATTCCTCAGCTTTGCCCAGGAAATGTACATTTTTAACAGGGAGTAATTAATCACTGGAACTATTTACCAGAGGTTGTGGTAGCTGATACAGCTATTGCCTTTCAGGAAGATGGAGTACCTACACTGATGGAAAAAGCTGCCTATCCCCACAGGTAGCATTTTCACAAAGAAACTCTCCCGCTGACGTAGCACTGTCTACACCAGAAGTTAGATCAGTATAACTACATTGTGCTCAGGATGGGCATTCATCACACCTCTGAGCCACGTCAATGTACCAATACAAGTCTATAGTGTAGACCTGGCCACAGAAAATACCACCTCAGCTGGCATTAACTAGTGGCTGTAATTGGTGTACCCAGGATGAGACTGGAGAAAACCCCAGCAATGGAACTGTGCCAAGAATTGCCCATAGCTCCAGAATGCTGCTTCCCTCTGTGACTGTCTGTGCTTTGGGGAAACACCTGTAAACCTCTCCCACCCTTCCCCATCTGTGCGTTGTGATGTTGTATGTAAAGCATGCGCGGTATCAGGGAAAAGGTTATGATTGACTGAACCTGTTTAGTGCCTATGAAGGTTTCAGATTGTGTTGTATGACTGTCACTAAACCAGAGTGTAAGTTGGGGAATCAGCCAGATATCAGCTCCCTAAAGACAATAGCAAGGGGTGTGTGTGTGCGCGTCAAACAGCCATTAACAGCCATTGTCCAGCAAGGCACCTACAATTCAATGGCTCCCCTGCATGAGGCCAGAGCAGGGGAATTGCTCATCCTTGCTGGGAACTCAGCAGTGCTCCCACAAATGCCTGGACTTGTGTTCTCCAAGCACATGGAACTGAGGGTAGAAAACCAAACACGGGGGCCCCTGGACCCTTTCTGCTGCCCCCATGGATGCTACAAGCCACAAGGACACTGAGAAGACGGAAGACTCACTGAGAAGACTGGCCATAGTTTTAAGGGACAAACCTGGATATTAAGGACTGCAGTATCCAGAGGGGTGAGAAAAACAACTTAATCTAGATGTTGCCCAGTTTAACAGGGTTGAGAGTTTAGACAGCATGCATCTGTCTTCTTTTCTTTGGGTAACTACTCTGACTTATTGCCTATCACTTAGCCGTCCCTTAAAATTTGTCTTTTGTAGTCAGTAAACGTGTGTTACTGTTTATCATTCCTTGCCTGAAGTGTCTGGTAAACCTGCTCAGGTTTACAATGGCTGGTGTAGATCCACCTTCCATTGCAGTGTCCTTGCTGTTTGCAGCATGGTGGGGCAGGAGAAAGACACAGTGTGGCCCCTGGGTTTGGTTTTGTACCCTTGCTGCCATGCGCTTGGGGAGCTCAAGTGGGGACATTGCTGAGTTTCCGAGCAAGGTTAAACAGTTCTGTGGGAGTCGCCTCATTGAGATGAGTCAATGAATTGTAGCTCCCTTGTTGGACAATGGCTGATGAGAGCTGCTCCCCACCTGGGAGCTAGCTACTCTCCTTGCTCTTGTTATTGGAGAGCTAATATCTGGCTGATACCCTAGCTTATAGCAAATTGTAATGATAGTCATAGAATCATAGAGCTGGAAGAGACCTCAGAAGGCCATCAAGTCCAGCCCCCTGTCCAAGGCAGGACCAATCCCAATTTAATCAACCCAGCCAGGGCTTTATCAAGCCGAGACTTAAACACCTCTAGGGATGGAGACTCCACTACTTCCCTAGGTAACCCATTCCAGTGCTTCACCATGCTCCTAGTGAAATAGTTTTTCCTAATATCCAACCTGGACCTCTCCCACCTCAACTTGAGACCATTGCTCCTTGTTCTGCCATCCATCACTACTGAGAACAGCCTTTCTCCATTCTCTTTCGAACCTCCCTTCAGGAAGTTGAAGGCTGCTATCAAATCCCCCCTCACTCTTCTCTTCTGCAGACTAAATACACCCAATTCCCTCAGCCTCTCCTCGTAGGTCATATGCTCCAGCCCCCTAATCATTTTGGTTCCCCTCCGCTGGACCCTCTCCAGTGCAATCCACATCCTTCCTGTAGTTGGGGGCCCAGAACTGGACACAGTACTCCAGATGTGGCCTCACCAGAGCTGAGTAAAGAGGAATAATCACATCTCTGGATCGACTAGCAATGGTCCTCTTAATGCAACCTAATATGCCATTAGCCTTCTTGGCTACAAAGGCACACTGTTGACTCATGTCCGGCTTCTCATCCACTGTAATCCCCAGGGCCTTTTCTACAGAACTGCTACTTATCCAGTTGGTCCCCAGCCTGTAACAATGCTTGGGATTCTTCCATCCCAAGTGCAGGACTCTACACTTGTCCTTGTTGAACCTCATCAGATTTCTTGTGGCCCAATCCTCCAATTTGTCTAAGTCACTCTGGACTCTATCCCTGCCTTCCAGCATATCTACCTCTCCCCCTAGCTTAGTGTCATCTGCAAACTTGCTGAGGGTGCAATCCATCCCCTCATCCAGGTCATTAATAAAGATGTTGAACAAAACTGGTCCCAGAACTGAACCTTGGGGTACTCCGCTGGAAACCAACCGCCATCCTGACATCAAGCCGTTGATCACTATCCGCTGGGCCCAACCTTCCAGCCAGCTTTCTATCCATTATCCCATCCACGTTCCCTTAACTTTCTGGCAAGAATATTGTGGGAGACCATATCAAAAGCCTTGCTAAAGTCAAGGTATATCACATCCACTGACTTTCCCATATCCACAGAGCCAGTTACCTCATCACAGAAGCTAATCAGATTGGTCAGGCACGACTTGCCCTTCATGAATCCATGCTGACTATTCCTGATCAGATCACCTTCCCCTCTTCCAAGTGCCTCAAAATGGATTCCTTGAGGATCCTCTCCATGATTTTCCAGGGACTGAGGTAAGACTGACCAGTCTATAGTTCCCTGGATTGTCCTTCTTCCCTTTCTTAAAGATGGGCACTACATTTGCCTTTTTCCAGTCATCCAGGATCTCTCCCGATCTCCACGACTTTTCAAAGATAATGGCCAAAGGCTCCTCAATGACATTTGCCAACTCCCTCAGAACCCTCGGATGCATTAAGTCCGGACCCATGGATTTGTGTATGTCTAGCTTTTCTAAATAGTTCCTAACCTGTTCTCTCCCCACCAAGGGCTGTCCACCTTCATCCCATATTGCGTCACTTAGCGCATTAGTCTGGGATCTGACCTTGTCCGTGAAGACAGAGGCAAAGAAAGCATTAAGTACTTCAGCTTTCCCCACATCATCTGTCACTAGGTTACCGTCCTCATCCAGTAGGGGCCCCACACCCTCTCTGATGACCCTCTTCTTGCTAACATGCCTGTAGAAACCTTTCTTGTTATCCTTCACATCCCTTGCGAGTTGCAATTCCAATTGTGCTTTCGCCTTCCTGATAAGTCCCGAGTCACACAACACAATCTCATATGCATCGATAATATACATACTGGAAGGTTTACCAGCCATTGCTTGGGTCCTTCAGAGCAGGGGGTTGGGGATGTGGGGGGAGGGTGCATGTATCAGGGCATGGAGATGTGGGGTGTGTGTGTGCAGGAGTCAGGGCAGGGGCTTGGAGATGTGGGGGTGCAGGGTATGTGGGGGTGCCAGAGTCAGGGCAGGGGGTTGGGAGGTGTGGGGGCTGCTCACCTTGGCTGCCTGCAGTGGCGAGGGTGGCACTGCTCCATTGACTTTGGCTTCCTTGGCCACTCTGGGCCACACTGCTCAGCTGGAAGCTCCTCCAGGAAGGCTCATGCTGCCCGGCCCGGCCTGGCTGGCAGCTCCTCTGGGGAGGGCAGGACTGTGCTGTCCGACCCTGGCAGGTGGCTCCTCGGGCAGGGGGCTGGGGCCGTGCTGGCTGTCCCAGCCAGCAGCTCCTTGGGGGAGGGGAGTTCCAGTGGCCGGCCCCAGCTGGTAGCTCCGCTGCCTCGTCACAGCCCATGTCTCCTCCAGGAGTGGGGGCCACTGGCTGGCCCAGCCCATGGCTCCTCGGGGGGAAGGGTCCAGGGCTCCACTTCTTGATGCTGGTGGTGCTTCCAGGGGACCATGGTGGTGGGGCCACACGCTGGGATGGTGACCCAAGGTGCGCTGCTCTCTGCCTCAGTGCAAGTGCTGCTGGTGAGCATGCATCCCACTGACATTAAGGAGCATAGTGTTGACATGCAAAAGTGATGTAATTACGCAGCAGCTGTTTGTCAACGTAACTGTGGTCAACTTAATTTTGTAGTGTAGACTTGCCCTTAATCTCTAACAGAAACAGATGCACCGTTCCTGGCAATGCTCTTGCCAGAAGGGGCAGCTACTAATCTACTACATGCTCCATCCTCAAGAACATAAGAATGGCCATATTGGGTCAAACCAAAGGTCCATCCAGCCCAGTACCCTGCCTGCCAACAGTGGCCAATGCCAGATGTCCCAGAGGCAGTTGCTTTCCTTCTTTCAAACAGGAATGTCACAAAATTCAGTACAATGAGTATTTCAGTGTGACTGGAGTTTTGGAAGAGAACCAGACGAGTTCTCTTCCACTGATAGGACTGGATAGAAAATATTTTTAAAATTAAACTATTGACACTTTTTTTCCCAAAAAGTTAAAAATTTCGGCGCGGTGGCACCTGGCATGGGCTTGCATGCATGGTGGGGTAATGCACCTTATGGGATATGATTTAAGAACATAACATAAGAACATATGAATGGCCATACTGGGTCAGACCAAAGGTCCATCTAGCCCAGTATCCTGTCTGCCAACAGTGGCCAATGCCAGGTGCCCCAGAGGGAGTGAATAGAACAGGTAATGATCAAGCGATCTTTCTCCTGCCATCCATCTGCACCCTCTGACAAACAGAGGCTAGGGACACCATTCCTGACCCATACTAGCTAATAGCCATTTATGGACTTAACAGCCATGCATGTATCTAATTCTCTTTTAAACCCTGTTATAGTCCTAGCCTTCACACCCTCCTCAGGCAAGGAGTTCCACAGATTGAACTACTGCTCCTTCAACTGGCTAAGAGAGTCACCCTTGAAGAGCTGAGGAGGCGCAGAGAGAAGAGTGCGGTTGAGTACCATGTCAGTAGCCCACTATGTAGAGCCAACCCTCGCTGCGGCTGAGAGGGGGAAAGTGGCTGGAGGTCACTTTTCTGCTTTACAAGCTTGGGACAGGTGGAAGCTTGAGCAGTTCTAGCCTAGCCTAGAGGTTCTGCCAAAGCAGCGTGCATTCTTCCCTGACGGCCCTCATACTCCGTTCCTAAGCTGACCCCTGCTCAGGACTGGTAGGGAGAGGCAGCACAGAGCTAGCTATGCCAACTCAGTGCCCGTGGCAGAGGGAACCTGTAGTAATTGCCGTGTTAAGAGAGTGTTGTACAGCTGCAGGGGAGGATGCCAAGGACCAAGCCATGTCCAACGATTCTCACAGCTGTAGCCAGGGTTGTGCTGCCAATGTTTAACAAGGGGGTGATGGCAGAATTTTAACAAGGGGCTTTGGAGAGCCCTGGAGCCCAGTTCAGCCCATGCCATGAGGGGCCCTAAAGAGGCTGGGCTGGGTTTGGAGCCACTTGTTTCCTGCAACGCCAAATGGACAAAGACTGCAGGACAAGCTGCAGTTCATGGACTAACTGCTGAAAATTGCTGGGTGACTGCACTTGTGCCCATCAGCATGTGACTAATCGGCAGAGGCAGATGGGCAGAAAAAGATAAGATCAGTTTGCAGGAGGGAGTTCCCCTTCATTACTTCTCCACATTTCATTGCCGTTTGCTGTAGAAAAAAACATCTGAACAACCCTGAGGAACAGTCAAGGGAAGATCAGATAGTGGCAACAGGCCACTGGAAAGCCAGAGCTCCACCTGCGGCCCACAGATCAGGGACGAGAGCTACAGGGCTGGGTCAAACACAGACTCCCAGTTCTCTGCAACAGGGAATCGCTGGCCTCTTCACAAGGAAAGAGGGATGCGTTCTCTGTTCCCACGCTTCCAACTGAGTGTTGGACAGCATCCCTGAGAGAAGCAGAGCACCGCCTGCTTTCTATATGGACCGGAGTGGCTGTGGCCTTGCCTCGAAACCTGGCCCGAGCAGAGGATCTGCTAACGCAGTGTGTGTTCTTCCCCAGACTCCCCTGACACGCACACCCAGCCCCAACCTGAGCCCTGCTGCTGCTACTCTGGGATGACAAATGTAGTTACAGACCCCAAATGATGTAGATCAGCTGGATCAAACCCGATTCTCCTACCAGTGGGGGGTGGGCAAAGGTTTGTCCTGAGCCAGGAACTCTGACCAGGGCTCCTTTTGGAACCATGGGCAAGTCACTTCCCTAGGCCTCTGCCGCCATGTCCCCACTCACTGACCCTCTGTCCTGCTGAGCCCCGATGACAGTGGGGGAGGCGTGGCTCTGGCTCAGTGTGCCAGCAGATGCTTTATGTTACCCTGAGTCAGGGCTCCTCATGAGGTGCTCGCCCCTCACTATAAGCCAGTGCTCCTCAGGCCTGGCCATCCATCTCCAAGGTGACAGATCAGACCTGTGCAGGGGCCAGCAGGGCGTGATCCTTCACTCACCTGCACCAGAGCTACCCCACCGTAGCGCCACTGATGTGAGCGTGAGGACGTGGAGAGCAGTCTCCAGGGGAAGGTTTGCAGTGCCAGTGAGATAGGGCTGCACCTGGCGCAGACTAAGGGAGTAAGAATGTTCAAATGCGCTTATGTGGCTAATCATATAGTCAATGCAAATTGTATCGACTTTATGATCGATAAGCGCCGCTGAATCCAGCCAGGAATGAGCAATCCTGGCTCGTGTCGGCTCTGGAGCCACCCGTGCTGTGGTTCTGCACTTTTAAATGTAATAAGAGCCACTGGGCTCTTACTACATTTAAAATGCAGAGGCGCAGCGATCAGTGCTAGCCAGGACTGCTCGGTCCTGGCTCACGCTGAGTCCAGCAGGGACTTGTGCTGGACCAGCCTGTTTGCAGCAGCCAGGGTTGGCCGCGGGCAGAGGCTACTCAGGCAGCAACCCCCTGTCCACAGCTAGCCCTGGCTGCTGCAAACTGGGGCTGGTGCCGGAGCAGCCTTTGTTCATGGCAGCTAGGGCTGGCCATGGAGAACAGAGACTGAAGCAGTCCCTCTTGTGCCGTTTCCCCGCTGTGCCTCTGCCTCACCTGCCCCCCACTGAGATGGTGCTGGGGGGAACGGGCTTAAGGAACCTGCACTGGCCCTTGCTGCCTCTCTCTGATAGCGGCAGCAAGGTGTGGGGGGAAAACAACTAGTTGAGTCACTACTCGAGTATCCAATAAGCATTTGCTTATCAGATCGTCAAGTAGTTGCTTACATCCCTATAAGGGAGTTGGAAGTAGGGATGTCAAAGTGTAGTCGACTATACGATTAACCAGTAAGCCTTATCAGAACAGTCCTGATGGGGGTGTTCCTGCCAACTTCCACTGCGTGGGACAGCTTATTTGTGTGAGCATTTGCTAGTGTAGCCCACTGAGTCAACATTCCAGCCTGTATTCGGACACAGTGCACATAGAGAGCCTCACTTTGCTTCTGCCTCTGCCTGCTGGCTATGTTACTGCCTGAGGGTGAGCACAAGGCACTGGGGGGGGAGGGGGAGTTGCAAACAGATGTGGCTTTCCCAGCAGTCAGGTGATGCCATTCTAAGGCTTGGACTTTGTGAGCTGAACTGCCCCTCCCCGAGGTGAAGGGAAGGTTTCACTGCTGGCACCAGAATGGCCCAGCCAGCTCTTTGGCTGAAGCACTTTGTACCCTCTGGGGCTGTGCACGCCAGGCTCTGTTAATTAGCATTGACAGTGTGGTAGTGCCCTGAGCCATCAAGTGGGCACTGCATGTGCTCAGGCCAAAGCACTGATCCTTGCCTCCGAGCTGACAATCTAAGGTCAGATTCTGAGAGCCCCTGGGTAAAAGGGAGCAAGGACAGCACAAGCTGTGGGCACACTAATGCCCGGAATGAGGGCATGAACAGATGCATGTGGTGCCCTAGGTAATATTTAATCCTGCCATGGCTCCAGGAAACAGCACTGCTAGCTTGCCCCCTTTGTTTGCATTACACACAAGATAGCATTTATTCCATTGCAAGTGTCCTAAATGTATAGCACTGCCCCTGGCATTTTGAGGCACTCTGTAGCAGTGCACTGAAACGCTGCCACAGAATTCAGTGGCTCCCACACTGGAATTAAATGACAAGAATAACATAAGCAGTGTAGGATTCCTTGCAGTGTTGATTATGATTTTAAATGCAGCTTATTGTACTCTGCACCCTTATGTTTTCCAAGTATTATTTTGTGTTAAGATAACTGGTGGAGGAGGAATCTGAGCCATTACTGCAGACTGCACATTCCTTGGCACATAGGAAATTCAAGAGGACCGGGGGGAAAGACTCATGTTAGCCCAATATTATCCAGGGTTAAATGAGATTATCTGGTTTACTACAGGTCAGCTGACCTCAGTCCCATGCAGGTGGAGCCCAGCTGGACCAGGGTTATAAAGAGAGTAAGCTTGCAGCAGAGAGTAGGTAGCTCAAGGGGGAGAGTCTGCAGTCTCTGAAGCAGAGTGGGAGTGGGTGGGGGGGGAGGCGAATAAGCTCTGGAATTTTGGCCCTGACAGCCAAATTTGGCCTCTCCAACCCAAAGGAGTTGCAGAGAAAGAGTCTGAGAAGGCTGGGGAAGAAAAAGCCCAACCAAAGAGCAGCAAAAAAAGGGGACTGTGTAGACCTTGTTGCTGATTGTAAATCTCTTGGATTGGAACCCAGTGTAGTGAGAGGACCTGGGCACCCCTGCCAGCCACGGGGAAGTGACACGGAGCTCTTGGAGGTGCCTTGTGGACAGTTGGTCAGGTGAGACTGATACCCTGAAGGGCTGAATAGCAAAGAGGGAGTACCACACCAGCAGAGCAGCCATCAGCAAGGGCACCATACAGGTCAAATGTTACTACTCCCGACCTGCCCAGGAGGGGGAGCTCTTGGGATACGTGACCTGATGCAATAGGATGTGATCATGCAGAGTTCAAGGCCAGAATGATCACCCAGTCTGACCTCTGGACCCCACAGGCCACTGATATTGCCTAACACCCCTTAAACATGGTATCATAATAAAGGGGTCCAAATTACCATTGCATGGGCAACTGAAAATCTGGAATTTCCTAGCTTTGCTGTCCTTGACTTTGCCACTTCACTAATGTTCTTTTCAGGAACTTTTTAATTGAATTTCTTAATTATTCTAAAACACCTGAACAATTAAAATAACTGCAAAGACAGAAAGTCCACCACATTGCAGCTCCCTTGTGGTGCCCATGGGGCGGAGCCCTTCGAGAGCCATGGGACAGGCAGCTGGTGCTACTTGAGCTCAGGTTGTAACTGGCAGCAGCAGAAAGTTGAGGCTGCACATTAGTCACAGGGGCAAGATGAAGCACACATTTTGCCACTGGACTGCAGGTGTTTGCAGAGACTCAGGGATGCTGGGGAGTGTGCTCCAGTGGGCACACACATCTGACCTGACCCGACTCCACCAGGCCTGTCTCTGAAAACTAGTACACTCTGATTTCAGAAATCAGCTGTCTGTGTTTCTACTTCTTTGGTTTCCAGACTCAGTGAAACGAACAGGCAGGACCACACATTAGGGAGCAATGTCACTGACTGCAACGGGTCAGGACCAAGCCCTAAAGGTTCCACAAAGAACCTCCTTGGATTTGAGAGAGACACAGGAAACGGTGGCAGAAATGCTGGCTCGCCAGGGACGCTCATCTCGAAGAACGTCAGTTACAGGAGGTGAGTAACCTCCTCTTTTTAATATTGGGGATTTGTTGAAAAAGCAAATCCTTGGGAAAATGTATCTTACATGAAGATTTCAGTTTTAGAAAAAAGATCACTTAGAGAGCATCTGCACAGCAATTATTTCGAAAAACAGCATTATTTCTCCAACTTCCCTTATTCCTCGTACAATGAGGGCTACAGGAGTCAGAGTAAGAAGTCCTCCAGTTTGACAGTATTTTGACACTATTTTGAAATAACTGCCTGCTGTGTAGATGTGGACTGTGTTATTTAGGAATAACGCTAGTTATTTTGAAATAATGTTGCAGTGTAGACGTACCCTCAGAGATGAGAACAATTGTTTGAGATATTTCAAAAGCTGTATTGAGCATGCTGCTGTAGCAGTGTTCTCTCTCTACTCACCAAAGAACTTATTCAGGCCTCTCAGACTCGGGTAGTCAATAGGTGGATGATGGGCCAAATCTGGACCACTATATGCTTTTGAATGAACCCTGAAATCTTTTAATTTACTGATGGTTGCTGTTAGGCTTTTTTATTATTATTATTTTCTCTGTAGTCTGAACCTCGATTATACCTTGACCAAGAAATTGGAACCTTGACAAAAAAAATAATTGGCTGTTCTGGTCCAAAGGGTGATTTAAGGAACTACCTTTAATTGCCAATCCAACCCAATTCTCTTTCCTCTAGTGAAAGTCAGTGCCAGCAAACCTGCCAATTTTTTGATAAATACTTGCTGAAAATGGTGTTTTAATGAAGTTGAAAATTATTAGGTAATTTGATATGAATTCATTGAATAGTTTTAGCCAAAAAAACCGCAAAAACAAAAATCAAACAGGTGAAATGCCAGGTAGGTTGGGCATAGAGTTATTCTTGTGCTCTCTCTGGCCAAATGACTGTTCACTATGATTTATAGTGGCAACTGTATGTGTGTCCCTTATCTTCAGGTGTTTTAGCAGGTTTTATGTCAGCCCCTTTGGGGTCATTTATTTTACTTATATATTGTGTTTTTAAAAAATTTGTAAGCTGCCTCAAATATAGAGAGGCAGGATAAAAATATTAAATACATAAATAAATTCATAGTTATTCTCATTCAAGTACCTGCTCCACAAAGGAAAGCAGATTTAATTTGCAAGATTCTGTGATTTTTTTTCTTCATTCAAATAACTGCTCAGAAAATTAAGTTATTTTATGCTTTCTATTTTTAGGTAGAAATGGGCGACATGAAATGCCCCGTGGCACCTTATAGACCAACAGATTTACTGGAGCATACGCTTTCATGGGCAAAGACCCACTTCGTCAGATGACGTATATCTGACAAAGTGGGTCTTTGCCCACGAAAGTTTATGCTCCAATAAATCAGGTAGTCTGTAAGGTGCCACAGGACTTCTTGTTGTTTATGCAGATTTAGACTAACACGGCTACCCTTCTGATACATGAAATGCCCTGGTGATTGTAAAACATTTCAGCAATTATCATTTCCTGTAGCCTCTCAATATTTTCTCTTCTTGATAGTGATGTATTTCATGATTACACATTGGACACATTATCAAGTTTATGTAAATGGATTACTCAGCCTGACTCTCTTTGGCAATATCCTATGACTTATACCCAATCAACCCTCTGTATTTTTTTTAGGAAGAAGTTGCTTCATGTAACTGAAAAATGTTGATGCTGGCTTTCTGAGTTAAATGGGATTATTTTGTAGTAAAACTCTGTTATGGACTCCTCTACAAGTATTAGGCAGCTTTGGCACCTCTTGCTTTAGTTTTGATTTGTCTAAAGATCACATTCCTACATAAAGACCTGCAGGTTTCAGAGAGGTAGTTGTGTTAGTCTGTTTCAGCAAAAACAAGGAGTCTGGTGGCACTTTAAAGTCTAACACATGTATTGGGGTATTAGGCTTTGTTGGTCTTTATAGTGCCACTGGATTTCTTGTTATTCTTGCATAGGGCAGGGGTGGCCAATCTGTGACTTGCAAGCCGCATGTGGCTCTTCAAAGAAAAAAATTGCGGCACTTGCGGCTCTGAAAGGGGCAGCGTGTTTCTGTCTGAAAGAGACAGAGCTGGAGTCGCAGTGTGCAGACTTAAAAATGGCCACCTTAAAAGGGCAATGCCTGCTCTGCTCTTAAAAGGGTAGCGGCCGGGCCCTCTTTTTTGTTGTTTTTTCTCGACAACTTTTTTCCCTTGGCTCTTTGCGCCGTATCCACCACTATTTTGGCATAGGGGCATGGTCAGAGGGAAGTGGAGCCGTGGCATGGACAGGTCTGACAGCTCCTGTGTTTTGTGTTCACAGGATGTCCACTTACTCCTGACATCTAGCTATCTTTGTAATGGGTCAGAAATTAGAGTCTTTGTTTAAACGCATACATAAAGTGTCAAATTTAAGCATGAATGACAATTCTGAAGCTTCTCGTTGAAGTCTGGAGTTAAAGTCTCTTTGAAGCAATATGCATGTTTTAAGGTCATTGAGGGAATGGTCAGTCTGGCTGAAATGGCAACCAACAGCTTTCTCTCTGTGAGAGAGTCTTATGTCTGTTTTGTGTGCATTGATTCTTTGGTGAAGTGTCTGAGACGTTTGTCCAATGTACATAGCAGACGGACACTTTAGGCACATGATGGCATAAATTATGGGTTGGTATTAGTGTGATATGTCCTGTGGTGGTTGGTAAGAATCATCCTGAGGTTAGGTGGTTGTCTATAGTAGACTATGGGTCTGTCTCCCAGAGCCTCTTGGAGTGTAGTATCCTGTTCCAGTATAGGTTATGTAGTTTATTGATAATGCGTTGGACGGGTTGAGCCCCGTGTAAACCCAAACTGCACCGCAGGCCACGTGTTGAATAGCCCTGCTTTAAAGCATCCCTAATGACCCTCATAAGCACATTTAGAATTAAAATCAGATTCACAAGTCATATTTCTAACTTCACATACCAGAATGATACACACACAAAAACAGGATACAGGAGGCCCCTGAGATGTGACTGCCCGAGTTCCGACCCCCCGCACTTACTACCATTTTTGTAAGTGTGGAAGGGGCTGGAAATCCCCGACTTACATCCTCAGCCCGCATTTATGATGGCGCACGGCGCCTACAGTAAATGCAGGTTCGAGTTACGACACCCCCGATTCGCAATGCTTCCTCTGGAACCAATCATGTCGCAAGTTGGGGGCCTCCTGTATACAGATTCAGCAAACTGTTATTTTAAAAGTGACATGTCACATGATGCATTTTGCATATTCTTGTTCATAAGCAAAGCATGACAGTTATTGCAAACACAACCACTTTCCTGCCAGGAGAGTGCCTTGGTTGCAGATGAAGCGATGAAGAAGGATTTGGCTTGTTCCTGAGGGAGCCGAGTTTGCTCTTCTCAGCTTGAAGGAGCCTCTGAGGGTGCAAAAACTCAGATGAGGACTTAGGAGATAACCCCGCAGAAAATGAAATATCCTTAAGCAGCCATTCAGGGACAAACATCTACAAATTACAGAGCTTATGTGGGCCTATGTGAGGCTCTCCTCATCTCTGTTTGTACAGCACCCAACACAATGGGGCTCTGGTCCATGATGAGTGCTGCTAGGTGCTACAATAATACAAATAATAAACACCACAGAGCACAACCGTCCCTTCTGGCTTTGCATTCTATTACTCTAGCTCAGCAGTTCTCATACTGGGTGCCAGGACCCCAGGGTGGGTCACAACCTCATTTTAATAGGTTTACCCAAGGCCAAAGCCAAAGCCCAAACCCCACCACCCGCGGTCTCATCCCAGAGCAGTGAGACTCAGGTTACAGGCCTCCTGCCTGTTCAGCTTTGCTCCCCAACACCTCTGGCAACGCCGCCACCACCACTGGCAACGGGGCTCAGGCTTTGCCCCCCCTCCTACCATCAGGGTGGCACTGCTCAGTTGGGCTCAGGCTTCAGTCCTCCCTTTGGAGTCATGCAGTAATTTTTGTTGGCAGAAGGGGGTCATGGGGCAAAGAAGTTTGAGGTGCTGCCACAGGGACAGAGCTGGGAGAGTCCTCTCTCCTTGCTCTAGCTCTGGGGCAATCTGCCCCCCAGAGCCTGCACCTCTAACCAGAGCCATCACACACCCCAGCCTGAGACCCCTCCCACATTTCAATCTCCCCCTGGAATTTTGTTATGTGCACCACTAGGGAGGTGATGTACACATGGCACCTCCACAACATTCATTCTGCACTAAGAGGGAACACTGCACCAGTGTAACCCCCAATTTCTTTTCCTCCCTTTCATGCCACTGGTCCGATAAAATAAGCCCCCAGTCCCCTCACCTCTACACCTGGCCCCTGAAAGAATCCAGCCACTCTACACAGGGACTTGGGGCTGCTTGAGGAGGCTTCTCAGGGATGGCGGTGGGTTCAGACCGAGGCACAGAGCCCAACTAAGGCTCTGGGGCACAGTAGGCCTCAAGGCGACAGTAGGTCCGCGGCCCCTCACGGAGAGGCCACGCCTGGGTCCGCCCGTTCAGCCGCAGCCTCCTCCTCCGGGGGGGGCCTCTCCGCTCGGGTGTGCGGGGCCCCAGGCGCCCATAGCCCTGCCCGCTGCGGGGAGGAGCCAGCCCCGCCCCGCCGGCTCTAGCAGCCCCAGCAGGCGGAGGCGGTGCGCGGCGCAGAGCCGGGGATGCGCCGCGATGAAGGAGGCGCAGGGCGGCGGGGCCCTGCCCGGTACCTCGCTGCAACGGGCCTGCCGGCTGGTTGTGTTCTTCTGCGCCCTGCACCTCTCGGCCACGCTGCTTTACTACCTGTCGGGCAACGCCCTGCGTCCGCCGCGCAGCCCCGAGCCCCCGCCGCGCAGCCCGGGCCCCGCCAACCACTCTCAGCTCGGGCCGCCGCCGCCCAGCCCGGGCCCCACCAACCACTCCCAGCCCTGGCCGCCGCCGGACTGCCCCGACCCGTCCCCGCTGCTGGGTAAGTGCCCGGCCCTGCGCCGCCTACCCGCCCGGCTCAGGGGACTGCTGCCTCCCCACCAACCCCTGCAGCGTGCCGGCCGCACCCTGCCGCCAGCCGGGCGTGCGTGGCTGTGGCCGGGGCAGGAAGCCGGAGGCTACGCGCTTTGGCTCCGGCAGTGCCGGGAATGCTGCTTTGTAACTGCTCGCCCCCTCTGCGAGTAGCTTCCGCCGCGTCTTCCCGGCTCCTTTTCCAAGCCCGGCCTCCCTGGATAAGTTCGGCAACTCAACTCCCTGCCTTGTCTCGCCCCTCCTGTTTCCATGCCCCACGCGTGAGGGATGGCGCAGTGTGGGGAGTTTTGCACAGGCTTGTCAGTTACAGACTAAACTTAAAAAACAACAAATGGTCCGGTAGCACTTTATAGACTAACAAAACATGTCGATGGGATCATGAGCTTTCGTGGGCACAGCCCACTTCTTAAGACTGACAGGTTTAGAGATTTATTGTATCAATTCTTTGAAACTGCATATCCCAGTGCCTGTCATGTTCTCATGGTAAAACCCATTGGGCTAGCTTATTCTACAGCAGTGCCATAAGGAAAAAACCCAGCCAGCCTTCTCAGGCCCTAAATCAGTGATATCTGGATTTAAAATCAGCGAACACGCCAAACAAAGGATGAAACGAGACTGGGTCACGTATCTTACTATAGGTTGAAACTCTCTAGTACGTCACTCTCTGGTCCAGCCACATCCAGGCTGTGTCTAGACTGGCCAGTTTTTCCGGAAAATCAGCCGCTTTTCCGGAAAAACTGACCAGCTGTCTACACTGGCCGCTTGAATTTCCGCAAAAGCACTGACTTCCTACTGTAAGAAATTAGTGCTTTTTATGGAAATACTATGCTGCTCCCGTCGGGCAAAAGTCCCTTTTGCGCAAAACTTTTGCGCAAAAGGGCCAGTGTAGACAGCTAAGATTTGTTTTCCGCATAAAAAAGCCCTGATTGCGAAAATGGCGATCGGGCTTTTTAGCTGCGTCTAGATTGGCCACGGGGCGCTTTTCCGCAAAAAGTGCTTTGCGGAAAAGCATCCGTGCCAATCTAGACGCTCTTTTCTGCAAATTTTTTTAACGGAAAACTTTTCCGTTAAAAGCATTTCTGGAAAATCATGCCAGTGTAGACACAGCCTCAGATTTTAGTTAGTTGGATGTCCACTTTTAATGGGTTTGGCCAAATTTCACGCAATCTTATAAAGTTTGTTTACAACCACCAATCCTGGCGCTCAGTGTTCTGGGCTGATATTTAGCTCAAATTTACCCCAAATGTCTTCTAAGTATCCAGTAAGCGGTGGACGTGTTGGTAATGCTGCTAGACAATACTGACCTCTCGTGGTCCAGCAAATGCTCTGGTTGAGGACCGGTCAGGTCCTGAGGGTGCTGGACTAGAGAGGTTCAACCTGTAGTGTCAATAGAGCCCAGAAAGGCAATTACGTAAATCCACATCAGTTTTATGTTGAGAAACTCCTTATCATAGGGTCCATGAACGTATATGTGAAGGAATAAAAAACAATATACTGAAGTCAGTGGAGATTGCATTCATTTTGTCTCCCTTTACAAAGGTCTTAGTACAGATTACTATGGCTTGTTTAATTGCATATTAAATGCTATGATTTAATTTTCAAATAATAGTTTACGGTGATGCTAACTGACAATTTGTTTCACTGATTTGTGTGATCCATTTCCTGGTCATTTACCTTCAGATTTAAGAGCTGTCCCTGCTACTGATAGAACAGTCAGGTGGCCTGGCTCTGGCAGGGTTATATCCCTGACCTACATTCTAACATGTTCTGTAGACAGCATTTTACCCACTATCCTGGAAGTTGGGATCCTTTTAGAATTCAGAACAGGTCCCCTGATATGGCCATGTTTGTAGGATAAACAAATCCTTAATAGTAACATTAAGAATGGCTGCTGAAAAGCATGGGTGTGTTTTCAGATGGCATTTTATTTAAACTACCACAATAGAATAATGTTGGGAAAAGTAAAATTTACATATTTGAAAAGTCCTTGGCTCTAGAAACATATTCAGTAACACCTGAGTGCTGCTGAGAAGAGAGTGATTAGAAAAATTATGAACGGTTTATATTTTACATACCTTACCAGAAATCTTCATGGTAGTCTTAATGTGTTGGGGGAAGGGTTAAGTATTTTTTTCCACTCAGACTTATAAATATTTTATTTAGTCTTGTACTTAGTGTTTCACCATCACAATGCTAGGATTACAATTCAGTTTCCTTTTACGTATCCCTAGTTCTTAGGACTGTTTTTTGTGTGTGTGTATGAAGGGGGGGGTTGAGTTTCCCACCAAAGGATTGTTCCATTTAACACATTTCAGTAGATTCTAGCTGATTTTCTGTCTTCTAATCCATCAAAAACCTGATAGTTCTCACCAAAAACCAGTGTTCTCACCCGCCTTCTCAGCAAAGATTAAATCACTCTTATATGACTGACTTTTGGGATTTTTCTGTAACTGGAATATTTGGACAGCATCTACCATGTTGGGGGAAGCACGGAATTCTACATACAAGTGTTACAAAATGCTATCAGAAATAAATACATCCAAGTAACAATCACCAGAGTGAACACAGTCAGTATTAACATGCCTCTGACTTAAAGGTGACCAGGTAGCACGTGTGAAAATCGGAATGGGATGGGAAGAGAAAGGTGCCTATATCAGATACAGCCCCTAACATCCAGATATCTGGTCTCCCTACTCTGACTTCCAAAACTTGCTGATCTGCGATGCATTTTCTACTCATTGGTGCAAAGTAAGGATGTATGCAAGTAGTTAAGTACCTGCTAAGCCTAGGCTTATCCGTTAGTGGAGTCAACTACTCGAACCTCCCCCTTGCTGCCTCTATCAGATGCAGCAGGGGAGGAGGGAAGCAGAAGCCAGTGCTGGGGGCAGCCAGCTTAAAAGGCAGTTCCCCCCAGCATCATCAGCTTCCCCTGCAGGGAGCAGGGGAAGCTGCCGAGAAGCAGCCTCTGCCTGCAGTGGGCCCAATCTTGCCACAGGCAGAGGCTGCTCCGCATCCCACAGATTAAAAGGGAACCGACTTCTAAGCTGGCTGCCCCCAGCACTGGCTTCTGCTTCTCCCCTCCCCTGCTGCATCTGATACAGAGGCAGCAAGGCGGAGGTGCAGGTAGTTGAGTAGTTGGCTGTCAACAGGGGCTGCTGCTGGAGCAGAGGTGGCTGCTGGACCCAGGTCCAGGAGCTACCCTCATTGTGTCTCTGCAGTTTAATGTAGTAAGGCTTTCTCCCTTATCAACTAATTGTGTAGTTGATAGAACTTCTGTTGACTACATGATTAGCTATTTACTCACTTCCTAACATCCCCTAGTACAAAGCAGGGCCCAGATACTGCAAACATGCACACAAGCAGCCCCAGCATGCCTACAGTTATTTGTGTATCTCAATGTTTGCAGGATTGTGGCCTAGTGATGTTAATGTATCAAATCGGTTTGGGAAAGCTGTATAGCTCAACTATGCTGCATATTAGTGTGAGATAAGAGAAATTTGAATTCTTTCTGCTGTCCTTGGCAACTTATTTATTAACTGCTGCTGTTAGAGACAGATATTATTTAAAACTGAAATAATGAAGCTTGATACGTTGACCTTGTAGTGTCTAAGATGATTAAATATTGGTACTGCGTAACCGTAAGCATATGTGATGATTAGAAAGAGAACCTGCCCTCTGACTGGTACGTTATGTTTACACAAGGACTCCTTTCAACCAGAGATTTTTTTTAAATGCTTTTGAGAAGCTTCATGTGGTTTTCAACATATACAACTCTCAGAGAAGTTCCCAGCTGACCACTTACTGCTAAGTGAGAGGCTGTTTATGGATCAACACATCTGCATAACAAATTACTGGTTTGGAGGTGGTTTTGAGGTCACTAAAAGGAACTGTGTGCAGTGTGTTTTGTTGCATATCTTTCACTTTTTCTTTATCATTTTAGAAACCAGTTGTATGGCTTGTACTGTGCTAAAATCCTGTCCACACAAAAAGCACAAATCTGAATCCTTCTGGAGACTGGCTTAACTTGGCACTAATTGAACTACATAGTCATGTTAGGTTACAAAGTTTAACTATCAGAGCTTTTCAGTGCCCCTCAAAGGAGAAGGTCAAATATTTTCAAATGCCTGGAATCCTGAGACAGGAAAGAGAGTGCCTCATGACTCACTGCACTCTTTTCCCCGCTAGAACCAGGAAGCTGAATTGTCAGCCATGTTAGTTCACTTTTCAGAAATACGTGATGCTCCACGTTCGCTGCAACACTCTGCGGCGGCTTACTTCCCTGTTAGGTGGTTGCCACTTTCTGTGCAGTTTGGCGGCAGAGGTAGAGTATGTGCTGTGAATTAGGGATGTTAAAAAAAAGGTTAATAATGTAACAAGTTAACAATCTTAGCAGTTACACGCTGCGGGCTCTGCAATACAAAGCTTCTACTGCAGAGCCAGCAGCCCAGCAGGCTCCCTGGGAGCAGGGCAGCTGCTGGGAGCTGGTACATGCCGGGAGCTAGCTTATAAGCCAGCTCCCAGTGCATACCAGCCACCAGTCCCCCTCCCAGGGAGCTGGCTGCCTGGAAGCGGGGCCGTGAGGTGGCATGACCAATAATTAAATAGTTACAATCTCACATCCCTACTGTGAATTGTGGGGTTACCTAGAAAGGCCTGCCTGGCTGGCAGTGCCACAGCTTAAGAGCTTTAAGCTGAAGTATGTGCAGTATTTTGCTTTGTCCCATGGATAGACAATGGCATGTGGCTGGATGCTTTTGACCTCCATTACTTACTGTCCATCAGGCTCTGAAAAGGACAGAGACTAAGATCCTGGTGGCTCATGGGTGGCTGGAATTCTTCCTGCCTGTTTAAATATTGGCCGTTGTTAGCAATTAACCATTGTTCTGTGGCATTCTGAGGGCCACCACAGCAAAAAACTTTCCCTCCGTTTTGCTTGTCCGGTTTAGACCATGTTGAGGTTGTGCTGCAGCAGGGGCTACAAGGTGCGAGTTGCAGAGCTGGTGGGGTGGGGTGTTATCCCCATACTAACATACCCTTAGGCTTGCTCTGTACAGGGGCTCAGGGCTACAGCAGGGAAAGATGTCTCTGCCCAAGCCCTGAAGCTGTTCTAGCAGAGGGGATCCCCCACTGGTCCCAGCAGGGAGCTGCCAGGGAAGAATGGCTTCTCTCCAACACCCAGAGCTGCTGCAGCCAGGGGGTTGGCAGGGCAGTGGCCAGCAAAGCAGGTCCAGCTCCTAGGCAGGGGACCACAGGCCTCTGTGCACTGTCTTTGCCCTGTGGGCGAGAGCAGAGCACCATGGAGCCTCATGCTCCCCACCCCCCAGAGCTGGACCTGTTGGCCCAGGCACCAGGCAGCCTGCTTTAGTGCCATTTACCAAGAGCCTTCCAGGTAAGCCTGAGCCACTCCCCATCCAGAGCCGCCTCCCAAACTCCTCATCCCTGACCCCACCCCATAGTCCATACCCCCAGTCCAGAGCCTGTACATACGCCTCCTGCAGGCCAATCTCCAGGCCTGAGCATCTCTCTAAACCTGGAGTCCTCGCTAGCATCCCAGTCCTCTCATTGCTGAGCTCATCCCTCCTGCACTCCAACCCCCTGCCTCAATCCACAGCCCCTCCCTGTATTCCAAATCCCTCCACTCCACCCCACTGCCTCCCAGACCTCTCATTCTCAGCCTCTGCACCCCAGCCAGATCCCTCTCACCACTGCGCACTAACCCTCTGACCAGCCTCGAGTGCCCCGTCCCCAGACACGCCCTGGAGCCCTCACATCCCTGCCCCCGGCCTGAGCCCCACTCCCCGCCACATGAATTTTGTTATATGCACCAGTATGAAGGTGATGGTGCACATCCCTCCACACTGGTGCACATAACAAATTTCATTCTGCTCATGGGGTGGAAAAAATTAGAGGGAACTCTGATCAATACTAGCAGTTTCCTTGGTATAACTATGTCATGCAGGGTGTAGAATACCCAGACCCCTTAGAGATACAGTTATACTGACCTAATCCCCTGTGTAGACAGAATTATGTTGAAGGAAGGGGTTCTCCCGTTGGAATAGCTACCACCTCTCATGGATGCAGAGTATCTGGCCAGGAGATGCCCTCTTTGGGTAGTGGATAGCGTCTTTACCACAGCAATACAGCTGCAGCACTGCAACATTTTCAGTGTAGAGTGGGCCCATGAGAACAGCTCTTCAGTGTCCTCTGCAGTGCGGACCTTGTAGTCCGTGGTATGGCACAGAGTAGAATCATAGAACAGGACAGGACCTTGAGAGGTCATCAAGTCCAGTCCCTTGCCCTCATGGCAGGACCATGCAACATCCAGAGCGGCGGGGGGGGACTGCTGACCCACAGAAAAATCGGTCAGGGGCCGTGCACAAACAAAAACCCACAAAAACCCTCATGGTCCCTGACTGACAAGGAGAACAACTCTCTTCACATTCCCCTTGCACAACAGAGCCTAGGGTGGCCCTCGGCTAGTAGATTTTGTGTGCTCCAGCCCTGTGGGGATTTGGGGGGGGCGGCTAGAGTGCCAGCACGGACTCCCCAGTGCTGGATGGGAACACTGAACCTTGGAGCCTGGATCCAGGCAAGTTGGGGGCCACATCCAACCCCCAGGCCTTAGGTTCCTCACCCCTGCTCTAGATCATCGCTGACAGGGATGTCTGTCTAACCTGCTCTTAAATATCTCCAGAGATGGAGATTCCACAACCTCCCTAGGTTACTTATTCCAGTGTTTCACCACCCCGACAGGCAGGAAGTTTTTCCTAATGTCCAACCTAAACCTTCCTTGCTGCAGTTTAAGCCCATTGCTGCTTGTCCCATCCTCAGAGGCCAAGGAGAACAATTTTTCTTCCTCGTTCTAGTAACAATCTTTTAGGTACTTGAAAGCTGTTATCATGTCCCCTCTCAGTCTTCTCTTTTCCAAACTAAACACACCCAGTTCTTTCAGTCTTCCCTCATAGGTCATGTTTTCTAGAATTTTAATAATTTTCGTTACTCTTCTCTGGACTTTCTCCAAATATTTCTTGAAATGTGATGCCCAGAACTGGACAAAATACTCCAATTGAGACCTAATTAGCACAGAGTAGAGCGGCAAAATTACTTCGTGTCTTGCTTACAACACTCTTGTTTAATGCATCCAAGAATGGTATTTACTTTTTCTGCAACAGTGTCACACTGTTGACTCATATTTAGCTTGTGGTCCACTGTGACCCCAGATCCCTTTCTGCCGTACTCCTTCCTAGACAATCACTTCCCATTCTGTATGTGTGAAATTGATTGTTCCTTCCTAAGTGGAGAACTTTGCATTTGTCCTTATTGAATTTCATCCTGTTTACCTCAGACCATTTCTCCAGTTTGTCCGGATCATTCTGAATTATGACTCTATCCTCCAAAGCACTTGCAATCCCTCCCAGCTTGGTATCATCTGCAAACTTAATAAGTGCATTCTCTATGCTAATATCTAAATTGTTGATGAAGATATTGAACAGAACCAATCCCCAAACTGATCTCTTTGGGATCCCACTCATGCCCTTCCAGCATGATTGTGAACCATTCACACAACCGCATCATAAGCATCCAGGAACCCAGCCGTGCAACCAAACATGATGCCAACTCTGCCCACATATTTATACTAGCGAATTCATCACTGGAGCCAACAACATAAGCTACCAAATCAAAGGGTCATTTGACTACACGTCCAGTAATTTGATGTATGCAAGCAATGCCCCACTGCTATATATATTGGACAAACTGGACAGTCTCTGCGGGAAAGAATCAATGGACACAAATCAGTTATACGTAAAGGGAACATACAAAAACCTATTGGGGAACACTTTAATCTTCCTAATCACTGTTTAAAAGATCTTCAAGTGGCTGTCTTGTCACAAACCAATTCTACTAGTCAGATACACAGAGAAGCATTGGAATTAGAGTTCATCAGCATAAGAATTGAATTTGCGAATGGACTCAATCGTGATGAAGGATGGTTAGGACATTATCTACCTAATAGTCAATGAAGGTGCAAACAACTCTTTGTGTAGATTCCTGTGTTAGGAAGGATACTATCAACTGACTTTGATTCTTATCTGCTTCGTTGTAACTATCCAAGCTTCAGATACTTACTGATTCCTTCTACCTTCCTGAATTTTCTATGCCCTCTGCTCCCTGTCTCCCACCCCCTCTTTTTTTCCTCCTTCCTCCCCTTCCCCCCGCATCCCCTTCTCTCCTATTTATTTTGGGTCTGCACATCCTAAACTCAAAACTCTGGTCAGCTGAAGAAGTGGGCTGTGCCCGCGAAAGCTCACGATACCATCTACATGTTTTGTTAGTCTATAAAGTGCTACCAGACCTTTTGTTGTTTTTTTTCTGTACAGACTAATTCGGCTACCCCCTGAAGCATTCATACAGAGTCAGCAGCATGGAGTGGAGGGTGTGGGGGGGAAGGCGCTGCGTATAATCATTCATGGTAACCGATAAGCCCAGGGTCATTGGTTAAACGAGTAAATGTTTACACTTTCACATCCCTACTTCTTCTCTCCCTCGCCTTGAAAGAAACTGTGGAGAGATGGTGATAAGATTCTTGGGAAGAATAGTCAGTTTTAGGATTAGGGATGGGAATGTTTTACCGCTTACAGTTAACCAGTGGGGGCTGGAGCAGCCCGCCACCCAGCTGGAGTGGGCCTGGTCTGCGGTGGGAGGCAAGACACTTCAGTCCAGCTGGCTGAAGCAGTGAAGCAGCCCCTCCTCCCCATTTAACTGGTTACCTGGTTAAACATTATGTTTAACTGGTTAACTAATTAAATGGGATTTTATTTCCCTAGTTAGGATAACTTGTTATAAAACAGACTTTCTCTTTTGAGGCCAGAAGCCCATAACATAGGTTATTCTTGTATAGGTTACTGTTCTATCCAGCACATAAGCAGTTGATTAAAAAAAATAAATGGAAAGCTTTTTAATACAATTATGTACATTAAAGGTTTCTGCTTGCACTGTCATTCTGGTGATGTGTGGCTGGTACATGGAAGTTGTCACGTGCCACGTGTATTTGTGTTTTTACCATGACACAGAGGTAAAAATTCCTTGTATCCAAAATGTTGCAGCTGTGTGTTTATAAGGTATTGAGGAGGTTGTATTAGCACCATAGCCCCTTTCTCTAAAAGGTCTGTTTCTCTGGTTACACCTGCCTTCCAAACCATGTTCAGAAATTGCTAGTGTAGCACATGGTCTAGTTTAGTGCTGATAAGCTGTGCTTCAGATGTTTATTCCAGCTGCTAAAACAACTTACAGCAACTCAGTCACATTTTTATACCATCAGAAACTATTAACTTTATAACATAACTGTATTGAAAATAGAAGGATGAAAAGAAATTATTTCATTTGGGGTCGTAATTCTACCATGGGTGTGGGAGGGGTCCAGGGTGAGATCATGGAGGAGTGCCATGCTGTGCCATGGCTCCTGCTTTGGGTTGTGTGGGTGGGATTTGTGGTTGCTGTAGAAGAGGCAGCCAGCAACTCCTCTCTCGGCTTTGTGATTCAAATAAATAAAAACAGCTGCAAGGCCCTTGAGTTTGTTTGTGATACGACAGTGGTGGAACCGAAGGCATGCGGATGTCCATGGAGCTATTCAGCCAGCCTAGATATTGTTATGTAAGGTCATTAATCATTCTATACTGCAGTTGTGCCGAGAGGGGCCAGCTGGGAAGCAGGGCCTGAGTGTGTGAGGTGCTGAGTGGATGAAAATCCAGGGCATGGCCTAAGGAGTCTCCACCGGAGGGCCCAGCTACGTTGGTGGCTTTTGCTGGCTGCAGCGGGCTTGCACGCATCTGTATTCAGTTACAGAGCTGGAGGCTAAGCAATGCCAGATGTAGTGCAGAGGGCAACTCTGGCCACAGTCATTTGGACCAGGTCTAATTGGGTTCCAGTTTAGAAGGTAGCTGGGATGTCAGCGTTTTGGTGCCTTCCTAACTTGCCAGTGAGCCCTGTCTGGTACGGATGTAGCCCTGGTGGTACAGTTACAAAAGCCAATGGCAAGCAATAGCCATGACCGTGCTGAGATGGGCTACCTACTCTGTCCTGTGAAAACAGCAGTCATGTTGTAAGTAAAATCAACAAGGAGTCCGGTGGCACCTTAAAGACTAACAGATTTATTAGGGCATAAGCTTCTGCAAGCTGCAGCTCACTTCCTCAGATGCCTGAAGTGAAAGAATCAGATGATATCTACATACATACAGGGATGGGAGTGTGACAACAGTGTTAAAGAGGCTAATTTAATAGGGGGGATGTGGCCTGCTTGCAACAGTGATAAGAAGGTGAGAATACCTAAGGGGAGAATTACTTAATGTAATGTAATATAATGTAATGAGTGGGCTGCATGAGGAGACTGCAAGGAGAAAGTTAGAAGGGCAGAGGAAACTGCTGTGACTTCTGACACACCCTATGTGTTAAAAGTGTGAATGGCAAAGAAGACCCAGCAGTGTGTGTAACAGTAAGTGCAAAGACACCTGTGACCAATTTCTGCTCTGATTTGTGCCTCTTCATGGAATTACACAGGTGGAAATTGAGACAGAATTTGGTCCATGGGAGAATATTTATCATTAATCCTTACGTGTCTCCCTCCTCTGCTCACCCCTCCCACCTCTGCTACTAGTTTACAATTCTGAAAAGTTAGTCATTTAATGGGGAGAAGGGGCATGAGTCCAGATGCTGTTGAACGTGCATCTTTGTTAATGGGATATGTTTTAATTTTAAATCACATGCTTTAGCACATGGGTTCCCAAACTGGGGGGCATGAAGAAATTCCAGGGGGCGCGCGAGGTGACCCTGTCGTCCCCCCCCCCCGTTTTGCTGCTATTTTTTTTTTTTTTTTTTTTTTGTGTTCAACAAGTTTTGCTGCTGAGGATGGGGGGCGTGAGGGTTTATCAAAAAGGGGGCATGATGCCAAAAAGTTTGGGAACCACTGCTTTAGCAGCAGGACTCAGCAAGTCCAGTCAGAGAGAAAACATGCAGCCCGGTGTAATCCATTATATCCCTATAATCAGGGCTTGATGAACGACGGCGAAAGCCACTCGCCCGCACTGCGCATGCGCAAGACCTGCATTGTGCATGTGCGCGCCGCAAATGAACGGACGCCCGGCTGAAATCTACTCGCCATGGGCGAGTAGATTCAATACTTTGTCAAGCCCTGCCTATAATCTAGTTAAAATAAGAATCTTGAACAATGCAAACTTTATTTAGACTTGCAAGTGACAGTGAAAATGTTAGCGTACATTCTAAGGGTCCACCTATTCCTCACACAATATGGTAGATTGTGACGCACAGCAGAGGAAGAAGGGGAAGTTTTCCATCTCCCACATCTAGTGTTTTGCAATATAGTTGTTCTTCTGGCCAGTTTTTATCTGAGGGAATGGCTGGTTTTTCTGGGCCACATGCCCAGTTTATGTTTACAGAGAAATGGAGGCTGTGCAGTGTCCCAAATACTGAATCCAGAGACAGGAGACTCTTGATTGATTAAATCCTTGGCTTTTCCTGTTTTCAGATTCTTATTCATCCTAGAATGGCCTAATTTGATGATGATTAGCAAATGGCAGGTTTTGTTATTTACAAAATGACAGTCAGTGGACTGGTTCTGGGGGCTTGAGCTTATAAACCACGACAGTAACCTAGAATAAATATTACCAGGGGAAAGGTGCAAAAGGGAGACAGACTAAATGAGCACAAACAAACAAAAGCCACGTGATCATGCCCAGCAAACAACAACAGAAATGTGGGACTGGAAATCAGAGAACCAGAACTGACTTGTTGAAAATTAAGCCTAATTGGTGAACAAAATAATGAGGGGATGGGCGTTCCGTCCATCACTCCCATTCTAGGGGCCTCTTTTAAAAGCAAAGGAAGAATAGATGTTAGGGAGAAATTAGTGGAGGAGGATGAAAGTGGCTATCTCCATCTTCTCCTGTGCCCTTGGGCTTCTCTGTAACATTGCTGCATCTTCCTCATGCTGATCCTGAGAGATCTCCTGACCAGGGCCCTCCATTAGCTCTGGCTAAATCCCACTCACCACCTGGGATGTGAGACTTTGTCAAAACCTCCTCTTCTACTTCCCCACTCTGCCCTTCTCCTTCCCCACTTTATTCCTTCTTTCTTACCCCTCTTTTTCCTAGTAAGAATCTGGTTTAGCCAGCCAAGGGTGTCAGCAATACTGCTAAGCCTATGACTAGAAAGAGGCAGCTAACAGCAACGCCCTAAACAGCCTGATTCTGGTACAAGTTCATCAGGGTTTGGAGGGGTTTCTTCACTGCAGATAAACACCCACAGGGATGTTAACACACAGTTTATTGGCTAATTGAGTAGTAAATAGAATTTGTATCAACTATTCAATTAGCACAGGAAAGCAGCCCGGCTCAGTCATGACTCGTGCTGAGTCTGGGACCTATCCCTGCTGTGGCTCTGCATTTTAAATGTAGTAAGAGCGGGGCTACTTTGCGGCAACCTCCCGTGGCGCCCCACCCCCTCTTCCCTGCTGTTGCCTCTGATAGAGACAGCAGCACAGTGGGGGGTAGGCAGGTGGCACCACAGAGACGGTGCTGGGGAGAACCAGCTTTTGAGCTGGCTTCCCCCAGCACTGGCTCCTGCTTCCCCCACCCCTGCTGCCTCTGATACAGAGGCAGCAAGCGGGGAGGGGGGGATGTGAGTAGTCAACTCGACTAACCAATAAGCCAGAAGAGTCCCAGAGCTGGGGGAGCATCGTGAGCCCGGAAATCTACATTGCAGTGAAACAGCCCCATAACTAAGCCATGCAAGCCTGAGTCCTGGGGCACAGGCCAGTGGCAGGGTCTTTTAATTGCAGTGTAGACAGACCCTGATAAGACTGAGTGCCATGCCTGTGTTTATACAGCAAAGAGGCTGTCCATAAGAGTCAGCACCAGACACAATCTGCATCTTCTCTTTCCTCTTCCCTTTTGGGTGTCTTTGTCCTTTAGTCCTTGCTGCTAGCTGTAGTGCTGTCCCAGAGACTAAGTGGCGTTGTTGGCTATTTCTTTTAAAACCCTCTTTCCAGTTAAGGGTACTGGGGTGTTGCTAAAACAAAAGCTCTATGTAATGCTTTGTGTTACAAAGTGTTTAACTCTCTTTCCTTCTTTTCTGTATGATTCAAAAAGAGTTAACCCCCCCCCCTTTATGGTGCGTGTGCCATGCTGCTAAGCAGGCTGAGGTCTCTGTCCACCAAACCCAGAACTGTGTTTAGTGCTGGGGCCATTTCAGCATCATGCAAACTCTTTGGGCTCCTTTATTCCACCTACATTAGCGCAACAGGGTGCGGCATCTGTAGCACAGTGGGATGTATCTGTGCCAAAATGCAGATTCTAGCTGTAAGATGTGGCAGTGCAGGGCCTGTGGACTGGACAGGCCTGTACACATTGTACTGCTCCTTCCAGACAGCTGACCTGTCCATAAGCGTGTTTGACAGTCACTGAAAAGCCACTGAGACCCCCGGTCTGGCCCATGAACTTCAGTTCTTCAGCTATAGAGGGGGGGAAGAGGCCAGCATCACTGGTGCGCATGGCTCAGAGACAGGGTCCCTAGAAGAGCACAATTCAGCTATAGGTAAGGGGGACCAGTCATTGCCCACTGGCAGAAGGGATCCCCACCCCCCCACCCTCCTGTGATCTGCTCCTTGCCACTGGCTGCTCCCAGCAGATGCTCCTCAGGGCTGCTGAGGAAGGGGTATATCACCCACAGATTTCTTTGCTCCCCCATTTTTCTGCAGGGTAGTAAAGAAAGCTGCAGAATGTATGGATTCTGTGCCTCCACATAGCTGCAGCATTCTCCCCTGGAGTGCCACTGGCTGTCTCTGGCCTGTTTCCACTACAGTTGGTGGCACCTGTAAGCAGCAGAAGCACTGGGGCTGCAGTGAGCCTACAAGTGCTACTGCAGCATCTACATCACCGTTGTGCCATGGTGTGGACTCTCACAGCTGCAATGGGAGGGATTTCACTTCCAATAGCCTACCTGCATCTCCTAGCTGTAGCTCCCCCTTTTCTTCTGTCCAAAGCACCTTCTTATAGAAACAACACCACAGCCTGTACTTCAAGCCAAAATGAACTGCAGGCTAGTTGGGGGCTTTTTGTTTGAATGGCTGCGGTGGTGTTTTTCCATCAACTAATTTTGGGAAACAGCTAATAAAATATTAACAATTACCCACCGCTTATTAAATGACTTCTGAACTCAGCCTGCCTGCTCTGATTGCCTTTTAGCAATCCAATTCCTCTGCTTTTGGTAACAGCCACAGTGCTGGGGGCTCCCCCATCTGACTCCTCTGCATGCTCTAGGCGTTGTTACCTTGAAGCCAGCAGTTGTCGCGTTCTAAATTCAGGCAGTTCTGAGAACCTCCCATGAGCACTTAATCTAACATTTCTAGGCCAAATAAGGCCTTCAAATGCAGCTGTGGCCTCTGTGTTCTGAAAATGTTCCGAGAAGTTTGTCTGCAGTGCGGGTTTGCTGACTAATCTGCCAGTTCATAGACAGGGGACAGGGAGTTTAGCTGCATTCAGGATATATCCTCTTGTTTCTCTACCTAGTACGGATTGTCACATTTCCTGTGCGGATTTAGCATTTTTTTTCTTATTCCCTTATAAACCACCCCTGCCCTAGCTAGCATTTTCCCCAGGAAGTAGCAAACAGCCTTAGTCATGTGGGAATGCATGCTGTGTCTATACTGTACCCCTTCCAATTGCCTGGCTGTGCCCCTACCGCTATGACATTGCAAGGTGTGCAATGTACACTCTTGAGAGCTCTCCTGGTGACAGAATGAAACCACTCCCAACAAGGGACAGTAGTGTTGGCAATGGGACTGCGTCTCCCGCCAACGATGTGCAGTCCACAGCAGTGCTTTTCGTCATTACAATGTTTGTCACAGCCCAGAGTGACAGAAGTTTTCATGATGGAAGTGCAGTGTAGACATGGCCTAGCACACCACATGCATTCTCAGTGGCGTGAAAGCCACAGTGGCTTAGCATAGGTTAAACACCACCAGTGTCATGGCAGCACAGAAGGGTGCTGTTGTGTTGGCTATGCAGTTAGGATCTGATCCTGCAACCAGGTCTGCAGTGCCTGTGGAAGCAGGGATCTAGCTGCTGTATTTTGGCAGGAGAGCAGGGAGGTTTATCTGTCCAAATCTGCTTGGACAGCTCCAGTGATTACTGGAGAACAAATAGATATAAATTAAACCAATGGGACTCGTGTGTAGACAAGGCCTTTAGGGTTTATCCAGACAGAAGTTGCATACTTAAGCTGTGGACCTGAACTGGATTCCAGTAGGGATGTGAACGACTAGTCGAGCCAATGCTTATCGGATAATCAACATACTGGTTGACTTGTCGTTTCCCTGCCCCCTTGCTGTCTCTATCAGAAAGAGGCAGCAAGGGGGGGAGGGTGCTTCAAAGTGGCAGCACCACATGGAACACAGGGCCAGGGCCAGATCCAAGCTCCATGTGGTGCTGCCACTTCGAAACACTGCGTGCAGCGTGGGGCCAGCTGGGGACTCCCCTGCTGACCCCGGGCTCTGTGCTGCGCTGCCGCTTTGAAACACTGTGTGGAGCCTAATGGCAGGCTCCCTGCAGCGTTTCAAAGTGGCAGCACCGCATGGAGCCCAGGGTCAGCAGAGGAGTCCCCAGCTGATCCCGGACTCCACAGGGCGCTGCCGCTTTGAAACGCCATGGGGAGCACAGGGCCTGGTGCTCCCCGCAGCGCTTTTGCCTTTGAAGTGCAGCAACAGCCCTGGGGTTGTTGCTGCACTTCAAAAGCGGAGGCGCCCTTATCGACTAATCAAATAGTTGTTGCAAATTGCATTGACTATTCTATTAGTCAATTAATCGAAATGTAACATCCCTAGATTCCAGTTGTCTGAATATAGCTCAACTGGAAAAGGGGGGTGGCTTTCTGCTAACTTTGCACTCTCGTCCTGTTGCAGGGGTTGCATGGGTGTAGGCATGTCACTTTTCCATGCAGACTGGGAGGGGTTTAGGAGCTGCTGTGCTGGTTCTAGGCCAAAGAGAGAGGCCATGGCACAGAGCTGGGCAGAAGAGCTAGACCTCAGTGGACATGCTAGTTCAGATTTTACAGTGAAGATGTGACTGCTTGCAAATTCACAACAGTTCTTCTGAATCTGCTAGCAAATCTGAATCTCCTATTGCTAGCAAAGGACCTGTTGCTGAGTCTATGCTATACAGCTTTTAGCGACAAGGCTGTGTGAACACTGCTTATCGGCACTTTAATTTCCAGCCGTAGGCTATGTCTAAACTACATCCCTCTTTCAAAAGAGGGATGTAAATTAGACAGATCGAAATTGCAAATGAAGCCGGGATTTGAATTTCCCGCACTTCATTTGCATAATGGCGGCCACGCGCACTTTTGATAAAGGGCTTTAGTTTAGACATGTCCCTAATGAACATTTAAACGATTTTTTTTTTAAACCCAGGAGCATTAACTGTAGTCAGTGAACAGAACGGTTTGTGTGGTCCCCCGTGTCTTTCAAGGTTTTAGAACTAGTTGATCGCATACTCTCACACCACATTTTTATTCAGAGATTGGAAGTGGAAAACAAGCTTTCCTGCTTTTTCAGTTCCCAGTTGGTTTCTCAACTCTGAATGGGATAGATGTGGAACTGAACTAGCTGGATACATTTAAATGAAAATAGGCTCTACTTCAGGTGCAGAGAGAACACTACAGTCAAAGCTGCTGTAGCACTTGCAATCAGATTGTGTTGAGCCAATGATGTCTATCCGTTCAGTGGTTTGACTGTCTTTAAAACTTGCTCAGCAAACTTATATTGCTTGAATATTATTAGTATTTAATTTAAATTATTTTAGTAGATTATAGTAAGGTTATGGCTTCATTTAGGTTGTCAATTTTAATTGTAAATAGATTTATTGTTAAAAAAATACGTATTTAATAGAACTTTTAAAATAAATTTTTAGAAAAGATCATTGATTTTATTGACCTTTTGAGCACTGGGACACAACTGTTAGTCTGTGCTTAGGAAGTTAAGTATATCTTGGCTACTGGAATAAAATATGTGGCTTAAGACAGCACAATTGTTGACCCTCCTAAACAGGCACTGCTCATTTTCTTAAATTTATCATGGATTTATTTTCCTTGAGGATGTGGAGTTGGTACATTTTTAAAACAAAAAATTGAGTTCAGAATTTTTCTTCAGAAATAGTGTTCCCAGCTCCTTGCTTATATTCACTAGAGTTACTGGTTTAAAATCTGTTCATTATAATTTTTCACTTTCACACGTGTAAATATCTGGTGGCTGGGCAACCCCAAAATGAACAGAATAATTCTCTGTATGTGTATCCTTTCCTGAACGTTTACTGGACTAATATTCTGTTGGCTCGCAGAATAAACCCTTCTGCCTCCTTGTGCAAATAGCACCATCAGTTAGCCTACTGATCCAGGATGCTTTATGTGCAATGTTTGCCATGGGTATAGAATTATAGAATCACAGAATGCTAGGGCTGGCACAGAGCTCAGGGGAGTCATCGAGTCCAACCCTCTGCGCAAAGCAGGACCAACACCAACTAAATCATCCCAGACAGGCAGGGGCGGCCCTAGACTAGCTGCCAGCAACTGGCGCCCTAGGCGAATCCCCCACCCCACGCCCGTGGCAGGGGAAGCCGGCTGATGCTTGCCTCCTCCGGGCTGACACCCATGGCAGGGAAAGCCGACTGGCTCTCGCCTCCTCCAGGGCTGACCCGCAGGCCCTCCCCGGCAGGGGAAGCCAGCCAACACGTGGCTTCTCCGGGGCTGACACCCCCCACCCGTGGCAGGGGAAGCCGGACGGCACTTGCCTTCTCCGGGGCCGACCCCCCTCCCCCCCGCTGCGGAGGGAGGGGATCAGCTCTGGAGAAGCCAAACGCCGGTGCAACGACAGAAAAACAGCAGTAGCACAGACTGTTATCTAAGCATGGCGGAAACTGCAACTAGGAGCAAAAAAGGAGGGTTTCATTTTTTGTCTTTACACCGGCCGGTTTCCCCTGCCGCAGGAGGGGGAGTCTGCTCCGGAGAAGCCAAACACCGGCCGGCTTTTCCTGCCGCGGGAGGGGGAGTCGGCTCTGGAGAAGCCAAACGCCGGCCGGCTTCCCCTGCCGCGGCAAGGGAAGCTGGCCGGCGTTTGGCTTCTCCAGAGCTAATCGCCCCCTCCCGCGGCAAGGGAAGCTGGCCGGCATTTGGCTTCTCCGGAGCTGATCCCCGCCCTCCCGCGGCAGGGGAAGCTGGCGCGTGGCTTCTCCGGGCCAACGCTCTCCCCCCCCCCAGGTGCAGGGAAACCCCCCGCATGCCCCTCTCCCAGGACTGACACCCCCTCACCCCATAGCGCAGGAAAGTCGTGCTCCTCAGGTGCTCCTCAGCTCAGGTAAGGCATTTCCGGAAGGGGAAGGGGAAATGGAAGTCTGGCAGGGTCCAGGAATTTGGCGCCCCATGTAACTTGGCGCCCTAGGCGGCTGCCTAGTTTGCCTATAGGCTCAGGCCGCCCCTGCAAACAGGGCTTTGTCAAGCTGGGACTGAAAAACATCTTAGAACATAAGAACGGCCATACTGGGTCAGACCAAAGGTCCATCTAGCCCAGTATCCTGTCAGCCGACCATGACCAATACCTGATGCCCCAGAGGGAGGGATCACAACAGGTAATCCTCATGTGATCCCTCCCCTGTCTCCAACCTCCAGAGAAACAGAGGCTAGGGACACCATTCCTACCCATCCTGGCTAATAGCCAATAATGGACCTAACCTCCATGAATCTATCTAGCTCTTTTTTGAACCCTGTTAAAGTTCTAGCGATCACTGCATCCTCTGGCAAAGAGTTCCACAGGTTGACTGTGCGATGAGTGAAGAAAAACTTCCTTTTGTTTGTTTTAAACCTGCTACCTATGAATTTCCTTTGGTGACCCTTAGTTCTTATATTGTGGGAATAAGTAAATAACTTTTCCTTATTCACTTTTTCCATACCAGCCATGATTTTATAGACCTCTATCACATCCCCCGAGTCTCCTCTTTTCTAAGCTGAAAAGTCCAAGTCTCTTCATATGGGACTTGTTCCAAATCCCTAATCATTTTAGTTGCCCTTTTCTGAACCTTTTCCAATGCCAATATATCTTTTTTGAGATGAGGCAACCATATGTACACAGTATTCAGGATGTGGGCGTACCATGGTTTTATACAGAGGCAATAAGATATTTTCTGTCTTACTCTCAATCCCTTTTTTTAATGACTCCTAACATTGTATTTGCTTTTTTGACTGCCACTGCGTGGATGTTTTTAGAGAATTATCCACAGTGACTCCAAGATCTTTCTCTTGAGTAGTTGTAGTCAAATTAGTCCCCATCATATTGTACGTATAGTTGGGATTATTTCTTCCAATGTGCATTACTTTACATTTATCCACATTAAATTTCATTTGCCATTTTGTACCCCAGTCACTTAGTTTGGTGAGATCTTTTGAAGCTCTTCACAGTCTGCTTTGGTCTTAACTATCTTGAGCAGTTTGGGATCATCTGCAAATTTTGCCACCTCACTGTTTACCCCTTTCTCTAGATCATTTATAAATAAGTTGAATAGGACTGGTCCCAGGACAGACCCTTGGGGGACCCCACTAGTTACCTCTCTTCACTTGGAAAATGTACCATTTATTTCTAACCTTTGTTTCCTGTCTTTTAACCAGTTATCAGTCCATGAAAGGACCTTCCCTCCTATCCCATGACAACTTACTTTACTTAAGAGCCTTTAGTGAGGGACCTTGCCAAAGGCTTTTTGGAAATCTAAGTATACTATATCCACTGGATCCCCCTTGTCCACATGTTTGTTGACCCCCCTCAAAGAACTCTAGCAGATCAGCAAGGCAGGATTTCTCTTTACAGAAACCATGTTGACTTTTCCCCAACAATTTATATTCATCCATGTGTCTGACCATTTTATTCTTTACTGTAGTTACAACTAATTTGCCCAGTACTGACGTTAGACCTACCAGTCTGTAATTGCCAGGATCGCCTCTAGAGCCCTCTTTAAATATTGGTGTCACGTTAGCTATCTTCCAGTCATTAAGTACGGACGCTGATTTAAAGGATAGGTTACAAACCATAGTTAATAGTTCCGCAATTTCCCATTTTAGTTCTTTCAGAACTCTTCGGTGAATGCCATCTGGTCCCAGTTACTTGTTACTGTTAAGTTTATCAATTTGTTCCAAAGCCTTCTCTGACACCTCAATCTGGTACAATTCCTCAGATTTGTCAGCTAAAAAGAATGGCTGAGGTTTGGGAATCTCCCCAATATCCTCAGCCGTGAAGACGGAAGCAAAGAATTCATTTAGCTTCTCCGCTATGACTTTATCATCTTTGAGTGCTCCTTTAGCATCTCGATCGTCCAAGGGCCCCACTGGTTGTTTAGCTGGCTTCCTGCTTCTGATGTACTTAAAAAACATTTTGCTATTACTTTTTGAGTTTTTGGCTAGCTGTTCTTCAAACTCCTTTTTGGCTTTTCTTGTTATATTTTTACACTTAATTTGACAAAGTTTATGGTCCTTTCTATTCTCCTCACTAGGATTTGACTTCCACTTTTTAAAAGATATCTTTTTATCTGTCACTGCTTCTTTTCCTGGTTGTTAAGCCATGGTGGCACTTTTTTGGTTCTCTTACTGTGTTTTTTAATTTGGGGTATACATTTAAGTTGGGCCTCTATTCTGGTGTCTTTGAAAAGTTTCTGTGCAGTTGCAGGGATTTTACTTTTGTCACTGTACCTTTTAATTTCTGTTTAACTAACTTCCTCATTTTTGTGTAGTTCCCCTTTCTGAAATTAAATGCCACAGTGTTGGGCTGCTGAGGTGTTTTTCCCATCACAGGAATGTTAATTTTATTACGTTATGGTCACTATTTCCAAGCGGTCCAGTTATATTTACCTCTTGAACCAGATCTTGCGCTCCACTTAGCACTAAATCAAGAATAGCCTCTCCTCTTGTAGGAACCAGCTGCTCCAAGAAGCAGTCATTTAAGGTATCAAGAAATTTTCTCTGCATCCCGTCCTGAGGTGACGTGGAGCCCCAGGAAGATTCCACCCCCTCCCTAGGGAACCCATTCCAGTGCTTCACCCATTCCAGTCCTAGGGAAATAGTTTTTCCTAATGTCCAACCTAGACCTCCTCCTATCTTGTCCTAGGCAGGGGTTTTCAAACTTCATTGCTGCCTTTTGAAAACACAACCCCAGGAAGGGAGACCAAAGCCTAAGCCCACCTGAGCCCCACTGCCTTGGTGGGGGGAGGGCCAAAGCCTGAGCCCCATCACCCTGAGCAGGCGGGCCAAAGCCAAAGTCCAAGGCTTCAGCCCCAGGAGGGGTGCCTGTATCCTGAGCCCCACTGCTCAGATCTGAAGCAGTCTGGCTTTGGCCCTGGGTGGTGGAGGCTTGGGCTTTGTTCCTGGGCTCCAGCAAGTCTAACACCAGTCCTAGAAACTTAATTAAAATGGGATCATGACTAGGGATGTAAAAAACACAGTTAACAATGTGACCATTAAAAATCTCAGTAGTTACTCAGTTACACACTTATAAAGCTTATACTGAAGAGCCTGAAGCGCACCTGGCTCCCCAGAAGCAGTATGCTGGGAGCCAGCTGCCACCCCATGCTGTGGGCTCTGATACAGAGCTAGCAGTACAGGGTGGCAGCCAGCTCCCCTAGAGCCAGTTTATAAGCCGGCTCCCAGTGTGCACCAGCCCTGGCTACTGGCCACGCTCCCAGGAAGCCGGCTGCGCTGCGGGCTCTGCAGTATAAGCATTACACAGGAGGTGGGACAGGAGCTGGTGTGTAACCGTAACAGAAACCAATAAGCTCATGCTTATCAGTTAACGGTTACACCCTTACATACCTAGTCATGACCCACTTTGGGGCCCTCCCAGTTCAGTTTGAGAACCCCAGTCCTAGAGAAAACTATTGGTTAACCTGGAGTTATGATTGAAAGAAACAGTTATATTAGCCAGAAACCCCTGAGAGAACGTTGCTGTTTTCCTACTGTGTATATGTAAAAGTGATCATTTCCGTTGATTAGAACTGGTTTTCTAATTTACAGATTATGCTACAGGCAGTTCTTTAGTGACAATTATGAAATGATGAGTTATCAGTGTGAAATTAAAGGCTTGTAAAAATAAGGGTTGGATGTGAATGGCACTTTGTTTTTAAATCTACCTGTTGATAGTTCAGATGTTACAAATCTGCTTTGGGTGTATGTTGATCAGGTTCATGGGTGGTTAATCCCCCACATGGAATAGGCACATCACTGACTCTACAGCTGTGTTTTGTAAAGTGCATCTCTGCCACTAGGTCTCTGTTGTTCTACACCAGCCTTACCCTTTGAAAAGTCACTTCCTGTTGTTCAGCAACTAGTACAACCATACCAGCTCTTCAGACCACATCTGCTCCTGCCCTGCTTCTGTCTGGTGTTTCAATGTGATTAGTATATGCCAAGCTGTGCCCTTTTCGGCAACTGTGGCAATAGCATGATCATTGCATGTAACAGAGTATAATTCTCAGTACGTGACAAGTGACTAACCCAAAGCCTGACGTGCTAGTATCATGCTTGCAAGTCACAAAGTGGGAGGTAGCAGAGTACTGGAAGAGATGCCTGCACAGTGTCTCTGGGTAATACAGGAATATGGAGCCCGGGTATTGCTCACCTTAGGGGCTGTCTGATCCCATTTGGCCTGGAGGAGGGAGCCTGGCAAAAATGGGCTATGGCTTCTCTGCCTTGCTGGGTGACATGAAGGAAGAAGCTGGCATGTTCTTAGCAGCTTAAACAATGAGGAGTCCTGTGGCACCTTAAAGACCAACTGATTTATTTGGGCACAAGCTTTCCTGAGTAAAAACCACTTCGTCAGATGCACTTGGTCAGATGCAAGTGGTTTTTACCTATGGAAGCTTGTGCGTAAATAAATCTGTTTTTACGTTTCAGGCCCCAGTCCTGAAAACATGTTTGTGTTTAGTTTTACATCATCTGAAGAAGTGGGTTGTGCCCATGAAACCTCATGATACCATCTACGTTTTTTGTTAGTTTCTAAGGTGGTGCAGGACTATTTGTTGTTCTTTATTTTTTTCAGTTACAGACTAACGCGGCTACTCCTCTGAAACATTTGGACTTAACGTGTTTACAGAACTGCAGCCTACGTGGTTACCTTTGGTTTAATAAAAGTGCTGGTGAATGTCAATGATCTTTAGTGATATGGTGCCTTGTGACCAGACTCAGCAGCAGGCCTTATGCTGCAGGGACTCATATTACCAAATTATGCTAATCATAATGCCCAGAGCAGCACAGAAGTAGAACCACCTGAACGCAGATAATGTGCAGTACTGATTCCTGGGGGGGGGGAGGAAGGAGCGAGGGGGAAGAGGGTTAAGTGGGGTTTCCCCCCTTCTCCATCTGGATGAACTGTAACCTGATACTAGTTTTTAACTGAAAATAGCTGGGCATTTCCTTAAACTTAACCTTACAGTTGCCTTGTTGCTTAGCGTTTCATCCAAATGGACCCACAGTTATGGGTAGTGGGGAGCTGGAGAGCCTGTGAGAGCAAACTTGAAAAACCCACATTAGCAGTACATGAGAGAAGGAATGGTTGGGTCCTGGTGAAGGTGGGTTCTGAGTCTGCTAATCAGATGGCAGGGGTGCTGAGAGAGAGAGAAGGAATCATGTATGAAATGGTTTCCATGTAACACTAAATGTGAGAGTTCAAATAAACTCTACAGAAGAGCACTAGAGGCAGAAGCTAGTCTGAGAATGCCGTTGATATGAGGAAATGGTACTAGACTTCTTAGGAAACCCTTTTCCCCTACCCATAGGCTTGGCTGTGCTTTGTTGCTGATTTCACTAAAAGAAATGTAGCTGCTAATTAAGCTGAGCCCCAGCAAGTCTAAGTTAGCCCTGGCAACCCCATTAAAACAATGTCGTGACACACTTTGGGGTGCTGACCCACAGTCTGAGAACCACTGCTCTGTACCAGTGGGGAAGTGCTCTCCCAACAGTGGTGTCAGTCCACCTACCAGAGAAGCGGTAGCTATGTTGACAGGAGAAGCTGTCTCATCAACATACCATTGTGTACACCAGGGGCACGGTCACTATAACTACATCGCTCCAGGATGTGGATTTTTCATAGCCCTGAATGAGGGAGTAGTACTGATGTAAGTCTGTAATGTTGCAGACCCAATCAACCTCAAACTATCAGGGTACCACTGGCTTTCTTCAAGATGATTTCTCTCACCAATCTTCCTTCTGCCTACCCTGGCTGACTTTCCCTCAGATGGGGACCATCCACAGAAGTACCAGGCTCTTCCTTTGTCTTCCAGGGTGAAAGGTCTTTGCCTAAGCAGGTTTCTCCCCTATACAGTAAAACTCCATTGGTCCGGCATCCAATGCTCCGGCACTCCTGATGGTCCGGCACCATCAGGAACCCGGAAGTGCTTCAGCTGCCGGACAATTGGAGCTGCTCTGCCCCCGGCTTCCCCAATTCAGCCGCTGCTGAAACTGACCAGCAGCTGAATCAGGGAAGCCGGGGGCAGAGCAGCTGGGGTGCTGCCGGGTTGGTCTCGCAGCGCCAAGGGGCGGCGCTACCGGACCAACCTGGCAGCACCCCAGCTGCTCTGCCCCAGGTGTCCCCGATTCAGCCGCTGCTGAAACTGATCAGCAGCAGCTGAATTGGGGACGCCTGGGGCAGAGCTGGACTATCGGAAGGGGGCTATGAGGGGCCTGGGGTGGCATCCCCACCCCACCCCAGACCCCTCATAGCCCCCCCTTCCGATAGTCCGGCATATCTGATAATCCGGCACCCCCTGGGTCCTAAAGGTGCCGGATTATCGAAAGTTTACTGTATTCAGTTTTCAGAGACTTTGACTTCAACCAAGGGGGTAGGTGGATGAAGGACCCAGCTTGCAGGGCTCTGTTCCCTTGTTTTTATCTAGTGATGGAGACTTCTGTCCTTGCTTGTATCTTCCAAACATTAGTGACCTGTTATGAGAGGCAAGATGATGTCAAGCTTTTCTTCTGTTCCTGGGGACTTCCCATCCCCCTGCTGATTCACATGTAAATAGGACTTCTCTTGTTTTAGCCACATTTTGCTTCATTTCACTGGAGATGCACAAACCCTAATACCAGTGAGTGTCTGTAATTCTTCAGACAGTCTTAATACAGACATTTCACACTGCTATTCCCACTGTGTGATAGGCTTTCACAAATCACTAGAACCCTGTAGGGATGCAAAATTGATCCGTGGATACCTGCAGATATAGAATGGATTTGCAAGGTTCTAGAGATCAGGTTGCTCAATACACTTGGTGTAGGACAGTGGTCCCCAACACGGTGCCCGCGGGCGTTGTGAAGCGCTCGCCAAGTGCGCGGGGCTGGCCCCGCTCCGGGCGCATGGCGCATGCGCGGTGCCGGCCCCAGGCGCGCTGCGCATACGCTGCGCCAGCCCCGGGCGCATGGTGCATGGGGAACGCCGGCCCCAGACGCATGGCGAATTGGCTTAACGCGCCCCGGGTGCGCGGCGCATGGGGAGCTCCGGCCCCGGGTGCGCGGCGAATTGGCTTTCTGAGCCCCGGGCGCATGGGGAGCACCGGCCCCGGGCGCGCAGCTATGGGGGGCGCCGGCCCCGGGCGCGCGGCGAATTGGCCTCCCTGCCCCCGGACATGCAGCTATGGGGGGTGCCAGCTCTGGGCACGTGGCTATGGTGGGAGTGCCGGCTCTGGGCGCGCAGCTATGGGGGGTGCCGGCCCTGGGTGTGTGGCTCGTGAGGGCGCCGGACCCAGGCTTGCGGCGAATGGGCGGCCCCGCCCGTGGCCACGCGGCGCATGGGGTTGCTGGCCCCAGGCATGTGGCTCATGGGGGTGTGGCGTATGCGCGGCCCCGCCCCCGGGCACGCTAGTGTCCCCGCCCCCTGGCACCCAGCGGGCGAATGGCCCCGCCCTCTGGCACCCAGCAGCTCCAAATGGTTGGGGACCACTGGTGTAGGATATTACAGCATGACAAGTTAGCCAGCTCAGGTGCTTAGTACTTCAAGTTCAGCCCCCCTTTGTATTCATTGAGCAGGAAATCTTTGCCATGGATTCTTTGAAGAGTGACACTCAGGCCAAGCTTCTCTCCACTGCTGGGTCTCCTCCCTCACTTGTTAATTTGATAGCTTTGTTTACCTAAGTGAACCTCCATTGTCTTTGCCTGGTGATTAGGCTGGTCAGAGATGCAAACATGCTCCTTTGTCTATGGCAGACCTGTTGATCAACTCTCTGGCTCTCCATGTCTTAAACTCTTTATTGTCATCATTCCAGCATATGTCTGTAACTCTTAATACATATCAAGTACCATGGTGCAAGAATATTGAAGAGGCCTTTTAAATGCAGGTTATAGTCTAAAGACTAACAAAACATGTAACCATATCCAGATCCAAGGATAAATAAGGAAAGTCCTTGGATCTGGACTTCCAACACTCTGGTCATCTGAAGAAGTGGGTTGTGCCTACGAAAGCACATACCATTTACATGTTTTGTTAGTCTTTAAAGTGCTACCAGACTATTTGTTGTTTAAGTTTTTCCTGTTACAGACTAACTCAGCTACCCCTCAGAAGCTTTAAAACATATAGGTGGTATCATGAGCTTTCATGGGCACAACCCACTTCTTCAGATGACCGGAGTGTTGGAAGTCCAGATCCAAGAATAAATAAGGGAAGGGTGGGGGTTGGAGAGAAGGGGGAAAAAATTGAAGGAGAGGAAGAAAAAAAAAAAAAAGACAGAGTAGATGAGTTTCAGAGGGATAGCCCAGTGAGTCTGTAACAGGAAAACCTTAAAAAACAACAATTAGTCTAGTTAGTAGCATCTTAAAGACTAAACAGTTTTAAGAGACTGATAAGAACCATTAGTTTGCACATGGAAAGGAAGATGATGAACACCAGATTGTACACAGACATCAAGAACCATTAGCACCATCATTGTTTGGTTGGTTGATAATGTGGGAGTCAGCCGATCAATTCAAACCATTAGCATAAGAATTAAACTTGTGAATGATATTAAGTTCCAATCCTTCTCTGTGTATTTGGCTTGTGGAATTGGTCTGAAACAAAACAGCGACTTGGAGATGTAATAATGAGTGTCCAGGAAGATTAAAGTGTTCTCCAACAGATTTTTGTGTGTTGCCTTTTCGGATATCTGATTTGTGTCCATTAATTCTTTCCTGTGTAGAGACTGTCCAGTTTGGCCAATATACATGGCAGTGGGGCATTGCTGGCCTTTGATGGCATAGATCACTTTAATAGATGTGCAGTTAAATGAGCCTCTGATTTGATAGCTGATGTGGTTGGGTCCAGTGATGAAAATGCATGTGTAGATGTGTGGGCAGAGTTGGCACTGGTGTTGATTGCAGGGATGGGTTCCTGGATGCTTATGATGTAGCTGTGTTGCATGGTTACTGGAAAGAATTTGTTTCAGGTTAGGGGGTTGTCTGTAAGCGAGAATTGGCCTTTTCCCCCCAAGGCCTCTGAGAGTGAGGGGTTATTTTCCAGTATAGGTTGTAGATTTTTTGATAATGTGTTGGAGGGGTTTAAGTTGTGGACCGTAGGTGATGCCAAGTGGAATTCTGTTGTTTTCTCTTTTGGGCATGTCTTGAAGGAGTTCATGTCTGGGTACTCTTCTGGCTCTGTCAATCTGTTTTTTCACTTCTCCAGGTGGGTATTTCAGTTTTAAGAATGCTCTATATAGATCCTGTAGGTTTTTGTCTCGGTCTGTGGGATTGGAGCAAATCCGGTTGTATCTTAGGGCTTATAGTCATAGTGAGTTGGGGTACCCTGAATTGGCCAGGCTAGCTAAACCTCTCTGCAGTGAACCCTTTGGCACTGTCATGCACTTAGGGTCATGTGCTTAAACCTCAGACACTCTCTCCTCCTAGACGTTTAAGGGAAGCGCAAGGAAAAACATCAAACCATGTCTGTCATTTTCCACCCAACAGAACAGTATCGAATGGGATTTGGGTAGAGAACCATTTTTTATTCTTGCAGAAAAGGTGGGGACAGGTACAGCCTGCTGGTGTTTCTGGGCGGAAAGTGGTGGTGATTTAGGGATGTAAAATCCTGTTTAATTGGGTAACTGGTTAAACGTGCACCTCACTAAACAGTTTAGTTTAACTGTTCACAATGCTTCATGGTATCAACATCTTGTTAATAAGAGACTGTAGAGGGGTCAGCTGCCTCCTGGGTGGAGGTCATTCGGTGGTGTCCTGCTCTAATTTCTCACCTCTTCCAGGTCCCTTAATAACTTGCAGTAATTACAACTTCTCCTCCTGAGCTTCCAAGCATCGAGTCCTTACACACTGGCCCGCCAGGCCCCAGACCACTTTCTCCCTTTACTTAGGGACACCCCGGAGCTAGGTTCCAGTTCAAACTCTCTCTGGCTTTACCTGGCTGGAGCTCTGCCTTCTGCAGCCCTCTGGTCCCCAGCCCTTGAACGCTGGATGCCTTCTCTCTGGGCAGGTCTGCTTGACTGCCTCTCTTGGAGCTGGAGTGGCTCTGTCAGTGGGGGAAGCTCTCCTGCTGAACCAGTTCCTTGTGTGCAGGGTGGTTGATGTCGCTGTATTGATGTCGCTTGAGGGGAGGGAGGTGGATTGTTCACAGCCCTGAGTGACGATGTAGGTAGCATGCAGTGTAGCCCTGACCTGTGTCTTACTGGGAAACTCCTGCTGACTGTGCAGCACCCCGTCACAGTTCCCTTTGGGTTCAGGGTCTCCCCTGCAGGAACCTCTCACACACTGCAGTCTCTCTGCCATTTCCTGAGCTTCTCCCCCCTTCATTGCAGCTTTGCACTACAGTGGGGGTAGCAGTCCACAAACTCACACCACCCGTACCCCTCTGCAGCTCTCGTTCAATGTCATGCCAGGTACACCCTAATATGCTGCCGAGTCAGGGCTACTCCTAACCCCAAAAGCCTCAGACACCCTTCACAATGATGGTGCTAACAAAATAATGGGGTGGGTATGGGGTCTATGTAGCGCTCCCTCCCTGGCCCCCATGGGGGCTGGCTCAGCTCCCAATTGCACCCCCCCCCAAATGTTCCTGCATGCCCCCCTATGGGGGCACACCCCAGTTTGGGGACCTCTGTTTATAGGGCAGTGCTTCTGCTCTCTCCTGGTGTGGCTTACTCTGTAATGAAAGTTAGCTATCCCAGCCCTCAAGGAATGAGATGCCCTGTTACAGAGAGCTTGCTGGCTCATGGGGAATATTGACAAGCCCCATGCTGACCCCCTCCGCCCTTGCACGGAGCTGGATGTAGGGCTACACCTGAAGCAAAAGTATCTCCATGTACTTTAATACACAAGAAAAAGGCCACAAGCCAGGACTAGTCGTATTTCGATGATATTGCTATACAGGAATGGGGCACGCATATCGGTATAGATCCAACTCCCTGTAACAGCTACCCATCTGTGTGCGTCTCTGATAAACATTGCCTTCCAGATGCTTTGTGAGGCTGGGCTTTAATCTTAGTGATTTTCCCAGCTGTGCATACTCTTGAGTGCTTTCCCCTGTGGCAGACACACTGTTGAGTGTGGGCATGGCACGATCACTTATTAAATCTTAGGATGAAAAGGGGAGAGGACTAATTAACATCTCTCAAAAACAGCATGTGTCTTGAAGTGCAGATGGCCTTGCAATGATTACATTGAAAGACATGCCAATCGTGTTTCGCTACAGCTGAGCCTCGTTCCGCTGCGTGTTTACGTTGGTGGATGGAAGTGCTAACATTTTCTGAATTCCTCCTTTGGAGCAGACATCCCACTGACCTACAGATGGTGGTGCGCTGCACCTGGTCTACGGTGGCCAGGTGCTCCTATCAAAGAACACCACGCTGAAGGTTCCAGGGCAGCCCCCAAGGGACTTTGGCCTCTGTTACTGTGGGCCCCCACTCCCTGGGCTGCTCTCACGATTTTGAGGGCTGGATTTCCTCTGCATCATTTTTAGAATGGGCAGGACTGGCTCAGAGCACAGAGCTGCTGCTGAGAAACCGCCCAACTGAAGAATAATCAACGCTTCTCCAATACGTGGCTGTAGACTTGGCTGGTGCCCCCACCCATCATTTTGATAGCACCATCTCTGTGAAGGGTGTCTGAGGCCGCCTTTGGACTCAGGAGTAGTCCTGACTTGGCAGCACATAAGGGTGTATCTGGCATGACACTAAATGTGACGGATCCTTTTCTGTGCTGGCTGCAAAGTCCTTGTGTGCAGCATGTTGACAAACACAATGGTTCAGAACCCTGTGGGAATGTGGTAACATGTCACAGTGCAGAGGAGGACAGGCGAGGGTCTGCACCAATTCAGTTGAGTTTTCCCCAGAGCTGTTCTGTAAGGGGTCGACCTGGCCTCAGTCCCAGGATGGGCCTCTGTACTGAGAATGTACAAACACCCCTGCAAAGGGTGGCAGACAGAGCGTACAGCTTGGCTTTTATTCCAAGCCCTTAGCCAACCCCTGCCATGGTGGACACTCACCCTTTCTTGTCAAGCCTTTTGTTCCCCCGTGGGTTCGGCTTGCACCATGGTGGAGTTTAGCCACATTCGGCCTTATATGAAGTAAGGCTAATGCAATAGTTTGCTTCAGGACAGACTACTGTGGCAACCTCAAAACCTGTTCTACCAAAACCATGCACAGATTGCCAGCCCAAAGGCAAATATAGTTTTGCTTCCTCTTTCTAGAATAAGAATCTTAAAGGCGGGTATACTTTCAGTTGCTCTGTGGGTGTTCTAAGGGACAAGAGGTTTTGTTAGTTTTGCATATGGTTAGTCCTTAGAGTAAGAAATTGCATCAGTAGGAGACTGTTTAAACCATGTAAGACCTGCACTGGATTGCAACGTAGTAATTAAGTGGAGTGTTTCATCTCTCCCCAGGCTGGTACCAGGGTGGGTGTGCCAACACCAGAGTGCATGCGGGATTGTTACTCCATGCAGAAGCCAGTGACCTATGGCAAGTTTGAGGACCCACCAAATATCAGATAAAAATTTGAGGCCTAATCCAAATCACACTAAAGCCAGCGTCAGTCTTCCTTTACTGGGACTGGGTCTCGCACTACTCCCATATTGTGCAGCTGGTTTTGATGTGCTGGGTTAAGGGGACAGTTTTTCGTGTCTGTAGGCTTTTCTTCAGTTCCAGGCCCCTGTCCTTGGGTTATCAAAGAATTGTGTTTCTTCAAACCATAACAGAGAATTGTATGGGCCTTTTGGAATCTACAAACTCACTGTCTGTCATGATCCTTTTCAGTTGGTGCACTGCGTGTGGAATTTTCCCAGCCTGTGAATCTTGAGGAAGTTGAGAAGATGAACCCTGAAGTGAGAGATGGCGGCCGATATGCTCCAAAAGACTGTAAAGCACTTCAGAAAGTAGCAGTTATCATACCATTCAGGAACCGAGAGGAGCATCTGAAGTACTGGCTGTATTATCTCCATCCAATCCTTCAAAGGCAACAGCTTGACTATGGAATATATGTCATTAATCAGGTAAGGATTTTGGACATATGTACAGACAAGGAATAATGGGGAATTCCTGTGCTAAGGTGCAGTTGGTTCATACTCAGCAATCAACTTGCTGGTTGAGAAGATTAATGCACAAAATGAAAGAGTGAAGAGTCAGGAACCATCACTGCATAATCTGCAAACAAATCCCAACACTCCTGCTGGTTGTTTATATAGCTTTAGAAAAATGCCTCCCTACAGTAAACTGAGATTCTCCTTCTCAATTTAGGCAAACTTCATGTGACTAACTTCTACTTAAGTAATCACTCTGAGGAGAACTTTTAGTAATGCAGGCTAATCTTATTTCCACCAGGATACATTCATCACCATCTTGCACAGGACTTTCTGGCCTTGATTCCAAGGCCAGAAAGGATCATGAGATCCCTAGTCTGATCTCCTGTATGATGTAGGCCAAATACTCAGATAACCCCCATTAACAGCAATAGGAACTAGGAATTAAAATTTCATGTAATTAGTTAACCAGTTAAATGTTAAGTTTAAATTGGTTAATTGATTAAAAGTGGGTGCGTGGGGGAGCCATTCCAGCCTGCTGGGCTACAGCCTGCCCCCCTCACCCCATCATGGCTGGGCTGGAGGGGATCCCATGCCGTGGGCACGGGATGCTGCAGCTCGCCTGCTCCTCGTGGGGCTGCTGGCTCCCAGCTCCCATGGGCAGCCTCACCGAGGCGGGGAAGCTGCTGTCTCCCAGCATGCATGGGCTTGTGCCCTGCCCCCAACCCTCTGCAAGGCTTCCAGCCCAGCATGAGGCTGCCAACTCTCAGCCCACATGAGCTGGGAGCCAGCAACCTTCCACCCGCAGCAGGCTGCGGGCAGGGACCTGCTCCTGGGTAATGGTTAACCATTGCCTGTTCACATCCCTAATAGGAACAATGAACTAAGTGTTCTGTAGAGCATAGATCTCTGATAGATGTAGACAAGTACATATCCATTTCAAGTAAATAGAATACAAAAAATGACTGCCCTTTTCCAGTATATTTGTCTTTTAGCCCTCCCTGTGACCCTCTCCCAAAAACATGACTGGGTTGAGCATATGTCATGATGGGCGGGGGGGGAGGAGCTGTTGTGCACACATTGAGAAGCTTACAAAATTAAGAAAACTGCATTAGTTGTCATGAAAAGGCACCTGTGTCTCTCTGAATATGTGGCACATTGTCATTAACACAGCATCTCTTACCTCGTTTTGGATCTGCATCTGTTGCAGTGCTGAAAGGCAGCACACTCCCTGCAGCATAATTATTTAGAATCATAGAACCATAGAGCTGGAAGAGACCTCAGAAAGTCATCAAGTCCAGCCCCCTGCTCTAGGCAGGACCAATCCCAACTAAATCAACCCAGCCAGGGCTTGGTCAAGCCGAGACTTAAACACCTCCAGGGATGGAGACTCCACTACCTCCCGAGGCAACCCGTTCCAGTGCTTCACTACCCTCCTAGTGAAATAGTTTTTCCTAATATCCAACCTGGACCTCTCCCACCACAACTTGAGACCATTGCTCCTTGTTCTGCCATCTGTCACTACTGTGAACAGCCTCTGTCCATCCTCTTTGGAACTCCCCTGCAGGAAGCTGAAGGCTGCTATCAAATCTCCCCTCACTCTTCGCTTCTGCAGACTAAACAAACGAAATCCCTCAGCCTCTCCTCGTAGGTCATTTGCTCCAGCCCCCTAATCATTTTGGTTGCCCTCCGCTGGACCCTCTCCAATGCGTCCACATCCTTTTTGTAGTGGGGGGCCCAGAACTGGACACAATACTCCAGATGTGGCCTCACCAAAGCTGAATAAGGGGGAATAATCACTTCTCTAGATCTGCTGGCAATACTCCTCCTAATGCACCCTAATATGCCATTTGCCTTCTTGGCTACAAGGGCACACTGTTGACTTGTATCCAGCTTCTCATCCACTGTAACCCCCAGGTCCTTTTCTGCAGAACTACTACTTAACTGGTTGGTCCCCAGCTTGTAACTATGCTTGGGATTCTTCCGTCCCAAGTGCAGGACTCTGCACTTGTCCTTGTTGAACTTCATCAGATTTCTTGTGGCCCAATCCTCCAATTTGTCTAAGTCACTCTGGACCCTATCTCTGCCTCAAGCGTATCTACCTCTCCCCCTAGCTTAGTGTCATCCGCAAACTTGCTGAGGGTGCAATCCATCCCCTCATCCAGGTCATTAATAAAGATATTGAACAAAACCGGTCCGAGAACCGAACCTTGGGGCACTCCGCTAGAAACCGACCGCCATCCTGACATCGAGCCGTTGATCGCTACCCGCTGGGCCCGGCCTTCTAGCCATCTTTCTATCCATGTTACCGTCCATTTATCCAATCCACATTCCCTTAACTTGCTGGCAAGAATATTGTGGGAGACCGTATCAAAAGCCTTGCTAAAGTCAAGGTATATCACATCCACTGACTTTCCCACGTCCACAGAACCAGTTACCTCATCATAGAAGCTAATCAGATTGGTCAGGCACGACTTGCCCTTTGTGAATCCATGCTGACTATTCCTAATCACTTTCCTCTCTTCCAAATGCCTCAAAATGGATTCCTTAAGGATCCCTTCCATGATTTTTCCAGGAACCGAGGTAAGACTGACCGGCCTATAGTTCCCTGGATCGTCCTTCTTCCCTTTTTTGAAGATGGGCACTACATTTGCCTTTTTCCAATCGTCCGGGATTTCTCCCGATCTCCACGACTTTTCAAAGATAATGGCCAAATGCTCCTCAATGACACTTGCCAACTCCCTCAGTACCCTCGGATGCATTAAGTCCGGACCCATGGATTTGTGAACATTTAGCTTTTCTAAATAGTTCCTAACCTGTTCTTTACCCACCCCGGGCTGTCCATCTTCATCCCATCTTGCATCACTTAGCACATTAGTCCGGGAGCCCACCTTGTCCGTGAAGACAGAGGCAAAGAAAGCATTGAGTACTTCAGCTTTCCCCACATCATCTGTCACTAGGTTACCTCCTTCATCCAGCAGGGCGCACACCCTCTTTGATCACTTTCTTCTTGTTAACATGCCTGTAGAAACCTTTCTTGTTATCCTTCACATCCTTAGCCAGTCGCAATTCCATTTGCGCTTTCGCCTTCCTGATAACCCCGGCATTCTCGAGCTATACATTTAAACCCCTCCTGGTCATTTGTCCAAGTTTCCACTTTTTGTAAGCTTCCTTTTTGTGCTTAAGTTCACCAAGGATTTCCCCCGTAAGCCAATCCGGTCTCCTACCATGTTTGCCTCTCTTGCTATGTGTCGGGATGGTTTCTTTCTGTGCCTTCAATAAGGCTTCTTTAAAATACTGCCAGCTAGAGTGAAGAAGAGAGACAAGGTGACGAGGTAATATCTTTTATTGGATCAGCTTTACCTCATACACCTTCTCTCCCTAATCCTGGGACTGACATGGCTACAACAACACTGCCTAAAGCAAAGGATAATATCTAAAGTGAAGATGATTGGTATGTTCAGGTACAGCCAGAAGCTTTCAACAGTTCTTTAAGCCACAGAAAATGGATAAATGGTAAATACAGGAGGCCCCCCAAGTTCCGACCCCCTGCACTTCCAACCATTTTTGCAAGTGCAGAAGGGGACAGAACCCCCCAACTTATGTCCTTGGCCCACATTTCTGATAGTGCATGGCGCCTATCATAAATGGAGGTTCGAGTTATGATGCCCCCGACTTGCGACGCTTCCCCCAGAACCAATCGCGTTTCAAGTCAGGGGCCTCCTGTATTGGCCTAAGGAATGCTAATACTTACCTTCTGTGTGTGATGTGACTTTGTTCATGTTCTGTAATGGAAGAGTTTTCTATTTACAGATTGTGTAATTGCAAATAGCAGATTATTTTAACTTGGATTATAATGAACTGTCATTAATCCCCCTCAAATCATTTTTGTATATGTGTAACATGCTTCTATATCGCACCATACTGATGACTTGAGTCAGCTTTTGTACAACTGGTAATAACAAGCTTGACTAATGACACTAAACCTTACCTCTGGAGTTGCTCTGCAGACCCCCTTTGTAGTAGAGCACAGATGACACTTTGGAATACAACTCTCCAGACTGAGCCGTGCAAGACAACACCCCTCTCACAAATGGTGGCATAAACACCCAGCCATTCCTAGCTCATGAAGATGGTATTTTGTTGCACTAATGACCCACTACATACATGCATATGTTTTGTTTGCCTATATAATGATACTAGTTTCTGGTAAAATCCCCATTGAAAACACATCCCTGGAAAGAAACTGGATGCCTGAGCATTCTGTACTTTCATCAGCCAAAATGCTCCTCTCTCCCAGCATGCCAGTTACATAAGTTGGGTACTTTTGTATAACTTGGAAAGTCGTAAGTTACTGGTATGTGGCCGTTTCAAGTAAGTGGTTACTGGTTGCTCTAAGCTTCCTGTGTTAGAGTGTACAATATCTTGTTTAACATACGGCCTTTCAGTCCTATCATTGGGATTTACTCATATGATAGTTTTTCTGATGCCTTTGAAAAATGACTTGTATCTTGGGTTAGTTGCTAGTAAGCAAATATCCACATCAGCTGGGGCTAATTTCCTATGGTTTGTGTTCCTGGCAAAGAAAGCGAGCACTGCCTGCTCGTGGGGACTGAACAATGGCCATAAGGCATTTGGCATATGCTCTAAAATTAACCTGCACCAAAATTATTTAGTTGGTCTTTTAAAATATGCCCCCTTGGCAAAGGGTGAAACAGACATGGTGCCAATATACTGAGTATGCGGACCCTGGAGAGACACAGTGAATGCTTCTGCAATGATCTTCATGCCACTAGGGCAGTGATTGGCTGTAGCAACTGACATGACCTAATTTGCAGCTAAAATGTTCACCTTCTCTTGTGCTGAAGTTAACTGAGACCAAGTCTAAATGTGTTCTGTGCTTCTCTGATGCGTTACATCCGTAACCTAGAGAACTTTTGGTGGCACTAAGCCAGCCATTGCTCCCTATGGGGGTAAGAGGAAAGCTGCATTGGGGGTGGTGACAGAAATGTGGGTGCTCTAGTGGAACTAGAGGAGGAAAACGTTCTTATTTCTCTGCTGTCTTGACAATTGCTTTTCTCTTTTTCTTGTCTGTCCTTCCCTTTGCATCCATCCTTCCTTTTTGTTTTCTTTTTTTCCTTCTAGTGGGGAAATTTTACCTTTACTTGTTAATCGTGTCTATAGCAAAGCAGTCACTGAAGCAAGGAAAATTACTGTGTGATCTGATTCTTGCACCCTGCCTACGTGCTCTTCTGTACTCTACATCTCATAGAAAGAAAGAGGAGCGCTGACCCTTACTGCTGCTGCACTGGTAATGTCAAACTACTTCCTTTCAGTGCAATGCAATTCAGGCATGAATCCATTGCATCTTCATCATTCAGTTCTTGGCTGTTTGAAATGCACCACAGTAATACTGGACTGACGTCAGGAAAAGGGTATTTATAAAGTGTCTGGGGTGTAACCAGAGCCAGTGGAAAATTTGAATGGGGAGGAGGAATGCAGAGCAGCAATTTTATGTTTTTGGTTTTATTTAATCTAGCCTCTTTAAAAAAAATTCTTCCTAATGTAAATGGATACATTTCTGACAGTCCCAGTTAATGAGGCAGTAACCTACTGTCAGTGGAACAAATACGATCAACACACTTGTGAACCTTACCTTTGGGCTGTTCACCTCAGTGAAGTGTTAATTGAATTTGGGCCAGTAATATGCCAACAGCTATTAAAATAGGTAATCTAAGAAATAAACCTGTTGATGTGCTTTGGCTGTGAGAGATGGTACAGTGAGCAATTGATTAGGACAACTGAAGATTGCAAGACCTGCCTAATGTTTTGCATCTGCACACAGCAGTTATGCCATCTCATCTACAGGCACTGGTCATGATGTATTACAACACCTGAGATGAGCCCTTCAGGTCAGGTCTGCCTGACCCAGTTCAGTCAACAATAGAAGTCACAAATGTTGCTGGTCCTCCAAACTACACCCTACAGTGCTGTAACTCATGTTAGAAAGCCCCTGGGGCAATACAGGATAGGCACTCCCGGTGCTGTAGACTGCATCAGTCCACTCGTGTTTGTAAAGCCTATGAGTAAGATGACCAACTGTTCCATGTAACCTCATGGAAGCATTTCCTCCTTTGGTGCCACATTCCTGGGAACTGGGCAGTTGCTTAGCACCTCAGCCACTGAGCCAGCCTTCTTCTAGAGCCCTCACTTGGCTTGGCTGCTGGATGTAGCTACATCCACAATTACCCTTTACTGAGTTAACACGCGTGCCCTGACACATGCACTTACTGAGTTTTTAAAAAGAGGGTTATCTTTCTGCAACCTGGCTATGCAAGTGGTTGTGTGTCTCATCTTATGTTGCTAAAGTGGGTAAAGGGATTGGGGAGGATTGGAAAATGACCTGCAAATTTCACAGTTGTTTTTCCAGCCAATTCCCACTGGCCCTGGCTATCTCCTGTGACTGCTGTGTAGTATCTGACTGTGCAAGTGTGTGGGCATTGTGTTTTACATGTCATATTGCAAGGCAGGATGGAGCTGCTGAGCTGTATTTTACAAAGAATAAAAAGCAGTGCTGCCTCGCTGCTGTTTGCTAGTTTGCTGGGTCACTATGATTAGGGGTTAGCATTGAGCAGCGACAAGTGCTGTTGCGAAAAGGAGCTTTTTGTTATCTCCTGTGGGTACCACACAGAAAAATAACAGACTCTCCTGGAAGAAGGATGCTCAGACCAGCCTTGGCCTGCGGTTGAGAACAGTGGCAATGCTCACTTAAGAGTGTGTGTGGGGGAAGGCAATTGCATGAGGCACTCTCAACAGTTGGTTATTCCAATTAACTGAGTTTATCGTCTTACCTTCGATTTTGAAAGCAGCTGGCAACTGTGTATCCTGTTATTTATTCCCTGCCCTCTGTTGATGGTGTGGTCAGCATGCAGCACAGACTTCCCGCTGCTAATCATACAACTGACATTTGTGTACCACACTCTGTGCCTGGGGTTTGTTTTCCATTGAGGAATTATACTTCCTGCAGCAATGTTCTGGCTACTGTGGCTGGATGGCACCAGGGACTGAGGAGACGAAATTCCTAGTGAATAATATGCGGTGCGGACTAGAAACATGCTGGATGCTGCAGTCGTTCCAGAGAAGTACTCAAATACACGTACATTTAGGCTGGAGTTTTCAAAGAAGTGTCTGGGACTTCTCTCAGTGGGGATAGTTCTCTGGTGCAGTGGCAGTCAAAACACTAATCAGAACGTTTGGCACCATTACAAAAGGGGTAGATAAGACACTAAATGTCATAATGCAACTATATATAAATCCATGGTATGTCCACACCTTGAAAACCGCATGCAACCATTGCTGGATGGACCCATTATGGCCAGTTTTATGCCTCTTGGGGAGTTTGGTACCTGAGCATTAAGGCCTTGATCTCACAGACACATACACACAAGCAGGTGTGTCACACTCCTGCCCATCTCCCAGTGTTGTTGCTCTTGTTCAGGGGCTCCTCCCCCAGGAGCAGTGGACTAGGGTGACTAGATCTTACTCTGCTGCTGGTGAAAAAGCACCCTTGGTAATGTGGGCTTGATCTTGCTGTGCTGGTGTTGAGGGTCGAGAGTGCCCTGATTCCTCGTGCCAATGCCTCAGGTGTGGAGATGGAAGAAGAAAACGGGGTGCAAGGCATTGTTCCCTGTAAGCCAAGTGCTTGGGCGGCAACCCAGGAGAGAATCAGGTGCCACCCAGCTGATCAGCAGAGCGCTCACAGCCGGCAGCATGTATTTCTATTCATGGTGCACAGCTGCACGTTCCTCAGTGCATGTAACAAAAATAGTCTGCACATAGATGGAAAAAATTAGAGGGAATATTGGTGTAGTATACACCTTCCCTCTCTGGAACCTGCCTCCAAACCCAGAGGAAGTGGGTTTCAAATGTGGCTGGAGGCTTCCACTGGTCCCTTTGTGTGAGTAGCAAGCTGCAGCATTGGTATCTGTGATGCTCCTGCATGGTCAGCAGAGATGTAGGCACCAAAGAGGTTAGGTATCCAAATCCCACCGAAGGCCAATGGGAGTTGGATTTCCAAGTTCCCAAGACCACTCTCAAAACCTCAGTGGTAATGTTTAACATGGGCATGTCCCCCACTGTCACCCCTTTAGTAACCCTGGTCCCCAGAGCCTTACCCTTACCCACCAAGAACTCTAGGGTATGTCTACACTGCACTGAAAACCCAGGTCTTGTGTCTCCAGGCCTGCCCTTAAGCCACCACTCTGCATTGTAAACCTGCGTGTACTGTTCCTAGACCCTGATCTTTGCTCTGCGATGCATCCCGTACGGTCCTGCACTTCAGCTTGAGCTGTGTTCACGTGGCAATATGGCAGGGTTTGAACCCAAATCACAGGAGTGTTTTGGCTATGACTTCCTCTTCCTTCCCCTGCCCAGCAGGGTACTAGGACTTGGGTGCTTGCTGACTCAGGTCAAACCGATTGGTGTGTGGAGGGAAGTGGGGGCTTGGCCCAAACCTGTGTCCGAACCCAGGCATAGTGTGTAGTGTAGACATACCCCGAAGGGGATGTTGTGCAGAAACCTGAACCTGGGAGAGCGTGTGCTCCCTGTAGTTTCAGTGGACATCAGAGACTGAAGAGGGCAAATCACAGATCAGTTCCACAAGGGTTGCGAGTTACTTCCTGGTACAGATAGTTCTGAATACACTCAGTGCCACTCCCCCACTACTGCAGGAAGCCAGTATTTCCTGGCTTAGAAGAGGTTTTTCTAAAACAAAATGAAGCCTTCGGAGCCTGTGGGACAGAGGCCTTCCCAGCTAGGGCCCATCCAGGAGCTTCAGATCATTGCTTGCTTCCAAAACTTGTACAGTAGATCACTCCAGTCTCTCCAGCAGGGCTGCTCCCATAGAATGCCACCTCCCTGAGTCTAGACTGACAGTGCATTCCTCTCCGAGCTAGACAGGCTTCCAACCTAAAGCCCATCAGGAAAGAGGAATTTTTTGGGGGCTCCCTTTCTTCTCTGCCATGATGGGGTGGCAGAAAGAAGTGAAGTTGTTCCATGGACATGCACTGGGCCCTGAGGGGCTAGCTACACTTACTGCTTCATTGGTGAGAGCCTGCTGTTGCTCCTTTGTTAGGGGTCTCCATGTAGAGTGTAGATCATCAAGGGTTGTGATAGTCTAATGCACATGAGCCAGATGGGCCATATTTCCTGCCCGGTAAAAGTGAAACATGCCCTTCTGGCATGGGGTCTTCATCCTAGGATGTGCATGGGGTGCATGGGTGGAGCTTGGTAAGCTATCTACTTGGCAAGCCCCTCAGGATTAGCATTCTGGTCCCTATGGGCAAGACAAATGGCTATAGAGCCCTCCTTGCAGTCTGTATAAAATATGGCTAGATCATGTGTCAAGCAGTTTGTCTGGGGGCACGTGAGTCTCAGAAGCAAAAGAGATTTCTTCTCTTTGTGGCCTCAGTCCCAAGCACAAGAATGACCACTCTACCATCTGAGGGGTTTTCTTGGTACAGATTTGCCTCTCTCGTGTTGACTGACTAGCCATTAACACAAACAGCATTTCTTGTTCAGTTTGGCTGAGCAAGTTCTAAGTCCTGAGGCGATGAAGGGGAAGTCTTTGTTTTCATCAAGCTGCCAGCTTTCTGCTCTGTATAGGGAGGGTAATCCATCTGCTTGGCTGTGAATCAACCTTGCATGTGCTGCTGAGATCCGCTGGGATGGTTCATTCACTCCTGCAAGGAGTCCCTTTAAGGTTTGCATGGTAACAAAGCAGCAAACACCTGCATAGACGGTATTGTCCTTTGGACCTGAATTGGTTTGCATAATCAGAGGACAGGCAAAGAAATCAGACTGCCATCTGTTTATCTCCAGCTTAAATGCTGAAAGTAACCAAACATTCTGCAACTGGAAGCTACATCTCAGTGGGGCTAATGGAGCCCCATGCAGACACAGTCCAAATACATTGCAAGTGGAAGCTAGCTACACAGCTACATCTGACTGAGCCCAGGCACAGTGGTGTTCCTCTCAAGTAATGTTTCTTTGGCAAGAAGACGAGAATATTATGTATTCATTTAGTACAGAGTCAGGGTCTAGCTTTAATAGCCTTCATTACAATGAATGGTACCACTGAAGCATTCAGAGAGCAAGGTAATATTAATGCAGAGAAAGGGTGTTGTAATCTGGCCTTTATTTTTTTTTATTATGCTTTTACTAAGCCTCCCCTCACAAAAATAAATCAGGTGAGTACAAAGCATTGTGAGTTTCTGCTTCTGTATTTTTCCTTTTGAAAGTGTTGAGATTAGTATGAGGCTAAACCCATCAGTAGCTGGTGGGATACTGAGCAATTTAAATCTGTTACTCCAGCCCTACCAATGCCTCTGAATTGTCAGTTGACAAACACATGGCTCTTTTTAACTACAAACAAAAAACCCTCAATGTACTCCTGCCTGTTTTGATCTCAGCTGGAGAGCCCTGTCTTTGTCCTTGCTGGGACAGTTAGAAGTTTTTCCATAGCAGAGATCTTATCTTGTGATTGGCTTCCCCTCCCATTAATACTCAGCAGCCTCCCTTCCCCCCTTCATTTGCAATCATACAAGGACCCATGGCAAGGACAGCAGTTGCCTAAGAGAGGGATCTAGCCTACCAGGAAAGGGCTGGGTAGATTTTAGTCACTGGAAACAAAGAAGAGGACCCCACACCGTGTGCTAGACCCGTGGTTTTCTCATGACCCAGTTGAAGAAAATTATTGATGTTTGTGACCCAACATAATTATATTTTTTGACTAGAATGTAGGCTGGAAGGGGGGGAGGAACAGACTCAGGGCTAAGGCAGGGAATTGGGGTGCTGGCTTTTCTCCAGCAGTAGTCAGCAGTACTACAGGGGTGCTAAGGCAGGTTTCCTGCTTGTCCTTGCACCACAGACCATGCTGTGCCCCAGAATTGGCCAGTAGCAAGGTTCAGCTCCGAGGCAGAGGTGTGCAAGCAGTCCTGCACGCTGTTTTCACCAGCAGGCACTGCTCCCCACAACTCCCACTGACCAGGCAGTGGCCACTGGGAGTGGGTGCTCAGGGGAGAGGCAGCGCTTGGATCCCTGGAGCCCCCCCCCCACACACACACCTAGCAGCTGGTCCTGTTGCTGATCAATTCCAGGGTGCAGCACGGTCATGCTACATCAAAGTGATCCAGTGCCTGACCTTCCAGGACCCAGTACTGGGTCATGACCAGTACTTTGAAAACCAATGGCTTAGACAGCTCTCCATGTACCAGGCACAAGTGCATTTTGGGCTGCTAGGGCTCTGTAAATCACAGGTTGAATGTGCTAAAGCCAGATCTCTTACAGTCCTTCCAAGTTATAGTGAAGCCAGAGGGCTGTGTGAGAGTCTGAGGAGTCTGGCTGTAACAACAGTCACATCACATCACAGGTCAACAGATCTGTCTGAATCTACAAGAGAGTGTCTCAGACTAAAGCCTGGAGGGAAAACACCAAATGGGTGAAATGTTTGCTGCTTCATTGGACTCTGCCTGTGTCCCTGGCATGGATGTCCTTGCTGTAGTGGGGTGGTCTGACCCAATTGAGAACTCCTGTGTCCCAGCCAAGCAGCAAACTGTTTTCAGTTCAATCAATAGCTTGTTCCTAAGTCCTTATTCTGGGGAGTGACTTCTTAGAAAAAACACCCTGATTTCATGAGGGTTCTAAATTGACCTCAGAAGGCCTCAAAGAGGGCTGCCATGTAGGATCTGCAGGAGGTTGGTGGTTGAACTTGTTCCCATAAATAAAGGCTTAGGGAGCATAAATCAGAGTGAGATACCTTCCTCTCCTAGCTTGTTGCTGGAAGTGAAGAAAGTGCAGGAAAACTGGAGCTCTACAACAGAATCATCAGAGGCAGCTGGAGCAGCAGTGAGCAGTAACCGCATGGGACCCCGAGATTGCTGCAGTTGGTTCTGTGGCCATTTCTATCTCTGTGGGCACTGAAAAATATTCTCTGGGGTACAGAGGATGGAGTACGGCTTTTAGGCATTGTGTCTTGCAGGGATTGAACCTAAGCAACTCTGTGCACAGCACGGGAGTGAGCACACAGCCCTCTGCTCTAGGGATGTTAAGAAGCATGTCATTTGTTAATTGTGTAGTCAACAACAATTTTATTGACTACACAATCAGTTAGTTAGCACTTGTGCTGCAGAGGGGGCTGATGCTGGGTCCTGGCGTGATCCAGGACTGAGCCAGCCTGTCAGCCAAACCCACCAAAAAGTGTACTTGCAGGGGAAGAGTGTAGTGCGTAGTCGATAGCACTCACTTATTGGTTAATCATTTAGTCGACTGCACTAATACATCCCTACTCTGCACTGCAATCTGGTTCTCACCTGACCAGAGTTCTTCTGCAAGGAGATGTCTGTTTGAGTTCCAAGCCAGTGGTGATGGGTTAGGCCCTTTCTAAGGAACAAAAAAGTAACCTTAGCCTCAAACAGGTGGCATGCAAGAATAATGTGTAATAATTTCAGAAGTGTCTAAATGACTTAGTAACCAAGTCCCATTTTCTGAGACACTTTCGTTTTTTGGAAGTGATGCCTGCGTGTAGCTAAGCAGTCCTCTGCCCCAGACTCGTAGGTGGACGCAGGTAAAGAGCACAGTGGGGATTACCATTACTCCTAGGAGTTTGTGGGCCAGTAACTGGCAGAACGAAGGGAACGTACCCAGCTCTGGCTATTCTGAGATTAACCACTTCAATTTCTACGTGTGTGGGAGCTGCAACACATAGATTCAGCTGCCCAAAAAATACAGCCGTTGGGCAAAGCAGTTCTTTGGGCATCAGTGTCAAGTCCTTTAGATGGATTGTAATGCTAGCCATCAACCTTGCTGCGAGGGCTCAGGGGGACTCTGGTGGCTGTGCAGGTCCGATGTGCATGCTGCGACACTGGGTAACGGGTCAGAAATGGATGGTGTGTCCTAACCTCCTTAACATGCTTAATTGTTTTTATTTGTTTTAAATTAGGCTGGAGAAGAAACATTTAATCGTGCTAAACTTCTGAACATAGGCTTCGAAGAAGCTTTGAAAGAATATGACTATGATTGCTTTGTATTTAGTGACGTAGACCTAATTCCAATGGACGACAGGAACATCTACAAGTGTTACAGCCAGCCTCGGCACCTCTCTGTATCGATGGATAAGTTTGGATTTCGGTGAGAGCTCTTTTCAGTGGACTGTTTGTTACTCTTCTACAGTTTATGCTCCCAAGCCTGTGGCAGAGTGGCAGCATCTCTAGTCTAAATCTCCAGTTAAAGGCCTGAAAAAAATTACTGCTGGCTGCATGTGTCCCAGTGCAGCCGGAACGAAAGGTTTGTCTGTGGGAGAGATTAGGAAGCTGGTTTTAAAAATTTTCCAATATCAAAGTCACAGAAGTAGAAAAAATAGAAGCTGCTTTTTTTTCCAGATTTTTTGTGATTATCCAGTAGCAGCTGCTCTTATCCTGTAACCATTAAAGCAACCAGCAAGCTGCATGTATCTTCATTTAAGGCCATGGGATTACAGTTTGGCCCTATCTATTTAGCACCGTGTTAACAGAGTTTGTCAGAATTTCTGGACAAAAAGGTTTTCCAGAATGATTACCATTGGGATGTTGGAAATTCCCCATAACACTCTGCTATGAGGAGAGAGCGTCCCTCCCAGTCAGCAGTCACCAGGGCTTCTCATGGGAACAAAAATAAGATCTTTTCGCTGTATCATCAGCTAATTAGACATGACCTATAGACTACCAGCACCTGGAAATGGCTGCATCCATCCATTAACCTGTGGGCTGAGGCATTGTGGTGAGGGAGAGGTCAGGGAAGACAGCACCAAAAGAGAAACGCTAGGAGTGTCTGTGCTCTAGTCTCTCTCTCACTCACACACACCTGCCCAACCCTGCTGGTCTTTCCAGTGACAGACTGCCCAGCCCAGTCATTCCAGCAACATGCCTCTTCCTAGCCACCATCACCCCGGTCATCATCCTGAAGGCAGAATGTGCCTTGTAGCAGACATTGTCAGGAAATGGGCAAAAGCTTGGTTTTAAATATTGCCTTGAAAGCCTGTTCTAAACTTGCTTTTAACAAGCCCCTTTGCAGTCCTGCCCCCGGGGCTTAGAGGACATTGATTTTCACTGGGCTAAGATGTACAGATTACGCTATATGAATGCTGCCCATACAGCCTATATGGGCTCTTGTACCTTTTCTCCAGATCCATAGGAGTGAGCCAGGCTACTAAGCCACTGACTGTGCCTGGAACAGCAGGAATGGGACCTTGATACCCCACACCCTGACTCTCTGGCCAGAGCGGTAGAGCAGGGGTTGGGGGTGGGACAGTAACTTACTGCTGGTCCTGACCAGCATCGCTAATAACCTGACCCTGAAGCTGGGGAGTCACAGTGCCTGTGGGAATAGGTTGAGGGGTGCACGGTATGCATCCCTTTGCTCAGGGCTGTGTCTGATGGTACCATCCAGCCTGGGCTTTTCAGTAACAAGCATGGTGCACTAACAAAGCTCTTTTTCCCCCTTGCAGTTTACCATACAATCAGTATTTTGGAGGTGTGTCTGCTCTAAGCAAAGAACAGTTTGTAAAAATCAACGGATTTCCTAATGATTACTGGGGCTGGGGTGGCGAAGATGACGACATTTATAACAGGTAAAGACCCAACGTGGAACATGCTCTGCCAGATTTTCTGCCACTAGTGTTGTGCAGCTAGAAGCCTCTGCTAGCCTCAGCACTGCTGTTCCTGTGACTTACGGCCCCCTTAAGCAATGCTTACAGTAGTTGACTTGAGCCTGTGCTGTATCTGCAGCCCTGCATGCTACAGCTTTCCCTCTTCTCTCTCTTGGTGACGTAGCTATTGCTTTGTTGCTGCCCCAGGTAGATGTGGGCAGTGCCTCGACAGAGGTGCAATGACATGGTCTGGCCACTTCAGTTTCACGTGCTGCACCACATGTGTACTAAAAGGCTAGGGTCTCTGTGAGCAGCAGTTATGCTGTGTAAAGGCACCTCCAGTGGAAGAGCTCTTTGGGAACCTGCAATCCTTCCTGGGGAGCGCTAGCTGGGAGCAACAGCCCATTCCTGTTCCTGTGTCTTGGGATCGGGGACTGCACCAAGTTCATTGCTGGCTAGGGCCATTCGGGGCATTTCCCCATCTCTGACCCTGCAGCACAGCCCTAGTAGGGAAGTGGGAATGGAGTCATCTCTGGCGCAGGGTTCAGATTTCACAGCAAGCCTGAGGAGGTGGGCTGGGAGCTGGAGCTGCATGTACGCACCCAAACAGCCTTGCTGACAGCTCCTGTGTTCATTTCCCTTCTCACATGGAGGAACTGTCACGATTCAGGTGCAGGCTGATGCAAATGCACAGCTCCAGCCTGGTGCTATGTGGGTCTGCAGCCAAGGAAGGTCCTGGAGTGCAAGGCGCCCTGCTCACTGTTTGCATTGGCTCCCAATCAAAGCAAGCTGCACAGGAAGGAGCAGCCAGCACCCAGTGACAGAGGGCATGTTGTGTGAGCTCTGTGAGCAGTTTGCTGGTGGTGGGGATCTTGGTGTGAGGCCCGGCGGATGCTGAGGTCGCTGCAGGCTAGGACTGAGGTTGGGGCTATGGATGCAGCAACAGCAAGATTCCATCTGTCTTCCAGAATCTATTTTCTCCTCACTTGGTATGTAGGTGATTCCTACCCCCACCTGGGGACAGTGAGCTCCAGCCCCCAAATTACCAGGTCAGGAAACTCTACAACTCCAGGGAGATGGGTAGAAGAGCTGGGGACGCTGGTTCTCTGTATACTGGCCAGTGTGAAACTCGGTGCAATCTGGATTCTTGCAGTTTCAGAATATGGGGAATGGTGTCTGTCTGCAAAATCTAAGCAGCTGCAAATACTAAAGTGTAAAATAGAGCACTTAAAAATTCCAGCAGTGAGCATGAAATACCACAGAAAACAGAACAAGGAGCTATTTGCACAGTGCAGCTTGAGCTTAGTTTTTACACTTTGTTTTTCTACGTGGAGATCAGACCAGTAGCTTTTGGAAATCACTGGTATTTTGATTTCAGTTCACACGCAAAATGTTTTACTACTATATGTTTAGTCTGAAATGTTTCCTCTGCCCCTTGGCTTCCCTGAGTTTATGGATCAGCTTCACACAAATATTGGCTGAGATGTTGGTAAATTTTATGGTTTACCTATTTAAAAAAAATTAGCTGATATCTTCTGCTTAAAGGAAAATTATATCCCTTAGTAAACTGCTCTGACATCTGTGGCTGGAAACTGTGGCAGATGGGCTGGAGGACATTCAAAAAGGGAGGGAGTGCTGTCAATTCTGAAACTGTAGAATCATGGAAACATTAAGCAGGAAGGGACCCCAGGAGGTCACCAAGTCCAACACCCTGTGCTGAGGCAGGACAAAGTAAACCTAGATCATCCCTAACAGGGGTTTGTCCAACCTGTTCTTAAAAGCCTCCAGTTTCCCTTGGATGCCTGCTCCATAGCTTTACTATCCTTAGACTTAGAATTTTCTGCAGCCCTTGACTCCATGTAGTAACAGCAAAGAGAACATACAAGTGTGCCAGCTGGCAGGTGTTAGAAAAGCTTGCTGTAGTCTGAAGGGCAAGAATTCTGTCTGTCAGATGCTACAGTATCTCAGGAAAGGGGAGCTGCATTTAGGGGACACTGGTGATACTTTGACTGGTGATACTTTGGATTGCCAGACCACTCTACAGCTAAAATTATATCTACAGATTGCTTGTAGTGTTTAACTTCCCCCAGGCCTCAAGAGTGGGCAGAATTAGACCCAGCTTTGGTCCTGTGCTCAGATTTCATAACATGCAGTGCTAAAGCCTGGAGCACTAGTTATGCCAGTTTCAAACAAACACAGTGCATGCCTGGTCAATCGAGTAGCACAGGAGACTCCAATTTTATTTGGGTAGGTGGGATAAAGTGGCATGAGTGGCAGGGAGCTCCTCTACAGCTCCATGCTCATGGCCCTGCTCTCCTTCCCATGATACCAGCACTGGAGAGGGCTCCCTGCTGTGCTGCTAGAACCATTCTGCAGTGGGATGGCTGCCTCCAACCAGGCCTTCAGCTCTGTTCTCTGAGTAGCTGCATTATTGCCCTGCTGGGGGCCAAAGAAGGAATTTGGATAATGCAAATCAGATGGCAAGTGGGTTTTGAAAAAATCATGAGTCTAACGTAGGCATGTGTACAGAACAGTAGTGATGAGGCAGACAAGTGAGAGGCTGCTGCTGGAGAGCCAGTTAAGTTGGGAAGAAATGGAGATGGGTGGATCCTGAGCATCCCCAACTGCCGCTGGAGTTTGTGGAAGCTGATAGCGCTTGGAGCCCTACAGGATTGAACCCAGGTTAGCCAGCCATAGGAGTTCAAAATAGGGTTCATAGGAATTCAGAGGGTAACAGCAGGGTTCCAGCACTGACTTCACGGGGCAGTGCGGCAGAGACAGTGTTGGCATCATTTGTTTTTCTTTTTTGACTGAAACAATTCACCAAAATTGGCACAAATTTGTGAAATATTTTGGTTGCTCTGAATCTGCATTCCTCTGGCCTCCCCAAAAAAGTTTCAACTGAAAAATTTCATCCAGCCCTATTAATCAGCTCTTCTAAATCTTGCAGAGTTAATCTTGAGGTAGCAGTGTCGTTAACTGCATACTCAAGTACTTACTAGGAGTAATAACCGCTTCTTGCTATGTTCACTTTCAGGCTAGTTTTTAAAGGTATGAGGATATCTCGCCCGGATGCTGTCATTGGGAAGTGCCGCATGATTCGCCATTCAAGAGACCAAAAAAATGAACCCAACCCACAGAGGTGTGTCCATCTTGCTTCCCCTTCTTGAATAGTTAAGAGATGCTCTCCAGGCTGGCAGTTCCAAGTCATCTCACATCCCCCTTCCTGTATGGAAGTCTGATCACACAAGTTACTGTGCTCAGCTAGCTGTGTCCCCACACAATTACTGCACCCTAACCTGATGGAACAGGCTAGGATACTCAGATGTAGGATGAACTTTGAAAACTGTGATTGTTTGAATCCAGCGGAGGCCAAACGTACTGACCTGCTGAGCCGCATATGACAGTCTTCAGAAGTTCAAGAGCTGAGGCGCACCTGCAAGGGCTTGGGGCTTCAGCTCTGTGGGAATGGGGGGTCTCTGAATTTCAGGCCTGCAGGAGAGGTTTGCCAGGGTTTGAGGCTTCAGTCCTGTTGCTGCCGAAGCTCTGAGACCCAGAAGGTGTGTTAAGCGGGGCTGAAGCACTGAGGCACCTCTCCTCCTCGCTGGCCAGAATCCAGAGGCAAAGTGTGGAGGAGGTCATGTGGGGTCACTTGCTCCCCCCAGATTTTTGACATGGTGTGCTGGAGCCAGCTGGAGCTGTTAAGACAAAGAGCTGGAAACTGCAGGGTGAGCAGATGTTTTTGTTGATGCCTCTCTCTGTAGAGCTCAAGCAGCTGCCCCTCACCCTAAAGCTTCCAGCTGTTTGCTGCTGCTCCATATGCAGCTAATACTTGGACGCTGCTGAAGGTTAGAGGAGGTGTGCCGGGGAGGGCAGGTAAATTGTCCTCCCCTCCCACTCTCAGCAGACACCAGTCATCTCTAGAAGAAGCTCCCATCCTCACCACAGGACAGAAGCCCCAGGCTTTCCCTCCCTGCTGTCTGGTAGGTGTAGAATGATAGGCACTGGAGGTGCACAAGCCACGCAGTAACTTTAAAAGAGCCACATGCAGCTTACGCCACAGTTTGGCTTCTTGTGGCCACTGAGCAGTGCGCTGCTTAGAGTTCGAGGTCATTACAAGGGGTATATATTACAATATTGCAATTTTTTTCCCACAGGTTTGACAGAATTGCTCGCACAAGGGAGACAATGAATTCTGATGGCTTAAATACACTGTCATACAAGGTAGTGAAAACTGATAAATACCTGCTATATACAAAAATCACAGTGGATGTTGGCTCACCCAAAAAGTAGTGTTGGAGTGGCAGAAGTGAAGACTTAGAAGCTTCCAGGGATATCTCATCCACAGGATTTTTATATGTACTGTTTTTACTACAGTCAGAATGAACAAGAAAGTTTCATTCAGCTATGCAAGGTTTTTCCAAGTCTGCTGGATGAGTGAGCCTTTTTAATCCCAAACTTGACTTTATACAACTTTCTAGCTCTACAATATTTTTATAAGTTTAAAAACTGTAAATAAGAGTTGTAAATATTTACATTGCCAGAAAATGTTGTTTATATATTTGCTGCAGTGCTCCCCACATAAATAGTTTATTCAAATGCTGTTGTTCATAAACTAATGATGAATCAGCAATTATTGCCGTATTTCTTCCATATGCTAAATTAGGTAGACAAGAATACTTCTTTAAATTCTTTGTTGTTACTTTATGAAGGACTGGAAAATGCTGCTAAAATTGTACAAGTTTACACATTATTAGATTTTTTTTTAATGGACACAGTATCACTTTTTCTTGTCTAACATCAACCAAAACAAACATTTTTTCTTTAGTTTTATACAGAGTGAATTTTGGAAAAATTGACTATACAAAATGTGTAATAACTCCATATTTTATTATCTTAACAGTGGAGGCCATAGTCCTCCAGTGAGCGCTATACAGACAGGACATTTAAGCTTGGTGGAGCTGCACAGGACAGTATAAATATTATGACTGGTGCAAGAAGTAATGTCACCAGGTGACCTTCCTTGACAGATGTCTCATTATATAGAATATTAAGATTTGTTCTATTTTTAAGCACAGCAAATTGATTGAAATTATGGGCTGAAACTATAACCTTTTTTATTACAATGTACCAAAATGTTTACTTTTGTAAGAGCTTATTACATCATTTAAATAATATATATATATTTCAGAAAAATAAATTTCATTTTTCTTAATGTTGTACATAAAACTTGAATTCATTGTTCCTTTTGTTTTGTGATATTTTAAGATGAGAAAAATTTGAGACATTTGTATGTTAAAACCTTATTAAACTAGGGTGTAAGGTTAAATGTGGCTTAAAAATAATCTGTGCTCATAGTGAAGCACAGAAGAACCTGTCATTATGGCTACGTCTAGACTGGCATGATTTTCCGCAAATGCTTTTAACGGAAAAGTTTTCCATTAAAAGCATTTGCGAGCAGCGTCTAGATTAACGACGCTTTCGCAGTGCACTTTTTGCGGAAAAGCGGCCGTGTAATCTAGACGCGCTTTCAAAGCCCCGATCGCCATTCTCGCGATCGGGCTTTTTTATGAAAACAAATCTCAGCTGTCTACACTGGCCCTTTTGCGCAAAGTTTTGCGCAAAGGACTTTTGCGTATTTCTGCAAAAAGCACTAATTTCTTACAGCAGGAAGTCAGTGCTTTTGTGGAAATTCAAGCGGCCAGTGTAGACAGCTGGCCAGTTTTTCCAGAAAAGCAGCTGATTTTCCGGGAAAAACTGGCCAGTCGAGACACAGCCTATGTGTGAGCAGTGTATTAAGTTTGCATGAAATCTTTTGCATTCTTTAATGCTTTAGTACTAACAGTACAATAAAAAGCAGGCTTATTTTGCTGATCTGAAGTCCGCACTAAAAGTGTCAGCTAAGAGGTGGGAAAGTACTGCAGGTCAGTATTCATTTGTAACTTTCACAGCCAAATGAGGAGAGCACACTTTCTTCTTCACAGCATTTTTTAACTGCAGAAAGGTGACAGTGCCAGCCTACACATCTTGCCTTTCTGCTTTATGACATTGTGAAACTCCCATTAACATTATGACATTACAGCAAGTCAGAATTTCACCTCAAAACACCAACATCCCAACCTTGTGTGTGAATTTTTTGCCACCTTGCAGCCAGCTCAATCTAAAATGACTTAGACTAATTGGGCCCAGCCTGTGGGAGGCTACACAGGAGCTGTGGAGCCGGCCTGAGGAGCAACTCCTGCATGGAGGTAGGTTTTAACCCTTGGACACTAGAAGTGAACCCTAAGCCCCATTTTTAAAAGAAGGAAGGGGCTGATCTAAAGATGGGAGAGGGGAATGATCATGCTGCTTTATTTACATGTGCTGTTTGGCTACTGGCTGTGCCTGAACGGAGGACCTGGGGAACTGCTTGTCCTTCAGGCTGACTTGTAAGGGCTTATACACTGACACGTGAAAGTGAAGCCAGTGTGAATGTGTTTCTCTTACTTTGGAACTGGCTCTGAAGCTTTAGCCTGCACCTACACACCTGCCAACACAAGCCAAATCCATGTGAGTGTCCACATATACAACTGCACCAAAGCTGTAAACAATCACACCTTTACTTAAACTAGTACAGCTCTGGTTTCTGCTCAGCATAAGGGAGAACTGATACTTGGCAGCACTGTTTGTTTGAAACTATGACCTGATCTTGGGAGTAATTGTGCTCCTGCTCTGAACTGCAGTGTAAAGTCACTGATGTTACTCCTGAGTGGATTCTGTGTGCCTGTGGTACCTGGCCCACAAAAAATGGCAGGGAAGGGTGAGGGGCAACTATGGGGTTACATGCTATGCTCCTGCGTGCCCCCCTCCCCTTTCTGCAAGCAGAGAGCAGCCCAACTGGAGGCGGCTGAGTTTCCAAGGGAATCTGCCAGTTGTGCTCTCCTAGGCTGTGTCTACACTGGTGCGATCTTGCACAAAAGCGGCCGCTTTGCCAAAATTTGCTGCCTGTCTACACTGGCTGTGAATTCTTGCGCAAGAACACTGACGTTCTAATGTATGAAATCAGTGCTTCTTGCGCAAGAACTATGATGCTCCCACTCAGGAATAAGCCCTCTTGCGCAAGAGGCCAGTGTAGACAGGCAACATGAATTTCTTGCGCAAGCAAAGCCCTATGGTTAAAATGGCCATTGGAGCTTTCTTGCGCAAGAGAGCATCTACACTGGCATGGATGCTCTTGCGCAAAAGCACATCTCTTGCGCAAAGGCACATCTTCTGGAAGAGTTTCTGCACAAGAACTCTTCCGCAAAAGAGTTCTTGCGCAAGATCATGCCAATGTAGACACAGCCCTACTGTGTACTGGCTGAGAGCCTTCAGCTGTGTCTAGACGGGCCAGTTTTTCCGGAAAATCAGCCGCTTTTCGGAAAAATGGCCAGCTGTCTACACTGGCCGCTTGAATTTCCGCAAAAGCACTGACTTCCTGCTGTAAGAAATCAGTGCTTTTTGCAGAAATACTATGTTGCTCCTGTTCGGCAAAAAGTCCCTTTGCGCAAAACTTTGCGCAAAGGGCCAGTGTAGACAGCTGAGATTTGTTTTCCGCAAAAAAGCCCCGATCGCAAAAATGGCGATCAGGCATGAAAAGCTGCCTCTAGATTGGCCACGGCCGCTTTTCCGCAAAAAAGCGCTTTATGAAGAGCGCCCGTAATCTAGACGCCGCTTTTCCGCAAATGCTTTTAACGGAAAAGTTTTCCGTTAAAAGCATTTGCGGAAAATCATACCCGTCTAGACATAGCCTTCCTGTTTTCTGTGAACAGTGAGTGCCTGGGGTGGGGCTGAAGGAAATGAGGAAGAGGGGCAGGAAACAATGGAGAAGAAAGGAGGTGGCATAGGACAAGAGGGAGGGAGGAGGAGACGGAGACACAGAAGAAAAGGGGATAAGGGAATCATTGGGAGGAAGTGGGAGCCCAGCATGTGGCATCCCTGTGGCAGCTGCTGGGACTCCCCTGTTAAGCAGGCCCATCGAACCCTCGCACTGACAAGCCTGACCCCGCCTCCCCAACACCTGGACTCTTCTGAACCTCCCTACTCAGACCTCCACCCCAATGAGCCCAACCAGCTGTACCTGGACCCCCACCCCATCAAGCCTCTACACCCAGACCTCCCTGCCAAGCTCCAGGTCTCCCTGCTGAGCACTAACCACCTTCACCTGGATCCCCTACAGAATCCCATTGGAACCCCCCAATGAGCCTTGAGCATCCAGCTCTTCCACGGAGCTGCTGTCACCCAGACTGTCCCACAAAGAAACTTCTCACCCCACACTAATCCCCTCCATGCTTGGAGCCTGCTGGACGAAGCTTGCTCAGCCACACCTGGTGCACAGAGCGGCAGGCCCAGCCTTTGCACTGTCAGGATCTGGTGTAGGCTCACTGCCACGTCCCTGTATTTTTTTTTGGGGGTGCTCAGGGTGCTTTCCCACCACAATGCAACCAATGGCCTGTGCTCCTCACTGCCATGCTTATTTGACAAAACTTGCAGAATGTTAAAACACTGCACACACAATTTTTAATTTTTGTAGCACAGCATTCCCTCAGGCGTATATGTTGGCAGGTCTGCCCCTAGATTGTTGCCTGAACCTGGGTTCATTTTTCCCTCTGTGAATCACATGTGCATGCAGCAGCACTGATTAGTGGTCAAATGTGGCCTGGGATTTTCAGAGGAGTCCCGGTAGTGTGGGCCCCAGCTCTCCCTAAATGCCGGGTGAATGGGGGAAACCAAACTCTACCCAAGCTCCCAGAATTCTTGTGAGGGCCCTCCCAATCTGCCCCTTCTCCTATCAGCTGAACCATTTGAACAGTCAGAGCTGTGTGTAATCCTGAGGCTGTCCAACCTATATAAAAACACTTTATGTTGCACTTGATTGTTTTGCCTTAATAATATATGAAGATCAGGAACATTTCTATAGAAAGCATTCCTGTTGTAAATCTCAAAGAATAGAATTCATGCAAATGGTAACTGCCTGGCTGTTAGCATTAAAGATTTTTACAAATGTGCCTTAAAAAGAACGGCAGAAGGAAACCTTGGACCATGACAGCATTTAGCATATTAGACACTTAAGAGTTCCCATGGGCTGATGTTTTAAGTTTCCTTTACTCGTATTTAAAACTGTAAGATATTTAATAAAGTTAAAAAAAAACAAAAAAAACAAAAATCTTCCCCCTTACACATAACATAGTCTTGAGAAACTCTGTGGAGCTAGGCTAGGATTTCCCCAGGCTGAGTTCTCATGCAAAGCACATCTGTCAAACAAATTTCTTCTGGGCTTGACCAGTGCATGAAATTCAGTCATCATTCTCTCTGGAATATTCAGGGACCTTAGCTATAAACAACTGTATTAACTCAAAGTGAATTTTCACTGTGAATCTTAGTTTGTGGTAGTTCCCATTTGCGTTCTGATGATCATGCTCAGTGAAATTATTGTGTGTAAAATGATCAGAATCTGGAACAATTAGATGTAAAACAGATGCAGACACCTAGTTTTTTCACAGTTGTATTTTAGAATACTAACCATTCTGGTATGTGGCCTTTTATCACAGGTCCTCTGTTCGTTTGCTAGATAGCATGGAGGTTTTCAGCAAGTTTTCCATAGACTGTTTTGCTTTGCACTTTTATCACTCATATTATTTCTACATGTAATAGCTAAGGCTCATATATTGATGTTCATCTCAAATAAACATCAGTCTTTACACGTGGGTGATGTTTCTTGAAATTTATTTTGTCTAGCTCTTCCATAGTTACTCAACCAGCATGGAGGTCATTACTGGTTTCCAGTTTAAACAGAGGCAGCAAGGGGCTGGGGGGAAGCAAGTAGTTGACTCGCCTACCTAACAAACTACTCGACTCGCTTATACCCCTAACTTGAACAGCACTTATCTTAAACAGCTCCTGGAAGCGGTGGTCTGGCTTCCATACAGAGGTGGCTCTGCACTGCCTTGTCTGCAGGCATCAGCCTGCAGCTCCCATTATTGGCTGTGGTTTCTGGCCAATGGGGCTGCAGAGCTGGCACTTAGGGCAAGATAGAGCTCAGTTTCAAGCTCTCATTGAAGGGAAGCTGCTAGCCAGAATGGTTAAATCAGCTGTTGATGAAGAAATGCATCATCAAGGGCAATGGCCACTGTAATACACCATTAGGGATGGCTTCAGGGTTTCCCAGGGCAGCCCAAAATGCCATAGAGCCTAACCCTACCCTCCACTCCCTGGGCTTGTTTCGCAAGAGCACAAGCAACATCAGTGGCCTTGCTTCAGGAAGTATCTCTACAGCCAAGTAGAGTTTCATCCAAATATTCATGAGACATTGTGTTCTAATACAGGTCTCTTCTACTGCTGCAGCCTTTGGCACAGTAGTCCTTCAAAGAGCTGTGCCACCTGCATCTTTATATCCACCTCCTACTCCAGCACTACTTGTGAGTTACCCACAGTGCAATACACAAAGGGGAGGAATTTATTTATCTTACAGTATCTGGAGGTCCTTTGAGGTATGTGGTCCTTATCTATATTCCAGTATTGGCCCTCCTTCCTCTCTGTTCCAGATCATTTGCAATAGAAATTGCCTCACAGTGTGATGACCTAGCATAGGGGAAATTCACATTTTACTTGTGGACATCTCAACTGGGTAGCATGCATGATTGCATTCTGAACTGGGACCCTGGAACAGTTTTGAAATGTCTCCAAATTAAATCGAAGGCCAGTTTGCTGTTCATTTGTTCACACTCTCACTTGCTATGTTTCTAATGTTTAAACAAAACACATTAGTGACATTTTCTGTTTCCCAAGCCAGTTGCTTACTCCTGAGTTGGTCTGGAGTGAAGGGCACTGGGCTGGAACTCAGGGGTTCTGCTAAGTCTGCCTGCCTGTGTAACCTTGGGCAGATTGTTTCCCCTTTCTGTGCTTCATTTCAACCGCTGCAGAGAGACAATACGGGGTCTATTGGAACACAAATATGCATAACCAGTGAGAGGCAAGTAACTGGCAAAATACACTGACTTTTCCGCATGTGCCCAATAACAATGCCTCCTCAGCAGGAAATGGAGTTACAAGATGCTCTAGCTTCCAAACCCATCCCAAAAGATCCCCTGAAGTCTGCGTACAGGTCTGGGTGTGCAAAGTGCATGGCTCAAGAGTTTACTCAGTGGAAAATTAAAGGAATGTTTAAGTTTAAAAGGCTACATTAACATGCATGTGCACACAAAAATGCCTGTGTAAAAGTATGTCAACATTACTTTTGTTGCCAAACCTTCCCAGTGTAGACATAACTCAACTCTGCACTGTGTCTGTGGAGTTCCCAGAGCAGTGCTGCGCACAGTACCCAGAAGAGGCCACATTGTTGATTGATGAGAAGGAATTAGACCCGTCACAGGAGTGTTCTCCAGCCCAGCCCAGCCCAATGTTTGTGTCTCAGACCTGCCCACAGTGATGGCCAGCTCCTTCCCACAGTGACGGCCAGCTCCTTCCCCTATGTGAATCCTGGCAAATAGACCTCAAAGGGCAGGGGGAGTGTGACACTGCACCCCATATTTCTCACAGTGATATTATATGATGGCATAATTATGATGCATTTTGTACAAGCTAAGTTGTGTGAGGGGTCACTGGTAAAGTTATGATTTGCTGAACATCATTATGCTATGTGTATGCATGCATAATTTTTGTACCTGAAGTTATTAATATTGATTAGGGATCCTCAGGGCTTGACAAACTGCTGAATCTACTCACCGTGGCAAGTAGATTTCAGCCGGTCGCTCCAAGTGCCCCATTCACCAGCGCTTCGAGCATGCGCAGTGCCAGTCTGGTGCATGCGCAGTGCGGGGCTGGCGAGTGGCTCTTGCCGGGGTTTGTCAAGCCCTGGGGATCCATATTTCAAATGGACGTACTTTGGAACACACACAAAGGCAATCTTTCAGGTACAACAATGAAGCAACCAGACAGGGCCGATGGCCCATCAGCAAAGACAACGGGTGGTGGTAGAATAGCTTAGCTTTCCTCTTTGGCTAGTGAGTAAGTAACTGCACTACTATTACCCAGCAAAGTTTGCAAAAGCATGTGACCAGACCACAGGTCTCTGGGCTTCATCTTGGGATGTCAGTGTTTCTCCTCAAGCTGAGTCTGGGACAAAGAGTTCCCACCGTATGCTAAAACTGTATAAGGCAGGGAGTGTTGTTCTTCACTTCCCACACACGAGGAAGCCTGGAAACACTTGAGGAATAAAAATTGAACTGGGGGACATACTAGGCCCTGGCTAAAGGCATTTCTAGCAGCTTGCAAGGCTTGGCATGGCAAACAAGAGCAACCTTGTTTGCCCAGTTGCACACAAACAGTATTTGCAGTGCACTCGCCAATGAATCCACAAATGGAAATGTAGGAGCAAGGTCTCATTAATCACATTTTCCACCACACAAGCTGGCATGGACTTTTGTAGGCTCTGGTGCCAGCTACCCATATATCTTACCAAGCACAAACTAGGCCTAGGAGCCTTCTGGCAGAGTCACAGGATCCTTTGGCCAAAAAAGCATGAAAGCATGTTTCAGGCAGACCAAAGTACATTTCTAATATCCTGCTCAGAAGTGACTGGTCCAGATTGTCTATGTCTGTTCCAGTATCAGAATGCGGGTGTGTCTCCACTTGTCTTGTGTGTTGCTCTATCTACATGGCCATTCTTCTCCCAGTTTCTTACGCATTCTGTCAAGATCAAAGAAAATTCAGAGGAAGAAAAAGGTTACTTACCTTGTAACTGTTGTTCTTCGAGATGTGTTGCTCACGTCCATTCTAGTTAGGTATGCGTGTGCCACGTGCACGGATTTCCAGAGCTTTTTTCCCTTAGCAGTACCCGTCAGGCCAGCCGGGGAGCCCCCTGGAGTGGCGCCGGTATACCGATGCATATATACCCGTGTTGGCCCTCCACCCCCTCAGTTCCTTCTTGCCAGATACTTCTGATGAGGGGAGGCGGGTGGGTTGTGGAATGGACGTGAGCAACACATCTCGAAGAACAACAGTTACAAGGTAAGTAACCCTTTTCTTCTTCGAGTGCTTGCTCATGTCCATTCCAGTTAGGTGACTCCCAAGCAGTGCCTTAGGAGGTGGGGTCAGAAACCTAAACTGTAATGGACTGCAACATGACCCTGCCTACTGCCGAGTCATCCCTAACCTGCTAGGCAGTAGCACAGTGAATCGTAAACGTATGAATGGAGGACCAAGTAGCTGCTCTGCAGATGTCAATAATAGGGACCTGTGCTACAAACACTGTTGATGAGGCGTGCTTTGTGGAATGAGCCATCAGCAGTGGCGGCTCCCGTCCCACTGTCTCATAACAGACTCTGAGACATGCAGTTATCCACTTGGACAAGCACTGAGCTGACACAGGAAGACCTCTCATTCTTTCTGCTATGGAAATAAAGAGTTGTGGCGACCTCCTAAACTCTCTTGTCCTATCAATGTAAAATGCTAAGGCTCTCCTTACGTCCAAGGAGTGTAGAGACTGTTCTCCTGGTGTCACATGTGGTTTAGGGAAGAAGACTGGGAGGTAGATATCCTGTGACATGTGAAAATATGACACTACCTTGGGTAGGAATGACGGATGAGGCCTAAGCCTAACCTTGTCTTTGAAAAATATCGTACATGGTGGCTCAGATGTGAGGGCCCTAAGTTCTGATACCCTTCTGGCCGATGTGACAGCCACTAAGAACGCCACCTTCCACAAGAGGTGTTTCAAAGAGCAGGTGGCTAAGGGTTCAAAGGGAGGGCTCATAAGCCTTGTAAGGTCCAAATTAAGGTCCCACGTTGGCAGTGGCTGTCTTACATGTGGGTATAGCCTGTCTACACCCTTGAGGAACCATCTGACCAATAGATTTACAAACACTGGCCTACCCCCTTCACCCAGGTGGAAGGCTGATATAGTGGGTAGGTGTACTCTTAAGGATGAGGTTGACAACCCCTGCTGACGGAGGTGGAGGAGATAGTCCAGGATGTTACGTATAGGGGCCCTCAGAGGGTTGACCCCAGCCCCACGCAGCCACAGGGAGAAACGAAGCCAAATGGAAACGTAAGCAGCCCTGGATGAAGGTTTCCTGCTCTCCACCAGAACTCTCCTGACCTCCTCTGAGCAAAGTTGCTCCTGGCCCACTAACCACGGAGGTTCCAGGCTGCCAGGTGAAGGGATGGGAGGTTTGGGTAGCATAACCTCCCCTCCTCCAGATCCTATGAAATCAGGTCCAGGACCAGCGGTAGTACAAAGGGCTCTTCCACCGCCATGTCCAATAGCATGGGGTACCAGTGCTGGCTGGGGCTATTAGAATGACCGCCGCTGCCCATCTCCTGATCAGCAGGAGTACCTTGTGCAGAAGGGGAAAAGGTGGGAACACGTACAGGAGTTGTCTGGGCCAATGCACCAGTAAGGCATCTCCTAATGAGCCCATCCCTAGTCCCAGGTACAAGCAGTTCCCCTGGGAGGCAAACAGGTCTAGAAGGGGATAACCTCACCTCTGGAAAACAACCTGCAAGATATCTCTCCTGATAGACCATTCGTGGATTTTGAATGATGTGCTGAGCTTGTCTGCTAGCACATTCCGGTTCCCTGGGAGGTAAGATGCCTCTAGGTGAATCCGGTATGCGATGCACAGATCCCACAGCAGGAGGGCTTCCTTGCACAGGGAAAAGGAATGAGCTCCACCCTGTTTGTTGATATAATGCATGGCTGTGGTATTGTCCATCAGTACTGACACCACCCTGTCCTCCAGGTGAGGTAGGAACGCTAGGCAGGCCAGTCTGACTGCCCTGAGTTCTTTGACATTTGTGTGCAGCCTGTGTTCGTCAGGGGACCACGTACCTTGGGTCCTGAGGTTTGCAAGATGGGCTCCCCATCTGACATCCGATGCATCTGTCACCAGTTGCGCTGACGGGGTTTGTCTGGTGAACGTAACTCCATGGCACACTACCTGTTCCTGGAGCCACCAAACCACAAACCAGAGGACGTCCTCCAGTCTCTGAGGAGCTCATCTAGTGGTGCGTGGGCTGGAATGTGGACCGAGGCCAGCCATGCTTGGAGGTGTCGTAAGTGTAGTCTGGCATGTTGTACTAAAAAGGTACATGCCGCCATGTGACCTAGTAGTCTCATACAAGTGCGAGCCGTCGTAAGCGGCATGGCCCTGAGGCCTTCTACAATCGCTCTGATAGACATGAACCTGGTCCTGGGCAAGGACGCTCTCAACTGTGGAGTCCAGGTGCGCCCCGACAAAGTCCAGCTTTTGCATGGGGTTGAGAGTGGATTTCTCCTCGTTTATGAGGAGACCCAGCTTGCAGAATAGATTTCTGATAAAGCCTGTGTGTGCCATTACTTGACTTCTGGATGATCCCCTGATCAACCAGTTGTCGAGGTAGGGGAACACTTGTATTCTGTGCTGCCTCAGGAACGCAGCCACAGCCACCATGCATTTGGTAAATACCCTTGGAGCCATAGAAAGGCCGCATGGTAGCACTGTGAACTGAAAATGGCATTTGCCCACTATAAACCTGAGAAATTTTCTGTGGGCTGGGATGACTGAAATGTGGAAATACGCGTCCTTCAATTTGAGGGCAGCATACCAGTCCCCTTTTTCTAGGGATGGAATGATGGAGGTGAGGGTCACCATTCTGAACCTTACCTTCCTCATGAAGGAGTTTAGATTCCTTAGGTCCAGAATGGGACGCAGACCTCCCTTGGACTTGGGAATCAGGAAATACTGGGAGTAAAACCCCTTCCCTTCGAAACCCACTGGAATGGGCTCTACAGCCCCCAATGTCAACAGGGCCGACACCTCCTGCTTGAGCAGGGTCTCGTGAGAGGGGTCCCTGAAGAGGGATGGGGGCAGGTGGAACAGGAAGGGGATAGCATATCCCTTTTCTACCAGGCCAGGAACCCTGGACCAGGCTGGGAGGAAATGGGAGAGCCGGGACTCAAATGGTGGGGTTATAATGGAGGCTGGGACACAGTCCTCGAGCGTTTTTTCAAAACACCACCTTTGGTTGCTGGTTAGAGGGCTGGGTGGGCCCTCTTTCAGGGTTTGACCCAGACCTCCTAAGCCTATTTCCGTTGGCACTGCCATTGAAGTTGCATCCCCTCCTCCTGCCTTGGTCTGGTCTAAAAGATTGTTGGAAGGTCTCTGGGCCATCCTAGGGGGCAGAGGCCTACGTTGGGGGGTCAGGGTATGAAACCCTAGAGATTTTAGAGTGGCCCTAGAATCTTTTAAGGTGTGCAGCCATGAATCGGTTTGCTCCGAGAACAGTCCCATGCCCTCAAAAGGTAGGTCCTGCAGGGTGGTCTGGATTTCGGGTGGTATCCCCGATACCAGCAGCCAAGCACTGCACCTCATGACCACTCCAGTGGCCATTGTCCAGGCCGCCGAATTGGCAGCATCCAGTGCGGTCTGGAGTGCCGTACGGGATACCACTCTACCTTCTTCCAGCAAGACCCCAAATTCTTGCCTCTCCTCCTGAGGAAGGCGGTCCCTGAACATGTCCATTGCTGATAGTGTGTTATACTCGTATCTGCTTAGCATGACCTGCTGGTTCGCGATTCGGAGTTGGAGCCCCTGTCGCGTAGGATTTCCTGACCAGTAGGTCTAATTTTTTCGGTTCCTTCCTCTTCGGTGTAGGACCTGGAAGCCTTGTCTCTCTTTTTGGCTGGCTACCTGGACCACAAGTGAGCCTGGTGTTGGATGGGAATAGAGGTGTTCATGATTTAGCTGTGGGATGAAGTATCGCCTTTCCATCCCTTTTTGGGTGGGAGGGATCGAGGCCGGGGTGTGCCACAGAGTCTTAGCTAACTTGGACACCATCTTATTCAGAGGCAGTGCCACCTTCGCTGGAGTGTCCGCTGTGAGAACGTCTACCATGGGGTCCAGGTCCTCAGTCACCTCCTCCACCTGCACCCCAAGGTTAGTTGCCATCCAGCGGAGTAGGTCTCAATGCGCCCTGGCATCCATGACTGGCATTGCGGGGGCTGGGTCAGCTAGTGCTTTGTCTGGTGACGACGATGAGGACTCCCCTTGAGGGGGTGGGACCTGTTGTTGCTCAGTGGCTACCGGCGGGGAGATTTGTGGAGCCCCTTCTTGGCCTTGCACTGACCTGGCCACTTCCGTGCAGGCTGAACGACCTGCTTGTGACTCTGGTGGTCTGGTTAGTGGGGTCGCCGACGGAGCACCCCTAGGCTGTGCTGGGACCAAAACGTGTCCTACTTGTTGTGTTCCTTGGGCCTGGTGATATGCCCAGGGCTTCCAGAAGGGCCACTGTTTATTAGGTTGTCACTGAGGAGGCCATGATTGGAGGGAAGTTGAGCTGTGATGTCCAGACCAGTATGATGATCGAGACCGGTGCCTGGATCTTGATCTGTAGGACGAGCGCCCTGAACATGCTGATTCAGCCTCTGACTCCGAAGAGTAGTCTGAAGCCGACCAGGGTGGTGCCATCGACGGTACCGGTGAGCAGCAGGATAACATGTGCCTTGACATCGCTGCTGGCTTGCCCCATGGGTCAGCACCGGACCTGGACCTGGCAGTGCTGGTGGTGGCATCGGTGGCCAGTTGTATTGGGGCACTGCGGGATAAGGTGCCCCCAAGGCCATTGGTGCCAGGACAAGCGGAGCCGCTGTCAGTGGTGCCAGGGTCAATAATGTTCCTGGTGCTGGCAGGGTTGGTGCCGGCTGGACGTGTAGTACCATGTACACCGGCGGTACCGATATGAACGGTACTGATGAGATATGCGGTACTGTAAGTGGTGTTGAGGCCAGTACCAGTACCGGTGTCAATGTCGGTATCATTGTCAGGGCCAGAGCCAGTGTCGGTACCAGTCTCAGAGCCGGAGTCTGTGTTGATAACGGTGCCATCATCAAAGACCATGTCGGTGCCGGCGTTGGTCCCGCCATGGTAGGAGGCGGGACCAGACCCAACCTCGGTATGGGCGCTGCACGCAGGGCTGGCCTTGGTTGCCCTGATGGTGCGCTTGACTCCGCTGCCGGAAGCAGGGGATGGTGACCTTCACCCACGATCAAACCGGGCCCTTGGGCCACGGTGAGCTCCATCAACTCCTGTGCCGCATCAAAAGCCTCTGGTGTCGATGGCTGATGGAGCTCCTCAATTTCCAGCTCAGACACTGGACCCTCCATATGCTTCGTGTTCAACTGGTGCTGACGTGGCTCAGGAGCATCCTGGTGCGGGTCCTCGGCCGGGTGCCCATCCTTATGATGCACCTTCTGGCCACGTCTCGCTGGGGACCTTCCCCTATGCTTCTTCCTTGAGTGCACCGGTGGTTGCAATCAATGCATCAATGACAAAGGTCTCGTCGGTGCCAGCTGTGTCGGTGCTACCAACGGTTCTCTAACTGACACCGATGCGCTACGGATGCTCAGTACCGCATCTGGTGCCGCCGGCTGGAGAGCTGACTCCATTAAGAGGAGCTTCAGGTGGGAGTCACGTTCCCACTTAGTTCTGGGCTTGAAGCTCCTACAGATCTGGCAGCTGTCCACGTGGTGACCCTCTCCCAAGCACTTCAGACAGCGTTGTGTGGGTCGCTGCAGGACAGGACAGGAGAGGAGATAAGAGAAAGGGGGAATCCCCATTGAGAGTAACCCTAAACTAATCACAATGAACTATTTACAAGTACTACGAGTTATGCAAACACTAAGGGAAGAACAAACAGAGAAGCCTCCAGCTACCATCACAGGCAGGCCACAGGTGATCAGAAGGAACTGAGGGAGTGAAGGGCCAACATGGGTATATATGCACCAGTATACCGGCGCCACTCTAGGGGGCTCCCCGGCTGGCCCGACGGGTACTGCTAAGGGAAAAAAGCTCCGGAAATCAATGCACGCAGCGCACACACACCTAACTGGAATGGACATGAGCAAGCACTCGAAGAAGAACAAAGGTTTCATAAGTTTTAGAGGGGTAGCTGAGTTAGTCTGTAACAGGAAAAACTTAAAACACAACAAATACAGTAGACTTCCGATAATCCGGAACCTATGGGACTTAGGTGGTGCCGGATTATCAAATATGCCGGACTATCAGGACGTACTATAAGCAGGTTATATATATATACTGTATACATTATATACTGTATATAAAGTGTTCTTAACCCTTTTATTGTACATACTGTATACAGTATACTGTAATGTTTTAGTTTTTAAAGCCTTTTTACCCTTTTGCTCAGTTCAGCTGCTGCCGCTGTTACCTTGTGACTCATTTTTTGCCGAAGCTCACTCACTAGGCTCTTGCCATTTTGATGCCGGACTATCAGGAGTGCCGGACTATTGGATGCTGGACTATTGGAGTTTTACTGTAGTCTGGTAGCACTTTAAAGACTAACAAGACATGTAGATGGTATCATGCGCTTTCGTGGGCACAGCCCACTTCTTCAGAAAGGTTTCATAGGCATTCTTACAAGATCAAAACAAGTGCAGAGCACCAGCTGGTACAACCTGAGTCTCTAATCTGTGTTTGTAAAAGAGCTTAGCTTGTGTAATACACTGCCGCAGAAATGTCCAGCTCTTAACAGGCCTGGGTAGACCTTTATCAATAACTGCCATTTATTTATTTTGCTATTTTGCTTTAGACACTAAAACTGTGGATAAATCTCTGTAACGTTTTCATATAAGCATGTATCATTCTCATATAACTTTGTATTAAGAGAAACTTTGTAAGTCTTTTATATATCTATCTATATATCTATATAGATATAGATATCTTTGTGTTAAGCCTTCTTATAGAATCCCTTGTATTAAGAGAAACCCTGTATCCAGTCTTTTCCATAGAAACTTTGTATCAAGCCCTTTATGTTATAGGCCTTAGGAACAGTTAAGGTAAAGAAAAATGTTGTTTTTCTAGGAGTAGAATAGATCTCTCCCCTTTCAATGATTGCCCTGTTAAAATGAATGAGGTGTGAATGGAGAAAGCGTGAAAGGTGAGCACCTCCAGCAGCAGTTGCAAGGGTGGAGAGGGGCTGGGAGACAGATCCAAGGACAATAAGACTTGTGAAGTGAGCTCATAGAAAAGAAGATTGGACATATAGAGGGCCTTGGGAGTCAAGCAACAAGTGCTTGCACTTGGAAGGACCCTCTCTGAAGCAGCATTAAAAAAGGCATCACAAGTATCTCACTACATATGTAGGTGATGACAAACTGGCTGCGTGAGAGGGATAAATAGGAGGCATCTTGCAGCGGGACCCCAGGTTTTCGTATTGTCAACATCAGAGCATCGATCCAGAGATGCCCGGCTCCACTCCTCCCCCATCTAACTCACCTGGCCAGTGTGGTTAGGGGGAGCAACTATTGGTGGGTGGAGGAGAGGAGAGAGAGAAAGTGTGTGCATGAGTATAATGTATCATATGCACAGGGCTCAACAAACCGCTGCTTCTACTTGCCCGTGGCGAGTAGATTTCAGCCAGTCGCTCTGTTCGCCCCGTTCACCGGCTTTCATCAGCTTTATATTAGAGAAGCAGGCAGTAGAGTATAATGTAGAGAGCCAAGAAGAAAAATAATCCATAAATTCCCCCTCCTCACTAGTCTTAAATGAAACAAAAAATTTCAAACTAAATGTAAAGCCAAAAAAAAAAAAAAAGTTTTTGTTTTCCATTTTACATTAATATTTATTTATTTATTGAAAGAAAATATTTATTGAAAGAAACTGGATTTTTTTTTACAAGCTCTCAGGCCAGGCTTTTGCCTGGAGCAGCATGAAGGCCAATGTGCCCTGGGTGCAAAGAATAGCAAGAAAGGACTGGCAAGGAAAAGGTTATTCTGTTCAATTGCCAGTGTAAAAGTAGTTTTCCAACATTCCAAAGAAGGGTTTTCATTCCTTTAGAGTTTCCATTAACTTTAATGGGCCACCATTCTATCTTCCTGGATTGTACAAAGCTAAGTAATTGGAGTGTGCGCTCGCACAAGCACATGCGCACACCACTTGCTTTTCAAGGGGTAATGCAAAGAGTGGTGACCGGACACCATCTGTTTGGAACTGTACATAGTTTGGCTTCATGAAATAGGCTGATATTTTTCTTGTCTTTGCTTTTTTCCTACATTTCTGCCGATATTTTTCTTGTCTTTGCTTTTTTCCTACATTTCTGCCATTATCTGTCTGAAAATTTTTATTATTTGTGAGTCTGGACCCTGAACTGCAAGGATGCTGCCAAGATAACAGCACACTATACTAGGAAATGCTGGAGATTCTCTGCTTACTGGGGAGCTACTATTTTCTTGCCCACTTACATGCTGTCTAGGTATTCAATCAATAAAAATAGCTGGGGAAAGTATAGTCTTTTCTCTCTGCCATCCCACAACCAGCAGTTTGCTATAGCTTACCTGCTTCTCACTGTTACCTTGTGGTATGGTCAAGCACTCCAGCTCCACAAAGAATGGCAATAGACAAGCAGAGTGGCTATTTTCCTTGAAAATCAAATGCTGGCATTCCAGTTTGAATACTATACAAAATTATAAGAGCTTGCCACAGGCAGGAGAGAAAATGAATTAGACTGCACTGAGAAATGTGGGAGGCTAGTGTAAATCACTAGTGTGCAGCCGTGCCAGTTTATACCAGTGGAAGATTTTTCTGACCTCAGTTTTGATAGTCACTGACAATTTTCCCTAGCATCTAGTAAGGATGCAGTCTCCTCTGACTGACTCTAGTGAACACACCGGGTGCAATTCCGATAGGGCTTGTTTCAGTGTTAGATGTCATAGGGCAGCATTTCTCTCATTGGGGTCCGCAGGCCCTGCTGATCAACTCCACCACCCAACTCCTTCCTCTTCTGGGGCTAAGGCAGGCTCTTTACCTATCCCACTTCTGTACCTCCCAGAAGCTGCTGCCAGGTCACTGCAGCCCCTAGATGCATGGATGGCCAAGGAGGCTGTCAGCCAATGGTCAGGCGGTGTGTGTGTGCGTGTGTGTGTGTGTGTGTGTGTGCGTGTGCGATACACCCGAGACTTCAACTGCCAGGACCGGGGTCCCTTAGCAGTGGGCAATCTGGCAAGTAGATTATATTGGTCCACCACCCACCAGTAAGCAAGGGTGGAAGTATGTTTTAACTGGAGTAGAAATTGTTTCAGGAATTGGTTTTGCTTACCCAACCCGATGGACAACAGGGTTGTCTACGATCATGGGACTAAACCGCTTAATAGCCCTTGTCCCAACACCCCAGTTTGGGGACACAAACCCACGTACTGCACTCCTACAAGGGAAAAGGAGTCTGGACCACTGCAGATGCTGGGCTAACACCAATAACCATTACTGAGGCTTGGATTGTATCCAAGACCGGCAAACCTTATGTTTTATTACAGGAAACTGAGGCAATAGCCCTGAACAGTGCTCCAGTGGGATGGATCCTCCCAATGCTGGTGTGGATCCGGGAAACCACCATGAACTTTTTGTATATATATACACCGCTTGCTGTTGTAGCGCTTGCAACCACTGTTGTTAGTTACAGACTATTGAAATGAGACATAGTACTCCAACTCACCATGGTCTTCTTCCTCATCCCAACTGCTACTGCTGTACCAGAACACCTTACTTGACTCCTCTACTGGACTGGGAATCGAGTTTGTCCCCCTCAGCCCAAATGACTGGTGAAACAAGAGTGACATCTTCCGATGGGGACCAATATGGTTCGATGACAGCGACTACCGCAGTCCTCTAAATAACTCTGGGGGGAATATGTGCGATAGTTAACCAATCTTGCTGCTTACACGCTGTAACTGAGAATGAAAAAGCCTCATGGCTAGATTGGCTAGCCCAACACCTAGGACTTTCGTTAACTCCATTCCTTCACTCTATTGTAAATACTATATTAACCATTTTACTTGTTGTAATTGCTTGCTGCATGCTTCTATGTATTGTTAGGCGTTTTGTGTACACTGCTACCTCCTCTGCACAAATCCGGTATATGGCATTGGGAAGTGATCCTAATCAATCCCTTGATCCAAAATTATCTGATCAGACCCTGCCAAGAGGGCGATTTTAGCTTCCTCCAAGGAGGGCAAAAGGTGCTGGCATCACCGCCATCTTGCGTTCTGGGACATAGTGAGGCGTGTCAAGGGGGTGGAATGTAGCCAGACATGAACCCCATCTTGTTTCCCCCCACCAAAGAGCAAGAGAAAGGCAGTCAGCCTTTGATGCCCTGGGAACGCAGGTGTGCTGCCTGTCCCTGACTCTACCATAAACAGAAACCAGACAGAAATGGGCTAGCTGATGACCCGGGCCTCCCGCCCTGATGGCTAGTACCAGTAATTGACACGCCTGCACTGTCCCAGGAGAGGAATCTTCGCCCATCACATACTAGAAGTGCCCATTGTCTGCATTTTCCCAGGTGTGAATTATGCTTTGCACCCTTCGTGGGAAACTTGGCATTCAAAGCCATTTTTCCTAATTGGCCACTTGAGACCAGGAAGAAGCCTACGTGACCCAAGGGGGTATAAAGAGGGGTTTAGTAGCCCACCCCATTTGAGCTCCAATCAGCTATACCTGCTGGCAGGTATTGATTGTCTCCGAGGTCTGTGGGACGCCCAACCTCGCCCTACTTCTTCCCGAGGGATTGAGAGAAAGACACTGGCCACGCCAAGTCTGGAATGCAGGGGTGAGAATATATACCTGCTATGTGTCTATTTTGCATGCATTTAATAAGAGCTCAGAGAACCAAAAGGGTTTCATGGTACCTGTAAGTGACTTTTGTTTTAAGTGTAATTTCTGTCCTATCCTTTTGTAGTGGCTGTGTTATCTGTAACACAGCAGTAGCATTTAACAGCTAAGTTTACCCTGTAACAATAAAATAGTAACTGTTTAAGCTGACTCCTTCAGTTGCTGTAACAGAACCAAGCACAATTTAAAAGAACTCCAGCCGGTCATAAGGGACAGATCCGTTGGGGCACCCGTCAACCTCTTCCAGGTTGCCCACTGCTAAGGGACCCCAGTCCTGGCAGTTGAAGTCTCGGGTGTATAATACACACACACACACACACACACACACACCACTCACTGCCCTGACCAATCGGCTGACAGAGGCTCCACACACTGTCTCCACCTGTGTGCTGGCTCCACAGCTCCCACTGGTTGATGCCTGTGGGTGCAAGGGCAGCAAGTGGAGCCTCCCCTGGCCACCCAGGTGCCTACGGTGCCGCAGGAACATGGTGGCCACTTCCTAGGATCCACAGTAAGTGCTACTGGGACATTGCACCCAAACCCCCGACCCCCTGCCTCAGCCCAGAGTCCCCTCCCACACCCAAACTCCCTTCCAGAGACCACACACGCACCAACACCCCAAACCTCTGCTCCAATGGTGTCCTACAAGGCAAAGAGAATCACTTCCAATGACAAACTGCATCAGGAAGATGATTAATCCCCTCCAGGCAAGAAAGGTGCTGTTCTATCAACACCTGGGAGACCAGCTTCAGGGGAGGGAGGGTGGGAAGTTGTGCAGCAGTCCAGGTCTTAAAGAACAGAGCTTGGAGTCTTTGGGCTGAAAAATGTCACAACAAGTGAAGACTCAAGGGAGTCTGAGATTGCATTAGGGTGCTCTCCCCTCGTAGGACCAAGTGGGAAATTCTGAATGGAACAAGGCTCATCAGCATCATCTAAGAAAGGAATGATTTACAGTCAGTCTCATGGGCTACCCCAGCCTGGGGTGGCAGGCAGTTCACCTGGAGAGGATGTCACTGTCAGCACTGAACAGAGGGCTGGGTCAGCCCTGACAAACTGCACTTACCCAGGCTGCACAACAGCACGCAGAGCATGCTTTGTTTAGACTCACTGGGAGCCCTGGAGAAACTTTATTATTGTGGCTGTTTAGTATGGGTGCCCCTCGGGCAAAACAAACCCCACTCAGCTCCACACATCCCAGGGATTTTTGAACTCCACTTCAACTCCTTGCAGGATCCTTAAAATCTTCCTGCCTTTCTAAAAAGCTGTGGTTTTTTTCAGCCACATCTACACTGAAGCTGACAACATCACAACATCCATAACACAATTGAGGTGGTGGGGCGGGGGGGTCTCCAAAAGCAGTCAGCTGTGGGCCCTTTACACACACACACACACACACACACGCGTGCTATCACCTATTGAGTTTGTATGCCCTGTGTTGCTGTATTATTATTACAGTAGTATCTATGGACCAGCCAAGGACAGGGACTGACTCTGGAAGGGCTTATACAGCCACCAAGTAGCAGACAGGGCCTGGCCCCAAAAACATACACTTTATAAGTCGTGGAACTGGCAGTGCTTGGTTTTTACTAGTTCTAGAATCATTCTGAGAATATCAAGGCTAGACTGCAGAACCCATGGAAACATTAGAGATGACAAACTCAGCAAAGGTTACTCAGAAATCTTAGGAACGGAAAGATTTGATTTGCATAGCACATTTTAAGAGGTTCAGAGGCCTGTCATTTCAGGCACTGGGGTTGAACATTGCGAGCAGAACATGAGGCAGAGAAACAAGATCTTGGATGGACACTGGGTGTCCTGGGTGGATCAAAAGGACTATTTAACCACAAGAAAGTAAACAGAGGACCATGAAGAATTGGCTACCATGGCCACACCTCTAGTAATGGAGATGCCACATGCTAAGAAGGAAGCAAGGGAAGCAATACATGAATGTTCACAAACTGATTGATGCCCCAGTTAGGACCATTAAGGCAGGTACACTTGCTGCACCTCACCTGGCTACAAATGGATGTGAGAGGATGGCATGTGCCTTTTACACATATAGACAGTCAAATGGCTGCATAGACACATAGCCAAAGGGCTGTATTCTGGGTGTGTGTGTGCGCGTGCATGCGCGCATATACAGGCGTGACACAAAGGCCCACTGGTAACAAAGGATTCACTGCTCTATAACAGTACCTTCCCTCAGGCCTGACAAACTCACTACCGCTTTGACAAAGCCAAGAGGGTCAAGTGAGGCTTCTAATCAAAGGTTAAAACATACTGGGGCTCTCCCAAGAGTGAGAGGTACACGCACATGATGGGTAAGGAGTTGTGCACATACAGTGAAAACAGGATTTAACATCTCATCCCAGACACGGTGGAAAAAACAGGGTTGGCCAAACAAAGGGATGTAGCTTCACCAGTTTACCTTCAGTCATGACTATGCATTCTCAGCCAACACAAGGGAAGAACAACTCTATGTGGGTCAAAAGCTTATCTCTCGCACTCATGAAAATCCAAAAAAGTTATTCCCTCTTGGGTGTATGCTAAGGGTACACAGCCAAATGGCTGTGCCCTGTTTGTGTGTGCGCACGCATGTGCACATGCACATGCTAAGAACACACTGCTCAACAGCTGTACCTGTTGCATAGATGTGTGTGTGTGTGATATGCACACTAAGAACACACAGCTCAAAGGCTGTACCCTAGTGTCATGATGTAACTAGAGCCTGCGTCCAATGAACTCAGTGACAATACACCTATTTGCCAGAGCCTCTAGGGCAGGGCTACTCAACTCACGGCCCATTTGTTTGTGTCTCGTGGTATGGGCTCAATACGCAGCCCGCGGATGGAATCCTTTGAACTTGGCCTCCACTGGGAACATGCTCCACAATGGCGAGGCGTCAGATGGGCTGGCTAAAACAGACAGATACAGGGTGTCAGCATCTCTAGCCTCCAGGGAAGAGGTGCCAGGTGTGCTGGGGCATTGTGAGAAGTGCTTTGTATTCATGCCCGTCAATGTGAAAGAAGCTATTTGCATATATATTTGCATGTATATGCAACCACACTTAATTTGCACCCTTGGCATGTGCAGTATCACTGTAGCCCCCATGGTTTCCAAAGCTGAGTAGCCCTGCTCTAGGGTACGAAGAGAGGCAAAGTTTCTGGGAAGAGCAGATAATGCACTATGCTAGTGAGCTGGTCAGCCATGGCTCTGTTTCTGGGGTATGGTGGGCAGAAGCCACACACCAAGGTGTCAGTGCTGTGGGCCAAGGTGAGCAGTTTGTTGGTGTAAATGATAATGGAGGTCACAGAGAGGCAAGGGAGCAATCCTGACTGCTGGGAGGATGGGGATTGCCTTAGTCAACATGTCCCTTCCTTCTCCAACATCTCTGCTTCAAGCAGGGGGGACAATAGGCGATTCAATACGCTATTAGGTGTATAGAGCCAGGGAAGACAGAGCTCTGAGGATGGAATTTTTGGCTTCTCTCCCAGAAATGAATCAGTGATGTGACTCCATCAACCTGAGAACTTAGGAGGTTGGCAACAGGGAGCTGTAGAAGCTGTGCAGGGCAGCATCCTCTAGGCAGGAGCCTGTGGAATACAAAGCTAAGCTGTTGCACTGGATGACTGGGGTGTCACACAGATGCTTTCCAATTCATTTCAAATGAAGGCTTTCAGGAGGGGAACAGATGCCCTATTGGCAATCTTGCCTGGTTTTGGGGTGAGAAGCCTGGAAATACATCACTGAAAATCTCAGTTGTGAGAAGAAAAAGCAACTCTACTTGTCCAAGAATGACTACGGCAGCACTTGGGTTTGCTGCAACGGACCATGTCAAGAAAACATCATGTTCAGCGGGGAGAGGTTTCTCAGGAAGGTGAGGTGACCTGTGTAGACAAAGGCCAGTGTTTCCAGACTGTGGTTCTGAGTGCGTTGTTCCCATTGCTAGGGGCAGTAGCGGTGAGTGGGTCAGAGACCCAACTCCAGGCAAGAAGCTGAGTCCTAGAGCAGGCTGGGTGAGGGGTTGGGGCTTGCTGAGAGGGAGCTCAGTGCTGAAAGTTAAGGAAGGGGTGCTGTGTGGGCTGGAGCTGCTTTTCCTGAGGCAGGCAGAATCCCTCAGCCCTTCTCAGAAGTTTCCTGTTTCAAACCAGCACTTGCTCTGCTGCCAGCAGTATTTACACAGCAGGGTCTTTGGCATTTCCGTCCCTGAAAAAGCTGCCATTACTCACCCAGACTGGGCTGCAAGACAGGAACAAGCAACTAACCTAGAACCCTTCACAGTGTGAGTAGGTCTGGGAACAAAAATCCCACAGCATCAGGGGATACCAGATAGCCTATTTCTTGAGTATAACAACAGCTAACAGACATGGGTAATTATCAAATCTCTCCCCCTGTCCTGGCAGCAATTAACAAGGAAAAAAAGACTTGTGGGGTTTTCACTAAGTTGGAACGAGGTGCTACTATTCTAGGTTTATCTGTTGTGCAGCTGTAGGACTAAGGTCCCAATTCTGCAACTTGATCCACCCAGCACAGGGCCTCTCGGATTCCAGAAGGATTCACATGGCCTACATATTCAGCCAGGCCTTTGCCTAGCTTCCCACCATCTGAGCAAGATTCCATGCACACATCATCAGGCTGCACTTCAGAAATGCATACACCCACCCACACTCTCACTGTCATGACACTGCACGTGCACTGAGCGCAGCTGTACACCTGTATGTGCAGGGGGTAGAATTTGCATCCACTAATCTCATACTGCAGCTGCAAATTCAAACATAGAGTTGCGAACTTTCTGATTGCAGAAAACCAAAAACTCTTGCCCTCCCTTCCTGCCCAGCCCCTTCCCCAAGGCCCCACTCTATCCTGTCCTTTCTCTGAGACCCAGCTCCTGCTCACTTTCACCCACCACTCTCACTCTTTTTCACAGGGCTGGGGCAGAGGGTTGGGGTGTGGGAGTGGGGGCAAGAGCTCCAGATGGGGTGGGTGATGCGAGGTGCGGGAGGTGACTCAGAGCTGGAGGTTGGGGCTGAGAGGTTTGGAATGTGGGAGGGGGTTCCAGGCTGCGGCAGGGCACTGGGGGATGGGAAGGGATGAGGGGCGCATGCTCTGGGCAGCGGTTACCTCAGGTGGCTCCCAGACGCGGGCAGCATGTCCCCCCTCCAGCTCCTAGGTGAAGACATGCCTATGCAGTGCCACATATTGCCTCCATCCACAGGCAATGGCCCTGCTGCTTAGAGTGGGGACTGTGTGAAAAGCCCCCATGGCTACTCCAGCACCAAGGAGTTGGACATATCCGCAGGGAGCCTGCCTTAGACACACTGCACCACTGATCAGACTTCTAATGGCCTGGTGGCAGTGCTGATCAGAGCCTCCAAGCCTCTTCTCAACTGGGTGTTCCAGGAGAAAACCAGACACCAGACTAAGGATGTTAAAATGCGGTTAATTGACTAGTCGATGGAATTTCCATCGATAGGCACTTCTACATTCCTCCTTTGAAATGTACAAGAGCCCCAGCAGGAATGCAGAACACCATGTACAGCTCGGGGACAGCGGGAAGTCCCACTGACTCCGGGCTGCACACAGGTGCCTTCTTTGAAATGCACAAGAGTCCCCAGCGGGGGCTCTTGTGCATTTCAAAGCCATGGAGCCCATGGTCAGCGGGGGACTCTCAGTCCCCTGCTGACCCTGGGCTCCATGCTACGCTGCATTCCACTAGGAGCCCGGGGTAAGCTGGGGAGTCCCCAGCTGATCTCGGGTTGTGGTGAAATGCCAAGGGGAGCCTGGGATCAGCTGGGACTCTCCAGCTGATCCCAGGCTCTACGGCTGCCCCTTTGACAGGCACCGAGGCAGCATTTTAAAAGGGCAGCCGCCGCACAGCTGATCTGAAGATAAGCTGTGCAGCGGCTGCTCCTTTGAAAAGCCACTTTGAAGTACCCCTTTCCCTCACCTTTGCTGCCTCTATCTGATAGAGGCAGCAAAGGAGGGGGGAGGGATATAGACTAGTCAAAATACTATCCAATAAGCCAATGCTTATCAGATAGTCGACTAGTTGACTAGTCTTTACATCCTTACACCAGACAGCCCTACGCGTAAGCCTGTCACTGTGACCACGGATGAAAGGCTGTGTATAGTGTACACAGAAGTGTTTGTGTTATCTACCTTTCTGTTCCATGCATGAGACACACAGGGCTCCCTTTAATGGCAGCTGAGTCTGCTCTGGCTTCCACCTGGAGCAGTTAGTGTGTTCCCTTCACCCACAATCTGACAGTGTCCCCCCCCATAGTTGATGTTTTACTTAAAGGCCCAGCTGCTAGATTCAGGTGCTCGTAGAATTTCAGCTTCCATTTGACAAGGCCAGTTTCCAGTCCTGGCTGCAGAGCAACGTTTGAAAACGTGAAGTGTGACCTAACAGCTCAGAAACCAGCAGGCAAAGACAAAGACTTGGAAATGTATTAATTTTGGGAAAACCTCAGAGTTTTTTTAGCCAGTCTCATGCTGTTTTGAGGCCAGGCCTGAATATTGAGCATTCAGACCTGGTTATACTGTAGCTGTCCCTCCAGTTCCAGCACTAGTGACTTAGGTGTTTAGTGCTGGGGGCCTGGCCTCAGTCTCTGGCAATGGCATAGGAATGAGTGACTGTCACTAAGACTCCTGCAAACCACAGGAGGCTGGCTCTGGAAGGCAGGACTATAACTCTAGTCTAGTCCTCCTCCAATGACTGTGTGTCTGGATTTTTCCTTTTGTTTGCCATGTTACTTCACCTACATGATGTCCTTCTTTCATCCATCAGCATAACGGGTGTGCAAGCTCCAAAATAAATATTTGTCCCTCTCTTCAGGATTTTCAGGGATTGCCCCTTATCGGCCAGGTTTGGCTATCGAATTTTAGGGTGTGAGACTCTGAGTGATCTCAAAGGAGAAAGAATTGACAGGTATGGCCCAGGCAGAGAGGATGGTGCCTTTCTCCCTGCTATCTATCACAGACCCAAGGGACCAGCACCATATTGATAGAGCAGCAGTTCTGGTGAAGGGGAGGGACCACTTCCTGGCTTAGCTGCTCCCTCTGCTTGCTAGGAACAGGGGCTTGTGGTGATTCTGCCTATATCAGCTACAGAGTGGCTTCAGCCTTGATAGAGCTATTCCACTTTCAGCAATGTTCTTAATTTCTTCAGACTTGGCCAGCACTGTACAGAGTGGATTGAAATATCTCAAGTTAGTCTCAGCCCACAGGTTCAAAGTGGGTAAGAAGGAATATCTTTTTCTGGGCCAATGTCTGTGGGTGAAGGAGACAAGCTTTCAACCCACACATAGTCCTTCGGATCTGGGAAAGGAACTTCATATCATAGCTAAATGTACTGATATTGTGTAGCATATTCTAAGGAATCCTTCAAGGCGAGGTTGCCCATTAACACAGGACAAAAGGCTCAGAGGGGTAGGCGTGTTAGTCGGTATCTGCAAAAACAACGAGGAGTCCTGTGGCATCTTAAAAAACTAACAGATTTATTAGGGCATACGCTTTCATGGGCGATAAAGCAGGATTTACTGACGAAGGCTTATGCTCTAATAAATATGTTAGACTCTAAGGTGCGTGCCACAGTACTCCTCATTTTTACAGACAACTTGGTGCAGTCTCAAACTGAGGAGCAAAACCCCCTAGACACACCAGCTGGCTGGTGCTGTGTGCTGGCTCACTGAAGGAGCAGCGACTCGATCAGGCTTGGTGAGAGGCAAAGCACTGCAGGGGAGTCTCATTGTGCAAGGAGCAGCCAGGCTGGTGGAAGCCAGGGTGAGGTCACCGTGCTGAGCGTATGCCCTGAGTCAAAGCTGTACAGCACAGAGGCACCCAGGGTTGCAGGGCAGCTGATGACTCAATTTCTAACTGGGCGGGGCTGTCAACAGTCTACTAAGGTCCCACTTATCCCCTGCCCCTCCATACAGCAAGCATCCAATGTGCAGCCACCAAACTCCCCATCGTGCAGAATACGAGGCAGCCCTCATGCAGCCACACAACAAGCTAGGGCAGTGCCTACTTCTGGTTCCTCCCCCCATGACACTTCCCATATCCCCCGGCAGTGCAGCCCCTCTGCACTCCAAAAGAGCCCCTGGCTTACAGCCACACTAGCCTTACACTGTGACAGAGAGGAGGACTCCTTTGGGAGCCTAAAGGAATGCAATTCATTCATTGCCTGGGGCAGAGTCACTCACAGGCCTCCTCAGTGCTCCAGTTGGCATTTGGGCCAGACATGTCGTTGGCAGATGTAAGTCAGGTCGCTCCCAACTATTCACTTGTGACAGAATCCAGGAAAGCTCTGGGGCCAGCTATTAGAGGAACTTCACATTCAAACTATCACATGTCCTCTGGACTGGAGCCCTCTCCGCCACAGCCAAAAGTGCCACAGCTGATGGAACCTGTGCCATCCATGAGTAAACACGACAGGATAGGATTGTGCAACCTCTCTTCCCATGGGGGAGCTTGGCCTCGTGCAGCAATTGGACTGGGTGACTGGCCAGGAAATGAACAACAGGTTGTACCAGCTTTAGAGATGCGCTGGAAAACTGCCCCCAGCCTGGCTGAGACAGGGAAAAAAAATGTGTTGAGGCAGCCTCTGGGGAAAATGAGCAGAAGGGGGTGTCCCAAGAGACAAGGACCAGGGCCGCATCTGGGCAAAATGGCAGAGTGCCACTGATTCATACCAGGTGGTGAGCAGGTCCCATATGCACAGACCTAGAATGCAAATGCTGGGGCTATGTGAAAAAGGACAGCTTGTGGTACTTACAGCCAGAGTATATTATTGGAACCCAGTGTTTAATGAAGTTTCCAAAGGATGGTGGGCTCTTTGGACAGGATCAGCCAGCAATACACTGGATGGATGGTGTGTGTCTGTGTGTGTGTATACCTAGGGACCCTTCCACCTCACAGGGTCATACGTCCCAAGCTCCAGACCAAACCTGAAGGTCTGCACTGCAATGCAGCCTGAGCCAGCTGGCATGGGCCAGCATCGGGTGTCTAAATGCAGCAGTATAGCAATACCCAAAGAAAGCTGTCATTTCAGGGCCTGTTCTGGAATCCCAGAGGCTGTAGGCCTGCCCCATGGAACTGTACAGATCCTTAGGGTCACTCCCAAGGGACTGGTTGCAGGCTGGGGCACGTACCACATTCTGTCTCTGACATGGCTATCCCACTGGGATTCTTGCACTTTCCTCTGAACAGCTGGCACTGGCCTCTGTCAGAGACAGGAGACTGGACTGTGTGAAGCGCTGGCTGAACCTGAGAAGCTGTGCTTCCTTTGTACTTCCCACACAGTCTCCTTTCCAGTGGACTCCAGCACAGAAAGGCCCCATGGAAGGGAACTAGGCTACAGCTCACACTTGCCTTTCACAGCATGCAGAGCAATACATGAGACAATTTCAAGTGACAGAACTCTGGCAAAGGGATCCTGCACTTCCAGCTGGCACAGGAACACTCCCTCTGGGGCAGCAGAGCAGGGCGATCACAGAAATATGGCTACACCAGCCTTCTAAGGAACACTTTGGTCCCAGACAAGTAGCTCCATAACCAAGAAGGGCACCCACTAACTAGACCAGGCTCAGACTTTGCCATGCTACAGGAGTTGGATCCAACTTGCCCTGGACTGTCCAGGCTGTTAATCTGCTTATTGGGGGGAGGAGGGAGGGGAAGAGAGTTAGATCCCAGTTACAGATCAACTTTTAACCAGGGCTGGCTGGCAGATCTGGTCCTAGTTGCAGGGCAGATGGCGACCCAGCACTGAGCATACATTGGACACCCTGCATGAACCACTCTAGGCTGTCCCAGTTACAGGGGAGGGAATCTTTCCTGCAAGGCTCAGCTACCTCAGAGAAGCAGTGATGTGGCAGAGTCAGCTATTTTCCCCTGGGCATGACACAGCTCTCAAAAGTCTTCCCTTTTCATTAGTATTTCACTCCTCAGTGCAGCGCCCGCTCCTGCAGGAGTCTCATGCTGCTCCTCTGCAGGAAAGGGTGGCTTTTGCCCACAGATCTACACCTGGCTCAGGCTCCAGGGCCCATTGGCAGCTTCTCCAGCTGAATGAATCATGGGCAAGGTTTCAATCACTGCTTGTTTTACATTAAGAATTATGGTTTCCAAACGCTGGCCCTTGACATCACTGGCATTGGTCTGTGCACTTACAAATGAGAAATGCTTCCAGCCCTGACATTACTTAAGGTCACTGTACCCATGCTGGGGAAAATATATGGCAAAATTGCAAGGATGAATTCTTCAATTAGCAAATCTCCTTGAGAGAAATACGTTGATAGCACCAAATACCCTCCCATGCCTATTAGTGCTAAGAGGAGACAGCTGCTCTTTATTTTAACAGCCCCCAACCCACCATTTATATTTGGTCCTGCTTAAACTGTGCGACCTTTGCTTGTATTTTCTCAGTCTGCAACACTGTGAATGAATTAAAAGACAAGAAAGTTTTCCACCCATCCTGAACTTCTTGGGCTAAGGTAACTAAGAGATAAGTTACATACAGGTTTTAATTCTTTTGTCTTTGGGGGGTTTGGTTGGAAAAATATACCACTATTTGTTTGCAAAGGTTGGGGCTTCATGGACTTTGCATGCACACAAATAAGCAATTCTCCTGTTTGAAGCGGTGCCCAGGAAACCATGGAAAAAGAATTAAGCATAACCACTACGTGTTACCCAATCAGGATTCTGTTCCTAGACAACAGAGTTTCTGGGAGATTGCCACTGGTGTGTGGATACGTGGAGCGCTATAAAACCAATGTTTTAATCTGCACACATGGGGCTGAATACAGTTCTAGTACCACATGCCACTGGTGGTAGCAGCAGGACAGCACAAGAGTACAACAGCCCATGGCCTTACAACCATTGTGCTCAATAACCCAGTTCAATAGGACTAGACAACACAATGCTTAAAATACTATCAGCCACCAGTGGGCTATTTACTTTGGGGTAGACAACCTGCTCTGGTTTTGCCCACCCCCAGTTGTAAAACTGCCATGGCCTGGGATTTGGTGGGGCGGATTTGGTGGGACAACCGAGAGGCAGGGTCTGGCAGCATTACATACCAGCACAGACATGTCACTCCCCTGAGATGACTTACAGAAAGTGAGCTGGGGACACATACCAGTCACTGCTGCCAGGGCCGGCTTTAGGAAGTGCAGGGCCCAATTCGAACCATTTTGGCGGGGCCCCCCAAGGATTTTTTTGTTGAGAAAAAACAACAACAACAACAAAAACCACAACACGCAACAAACCACAACCACACACAAATATCACATCAAGTAGATCTGATCAAAATGTATATCTATATAATTGAACATTTTCAAAAAAAAATGCCATCCTTTATTATGCAAAATGTTACACAAAATTAAATCAGTTGCCTTAAGTGCAGGTCAAATGTTTTCAATTGCAAACTATCCAATCTTTTCAATAAAGTTTAAAGTTTGATTTTTAAAAAGTAACCAGAGAGCGTTGCAGTTTTCTGTTACATTGATTTACTTTTTAAATAGCAAAAATGGAGTCTTTGTTAAAGTGTCAGTTCTTTGGTCAAATTCCAGTCCTTAGTGATTTCAGCACCAATGATTTCACTAGGTAATATGGTACCTCCCCACCATTGCCTCCTTTGCACTGCCCTTCAACACACTGCCTGCATGTTGAATCCAACGTCAGTCTACACAAGATTTTATCAATGATTTTTGCTCAAGCGATCACTGAGACAAGACAAGGACTCTCAATTGATTATAGTCAGTTCTGCCTTTAAACACTGGATGTAAAGTGTCAGACATAATTGAGGACTCCCAAATAGACTCTACACCACCAGAAATAAAACCTGTTTCCATCTTCTGTGACTTTCAGTTAGATGTGACTCACTATCCTCTGCTTAGTGTTCAAGTTACGGTAGACCCTAAGCCAGGTCATATGAAGTTCAGGTCTTTTAATCATACAATATGGATAACAACATTTCATTCTCCCAGCTCCAAGTCTTAAGTGAATTTCAACCCAAAAGAGCCAAAATTGATCACCTTGCATGCATCTGACGAAGTGGGTCTTTGCCCACGAAAGCTTATGCTCCTACACTTCAGTTAGTCTATAAGGTGCCACAGGACTCCTCGCCGCTTTTACCAAATGTTTTGAAACTCATGGTAAAACAATGGAGGAATTCTTGTGAGCCCATGCTTTGCCCACAGTATAAATAAATAAAAAAAAAATCTTCTCCACTAAACATCCTAATGAGATACTGCAAATGGTGAACTGAATTCAACAGCTCCTGATATGAACAGGTATCAACCTAGTTTTTCATATTTGAGATGGGTTACCAGGAATCATACATGACAATATGAAATCTTTCCACTCTCAAGTCAGCATATTCACAGAGCACCTATAATTTTGATCCATGCATTTATTGGATAGTGAAAGAGAAAGGAGGGGGGAATTAGTGTAGATAAATGTTCAAATTAAAAAAAAAAAAAAAAAGCCTGAAGGAATTAGGACTAGGTTCCTACATCTCACATTCAGAACTGACTAGGACACTTATGACCAGATTTTCAAAGGTGTGTAAAAGATCAGATAGATATCTTTGAAGATCCGAGTTGGCAACTGTCTCTTTAGGAGCTTAATTATCTTTGAAAATCTGAGCTTAGATTTCCAAGTCCAATTTTCAAAAATGACTTTAGTCACTCAAGTGCTTTTGAAAATTTTAACTGGGGGCCTAAAGAGACAAAAATAGACAAAAGGCAGGAAATATGGTATTCCTTTTAAAAACGTGTGACATCTATTTTTAACTAAATTTTATATTATTTTTCTCCCAAGGGCAACTGACCCCTCCGGCCCCCTCACTACGCCACTGCTCCCCCTCCTGCAGATCTATCATCTTATGCATTTGCAAGATCTGTGAGAGCCGTCCCATGAATCTGCAGTTAGTGTCTGTGGTGCCTGCTTCTGGGTGGTGTCTCAATGCTGCCACATTCACCTCCAAAGAGGGGGCTTCCCAAAGCAGGCCCTTGTTGCAGACCCCCAAGGCATCCACGGGTCCAGTCTCCTTTCAATGGGCCCACTTCCCAGGGCTCATTGATCTTGGATCTGGCTTCCATCCCCTCTCCAATCCCCATCAGAACTACTGTGCCCTCCTAACTTAGGAAAAGAATAAACAGGAGGATTGGAAATTAACCCACCCAGTCTCACATCCCCTAGGCAGGGAATGAGCCATCTACATTAGGCCCCAGCTGGAGTATCATGTCCAGTTCTGGGCGCCACATTTCAGGAAATGTGGAGAAACTGGAGAAAGTCCAGAGAAGATCAACACAAATGGTGAAAGGTCTAGAGAACATGAGATATGAGGCAAGGCTGAGGAAATTGGCCTTGTTTACCTTGGAAAAGAGAAGACCGAAAAGGGACATGAGAGCAGCTTTCAAGTATCTAAAAGAGTATCATAGGGAGGAGGAAGAAAAATTGTTCTGCTTGGCCTCTGAGGTTAGGATGAGAAGCAATGGGCTTAAATTGCAGATATTTAAGACCAGGTTAGACAGACACCTGTCAGGGATGAGCTAGGGCAACTCAACTTTGGAAGCCCCAGGGGCCACACTGAAACTTACAGAACATGCTGAGGGCCTCAACTTAAGTGTGGTTGCATATGCAAGCAAATAGATACAAATAGCTTCTCTCACACTGTGCCAGGCATGAATACAAAGATTAAGGCAAGACTACACAACACACAGGCCCCATTTAAGTCAGTTCTGCTGATATTAATAAAATGCAATATTTACCCGATTTCTACTCATGTGACAGCACTTTTCATGAGCAATGACAGTCCAAGAATTTAACCACTAAAACATATCAACAGAAGATCATTACACTGACTACTTTTGTTTTGGCTCCCACTCACCGGCCATGTGTTGATCCCCACATAAACCCAAACTGCAGCATGGGGCACAAACAAACTGGCCGTGGGCAGCATACCACGTTATTAATAAATATTTTATAAACCTTTACCTTTTCTCTCTGCTGCCATGTCTCCTCTCCTTGCTCCATCATCTCCCCTGGTGCCTGCTGCCCCCCAACTCCTCACCCTCCTCTGCTGTCCTGACTCCTGCCCTTCTCACTGCCCTCAGCCCTCCTGCGACCTGCCCCCCTCCACCAGCCCTTCTCTCCCCACTGTGCCCACTCCTCCAGTAGCCCCCCTCTTCTAACACCTCCCTCTACACACCTGCCCTGCCTCTCTCCTCTGGTGCTGGTCCTTCCCTGCAGGTATCTGCCCTTCTGCTTCACGCCCAGAATCCCTGGCACCTGCACCTTCCCTTAGCCCTGCACCCTCCTGGTGCCTCCCCTTCCTCACTGCCTCTGCCCCCTTTTCCCTGATGCCCACCCCCTCACCACCCTCTGTCCCATTCCCCTCCTGCCCCTCAGTGCCCTCACACATGCCTTGCTCCATCCCCACCTTTCTCATGCCCACCCCTTCTTTCAAGTCTTCTCCCAGCACCTTCCCCTCTAAGCCCCCAATGCCCTTCCTCTCTTCTTCTCTCCCAGCATCACCCTGTCCCCCTCCCACTGACACCTCCCCTCCTGCCCTTTTCCTCATTGTCTGCACTTGGCCCCCTGGCATTTGTCTCACCTTCACCCTGCCTCTTGGTGCCCTCCCCTCCACACAAGCCTCTTCCTCTCTCCCCCCTCCCACCCCATCCAAGCCCCTGCCCCGCCCACCACTCCCGCTCCCGCTCCCCTAACTTCTGCGGGGCCAGTCTGCAAACCGCATGCGCCGCCGCCACTACGGCAGCATGGCACTTTTCAGTTTTAAAATCCCAGGCGTGACGTGATGTCACGCCCAGGCGTCTTCCCGCCCACCTGCGAACAGCACGCACAGCAGGAACAGCCGGCAGTGTGCGCAGGTAAGGGCGGGGGGGGAGCCGAGCCTAGCCGAGGGAGCCAGCTTCTGGGTGCAGGTGCGGGGCCCCCTTACGCACGGGGCCCGATTTGGCCGAATCGGCTTAAGGCCGGCCCTGGCTGCTGCTATTTGACTCCTGGTTCAATGAAGACCAAAAACTGACTTGTGACACAGATCATTAGAATCAACTCAGGACAAGCCAAAAGCCTCCTGCTGCAGCAACGTGGCAGGCTAAGGCTAAGGATGTTAAATTGCGGTTAACTGACTAGTCAAGTAGTCAATGGAATTTCCCATTGGGGCACTTGTACATTTCAAAGGAGGAATGTGGAACTCCAGTGCAGCCTGGGGCCAGCAGGAAGTCCCGCTGACTCTGGGGTGGACACGGGACGTGCCTGCTTTGAAATGTACAAGAGTTCCCAGTGGGGGACTCTTGTGCATTTCAAATCCACAGCGCCCTCATGGAGCCTGGGGCCAGTGGGGGCCTCTTTAGCTGATCCCAGGTTCCACTCAAATGCCGCATGGAGCCCAGGATCAGCTGGGGAGTCCCCCGCTGACCCCAGGCTCCAGGAGAGCGCTGTGGCTTTGAAATGCAGAAGAGCCCCCCGCTGGGGACTCTTGTACATTTCAAAGCAGTCACCCGCGTGCAGCCCCAGAGTCAGCGGAACTTCCAGGCACGCAGAGTGCCACATTCCTCCTTTGAAAAGTACAAGAGCCCCAGTGCGGGCTCTTGTACATTTCAAAGGAGGAATGCAGAACTGCCTATCGACTAGTCGATGGAAATTCCATTGAATACTCGACTAGTCAATTAACCTCCAGCTCAGCTGTGCGGCGGCTGCCCGCCCCTTTGAAACTCTGCCTTGTGGAGCCTGGGGTCAGCTGATCCCCAGCTGACCCCAGGCTCTGCAGCGCTGCCCCTTTGAATGCTGCTTCCGTGTTTCAAAAGAGCAGTACCGCAGAGCTGATCCCGGGCACAGCTGTGGGGCGCTGCTGCTTTGAAGTACCCCTTCTCCCCCCCCCTTTGCTGAGGGGGGAAGACTAGCTGACTGACTATCCGATAAGCAAATGTGACTAGTCCTTAACATCCTTTGGCACTGAGCCAAGGCCTCAGCGCCAATTTAGAAGGAAAACTGTCACCTATTGAATCACTAGCGCCGCTTCCAGCAACGCAATTTTTTTTTCTTGGCAGTGTTCTAAGAATTTGCTGCGCCCAGGTTTGCATAACTTGAAAAAGTAAACTACAATACAGCTCAATATTACGAAGTGATAGACATGACGTAGGCTATAAATTACATTACACATGATAAACTCTAGTTAAAGAAACGTGATTATTCTTATGAATGGGCCCTATTTGTACAGACCGTTAAAGTGATAATGTCTTATGATGTCCTCAGGTCTGTGAGGTGTAGCAATATCTCACACCTACTTCATAATGATACATTAAACTTCAAACCTTTATATAATCTTTATAAGATGTACAATTTTTTAAAGCAACATTAAAAGAATGTTAACAACGTTGCAAGGTCAAGTGCTTGAATGTTAGGAAATGCAAGATTTATGATTGCCTCTGCACTATTAATTCCCTCCCTACACACACACACTCCAATGTGCATTGGCATTATGATATAGTCTGTACTTAAATGATTACAGGCTATTTCCAGAGGACCCTGTCTCATTCAATGCATGAAAATAGTCTGTCTAGGTTCCAAATTATTTTTGGACTTTATAAATTAAACCTAACTAGCATAGCTGGGTTCAAAAAAAGCATTAGATATGTTCATGGAGACAGGCCCATCAATGGCTGTTAGCCAGGATGGGAAGAGAAGCATCTCCATGCTCTGGGTGTCCCTAGCGTTGTCATCCAGTCCCAACTCCTGGCAGTCCAAGGGACAGATCACTCAACAAATTATTGTTCGGTTCATTCCTTTTAAAGCACCTGGCACTGCTGGACATGGTGAGAAGACAGGATGTGACAGTAGATGGACAACTGAACCAATTCAATATGGCCATTCTTATGTTCTTAGCACTTTGAATTCTTCATGGAAGGAGGAGCAGATTACTAGGTGCAGGGATGAGGTGCTCCCAGTACGAGGCACTGCTTAGTAACACACTGTGTTAGTCCCACGCCAATATAATGCACAGGGCTTGACAAACCCCGGCGAGAGCTCCGCACTCGCCAGCCCCACACTGCGCATGTGACAGACCGGCACTGCGCATGCGCGAAGCGCTGGTGAATGGGGTGCATGGAGCGACCGGCTGAAATCTACTCACCACGGGCGAGCAGATTCAGCGGTTCGTCGAGCCCTGATAATGCAGCAACCTGGCCTAACAGTGACCAAAGGGTGGTCACAAGCAGGGCCGGCTCTACGGAGCGTGGGGCCCAATTCAAGGGGCACGGCCGCACATGTGCGGGGCCCCGGGCAGCACGGCGCATGCGTCGCACGCCGGAGGCACGACGCATGCACCATGCGTCCCGGATGTCATGACGCCCCGGGGCCCCACGCCGGGGAATCGGCTGAATCGGCCTAAGGCCGGCCCTGGTCACAAGATCTGTGTTTGAAAGAAAGGACTGCGTTCGTCTCTCCTTGCACTGAGGAGAACAGACTCTTGGGACTTGTCTACACTGGCACATTTTGTCGCTAAAAACTGCTGGACCACAATGGAGGCAGACACAAGAGCCCTGGTTTCAATCTGCTCCAGAAAGCTTTTGGGCTCAGGCAGAGTGTGGGAGTTGCAATTCTCCACCTTAAAGCATGTCCCAAATGATCTAGCACAAGCTACTGGGGGCCCTGGGGCTACGTCTACACTGCAGAGTTTTTGCGCAAAAACGGCCATTTTTGCACAAAAGCTCACGGCACATCCACACTACAAGCGCATTTTTGCACAAGAAAAAGTACAGTAGATTGTCAGAAGACAGGGCTTTTTGCGCAAGAGTTATTCCTCTTTCTACAAGGAATAAGCCTTTTTGCACAAGAGCTCTTGCACAAAAAGGCATGTGTGGACGGACAACAGGGGTTTCTTGCGCAAGGCATCTGTAAATGGCCATCAGAGCTTTCTTGCGCAAAAGCACATGGCAGTGTGGACACGGTCTTGTGCAAGAACTTTTTGTGGAAGATATCTTCCGAAAAAAGTTCTTGCGCAAGAAGCCTGCAGTGTAGACCTAGCCTGGGAGTGTCAAAACTCTTTAAGGGTATGAGGCTAAGCGTCAGTGCCTCACCTCAGGTAGTATCTGCACAGCCCCTGAACCAGAAAGCACCAAACCTGTACACTCCATGGAACTGAAATAACATGTGCACCCTGTCATTTCAGGCATGAGTTGCTCTTTTCTGGCTCCACAATACAGTCTGGACCTGGTGCCCTCTGCCTCATTCTAAATACTGCAGCCACCCTCTTCCCAGCCCTAACAGCTGCTGCATTGTGTAATGTCCTGAGTTCCATCCCCAGTGATGTGTCCAAGATACTTCCTGCCATGACATATTACTGAGCAGCTCAGAGCCTGGCTGAAACATAGTAGAGCCTCACAGTTACCACTACTTCGAGAATGGAGGTTGTTCATATCATTGTACAACGGAACACTGACTTAATACAGCTTTGAAACTTTACTGAAGAATCGAGAGAATTTGCCAAACCACAGGAGGTCAATATTGTCCAGAAGCATTACCAACACTTCCATTGCTTACTGGACTGTTAGAGAAGACATTTGGGATATTTTAGAGCTAAATAACAACAGCACAGAACACGGAGAGCCAGGACTGGCGGCTATAAACAAACTTTACAGGATGACGGGAAACTTGGCCATACCCATAATAAATGGACATCTGGCTAACTAACATCATGTTGGACAATGGATCTGCCGGACCACAGGGTGTTGGATTAGAGAGGTTCAACCTGTAGCTGCACTCCATAAGAAGTTGATCATACCAGAAACATATAACCTGTCCAATTCCAAGATTCCCCTGACCAATTCCAAGGTACCTTTTTCAGATACTCAGTAACAACTCAAGTGTTGCTCCCTCTTCCAGGATCTTAAATACAGAATTATCTAAGAATTTCTTTCCATGTGTCCCTCTCTGCTGTCCCAGGTTCTTTGTCACCTTGCTTCCCTTGGAATGGTCCCCTTGACCTAATCCCTCTATTAGGGTGGTTCTGCATCATGAGCTTCCACACAGGCCTCTGCCTTTGGTGATACTGAAAGCAATGACAATAGCTAGACACCTGAAATGATTGACAGATACTGATGCACATGACAACAGCATAAGAATTATCTGAAATCAGGGAGTTCTGATCATCAGAAGAGAAAGCTATGTGAAAAATATGATTACAGCTGTGTATGTGATCCAGGCCCAGAGCCAGCTAATACCATTTTTGTTGATAACTACATTGATTTGGCTCAAAGGACAGAGACTTGGAAGAACAATTCTCATTGGCACAAGCAGGCCATTTCTCACACAGCCTTCAGTTTTCTGTAGCTAGTCCAGCAAATTGTGCACCCAGCCAACACAAATAGCCAGAGGGACTGTGTGGAGGGAATTAATGTGCCATTGTGCTGGCAGACAGTTTGGCTCTAGTAGGAGACACTTAACAGCACTTTACTGCTAGCAGCACACTAGAGAGAAAACAGAAGCCAAAACCATACAGAGCTTCAGTGCCTCAGGATATTCCCCAGGCAAGGCAGCCTCTTTCCCTGGGTCTCTGCATACCCCTCATTCACCAGCATGAGGGCTTGGCCCCACCTCAGCCCTGGCATGTTGCCCCAGCTTTGGTGAGTGCAGGGGAGTTTAAGGGGCATTGGGTTGGTGCTGCCAGTCATCCATAGCCTCCCCAGACTGGCATGGCACCCAGGCCAGTCTCTGCTTACAGTTACGAGCTAGGGGAGGTATCTTACTTTGCAGACCCTTTGCTAGCTCATCCGACCAAGTGTTTTGAGCCCCACATGTGTCCAAAGATTCCTCTTTGTTGAGCCCACAACAACCCACCTTTTGAAGTTAACATTTTATTTCCTATGTTCATCTAGATTGACATAAGGCCTTTGCCAGTCATTCATTATAACGGATAGATAAGCAGAAGACCATTTAGGTAATATTCTTTAGAGTCATAAAAACAGACACATCTTTGATCTTAAGGCTAATTAGAGTCATTGGACGATGGGCGATCACTCGTTGCCGAGTATGATCATCTGCCATGGGAGTTGTGGACCTTCAGGTGGCTGATAAGGCCAATCCTTGAACCACAACTTCTATTACAGCGAAGGACAGATGTTTCCAGATACAGCAGGAGGCTGCTGACCATGACTAGAAGCCAGTCTCTCCTTCCTCCTCTGCTTGTTGGCAAGCAAATTCAAAATGCAGGGGGCCATTGCGTAGGACTTGTCTCCATTTTGGACGATCCTGAGCAAGTGTCTCCAAGTATCAACGCTAATGTTGCACTTATTTAAGTTACCCTTTAGCAAGTCCTTATAATGCTTCTGTTGTCCTCCCACGTTATGGTATCCTGCTTTCAGCTGAGAAAACAGGACCTGTTTTGGGAGGCGATGGGCTGGCATCTGAACAGTGTGACAACTCCAGCGAAGTTGCTGACGGATGATCATTGCCTTGATAGTGGTGGTCTGTGCCTCTTCCAGAACACTGATGTTAGTGCAACTGTCTTCCCATTTGATCGTCATGATCTTGCGGAGGCAGCATTGGTGATAACTCTCGAAGACTTTTAAGTGATGTCTGTAGGTTGTCCAGGTTTCAGACCCATACAATAATATTGGGAGACTGACAGCTTGATAGACAAGAAGCTTGGTAGCTGTTCAAATATTGTGCTCTTCAGAAACTCTGTGCCATAAACAGACAAAGCTGCACTGGCACAGCACAGACAATGTTGGATTTCTACATCAATATCTGCCTTGTATGGAAGACAACTTCCAAGGTAGAGAAAATGATCAACACTCTCCACTGATTTTAATAGATGGGGCATATGTATGGTGACCATATTTTATGAACCAAAATTCGGGACACATTAGCCACACCCCCTGACCTCTGATAACCATGCCCCTGACCCCCATTAGCCACACCTCTGGAGGTAACACTCTCGGGGTCAAGATGGACACATGACCAGAAGTAAAAGGTGTCATGTGACCCCCTTTAAGAACTTTTCCCACCATCCTCCTACCAATAGGGATGAGTTTGGCCCCCACCGAACCCCTCTCATGCAACTATCCTGCAATTGCATTAACCCAATTTGTGTCTCAATAACTCGGGGGGGAGGGCTGGGGGAAGTGTCCCCTCTAAGAGTTTCTTCCCATGAGCGGAATGAATTTTGTGTTGTGCACCAGCACTGAGTTCATGTGGCTTGTTTGGGTGTGCCACTGTGGCACCCAAATTATTAATAAATATCTTATAAACCTGTACCTTTTCCCTCTGCTGCCCTGTCTCCTTCCCTTACTCCATCAGCTCCCCTGGTGCCTGCTCCCCCCATCCCTCACCCTCCTCTGCTGTCCTGACTCCTGCCCTTCTCACTGCCCTGAGCCCTCATAGGACCTGCCCCCCTGCACCAGCCCTTCTTTCCCCCCTGTGCCTACTCCCCCGGTAGCCCCACTCTGATCACGTGAGCTACCCCTCTTCATCCTCTCTCCTAACATCTCCCTCTACACACCTGCCATGCCTCTCTCCTCTGGTGCTGGTCCCTCCCCTGCAGGTGTCTGCCCTTCTGCTTCACCCCCAGAATCCCCTGGCACCTGCACCCTCCTGGTGCCTCCCCCTTCCCTCACTGCCCCTGCTCCTCTGGCCTCTTTTTCCCTGATGCCCATCTCTTCACCACTCTCTACCCAAGTTCCCCTCACTCCCCACTATGCCCTCACACATGACTTGCTCCATCCCCACCTTATGCCCACCCCTCCTTTCAACCCTTTTCCCAGCACCTTCCCCTCCCCTCTTGCCCCCAATGCTCCTCCTCTCCTCTCCTCTCCCAGCATCACCCTGTCCTCTCCACCCTCCAACTCCCACTTACACCTCCTCTCCCTCCTCCTGCCCTTTTCCTCATTGTCTCCACTTGCCCCATGGCATTTGGCGCTCCTCCACCCTGTCCCTTGGTGCCTTCCTCTTTCTTCTCCTGCCCTGCCCCCCTCCCCTCAGCACAAGCCCCTTCCTCTGCCACCCCCCTTTTCCCTAGTTTTGCCCCTGCCCTTCCCCCACTTTGCGGGGCTGGAGTCTGTGGTCAGGCCCCAGAAGTCCCCAGCCCCAGCTGCTTCCAGAGGACGACCACTTGCCGGGTCTGGAGCTGGGCCACTCATGGAGCTAATTTTACTGCAGTCCCCGCACCAGCTTTGGCTCACATTAGCAGGAGCACGGGGGGAGGGGGGGGAGGAGAGGGGTGAAGTGAAGATCATATCTGCAACTTCGTGACATGGTCGGAAGCCACTCAGTGACTCCAGTAGAATTTCTTCTGACAGGTGCAGAAGACAGGTTGCAAGGACCTGGGCCAAAATTTTGCCTACAAAGCAAGGAGAAAGATACCATGACAGTTTCCACAGTCCACTTTATCTCCTTTCTTAAAGAGGGTAACAATCAAGGAATCCCTCATTTCACTGGGTGTATCCTTCTTTATCCAGATTTTAAGGATAAGCAGGCTGAGCTACTGAATTAACTCTGATCCACGGTCATTAAAGATGTCAGCAGCCTTCATCCACCTTCACGGCCGTTGTACCATTACATAACAGTTTCACCTCCGTTGTGCAGTTATCCTCTGTCTGCTTTGCAGTTGAGGACATCTTTAATCACATTTTGTCTCGATCCTCCCCCTCGACCATTCTCTGCCATGGGTAACCCCTAAAGGAGGACATGACTCCAGACAGCATCACTCTTGGGATCACTGGAAAACAAAAGCCTCTCCACCACTACAAGCTGATGATCCATGGAGAGGAGTCATCGGATATAGACACACACACACAGTGTCTGGATTTCTTAACACAGAGGAACAGGCCTAGTCCTGAGGCTCTCAAACTGTCCAGATTACTTCACCTCTTTCAGGAGTCCGAAGCCCACGCCCTGCCACCGGGACTGAAGCCCAAGTGCCGGGTGTCAATGCATACAGCTTAGCTTCCCAGCCCCCCTGCGGCATGTGGCACCAGGCAACTGCCCTGCATGCCAGCCCTGCACTTGTCAATCTCCCCCTACTGTCCCATGGCCCCCAGGCTGAGAAGCACTGAACTACGTAAGTTGACAAATTCCCTTGAAGGCCTCTCTCTTATACCAGACATCACTACAATATTCAGGTTTCTTTCAGTGGCAAAGTACTAGCTGCTTGTCCCAGGTTAATTGCACCTTAATGCTCACAGAGACAACACTTGTAGCCAATCCCATAAATCTAAAAATGTATTAACTAGGAAAAAGAAACAAGAGGTATTGATAAGATTTAAAGCAGGTAAACACACACACACACACCCCCACAGACACACACACACACACCCCTTACAGATTTAAGGTTCAAAAGGTAATAAATGCTTCTGTAATAAACTTCCCGGGACGCTAAACCAGGCTAAACCTGGGAATCTCTTTCTTATGCCCAGAAAACCTTGCCCTTGAGAGTCTAAGCAACATAGAAACAGAGTTTCTCCTTGTCAGAAATTTTTATTCCCTTTCTGCCTGTCTAATGCCAGCTCAGCTATGGAAGGAAGTCACTTGCATGTCTCCTCTTCATGGGTGGGGGAGAGTAATCAATGTCTTTTGTTCTTCTATGGTCCATAATAGTCTGTCTGGTGCCAATCAGGGCCTCCAGACTGCACCTAATCTTTCTGTGGGGGACAGGATCTGGTTGTCAACCAGAAATCTCAGGTCAACTCAACTATCAGACAAATTAGATCATCAATACATAGGTACATTCAAGAACCTGAAGCAAATAAACCCAGTGAAGTTCAAACTTCCCTACTGGAGTCAATGAAAACCCACTCAATATTCTATGTCTCCTTCCTAAAAACCATTGGTACAAACCATTTCCTGGTTGGTCCACCCTGACACTGCCACATATAAAATGATTCAGTTGGGGTTGGTCCTGCTTTAAGCTAGGGGTTGGACTTGATGACCTCCTGAGATCTCTTCCTACCCTAACCTATGATTGTATAATGTCCAAAGACAGTAAGAACACCTACTAGACAGGAAGAACTAGAGGACACCAAATGAAGTTAATGGGTAGCAGGTTTAAAACTAATAAAAGAAAGTTCTTCTTCACATAGCGCATAGTCAGCCTGTGGAACTCCTTACCAGAGGAGGCTGTGAAGGCTAGGACTAACAGAGTTTAAAGAGAAGCTAGATAATTTCATGGAGATTAGGTCCATAAAAGGCTATTAGCCAGGGGATGGAAGTGGTGTCCCTGGCCTCTGTTTGTCAGAGGCTGGAGAAGGATGGCAGCTGGAGAAGGAGACAAATCGCTTGATCACTGTCTTCGGTCCACCCCCTCTGGGGCATCTGGTGCTGGCCACTGTCGGCAGGAAGGCTACTGGGCTAGATGGACCTTTGGTCTGACCCAGTACGGCCATTCTTATGTTCTACTCCAACTGATTCTGGACTCCAAACAAGTGCAGGGTAAACTTAATTGCCTAATGGATTAGAAAGGCTGTGTTCCTGATGACAGGCCATGGGGGCCAGAAGAAGATGTTGTAGCCAGACATGAACCCCATCTTGTTTCCCCACCAAAGAGCAAGAGAAAGGCAGTCAGCCTTTGATGCCCTGGGAACGCAGGTGTGCTGCCTGTCCCTGACTCTACCATAAACAGAAACCAGACAGTAAATGGGCTAGCTGATGACCAGGGGCCTCCGTCGCCTGATGGCTAGTACCAGTAATTGACACGCCTGCACTGTCCCAGGAGAGGAATCTTCGCCATCACATACTAGAAGTGCCCATTGTCTGCATTTTCCCAGGTGTGAATTATGCTTTGCACCCTTCGTGGGAAACTTGGCATTCAAAGCCATTTTTCCTAATTGGCCACTTGAGACCAGGAAGAAGCCTCGTGACCCAAGGGGTATAAAGAGGGGTTTAGTAGCCCACCCCATTTGAGCTCCAATCATCTATACCTGCTGGCAGGTATTGATTGACTCCTGAGGTCTGTGGACGCCCAACCTCGCCCTACTTCTTCCCGAGGATTGAGAGAAAGACGCTGGCCACGCCAAGTCTGGAACGCAGGGGTGAGAATATATACCTGCTATGTGTCTATTTTGCATGCATTTAATAAGAGCTCAGAGAACCAAAAGGGTTTCATGGTACCTGTAAGTGACTTTTGTTTTAAGTGTAATTTCTGTCCTGTCCTTTTGTAGTGGCTGTGTTATCTGTAACACAGCAGTAGCATTTAACAGCTAAGTTTACCCTGTAACAATAAAATAGTAACTGTTTAAGCTTTAACCTGACTCCTTCAGTCGCTGTAACAGAACCAAGCACAATTTAAAAGAACTTCAGCCGGTCAAAAAGGGACAGGTATAGGGAGAGCTTGGGCGTTTGGATTTGTGTCACTCCCAGGTGACAGATCCATTGGGGCACCTCTCAGCCTCCCCAGGCTGCCCGCTAAGGGATTTCTGGATTCTAGCAGCTAAAATCTGAGGTGTTATAAGCTCTCCCTGTAAACTTATTGGGGCGCCCGTCAACCTCCTCCAGGTTGCCCGCTGCTAAGGACCCCGGTCCTGGCAGTTGAAGTCTCGGGTGTATAAGCTTTTCCCTGTAAACTTATTGGGGCACCCGTCAACCTCCTCCAGGTTGCCCGCTGCTAAGGACCCCGGTCCTGGCAGTTGAAGTCTCGGGTGTATAAGCTTTTCCCTGTAAACTTATTGGGGCGCCCGTCAACCTCCTCCAGGTTGCCCACTGCTAAGGGACCCCGGTCCTGGCAGTTGAAGTCTCGGGTGTATAATACACACACACACACACACACCACTCACTGCCCTGACCATTGGCTGACAGAATTGGCGTAGTCGGCAGGATTGTGTTATAGGTTTAAATACAGCAACATGAAGCTAGTCATGGTAAATACTGATTTCAGTAAAGTAGAAAAGAATTTTGCCCAGGAAGGTTGGGGCAACCCAAAATGGGATAGAGAAATGTTAGAAAAGGATTGGGGAAATCCTGAGGAGTTGTGGGTGCAGTTCTGTAAGTATAGAACTGCCTGCAAGTTAAAGAATGGGACAAAGCCCGAGTCTGTGGAAAGGAGCCACTTTCCATTTAGCAAGGAAAACAGGATCAGGCCCAGACAAGCAGGCAGGTAACAGATAGATTGAAGGCCTTGTGGTAGAACTGAGAAAAAGGCAGTAAGTACATGTACTGGAAATCTAAATCCTTAAAACAATACTTACAAGAGTAATATCTGAAACAAGGCCAGTTTTTTTTTATTTTTAGAGATAAGAAAGTGTTTTAAGAAAAGAAAAACCCACAGGGAATTTAACTCTACAGAGAATGGAGAGAATTGAGCAGTTGTGCAAATGCTAAAATGGTGTAGATAGAAAATTGTGGTTTCTTTGCAGCCATTCTGAAGGAAAATGGGCCCTTTTTCCAAAGGAATGTCTGTAAATAATCCAGGCAAATTTGACTCAAATCCGTACATTTGATTATAGATACTGCTAAAAGAACTCTAAAGGGAGGGGGTTCTATTGGAACTTAACTACCCCAATGAATAAAAAGGGAATGTAATTGTTGTACAGCTATGTAGAAATAGTGTAAGAAAGGTTCAGAGAGAATGTATGTGTATCTGTGTGTAAATATGCATATATATATATATATATATATATATATATAGTGTAAATAAATGAGGTTCTCAAGGTCCAGTAATCTTGTTTGTAGGTTTAAAACAAATTGGTTTGGTTTATTTTCAGTAAGACCATTTCAGTCCAAGTTGTTTAATGAAGGTACAGGAAAACTGTAAGCATAAAGAAAGAGTTACACCCTATGCAAAGTTTAATGTGGCTAAGTAGTGTTGTAAACAAAGACTGCACATTTTCCTGTGACATGCCAGGTATACTGTAGAAGGGGTAAAAAACTGCAAACAAATTAAAATGCTGTGGAGGCTCCAGGAGCCACAACAGGTTGTAATTTCCTTTGTGTTGCAAATGCCCTAGCTGGCAGCACAAAGAAGCTTTGCAGGTAATAGCTAAGTTTGATCAGCAAACTACCTGAGATCAGAAAGTTCAAATTGTAGCCCTCCAGAAAGAAAAAAAAGGAGGTATTGGTATTGCTATTTTAGTCCCAATAGGAGGTTGGGTATACTAGAAAATGTTTAAATGTAAGCAGTCTTTTAAGAAGGCTCCCAGAGAGAAGACTGAGAAATTGGCATTTGTAAAAGGTGTTACCCCTTCTGAACAAAATCTTGCAAAGGTTCGGGCACAGCCCTTGGTCTGATCAAGTGTTAGCTGCTGTCCATACAATTTCAGACCTAGAAGACAAATTGGCTAACTACTTGTGGATATGTAAACCCTTGGCTCCAATGGAGAGGGAAACAGCTGCAGCTTGACTTCTATGGAAAACCTGTAATGAGGTGTTCTTCAAATTGACTGAATATAAGAATGCAAATATGAAACTGCAAAAATGTAAAAGCCTTTTGCTGCAGAAGTGGAGAGGTAGAAATGCATGTCCCTCAGTACCCAGACGAGCTAGATTCCCTTAAGGATGGGTGCTGAGAGTTAAAGCAACTCTCAGATTTATTTATTTTTCTTCCTCAGGAATATGCTTGAGAAAAGGACCAGGAGGTATGAGGCTTAGTGAACAAGCTCACCCTCCTTACCAAATTCATAGTAGACAAACCTGTGTCATTGGGAAAAGTCATTTAGCAGGAATTAGGATGGACCATAAGAAGGAAAAAGCATGTGAAAAGGGGAAGGCAAAAAGTTTGGAGCCCTATGGGCATAGTTGAAGGAATAAGGAAAGTGGAGCAGACATTGGAAAGTTAATGAGAAACATTTTCTTTGAAAGGACAAAGCAAGTGATTTGAGGGAATGTGAAGATAAAAGGTGGACTCCATGGGAGTGTGGAAGGAATTAAGTGATGGTTGTAATATGTGAAGGGAAATCTTGTTTTAAAAATGACACCTTGTTTCTTTGCAGCCTCTTCCTTAAGCACTGTGCAAACCATCTAGGCAAAGAAACAATCAAATGTAAACATTTTGTCTATGGACACCTTTGTTAAATCTGCAAAGGAAAATTAGGGATTCTACTGAAACTTAATTGGTCAACTGCATAAAAGAATGGGCTCTATATATTGTAACTCTATTTTGTGGGTTTCAAATGAACTAGTTTTATTTTGTTTTGGATAATGTCCTCTTGCTTAAAATTGCAAACAGACAAGGCACAAATTGGTTAGTGCTTCTGTTGGGCATTCAACTTTTAAGGTTAAATTTAACTTTCTAGAAACCAAATGATTAGTTTAGAAATTCAAGCTTTGAAACTTAACTGTCTCTTTTCAAGGCTGAGTTGATAACACTTTTGGCTTGCTTTTAAATTCAACATTATATGTGAATACAGGCTGCCTGGCTATTTCAAAGGAAAGTGGACAGGGAAGGCTGCTGCTGTCTCAGCAGACACATCCTCTGCACCCCTGACCACAAACATAGAAGGAACAGCTCAGCTTGCAGAGCTGGCAGCAATCAAACTAGCTTGTGAGGCAGGTGCCAGTACCATTTACACTAACTCCTATGCTATATGGGCTGGAGCCACCCAGAGGATAACTAACTGGAAGAATAATAACTGGAAAATAGGGGGAAAGCCTGTTTGGAGATTAGAATACTGGAAATGGATATACCAGCATGCAACCCAACATGCCTTAAGCATAAGTCATGTGTCAGCTCACCAAAGGAACAACACCCGACTGCACAGCTAAATAACCTAGCAGATGCAGCAGTACAAATTTTTGCTGCCCAGGTGGATTGGGAACGCCTGTACATTTGGCTACATGAAACCTTGGGACACACAGGAAGCGATGAGCTGGTGCGGCAGGCACATGCCAGGGGGTGGCCTATCACCCACAAACAAACCAGAGATCTGGTACAAGCTTGCACCCTATGTGCTGAACTCAAGGAAACATATAACAGAAGGGCAACGGTTTGCCAGGCTAAGAGATGAAAAAAAAATACTATGGGCAACCTGGCAAATAGATTATATTGGTCCACCACCCACCAGTAAGCAAGGGTGGAAGTATGTTTTAACTGGAGTAGAAATTGTTTCAGGAATTGGTTTTGCTTACCCAACCCGATGGACAACAGGGTTGTCTACGATCATGGGACTAAACCGCTTAATAGCCCTTGTCCCAACACCCCAGTTTGGGGACACAAACCCACGACTGCACTCCTACAAGGGAAAAGGAGTCTGGACCACTGCAGATGCTGGGCTAACACCAATAACCATTACTGAGGCTTGGATTGTATCCAAGACTGGCAAACCTTATGTTTTATTACAGGAAACTGAGGCAATAGCCCTGAACAGTGCTCCAGTGGGATGGATCCTCCCAATGCTGGTGTGGATCCGGGAAACCACCATGAACTTTTGTATATATATACCGCTTGCTGTTGTAGCGCTTGCAACCACTGTTGTTAGTTACAGACTATTGAAATGAGACATGGTACTCCAACTCGCGATGGTCTTCTTCCTCATCCCAACTGCTACTGCTGTACCAGAACACCTTACTTGACTCCTCTACTGGACTGGGAATCGAGTTTGTCCCCTCAGCCCAAATGACTGGTGAAACAAGAGTGACATCTTCCGATGGGGACGGTATTGTTTGATGACAGCGACTACCGCAGTCCTCTAAATAACTCTGGGGAGTATGTGCGATAATTAACCAATCTTGCTGCTTACAAATTGAACAAGATGCATTTGCTATAAAGGGCACTGTTAAGGTGCTACACGCTGTAACTGAGGACGGAAAAGCCTCATGGCTAGATTGGCTAGCCCGACACCTAGGATTTTGTTAACTCCATTCCTTCACTCTATTGTAAATACTATATTAACCATAATACTTGTTGTAATTGCTTGCTGCATGCTTCTATGTATTGTTAGGCGTTTTGTACACTGCTACCTCCTCTGCACAAATCCGGTATATGGCATTGGGAAGCGATCCTAATCAATCCCTTGATCCAAAATTATCTGATCAGGGCGATTTTAGCTTCCTCCAAGGAGGGCAAAAGGTGCTGGCATCACCGCCATCTTGCGTTCTGTGACATAGTGAGGCGTGTCAAGGGGGTGGAATGTAGCCAGACATGAACCCCATCTTGTTTCCCCCCACCAAAGAGCAAGAGAAAGGCAGTCAGCCTTTGATGCCCTGGGAACGCAGGTGTGCTGCCTGTCCCTGACTCTACCATAAACAGAAACCAGACAGTAAATGGGCTAGCTGATGACCCGGGCCTCCCGTCACCCTGATGGCTAGTACCAGTAATTGACACGCCTGCACTGTCCCAGGAGAGGAATCTTCGCCCATCACATACTAGAAGTGCCCATTGTCTGCATTTTCCCAGGTGTGAATTATGCTTTGCACCCTTCTGGGAAACTTGGCATTCAAAGCCATTTTTCCTAATTGGCCACTTGAGACCAGGAAGAAGCCTCTACGTGACCCAAGGGGTATAAAGAGGGGTTTAGTAGCCCACCCATTTGAGCTCAATCATCTATACCTGCTGGCAGGTATTGATTGACTCCCGAGGTCTGTGGACGCCCAACCTCGCCCTACTTCTTCCCGAGGATTGAGAGAAAGACGCTGGCCACGCCAAGTCTGGAACGCAGGGGTGAGAATATATACCTGCTATGTGTCTATTTTGCATGCATTTAATAAGAGCTCAGAGAACCAAAAGGGTTTCATGGTACCTGTAAGTGACTTTTGTTTTAAGTGTAATTTCTGTCCTGTCCTTTTGTAGTGGCTGTGTTATCTGTAACACAGCAGTAGCATTTAACAGCTAAGTTTACCCTGTAACAATAAAATAGTAACTGTTTAAGCTTTAACCTGACTCCTTCAGTCGCTGTAACAGAACCAAGCACAATTTAAAAGAACTTCAGCCGGTCAAAAAGGGACAGGTATAGGGAGAGCTTGGGCGTTTGGATTTGTGTCACTCCCAGGTGACAGATCCATTGGGGCACCTCTCAGCCTCCCAGGCTGCCCGCCATGTAAGGGATTTCTGGATTCTAGCAGCTAAAATCTGAGGTGTTATAAGCCTCCCTGTAAACTTATTGGGGCGCCCAACCTCCTCCAGGTTGCCCGCTGCTAAGGACCCCGGTCCTGGCAGTTGAAGTCTCGGGTGTATAATACACACACACACACACACACACACACACACACCACTCACTGCCCTGACCATCGGCTGACAGATGTCCACGCAGCAGATCTACTGTGGGATTCCTGCCAAGCTCATTCTGAGAAGCCTGGGATGAGGGCACCCTTGAAAGGGGAGGGGTAATGCCAAAATAAGCTCCTTCAGCAGCTAAGTCTGGGGAACTAAGCAGCTCAGTCCACTGGCAAAATTAACAAGTTTAGCTATGGTAGCACAGCCTGACAGCCTCAGCCTCAACAACACATCTCTGGCTGCTCATTGCTTGTGTCAACAGCTGCAGTCACTGCTATGCCTGCCTTGTTCCCAGTCTTATCCCTATCCTGCTGCAGTCCCCCTTCCCTGCTTATTCATGACTCCAACTCTGATTCCTGGCAGCTGACTCCTGCCCCAACCACTAACCCACCCCAGTCATGACACAAGCTTTTGTGGATCCTATTCTTGGGGATTCAACACCCCTCACGTATTGTGTAGGGAGCCTGGGAAACTAGTTCAGGTCTACAGATTCCCAAGGCTGGCAAGGAACCTAAATATTAGATGCTACAATACTCAGTCTAATTTAGTCCTTAGTGCAATTTTCAAAATTTCAGTAAGTGCCTAACTCCCCTGGATTTGAAAAGTCCATTAGGCATAAGTCTATGATTTAGTCTGTCAGTGAGGAACATCTAGCTTTTTTGATTAGGCCTATCAGGTGGTCAAAGTAATGAACCCACACGGAGGTACACCTGCCCCACAATGACAGCACTTTACAGGACCTAAGCCTGTGAACCACTTCTACAAGTTCTGTAAAACTAGAATGATACTGAAAAACCTTCAGAGGGGTAGCCAAGTTAGTCTATAACTGGAAAAACTTATAAAACAACAAAAACAGTCTTGTAGCACCTTAAAATTAACAAAACATGTATTGGGTATCATGAGCTTTCATGCACACAACCCACTTTTTCAGATGAACTGAGAAAACTGTTAGTTGTTGAGTGAATGATCAGCGACATCTAGTGTCCAAAAAAACCTTAAAAAACTACTAGTCCTGTAGCATGAAGTTAAGGGGTCCAAGGTACAAAAAATAGAGAAAGAGAGAGGATGGGGAAAGAAAGAGAAGGAAAAAATGGGGGAAAATACGGTAGGTTAGAGTGTCCATACTAAATGAGGCTCATAGAGTGGGTTCTAAGTAGCCCATTTGGCATGTAGCTCCCACCAATGTTATTAAGTCATTGTAGAGGGAAAGTTATGCCACCTCCATGAGAGGGATAGCGCTTGGGTTGATATAGTTAGGCCAATACAGTGCCAGTGCAGACACTATGTGTCGCTTACATCAACTGTTGATGCCTGCCCAACAATGCCTCACACTGGTAGTTCAATCAGGGCAAGCAGTGTAGGGTGAGACACACACTGCTGACACAAACAGCATAGGGTGGGATATGTAAAACATTCAATTGCTACAGTGGCCCATGTAACTTAGGTCAACTAGGTACAGAAGCATAGTTTATTTGGTTTATTCCTGTGCCATATCCCAATAGAATTGGTGGGGTTGCAAAGTTGTAACTAACAGCTACATTTGGCCCATTTTATTTACTTATTTCAGTTTCTTTTTTAAAAGCACCTGCTACTTTAATCTCTTACTAGTAGATAGAGGAGTGACAGAACACAAGCAGAACCCAAAAAGGGTGGCAGAAAGCCACTATCACCACTGCTGCCTAGGAAGCATGAACAAGATTGTGGTCACGGGTAAAAAACTAACCCTCATAAACTATCAGACCTAACCCATTGGAGGAGCAAAATCAAATGGCAAAAATCTTTGCACCTAGCCTCGAAAAGGTCAATCCTAGGAACTGGCAGCAGGAATGTCTCAAAAGATCTTTACTGCTGCATGGCTATAGAATGGACTCGGACAACTGGGACCTACAGCAGAGCTCAAGAGACACTTCTTGTGCTTGGATTTTTCTGACTGGAAAACAAGCCCAAATTGCTATTGTTGCCAAGAAGAGAAATATGAATCACAGACCCTCATGTATCTCCAGTGCACACAAATATACAGAACTAAATTCCTACCTTCCAACTCTTCTTGAGAAGGTTTGTGTTATTTTAAGAAAAGTTTTGGAAAAGATAAGAACAAAACCCTAAAAAGCTGGCTAAAAAAAACCCAACAAAATACAAAAAACAGGACTATGTAGCACTTTAAAGACTAACAAGATGGTTTATTAGGTGATGAGCTTTCGTGAGCCAGACCCACTTCCTCAGATCAAATTGTGGAAGAAAATTGGCACGACCATATATACCAAAGGATACAATCAAAAAAATGAACACATATGAAAAGGACAAATCAAATTTCAGAACAGAAGGGGGAGCTAAATGTCTGTGAGCTAATGATATTAGAGGTGATAATTGGGGAAGCTATCTTTGTAATGGGTAAGGTAATTAGCGTCCTTGTTAAGACCTAGGTGTAAAGTATCAAATTTAAGCATGAATGACAGTTCAGAGGATTCTCTTTTAAGTCTGGTGTTAAAAGGTCTCTGAAGCAGGATGCAGGTAATCAGGTCCTTGAGACAATGCCCCTTCTGGTTGAAATGGCAAGAAACTGTTTTTTCTTTGTGATCCTGTCTAATATCTGTTTTGTGAGCATTGATTCTTTGACGAAGTGTCTGAGACGTTTGTCCAACATACATAGACGGACATTGTCAGCACACGATAGCATAAATTATATTTCTGGATGAGCAGGAATATGTTGTTCTTGATCTTATAACTCAATTGGTTAGGTCCAATAATGGTATCAGCAGAGTGAATATGTGGACAAAGCTGGCAACGGGGTTTGTTGCAAGCAAGGGAAAGTTCCAGGGTTGGTGTTAGTGGGGTATGTCCTGTGGTTGTTGGTAAGAATCATCTTGAGGTTAGGTGGTTGTCTATAGGAGACTATGGGTCTGTCTCCCAGAGCCTCTTGGAGTGTAGTATCCTGTTCCAGTATAGGTTGTAGTTTACTGATAATGTGTTGGACAGGTTTAAGGTGGGGGCTGTAGGTGATGACAAGTGGTGTTCTATTGTTGGTTTTCTTGGGTCTGTCTTGAAGTAGATGGTTTCTGGATATTCGTCTGGCTCTTTCAGTTTGTTTTTTTTATTTCTCCCAGTGGGTAGTTGAGGTTTATAAATGCTTGGTAGAGATCCTGAAGTTTCTGGTCTCTGTCAGTGGGATTAGAGCAGATGCGATTGTATCGAAGGGCTTGGCTATAGATGATGGATCATATGGTGTGTTCTGGATGGGAGCTGGAGGCATGAAGGTAACTGTATGAGTCGGTGGGTTTTCTGTAGAGAGTAGTGTCTAATTTACCATTGGTGATTTGTACTGTGGTATCCAGGAAATGGATCTCTCGTGTAGAATGGTCCAGGCTAAGATTGATGGTGGGGTGTAGGTTGTTAAAATCTCTGTGGAATGTCTCTTGGCCTACACCCCACCATCAATCTTAGCCTGGACCATTCTACACGAGAGATCCATTTCCTGGATACCACAGTACAAATCACCAATGGTAAATTAGACACCACTCTCTACAGAAAACCCACCGACTCATTACCCATTAATTACCTTACCCATTACAAAGATAGCTTCCCCAATTATCACCTCTAATATCATTAGCTCACAGACATTTAGCTCCCCCCTTCATCCCCCTTCTGTTCTGAAATTTGATTTGTCCTTTTCATATGTGTTCATTTTTTTGATTGTATCCTTTGGTATATATGGTCGTGCCAATTTTCTTCCACAACTTGATCTGAGGAAGTGGGTCTGGCCCACGAAAGCTCATCACCTAATAAATCATCTTGTTAGTCTTTAAAGTGCTACATAGTCCTGTTTTTTTCTATCCAACAAAATACAGTTGTCTGGTAATTGTTTCTGAAGCCAAAAGCAATATATGTGGCAAATGTAAAGACTTAATCAAGTTGGAACTTGTATTTTTGCCACTCTAATGCTAAGTCAAGTTAATGCACTGTCATGCGTCTTCCACTGTGACACTTTTATAATGAACAAACATGAACAGCAGAATACACAAAATATTGCATCAAACCTGTCTCAAATTACTTACATCCAACCAGCAACTGCCAGATCAAACTGCAACTCTTAACAGCTCTTCATGCCCACAGGCACAGGGTACACTGTCTCTTCTTAGATCCAATTAACCTATGACTCCCACACACTACTGTCATGATATTTATCCAAAAACACTGTGTAAGATGTCATATGAAAACTAACAACAAGCTTTCATTAACATTATTGTAAAGCGTATGTGTTAATGATACATATAACATTATCAATTCCCTCTGAGTGATGTTACTGAACATGTTTAAGACCAGATAACCTAGCCTCAGTAAAGGTTATAAGTAGGTCTGTCCTAGACAAAGGAATGTGGGTTACCTCAATTTACTTATTAGCATTAAACAAAGCTATCCAATTAAAGTAAGTGGGGGGTTATCTTGAGCTGGAACTTGACAGCCAGAGAATGAACATAGCTCTTGCACCCCAGAGACAGGAGCCAACCCTCAGGAGACTTTGCTAACCTGTGAAACAGACAACCCTTTTGCGGATATAAGGAACAGAGAGACTCCAGCTTTCTCTGTAGGTGACAAAGGAACCACGTGATTTGAACTCTTTGATGGGTCCTGGCCAGCCTGGCACCGGTGCAAAGGCTGTTAGAATATTGTATCCCGTTCCACAGTTCAAGGAGGATATTGATAAATTAGAGAAGGTTCAAAGAAGAGACAAGAATTATAAAACAATTACAAACTGGTTTTATAGACTCAGAGCTCAAACCATTGAGACAGGTCTCAGTTTTCTCCATTGGGTATTTCTGTAGGCAGAGCTTGTGAGTTGTCAGAATTCTGCATTGTGGTAAGCAACAAACACTGCACTTCACAGAGATACTGTTTAGCCCTGACAATAGGAGCAGCACTGATATTCATAGCTGACAGAGGAGGAGTGGAGCAATAAGATTTAACAGAACTCACTACCACTGAGCCAGGCAACTCAGACGGAAATAGCTGGCTTTATTCTCCAATACATGGGGATACTGCACTGCTTTTCCAACTTCTTATGTAGGTGAAAGAACAATGAACAAATGGCAACACTCCTGCACGGAAGAATGTCCCCAAAAACACCATTTCAGAGCCAGTATGTCCCTCCAATTCAAAGGGACTATAAAAGGGTCCAAGTTCCTGCTGAATTTTCTCCAGTAGAAAGGTAGCGTCACTTAAATACAGTACTGAAATGTTTTCACGTGCCAGTTTTACCACCTACAAATCAGAGTACTATAACTAGAATATTAGAGGAAAGAGGTCTCTTCCCTCCTTTACCTGGTACATTGGAGAGCACTTTTTATAGAACCAATCTATTCCTCCTGTATGAGCCCATCAGATTTCCACCACTTTTGTGGGCCTTTCACACAGCAAAGGAGAGAAAAGCAATGATAAAACCCAAATCTGTGATTGTAAAACAGCAAATATGGACAGGATGTGTATGAGTGTCTGGGAAAGGGTGAGCATATCTAATGGCTTAACTCAATTTTTGTCACTCACTAGATTTCAAGTTGACAGGGTCACTAGAATCAGTATGATGGAGATTCTACAGAAGTGTCCTATCACATAACAGCAGGAAAGTATGAGAACTCTTCCATCAACAGTTACATTGTAGATTACTGGGAAGCAAGCTAGCTGCAGGGCAGTAGCACAGCATACTCCTATGCAAACTGGGAAGCACCCAGCTCTCAGGATAATTCAGTCACTTGGTCTCAAGCTGTGGCCTGGGATTCCAACAGACACAAAGCACTCAACCTCACAAGAGAAATCTGGGCATTACTAACAGATTCCAGAGACAAGTGGGCCCAGAGAAGCACTGCCACAAAGTGAGTGTTGCTAAGGAAGACAAAAAACTTCTTTCCCCTTGTGTTCTGAGTGGAACTTAAATTTTACATCACATTTGGGTTACATCTTTAACTGCAAGACAACTTCTGCAACCTTCTCAAATCCTACCTGTGAGATCACAGTTGCTCTACTCAGCAGAAAGAGTACCCAACACTGTTTGTACAAATTTAGCAAAATTACAATTCCTTCCTGACAAAACACTGATTTTCAATGGAAGTTTCAGATTCAGAATGGCAAGTTTAAATATCTGAGAGCCTCTCTCCCCACGCCCCCTGTGGCAAGCACATTCTGTCCCCCTTTGAGGCAGGGAAAAGGCTGTTACAGCTGTGCAGATGAGTGAGTCTGCCTTTAGCCTCAGGGCAGTGAAAACAGCTGCCCTTCCCTACAAGTCTGTGTGGCCTTGTGGCTAATTAATATGGCCACCCTCTTAGCCTGTCTGTGTGGCCTGATGAGAAGAGACAACCATCCAGGGAGATGATGGGTAAGGGAACCCAGGCCTTTACTGCTCCATCAGGTCGCAGCCCTGGGCCCTATCAGCAGTGTGTGTACTCATCATGAGTCAGAAGGGATTCAACTGAAACACTTATTATTCTGTTATACAACTGTATCAATGGCTAGTCTCTCAAGCTGCTTCCTACCTTGTCTTCCAGTGGCAAGGTCCATGGTCCTCAGCCTGTGAAAGCTTCAAGGGTTACATCTCTTGGCATCTGCAGGTAGCCAGGTATCTGCCTAGGTCTTAGCATGGCTGGCCTCCATGATGTGGGGCTTCAACAGCTCCTGGGCAGGGGCCTGCAATGTGCATCCTCTCTCTTCAGTGGTCCAAACTGACTAAACTGAGCTGCTCCCTTTTACACTGGTGCCCCAGTTGGAGCATGCATGGCAGGGATGAGAGGGGCATATCTTCCTCTGCCCAGAGTACAGGATTAACGCCTCCTTGTCCAGTATGGGGCAAGTACACCCCCATCATAAAATGGCTTCAATCTAGATTCCATGTCAGAATTAACCTATGCAGCTTTCTATCATGAAGGCTCCTTCCGCCGTGAGAACTATGAAAAGTGGGAGCAGGAAGGCATACCCCCTCAGCCTGAAGCAGAGCAGGGGTGTCCGAAGCAGCGTCCAAACAGCCCTGGACTGCACCTGGGAAGACACCTCAGGAGCTTTCCTCCGTGGGGGGCTCTCCCAGCCGGGAACTGGCCGCAGGCTGACGAGGCAACATGTCTGAGCCCGGGACTGGCTGCCTGTGCACAAGGCGCTTGGGCTCTCCGGGGCGGGCTCTTAGGACAGCGCCTCCCTCACGAAGGCCCAGGCGGGCGCGGCGCTTCCCAACTCGCTGGGCCAAACGCCCCTCAGCTCCAACCGCCGCGCCCAGCCGCAGACACGCCGGCCACAGGGCGGGCCCGAGCCGGCTCCGACCGGAGCTGCAGCCTGTGAGGCGAGGCCCGCGGCCAGGCGCGCTGCGGGCGGGGGGCTCCCGGGGTTGCAGGCGCGCGGGGCAGTCGAGAGAGCGGCGGGGGGCCGGGCGCGCCCCAGGCAACGAGGCCAGGCCCAGGGCGCCGCCCGAGCCACGCGGCCAAGGCGGGAATCCACCCGCAGTCAGAAGCGAAGCCCCGCCCCCTCGCCTGCCTGGCCACGTGGGCTCGGGGCGCGCTAGGCCGGTCACGTGAGGTTGTCCAGAAGCTCCGGCGGAAGTAGGTGTGCGCGAGACCGGAAGTGGCGCTTGTTGCTCTGTCTGGTGGGCGCTGAGGCGATCCTGGGCGGTTGAAGATGTCGATAGAAATCGAGTCCTCGGAGTGAGTGCGGGGAGGGGGAGGGGCCGTAACTGGTGTGTGTCGGCCTGCGGGAGGGTGACTCTGGCCTGCTACCCCGCTGGGGAAGGGTGGCTGGGGCCCGTTACCGGCGGGGGGTACCGGGCTGGGGAAGGGTGGGCCCGGGGCCTGGTACCGGGCTGGGGAAGGGTGGCCGGGGGCCCGGTACCGGCGGGGTACCGGGCGGGAAGGTGGCCCGGGGCCCGGTACCGGGCGGGGGTGGGTTGAGTACACTGGCCTTGTTGCTTGTGGTTACCTGCTGGAGGAGGGGAGCTTGAGCCTGATCCCTGTCTGTCTCTGTGTTGTCTTTGCTCCCCCACTCTCCCGCAGTGTGATCCGGCTCATTATGCAGTACTTGAAGGAGAACAGCCTTCATCGTGCACTGGCCACTCTCCAGGAGGAGACCACTGTGTCCCTCAACACTGTGGACAGCATTGAGAGCTTTGTGGCAGACATCAACAGTGGACACTGGGACACAGTGCTACAGGCTATACAGTCCCTCAAGCTTCCAGACAAGACCCTGATTGACCTCTATGAACAGGTGGATGTGTCACCAACAGAGTATCAGCCATACGCTCTATTGTGCATTTATGAACATCACTCTGTTGCCCTTAACTACAAAATCAAAGTTATCAGAATGTCACAAGGGAAAATTACTTGTTGGTCCTGGGCCAGAATGCATGCCTTGCAGCACTGGATGAGTGCCTGAATAGATTCCCACCAAGGGTAAAACTAGGGTTGTGGGGAAGAAATGAACTGTATGTTTAATTGTTAAACTCTTTCTTCCTCTCTGATGCGTTTCTCAAATCTTTTAATGCTTTTATTTTTTTAAATTATAGATAGGAAATTCATCTTGGGATATTTGTTAAATACATACCTTCCGCATCAATAGTGAATTAATGATCCTGGAAGACTGAAATGGAGTCCCTGCAGCTACCCCCACTGTGGCTCTGCACTACTTTCAGCTGGCTCCTAAAACAATTTTAATGCAGAGCCACAGTGGGAGTTGCTGCCGGGACGTGGCGTGAGCCAGCCTGCCGGACAGCCTGCAAGGAGGAGGGGAGGGAACTGTGTGTAACCAGTAGCATTAACCGATAAGCACATGCTTATTGGTTAATTGTTTAATCAGATACACTATCACATCCCTACTTTGCAGTAGTAAATACTATTCCATTGTTTAACTGTTAACATAAGAGTTGTATTTTATCGTGTGAATGCTAAGTTTGTTTATGTTACTCCAGGTTGTTCTGGAATTAATAGAGCTCCGTGAATTGGGTGCTGCCAGATCCCTTTTGAGGCAAACTGATCCTATGATCATGTTAAAACAGACTCAGCCAGAGAGATACATTCACCTTGAGAATCTCCTGGCTAGGTCCTACTTTGACCCTCGTGAAGTAAGTTGTGTTTGTGGAATTTTTTACAAAAGTTATACTTATATGATTTGCTTGGAGAATTTGTAACTAGCGTAACACTTTTGCATTTCTAACTAGTGTAACACTTATTAAAGAAAAGCTTGCTCTATTTAGTATTTTTTTTCCTTCCAGATTTTCCTGTGTTAAACCATCCCCATTTCTCAAATTCTGTACTTGTGGTTTTAGTAGTATTGTCTTTATTCTGTTATGATACTGCAGTTGTTAGTGTTTGTTGAAGTTTCTATTAAGCACTTCATGAATTTATTTTTTTTAATATTCACAAGTAGCTAAAACACCGGGTTGGGGATCAAATTCAGTTTTAATTTTTGCCGCTGACTTTTGATGTGATTTTGGGCAAGTCACCTAATCACTCTGTACCTATTTTCCCATCTTTAAAGTGCCAGAAACAATACTTTTCTACTCTTGTCAATCTGAAAATGCTTTATATATGAAAAATGTTACAAAATGTTTAAGTACTGACTATAATGTATTTGATGTGGACTAGGTCTGTTTAAATGTAATCCCATTATTCATGTATGTTTTGCTCTGGCCACTGAAAATGCTATTATCTTATTTTGATGCATTTGCTCCCTGGCCCCTCAGACACTTGTACAGACTGAACCTCCTTGGTTCAGCGTCCTTGGGACCTGACCGGTCCCAAACCAGGGAGTTTGCCAGACCAGGAGAGGTCAGTGCTTGCTCCTCTGCTCCCGCCCACTTGTCTCCCCGGAGCTCCACTGCTCCTCTCCCCAGGACACTACAATTCTCCTGCTTCTACCCCCCCAGGCCTCCCCAGAGCTCCACTGCTCCAGAACCCTGGGGTGCCAGCCCCCCTGAAGTTCCAGTGTTCTGGGCTGTGGCCCCACAAGAGTCCAGGGGTTCCGTTCTTTCCTCCTCCGTCAACACTCCTGGCCTCAGCCTTCTGCCTTCTGTTTTTTTTCTGTAAGTGCTTCAATCTCAGATAGGGATGTAAGCATCTAATCAACTACCTGATAAGCCTAGGTTTATCGGGTAGTCAAGTCATTACTCAGTCACTTCTCCCCGTTCTTGCTGCCTCTATCAGAGGCAGCAAGTGGGGAGAGCAGGAGTTGGTGCTGTGGGGAGCCGACTTAAAAGCCAGTTCCCCCCAGCACCATCTCTGGGGGGGGGCACGCGGGGAGGCAGAGACTCAGCTGTCCTGGCTTGTGTCCAGTCCCAGACATGGTGCCTCTGCTTTTTAAATATAGCAAGAGCTGCCCAGCTCTTACTACATTTAAAAGGTAAAGCCGCAGCAGAATTAGCTCCCAGGGTGGGAGCTAGCCCTGCCACGGCTCTGCAGTTTTCCCCCCTTATTGACTACTTGAGAAGTTGATGGAAATTCCATCAACTAATCAATTAACTGATTAAACATAATATAACATCCTTAGTCCCAGAACCACCCATGGGGTCACCAATGATGCTGGACTAAGGGTTCTGCTGGAGCAGGGAAGTCTGGATTACAGAGATTCAACCTATAGTCGTATTTTATTTTTAGTAAAAATGACAGTGTACTATGACAAAATTCTTCTAGGAAATGATGATTTCACTTGTATCTTCTTAGGCATATCCAGATGGCAGCAGCAAAGAGAAACGGAGAGCTGCTATTGCACAAGCTTTAGCTGGAGAAGTCAGTGTAGTACCTCCATCGCGTCTTATGGCATTGTTGGGGCAGGTAAATTTTTGGGGGGACAAAAAGTATACTAGCTATATCAATTTGTTCCTAAAATTTTACTGTCCATGACTAAAATTATAGTGGCTTAGTCCTAAACTATATTGGGTTGGGGTTGTTTTTTTTTTTTTTTTTTTTTGTGCTATAATAGACTGTCACTAATCTCACCCTTTATAAATAACACATGCAAATAAGTTTCTTCCCTCTTCACAGCAAATATTTAGTCAGCTATAATGAGTGGTCATATTCCTAAAATGATGGTAGGTTTGTGGGTTTTTCCTTTTTTACAAAATATGTTGCAGAATACTGCTGGTACTAATACATGATTACAAAGAAAGGTAAAATAAACTTGTCATGTAAATTGTATTTCATGAGGTTTTGCCCGTTTTTTAAAATTGATTGTTCCTTTTCAATACTGAAGTCACTGACAATGGACTTCCTTGTGAATGTGAGCTAATAACATTCTACTGCAATTCTTTTGTTGTTGCTCAAACTTTAAAGATAGTAAAGATCTTGGAGTCCTTGTAGATCTCTGAAAACATCTGCTCAATGCCTCAGTCAAAAAAAGCTAACAGTGTTAGGAATCATTAAGAAAGGGATAGATAAGAAGACTAGGGATGTGAATGACTTGTCGAGTAGTCAACTATCCGACAAGCATTTGCTTATCAGATAGTTAACACAGTAGTCGTCCAGAAAGCGGCAGCAAGGGGTGGGAGAGAAAGGGGTGCTTCAAAGCAGCAGTGCCGCATGGAGCCCGGAATCAGCTGGGGGGACTCTCCTGGGCTCTGTGTGGCGCTGCCGCTTTGAAATGCCGTGAGAAGCCTACAGCTGGGCTTCTCACGGAGTTTCAAAATGGCAGCGCTGCATGAGTCCCAGGTCAGCAGGGGAGTTGAGTTCCCAGCTGACCCCAGGCTCCACATGGCACTGCCGCTCTGAAATGTTGCAGGGAGCACAGGGCTAGTGAGGGACTGCCCCGCTGGCACTGTGCTCCCCGCAGCACTTTCCCCAAGTGTAGCAACAGTCCTGGGGCTGTTTCTACACTTCAAAGGCAGAGGAGCCCTTATTGACTAATCGAATAGTCAATGCAAATTTCCTTGACTATTTGATTAGTCAATCAAAATTTTACATCCCTAAATAAGACAGAAAATATCATAATGTCTCTATATAAATCTGTGGTGTGCCACATCTTGAATACTGTATGCAGATCTGGTTACACTATCTAAAAAAAGATATACTGGAAATGGAAAAGATACAGAGAAGAGCAACAAAAGTTACTAGGGGTATGGAGGAACTTCTGTATGAAAAGAGGTTTAAAAAGACAGATTTTTTTCAGCTTGGAAAAGAGATGACTAAGAGAGGTTATGATAAAGGTTTATAAAGTCTTGAATGATGTGAAGAAAGTGAATAAGGAGATGTTATGTACTCCTTCACATCATACAAGAATGAGGGGGCTCACCCAATGAAATTAATAGGCAACAAGTTTAAAACAAAAATAAAAGGAAGTATTACTTCATACAGTGCACAATCAACCTGTGGACCTCTGCCAGAGGATGTTGTAAAAGCCAAAACTGTAACAGGATTCCAAAAAAAAATTCGCTACGTTCATGGGGAATAGGACTATTGATGACTCTTTGCCAGGGATGCAGTACCATGCTCTGTGTATCTCCAGCTTCTGTTAGTCTGAAGCTGGAAGTAGACAATGGGATAGCAAACAATACATCCAACTGTCTGTCTGTCCGTCCTGTTCATTTCCTCTGAAGCACCACTATTGCAAGACAGGATGCTGGGCAAGATGGACCATTGGTCTGACCCAGTGTGGGCATTCTTATGTAAATTGATTTGAAATAAGTGGTTTTTCTGTCTGTTCATAAAAGGACTATTAAGGATCTTTTAGCATGTAAATAGTTCTAAATGTACAAAGAACACATTACTAAATACAGCCGGTCCCCAACTTATGAACGAGTTACGGACCAAACATTTGGTCGTAACTCAACATGTTCGTAAGTCGGACCCCATTCATTTACATGCAACCGCGCTGTTCGTAAGCGCGGATCGCGTCCGTAACTCGGGGACCACCTTTACGAACGCTTAATGGGAGGTTTCGTCGTAAGTACGAATGGTCATAAATCAACCGTTCGTAACTCGGGGACTGGCTGTATCTACAACTTCAGGTTTATATCAGCCTTTATCACTAAAGCATTGAAAAGAAAACAACTAGGGAGAGCCTGCAGCTATTCTCACTTCCTAAGAACACTTGGAAATAACAAAGATATGCTTAAACCTTTCCATTGGTTTCCAGAGTTTAGCAACAACATCCTTTTGACCTGAAAATGCTTTTTTGGTCACTCAGTTCAAAAGTAGAGGCACCAAATTTATTGAAGGTTTCTAGGGCAAGTTTGATTTACTAAGGAATTTGATGGAATACAGCCTCTCCTGAGAGGATTATACTGACCAAACTTACTTCATAAGCATCTTTAACTATACATTTTGGCTTCTCACAAGGCACTGAAATGGCAACAGCACCAGGGACTGCTTCCTCCAGGGATGACCATTGATTTGTTCAGAGGTAAAGCAGCTGTAAAAGATGTAGAAGAAGAAAAGTTCCCAACACAACTGAGCAGACATATTAAGGTAGAAATCTATTCACTTTTTTTCTGTATAATGCTTGATAATACTTGCTAAAGTTACCATAAGTCAAGACTTTCGTTTTAATTCCTTATCTTCACATGATCATAACTTTTTGAACATTTATCCTTTTTACTTACATCTTTCCATCCCTGTTCTTGGTCCAGATGTACGTCACTGGAAGTTTTGATTAAAAACTATAGTTTAGAATGTGGGGGATACTAATTACATTTCAGAAAAATAGAAATGTGTTTCCAATTTCAGCTGGTTTTGAGTTGTGAATTTTAAATGCTATTGTGTTCTTGTTGACTTAAGGCTCTCATTATCTCCAGGAAAAAAGGGATGATGTTTTTCTGCATGCATGTTAGTAACTTCCATTAATCATGGGAACTTTGATAGTAAGTGCAGCGCTATGTTTAGTATTGTTTCAACTAACATTTACATAGCTTTCCACCACAAAACAAACACATGACTTTTCATACAGACTTCAATTCAGAAATGGATTCTGCTCTGAAACTTCTGTGTTCCTGCAAAGCTTGACTTACAGCAGACTGCTTTTCTGTTGTGGAGTACGCAGGTGAATTCCATAAGCCCAGTATCTCCAGTTCATGCTCATTAGCTCTGACAGCTTTCCCTGAAAGCTGCCAGTTCTGGTAATAACTAGAAAAAAGGGCTTACAGGGATCTCTGTGTCAGCAATCTGGACATGGACAGTCATGCATAGTGGTTGGAGAGGGAATCAATAGTCAGAAGACAGGAATCAGTATGGCATGGCAGAAACAAGATGAGGAATAAGCAGGTGCAGAAACTATTGCAGCCCCGTACCGATGCTTTAAGCAGCTACTCAACTGCTACTATGCTTAAAACCCTGTCTGCCTATTTTTCCAAGTCCAACTCATCAGGCGGTTTAGCCAATCAGGCAGCCTGCTATAGGCAAGCTGTGCTGGCAAGGTTGCTTGGAGACAGTCTGCTGCTCATTTGTGTTGGTATCTTTCCATCAGCACTAAAGTCACTTAGTTTTAATTAAAGGTTTGATCTATATAGTCCAGACTTCAGTAGTCCGGCAACATCTGTGGTTCGACATTGCTGTGGGTGCTTCTGGGCAGGGATGGAAACAGGTAACCAGCTACCTAGTAAGCATCAACCTTACTTGGTGATGCTTACTGCTTACCGGTTAACCGGCACTCAGCTGGGCCCACCACGATGTGGGGAGCGCTCCAGTCTGACTGGGCAGGACCAGGCCCCTACCCACAGCATGGTGAGGCAAGCCCAACCCAGCCAGAGTGGGGGGCTGCTCCAACCCAGCCAGGCTCACTGCGCCATGGGCAGGGGCTGCTCCAGTGGTCCCCTGCCTATGGCAGGCCAGTTAACTGGCTAAACATAGGCCATGTCTAGACTACATCCCTCTTTCAAAAGAGGGATGTAAATTAGACTGATCGAAATTGCAAATGAAGCCAGGATTTAAATTTCCTTCACTTCATTTGCATAATGGCAGACACGCGCGTTCTTTCGAAAAAGGGCTTTTCAAAAGTAAAACCGCCATCTAGACGGGGTTCTTTCGGGGGGGAAAAAAACTCTTTTTCAAAAGATCCCGTACTCCTCTTTCGAAAAGAATCTTTCGAAAAAGGGGGTTTTACTTTCGAAAAGCCCTTTTTCGAAAGAACGCATGGCCGCCGTTATGCAAATGAAGCGCAGGAAATTTAAATCCCAGCTTCATTTGCAATTTCAATCTGTCTAATTTACATTCCTCTTTCGAAAGAGGGGATGTAGTTCAGACATGGCCATATTGTTTAATCAGCTAACATTTTAAACAGGATTTTACATCCCTATTCCTGGGCAGTAGCACTCACAGGAAAAGGTGGGCCCCACACTCAGCAACACTTCCCCCACCTTTCTTCTGTCTCATCTATGCTGTCAATATTGGGCCCCTGCTGCCGCCCTAGCAGAGCCCTGCAGCCAGCAGCAGCAAAAGATATCAACATTTTCATCAAACCTTTTTGATAAAAAATTACCATCTCAATTAACATGATTAGCATTGTGGGAAAATAATTGAAGATCATTTTGTATTGTGACAGATTTTGAAATGGGGAAAAAAATACATATTTGTGAAGGGAAAAATCTTTTACTTCCCTTATCCTATTTTTTCTAGCATGGGGTGAGATTTTTTTCATTCAGGAAATGGCATTTCAAACAAAACAATTTTTTCTGCTTTGTTAATGTTTGTTAAGTAGACATTATAAAGGTCTCCATTGCATCCATGACTGCAGAAATTAAATGAATGAAAGCTAACTACTTTTTAAAGCGTAAACTGGCTGACATAGAAGTAAAAAAGCTGCACAAATAGTGATGAAAAAGGAGTAGGAAGTGGGGATTTGTTTTGTTTTCCAGGCAGCCCAGTGGAGCTGGCAGTTATTTTCCATCACTAACATAAAATGAATTAACCTTTACCTATTGAATATATCACCTATGGGCACCAATGAGGTAACTTGACTTCAAATGAAACTGACCTCATATTAACATCCTTTTTTAAAAATTTCATTTGAAAACAGTTTGGCCAGAAGTCACATGTGGAATGCGCTAGGTTTTCTCCAGATGGTCAATATCTGGTAACCGGCTCTGTGGATGGATTCATTGAAGTGTGGAATTTCACTACTGGAAAGATCAGAAAGGTAATTTAGTTCTGGGTTCAAGTGCCTTTAATAGACAGAAGTATCCATAGTGAAACCACTATGAGGTTTCTTGTAGTTAGCAGACTGCTTAGGGTTGAGTGTTAAGGAGAAAAAAGAAAAACAAGTCGCCAGAATGATCAGTCCTATAGGCTGGTGCCATTGATTGAAAAGAGCTGAGCATGTAAGATGAGGAACTTAGGCATGAGTCCACTTAATACTTGCCTTTGTTTATGAATTTTAAAAAAGGGCTATTGTTGCTTACAGTTTCTGATCCTATATATATGGCCTAATAAAACAGTTAATGTGGTCCCTTACCTGTTCCATGTTATCAAGTACTGGAGTACCCGGAAGCTTGTTTGGGGTTTTTTTTGTACCTTTCTGTAATACATATTCATTAGTCTTGTTCCAATCAACGTTAAAATAATGCTTATATTACTCATAAATATGCATGTTCAGGCTTTAATTTACATAAAGTTTGCTGTCCACTCTTTTTTATATCTTGGTTACCTTAGCTCTGTTTTTTCCCCAATATTATAGGGATTTTTTAGCATTATGTGTTGTATATTTGTACTGATTATTTCTGATATGTCCATCTTCCAACATAGTAAGTTCCATGAACAAAACTTCACCTTTATCTTGTCCGTTGTAAGCCTCATGTAAGAAAGAGAACATAAGAGAGAAAGTGGAAGACAGCACTCATCTCAAGCAAAAACTAGGCCAAAGCCTTAACATAAGTGTTACCATGACCTATCCAAAAGTAGTTCACTATGCATAGTTTAATCTTAATAATTTATCATTAAAATAACATGGCCCTTTTTTGCCGATTAGCAGTTTTTCGTCTTTGGATGCCTAGTACACAACGATGTGTATCATCCTAAATTATTCATTAACATAACCTGTGGGTTTTTTTTGTTATTTGAGTAGGATAGTTATTGAGAAGGACGTGCCCTACTATCAGAATAGTCTTATCTTTTTCAAACTTGGATTTCCAGGGGACTTTTTACTCAAAGTTTAGCACCACACTGGTAAATCATTAAAAAGTTTTGTCAATAATTTTGCATGTTGCATTTTGAGGTGCTTTATTCAGTGTAAGACCTAGGTGTGTGTGTTGTCCGCAGCACTCTCCCGTCCGATGTTCTTGGAAATACGGTATTTTCAAGTGTGGCACTTATTTTACATGATGGGGTAGAGTGCACATTCCAATGTTTGAGGTTTTTCTGTCTTTTTTTTGCCAGTTTTTAATGTGTTGTGTTTTATAACACATTATAAGCAGTGCAGTAACTGTTAACACTTACATTCATGACAGTATTTTAAAACTAAATGTAACAACTGGGCATTTCCCAACTGCGTTTATTTGATCCCATAATCTATTGGTTTTAATATTTGTTTTATGTGATTATTTGCTGTATTTACTTATTTATTTGCATATGAATGGAAAGCTTGTACTTTATGGTGACAAAGGCCTTAGACATAGATTTAATTTAGCAATGGCTCGTATAAAGTTAGGAAGCAACCTCATCGCCTCAAAACCAAAGCTTGGTTGACTTCTTCTTATTATTTATTACTGGTTCAACATTTAGGTCTAGGTATGATTTTGACTGGTTCAATCATAGTTTTGAATTTAGAGGTAAAATATCAATTGAACTGATTCATTGGGGTTTATTTCCCTCCCTCGTATTTTAGATGTTATGGAACCACATAAGAACGGCCGTACTGGGTCAGACCAAAGGTCCATCTAGCCCGGGTAGCCTGTCTGCCGACAGTGGCCAGCACCAGGTGCCCCAGAGAGGGTGGATCGAAGACAATGATCAAGCAATTTGTCTCCTGCCATCCTTCTCCAGCCTCTGACAAACAGAGGCCAGGGACACCATTTCTATCCCCCTGGCTAATAGCCTTTTATGGACCTAACCTCCATGAAATTATCTAGCTTCTCTTTAAACTCTGTTATAGTCCTAGCCTTCACAGCCTCCTCTGGCAAGGAGTTCCACAGGTTGACTACACGCTGTGTGAAGAAGAACTTTCTTTTATTAGTTTTAAACCTGCAACCCATTAATTTCATTTGGTGTCCTCTAGTTCTTCTATTATGGGAACTAATAAATAACTTTTCTTTATCTGCCCTCTCCACACCACTCATTATTTTATATACCTCTATCATATCCCCCCTCAGTCTCCTCTTTTCTAAACTGAAAAGTCCCAGTCGCTTTAACCACACAGTATCCTCCATTCCCCACATATGTCGTATAGATTTGTTGTTCAAATTGCAGGTGCCCGATGGAATGTGACCTGTTCCACATTCATTAACATAATAGTCCACTTATAGTTGTGAGTTGATTTCTTCCATGCATTTTGATGCTAATTAGCTATTGGTGTTTAGTTTTGGGTTTTGTTTTTTTTTAAACCCTCAACTGCTGTGACTGATGGATCTTTGTGCTGTTTCATTTAGGATCTGAAGTACCAAGCACAAGATAACTTTATGATGATGGACGATGCAGTTCTGTGTATGTGTTTCAGTAGAGATACCGAAATGTTAGCAACTGGAGCACAAGATGGGAAGATCAAGGTAAGAGTTCTTGCACATGAATGCATGGCAACTTTTAAATTTGAGAAGTTGGAAATGGAAAAGGGTCTGACGCTCAGCTCCTAATTTCCCCATTCACTGAAAACAAATTTCTTGATATAATTTCATCCTCTCCTGTATTAAACTTAGCCTATGAGTTGATTTTTAACAAACTTTGTATTAAAATATTATGCCTGTCTTGAGAAAGGAATTGATTTTACACTCCGGAGATTGTGGATTTCATGCCCTGTGATCTTGTTACACGAGGCTGTTAAATACGTAATTATACAAGCTGTAAAGGTCCATTTTCTCTTGCTAGCTTGGGAAATTTTTTCAAGGCATATCTTACAGAAAAGGAGATGGCTATTATGCATATTCAATAACAACTGTCCCTAAACCCGGCCCCGCCCTTTCCCTTATTTATTTTTGGATCATCTGAAGAAGTGGGCTGCGCCCACGAAAGCTCATGATACCATCTACATGTTTTTTTTAGTGTTTAAAGTGCTACTAGTCTATTTGTTGTTTTTTAAGTTTTAACTGTCCTTTAGTCTTGCATAAGGCATTTTGTATGTGCAGTGCATTAGGTATAGTAGCCTCAGACATGAACAAGTATAATGTCTCTATTTGTATATCTAACACTCTGGTTTTGAAATACTCCCAGCTAGGCTTTGATCTTCTAGAACAGTGTGGATATCTGTGGCTCATTTTTGCTGATACACATATGGATACAATTTTGTATCTAGAACCCTGAAAATTTGCAGATATTTGCTTTGCATTCATGGATATCGATGTGGATATCCACGACTCATTTTTGTGGATAAGGATGCAGATACAAATCTGTGCAGGGCTCTACAAATGCAACTGCAGACTGATGGTTTATCTGTCATCTGTGGGATCTGACATGCCAGCAGCCCTGCTGTAGGATCACATCTGGCAGATGTTTAACTCCTAAGAAGGTGTTGTGTGCCCCGGCTGGCTGTCTTCAATCAGGCTTTTGTCTACACTGAAAAACTTCCATTTAGAACAAGTATAAAAGCTAAACCCTTTTATTGGGGAAAAACACAGTACCTTACTTGATGCACAAGTTCTAGTCAGAATCCACTGTCTTTGCAAAATACGGAGTAGATGCAGTGTGTAAGAGAGAGTAGTCAGCAGCTAAAAGTAGGACAGGAAAGGAAAACTTCAGCTAAAGTCCAAATTCAAAGAGCTCCCATTGAAAACCTATGAAGAGAATTTCAGAAAACATTAATTTAGTGATAACTTCACACCTACCTGGCCATCTACTTGCAAAAAAAAAAAAATCCAGGAATTTACAACCCCATTTTAAATCCATCCCTAACTATGGAGTGCTTTCTTGTGCCCCTCGAATTTGTGTATTTTAGGGTGTGAAATAATATTTGAAAATTTGACAGAATCAGAGAGTCCTGGAGTGAGGATAGATCTGTCACAACAGAGGACAAGGAGAAAAATTCTGAGGGCAGCTGCAGTGCTGGGATGATTCTGCACCTGAACTTGTAATAGTTATTCACAAATATTAAATTAATCTGAAGCTTCAACAGAAATGTCGCCTTCCTGACTTCAGGCTAATTCTACGCTGCCACTTTACTGTGGTGCAACTTTCTGGCTTGAGGGTGCAACCCCTAACCCCCCATGAGTGCAGCAAGTTATGGTACTTTAAAGTGTCAGTGTAAACTGCTCCCCAGCGCTGTTAGCTACTCCCCTTGTGGACGTGGTTTACATAGAGGGCTGGGAGAGCTCTCTGAGCTCCTGCCGAGGCTGCACTTTTACTTTAGAAATATAAACAAAACTTCAGACCAGTATAGTGATGTAATGCTCCAGTGAGAGACTCTCTATATGGGGTGTAGTTTTATATTAACCATCAGACATAACCAGATTTGAAGCTATGTTTTGTGTCTAGTAGCGGAGAAGGGACAGAGCAGGCATACCACACAACTGTTCTTATGTGTAGTTGCGAAATCAAAGCCCATCACCTTTCCCACATCAGCTAGAAACTTCACCACTTCATTTGCCAAAGTCTTGTTTGAATGCAAACTGAGTAGTCATGCACGTGCCTCTTAGATATATGTCCTATAGTGTTAAGTATTTTAAAGGGTAAAAACAACTCTATCAGGGTTTTCTAACTTAGCTTTTGATCCTGGATGCTCACCATCTTAGTACTGAATACCTTCTGAATTTCACATAATTTTCATGGAGTCCTTTTTCTAACTAGTGTTTTGGATGTCCCTCAGGTGTGGAAGATTCAGAGCGGGCAGTGTCTGAGGAGGTTTGAACGAGCACACAGTAAAGGTGTCACCTGCCTCAGTTTCTCCAAAGACAGCAGTCAGATTCTTAGTGCTTCCTTTGATCAGACAATCAGGGTACGTTATACATTTGAAGGCTGTAATGTACAAGAAGCTCTAATAGAAGTTGTAAGTATCATTTCTTTAGTCCCCTTATGTAAATCTTTGGATGTGTTTATCTTACATGAAAGCTAGTCCCTAGTGTCAGTTTTTAACATTAATAAAATTAATTGGCTCTTTACTCTTGAACAAATAGTTTACATTTTTGCCCTTTCAGCTTTTGTAACCTATTGTTGTTATCCTGTTTTCATTCCAATGCTGGCCAGGGTGTTTTGTTGTGTGCTTATTTAAAAGCATTTCTGTCCCCAGATTCAACAGCAGACATTTTAGTACTCTCACACCTGCTACCGCATCCCAGCAAGAGGCCTGCTGAGTAGCATTCATTGGCTTACATTCAAAGTTTAGAACAGCTGTTTCTGAAAGTAGCTACAAGGCCACAGCTACAGCTTGTATCTGTTCTGACTGAACCCAGTCACTATGTTCGACTGATGTTGGTGGGTTTTCATTTTCTTCCTCCTTCATAACAGCTTCAGCACCACAAAAGCGAGCTCCAGGCAGCCAGAAATTTTCTACAGCAGCCTGATGAGAGTTCAAAATGTTCAGCAGGGTCACTTGTCTCTGTACTCCCAGCAGCAACTATACAGAGGAACAGATGTGGCCATCACAAACTGTGACCTCATACCTGTCACAGCCTTCTATAATCTCTTTCTATAAGTGAGCAGGAAGCATTGTGAGACACCCCTCTCCCACCCCACACCCCTCCAGGAAGCAGCTCCACTGCTGAACTTCCTGGACCTGAGGGCTTTGACACCCTAACCCAAGAAGTAGCTCCTCGCTCACACTTTTAGGAATAAATGGAGTGGAGACCTTCTGCTAATACAGGTCACGGGCTGCACCTCTCTTACCCAGTCCCAGACAACCCTAGGGCCCCATAATTGCATCAGTTCTTAGAGCAGTGAAACTGGCCTCTTCTGGAGAAGGCTTGTGCATGTAGGAGCTTGGTTTACTAGATTATGGGAACTCAGCCTCATAAGAAAGAAGGAACCTCAAAATCAACCTCTTCCAAAAGTAAATGGCAAATCCCCTCCATTTTAGCCTTCTCTCAAAGTTTTCACATCCCATAACTGTTCTATAAACTAATCAAGCTAGTTTTTCTACAGCTTGGGAATGAAAATAATTTTGATTTTTAAGTAGTTGGTGGCTGCTCAGATGCTAACATATCTGAGGCCATGTGATTAGATTAGGAGCTGGTGTTCATGTTACCAAAAGTTTTCAGCATCAATGGTACTTTCTTGACAGAATCAGCTGAGAGGCTAGGCATGAACTGTTCTTTCGATGCTCAGATTACTTCCTTCAGAACTGAGTTTTAGTGTACTATGCTGCTGCTGCCTAGGATAAACAAGACTTAAGCCACCAGAGTTCTCAGTCTGGGGCTTTTCATGATCACTACATTCATCCTAAAACTAACATGAAAATATGTATGCCCCCTCCCAGTACTTGGGGTTTATTTTTGTGTATACCTGAAACTGCCTTTAACTAACTTTTTTAAAATTGATAAGATTTCAAGTTGATGATGTCCCTTTACCCCTTTCATGGTCAGATGATGTATTTGGGGAAAGGAGCTTGCAATAACAAATGTATTTTTCTAGATGCAGATGTGTTATTTTATTCCCTGCTCTGTATGTCAGACCTAGCAAACTAATTTCTTCCTTTATTTTACATCTACACATTGTACCTTTCTGAATTATACTGAATTAATGGTTGTGTTACCATTTTTTAAAATTTCATAACAGGATTCACGGCTTAAAATCTGGAAAAACTTTGAAGGAATTCCGTGGTCATTCTTCATTTGTTAATGAAGCTACTTTTACACAGGATGGTCACTATATTATCAGTGCATCCTCTGATGGCACAGTCAAGGTAAAATGGCCACTTACTTCTATGAGTCACATATGGGACTTGTTCTGTGTTTTGGAACAAACTGGGGCATTCAATCTTTGCTATAATTTCCCTTAAAGATACTACTTTATTATAGACAGGCAATTGGTCTAGATGCCCATAATGTTCTGTCTGGCTTTAAAATCTGTGAATCTGTTGAATTCCATTTTCATAATTGGTTACTCTTTTTTTCTTCTCTAGTGTCAATAGATTTTTTTTTAATGCTGAATGCTGTGTCCATAGCATCTCTTCCAAAACTGTGATGTCTTTTTAATTTAAATGCAGAAATGTACCTACTCATAGAGTGATTCCACTTTATATTCTGCTCAGTAGATTTGGAATATGAAGACAACCGAGTGTTCCAACACCTTCAAGTCTCTTGGCAGCACAGCTGGAACAGACATCACCGTGAATAGTGTGATTCTGCTGCCTAAAAATCCAGAACACTTCGTCGTTTGCAACAGATCAAACACAGTGGTCATCATGAACATGCAAGGACAAGTATGTCATCCAAGAGTGTCCCTTTGAAGTGACTAAGAAAGAGTTTAAGAAGTATTAGACTCAGGAAGAGATGTGTGGTCCTTCCAAACCATATTGGGTGAAGTCCTGATCTCTCCCTTTAGTACAGTGGTTCTCATACTTCTTGGCCTGCAGCCCACCCGCTTAACACAGACCTTCCCAGGGACAGCCACCCATGATGACAAAATGAGTGCAGGAGATTGTGGTGACATGAGGTCTGGCTGGGAAGTAGGGGCTGGAGACGGCGGGGGGGGGGGGAGGAGAGGGGAGGGTGCAGGAGCAGGCTGAGGGTGGGTCTGGGTGAGGATGCAGAGTCTTGCAGGAGGGGGCTTACCTGGCTCTGTCTCCCCCACCCTCCCTTCCCCCAAAGCTTCCATTGGCCATGATTCTGGCAATGGAAGCAGTGGGGAAAGTCTCCAGGTGGTCTAGCAGGGAGGAGAGGGAATGGCAGTGCACAGAGCCCCTTCCTTCCATGGTAAGCTGGATCAACCCATGAGGCTCCCCTCCCCTCCCTCTGCTTCGGGAAGTCGGCACTGGTGCTCCAACCTTGCAAGGGGGAGTGGGCTTGGAGCACCAGTGCAGGCTCCTCGCTGCAGGGAGATGAGCCCCAAGCCTGTGGCTCACCTGCAAGATAGTCATGGACTACACTTTGAAAACTACTGCTTTAGTAGAAACTAGTAGGTGCTTTGCCCTTCTGAAAATCAGGCTGCTTATTTAGGCAATAGAGTTCATGATCCCAGTATCTAATAGAAGCTAACCTTATTAGAGTGGCCCTGTTGCTGTCACATGTGAATCCAGTGAACTTGTTTTGGGTTTTATAGATTGTAAGAAGCTTCAGCTCTGGTAAGAGAGAAGGTGGTGACTTTGTTTGTTGTGCCCTTTCGCCACGTGGTGAATGGATCTACTGTGTGGGTGAAGACTTTGTGCTGTACTGTTTCAGCACAGTGACTGGCAAGCTGGAGAGAACTCTGACGGTGAGTACTTAGCACTCACAAAGTAGAATCTGTTGTTTTTATCTGTTGTAGTGTTCATGAATTCCATAGTGACCACTTCCTCCCATGATAAATGCCCTCTAGTGGTGGTTATAGGGTTGGTTCTGAGTGCTTAGCTAAAGGTATGGGTTATTTTGAGAAAAATGTTTAAAAATATGAGTTTCAGTTAAAATAGAGCACGTGCTCCTTGAAAAATGTTTGAAGTGGTCACTGAGTATATACTGTGATTTAACACTGCACTTCCCATAAGTCAGGGTTGGACTGAAAGTGCACACATTTCTACTGCAGTCTCTGCTTGTACACTTTCCCTTTAGTTTAAAACTTTGTGGGTTTGACTCTTCCACTTTGTATTTTGAGTAGCCTAGTTCCATGTAATGGCTCTTGAGGGTGAATATTCATATGTAGGCAGCGCTAGCTGCTATAGAGCCACACGTGACGTGGAGAGGGGGAATCAAGCTAAACAAGGAAGAGGTCTGGGGTCCTTGACTGGGCTGTAGACTGGGCACAGGGCACGCCTGTGGCAGAACATAGTAGGACCGCTCCTCAGCTTGGCCTCCTCCATATGACAATAGGAGTTTGGGATTATAGGATCACTTTCATACAGCTCTGGGCAAACAGCCACAGCCTTAAAGCTTAAGGTCAAAAAGGACCATTAAGATCCTCTAGTCTGATCAACTGCATAACTCAGGCCTGAGAATTATACCAAGTGATTCCTACCTTTTTATTTCTGATTGATCTAGAGTAGATCTCTTAAAAAGATTCAGTCTTGATTCAAGGATTCCCCAGTACCCAGCTACTATAAACTGCTCCACTGTTAATTACCCTCACTGTTGCTTCTAAAACGAATTGTGCTTCAGTTCCTGTTTGGATGTGTCTTCCTGCAGCTTCCCATCTGCTGTGTTATTCTTCTACTGTCAGAAATTTCCTCATATAGATATTTCTAAACCATCATCAAGTCATCTCTTAAACTTCTCTTGGTTGAGCTACAGAAATTGAGATACTTAAATGTCAGACTACTTTTGCCCAGAACAATCTTGATCTTAATGCAATGATTTGGATTCCTTAGACTTTCCAGAGAATCTGAATTGTGTATTTTGGACGAATAGTAACTTTTTTTTGTGAAATTTCCAGACAAATGCATTGAGACAGTCTCAATCTTAAGTCTATGTAATGTGTAACTTACATTATACAAATGGTGTAATTCTTCTCTAGACAAGCATTATAAACCCAGCAGTTTACAATGTATATTAAGGTTCAGTTTATGAACAGATTATACCTGTTCTGTTTGTTCACTCTGGGGCACCTGGCATTGGTCACTGTTGGAAAACAAGATTCTGGGCTAGTTGGACCTTTGGTCTGATGCAGTATGGCCGTTCTTATAAAGAATTAATAAATGATAGTTTCTATAAGCACATTACAGCCATGAATAGTTATAAACACAAAAGAAGATAATATAGGCGATTATAAGCCATGGTTATTAGCAACCAGTTCTACTCAAGAACAATTGATTTTTGAATGGGATCCTAGTATAAGATGTGACCAAGTCAGGAAATCTACAGTTAAGTTTTATAGGTGCATAGACTCAAAGACCAGAAGGGACCATCATGATTATCTAGTCTGACCTCTTACACCCATAGTCACCAGCCCGTTGATCACGATCGACTGGTCGATCGGGAGGGCTTGACCAGTTGATCGCGAGGCGTTCAAGGCCCCCGCAATTCCCCCCACCCCCAAGAAGCCCCGCTACCTACCTCCAATGACAATGGAGGTAGTGCCGGCTTCCCGCGGGGTGGACAGAGGTCCGGCAGCTGCGTGCCACTTCTGGGGTTTCCAAAAGTGCACTGCCTGCTCCCCTCCTCCAGTCTGTGGTGTGCCGGGGACTTGCTGCGCGGGGGAAGGAGGTAGGAGTCCTGGGGGAAGACACGTGCTGGGGCTTGCCTCCTGGGGTGGGGGAGAGGGATTAGGAATCCCCAGAGGAGGCACGTGCCGGAGCTTCCTTCCCCTCCTCTGCGGGGGATGCGGGAGGAGTCCCGGGGGGAGGCGCGTGACGGGGCTTCTTTTCTCCGCGGGGGGGTGGCCCCAAGGGGGTGCAGGCTTCCCTGCTCCGCGGGAGGGAGGAGTCAGGCCCTGAGGAGGCGTGCAACAGGGCTTCCCTCCTCTTGGGGCGGGGGGAATCCGGGAGGAGGCTGATGCAGGAGAATCTCTGCCCCCACTGGCACCCTGCCCTCCCGGCACCCTGTTCCCTCTCCCCTGCCCCCAGCCGCAGAACCCTGGCACCCTATCTCCTGCCCCAGCACCCACTTGCACCCTTCCCCAGTACCATGTCCCCTGCTCCCACCAGCACAGTTGGGGTTGGGGCCACATTAGTGAGGCTTGGGGTTGGAGGAGTGTAGTTGGGGTTTTTTTTGTTTTTGGGGGTTTCCATCTCACTTGTGTGGCCCCAACTGACTTTTCTGTGGGTCAGTGACCCTGACTCAAAACAGGTTCCTGCCCTTCTCAGAAATAAAGACGATGCAGAAACTTTTTGTGTTTGACATAGTATTTTATTTAAAAATGAAGCCTGGCCAACAAACCCCCAATTGGGGCCAAGCCCCCATCTGGCCACAGCATCAGAACACTCCTGCACTTCCCCTTCCCCCAGACCCTAGATCTGAGCCTATCATACACTGGAACCCCCGGCCCTGAGCCCCTCACATACCCCAACCCAAATTCCTGAACCCTCACATCCACAAGCTTGTGGCTTGCTTAGTACCCCAACCTACATCTGACCCCAACACTGTCTGGCCTGGAGCCCCCTCCCCAAGCCAGCATCCCCTTCTCCACCTCCTCCTGCATCCATATTTCCTCCCAGAGCTTGTACCTCTCACCCCTTCCCACACCCAAATCCCTTATTCCCACCCCAGAGCCTACACATCCTGTCTCAACCCAGCGAGGGTACAGCTAGACTGCAAGAGTTTTTCAGGATTCCGGAGATATCCCAGAAAAACTTTTCTGCATCCAGGGATGCATTTGTTCTTCCACTAAAAAAAGTGGAAGAGCAAACATGCTCTTTCGGTCACCCCTATATTCCTCTTTCCACGAGGAATAGGGGGGCTTCCAAAAGAAGGGGTTTTTCGGACATTTGGTCCAGTCTAGACAGGCTAAATGTTGGAAAAACTTCTTCCTACAGAAGAATTGGAAAAAGGCAGCAGTATAAGGGTTGGGGATAGCAAGTGATGGAGAGGAGGAGAATAGAGAGGGCGGGGCTTCAAGGACAGGGTGGGATGGTAGATCTTGACTTGTTCTGTCATTTAAAAAGTGATCTTGGGTGTAAAAAGGTTGGAGACCACTGTCTTACACATTGCAAGCCACAGAATCTCACCCACACGCTCCTGTAATAGACCCCTAACAACTGGCTGAGCTACTGAAGTCTTCAAATCATAATTTTGTAAAGACTTCAAGTTATGGAAAATCCATTGTTTACATTAGTTTAAACCTGCAAGCGGTCTTTGCCCCCAGGATCTCTGGCAATCTGACCTGAGGGAAAATTCCTTCCCATCCCCAGATACAGCAGTCACTGAGCATATGGGCAAGATGTAGAAGTCAGACACCTGTGAAAGTATTCACTGTAGTAACTGAGAGCCCTCCCTATCTCGTGTCCCATCACTGGCCACTGGAGGATTTGCTACCAGCTGTTGCAGATTGGCTACATGCCATGGGTAGGAAGGTAGGGTATGATAGAACAGCCATAATCTTACCATGCTCAGTGTTGAAGCCAGTGAGGTTTTTGGCCCCCCACTGCTCTCCTTGGAAGGCTTTTACAAATTTCATTCCTCTGATGGCTAGAAACCTTTGTATAATTTCAAGAATAAGGTTGTTGACCAGTTTAGATGCATTTGTTCTGGGGTCCACATTGATGCTAAATTTAAATAACTTCTCTCCCTCTCTTGTATTTACCCCTCTGATGTACATAGAGGGCAATCCTCTCCTGTCAGCCTTTTGTTGGTTAGACTAAACAAGTCAAGCTCTTTGAATTTCCTCTCATGAGGTAGAATTTCTCTTCCTTGGATCACCCTAGATAGCCTTTCTCTGCTCCTTTTCCATTTCCAGATGCGGTCTCACCAGTGCCTTGTATACTAGTACTTCCCTGCCTCCATTGTCCTAGGTTTAAAATACTTGTATTGCTAATGACAGCACCCCCATCATACCCATGTCCCTAAATTACTGATGTGCCCGCTGAACCTCTACTCATCTTGCTGTTGCTTTTGTTTGAGAATATTATTTGGCTTGAGGTGATATGTAGAGAAGACCTGCATCCATTTTTTTCTGTTCATCCTGCAGGTTCATGAAAAGGATGTAATTGGCATCGCTCACCATCCCCATCAGAACTTGATTGCTACCTACAGTGAAGATGGCCTCTTGAAACTCTGGAAACCATAACTTTGTTTTTAATGAGCTTTGGAGCATGCTTCTTAGAAGAAGAGCTCTTGTGTTCGTGCTTTTACGAGTCCACGTATGCTGAGTGTGACTTTTTTTTCTCAATTTTCAGTTCAGGAGCCCTGAACTTTTTTTCAGTACTTGGTCTAAATTAGCTGTACAATGTCAGTGGATAGAACCTTTTTATTAATCCTGTATCTGGGTAACTAAAGCAGTTTAATTGCTGTAGAAGTGATTATTCTGTCTTGTGAAGTCTTTGTTTTCCCTTGTGCTGTTTTTAAAGGTAAATGGAAAAACAACCATCAGTTTATAAATGGTTGACTTGCTAAAATATCTAGCAGATGGCTCATTTATTTCGTTCAGAACAAGAATAAAATAGACAGGAGAAGAGAGTCTTTACCTTAGCAAAGATGGATTCTTTTTGGAAAACAACTATTGGTCCTAATCTACCTTGCCTTTCTTTAGGACACAAATATTCTAATGCAATGGGATTTTCTGCTGCATTTATATCATAGTAACTATCTAACTTTGATCATTTAACAAAATAGACTTCTGCCTTCTGTGCAGAAGAATCACCCACAGAGGGCTTACATGACAAGAAGCGGCATGTGTGAGGTTTGTTTCCAGCAGGGATGTGCATAACTGCCTTCTGATTCCCTTAGAAAACAGTTTATAGCTGGCCTGATGAGACACTCAATACAGGCTTCTGCATGTCTTTATAAGAAATTATTTCTGGCTGTCTCCCTGTACGACTAGGTCTATCAGCTGTGGCACTCTAACTTCAGCCCACCCCCACTCCCAACAAGCTAGCTAGTTTGGGTTTAAAGCACCACTTAATTCGAGCTAGAGATTTGTGTTTGGCATGGGATTTGTGGTGGGGCAACAGTTGAGTTCTGTTTTAAGATAACACTGTAGTGAAGACTAGCCTTTCGAGACCTGTCAGTCTGACACACTGTGTGCTTCCCTTGAGATTATGGCTTATCCAGTTTCCTGCTAATAATCACCAATATGTTTAAATGGGCTTACAATTCTTTATTTTTATAGTACATCTTATTTTTATAGTACATCTTGATTGCAAAATATATAGGTTTAAAATGGATGTCTTGTTTTCTCTCAACAATATTTGCAGGGCTTTTTAGTATACTACATCCTGCCTTCATTGGTTGTATTGAATGCTGTATTCGTAAAAGGAATCAGAATAACTTCTCTATTAAACAATAGACAGTAGATCAGTTCAGACTATTGCATGTGATAGGTGATATTAAGAATGCAATTCTCCATCATAAATTGGTGATAGGCCCTGTACATTTGTCAGATGCCAAGTGGCTTTGTCTTTCACTCCATGCTGATCTATGAGAAGATGGACAGAACTTCATCATAAAAAAACTATCTTGCTGAAATAGGGCCTATTAATTAAAACAGAAGTGTTCAATTCCAGATAGTTTAGATGGTTCTGGGGTAGGTGTTTTTATTTCATCAGGCATAGCAATAAATCAGGATTTTAGACAGCAGTGTGATTACTTTCCTGCTGGTAAAACTGGTCACTTAGAAGGTTGAGAACAATTTTACACTAGTTAATGATGGAGCTGAAGATTAAGATATTTATGTAGGATCAGATGTACCTCGTGTCCTCATTGTGCTTTAATACAGAGACTTGCAAACATGTGAAGGACATACAACGTGTTCTTTAGAAAAAAGGCACTTTACAAAGTATTTAATAGAACTGCCTGTCAACACTTTCACATTAGTTATAATCCTTGGGGGACACCTTCTAACCCTAAAACTACTTATGGATCCAGCACTGGGGAGCCCCTGTAAGATCAAGTATATGTGGGATTGTGCCATGCTACAGTGGCCACATTTGAAAGTAGAACCCAAGGATATGCTTCAGGAGCTTTTCTCATTTTAAAGTGTGTGCAGTTATTAGCCACATGGCTGGCAATACTCTTGAAGTCTCATCTCTATTGGAAAAGGTAGTTCTTTAACATCTACAGCTTTGGGAAATTCTTTTAGGTAGCACTATGGTTAAACTTAGCCTTTAAATGCCTTTTACAAGTCAGATATTGTGTAGAGACTCCTCCCCCACACAATATGAATCTGTGAAATACAACCAGGCTGATGTGATGGCACATGTAGGAGTGTTTGCATACTACTTTGCTAAAACAGGTGCCTGTAATCTTAAATTCCTACTTAATCTGGGCTGAATTTACAGTACACAGTATTAGAGCAAACAACCCATCACACTTGGGCTATGTCTACACTGCAGGCTTTTTGCGCAAGAACAGCCGTTCTTGCACAAAAACTTGCAGAGCATTTACACTGCACGTGCGTTCTTGCGCAAGTAAATTTACAGTACAGCATAGGAAAAGAGGGCAAGAGCTCTGACGTGCCATGTGAGGAAGAAGACTTCTTGCTCAAGCGGGCAGTGTGGACAAGCAGCAGGGAGTTTTTGCGCAAGAACTGGCCTCCCAAGAAAAAACGCAGATGGGCACTTGGGTGCTCCATACCCGCACTCATAGCTCGCTGCTTCCTGCTGGCTGGACCCCCGCCTTAAAGACACAGGCACCCTGCAGACACCTCATGGCAGCAGCAGTATTGCTGGCAGCTCTCCACCTCAGGACTCGGCCCTGCTGCAACCAGGAGCCCAGATGTCTGTTCCAGAGCCACCCTGTGAGCCTGCACCCTCCTCCCAGCAGCCACCTCAGAGCCCCCAGCAGGCCCGGAGGGGCAGCAAGCAGCGAGCCCTTTGCTGGTCCAGGGCCAAGGTGGAGGCCCTCCTGGACCTGTGGGCGCAGAAGGAAGCCTTCCATGACCCACGGTCCCGGTGCCACAACGCCGATATCTTCGGCCGCATGGCCCAGACGCTCACAGAGCAGGGACATCCGGCCCAGGCCAAGGTTAAGGAGTTGCGCCTGGGCTACGTGAGGGCGGGGGCAGCAGGAGACGACACCTGCCCCCACTATGACTGCTTGCACGCCATCCTGGGCGAGACGGCGGTCCAAGGGCCCTCGCCAGCGGTGGACACCGGACTGCACCCCAGTGGTCAGGCCGCCTGACCACTGGCTCCGAGAACAACAGAGAGGATCGCAGCAGCACCGTCACCCTGCACCTGGAGCCAGTGCCCAACAGCCGGGTCATCTCCTGGGCCTCGTCCAAGGCTGGCGACGGATCCTCCAGTGAGTGTTGCGCTTCTCCCTTGCAAAGGCAGGGGAGCCGGGTAGCTGGGGGCGGGAAGGGGGGAAAGCATCACTCAGGCAGTTTGAACTGCACACCGTGCAACAGTACACAGCACGTGCAACCTCGTGCAGACTGACTGTGTGGCACGTGGATGCAGTAGGCAGCTCCAGGGCATGCCTGGGACCCTGCTGCTCACACACGTCCTGCCCGGGGGAGGAAGGGATGCTGGATGGAAGCAGCCAAGCCCCAAGGGCACAGGCTACACCCCACACATCCCAAAGGGTGCCACACACAGCACGCAGCTGTGCCTGCCCATGTGATACAGCAGCTGCTCCTTGGAGAAGCATAGCAACCTGCCTCTGTGAGCATGGCCCCCAGAGAGCCCCTCAGCTGCTCCCAGCCCCTGTGCTGTCGCTGAGGGAAGCCCCCCACTGCGGCCACGCACATCCCAGGGCTACCTGTCTGAGGGCTGGGGAAGCAGGCAGCGTGGGCCACTGAGTCTTGCTGCAGGGACAGTACACTCCCCAGTAGCCCTGGCTGTGTCTCCAAGGAAATCAATGACAGTAGTCCGAGAACCCAGACCTCGTCTGCCACACGTGTTCCCATGCAATGTGGGGATGTGCACCCAAACATGACTACAGCATCAACAGTGTGTGCTCACAGACAGTGACAAGAGTAGAAGCCATGTGCTCTGCCTTGGGGAGGGAGTGTACATAGTGCCACACAGACAGACACCGCATGCCAAGTGGCTAGGACACAGGCAAGGGGTCTTCATTCACAGTGATGTCTCCCAAGGGTTACAATCCATGGAGGATCACTTCTCTCCTAGAATTTGTCCTTTAGTATGAACATACGCACAGGGGACCAATTGGGCCCAAGCCACAGTTGGGTGGTGTCACGTGAGGCTCAGGGACACTGTGGGCAGGGCTGACTGACCGTCTCACTGTTTTCTGTGTTCTCTGCAGCATGACCAGCCAGGAGCAAGGGACCCTCCAGCCCTGCAGCAGTGGCATTGACCACCCAGGCACCAGTGCGGCAGGCCAGGCAGTGCAGTCAGCTCCTCCGCCGTCATGTACAGGCTGTGGAGAGAATGGAGGCGGTGGTCAGCACCAAGCTGCAGGCCAACCAGGAGTGGCGGCAGCAGGTGTGGGGCCAGTTCATGCAGCAGTGTGACTGCACGGGTGGCAGCATCGCTGCACTGACTGCCCACATTGGCCATACCAGTCACTATGGCATGGTCTTGCCCCACCCTTCTGCCCTCCCTGCTGTGCCCAAGCTCCCTCCTGCTGCACCCTGTCCTGCCCACCTCCCCGTGCTGCCTGCCCCCAACCCGGCCTGAAGGGCATCGAAGCCTCCGCACCCGCGGCTGCACTGGCAGGAGCTGCCCCTCTCAGCAGTAACTACCCTTCCCCGTTCAGAGCCCTTCCTCCTCCTCCCCCGTCCCAGTTCAGAGCACCCTCCCACTGCCCACCCTTCATCCCCATTTAAAAAATACAGTTTCTCCTTTAACCAAAAGGAGTTATTTATTGGGAGGGAAGGGGGGAGGGAATGGCTGGGAATGGGAGGGAGATGTGGATGCCAGACAGAAGCAACCCTAGTGTGAGAGGTGTGGGAGAACTTCTACCTGTGGGCCTCTCAGATGCGCACCCTATCGTGGTATGCCTGCCGAATGGCAGCTATGGGGGGCTGCTCGAACACCCAGCCCTCGCCTCCCATTCACCCCGGGAGGAAGGCCTCCCCCTTCCATTCGACTATGTTGTGCAGTACACAACATGCTGCCACAACCTCCGCGATGTTCTGCTTGCCCATTTCAAGACAGGTGAGCAGACAACGGAATCTCACCTTCAGCCAGCCGAAGGTGCACTCCACCTAGTTGCGGGCCCGGTTCAGGTGCTGGTTGAATTGTTCCCGACCAGAGTCCATGCGTCCCATGTTCAGCCGCCTCAGCCAGGGCATGAGGGGGTAGGCTGCATCCCCCATGATGCACAGTGACATGCGGACGTCCCCAACCATCAATACCTGCTGGGGGAAGAAAGTGCCTGCCTCCATCCTGTATACAGGCTGGAGTTTCTCAGGATGCGGGTGTCATGTGCCCTGCATGACCTCCCCACATAGATGTCTGTGAAGCAGCCATGGTGGTTCACGAGGGCCTGGAGCACCATGGAGAAGTACCCCTTGCGGTTGATGAAGTGGGCCGCTCGATGCTCCAGGGCCCCAATAGGGATGTGGGTCCCATCCATGGCTCCCCCGCAGTTGGGGAACCCCAGGACAGTGAAGCCAGCCACAGTTGGGTCCACATCCCGCAGGCGGATGACCCTCTTGAGCAGGATGTCGTTGATGGCTCTGAACCTGCAGAAGGGCACACAAACACAGGGGCTAGGTCTACACTGGCAGGTTGTTGTGCCAGAAATATGCAAATGAGGCTAAGCACGGACTATCGCTGAGCCTCATTTGCATACCTAATGAGCTGCCATTTTTGCGGAAGAGACTCTTGCGCCAGAAGGAGCGTCTACACTGCCCCTTCTTGCGCAAGAAAAACCCTCTTGCGCAATGCCCTTATTCCTGAAAATAATCAGCATAGCGGCATTGCGCAAGAGGGTTTTTCTTGCGCAAGAAGGGGTAGCGTAGACCCTCCTTCTGGCACAAGAGCCTCTTCTGCAAAAATGGCAGCTCATTAGATATGCAAATGAGGCTCAGCAATATTCCATGCTTAGCCTCATTTGCATATTTGATGCAACAACCTGCCCGTGTAGACATAGCCAGGGAGTACACAGAATGAGGCAGGGCAGGTGCATGAGCCCGTGGGGGGTGCCTATGCCCCAGTGATGCCCCCTCATGCCAGAGGCCCTTCCCCCCCCATACTAGCAGGGCTATGTGAGGGAGGGACAGCAAGCCTGTGGGTGACAGGGCTTCCCCCCCCTCCCCCCAGCCTGGAGTCTTCCTCTGGGCAGGGAGTGCAGCTTCCCCCTTCCCCAGAGGGCCTTACCTGCATCAAGACAGCACCCACTGTGGACCTGCCCACCCTGAACTGGTGTGCCACCCAGCAGTAGCTGTCTAGGGTGGCCAGCTTCCACAGGGCAATGGCGACCCTCTTGTTCACGGGAATGGTGGGCCGCAGCTGGGTGTCATGTCTGAGGAGCACAGGAGCAAGCCAGGCACACAGCTCCAGGAATGTCTGCATCTGTATTCTAAAGTTCTGGAGCCACTGCTGGCTGGTCATCCCTTTGCTCCAGAACTAGCCCGTCCTACCAGTTGGAACTGCTGTCAAGTCTCCAGTAACGCCTCTCCACAGTCGGGTGGGGATGCCACAGCAAAGCCACCGCATCCAGGGAGAGGGAGTCTAGAGTGAGCTTAGCATCAAGCTCATGCAGGAGTAGCAAGGGCAGCATAGAGCAGCAGCTGCAGGCACTCCAAAATGGCCCTGTGGGGCCAGAGCAGGTACAGGGCCCTCCCTGGCTCCATGGCACAGCAAGAAGTGACAATTCTCCAAAAAGGCACTAGGGCACAAGCTGTGGTGTCCAAAGAGGCTGAGGGCAACCACAACTAGCACTGCTACAGCTTTCAGTCCCTCCCAGAGATCCTGAAGCACACAGCAGCAGAGAAACAGCTATGCTTAAAGATTTCCCTGGACATCTCAGAGGGGCTCCAGCCCCCACCCCCAGAAGGTACTGGTGCCCTTTGGCCCTGGCCGAAGTGGTGCCAGGGGGAGGTATTTGTGCAAGAGCATCCTGCCAGCATGGACACGCTCTCATGCAAAAGCACATCGAGCAGTGTGGACGCACTCTTGCACCAAACAGTTCTTGCGCAAGAAGCCTGCAGTGTAGATGTAGCCTTGATGCTTGTGGTGATTAAATGCTATCCTACTGGAAAATTGTGCCCCAATGTAACTGCTGGAATTCTTTGAACAAGTTATACCTAGTGCATACAAAAGAACTAGCTGACATGACTTTGTCTTTACAAGTCTCTTGTAAACAGCTACTCGAACTACAGTGTCATAAGGTGAGTAAAAATTTCTCACCCAATTTTTGATCCTTAAAAGCAGGGAGAAATGTTTATCAAAAGATTATGGCTTGATATAATAGGCTTTGTGTAATTGCTCTCCAAGCTAGGTGAATGGGCTCTAGGCCAGCTTATGTAATTCACTATTGATAAGTGCCCAGCACAGGGAGTAAATTTTGGACTAATGGTGAGTATAGTCTACAACTGCTTTCCAATTTTATTTGGCCACAGAACCCTTTTAAACTCAAAATAATTTTGCCAAACCCCTAACAGTAATATAGGGGCATCAGTGCTGAGTAGTGACACCTTCTCCCACTCGCTGGCTAAGATGGCATTACACAAGGACACTTATGGCAAACAAATTAAAATTGTTTTCAATAAGATTCATAAATGCTTACTTTTTTTAAATCAAAATGTTATTGTAATGGAATTCTCTCAGAACCCTTCCATTTGGGAAACACTGGTCTACAACAATATAAACTCAAGCAGGAACATGGGCCACTGACACCTGGTCACAGTGAAACTATAGTCAAAAATGCAAAGAATAAGGTAAGAACTATTATTTTAATTTCATGGTATGTGCATGTGAAATATTAGTTACTGGTAAGGTAGAGGCACCACAACTGGATGGAAGAGATTAGAGGGAACATAGGTAACTACCATGATCTAGTTCTTGAAATATAGTGATGAGCTGGAAGTGACTAAATTAGTAACTTTGTAAACTTCCTGTGTAGTCAGATACATTTTTACTAGTTGAACTGCCACACCTCACGCAGGTTAGAATGCATCTCCATCATGGCTATAACCTAGAGACATATCACATTCTCAATGTGGAGTGGATGCCTGCTCAAGTTCTGTATGAAGAACATGTAGTGAGGCAGCTGTGATTATAGCTGGAATTTGGCTTGTAGAATTGTATTGCTAGTGATGCAAAAGACAGACAGAACCTACCTAAGCTGTTCCTTTTGCATATTAAGCAGAAAATCTACCTGTGCCTCTGGGCAACTTACCTAGAGATCAAAAAAAAAAAAAAAAAAAAAAAAATCACTGAGGAGAAACATGGTACTTCAATTTTAAACATTTGCCTGTCAAGTCCTAAAGGAGCTCAAGGAATGTTGTAAAATCAACTTTTATGCTATATACTTGGGCAAAGCAGAAGAAAGCAATTAACCAAGGTGACAAAGGAAATCCTGGGAGAAAGGTTGGGTGAGAAGTCCCCAGGCTCCCAAACTTTTGTCCCAAGCTGAAAAGGTTGAGATTAATTTTTAAAACTACAATACTGAATAGCAAAGTGTCTGTTGTAGCATTTTAATGCCTTCTGATAAGGAAAACAGTTAAGATGAAATATAGGTAAGCCAACAAGTGATCAACTACACTATCTTACAAGATCCTGAAGCAAATTATTAACCTTTAGATTCACCTGAAAAAAGTACATTTTCTCCAGGTTATAGGGCAGGTTTATAGTCCTACTCCACACAAACTCTTGCTGAATTTAATATGCTCCTACAAGAGTAACTATACAAATAGTTGAAATGCATTTTTTTCCTGCTAGGTGCTGAACCATCTGAAGTGAAACCTTCCTCAAGCAGCTTTGTGCTATTGGGCTACAATGCATTCTCGCTCCTGAGTTACACTGCTCACTTTACTAGCATGGAAGGAATCTGCAGTGGCAAGAGTTTTAAAGGTAGTATTTGCCATGGACAACACACTTTCATTAACTTTATGTAGCCCAGAATATTTGTTAAGAGTTTCTTCCACCAAAATTGGTCCACCCACCCACCCCTTCCAATAAAGCAGCCTGAGATTAGACTAACATGCTACAAAAATCTTAGGAACCACTGAACAGTTTTGTAATTAGAAACGTTTTGCTTACAGTAACTGGAACAGATACAGAGTCTTTCAAGAATTAAATATTATATGCAGTGATCTTGGATACAAACTCAATTGGTCATCTATTAATGATTATTCTCTGTACACTATAATGCATTTTCTACCTTCAGGCCTAGTACTGACAGTTTGAAATAGTAGCATAATGCATCAGGTTGGAGATTAAGCTTCACACATAAGTAGGAAGAATACTTTAGGGAATTGGAATAGCAAGCTAAGCTTTTCTGCTCACCTTTCCCACAAATAACTTAACTAGACATGCTAGTGAATGCAGCATGTGACACCCTGGTGTTCACTAATGCCTGACAAATTGCCCATGTTAAAAGCAAAGCTTCCTGATAAATTCACTACTGGGTCACTAAGGAATGAAGTTGGAAGGTAAAAGATCAGTAAAATCTCAAATCCAAGCAGGCTGAGGGAGCTGGTGCATCTGCTAGGAGTTAAATGGGCATGGGAAGATTGACAGCATCCTTCTCAGTGAGGTAATTGACAAATAGCAGTATAAGGCTGAAAAAGTCACAGGTTATATTCTAGTCTGGTTAGAACAAAAACTTTAATTGATCTTCACATGAATTATAAATAAATACTTGGGTATACTTCATTAACAGGGTATATAATCTAAAAGACCACAACTCAGTCTTCATCTAAGCCAGTGCATTTGCACACAAAATACAAGAATTACAAGGCCTGAAATCAAGACAAGCAACCAGGGGTAGCCAACTTCATGGTCCATTTCAGCTAAGCTTGCAACCTGAACTTTACATCAATTGCAAAGTCAGTGGTTTTTATATTATTGATTTTATTAACTGGTTTTAAAAAAACACAACTATGGTTGAATATTAAACCAAAAATAGCAAGTAGTGAGTGTAAGCTGCTTGTAGTTCTTCACTCACCACTAATGCATACAAAACAATTATCACAATGAGTATTCACTGGCCATTTTAAGATGTCTGACACTGAACACCCCCTCTGGGGTGATGCTCATCATCTTCATAGGCTTCTCCATTGTAATGCTGTCTTCTTTCTTGAGATGGATCAAAGTCCACCAGCTCTACCTGATCCATTTCTTCAGTTTCTTCCACTTCTTCCCTTGCAGGCAGCAATTTTTCCAAGAGAGACAACTTATCAGAGGAGAGGAAACCACACTCTGGGAAGTTTACCTGGAAAAAAACCAACAGAACTTCCATTAATGACCTTTATACAGTCTTCTCTACCACACAGTACCTATCTGTTCAGAGGGAGTGTGCTGCCTTGCTCTTACCAAACATCTGCACGTAGCGGACTCCTAAAACTCACTAGCAAGTAGAATGCATTTTTACTGTTGTCTAACCTCTCCTACTTCCACCAGGTTTGCATACAAGGGGACACTTCCAATAAAGTGGATTGCAAAGAACTCCATGTTTAAGATGTTCTCCATGCTGTTTGAGGCAGTTAGTTTTTAGAATGTCTACTTCAGCTTTATTCTCATCAGTATAACCCTGTGTACTGGATTAATCTACATAGCCTTGTGAGGAACTGAATGCAGAAACAGACAAGACTGAGGGCCTCACTGTATTCTTGCTCCCATTAGAAACAGAAATCAACTGTGATCTGACAGGTTTCCAGCATGTTCAGTGCTGAGCTGTTTATACAAAGTGACTGAACTTTACCTTGAACTCAATGATCAGACGCCCTTTTTCATATGGTCTGCGATAAATTGGCATACCCTCATTCAGCACACATTTAATATCTCCATGCTTGACGATTTGACCTAAAGCAAAAAGCCAGGCACAGAAGACAAGCTGTTAATTGGTACAGGTATGTGATCTCCCTTTCATACCATGCTTTCTAGATTAACATTCATGAAGCCATACTGATCCAGAAATCTGACACATTTTCTTCCCCAGCCCATTTTAAGGGTTTGTTCCCGCTTCATTAAGCCTGCTAAAAATAACCTGTTGCCTGTAAGAGTGCCAATTCTTCTCTACCCAGAAGTAGTTTTAAAAGGCTATATAATGTGAGGAAAGAAGATAGTCTAGTTAAATATTACCTCAGTCATCTTCTGTTGGTGAGAGCAGCTTTCGAGACAGTTTTTTCAGGTCAGGGAAAGGTACCCAGGACTGTCTGGGTTGTTGTGTTTTGCTGCCAAAAATTTATGCCATTTTAATTAAAGCACTTTAAACTTCTACTGCATGTCCACACTATGTTCTGTGCATCCACACCAGCAGCTCTTGCATCTAACAGAGCAATGCACAGTGCGTAACTGTATCTCTGTGCAACTAGCCACAGGGTACTTTGGGAAAGGTTTGCAATGCCTCTTGGGGTAGAGGTATTACATAATGATTTCTCAATGCCATTGTTCTATGGGCTCTTAGCTTGCCAGCCACTTTTTAACTGAATGGGCAAGTGTCTACGTTCTGTCAAGATCAGACAGCTGCCAGAAGCAACAAGTAGGGGGAGGCAACTTCCTCCCTACATTAGCTCCTGCATCCCTCCCTGGCTCTACACAGCACATAATCTCTCCCCCTCACACACAGGCCTCTCCCTGCCTCTGTGGGAGACAGCAGCATTCCAGGTTAGTATGTATTCTTTGTTGCCTGACCACAGTATCAGCTGTCAATTCCTAGGAGCTTTGAAAAGGCAGGGCTGCATGTCTGAAGGGCATCAGAGTACAAAACAGAGATCAGGGCAGGCATCATGGGATACTGGGGGAGGCTAGTTCTGGCAACAGTGAATAGCAGCATGTACACACCAATGCTTTGTCGCTTTAAGTTTGCCACAAAAAGTTTTATGGCTGTCATCAAGGTGGTTTTATTTTGTTGCTGAAATTGAAGACTAGTCACCAAAACTGCCTTTTGGAAAAAAACAAAAACAAACACACACAAAACCACACACACACACACTTAAGTGGAGTCAAGGCCCTAGAGTCACAGCTAAATAGAAGGTTAAAGGGTGCACACATTGTAAAAGACCCTTTGTGGCCTATTAACATCCCTATAGTTAACATCCCTCAGGGCAAAAAGGGGTCAAGAGATTAGATTGTGGTAATAAGCCATACATTTGTTGTCTAATGGCTAAACACACACACAAAATAGACCAGTTAAGATATTAAGCTCCCAGAAAGCTACAGAATACGCCCTGGGGGCCAGACAATCTGCTTCAATACAGACAAAACTCCTGACCACAGACCTCTAGCTGTAATCCACCACCTCTCACAAACCCACATGGGGTGATCCCCATCCTGAAAGTATTTCCACCCCACCCCTACTTCCAGGTTTCAAACAACCCTCTACTCCAAGCTCATCAGAAGGCAAACTTCCCACAGACCAAAACACCAATTCAAACCAGTCCCAGACTCCCAGAACAAATGCATAAAATGCAGACATCTCTGCTACAATGACTTGACACACTTAACATGCCTTTGAAAATTTATGAAGTTTATGGGTCCTACAAATGCCTATGAAATGTGGTGAACTTCAGTCAGTGCATGACACCTATGTGGATGAACCCAAACAACTGTTGTACTCTAATGAACTCACAGGAAACTGATGAAGACAAAAAACACTATCACCTATGGGGGAACAAAGTGATCATTCTGATCCTCAATCAGTATTTGGAAAGGAAACCTGCACAAAATGAGCTTGGGAGTTTATTCATAACACTGCTCACACTGAATGCTCACACTGAATATAACACTGCTCACACTGAATATCATGGATCAGTTACACATTGAATTTATGGATTACAACAATCTAACCCAATAACCCCCTTTTTTCCCCCCCTATAACTATGGGTGTTAATGGGTCACTACACCATAGGATATATGCTAACTACTTATGTGGAGCTAATTTAGTTGTGACATTGAATTTATTTCACAGACTTGAAGAGCTCAATTTAGCTCCAAAGCTTCTCACCAACAGAAGTCAATCCAATAAAACATTGATGCATCTTGTCTCTATCCTGGGACCAACACAGCTACACCACCACTGCATATATGTGATAGTCTGTTCAGTCACATGAACAAAATTCCATTAATTCTGAGCCCAAGAGTCAGTCTCCAAGAGTCAGGACCTTCAAATTCCCCCATATCTAATCCAGTTAGAAACTGTTGTGCACTGATAGGGTCTCAGCTGCTGCTGCACCAGAGTGGAGGTAATCATGACAGTTGCATCATGATGTAATATATACATTGTTGCTTTGAGTTACTAGTCCAATCTTTCCATCCATCAGGACATACTAGTCAAAACTAAATCTTTACACAGAGAGCTTTCACAGTACAGTATAAGACTAAAGTATCTGCAAATTAATTTGGGTCTGAATTGTGTTCAAACCCAATTACTCTTCATTTAAATGTCCCTTTGGTCCTTATTACATAACTGGAGAACTCCCAAAGAATTTTCTAGCTGTACTAGTATTTAATAGTACAGGTTGGACCTCCCTGGTCTGGCACCATCAGGGACTGAGTGGTCAGGGATGAGGGAATTTGCTGGACCAGGGAAGGTTCCACCTCTGGCTCCTTCAGTCCCACTGCCATAACTGCTGCTCCAGTCAGCACAGCAGTATGCAGCCCTGGTCCCACAGCTGGGCACCAGCCCCACTGCAGCCCCAGTTGGGTTGCTGCAGCCTACCCTTACTGCATGCCAGACTGCCATGGCTTTGTCCCCAATGCAGGGCTGGCATGCAGCCCTAATTGGGCTGCTCCAGCTGGGTTGCTGCGGCTTTGGCTCCACTACCACAGCCTCACTACCACTGCCGGGCTGCTGCTGCTGCCAGGCCCTGCTACCACCAACCCTTCCTTGCCCGGGGCTTTCAGCCGCTGGCCCTTCTGTACCGGTGCTCTCTCGTTCAGCAGCATTGCTGGATGAGAGAGTCCCGGTTTAAGAAGGTGCAACCTGTATTGTTAAATTTAGTTTTACTAAACACTTACCAGGATGAGAAGTGATAATTATAGTTCGGTTATCCAATGTTGCAATAGGTTTCTGAAAGCCACACAGTGCCTCAACCAGCTGTATGTCCATGCACATGAACAAGTCTTCGCCTCGTCTACAGAAGGACAGTGTATATTTGAATACATAAATGCAAGAGATCTAAAGATTCTGAAAAAACATCTTTGCTAACACTAGAACTGCTAGTGCATGTCTGAAGAAATCCAATTTTATTCTGGAAGTTTGTCCACCCCCTTCCTCCCCACAGAGATTATACAGAAGCTATTACATAAGAATGTAAGAGTATAACCATTTAAACGGTTAATGGATAAGCATCATCTTATCTGTTTCTGTTACTCTTCACCCTTGCCCTGCCCCTGAGGAACTCGCTGCTGCCCCATGCTGCAGGCCCTACAGTATAAGTCTTATATTGTAGAGCCCACAGCACATGTAACCTCTAGGATTTTCAGTTACTTTAACCTTTTTCTTTAACTTTTTTTACATCCTTAATACTCGAGACTTTAACCAGGACAGACCCCATCAACCCAACTGGAACATAATGGGAGTGATTAGATTACATCTGCTCCTATTGTCTGCCCAACCGAAATAGGAGCGCCTGGTGCCACAACCGGCTTAACTGTTAAAGAGCCATACAAGATTTTAACATGTTCTGTAATTAGAGAACAGCCATGGCTACTCTTTGTTCCACTTGCATTTAGTTTTCTTTCAGAACCTGCTTTAGCTACCTTTGTCTGTATATCCTACTGTGTGCGCATGCACCTCAAGACCATGAGATCAGAATCTTCTGGCTAAGCATCTGCTGGGGCCGCACCCACACACCCTTTGTCCTTATACTTCTGCACTAGAGGGAAGTGGTAGTGGCTACAGCAACCCCAACCACCTAGTTTCCTGGCTAATCCTGAATGTGAAAGAAATGTACTCTGAAGGAGCTGGGAAGGAAGGTGGGACACAAGATCCACATGGAGAATTCCTAAATCAGTTATTGCAAGCTCAGTAAATTGAATGTCAGCCCTCAAATATATAGGAAGAGCACCTGAGGAATCCTAGCTACATCTAGGCAGACTGCAGAACTCTCCCAAGATTGGATTGATCTAGTCACAGCACACAATTGGTAAAGGAACGGGCTCAGTTCAGGGGGACTAACAGTACCTCAGACATACTGAAGAAGTTCCCTGGGTTTAGTAGGCCTTAATACCTGAAGAAAGCAGTTCATCAGCTAGTTGGTAAATTGTGCTGCTGAGTGATTCATCAGATTGGTCAATACTTTCAAGCTGACCAGAAATGTGTATTTTCAGCAAAAACTCTTTATCTAAGAAGTTTCACTTGGCTCTATCCAGGGCTCCTTGGAACAGCATTCCAGCTATCAGTAGCCTCTGAAGTGATGGATCTCATGTTACTGTGGGAGATTGTCGAGCAGGATACCTAACAGACATTTACAGCTTGGCCGCTGACCATCTGTAGTTGAAGCAATAGTGAGCATGCTGTAAAACTAGCATGTAATTCCATGTAAAAGAAGACAATCTCAGTCAGCTGAAAAGGATTTAGAGGCATATCCTATGGATTGAAAGGATTCTTTCTATCCTTTCACCTGAGCCTTGGCATCCACTTTGTTTTCTTGCAGTGCCTTTGGAGCTCTGCTTTGAGTGACTAAGGCACCCAACTTGGAAGGGGTTATTTGCAAGAAAAACAAAAGCAACTCTGAGTGTCCAATAAGGCCAGGGTGGAAAGCTGAAGGGACCAGACAAACAGTATCAATGACCAAAGAGGTCAGCCTATTCTGGTTGGGTTTGGAGTCTGAGTTAAACCCAGAAGTTGGGAGTGATTGAGGGTGAGCTATAAATTGCTCTATTTCAGGAATCCTTGCATGGAGGGGGATGGCTGTCTGAAGGAGGATTTAAATAAAGAAAGTGTGCAGGGGAAGAGCAAAGAGGCAGAGCAAATCTAGTCTGGGGTAAGTGATGACCTCAATGGTGAGGAATTTTTGGTGGCCTCGGTACAGGGATTAGTGCCAGGGTGAAAGATCAATAGGATCTACCAGAAGAGTACAGACTCTGGAATGAGTACCAGATCCAGTATAAGGGAGATTGACCCAGTGAATTCTACCAGTACCAGAGTGAACTTAATTCAAGAGAGAGAGAGAGGAGAGAGAGATTCCGTCCAGCTGGCACTAATGACTAAGAAAAAGGACAACTGACTGAAGTGGCTGAAGAACGGGAGCCCTTAAGGTAGAGTTCCTACTTGTCAGGCACTGACAGTCCCTTCTGCAGCCAGAAATCTTTCCAAATTAGGTGTTCCCCCAGGAGCTGCTTCACCAGGAAGCAAGCTGGACCGCCAAGCTCAGCAAGACAGCTGGGCACTCTATCAGGGGAAGAAGGCTCAGTGGGTGGCTCAGCACATCAGGTGACAGTCTCCAGGAGGACCCAACCTGTCAGTGCTCGTATTTAGAAAATTCAAAAAAGGTACCACAAGGTCTCAGGCAGACACCCAGCTCCATCTCATTGCTATCAATAAGAATAGGGTGGTTTGACTTCTCTGCCCAATATGCAGTCAGCAGGGAAACAAAAACACGGAGTACACAGGCACCACCTCAGATAATTTTGGTAAGAGCCATCTATCTTGTATGTTTGAGAAACACAAGCACAGTAAGAAGGATTCACATGAACGAAGACTCAATCCTGAACTTCAGTTTTATCTTTCCTGAAACCAAGGTTAGCAAAGACAACTGCCTGAAAGCAGCAGCTTGAACAGACATAATGGGAGCAGACTGGTATTTGAGAACCTCGAGAAATTTACAGCAAGTCGGCATGAAGGCACGAGCTAAACATTCATGCAAATTCGTGGTGCCAACTTTGATTTTGTAATAGCCTACTCCCAGCTACCCACTCTATGGTTTCACTTAGTAGGTTTTGTCTATAAGCCACTTGGAGAAATCTTAAATTTGCAAAGCAACAAGTGCAATGACAATTTAAGACTAACTGCACAAGTATTCTTAGAGATGTAAAATCCTGTTGGCTACCAGTAAAACACTGTATAACTAGTAAACCAATTAAAGGGGGTGGCAGGCAGAGGCTGTTCTACCGTCCCATCCCCCCCATGGATGCTGTGCTAGAGCACCTTCAGCCTTACCAGTTAAACCTTCATATATCTCCAGCATTTCTGCAGATAGATTCTAAAGCAGAGCTGCCTACACTTTTGTCATGCCACCCCACTCCCCACTAATTGAGTGTCTGCTGCTTCACCCCCACTTACTGCTCAGTGGACACAGCAGAGAAGCAGCAGCAGCCATGATGGGGGAATGGAACTGGGTGGTATTCTCTCCCCCAACCCCACTGCCTGCACCCACCAAATGTTCCTCCACAACCCCCAGGGCGCACACCACCATTTGCAGACCACTGTTGTAAAAGCAGAAAGCTTTTGGAGAGAGAGAAACAACTCAAGCAAACAAGTGTAGGATTTTCATCTAGATCTTTACCTTGTAAATGTAGAATGGTCTTTTTGATCCAATACAATAATGATGTCTCCTGGCTCTAGTCCTGGTTCTTGATCCCCTTCTCCATGGAATGTTATCTTCTGACCATCCTTCATTCCTATAGCAAAGACATCATGCAACTAGAATTTAAATAGGAACTGCAATAGCAAAATAGCATCACTTTAGCAGGCACTAATTTGCGCTACAGAACAGCTGGAATTGGAAGGTTCTGATATTACACCTATTTTTCTCTTGAAAGCAGTACACAACTAACCACCTGCCTTTCCAGAGCTTTGCATTAAAGGCATCTGGGCTACAGCAGCTCACTGAACTTCTGACATGCTCAGCTTAGTTATCCTGCAGTCCAATTCTAGTTCAGGATAACGTCCATTCCATCTCTGTAAATGTTTGTTGTCCTCTTCTGAACTTTCCAATTCCACCACATTTTTTAAAATGAGGCAATCCTATCTGAAAAATGTAATATCAGCATTCTAGGATATTACTTTGCTTGTCAATTATTCTCTACCGTGGATCAATCTATTGTTTGCATACCCAGTAGTCAATACGCAACTCATACTATAGTAGACGTTTTCAAAAACCCTACCAAGTTCCCATGGAAGGCATTACCTTTATCAATATGAACTTCTAGAATCTTCTTCTCTCGAACAATCTTCCTTCCAATACAGCTTTTACACCTGTCCTTAGGACTGATACGCTCCCCATGTCCCTGGCATTCCATGCACACAGACTGGATTTGCTGAACCATTCCTGGTCCTATCTGGTGAATTCGTATTTGCATGCCTGTACCTCTGCAGTTGGGACAGCATTCAACTGCACCTTTCTTACCACCTCGGCCTGATGACAAAACAAAGTCCAATTAGAAAGGATTCGGTCTTACCTCGAAAAGTAACTTAACTAGAAGTACATTTACAGTTTTAGAATAGTGATTTTCAAACTAGGACTCTCAACCCGATTTTAATGGGGTCACCTATTTTGACTTACACTTACTGAGACCCAGGGCTGAAACCCAAGCCCCACCACCTGGGGAACAAAAGCCCTTCAGCTTCAGCCCTGGGTTCTGGGGCTCATTTTACAGGCCCTGGCTGGGGCTGAAGTTCTTAGTCTTCAGTGGAGTCGAGGGCAGTGGGGGGTCAGGCTCCACACCCCCCCCCCCCCCCCGTCATGTAATAATTTGTTGTCAGAACAGGGTTGCACTGCAATAAACTTGAGAATCCCTGGCCTAGAACAAAGTTATCTGTGTCTAAATTCAGGGTCTCAACCAGAATGAAGTAGTTTTCATACCAATATTTAATTGTCTAAAAACTATTTAGATGATAAAAATGCAACAGTAAACATCAACATACCTTAAAAACAACCGTTAGTCCTGTGGCACATTAAATACTATATCTAGTTAGAATCATAGAATACTAGGACTGGAAGGGACCTCGAGAGGTCATTGAGTCCAGTCCCCTGCCCTCATGGCAGGACCAAATACTGTCTAGACCATCCCTGATAGACATTTATCTAACCTACTCTTAAATATCTCCAGAGATAGAGATTCCACAACCTCCCTGGGCAATTTATTCTAGTGTTTAACCACTTCTGACAGTTAGGAACTTTTTCCGAATGTCCAACCTAAACCTCTCTTGCTGCAGTTTAAGCCCATTGCTTCGTGTCCTATTCTCAGAGGCCAAGATGAACAAGTTTTCTCCCTCCTCCTTATGACACCCTTTTAGATACCTGAAAACTGCTATCATGTCCCCCCTCAATCTTCTCTTTTCCAAACTAAACAAACCCAATTCTTTCTGCCTTCCTTCATAGATCATGTTCTCTAGACCTTTAATCATTCTTGTTGCTCTTCTCTGGACCCTCTCCAATTTCTCCACATCTTTCTGGAAATGCGGTGCCCAGAACTGGACACAATACTCCAACTGAGGCCTAACCAGCGCAGAGTACAGCAGAAGAATGACTTCTCATGCCTTGCTCACAACACACCTGTTAATGCATCCCAGAATCATGTTTGCTTTTTTTGCAACAGCATCACACTGCTGACTCATATTCAGCTTGTGGTCCACTATAACCCCTAAGTCCCTTTCTGCCATACTCTTTCCTAGATAGTCACTTCCCATTCTGTATGTGTGAAACTGATTGTTCCTTCCTAAGTGGAGCACTTCCCACTTGTTATACCTTTCCAGCAGGATTGTGAACTATTAATAACTACTCTGAGTATGGTTATTCAGCCAGTTACGCACCCACCTTATAGTAGCCCCATCTAAGTTGTATTTGCCTAGTTTATTGATAAGAACATCATGCGAAACCGTATCAAATGCCTTACTAAAGTCTAGGTATACCACCACATCCACCACGTCTCCCTTATCCACAAGGCTCGTTATCCTATCAAAGAAAGCGATCGGATTGGTTTGACATGATTTGTTCTTTACAAATCCATGCTGGCTGTTCCCCATCACCTTGCCATCTTCCAAGTGTTTACAGATGATTTCCTTAATTACTTGCTCCATTATCTTCCCTGGCACAGAAGTTAAACTGACTGGTCTGTAGTTTCCTGGGTTGTTCTTATCTCCCTTTTTATAAATGGGCACTATATTTGCCCTTTTCCAGTCTTCTGGAATCTCTCCTGTCTCCCATGATTTTCCAAAGATGATAGCTAGAGGCTCAGATACTTCCTCTATCAGCTCCTTGAGTATTCTAGGATGCATTTCATCAGGCCCTGGTGTATCTCTATAATGAGCTGTCATGGGCTGAAGTGGGTTTTATTCACAAAGCTCATGATAGACTAGCATATATATCTATACAGTAATTCCTCATTTAACAATAGATATGTTTCAGAAAATGATCATGTTAAGTGAAAATGTGTTATGCGGGGTCAATTTTCCCATTGAAAATAATGGAAAAGGTGGGGGACGTGTTTCAAGTGGTGGTATCTGTTGGGACCGGGATATAAGGTTGGGGGAGAAAGGGGACTGGGTTACAGCAGGGAGGGGTAGGTGTTTGGCTCTGGGGAAGGAGAGGAGAGGGGGACTGGGTTGGGAGTATGCCCGTGACAGGTCTGCCAGCACTCGCACTGCATCCGCCGAGGGGGGGGTTGCCGGGGAACGGCGCAACGAGCTGCGAACCCTTCGCCGCTTTGCAGGGAGGCAGGGGAAGCCCTGCGCAGCCGCCGGGGTAGGCCAGCTGGGGAAACCCAACTGCCAGCCTGCAAGCGGGGGCAGAGGAGGGAAGGGGGCAAGGCGTCCGGCAAGGGAGAGTCAGCAGGAATGGCGCGGCGAGCAGCGAACCCTCCGCCGCTTTGCAGGGAGACAGGGGAAGCCCTGCGCAGCCACTGGCAACGGGCCGGCTGGGGAAATTGTGTTATTCCGGGGATGGTCGTGTAATTCAAAAACATTCCCTAAAAAAAATCGTGCTATCGTGAAAACGTGTTAAGTGGGCACGTGTTAAATGAGGAATTACTGTAGTAAGGACTACTTTTTATTAAAGTTAGATTGCAACATGCCTACCCCACAGAGACTCATTAACGTACCTTCACATTTATCACAGATCACATTCTTTTGCAGAGCCAGTTTTCTTGTTGCACCATTGTACAAGTCTTCCAAAGATACTGACAACTGATGAACAACATTTTTACCTGTAAAGAGAATATTGTCTTATTTTAAAATAGTAATTAACTTAGAATTACAATATCTGTCAATCCTTTTCAGTGACTAATTAAGCAAAGCTTAGTACTAAGGTCTTTGCTTAAGGATATAGCAAACTTTTTTCCAACATTTGAGTGCACAGCTCATTCCCATCTTCAAAGTAGGCACAAAAGTCAAACCTTAACCCTATGCTTGGTTATAGAATATTAACTAAAACGGCTTTTTATTAAAAAACTTAATCTCCTCTATGCTAGCATTTAAAACATTGGTTTTAGAACAGTGCTTAGATATTGTTTTATCATTGTAATGATCATTTTAGACATGCTACATAGCATGAACAGCCTTATTTGTAAAAAAGTGCAGCTTAAACACAAGTATCTATAGCCTTACACTAGGGTACTATAGGATGTGTGACTAATAAGAAAATACTTCAGCAGCAAATAGTCACTTAGGCAGTACCACAGAAAGTGAAATTACCTCTCCGCTCTCTCTGCATTCTTCCACCTCCTCCAAAGAACATATCAAAAATATCCATGGGTGACCCAAAACTGCTGCCAGTACCACCCTCTTTAATAGCCTGTTCACCACCTTTGTCATACAAGTCTCTCTTCTTTGGATCAGAAAGCACTTCATATGCTTGAGAAATCTGCTTGAACTGCAAGAAACACCAGAATAAATGCTAGGGGGTAGGGACTACGTTGCAACCCACCAGTAGCAGCCCCCCCCCAATAAGGGCCAGGAATGGAGAGTTCACTGCCCAGTGAGCACGGGAAGCTCGACCCCCGTCCCCGCGGCAGGCGCTACCGCCCACGCGCCCAGGGCCCCACTTGCCTTCTCGCCCTCGTTGGGGTTCTTGTCGGGGTGGTATTTCAGCGCCAGCTTGCGGTAGGCCTTCTTCAGCTCCTCCTGCGTGGCGCCCGGCTTCACCCCCAGCACGTCGTAGTACGTCGTCTCCTTCACCATGGCGCCGGCCTGCGGGAGCCCGCCGTCAGCCCGACACCCGGCCGCCGCGCCCGCCCCCCTCGGCCCGCGCGCAGGGCAGCGGCGGGGGGCAGCGGGACCAGGCTGGGTGGAAGAGGGGCCGCGGCCGGCGGCGCCGCGGGGGACGGCGGCAGAGGCGCCGAGACCGGGGAGGAAAGAGGGGCAGCGGCCGGCGGCAGCGCTGGGAGGAGGAAAGGGCGGCGGCGCGGGGGGAGGGGCAGAGGCACCGGGACGAGCGGAGAAGGGGCAGCGGCCGGCGGGGCAGAAAAGGCGGCGGCGGCTCCGGCGCCAATCTCCGGGCGGACGGTAGCAGGGCCCGGACCCCCCACTCACCGGGCAGGGGTTGGCGAGCTCCGGGCGTCTCAGCTGCTTCAGCCGCTCGAGACTCTTCTGGAAAGTTCTCTATGAGCCGGTCGCTCCTTCCGGGGAGTTTTGTAGCCGCAGAAGCCCCACCCCGGAAGTCCCGCCTCCTCGGTTGCCCGGGCGAATCAAGGATGGGGAAGGGCCAAGGGGAGGAGAGAGAGGGCAGCCAATCACAGCCCGTGACTTCCCCTTTGGCTTGGCTCCCGGCACTACAACCCCCAGCATGCTGTGCGAGGCCGAGGACCTGCGCGTGGAGTGGAGCGCAGGGTGTTTTGGATCCTGCACTGGGGGGAGACAGGCCACAGCGGGATGCGCCCCAGCGGCCGGGCTGGGAAGTGGCACTTGTGCAGCAGCCGGAGCCGGTGTCGGGCGGGGTTGTGAGTGGCACGCGGCGGAGCGCGCGCCAGGGCCTGTTTCCTGTGAACACTCCCAGCCCGCAGGCAGTGCGCGCGGCAAGGAGAGGGCGTATCACGTGACCCCCCAGCCCGCTGCTGCTGGCTCTGCGCGTCCTCCAGCTAGGGACGGGGCTTCCGAAAGCGCCTGCGCACAAGTTCCGGGATGCGCCCTGGCCCGGATCTGATTGGTGGGGCGGACGCAGGCGTGTGACGCTGGCAGCGAGACGGTGACTGGCCCTGGCCGCGGGGGAGCAGGCGAGGAGAGGGGGTGGGGACAGGCGAGGAGAGGAGGGGAGGTGGGCGGTGCCAGGGATGAGGAGCAGGTGAGGGAGAGGAGGGGTGGGCAGTGCCGGGGGCGGAGGGGGCAGGCGAGGGAGAGGGGTTAGTCCCAGGGACGAGGGGACAGGCGAGGAGAGGAGGGGGTGGGCGGGGCGGGGGACAGGCGAGGGAGAGGGTGGGCAGTGCCAGGGACGAGGGAGCAGGTGAGGAGAGGAGGGTGGGCAGTGCCGGGGCGGAGGGGGCAGGCGAGGAGAGGGGTTAGTCCCAGGGACGAGGGGACAGGCGAGGAGAGGAGGGTGGGCGGTGCCGGGGGCGGAGGGGGCAGGCGAGGGAGAGGGCCAGGGATGAGGGGACAGGCGAGGGAGAGGAGGGGGTGGGCGGTGCCAGGGATGAGGGAGCAGGTGGGGGTTAGTCCCAGGGACGAGGGGACAGGCGAGGGAGAGGAGGGTGGGCGGTGCCGGGGGCGGGGACAGGCGAGGGAGAGGGTGGGCAGTGCCAGGGACGAGGGGAGCAGGAGCAGGTGAGAGAGGAGGGTGGGCAGTGCCGGGGCGGAGGGGGCAGGCGAGGGAGAGGGGTTAGTCCCAGGGACGAGGGGACAGGCGAGGAGAGGAGGGGGTGGGCGGTGCCGGGGCGGAGGGGGCAGGCGAGGAGAGGGGGTTAGTCCCAGGGACGAGGGGACAGGCGAGGAGAGAGGGGTGGGCAGTGCCGGGGCGGAGGGAGGGGAGCAGGAGAGGGGGTTAGTCCCAGGGACGAGGGGACAGGCGAGGGAGAGGAGGGGTGGGCGGTGCCGGGCGGAGGGGAGACAGGCGAGGGAGAGGGGGTTAGTCCCAGGGGCGAGGGGACAGGCGAGGGAGAGGAGGGGGTGGGCAGTGCCAGGGATGAGGGAAGCAGGTGAGGGAGAGGAGGGTGGGCAGTGCCGGGCGGAGGGGGCAGGTGAGGGAGAGGGGTTAGTCCCAGGGACGAGGGGACAGGCGAGGAGAGGAGGGGTGGGCGGTGCCGGGGCGGGGGGGACAGGCGAGGAGAGGAGGGGTGGGCAGTGCCAGGGATGAGGGGAGCAGGTGAGGGAGAGGAGGGTGGGCAGTGCCAGGGGCGGAGGGGGCAGGCGAGGGGGTAGTCCCAGGGACGAGGGGACAGGCGAGGGAGAGGAGGGGGTGGGCGGTGCCGGGCGGGGACAGGCGAGGGAGAGGAGGGTGGGCAGTGCCGGGGTGAGGCGCAGTTAGGGAGTGCAGGGGTGAGGGTGGTGAAGATGGGTAAGTAGAGGTTGGGGGGGGTGAGGAGGGAGACTGGGGGCTGAATAGAGGGGTTGGGGTATGTGGGAGGGTAGGGTCTGGTTCTGTCTTAGTCCATGTGTAACTTGCTGTGATTGAGGCCTGGCTTTTACGGAATTGCACCATTCTAATTAAGGCTTTCATTGTATGGGTCAATTCTGTCAGTTTCTTTGGCGTAGTTGTATAGTCTAGGTTAAACTGAAAAGGAACATGTTTCAGTCAAACCACATTTGAAGTGCCCAGGCAAAGGTTTGCACCAATTTCACTGAATCACTAAGTCTGCTTTAAGAAATGTTTCTTACATTGGCAAGCTATGGCAGTTTAAGTTATGGTGTGAATTTAAACTGGCATAGTTATCCTTTTTATAACTTCTCCTGTTGGCACTAGGGATGTAAACTCACGGTTAATCAGTTAAAACTTAGGTTTAACCAGTTAACTCATTAAGTTGGATCCACTGGTAGCCCTAAGCACAGGGGAACCGGCTTCTGCTTTTACCGCGCCTTCCCCCCCCACCCCCCCGAAGTGGGGTGGCTGGCTCTTCCTCCCACCTTCTCTCTGTACAGCGGGGGCAGCTGTGAGAAGGAGGCTGCTCCCTGGTACTGGTTCATCAGTATGCAGCAAGGGTGATGCTTACCAGGTAACTGGTTAACTGGCCACCTGTTCACATCCCCTAGATTGCACAGACTCATTCTAGCGTAAGGATGGGTTTTGTCAGTTTAGCTTAATGTCATAAATTAAGCCAGTAAAGGTGTAAGTGTTCTCCTGGAAGGTTTTACTGGTAAAACTAAAAGTATAACTTGGAAGCAGCCATGCTGCTGCTGTCTCGTGTTGTGCATCAGAGAACAAAATTAACATTACAGATGTTAGTGGGTAGTCATCTACATGATTAACTGATAGGCCTGGGCTTACTGGTTAATCTTAACAACTACATACCTCCCCCTCCCCTTGCTACCTCTGTATCAGAGGCAGCAAAAAGTGGGGGAGGTGGGAAACGGTGCCTATTGGGGCATATCAGCTCCTGCTGAGCTCCCTGCTCCTGCCCGTGCTGCTGCCTCCCACAGAGCAAGCAGGAGCTGGTATGTGGGGGGATCCAGCTTTTAAGACAGCTCTGTGCGCATGCCTGCTCTGCAGTGGCAGAGGCAGCAGTGTGGGGGTAGGGGAGCAGGCCAGAGCCGGTACATATGGGAAGCCAGATCTCCACACATCCTGGCTCCTGAGCAAATGGGAGCCGATGCATGCAGGGAACCAGCTTTGAAGCCAGCTCCCTTCGTATATTGGTTCCTGTCAAGCTGGCTCCCCTCCTCGTCCTCCCCTCCCATAACAGAGGCAGCGGGAGGGAGGGAACAGGAGCTGGCACTTGCAGTGAGTGGGCTGAAAAGCCAACTCCCCACAAGCACCAGCTCCCTCTTCCTCCCAAACTTGAAAAAAATTCTGTTGAAAATTTCAGTGGATACACATTCACACAAATAAATGCATTTTAATATCCCTAAGTAACATACACAATAGCCCAGTGCACCATATAGCTGTGTTTTTACTGCTGAAAGAAATGGCGTTCTATAGGAATCAGTACTAGGACCAATCCCATTGAATACTTTTGTCATTGTTCTGGCAATAAATGTAAAATCACTGCTAATAACATATGAAGATGACACCAATATTGGCAAAGTAGTAAATGATGCTAAGGCTAGGTTTTTCATACAGAAACATCTGGATCATTGGGTAAGCTGCGTCCATTAAAACAAAACATTGAATGCAGCCAAATGTGATGGTATACATCTAGGAACAAAAAATATAGGCCATCCCTGTAGAATGGGGTACTATATCCTGGAAGGCAATTTTTCTGAAAAGGAGGTAGGGGTTATAGTGGACAAATAACTGAATGTGATATATAGTGTAGTAAAATCCTACTGAATAAAACTTGCTATTGGAACTTACAGAAGTGGCCACAGTGGCAAATCTAAAAATGAATGTGATGTGTCTATAAAAACAATATATATAGGCAGCCTAATGCTGTATCAGCTGATTGGAGAAATATGGGCATCTCTCAACATGATAAACATGTGTATTGAATAATGTAAACTTGGTGTGTATAATAGTAAATATTTTGCATTTCAGCATCTTTCTGTGGGAGATACTATCAAACCACTACATAGATAATTAATTAAGGCCTTGAAATATATCTTATTACTCCCATTTTGTAGAGGAGGATAATAAGTCACAGCAACCTTAAGTAAATTAGCCAACGTCATACAGCCAATTAGTGGACTGTATGCACTAATTGGGCAGTCCGGGGGCACCAATCCTGTAGTCCAGCCATGGGATCTTGATCCCTATCTGATTGTAATCCTGTCTATCTCCTCTTATTTATTTCACAGTGCAATCATGTGGGTGTGCTGGCTAGTGAGGAAAGATAAATGCTGTCAGCGAATCAAATTGCCACACTTAGAAACAACAGTAATAGGGCGTGGCCCAGAGACAGAGATAACAGACAAGAAATGTTCAAGGCAACAGGGTAAGTAATAGCTTCAGTGTACACACAACTGCTAGTTTGAAAACAGCTAAGCAGTTAAAAAACTAGGGCTGGCAAATTAATTGCAATTAACTTGTGATTAACTCAAAAATCATGATTAAATGCAGTTTTAATCGCACTGCTAAACAATAGAACTCCAATAGAAATTTATTAAATAGTTTTGACGTTTTTCTGTGTTTTCAAATATATTGACTTAAGTCACAGCAAAAATAGAGTATACAATGCTTACTTTATATTATTTTGTTTACAAATATTTGCACTATAAAAATAGTATTTTTCAATGCACATTGATGTACCACAGTACTTGTAATCTCTATAGCATGAAAGGGCAATTTACAAATGTAGATTTTTTGTTTTGTTTTTTTGTTTGTTACATAATAGTACTCAAAAACAAAACAGTGAAAGTCTACAAGTCCATTCAGTCCTACTTCTTGTTCACCCAACTGCTAAGACAAGTTTGTTTATGTTTATGGGGGGTAATGCTGCCTGCTTCTTATTTACGATGTCACTTGAAAGACATTTTTGAGGAAGAGTGGCTTTTCAAAAAAGGGGAGAGGGACACAGAAAAAGCCGCGTCTAAACTACTTTCACTTTCGAAAGCTCTGCTTTCAAAAGTGAGATCGGAAGAAGATATGCAAATTCCCACGGAATTTGCATATCCTCTTTCGACACTCTAGCGTAGTCTAGATGAGCCCTAGATGTTGCTGTTGTAGCCGGCATTGCAAGGTATTTAAGAACTAGTTATGCTAAACATTAGTATGTCCCTTCATGCTTTGGTTACTATTCCAGAGGACGTGCTTCCCTGCTGATGATTCTCATTTTAAAAAAATGTGTTCATTACATTTGTGACTGAACTCCTTGGAAGAGAATTGTATGCCTCCTGCTCTGTTTTACCTACATTCTCCCATATATTTAATTAGAAGATTTACCCAGCATTGCTCAGGTCCTTAAGTCAAATTTATTTTTCTTCATTTAAATCATTACTTTGTGGTGGGGATGCAGATGAGGGATTCAGTATGCAAGCTGCCACGAGGACAGGATTATTCCAGCCCTCTCTCAGCACTGCAGCTTGGGCCAGGTGAGAAGCGCCTCTCCATTGCAGCTGCAGTGAGTACAGCCAGGGGAGGGCTGCATGTCTCCTGGCTGGGGGACAGACAGACAAGGTGATTGGTAACAGCCAGCATGGATTTGTAAAGAACAAGTCATGTCAAATCAATCTGACCGCTTTCTTTGATAGGATATCAAGTCTTGTGGATAAGGGAGAAGTGGTGGACATGGTATACCTAGACTTTAGAAAGGCATTTGACATGGTCTCACATGACCACCTTGTCATTAAACTACGAAAATACAACCTAGATGGGACTATTATAAGGTGGGTGCATAACTGGCTGGATAACCGTTCTCAGAGAGTAGTTATTAACAGTTCACAATCATGCTGGAAGGGCAGAACAAGTGGGGTTCCGCAGGCATCTGTTTTGCAACTGGGGATCCTGTTCAATATCTTCAACAATTTAGATGATGGCATAGAGAGTATGATTATTAAGTTTGAAGATGATATCAAGATGGGAGGGGTTGCAAGTGGAGTATAGGGTCAAAATGATCTGGACAAACTGGAGAAATGGTCTGAGGTTAACAGGATGAAGTTTAATAAGGACAAATGCAGAGTACTCCACTTAGGAAGGAATAATCAGTTTCGCGCACACAGAATGGGAAGTGACTGTATAGGAAGGAGTACTGCTGAAAGGGATTTAGGGGTCATAGTGGATGACAAGTTAAACATGAGTCAGTCGTGCGACACTGTTGCAAAAAAAGCAAACATGATTCTGAGATGTATTAACAGGAGTGTTGTGAGCAAGACATGAGAAGTCATTCTTCCGCTCTACTCTGTGCTGATTAGGCCTCAATTGGAGTATTGTGTCCAGTTCTGGGCACCGCATTTCAAGAAAGATGTGGAGAAATTGGAGAAGGTCCAGAGAAGAGCAACACAAATTATTAAAGGTCTAGAAAACATGAGCTATGAGGGAAGACTGAAAGAATTGAGCTTGTTTAGTTTATAAAAGACTGAGAGGGGACATGATAGCAGTTTTCAAGTATCTAAAAGGGTGTTAAAAGGAGGAGGGAGAAAAATTGTTCTCCTTGGCCTCTGATGATAGGACAAGAAGCAATGGGCTTAAACTGCAGCAAGGGAGGTTTAGGTTGGACATTAGGAAAAACTTCCTAATTGTCAGAGTGGTTAAACACTGGAATAAATTGCCTAGAGAGGTTATGGAATCTCCATCACTGGAGCAGGTTAGACAGACAGCTGTCAGAGATGATTTAGACAGTGCTTGGTCCTGTCATGATGGCAGAGGATTCGACTCAATGACCCCTTGAGGTCTCTTCCAGTTCTAGGATTCCATAAATTCTGAGATATATAGTAGAATAGCTGTCCATTTGTTCACCTTTGTACACTGCTGCCCCAATGGAATTATAAGTGTCCTGGTCCCCATTGCTGCCCCACCCTATGGTCATCACATAGTATAACTGTCCCTGTTTTCCATGTCATAGCCCCTGCTGTCCTCATGTGGCTTTTATATAGCAGAGCCCTCCCTTTCCATTTTATGAGAAACAATCCCATTCCCGGCACATCCCATTTTCCTGGCACAACTAAACCCTCACCTTGGTTACATAAGTTATGCTAAGAGGGCACTGCATACCAAATTTGGTGGTCCTATCTCTTACCGTTTAGGAGGCGTTCTTGATCAGACAGATTCTCTCAAATACATAGCGGATGTTATAGCAGTCTCATGTTATGATCCCACATATGTTGTTCATTTTAAGAACACTTTCACCATAGATCTGACAAAATACAAAGAAGGCACCAGTGTGAGATTTCTAAAGATAGTTACAGTACTTGATTCAAGGTTTAGGAAATTGAAATAGCTTCCAAAATCTGAGAGGGACAAGGTGTGGAGTATGCTTTTGGAAGTCTTAAGATCAGCAATCTGATGTGGAAACTACAGAACCGAAACCATCGACCAAGAAAATCAACCTTTTGTTGGTGTCACCTGACACAGTGGATGAAAAAGAACATGCATCAGTCCACACCGCTTTGCATTGTTACTGAGCAGACCCTGTCATCAGCATGGATACATGTTCTTTGGAATGATTGTTGAAGCATCAAGGGACATACACATCTTTAGTGCATCTGTAAATATCTTGTGACACCAGCTATGACAGGGCCATGCAAACATGCCTGTTCTCCCTTTCAGGTGATGTATAAAGAAGTGGGCAGCATTATCTCCTGCAAATGTAAACAAAATTGTTTGAGCAACTGGCCGAACTTGTAGACTCTAAAGCTATATCTACACTCGCGGCTTCTTGCTCGAGTAATATGCAAATGAGGCTAAGCGTGGAATATCGCCAAGCCTCATTTGCATACCTAATGAGCCACCATTTTTTTCAGAAGAGGCTCTTGCGCAATGCCGTTACACCTATTACTTTTCAGGAAGAACGGCATTGCGCAAGAGGGTTTTTCTTGCGCAAGAAGGGGCAGTATAGACGCTCCTTCTTGCACAAGAGCCTCTTCTGAAAAAAATGGTGGCTCATTAGGTATGCAAATGAGGCTTGGCGATATTCCACGCTTAGCCTCATTTGCATATTACTCGCACAAGAAGCCGCGAGTGTAGCCGTAGCCTAAAGTTTTATGTTACTTTTTTATTAATGCAGTTTTTTGTACGTAATTCTACATTTCTAGATTCAACTTTCATGACAGAGATTCCATTCCATTACTTATAATGTATTAATTAAAAATATGATTTTTGGAGTGCAAATATTTATAATGAAAATAAAGTGAGCACTGCATACTTTACTCTGGTATAATACAAATCTACATATTTGAACATGTAGAAAACATACACAATATTTAAATAAGTGGTATTCTGTTATTGTTTAACAGCGTGATTAACTTTTTAATTGTGCAGTTAATTGACTTTTTTTATTAATCGCTTGACAGCCCTACAAAAGAGTTGTAAGAAACCTGTGAGGTACAGGTATAGAAGTTCTGTGATAATTTTATGTCAGACTGAAACTGAAACGAATTTCACATGGTTATTCTGCTTGGTTCCATTATTGTGATAGGCTGTAAACTCTACACGAGATTCTCAAACCTTTGTTGCAGATCACTTATGCTGTGGGTCTTGATGGACCACTTAGCTGATAGTATACTTTCCAAATGTTTTTTGTAGTAACTATTATAAAATGCTTTGGATAAAATCACTGTAGGAAAGAGAACTAATAATTTAACTTTTTTTTGTTCTACAACTAAAAGCACACAATTCATATTTTAGTATCGTTAGGGGTCTGCCCCCTGCCATAGCAGCTACAGAGCTTAGGCTGGGAAAGAGGGCAGTCTCGCACTGGCAGTCATAGCCTTGCAACTGGGGAAAGTCACCTTTTTCTCTGGTCAACACACCCCCTGCACATCCTAGATTCCCCGCTCCTCTTCTCACCCCATTGTCTCCCCACCTATCTCCTCTTATCCCACTGCCCCCTACCATGTATTCCCTTTTCACCCCCAAAGCCATCACCTCATCTTACATGTGTGTCTTCTGCAGGGACTAGGCATCTAATTAGTGGAGCCATGCCTAGGAGCCATTAATTAGGTGGGCAGCCCTTCATTTTCTTGTGTGCGGCTGCCCAGGCACGCATTTTTAGAAGGAACTATTCATGGACAACCCAAGTGGAACTCTTGACCACAGTTTGGGAACTAAAGCTCCTCCATGAAAACCAAAGTAGGCACCTCTGTGGCTTGCTGTGCAATCATCAGTCTTGAGGCTCCAATCTAGTGGGTCTTTTAAGCTGCAGAAGATCTTTACTCTCTAAGACTATTCAAGCTACTTGCCTGTTACAGCTATTCTGTTCTCTTTATAAGAGCTCACAAAAGGCTCTACAATTTGAGAGGCATGATGGAAGGTGGCCTTACTGACACCAGGAAGAGTAGCAATTGACCTTTATAAGATAGTCCCCTACGTGGACTGTAGAAAACCTGTAAATTCTTCTAGAACTGATAGATGGTGCACAGAGTTTGGAGTTCAACATTCCAGTGAATGTGATTTTTATATATTGTTCATCTTCCTAGAAGTGCCACTAGGTGCATTTCATAAATTGAAAAGTAACTATATGCATTTTATATCAAGGGTAACAGTCTTTGTTAAATTCTGTAGAGCTCTATCAAAGATTCTTTAGCAAGGGTATGATTGTGTGTATTGTATTCTCTAATACTACGATAAAATATCAAGTGCTAGCAATGTTTTTAAATAAGTGCTGTTGAACAGGTAGACAGGCAACCTTATTTCTTTCAAAAATCTGTAAAATTTCTTGAGAGTCTTCTAGAGTGTCCATTATCATTTATCTTCTCCTTTGTTCAAACAGATCAGTTGCTTATGACTGGAATCATGTTATCTGCTTAAACGAAGCACATGAGATCTTTTATAGGGGAAAAGGCAGTACGCCGCATTTATTGAGAATACAACAGTTGCATATGCTTTTCAGTCACTCATACACACAAACAACATACACACAAAGTCTCGCCAGACGATGTCATAGTTACCAGACCAGAGTCTGTATCAATCTAGTGGCCAGCTAAATTGAACACAGGGGGGAGCAGGGCCTTTGTCGGTCGATCGATCCAATGATCCTCTGGATTTGTTGGCAAGACAAAAGCACCCTGCTTTTATAATCCTTTTCTCTGTTGAAATCCATGGATCCCAGTCTGTCAGCTTGTGACCGGGAATGTTATCTTTTTGATGTCAATTGTTCCCAAACATCTCCCAAGGCTCATCCTGTAATCAGTCATCTTTTGGGGGTGCCCACTCCGCTTCAAGGTTCGTCAATCTGCCAATACCCAATAGTCTTGTGACTAGGGGTACGCATCTTTTTGACGCCAGGCCGTCTAGTCTTCGCCCATGCTCAACCTCCTTTTTGGCCATCTGGTTGTGAGAAATAACTTTGCACCTTATCTCAACACATTCGTTCCCTTTCACACACGCATAAGCAATGTTACAAGGACTTTCAAGGCTAGGCAGCACATCAACATCTGTATTGGTAAGACAAAGAGGCGTAGTAAATCAAGCAATCAAGGCCTCAGCCTTTAACATTCTGTTAATGAAGATTATAAGGGCTTGCTAAGCGGCGGCGAGCCCTGCTCACCAGCCACGCTGTTCTGCGCTCTGCGCGTGCGCAGATCGTTCTGCACATGCGCAGATCACTCTGCGCTGGCTCTTCTGGGTTGTAATCTACTCGCCACAGGCAAGTAGATTATATTATTTGTCGAGCCCTGTTCATTAACACAGAAACAATATGAGATCCTATCTCTTTACTTACTAAAAGTTTAGAACAAGGAAATATAGGAGATATATACTTCATGAAAGGATTTGACTTACTACAATCTTAAATATGATTATATATTACCTTACATTTCTAAACCTAAAATACCAATATAAAAAGAATAAAACTTTCAGTTCCAACAATCATATAGGTGTGACTCAAAAAACTGAATGAGGGTTTGTTTTATAAGCCACATATAGATGCCTTTTTCATATACATTAATAGAAATTCCATTGATAAGGCAGAGCACTCGTTAAGTCATAATTTTTGTCAATCTACTGCATAGAGACTGATAATTTTGTCTAGAGAGGAGAATGTTAGCAACACACATTGATGCAATTTTAATATGGAAATCTGAGATTTGAGAAAATACGTGAATTCAAAACAAAGTCTGCTATATTTAAGCTGCATACAGTTTTAATTTGCCTGTCAAGGCTTTTAAATAGATGTGTGGGGAGGTCTCTGTACTACTTTTTAATTGAAAAAATGACCACGAATAAACTGAACCAGTGATTTGTTAAGACCTATATTTATGTTTTCACAAAGTTAATGATAGCTAGTAGGAACAAACCTTGGGGGCCAGAACCCCAGCTGGATTTGGCTTCAGTAGAGCTGTGCCAACTTACTCCAGAAGTCTGATTCCTATGTTTAAGTAATTCTCTGATGCTTTGCTTTTTCTTTTCAGTGCAGCTAAAAGCGGACTGTAATAAAGGGTATGTCAAGATCAAACAGGTATGTTTGTTTATAGACGTCTGGTATTACAATAAAAGTCTTTTATCCAGAGCTTCACCAACCGGGTAAGCTCAATAAACTGGCATTTCTGATCTGCACAACGAGTCTGCTTTATAGTGTGGTTGGTGCAGGGCTGGCTGGGGCATGGAAGAGGCTGTGGGGCATGATCTGGAAGGAGGCTTGCAGCAGGGATTGAGTACAGGAGGTGCTCAGGTGTGTGGGGGGTGGGGTGGGGTGGGCGGGCATTAACTTCTGGCATCCCCAAGAGGGGATCCCCATCCCTGCCAGCTGCTTTGGAGGCACACTGCTTACATCCCTCCCTTCCTGAGTGTTAACTGCGCAGCTCCCAGCCCATTAACCAGGATTCATCACCAGTGGGAGCTGTAAAGCTAAATTTCTCAGGCTTCAGCTGGGATCAAGGAGTTCAGAGGGCAGGAGGGGGTGCTGATGTGTCAGGATGTCATGCTGCCCCTTACCCTCTCTATGTAGAGCAGGGCAGCTGGGATCCTACATGGGTACTGAGTATAGGGTAGTAGATCCTAGATGGGTACATGCAGTGTGGTGCCATATGGGTACCGGGCTTCGTGGTGGTATGAGGTCCCAACCAACTCTGGTAACACAAATCCTGTTCTCATGTGGGAGCTTGTTGGGCTCATTAGAGCTTCATGACAGTGCAGGTTCTGCTCTCGAGGTTACGATTGCAGGATGAGGCTCTACATTTATAGCTCCAAGTTTCGTGTTTGATTAAAATGAGCCAGTATGTGGAGCAGAGGTGAAGGAAATGTCACGTACTCTTCTCTTTCTGCATTGCAGGCACAGGGATGCCCTAGAATAGTTTCAGGTAGTTGGGTTTTAGTATGTCTGAATTAGAGATCTATAATTGTATGCCAATTCCTGCATTGTGCTTTATTTTCTGACTATCCAAAGATGGGAGTTAACCCAGCCAGTGTCGATTTGGTGGATATTGGCAAGGATGAAGAAGTGAAGCTGAAGCCAGGACAGGTTCTACATCTTGTAAATAAACGTTATCCCTACACTGTACAATTCTTGGAAGACACAGGGGCATCTGGCACAGGAGCAGAAGGAAACAGAAAAGCTAGCAAGCGGTCGTACATAGATTCTGGGAATAGTTGCATGGAAAACATCCCTGAAAAAAGTATGAAAATGGAGCAACTAGACTTGCAAGATGGCAGTTCAAGCTGCATGCCAAAAAATACCAGGAATTCTTTCTCCTCTGCTCATGACAGCTCTTCCAGCCACAAGGTGAGCAGTAGAATGCTCTGCCCTCGCATGCCCACCATTGCCAGCACTGGTAGGGCTGCACTGGTGCTACAGCATTTGTGGGAGAACATCAAAACACCTTCCATGTAGACTGAGTCGCAGTGTAGTCAGTCAACTGACTGTAGAGCAGAAATCCGTTCTGCTGGCGTCACTCCTGGAGGCATGGGAAATCCAACACAGCTTTGGGGGAACAAGATGAATTCCCTTCTGGCTTGTATATCAGCCATACCATTGCTAACTAAGACCTCAATCCTGCAGTCCGATCTACATGGATGGACCTGTACTGAAGTCAATAGGGCTTCATGTGGGTGCATTGGGCTGCCTACAGCTGACTGTGATATCAGGACTTTGGTTTCATCTGCATAACCTTCGGTGGTAGGTGATGGTGTGAGCTAGGAGAGCTCAACTTTATTCTGATTTCAGGGTGGGTTTGTAGGGTTGGCAGCTAGGAAAACCATTTTTTTACTGGAAAATAGAGGAGGTTTGCCCTGAGAGAGTGGAAATCCCCTGACCTTTTCCCAGTTGCATTTCAGAGTAGAAACGCACAAGATAGAAAGCTCATGGTTCTAAGGAATGGTAGAAGAGAGAACAGCAAAATAGAGACAATGGATTTCAGGAAGGCAGATTTTAGTAAACTCAGAGAGCTGGTAGGTAAGGTCTCATGGGAAGCAAGACTAAGAGGAAAAACAAGTCACCAGGGCCTGATGAAATGCATCCTGGAATACTTAAGGAGCTGACAGGAGGTATCTGAGCCTTTAGCTATCATCTTTGAAAAATCATGTGGGAGAGATTCCAGAAGACTGGAAAAGGGCAAATCTAGTACCCATCTATAAAAAGGGAAATAAGAACAACCCAGGAAACTACAGACCAGTCAGTTTAACTTCTGTGCCAGAGAAAATAACGGAGGAAGTAAATAAAGAACAAATCATGTCAAACCAATCTGATAGCTTTCTTTGATAGACTATCAAGCCTTGTGGATAAGGGAGTAGTGGTGGACATAGAATCATAGAATACTAGGACTGGAAGGGACCTTGAGAGGTCATCGAGTCCAGTCCCCTGCCCTCATGGCAGGACCAAATAAATGTCTATCAGGGATGGTCTAGACAGTATCTAACCTACTCTTAAATATCTCCAGAGATAGAGATTCCACAGCCTCCCTGGGCAATTTATTCCAGTGTCTGACTACCCTGACAGTTAGGAACTTTTTCCTAATGTCCAACCTGAACCTCCCTTGCTGCAGTTTAAGCCCATTGCTTCTTGTTCTATCCTCAGAGGCCAAGATGAACAAGTTTTCTTTCCTCCTTATGACACCCTTTTAGATATCTAAAAACTGCTATCATGTCCCCCCTCAATCTTCTCTTTTCTAAACTAAACAAACCCAATTCCTTCAGTCTTCCCTCATAGGTCTTGTTCTCTAGACCTTTAATCATTCTCGTTGCTCTTCTCTGGACCCTCTCCAATTTCTCCACATCTTTCTTGAAATGCAGTGCCCAGAACTGGACGCACTACTCCAACTGAGGCCTAACCAGCGCAGAGTAGAGCGGAAGAATGACTTCTTGTGTCTTGCTCACAACACACCTGTTAATGCATCCCAGAATCATGTTTGCTTTCTTTGCAACAGCATCACACTGCTGACTCGTATTCAACTTGTAGTCCACTATAACCCCTAGATCCCTTTCTGCCATACTCCTTCCCAGACAGTTGCTTCCCATTCTGTATGTGTGAAACTGATTGATTGTTCCTTCCTAAGTGGAGCACTTTGCATTTGTCTTTATTAAACTTCATCCTATTTATCGCAGACCATTTCTCCAATTTGTCCAGGTCATTTTGAATTATGACCCTATCCTCCAGATTAGTCGCAACCCCTCCCAGCTTGGTATCATCTACAAACTTAATAAGTGTACTTTCTATACCAATATCTAAATCGTTGATGAAGATATTGAACAGAGCGTCCCAAAACAGACCCTCATGGAACCCCACTTGTTATGCCTTTCCAGCAGGATTGTGAACCATTAATAACTACTCTGTGAGTACAGTTATCCAGCCAGTTATGCACCCACCTTATAGTAGCCCCATCTAAGTTGTATTTACCTAGTTTATTGATAAGAATAAACTATCAATATTTTATATTGATATAAAATATCAATATAGTCTAGGACATGGTATACCTAGACTTTAGTAAGGCATTTGACATGGTCTCGCATGACCTTTTTATTAATAAACTAGGGAAATACAACCTAGATGGGGCCAATATAAGGAGGGTGCATAACTGGCTGGATCACCACTCTCAGAGAGTTGTTATTAATAGTTCACAGTCATGCTGGAAGGGCATAACAAGTGGGGTCCCACAGGCATCTGTTTTGCAACTGGTTCCTGTTCAATATCTTCAACAACAATTTCAATGATGGTATAGACAGTATAATTATTAAGTCTGCAGATGATACCAACCTGGGAAGGGTTGCAAGTGCTTTAGAAGATAGGGTCAACATTCAGAATGATCTGGACAAACTAGAGAAATGGTCTGAGGTAAACAGTATGAAGTTTAATAAGTTCTGGGGACCACATTTCAAGAAAGATGTGGAGAAATTGGAGAAGGTCCAGAGAAGAGCAACAAGAATGATTAAAGGTCTAGAAAACATGAGCTATGAGGGAAGACTGAAAGATTTGGGTTTGTTTCGTTTATAAAAGAGAAGACTGAGAGGGGACATGATAGCAGTTTTCAAGTATCTAAAAGGATATTACGAGGAGGAGGGAGAAAAAAATGTTCTCTTTGGCCTCTGAGGATGGGAGAAGCAGCAATGGGCGTAAACTGCAGCAAGGAAGGTTTAGGTTGGACATGCGGAAAAACTTCCTAATTGTCAGAGTGGTTAAACACTGGAATAAATTGCTTAGAGAGGTTGTGGAATCTCCATCTCTGGAGATATTTAAGAGCAGATTAGACAGACACCGGTTGGATGATCTAAAGAGTGCTTGGTCCTGCCATGAGGGGAGGGGACTGCACTCAATGACTTCTCAATGTCCCTTCCTGTCCTAGTGTTCTATAAGAGTTTCTGGGCTTCATACTTAAAGAACCTATGGCCACTCGACCCCTTTTTCATTTGATTGAAGCACTTGCAGATACAGCTGATATCAGTGAATGCTCAGCACCTCTGGCTGTTAGGCCTTGTGCTCTGCAGGCAGGCACGCAGAGTTGGGAGACAGAGACTCCTGTGTTCTAATCCTGGCTCTGATACTCATTAGGGATGTAAAAGAGTAACTGTATACGTAGTTAACTCATTGATTAACCTTCATAGCTACGTGCGGACTCCTGATATGCGTGGGTAACTAGCTGCCTTTCTCCCTGTGTTACTGCCTATGTATCAGAGGCAGCAGCGTCGGGGGGCAGGTAGGAGCTACTGTGTGCAGAGAGCCAGCTTAAAAGACAGCACCCCGTATGCCCTGGCTCCTGGGGAGCTACCCCCTCTCCCCCATGTGCAACTGCTGAAAAATTCAGTCATTACACATTTAATTAAGTAAACACATTTTAACATCCCTAATACTCATTGACAGTGTGGCTTTGAGCTAGTCATTTTGTCTTTGTTTCAGTTTCTTCATGTATGAGAGAGGGTAGCAGTGCTTATACATCTTCCTCAAAAGGGGGCTAGAAGGGCTCAGTTATTAATGTCTGTGCTTTATAGATATATAAAAAGCTACATATTCTAAAAAATCAGGCCCCAAGCATCTTAAGTTGGACATCCAATCATTGAGAAACCCCAAGTTAATAGCAAACTCACAAGTGTTGATAAATTCAAAGCAATGCATATTGGAAAACCTAATCCAAATTGTATATAAAAAATTATGGGAATTAAATTAGCTGTTACCACTTTCAAGAGAGAGATCTTGGAGTCATGGATAGTTCTCTGAAAATATCCACTCTATATGCAGCAGCAGTCAAAAAAGAAAACAGATTTTTGGGAATTATTAAGAAAGAGAGAATCATAGAATACTAGGACTAGAATAAGACAGAATATCTTATTGCCTCTATATAAATCCATGGTATTCCTACATCTTGCATAATGTGTGCAGATGTGGTCATCTGATCTCAAAAAAGATATTTTGGCATTGGAAAAAGTTCAGAGAAGGACAATAAAAATTAGAGGTTTGGAACAGCTGCCCTATAAGGAGAGGGTATGTCTACACTTACACCCTCTTTCAAGAGAGGGATGCCAATGAAGACAGTTGAAATTGCAAATGAAGCCGGGATTTAAATATCCTGTGCTTCATTTGCATATTTGCGTTATGGCGCTATTTCAAAATAGCGCTATTTCGAAATAACAGACGCTGTTAAGACGCGGTTATTTCAAGAGAAAACCCTTCTCTCAAAATAACCCTTATTCCTCATACAATGAGGTTTACCAGTTATTTCGAGAGAAGGGTTTTCTCTCGAAATAACCGTGTCTTAACAGCATCTGTTATTTCGAAATAGCGCCATAATGCGAATATGCAAATGAAGCACGGGATATTTAAATCCCGGCTTCACTTGCAATTTCGAATGTCTTCATTTGCATCCCTCTCTCGAAAGAGGGTGTAAGTGCAGACATATCCAGAGAGATTAATAAAACTGGGACTTTTTATCTTAGAAAAGAGATGACTAAAAGGGGTGGGATGTGATAGAGGTCTATGAAATCATGACTGGTGTAGAGAAAGTAAATAAAGAGTTATTTACTCCTTCCCAGAACACAGGGGTTAGGAGTCACCAAATAAAATTAATAGGTAGCAGGTTTAAAACCAACAAACGGAAGTACTTCATGCAACACAGTCAGCCTGCAGAAATCCTTGCCAAACAACGAACGTGAAGGCCAAGACTAGTAGTATTGAAAAAAACTCTACCTAAATCTATGAAGGATAAGTTTATTAATGGTTATTAGCAGGGCTCGCCGAACCGCGGCAAGCCCTGCTCACCAGCTGCGCTGTCCGGCGATCTGCGCATGCGCAGATCGTTCTGCGCATGCGCAGATCACCCGAACCTGGCTCTTCCGGGTTACAATCTACTCGCCTCGGGCGAGTAGATTGTATTATTTGTCGAGCCCTGGCTATTAGCCAGGATGGGTAGGAAAGGTGTCCCTAGCTTCTGACAAACAGAAAGGGGTGACAGGGGATAGAGTACTTGATGATTCCCCTGTTCTGTTCATTCTCTTTGGGGTCACTGTCAGAAGACCGAATAGTGGGGCTAGATAGACCTTTGGTCTGACCCTTTATGGCTGTTCTTATGGTTTTGGTTTTTGCTAACATTTGTTTAAGATGTGAGTTCCTGAGCACCATCTATTTAAAAAAACACACACACAACACATCAACACTAGCTCATATTGCTGTTGAAAATAGATTTATTAATGGCTGTAAGGTTAAGATGTTGTGGCGATGGATGAGATAGAAAAGAAAATAATAGCATTGCATTTAGTACAGGGGTTGGATGGTGGCAGTTGTCAGTCAGGTGGGGTCCTCCCGATGAGTTCCTGACAGGTCTCTGGCCCACTCGATGATGATAACCAGAAGGCTGCGTGTGTGTGTGCTCAGTCACATGTGCCATGTTGATTTACGTGTTGATTAACCCAGCAGACTTCAAGAGAGCCCCCAAAGAGCACAAATCAATAAGGATCAAAGGTGCCAGGCTAGGTTTATTGTTAAGCGAAGTGCAGTAATATTTGTCAGTAGACTCTACGGAACCACTACGCATATATGTAATTTGTAACAATGGAATGAAACAATTAGTGGGTGGTCCCACTGCCCCCTACGTCATTCAAAGACTATCTCCACAAGATACCAGTTTATATACAGGTACAAACAAGTTACACATCACTCCTGACATATCGGGTTACCACCCTCTGACACTTCTTAGATACCACCCTGTACCTCGTGGTTTGATTAGATCATCTCTATCCATCATGCTGTCAATGTAGACCCTTTCTAGAACCTGAGTCTATGTGTGGGGTGTGTGGGTACCAAGGTCTTTTTTATGTTTTCAAGTTATGACCAGTACCATTTACTGTTTTACAGTCGGTACCTATTACCAATTACTATGTGTTTTGCACTCTAAGCCCTGTTTGTGCCAAGTTCTGTGAGCAGGGGCCTGTCTCTTGCTCACAGCTTAGTTTTGCTTTTTGTTAGCCATGTTTTGTCCATTGTTAGCTGGGCCTTAGACCAGGCCTGTGCTGCATGGGCTTATGTTTTAGGTCTAATCTTACCACAGCAGTGAGTAAGGCTTAAGCCCACCTGCTGAATGACAAAGATGGGGAAAAAAAAGTTCTCAGAGCAACATCTAGGTTGTGCATTGAATGATTCAGGATCCTTTAGAAAAAATTGTTTGTAATCATATAATTAAGACTTGTGCAATAATGCAGATGTATAAGAGGGCTAAGTCAAGATTGCCTGGGTGACTCTAATTCTGTCACTTCCCAACTTTTAAGTGTTTTACTTTACAAACGTAACTTATTTTTAAGTTTTTTAAAAGTAGTTTCCTAGTTCTTGAAAAAAGAAAATACAAATGCATACCTGTGTTAAATAGTATCAGCAAAATAATATTGGAGTTATAATTATTGAAGATGTTGGACTCTACTTAAATATCATTAGATGTGTTTTAACTTTATCTGAAAGTGCCTAATATTTTTATACTCTAGGAGCATTTAGGACATTGGAGTCAAGGTCTGAAAATCTCCATGCAAGACCCAAAAATGCAGGTTGGAATGGCACACCCTATACTTATAGTAATTTACCAATTCACATTGAGAATGCTGTTGAGCCAAGTGCATGTTAAAATTATCAAATGTGCATGTATATCAGCCTGTGGCATAAATGCACTGGGCATCTTTTCACATAAGCTGTCTTGTTGGTATTTGCTGGCTCCTGCTACAAACCCATGCACGGTGTTGGTTTTACTGGATGATTTGAAATCTGCTTCTAGTGATAGTTTGTTGTCTGAAATATGTTTAGTTGCAGCGCTACTGCTAAAACAGATAACTTTGAAGTTGTAGATAGCCTAAGACACTTACTCTTCAATGGGATCCTGAAACAAAATTCAGAAGTGATTTTGAATAGTTTTTCTCACTCTATTATTAAGTTAGTTATTGACTTTTTTCAGCAAGGATACAGATCCGATTCCAAATTACCAAAAAAGCTAAGACTGACACTGTTTAGAGTGCACTTAAAGTTGGAATAAACGCCCACTGAACTCATTGTTTTTTGAGAAAACAAAGTATAGGATGGGGTTTCCTTGGGGAAGATGAGTTATGCTGAAGTAAAATAGAGAATAGACTTATGGCATCACCCTTATGGTCTGTAACCACGATGTTCCAAAATAAGGGGTGTGTATTGTGTAATCTACTATATATACTGAGAGAATTTGTTTGATCAAGAATTCTTCCTTAATGGTAAGAGCTAGGGCCACCAAATTTGGTATACAGCTTCCTCTTGTCATAACTTAAACAATGTAAGGGTTTAGCTGTGCTAAGAAAACAGGATGTGCTTGGAATGGGATTGCTTCTCATCAAATGGAAAAAAGAGTGAATCACCAAATCAAGTACAGTCCTCAAAATTGATATAACTGAACAAATATTGAAAGAGATTGAACTAAGATGAGCCAGAAAAATAGGAGGAACCTGGAATAGAATTGCTTCTCAATAAACATTACAGAAAAAAGATAAAACAGAAATTTGGAGTATTGCTCTGTTTTGGCACAGCGAAATTAATACTTTAGGTTTGAAAACTAGAAGACAATGTTAATGGAAACCAAATTGACTATAGCCTTATTTCATTAAAACATTGCAAATGATAGCGTTTGTAAGGATGAAGGAAAAAAATACACTTGATGAAATTCCTGTGTAAAAAATTATTAAAATTCATAAAAATAAGTTTTTTAAAAAAACAAGCATTTTAATAAAACGTACATTTTCCTTTTTTTAAAGAATCCGAGTAATGCAGGATAAATTTGCTAGTATAAAGTAAGAAAATGACATTCAGTGGCAACGGGCAACTCTAGAATTATTTTACTACAGTTTTTTGTACCATATACTTGGATGATGGATTCTAAACCTATTTAACTAATTAAATAAGCAATAAGGATTAGCTAAGCTAAACTTCTTTTTCTAGCAACATCAGACAAAACAGCCAGCTTAGGAATTTACTTATTAAATCACACTTATACTAAAAGACAGAGAGAGTCTTGAAGAATGATGCATTGCAAAGTTAATTATTTCAGTTACGAACCAGATGATCCGTATTGTTCTTAGCTGTATCCACATCTTCATCCACATAATTTTGTCCCAATAAGCAGTTTTCCTTATGCTGTTTCATTCTTGTAGCTAGGCCCTGCCTCATCTTCTTGCCCTGCCTACACTTGACACGTTTCCCTTTTCTATCCAGGGAACCCAGTGTGCTGAGACACAGAAATGGAAAGCCCACAACATTCAAGAAACAAGAGCTGGTAGTTAGGCAGACTAGAGCCTTATGAGACTGCAAGTGTTGGTGTAGCATGTTTGTGATGAGATTAAATTGTAACTGTAATTTTAAAATGAGAAGTGTTAGTATTTTTAATAGATTAAAAAATAAAATCTGAGCAAAATAAAAACTGATTTTTTTAAAATGATTTTTATCCACCCTGCTCTCTATTAGGTTTACAAAGATGAAAGGGTTGTGGTCATTAAGGATAAATATCCCAAAGCTCGTTATCACTGGCTAATCTTACCCTGGGACTCCATCTCCAGTCTAAAATCTGTAACAAAACAGCATCTTGAACTGCTAGAACACATGCATGCTGTTGGGGAGAAGGTGGTCCAACAGTGCCTGGATAAAGACAGATTGGAGTTCAGACTGGGTTACCATGCAATTCCCAGCATGAGGTAAGGCTAGATTGTTCAGCTGGTTGGAACACATTGAACTGATTGTACAGATTTCGTGCCTCTGAAGCCAGGTTGTGTTGGAGCTGTTTTTGGACTTGAGCCTTTTTCAGTTACTGATATAAAGTCTTATTATGAAAATTTGTAAAATAAAATGATCTTGCTTCATGTTGAGTGTTTGTGTCTCGAGAAACAGGAATGTTGGATGTCATTAAGAGGAGGCATAGAGTCAGCAACATAACAATCCAGACTATTTAAACCATATACAAGTTAACTAAGTAGTATTAGCTAGGCTTTATTTTCTTGAGATTTTGTTTGCTTACTCAAAAAATATAATTATTTCATCTCTAAAAAATAAGTAGAAAAGTTTTAAGTAGAAAATGGCAACTTTTTATTGAGAGAGAGAGACTTTTCTCTGAAGCCCACATAAAGCATTCAGAAAATGAAGGCTTTCTCTCCTAACACTGATAAATATTGGAGAAGCACAGTGGTGAATATTCCAGTTTATGATGCAGGCTGGTGGTTCTGCACCATAGCTGCACCAATGTATTCCACTTAAGAGTGTGTGCTCCTAGCACACAAGCGCTGGAGAATTTTTCCTGGCAGTAGCAAAAGAGGGGGCAGCACTTGCACCTTGTTGCCATAGCTCCTCCCCATGCTATATGAGACGGCACTGCCTTTAAACCCCCTAAGCCCCCCCCCCATATACACACACACATCTTGCCTTCTTATCCATCCATGGCTTGGATGGGAACACTACATGTTTCTTAACCTCACGGTTCCTCATCCTTTGGCTGAGTTGCATTGCATAGAATTGTCTGTCCATGTAGTGGGGTGATCCCCTCATACAAGGTGCTTGCTTTGCTTGGGCAACACTCACACAAAGAGCAGTTTTCGATTTGTGAATTGTTCACAAAATGGAATCAGGTGGCTAGAGACCTTCATCTGACGCAACACTTCCGGCAGGCCATGAGGCCTCTTTTAGTACCAAGGCCTATGTCAGCTCAGAGGCCACCCTCAACCTCAGTGAGCTATGGAGCCACTGCTTCTCCAAGAGGCATAGAAGCCTCTCTCCTTTGAACACACCAAAGAAAAGGTCTCACAAGAGCAATTGTGACTGTGCTAGGTCTCCAGGAGACTCTTCTTACTCCTCCAGGAACGATGGCCACTGCTCCTGGCGTGCGGAATGGAGCATGTGTTCAGCCGCTTCCCAGTGCAAGATAGGGATTTGAGAGGTCCTATGTCATTGACTCCAGTACCAGCCCAAGAGCATCCATTGAATCGGATACTGACAAGGGTGATGCTGACATTGATTGTGCCCATGTCAGCAGCATTTCAGGTGGTGGACCTCCTGCCTTTGCATCACGAGCTCTGTTTGGTTCAGGACTTCTCCAAAGCTGTGTCATCCATAGCTTTGCTGTATAGAAAGTCTGCTGAATCTTTGGGTCTGTTGGTACCACCTCCTGATGTTCCTGTGGAAGTGAATCTGGTGCCAGGCTCAGCACAATCAGCTGCATTGGTACCAGAAAACTCTTTAGCACAATGCGTTTTGAGCACCCGATATTGCTGTGGTGGCACTTCATGCCCTCCGCCTCTGCACCATCTGCTGCTTTGGCACCGCTGCTGACTTTGGTACGGACGCCAATCCCAGCACTGGAGACAATGGAGACCTACTCCATGCCAGCTGTGCCATTTCCACCACTCCTCCCTGGCCTTGTATAACGGATGATTCACTGATAAGTCGTCTCCCCGGGACTGGTTGCTTGTGCCCTCAGGGCTGACTCCAATCACCTGACCTACACCTGGGACTGTGCATGTAGCGGCATGGTGTAGTACGGTCACTGATGTAATAGGGCAAGATTTACTGTCATGATGTCCTGACAAGTCTGGCTCTGTCCGTGATGATAACCAGAAGGCTGCTTGCATGTGTGCTCAACGATGTGTGCCATGTCAACTTGCACTTTTAGTCCCCACCGCAGACCCTGAGAGAGCCCCCAAAGACCACAAATCAGATAAGGATCGAAGGTGCGTGGCCAGGTTTATTAATGAGTGAAGTGCAGTCGTAGCTGTTAGTGTGCTCTACTGAACCACTATGCATATGTAATTCATAAAAATGGACTCAGCGCAATAAGTGGGAGATCCCACTGCCCCCCAGCTGGACAAAGACTGGCCTGTCCCCCAAGACCCCACTTTATATACAGGTACAAAAAAGTTACACATCATTTCTGACGTCATCAGGTTACCACCCTCTGACGCTACTTGGATACCACCCATCACCCTGCACCTCGTGGTTTCGTTAGCACATCTCTAGCCACCATGCTGTCATTTTAGACCAGAGGTGGGGAACCTTTTGGGTCGGGGGCCACTGACTCACAGAAAAATCAGTTGGAGGACCCCACACAAGTGGGAAGCAAAAAACCACCCCCCTCACTGTGGCTTCCAACTGAGAAGGAAAAAGATACTCCCCACATTTCCCTCACACACCAGAGTCTGGGGGCCCCAGCCTAGTACATTTTGTATGCTCCATCCCCACAGTGGGGGCTGGAGCACCAACGTGGGCTCCCTACTGCTAGGAGACGTGTATTCCATGACCTACCCTCCATCTTTTCTGCATCAGTCTATAGGTGCTCTGTGTGAGGGAACTGAGGGTCAAGGTGACACCACATAACTATAGCCAGAGAAGGTGGTATGGTCTTGAGGTGCAAGTTCCACCCCCTGCATATACTAATAGGCAAAATTTGCTGGCCTCAGTGCACTGAGCTATAGTTGCAGGAAGTATTAATTTTGTATTGTGCCTCCACCAAGTCTTCAGCTTGGTTTATGAGATGACCATTTTGCAATCAGATTGTCAGAGGTGGTTGAATGTGTACTATAGATAGAACCGAATGCCTCAGCTCAAATATATGTGTAGGCTGTCGTGCTTGCCTAAGTCCCGTTGACTTAGTATTTTCAGCTGAGAGAGACAGACACACATGCCACCTCACCCCTCCAACACCTTGCTGAGAGTGTGAAATTCATTGAGTTGAACTAGAAGTAATTCTAGACTGCACTTCTTCCATCTTGCTATTACCATTTCTGTCAGTGTCTAAGTTAACTCCTGTGAGTTATGCAAGGTCACCATTTACAGCTGTTTGAGCACCACATGTAACTTGCTTCCCTAATGAATATGTTAAGGAGAGTTGGGTCTGGTTAGGGCAGGTATGAATTAATGCCACAGTACTTAGTAGGGAAAGGCTAGATTCCTATAATCTTCTTACCTAGCTATTGTTTGTGTAATTCTTTTTTGTAAATGTAAAATCAAGATTACTTATGTTTTGGTTCCAGTCAGGTACATCTCCATGTAATCAGCCAGGATTTTGATTCCCCTTGCCTTAAAAACAAAAAACACTGGAATTCTTTTACCACCGAGTACTTCTTAAACTCTCAAGGTAAAAAACTTCATAATATTTGCTTCAGACGTTGAATTGTATCATTTCAGTGTATTTTCTAAGGTAAATTGTTAACTGTGTTAGAAAAAGTGGAAGATCCCACTTAGTACTGGATTTTGGGTAATATTGGTTTTCTGATAAAATTAGCATAGCATTTGATTGGGATAGACTCATCTATTTCCAGGGGGGAGATATGGAGAGAGAATTGGAGTGTTGGGATAGAACAATCCTGTTGTGCAAGGGTAAAATACTGTATGGCTACGTCTAGACTGGCATGATTTTCCGCAAATGCTTTTAACGGAAAAGTTTTTCCGTTAAAAGCATTTATGAAAGAGCGTTTAGATTGGCACGACGCTTTTGCGCAAAAGCACTTTTTGCGGAAAAGCGTCCGTGCCAATCTAGACGCAGTTTTGTGCAAGAAAGCCCCGATCGCCGTTTTTGCCATCGGGGCTTTTTTGCGCAAAACAGTCCTGAGCTGTCTACACTGGCCCTCTTGTGCAACTACATTTGCGCAAGAGGGCTTTTTCCTGAACGGGAGCAGCATAGTATTTGCGCAAGAACACTGACAATCATACATTAGATCGCCAGTGTTCTTGCGCAAATTCAAGCGGCCAATGTAGACAGCTGGCAGGTTTTTCCGCAAAAGCAGCCGCTTTTGCAGAAAATCTTGCCAGTCTAGACGCAGCCTATAGGTAAAGCAGCATGCACTGACTTCAGAGTGCGGAGAGCGCACTCTCTTCTGATGCCAACCTTTTTTGTTTCTTTCAGATGTGATAGAGATGGTAAAGACCAAAGGAAAAGTTCTGGTTAAAGATGGCACCTGTGAGCTTCTCAAGTTGCCCCTCAGATGTCACATGTGCAAGCAGCACCTACCTACCATCCCACAGTTAAAAGAACATCTCAAGAAACATTGGCCAAAGTAACTGTAAAAATCACTGTGTAAATCTGACCAGTCTAGGGCTAAAAACAATCCTCCAGAAAACTTGTTTAATCAAGTTGAATAGATTTTTGTTTTAGCTGCTGGAAAGATTCTTCACTGGGGAAAACAGCATACAACTTGACAATTTCGTAACAACTTTTTAGAAGAAAAATAAAGCAGCCTCAGGGTCAGTATATAGTGGATTCATTGTAGACTGTCAGTCCTGCAGCCTAACTGGGATGACTCTTAAAGGTTTTTCTAGAAATCAGTGTGGATTATGCGTATAGAAAATCTGCTAAACCCCTGATACAGATTTAATAGATTGTAAAGCCAGAAGGGACCATTGCTATCATCTAGGCCAGGGGTCAGCAACCTGTGGTTCACGAGCCATAAATGGCTCACTTAGGAGCCAAATGTGGCTTGTGGCTCGAGCTCAGCTTCCCCTTGCTCCCTTCCCCCCCCAACAGCAAGCCCATGCTGGTGATCTAGCATTGCATGCCTCGCAAGATTGGAGCCTGCGGGGTACAGGAGAGGGGAAGCCCCAAGGCTCCGCACTGGATCTGGCTTGCAGGGAAGCGCATGCACTGCTCCTCCCCTCCCCACAGCAACACACCTGCTTCCTTATCCACCCTACCTTCCCCTGTGGTCTGGGGAGGCAGGACACGGAAGCTGAGTGGCCTCCCCCTACCTGGTGATCACCAGAGAGCGTATGCAGCTGTGCCGCATGGGGATGATGCACATTAAGCATGCAGGCGCAGGGTAGGGAGGATGGCTAAGATGGCGACAGAGGATCTGGACTTTGGGGACGAGGAGCAGCTGGATTTCCTAAAGGAGCAACACGTGCTTTCTTCCAGCACTGCCTGCAGATTCTGCCCGAGATACCCGTCCCTAGAGACCAGCAGGTACCTGCTGAGCTGCTCCTACCCACCTGCCCCTAGCTTGCTCCTGCACCCTACCTCCCACCCCGATTCTGCATTCCCTATCCCCCACATTTTTGGCCCCACCCCAGAGCCTAGAGGGGGCCCACAAAATCCACTAACCCTGGAACCCCAGAAGAGTTTATCTGACCTGAGGCCTTGAACCTCAGTCCTCTGCCCCACCCCATGAGGCTGGAGCACTAGGGGAGTGAGGTGTCTCAGCTGGGGGCCACATCAGTGAGAGTTGGAGATTTTTGGTGGGGTTGTTTTTTGGATTCTCATTTGTGTGGTCCCCAAATGATTTTTCTGTAGGACACTGGTCCCAACCCAAAAAAGGTTCCCCACCCCTCCATAAATAAAGAGAACGTTGAAACCTTTTGTGTTGGACATATTTTACTTATTTAAAAACGAAGCCTGGCCAACAAGCCCCCCAATTGGGGCCCAGCCTCCATCTGGCTGCAGCAGCATAATATTCCTGCACCCCCCCACACGTCAACCCTGAATTCCCTGCCCTGAGTCCCTCATACCCCCACAAACCTCTGCACCCCCACATCTCCAGTCTCCTGCCATAATGCTCCTGCACCCTACACCCCCCCCAAACCTGTGCCCTGAGCCCATCATACACCCAACCCCCTTACCCTGAGCCCCTCATACATCCCAACCCAAACTCCTGCACCCCCCACATCCCCAACCCCTGCTATAAGATTGACAGAAGACAGCCTGAATGCATGCATGAAGCTGGATTTGACCAGTTATAATGTAAACTTCAAAGAAATGTGGGAAAAGATGCAGAAGTCCTATTAAATAAAGTCCTTGAGTACAATGTTTCATTTATGCTACTATTAATCATGTCAGTCATTACATCAAGTTGTACATTTTCAGTCAGGCAAATGGGCACTCTTATGTGGCTCTTTGTTAACTGCTTATTTTGAATTTTGATGTCGTTTAGGTCTCTGGTTTGAGAAGTGGCTGAACTAATTACCTGTGAACTCATCCGCGCTGTGTCACACACCACCTTCCTTCTTTTCCCCCACAGCTCTGTTAGGCTGTGTCTAGACTGGCCAGTTTTTCCAGAAAATCAGCCGCTTTTCGGGAAAAACTTGCCAGCTGTCTACACTGGCCGCTTGAATTTGCGCAAGAACACTGATGATCTCATGTAAGAGTGTCAGTGTTCTTGCAGAAATATTATGCTGCTCCCGTTCGGGCAAAAGCCCTCTTGAGCAAATGCTTTTGCGCAAGAGGGCCAGTGTAGACAACGTGGTATTGTTTTGGGCAAAAGAGCCCTGATCGTGAAAATGGCGATCGGGCTTTCTTAAGCAAAAGCGTTTAGATTAGCACGGACGCTTTTCCGCAAAAAGTGCTTTTGCAGAAAAGCGTCCGTGCCAATCTAGACGCTCTTTTCCACAAATGCTTTTAACGGAAAACTTTTCCGTTAAAAGCATTTGAGGAAAATCATGCCAGTGTAGACGTAGCCTTAGTGTTCCCCTTTTCCTTTACAGGTATCCTTTTCACATCCTGCCTAGATAACTCCATGACCCCACTCTTGCTGCACAATTACCCCAGTCCACGTTACATATGCAGGCAGCCCCACTTACTGTAACGTTTTCCTCTTGCATTGGTAGCAAGTAATATCCCAGCTGGTACATGTGGTCTCTTTATCTCCATGTCTTCTTGCTTGAGGGATTTTGTCTCATTCTGTTGTCGAGCTCCCAACTTAACAGGGGACACGCTTCTTTCCTGGGAAACGCAACGATCCAACTTTGAAATGTACAAGAGTCTGCAGCGGGGCCTTTTGTGCATTTCAAAGACAAAGTGCAGCATGGAGCCTGGTGCCATGGTGGGACTGACTCCAGGCTCCATGCGGCGCTTCTGCTTTGAAATGAACATTTCAAAGCGGAAGCGCCCACGTGGGGCCGGGGGTTAGCGGGGCTCCCCGCTGGCCCCGGGCTCCATGCTGCGTTCCAACTTTGAATGCACAACAGCCCCTGCTGGGGCTCTTGTACATTTCAAAGGCGGAACATGGAAGTTCTAGACTAATCGAATAATTGATGGAAATCCCCATCGACTATTCAATTAGTTAATTAATTGAAATTTAACATCTCTAGCTCAGATATGCCTGCCTTTAAGATGCAGGACAGCCATGCTGCAGTATTTCTTTTTCTCCCTTCATTGCTGCCTGATTTGGTTACTTTCGGTTTCACATTGGCTGTGTCTACATTGGCACGATCTTGCGCAAAAGTGGCTGCTTTTGCGCAAAAACTTGCTGCCTGTCTACACTGGCCGTGAGTTCTTGCGCAAGAACACTGACGTTTTAATATATGAAATCAGGGCTTCTTGTGCAAGAACTATGATGCTCCAGCTCAGGAATAAGCCCTTTTGCGCAACTTCTTGTGCAAGAGGCCAGTGTAGACAGGCAACATGAATTTATTGCACAAGCAATCCCTATCGTTAAAATGGCCATCAGAGCTTTCTTGTGCAAGAGAGCGTCTACACTGGCATGGATGCTCTTGCACAAAAGCACATCTCTTGTGCAAACATACATGCCAGTGTAGATGCTCTCTTCTGGAAGAGTTCTTGCGCAAGATCATGCCAGTGTAGACATAGCCATTGTGTCTGGTTGACTTGTCAGTCCGTAACTCTGGTGCTCATATATTTGAGGCTCTCCTGTATCTGGAAGAAGCTGCAAAAATTGTTCTATTATGAATCCTGACCCCTTAGACTCAGCCATTGGTTGGCACAACTTCTCAACAAATGCTTCAGAACTGACCCTGTGAATCCATGTGACTGCCCTACATTTCTGTCTGTACCTTTTGGCCACAAGTCTGCATGGTCCAGTGCAGCTGTTAACACCATGTGGTTTGTGGCCTGCTTTCCTCTCAGCTTGTGCTGCTCTCTCCAGATAAAGATTTAACTCTCATAACCCTTTTGTCCCAGCTCACGCTAGCAGCGATTCCCTTGAAAATCCATAGGAACGCTGGATTGTCCTCAGGGCTCATTTTAGAAGCTCCCTCCACCTGACTTATAGTCCCCATGGTAGGAATTGTTGCATTTTGTAATAACTGCTGCTGTACCTGTGTCTGCTGTTTCGTGAACTCCTGAAGCACACACTGCTCCATCGGCCATCACAGCAGAGATTGTCACTTGGGCTGCTGAAGTGCCTGCAGTGTTGTCCATATGGCCTTCTAGTGTTCTGCAGTCTCCACATAAGCTCCCCCCCTGCTTTTCCAGATTCAGCCTGTTCTCTAACAGCCTTCCTAATTCTGGCTCTCAGATGCAGTAGGGTCACCAATGTAGTAAGACAGGATTTACTGTCGTGGTGTCCGAATTGGTGGTCTGTTCCATCAGTGATGATACCCGGAAGGCTGCACGTGTTTGTGGCTCATTGTGGGCCATGTTAATTTGCACAGTTAGCCAACACAGCAGACCCCGAGAGAGCCTCCAAAGAGCACAAATCAGATACAGATCGAAGGTGCCGGTCAGGTTTATTGTTAAGCGAAGTGCAGTAATAGTTGGCGGTAGACTCTACCGAATCACTACCCATATGTACATGTAACAATGGACTCCCAATCAGTGGGAGGTCCCACTGCCCCCTTGGCTGGACAAAGACTGTTGTCCTGTCCCCCCCATCCTCCCGAGATGCCACTTTATAGACAGGTACAAACAAGTTATGTCACTTTTCACATGTCAGGTTACCACCCTCTGACGCTATTTAGATACCGCCCATCACCCTGTACCTCGTGGTTTGATTAGAACAGGGCTACTCAATTTTAGAAGCCCTGGAGGCCATAATAATACTCTCAGCATATGCCGAGGGCCACAACTTAAGTGTGGTTGACTATACATGCAAATATATGGAAATAGCTTATTTCACAGTGAGGAGCATGAATGCAAAGCACGTCCCACAATGCCCCGGCACTCCTGGCACCGTGTCCCTTCGGGGCTAGAAACACCGACACCCTGTACCCGTCTGTTCCAGCCAGCCTGTCCGCTTGCATCTTTCGATGCTCACCCCGCCTGGGAGATGCCTCGCTGTTGTGGAGTGTGTTCCCAGTGGAGGCCATGTTCAAAGGATCCCACCGGCGGGCCATGTGTTGAGCTCCGTGTAAACCCAAACCGCCCCGCAGGCTGCAAATAAATGGGCTGAAGGCCGCATGCAGCCCATGGGCCGCGTGTTGAGTAGCCCTGGATTAGAACATCTCTGTCCATCATGCTGTCAGTTTAGACCCTCCTTCTTCAGGTGATGTTCCCGTGAGTGCTCCACTGTTGGGAAGACAGGAACTCAAAGCTGGATTGTCACGTTTCCCAGGAAAGAAGGCAGCCTGTCCCAAATTTTGTAGTCACCAACAGTGGAGCACCCACGGGGACATCACCTGAAGAAGAAAAAGAAGTTACTCCACTTCGTGCAGTAACGACTGTTCTTCGAGGTGTGTCCCCCCCATAGGGTGCTCCATGGCCCTCCCTTCCTCCCCTTCGCTTGGAGTTATGTATACTCGGGGGCAATTGAGGAACTGAGGGGGAGGGGGAGGGCCATGAACGAGGCAGCTGTCAAACCACCAATGGCATGAGGGGTTTGGAGGGGTTGTGTTTTTGTATCTCACTTGTGTGGCCACAACTGACTTTTCTGTGGGTCAGTGACCCTGACTCAAAACAGGTTCCCTGCTCCTCTCAAATAAAGACAATGCTAAAGCCAAAGACCTTTTGGCTATGTCTACACTGGCGGGTTGTTGCGCCAGAAATATGTAAATGAGGCTAAGCGTGGAATATCGCCGAGCCTCATTTGCATACCTAATGAGCCACCATTTTTGCAGAAGAGACTCTTGCGCCAGAAGGAGCTGTCTACACTGCCCCTTCTTGTGCAAGAAAAACCCTCTTGCGCAATGCCGTTATTCCTGAAAATAATCAGCGGGCTAAAATCTACTCACCACGGGCGAGTAGATTACATTAATTGTCGAGCCCTGATCATAACACTCCTGCACTCCCACCCTGCCCCCAAATCTGAGCCTATCATGCACTGGAACCCCCTGTCCTGAGCCTCTCTCATCACCAAACTCCTGCAGCCCCACATCCTCAGTCTTCTGCCATAACACTCCTGCACCATCCACACACTGCAAGTCTGTGTCCTGAGCCCATCATACTCCCAACCTCCCTGCCCTGAGCCCCTCATGCACCTCACCCCAATTCCTGCACCCTCACAGCCACAAGCCTGCAGCTTGCTCAGCACCCCAACCCTCCACCTGAGCCCAACACTCCCGAGCCTGGAGCCCTCTCTCCGAGCCAGCATCCCCTTCTCCACATCCTCCTGCATCCAAATTCCCTCCCAGAGCTTGCACCTCTCACCCTTTCCCACACCTAAATCTCTGTGACAGACCGGGCCAGGTCTGGGCACTGCTGAGGGCATCTGCTCAGGGTGAACTGCTCAAACTCAGAGCTCCTTACAGCCCCTGACCAGAGACCTTCCCAAACCAGTCACACCAAGCAAAACCCCTCAGACGCTCCCGCTCTCCCTGTGCCGCAATCAGCCCCAGGCCTAACACACAGGTGAGGGATTACAGAACCCAATCTCATCTACCTTGAACAGCTCTTTCCGGTCCCAAAGAACCAGCCACAAATCCCCGATCAATTTACTCTTTGGCTCTTACCCACAAGACCACGCGGAGCCGATCCTTTAGAATCTAAAGTCGAAAGGTTTATTACTAAAAGAAAGAGAAGCAGGAGAGTGCGGGTGTTAAGGAGAATACGTTACCTGCATCGACTCACCCAGTTCTGGTGCAGGCTCTAGCGGAGATGTTATACGCTGCCAGCTTAAAAGTCTCTGCTGCACACCCTGTCATCAGCGTGGGCCCACGGTTCTCGCGCTGCTCCTCAAGGCTGCATCTGGAATCAGTAGCAAAACTGAGGGCAAGAGGGAGAGTGCCACGTGCTATCTAGAGACCCCTCGGCATCTCCCTGGCAGAGCAGGTCACGTGGCCCAGTGACCTCTCCCTGTGTCCCATGGCAGCGGCCATCAGATACTGGCGGGTTTGCAGGGATTCCTCAGGTGCGTATTGGGCCTTGCTAATTAGCATAGTCACTGACTGAACATTCCCGGCCCCCTCAGCCCGGACATGGGAACGAGCTGGCACTGAGCGCCGCCCCGCCGCTGCCCGGCTTGGGCGTCAGGGTCTCTACTGCGCATGCTCCTCTCGTGCTCGCTAGCGGGGCGCGTGCTGCTGGGCCTTCAATATGGCAGCGCCCGTCTTTTGAGTGGCGGCGCGAGCCCGCCTGTCCGTTGCTCCCCTGCCTGCGCGCGAGGAGCTGGTAAAACCCCCCGGGCCCCCGCCCGGCCAGGCTGCCGGGGCACGCGGGCACCCCGCGCGGCGGTTGGGGGCTGCCCCTCCCGCGTGTTCCCGCGCCCGTCACAGTCCGGCCCGGCCTGGTGTGCGCCGCCGCCTGGGCCGCGCGTCCCCGCCCTGTCCGCCGCACGGGCTCCTTCGGGCCAGCCCCGCCGGGCCGCGTTTCTCCCGCTCCCGCCCGGCTGACGCCATGAGAAACTTGAGGTTACTGCGCTCTCGGGAGCACGGGCCGCTCCCGGCCGCAGGGAGTCCCCAGGGTTGGTGCCTCCGAGCGGACGGAGGGACGCTGCTCGTTGCCTCGCAGTACGGGCTCGTGGAGCTGGACCCCGCGGTGCAAGCGGTGGGTTGCTCTGGAGTCTCCCCGCGGGGTCAGGCTTGTGGGGTGGGAAGCGTTTCCAGGGCCGCTGTGGTACGTCAGCCTTCCCAGCGCTCTGGCTGCTGCAGCTTTGGGCCGGCGACAGCACGCGGGCTCTTCTGGTGATGGCAGGTCCAGCCTTCTGCCCTCTCTAGGGGTTCTGCTGCCGCTCGCCTTGTGGAGCAGCTGCCCATACGGCTCAGCTCATCTGCTTGCTCAGTAAACGCCGCAGTTTGAGTGCTTGTCCCCGCTGGCTTCTGTACAGCCAGGGGTGGGCAAGAGTGTCTCTGGGCCGGACTCGGCCGCCAAGCCAGCTGATTTGGCCTGCTTCTTCCTCACCCCCAAGCCAATCAAGACCTGGGGATGGGGGAGTGTGCAAAGTCTCCTCCCCTGCCAGGGGCATGTAGCACCAGAGGGCATTGCCAGCTGTTTTTAAGCAGTTGGTGATTGGCTTTGGCTGCCTCTCACCCCTGGCAGGGCGGGGACCGGGGGAAAGACTTCACATGCTCTCCTGTTCCTGGGCCAATCAAGGCCTTTGGAAGAGGAAGCAAGAGAAGTATCCTGGCCCCACCCCTTCTGGGGTGGCCTGGGGCCACTTCAGAAATTTGTGAAGTGCCCACCCCTGCTCTAGGCCCTTCACGTAGACTTTATTTATAGAGCCCTGGGAGTCTATAGTTGTCAGCTTTATATCCATGGGTATCTGCATCCATGAATATGGATAGCCACAGCTCATTTTTGTGTATGCAGATACAAAATTTGAATCTAGAGCCCTGCAGATTTGCGGATATCCCCTTTATATCCGCGGAGATCAGTGGATCACTTTTGCAGATGCAGATATCAGTCTGCACAGGGCTCTATTTAGTTAGCACCAGCATGATGTTTACAGCACTGTAGGGTGGCATTCCCAACTGCCAGTCCATGAACCGGCTGTTGGACTGTGGTGACTCTAGGGACCCAGGGTTAGGGTATGCCGCTCAGTGCCTCCCCTCCCACCGCAGCTTTGGGAAAGGGGTGTCCTGCCCCTCCTCTCAGCCAACCAGCTCTAGGCAGGGGCAGGGCCTTCTCCCGAACATGGAAGAGCAGTTCACTGTGCGGTGGGAGAGGTGCGCAGAACCCAGCATGGCAGCCTTACAGCAGCTGTGACCCAGGCAGCAGTGGCTGGGAGGCAGTGCAGCACTAGGTCAGAGAGGCGGGGCTAGTGCTGGGGGACTCTGGGTGTGGTGGGCTCTTAAGGGGGTGGCATGGGGTCTAGGGACAGGGCTAGTACTGGGAGGCTCTAAGAGACGGGGCTGACACTGGGGCACTGGGATGTCCAGGGTGGGAATTGGCAGAGTGGGGTTCTGGGGCAGAGTTAGTAGTATGGGGCAGGGCTGGCACTGGGGGCTATGGGGATGGGGATAATATTGGGGATGGGGGCTCTGGAAGCAAGAGGCTGGCACTGTTATGTCTGGTGGTGGGGCTCTAAGGGGCGTGGGGCTGGCACTGGGGGGTTGGGTGCAGGGGACTCTGGGGTCAGTGGCTGGTCCTAGGGGGTAGTGGAGGGCTGGGTGGGCTTCTAGGGCTGGCACTGGCAGTCTCAAGGGACTGGGATGTATGCAAGCCCTGGCCCCCAGGGGTGTATGCAAGCCCTGGCCCCCAGAGCTGCCACAAACAGCCAGCTTAGGCTCTGGCAGTCACCACGTGGCGGGTGGCTGCTGCAGCTGAAACTGGCTGTTCACTGTGGCTCTGGGGGACGGGGCTTTTGATAGACTGGAAACATTTTATTTGCATGCTCATTATTTGCATAATGTGGGTATGTAAATAAAATGTGACCAGTCCTCCAAAAGTTTGTGAATGGGTTTGCAGGTCCACGGTATGAAAGAAGTTGTACTCTGCAGCAGTGGCTTCCATCTGCAAAGATCTCTGCTCTGAAGAAAGCTTGCTGTGTAGAAGGCAGGCATGCATAATAATGAAAATGTAGATTTATGTCCTCGTGAAGTTAATCATCCTGTCCAATTCAGTTCTTCCTGCTACTGCATTCTGAGGGTACTAAAACAGCAAAGTGGGAGAATTCTCACTGAATTCATAAGGAGGCTTTCGGATTGGTTCCTGGTGACGTTCCCCTTCTACCGTACACAGGAGTGCTAGGAGTCAGCCAAGCCAAATAGACATCAGTGCAAAGCATGTTATGAGCCATTATTTTTGGCTGTTTCTTTGAGGTTCGTAAGCAAGAACTGCCATGGACATCAGCTTCTCCGCCAGCAATCTGCTCTGTAGCACCATTTCTGGCCATCAGACTATATACCCAAGCTAAGGAGAGCAGCCATTTAGCTGTGGCCACTAGGCCACATAGCCCTGAAATGAGAGGTGGTTGTATTGACTCATGGCCACTAAGCTGTACAGCCCTGTGAGGGAGGGCCACCATATTGACTGGTCACTAGGCAAAATTGTTCTCAAGCTAGAGGTAGGTGGATGGACTCAGCCGCGGAGCTATAATGCCCTTTTCCCTACCTCAAAGGGGGATACGATGTGCTTGTCCTGCAATGGGGAGGAGAGTAAATGCTGTCAGATATTTACTGTTGTCATTCCAAACCTGAGACTTCCACTGAAAATCAGTGTTACATCAGGAAGGAATTGTAATTGCACCAATGCGGGTGGTGTTATCCCAGGGATGTATTTGGCTAATATCTTGCAAAACTTGTACAAGCAGTGTTGGGTGCTCTTTCTGCTGAGTAGAGCAGCCATGAACTCACAGGTAGGATTTGAGAAGGTTGCAGAAGTTGTCTTGCAGATAAAGGTGTGACCCAAATATGTTGTAAATTTCAGTGCCAGTCAGAATACAAGGGGAAAAAAGGGTTTCTGTCTTCCTTGCCAACACTTGCTTTGTGGCAGTCTTTCTCTGGGCCCGGTTGTCCCTGGAATCTGTTAGTACTGCCTGGATTTCTCTGGGAGGTTTGCTAAAGAGCAGCACGAGGCGCTTGTCTCTCTCGCTGAGTGCACTGTTGTGTACATATTGGCCCCAAGTCACAGCTTGAGAACAAGTGACTGAATTACAGGTTGGACCTCACTTGTCTGGCACCTTCGGTACCTGACCTGTCCCGAATGAGGGAATTTGCTGGATCGGGGAGATCCCTGCCACTGGCTTCCCAGGATGCTTCCTCTCCCTTCAGCTAGCTCCGATCTGGCCCCACTGCCACTGGGCTCCAGCCTGCTTTGGCTCCCCAGGGATGGAGCTTCCCACCCAATCCAGGAATCTTCAGGGATGAGGCTTGCCAGTTGCCCCACTTCTGTCATACTCTGCTGGAGTTCCCGGGGGGCGGGGCTCGCTGGTCCCATTGCTGCCCCACCCAGCCAGGATTCCCCAGAGATAAGGCTCACCAGTCCCCTGGCCAGGGTTTCCAGGGGATGGGGCTCACCAGTCCAGTTGCTGTACTGCCTGGCCGGGGTTCCCTGGGGGCGGGGTTCATACTCCTGGGTCCTGGAGCTTTTTGATCCAGCAACATCTGTAGTCCTGCCAGACCATGGATGTTGCTGGACCAGAGAATCCCGGATTTTGGAAGTTTAACCTGTACCCAGTTAGCATAGGAGTATGCTGTGCTATTGCCCTGCAGCTAGCTTGCTCCCTAGTAATCTACTATGTAACTGTGTTGATGGAAGAGTTCTCATACTTTCCTGCTGTTATGTGTTGAGGAAGGGCACATTTATAAAATCTCCATTGCACTGATTATAGTCACACCATCAACTTAAAATCTAATGAATGACAAAAATTGAGTTAATTTATTAAATATACTCACCCTGCCCTCCCGTCCAACATTTGTGGTTTTTACAATCACAGTTTTTGGGTTTTATCATTGCTTTTATCTCTTCAGTGGCTGTGTGAAAGGCCCACGCAGCTGGGGAAAACTGATGGACTTGTACAGGAGAAGTCGTCAAACTGGCTTTATAAAAAGTGCTCTCTAATGTACCCAGTAAAGAAGCTGAATGAGGGGAGAGACCTCTTTTTCTAATCTTCTAGCTATAGTACTCTGATTTGTAGGTTGTAAAACTGGCAAGTGAAAACATTACAGTCCTGTATTTGTGATGCAATCTCTCTACTGTCTGTGTGGTCCTTAAGAAATATTAGAGGAAATTCAGCAGGAATTTGCACCCTCTTATAGTCCCTTTTGAAGTGGAGGATGTAGGGGCCATAAAATGATACTTATTGGGAAACATTCTATGCAGGAGTGTTGCCATTTGTTGATTGTTCTTTCACCTAAATAATCAGTTGGAAAAGCAGTGCAGTATGCCCATGTATTGGAGAATAAAGCCAGCTGTTTCCCTGCCTGAGGTCTGAGTTGCCAGGCTCAGTGGTGGTGAGTTCTGTTAAATCTTATTGCTCCGTGTGAGATTATTTTTATGCTGCATTTCTCTGAGGCGTCGCATGCCGAGAGTGTAATAGATAGTTGCCCCCTCTAGCATTTGTATAAACCTAATCAAAGTCATATGTAGTCATTTTCTGATTGTCTGTTCTCTCTGTCTAGGTGACAAATGAGATTTCCTTGACCGTGGATGGTTTTCTGCCAGAAGATGGAAGTGGTCATATTGTGGGCATTGAAGATCTGCCAGATCAGGAGTGTGTTTGTGTTGCTACCAAAGCTGGAGATGTTATAATGTGCAACCTCAGCACAAAGCAGGTAGGCTGAAGGTCGAAGAAGTCATAGCCTGTCTCCATTCTTACTCATGCAGCCTTACCTCAGAGCAAAATATTATTTAAAAACAAAACTGTATCATAACCCTAATGTTTTTCAGTTAGTGCAGAACAGCTTCAGAGGTGACTAATGTGTGTTAAATAATGGAATAACCTTTCTGAGATATAGGTCTTATTTAAAGGGTAGAAACTGGCAGCCCAGCCTGGGCAGATTCCGCCTACCAAGGTTCCTGCCCACTGAGTTCTTGCTGCGGCCTTTTGGGTGGCCCGTTCCCTAGCCCAGGGGCTGCTTTAGCTGGTGCGAGGCCCGGGGCGTAGCCCACTCGCACGGGGAACAGAGGCAGGTTCCTACTCCCCGGGGCACCATGACTTGCTCCAGGGCCGCTTGCTTGCGCTCATAGGCTGCTGGGCCAGCAGGCTCAGGAGAAGCACCCCGTGTCCCCGGCCGCCTGCTGACCCATCCTCCGCCGCGCCCCGAGTGGCTGCATCCTGAGCCCAGTGCTGAGCTGCCCTGGTGTGACCCTAGCCAAGCCTGTCTCCCAAGCCCAGACTGGCTATTACGTGCGGGGCTGCAGCAGCGAGCAGCGCTTCTGCAAGGCGGGTGAGGAGGCACTGACCTGACCTGAGCACTGACCTGAGCAGCCTGGGCCCCCTTTGCCTGGCACTGCTGCCTCGCCTTCCCTCCTCTCCTGCGCAGTTGGAGCACCAGTGCTCTGGCTTCCCATTGCCGGGGGCAGGATGAGAGGGGAGAGAAAGCCCTGAGCAAAAGCCCTGAGCATCACTGCGCAGGGAAGCGCTCCCCCTCCCAGGCTGGGAGAACAGCTGTGCAAAATGCGCTGTCTGGAGCCTTTCCCTGCACTCCTATTGGCCACAGTCCAGCTAATGGAGCTCCCCACACCCTCATGCCCAGACCATGCACCCTCAGCCCCTTCATTCACCCTCCCATCGAGACCCCATCCACCCAGCCTGCTCCTGTCCCCTTCCCCCGGCCAGACACCTACCCCCACCCTACTCCTGCCTTGCACCCCCAGCTTCCTCAGTCATGCCCCCACTGAGACCCTGCACCCCTAGCCCGATCACTCCTTCCCTCCACTAAGACGACCTGCCCCCACCCTGCTCCTGCCTCCTCCCCTGCTCCTGCCCTCATTTTTGGTCCCACCCCAGAGCCTAGAGGGACCATAAAGTCCACTAGCCCTCAAACCCCAGAAAAGTTATTCTGGCCTGAGGCCTTGAGCCTCAGTCCTCCCTGCCCTTCCCCATGGGGCTGGAGCATCAGGGCAGTGAGGTGTTTCAGTTGGGGGCCACATCAGTGAGGGTTGGGGTTTTTTGAAGGGGCTTTTTTTCCTTCTCACTTATGTGGTTTCCAACTGATTTTTCTGTGGGTCAGTGGCACCCAACCTAAAAAGGTTTCCCACCTCTGCCATTAATAAAGACAACGTTGAAACCTTTTTGTGTTGGACATAATATTTTACTTTGTTTAAAATGAAGCCTGCTTTACCCCATCTGGCCGCAGCGTCCTGTCTCTGGCCCTGATTCTGGGGCAGGCCCTGTGGTCCAGCCCCCATCTGGCCACAAAAAGGACTGGTGTCATCCCCCCTTCTGCTGTGGCATGGGTAGGAGAGGCCACGATCCAGCTGTGGCGGACAAAGGGGGATTGGCAAGCGTAGCAAGCAGGGGGCACAGCCCCCTAGTATGTGAGAACAATACATTGGAGAGACAGTCAGCCTTTCTTGCTTTTGCATAAGTCCCACCCCTGCCTACACAAGTACCTTACAGTGCTCATTGCTCTCTTACAGCTCGAATGTGTTGGGAGTGTGGACAGTGGCTTGACCACTGTGAGCTGGAGTCCTGACCAGGAGCTTGTCCTGCTGGCTACAGGTACAGATGATTGTCTCTAAACTCTGTTGAGCAAATAAAAGATAGTTCAGTACAGCCTCCCATCTATTTTCATAGTGTCAAGTTCTGCCCCATTTGAGACACACACACAACAGGAGGGACTGAAGTGCCCCAGTGCGCAAGGCCCCTCGAATGCCAGGGGATTGATTAAATGCCATACTCCCAGATAACCTGGCAAGTGACCCGCACCCGAGGTTGCAGAGGAAGACAAAAAATCCCAAGGTCCCTGCCAATCCAACTTGGGAGACAATATTTTCTTGTCCCCACATGTGGCTTTGTGAGCATATGAGCAAGAACCAGCCACCCGAGCACCTGAGGGAGAGACTGCTTGGTGCCATCTCAAAGCACCAGCCCGCTCCAGTTGTGGCCATCTCTGATGCTTCAGAGGAAGATGAAAAAAACAAACCAACCCAGAATACTTGGGGAGGGAGGAATATATTTTTCCTGGCTCTTCTGGATGACCAGCTATAGAACTGAAGCATGAGATTTTTAGGACGATCTAACATGGGCCAGGAGGGACCCTTATAGCCGCCAGGCCCTGCCATGCAATTCCACTTGTACATACGTCCAGCTTTCTCTCAGAACTAATTAAGGGATTTGCACAATTCCTGGTGGGAGATTTGCAGAGCCTAACCCCTCTGATGTTTAGAAACCTTCACATTTCCAGCCTGCTTTGTTCCTGGCAAGTTCACCTCTATTTGTTCTTGTACCGATGTTATCCTTTATCTTCAATAACTCTTCTCCCTCCCTGCTGTCCCCTCCCCTCTTGTGTATTTATGGAGAGCAGTCACATCTCCTGTCAACCAGTGTTCCCTCTAATCTTTTCCATCCATGTGTGGAATAAAGTTTTTTTATGTGCATCTGGGCATGTACAAATCTTCACCACCAATAAAAACACAAAACCTAGTTTTGGGCTCTCTGCTAAATCAGCTGAGTGGCATTTGAATTTCTCCTCAGCAGCCACACAAGTGCCCATCTTACAGGGTACACTGCTTTCAGCCTTTGTTTTGCTAGGTTTAGCAAGCCAGACTCTTCCAGTCTCCCTTCATAAAATAAGCCATCTATTGTTCCAGTCACTATATGAACCAATTCCAGTGTGAATTTTTCTTGAATGTGGGTGACCAGAACTGTACAGTGCTCCCAATGAGGTCTTACCAGTGCCTAGCACAATGGCATTGCTGCTTTTCATTATCTCTCTACTGGATATGTCCGCTTGGTTCATCATAGGACATTAGTTGCCTCTTTTGCAACTTCATCATGTTGGTGGCTCATTGTCATTCTATTACTGACCAACATACCCATGCCTCTCTAGTTTGCTGTCACTTTGTTGATGAGCCCCCAGTGGATAGCACGTTTGTCTAGATCCGTGGTCACCAACCCATCAATCGCGATCGACTGGTTGATCAGGAAGCCCCGACTAGTCGATCACGAGGCGTTCGGGACCCCCAACCCATTTCCCCCCACCCCAAAGAAGCCCCACTACCTACCTCCAGCAACGAGGGGAGGTAGTGCCAGCTTCCTGCGGGGTGGACGGAAGTCCAGCAGCTGCGCACCACTTCCGGGGTTTGAGGAAGTGTGCAGGCTGCTCCCCCCCAAACAGCCGGCGCCGTACCACAAAGCAGGTCTGTGGCGCGCTGGGGACTCTCTGCGTGGGGGGGAGGTAGGAGTCCCTAGAGGAGGCGCATGCCGGGGCTTCCCTTCTCTGCGGGGAAGGGGAGGGCTAGAAGTCCCAAGAAGAGTCATGCACCCGGGCTTCCCTCCTCTACAGGCGGGAGGGGGGAGGAATCCCCAGAGGAGGCGTGCAACTGGACTTCCCTCCTCTGGGGGGGAGGAGTCCCCGGAGGAGGCACATGCTGGGGACTCCCTGTCCCCTGCAGCAGAACCCACTAGCACCCTGCCACCTATCCCCACTGGCACCCTGTCCCCTGCAGCAGAACCCACTGGCACCCTGTCCCCTGACCCTTGTCCCCACTGGCACCCTGTCCCCTGCCACAGAACCCACTGGCACCCTGACCCTGTCCCCTGCCGCAGAACCCACTGGAACCCTGTTCCCACTGGCACCCTGTCCCCTGCCCCAGCACCCACTAGCAGCCTTCCCCAGTACCATGTTCTCTGCTCCCACCACCACAGTTGGGGCCACATTAGTGAGGGGGGGGGTTGGAGGAGTTAGTTTTTTGCTTCTCACTTGTGTGGCACTTTTCTGTGGGTCAGTGACCCCTGACTCAAAACAGGTTCCCCACCCTTCTCAGAAATAAAGACAATGCTGAAACTTTTTGTGTTTGACATAGTATTTTATTTAAAAATGAACCCTGGCCAACACACCCCCAACTGGGGCCAAGCCCCCATCTGGCCGCAGCATTATAACACTCCTGTACCCCTCCCCCGGACCCTAGATCCGAGCCTATCATACACTGGAACCCCCTGTCCTGAGCCCTCTCACATCCCCAAACTCCGGCAGCCCCACATCCTCAGTCTTCTGCCACAACACTCCTGCACCATCCACACACCTGCAAACCTGCACCTTCCACACACTGCCCATTCTGCTCCCAACCTCCCTGCCCTGAGCCCCTCACATACTCCAACCCAAACTCCTGCACCCTCACATCCACAAGCATGTGGCTTGCTCAGTACCCCAACCCCAACACTCCCCATCCTGGAGCCCTCTCCCCGAGCCAGCATCCCCTTCTCCGCCTCCTCCTGCATCCAAATTCCCTCCCAGACCTAGCACCTCTCACCCCTTCCCACACCCAAATCCCTCATTCCTACCCCAGAGCCCACGCATCCTGTGTCAACCCAGTGAGGGTATGGCTAGACTGCAGGAGTTTTTCTGGGATTCCAGAGGTATTCCGGAAAAACTGTTCTGTGTCCAGGGATGCGTTTGTTCTTCCACTTTTTTTAGTGGAACAGCAAACATGCTCTTTCGGTAACCCCTGTATTCCTCGTTCCATGAGGAATAAGGGGGTTTCAAAAGAAGGGGTTTTTCTGACATTTGGCTCAGTCTAGATGGAATTAAAAAAAAAAAAAAAAAAAGCGGCAGTGTAGCCGTACCCTGCGAGTGTATAAGGGCTGGGGATAGCAGGTGATGGACAGGAGGAGAACAGAGGGCGGGGCTTCAAGGTGGGGGTGGGGTTTTGGGAGAAGGAGGGGGCAGTAGATCTTGGCTTGTTCTGACATTTAAAAAGTGATCTTGGACGTAAAAAGGCTGGAGACCACTGGTCTAGATCCTAATTGCATCACCTTGCACTTTTCACTATTTCATCCCATTTCCCTATGACAGTTCTTAAGATCATCCAGGTCTTCCTTTGTAATATTCTAGTCTTCCTCCATATTGAGGGTATCTCCCAACTTTGTATCAGAGAATCATAGAAATGCAGGGTTGCAAGGAACATCACAAGTTCTTCCAGTCCAGCTCCCTGTGCTGAGGCAAGACCATGTAAACTTAGACTATCCCTGACAAGTGTATTTCCAATCTGTTCTTAAAATGATGGAGATTCTACAGTTCCTTTTTCTGTTCCAGAACTTAACTACCTTTAGAATTTAGCTTTTCCTAAATGTAACCAGTCTCCCTTGCTGCAGATTAAGCCCGTTACTTCTTGTCCTACTTTCAGTGAACATTGAGAACAGTCAATCAGTCATCTTAACATGTGCGAAGGCTGTTATTGGGTTCCTCAGAGTCCTTCTTTCTCAAGACTAAACATGCCCAGTTTCTTTAACCTTTCCCTGTAGCTCAGTTTTTAAAAACCATGTATAATTTTTTGTTGCTCTCCATTGGGCTTTCTCCAGTTGTCCTCATCTTTCCTAAGGTGCCCAGAATTGGCCACATTATTCCAGTTGAGGCCTGACCCATGCTGCACAGCGCGGGACAGTTACATTCCATGTTTTATATACAGCATATCTATTAACGTATCTCAGAAGGTTAATCTTTTTTCAATTCATAGACTCATAGACTTTAAGGTCAGAAGGGACCATTATGATCATCTAGTCTGACCCCCTGCACAATGCAGGCCACAGAATCTCACCCACCCTCTCCTAGAATAATCCTCTCACCTATATCTCAGATATTGAAGCCTTCAAATAGTTCAAGACCCCAAGATGCAGAGAATCCTCCAGCTGTGATCTGTACCCCATGCTACAGAGGAAGGCGAAAAACCTCCAGGGCCTCTGCCAATCTACCCTGGAGGAAAATTCCTTCCGACCCCAAATATGGCGATCAGCTAAACCCTGAGCATGTGGGCAAGACTCATCAGCCAGACACCCAGAAAGTTCTCTATAGTAACTCCTATCATCCCTCCATTGACCTATTTACCACTGATAATGAATGGTCAATTAGTTACCAAGATCATGTTATCTCATCAAACCATCCCCTTCATAAACCCATCTAGTTTAATCTTGAAGCCAGATAGATCTTTTGCCCCCACTACTTCCCTTGGAAGGCCGTTCCAGAACCTCACTCCTCTAATGGTTAGAAACCTTCGTCTAATCTCAAGTCTAAACTTCCTACTAGCATTGCATTGTTGACTCTCAGTGAGTTTGTGATCCATTTTAACTCCAGATCCTTTTCAGCAATACTACAGTTATTCTCCTTTTTGTAGCTGAGCATGTGATTTTTTTTTTTCCTTTGAGTGTAGTACTTGTCTTTCATCTTGCTGATTTCCAACCAATTAATGTTGATTGCTTTGCAAGCAAGTACTGTGTACAAAATGCTACCCACATCTGCAACACAGATGTGCAGTGCAGTCCAACTTAATTTCTGTCTTGTCTTTATTACAAATTACATTCAGATTACTTACAGCTCTAAACCAATGCAGCTGCAGAATGAGCTGTGGGGGGTTTTTTGTGATGGATATGACTCATTAAAAAGATAACAGACTTCATACGGGGTGATATAACACTGATTTTACAACTGTAATTGTAAAGATAAGAAATATATATGCTATGTTTTTTCACTAGAATTTTGGATGTTACTGCACTGGATTTGTGGTTTTGCTGTAAAGCTTTTTCTTCTTATAGTAACACTGTCAACTTAAAACTTAGTTTCAAAATTGATTTCAAAGTAATGCTCAAGAACTGCTTGCCCCTCAGGCTCCCTGCCAGTCTTTGTGATCTTACAATATTTTCCTGTTGCTGGGAATGATTTTTACCTCTGCTTTTGCTATGTGATAGATCCATACAAACAGAGAAACTGAATTCAGCCGTTTCTCTGGCACTGGAGAATAATACAAGTAATTTTTAATCCTGGCTTGTATGTTTACCATGCAGGCCAGCAAACTCTTATAATGATGACAAAGGACTTTGAGCCAATTACGGAAAGGGAGATCCACCAGGATGACTTTGGGGAAGGTGAGTTGTTACTGTGAACACAGACACTCAAAAGTATTTCATTGTTATCTCCTAAAAATGAATGAAATGGACAAACAGACCTGAGTGAACTCTGCCCAGGAGGCAGCAGGATGCTACTGTCAGATTAGTGAATTTCAGCTGAGTGTCAATTTTTTCTTGTCAGCCAGAGGCTCTAAATCTGTCAAATCTTCTGAAAAGTTACTTCGCTGCTGTTAGTCACATGTGTTGCTAGGAAACACATCCCATGGAATAGCTCTAGGAGCTTGTCCTGTAAAAGCCTGCTTATTAGGTTGGGTAGGCGATGCTACCTTGGGCTTCTATTTGTCAAACAGCACGGTGTCCGTTTTTTTTAAGACTTCACATACTGCAATTGTGTCTCTTATAGGAAAGTTCATCACTGTCGGTTGGGGTAAAAAGGAGACCCAGTTCCATGGATCAGAGGGCAAACAAGCAGCTCGTCGCAAGCAAATGGTACTGCACTGATGTATGAGGACTCTGTGCTGCCCAGATGGGACAGTTCTACAGAGAGAGCTACTGGCTTTTCCTCCATGCTATTCAGGGATGTTGCTCACACTCTCCTGCCTCTTCCCTGGCATTCTGTCCCCATTTCTACCCATTGATTTTTTTTTTATCACCTAATGTGTTCACTCTTCACCTGATTTAACTCAAATACCTTTTCCCTCTCTCTGCTGCATTACTGTAGCGTTGGATGCGGTAATGCTCACTTAGTGCCTGGTAGTTTAGGAGTGGGTTTAAGGCATAATAGGCAGCTCTGCTTGGAGTTCAGCTTTCCCAGTGTTTCCCATTATAAAACCCTGTTATCAGTTGCTTATATCTTTGCCAGATTTGAACTGTTTGTGTTGAAATTTCCATGCCAGGTGACTGCAATGGGATTTTTTAAAGTTTCACCTAAAATAATTAATCTGTTTTCTGAGAATGGGATTGTGGAATAATATTTTGTTTTGCCGAAGCTTTTTTAAAAGAACCACTGTTTCATTGACAAACTAACCCCCAGAGTTATGAACACCTCGAGAATGGCATTTGTTCGTAACTCTGAACATAACTTGACAGTTCTTTCAAGACTTTGCCACTGTACATTACCTTAATACAGCTTGGAAACTCATTATGCAGAAGAAAATGCTGCTTTCCCTTTTTTTTTAGTAGTCTGTGTATAACTCAGTGCTACACTGGATTTGCTGTGTGTGCGTGCGTGCGTGCGTGTGCGCGCGCGCATCTCTTCTGCTGCCTGATTGCATGCCTCTGGTTCCAAATGATGTGCATGGTTGGCTGGTCAATTTGTAACTGATGTCTGTAACTTTGAGGTTCTACTGTATTGCTAACAGTTACTCAAATTAAGTGGCAGAGGTCTATGCTATGGGTCTAAGTTTCCAGCTTTGCCTATGGTCTGTCTGGGTGTCAAATTCAGCGTGATGTCACGTAGTGGATTTTTTTTGTCATTTACTTTTTAAAATCCTGTGCAATTACACACAGAATTAAGTTAATGAAACACAAATTTGGCGAAGACAAGCACTCATAAGTTAGGAAAAGCCATAACGAAGGTTACCTGTGCAGCCTTAACTCTGTTCCCTTGTGTCTACCTCCATGATCATACTGTTTTTTGCACAGGACCCCTGCCTTGTTCAGCATATAGGATGGACAATGATGACTTAGTGAGAGCTATTCAATATTGTATTTTAGCCTCATAATTCAATGTGGGTCCCATGACTTATTTTTCATCACTTTGTTCGAACTCTGTTATGAAGATACATTCTCAATTTCCTAATGGGTTCTTCTCTGGCACTCATCACTGAATGACTGTTTCTCAAACATTTAAAAAATCTTCTCAGCACCCTTGTGAGGTGCGCAGTGTAATTGGGAATTGGGCCACAGAGATTAAAGCCAACATTTTCCAAAGATTCCACTAATTTTGCATGCCCAATTTGAGGCATCTGGCCTTGATTTTTTCATTGTACATACAATTGTATAGTGCTTCATATGTTCACAGCAACAGCTCACTCCCAGTGACCTCAGTAGCAGCAGTGATCGTCCAGCACTTCTGCAGATCAGACTTCTGCAGTGCATTTCAAAGGGGAAGGCCCACGTGGAGCCTGGCGTCAGCGGGACTCTCCACTGGCCCCGGGCTCCATGCTTCGTTCCAACCTTGAAATACACAAGAGCCCGCACTGGGGCTTTTGTACATTTCAGAGGTGGAATGCGGAAGTTCTTAGCGACTAATCAGACAGTTGATGGAAATACCATTGACTATTCGATTAGTTGATTAATCAAAATTTAACATCCCTAACGTGAACCTGATCCTTTCGTTTTTTTCTGTATAAATTCAGGAAGTGCCACCTGCTTCATCCATGGACGATGGCCGACCCCGAGTCACCTGGAGAGGAGATGGCCAGTTTGTAGCAGTGAGCGCTATTTGTCCCCAGACAGGTAGAGGGTTCACTGATGAAGAAAACCTGCTTAGCCTCAAGTTAAAATCCTTATCTTTGCTGTTCTCGGTTTATCAAGCTGGCAAAGCCACCTCATGTTGTCATATTTGTAATGGGCAATTAAAGAAAAAAGTTGAAACTTTTTCCTTCCATTTTGGGCTCAGTTTTCGGTATAGATGGGTCTGAGTCAAATTCTGGACCTGAAACATGTTTGTGCAGGGAAACAGCGGCCTGGATTCTGACTTCACAGTTCAGCTCTTTCTCACTTTCCATTGAACGAATTATCTGCATCTCAGGCCTTTATTAGATATTAGCCAAGGTAAGAATTGGTGATGGCTGTTGTGCAAGGCAGGTGTTTGTCTCCACTGCATCCTGGAAAGCAAAGCAGTGGCTAGAATCGCTGGTGTGTTCTGTTTTCCCCTCACTCCTCCCTGTCGTAGGTGAGGAGCAAACTTTTGCAACAGTGGTCTTATAAAAGCAAACCTTCCCAAACAACTCATTCTGCCCATTAGAAACACCCAGTTTCTGTGGCTTTTGGCTTGGTTTCAAAACGTATTGGGGGTGGGGGCAAGTAACTCGCTATCACTAACTGATACTTCACTTATCCTGATCAAAACTTCAGATGCTGGCTTCTGACAGGTAACACTGAGTTACATATACATCCCTACACAGCTGCGGTGCCAACAGGATGCTGTGCCTTAAAGAACTAAAATATGCAACTTAGGCTGTCCTCTGCAGGACCAGGCCCTTGCCCTCTCCCATGTTATCTGGATTGGGATTGTACATTCTGTCAGAACATGGAACTGCCACCTTCATTTATTTCAAAAGTCCGCTGGATCCCTGTTCTCATTCAGGGCCATACGTGCAAGGAGTTAGTGTTGTGCATTAAGCTGTCTTTTATTGTGACTGGTCCAAAACTGTTCAGTGCACCTCAGGATGCAAAAGGAGTTGTGTTTGGAATCTGATTTCTCAGAAGTGCAAGGACACGTTAAGAATTACTTGGGAAGTTTGAATATGGAATGCATGTGAGACAATCCAAGCAGAAAAGATGCTTTAACCAGAGGACAAATCACAATTAAATTGTCCAACCTGTCTGTAGCTGCCAGTATCTGCGAAGGGTGCCCATATTTCTCATTTTGTGCTAGGCCTTCATAGGAAGTTGTCTCTTTCAATCACCTTCTCCCCCACGAAAAGCAGAGGACACTTCTCTTGAGTTTCCTCTGTTTCCCGCCTTACCCTTGTCTCATGTGTAGGGGCCCGGAAGGTCAGAGTGTGGAGCAGAGAGCTGGTCTTACAGTCGACGAGTGAGCCTGTCCCAGGACTAGAACAAGCACTGGCCTGGAAGTGAGTAATAAGCAGTGTGTGTTCTGGGCAGATGGGGTTGGGTATTGTTCACTGGCTGTAGGGCCAGCATCAGTCAGAGCCAAAAGGATCCTTTCCCCCCTTCGTTGTTCTGCTTTGAGCTGCCCTTCTTCTGGTCAAACATGGACCAAGGAGGAGCCATTTTGAGTCAATAACTCTTATTTCCCTATGTTAGCTCCCCTTCCCCTCAGAAGCTAGACCAGAGCAGGTAGGAGGGTTAGACCCTGTGCTTGGCCTTTTAGCAGTATCCCAAAAGGCTGGCTCAGCTCTGGGAGGGACAGCCGTGCTTATCCTCTCCTGTACTATTATTATTTCTATCAGGGTGTTGAGCCCTGAGTAAGGTCTGTGCGGTGCTGCCAGAGCCTTGGCTAGAGGCCTGATTAAGACCTGCTGCTCCTTTGGTATGTGTGCTACCGAGCAAAGGCAAGAAGCCAGCTGTGTTCCTCACCTTACATTTGTGGTCACTCACGCATTATCCTTGGGTTTGTTTTAAGGCCCTCTGGAAGCCTAATAGCATCCACACAGGAGAAGCCCAACAAACATGATGTTGTCTTTTTCGAGAAAAATGGCCTCCTTCATGGGGAATTCACCCTTCCATTCCATAAAGGCCAGGCCAAGGTAAGTGAGGTGTCCAGGCCATTGCTCTTCTGTGCATGTAGTGTTTACCGCTATTTGGTGTGGAGACTCCTCTGCTGAACATGAAGGGTTGTCAGGCCTGCTGAGAGGGAGGCAAGGGGCTCCCAACTGCTGCCACTGCAGCAGCAGCGGCCGGAGCCCTGGGCCCTTTAAATCATCTTTGGAGCCAGGGCAGCACACTGCAAAGTCTCAGGTGGTGTATTCGGGATGATGCTGAAAGAGGGAGTGCAATCCAAATGGTGCCGAAGGCCGTCTGCTCCAGCCCCAGCTTTCTGTGGCCCCTCCCCCTTGTGCAGGGGCTCAGTGAGTCTGTCAGGTTGCCTGAGGGTTGTGGTCAGTGATTAGTAGTGATGGACCCTGATCCCAGTAACCCAAAATCTACAGTAGCCTGGATCCAGATTTTAAATGGGCTCCTGGCTTGCATCTTGATAGTGAGCTAAATCTAAACTGCAGATCCAAAGTTGCATCTAGCTCCAGTCTTTGCAGACTGCACCCATCATTGCCTAGAGTCACTGGCAGACTCTGCCCCCCCCCCCTCGTTTTGTCGATCCAGAGCAAAAGCACCAGTCTGTCGCTCCCTACAGGAGCGGTTGGGTGAAAAGTTGTTGCTGCTGTTAACTTTGCAGTTTGCATGGGCCCTGTTCAGGAGTGCTGGGCTGCAGGTGACCCTGTTGACTCCAGCTGGGCATTCAGACTTCTTTAACATCAAGGTCTCTTGGTTGCAGAATACCTAGAAGCAGAACAATGGGCCCAACTTCCACTGGAGGGCTTCCAGTGACAGCACTGGGAGCTGGGCCAGTCCCTGGGTAGTTCGTAAGTGCACAGCAGCTCCTCAAGGCTCTAGCATTTGAACACCAGGGGACAAGGTGTCCTGCCTCTGGAAGATCTGGCTGTGACAGGCCGGGCCGGGTCTGGGCGCAGCTGAGGGCGTCTGCCCAGGGTAAATTGCTCAGACTTGGGGCTCCTTACAGCCCCAGACTGGAGACCTTCCCAAGTAGGCCACAAACCAGTCCCACAGAGAGCTTCAGCTGCCTGCCTGGCCAGCCAGAAGCTTCACGAGCAAAACCCCTCTGACACCCCAGCTCTTCCTATACCCAGTCATCCCCGGGCCTAACACACAGGTGAGGGGATACAGAACCCAATCTCACCTACCCCGAACGGGTTCTTCCGGTCCTGAGAAACCAGCCACAGGTCCCAGTCAATTTACACTCTGGATCTTACTCACAAGATCATGCTGAGCCAAACCTTTAGAATCTAAAATCGAAAGGTTTATTACTAAAAGAAAGAAAAGCATGAGAGTAAGGTTGTTAAAGAAAATACATTACCTGCATCGAATCACCCAGTTCTCGATACAGGCCCGTAGCAGAGATGTTACAAACTGCTATCTTAAAAGTCTCTGGTGTACATCCTACGTCAGGATGGGTCCACACTTCTTTCCGGCTCGTGGTTCCCTGCAAGGTTGCATCTGGGATCAGGAGCTAAACTGAAGACCAGATGGAGGGTGCCACATGGCACTTGTATACCTCTCCTGGCATCATCTTGGCCAGAGAAGGTCACATGGTCCAACAACCTATCCTTGCATCCCATGCTGGTTTGCAGGTCACATTCCTGATGTGTATATTGGCACCTAGAGCTTCATTGTCTCCTTGCTAATTAGCATAGCCATTGGCTGAGCATTCCTTGCCCATTGCTCAGCCACAGACAGAGAATTTTCCAGCATCCCTACAGAGTACATGTTTATAACTCCACATACAGATATTATGCAAGTACATGAATAGCATATACAGAATCAGTAGACCAGAAGCTTTCATGTGACACCTCACATGGCCCCCTTTGTATACACTTTTAGGGCAACCCCCCCTCCATGGGTGCAGCAGTGATCTGGCTGCTCCCCTTAAAATCCAGTAATGTGACACTGGCCCAGTGAGGAGAGTGCTCTGTTTGAGACACGGCTCTGCCAGGATTGTGTGGGAAAGAGTCGCATCTAAAAGAGGGCAGGGCACTACTGCTGTGTGAAGGGAGAGCCTGTGACTCCACACTGAGCTTGCATAATTGGTTCCCTGCAGCAGGTGCTGTGCAGAGTGCATAGATTCTGCCTAATGCCCCATCGCTTTCCTAAGACACGGCTGGGGTCTGCCACCTTGAATTCATGCCTGCGGGTTTCTTGGCCTACTGCTTTCTATTTCCTGGGCTCACTCTTACACTCCCTGGGCAAGGAGGGAGTCAACTGACATGTTTAAGTTTGGAGAAATGATTCTGACACGGGGTCTACCTTGTACATGGGCAGAAACACCCATGAGCGGCTCTGTCTTACCAGGTTAAAGAGCTGCTTTGGAACCTAGACTCCACGATCCTGGCAGTTTGGCTGGAGGATATCAAGAAAGAAAAGAGCTCTGAGACCAAGCCCATTGGTAAGATGCTGGCTGTCCCCCCAAGGGCACATTCACTGGGAGATGTGGAGGGACAACGCAGCAAAAGACATGCACAGATTCTGCTCAGTTTTCTGAGGTGCCTGTGCATGATCAGGAGAGACTGCACTAGGTCACTAGATTTTGCTCACAGGCATTGTCCAGGCCAGCTGCTCTGCAAGCAATGCAATGCTCCCTGCACATCAGTGGGCTTCTGAAACAGCTACGCCAGTGACTGCAGGTCCATGTCCTCAGTGTCCCCTGGGGGGAAAGGTATTTTGCAGGGAAGAGGGGAGGGACCCACAAGTTGGAGAATCTTTTGGGCCAGTTCGAGGTGAGGGTTGCACTGTGCTGGGTGCTGCTCAGAGGGTATGCCTACTTAGCCCCTAGTTCGAACTAGGAGGCTAGTAGACATAAAGCCCGACTATCCCGGCTTTATTTGCAGCCCCGTTTAAATGCTACCATCTTAATAGTCAAAACTAGAGACAAAAGTTAACTCGAACTAAGTCCTTAGATGGCAAAATGACTGGGCCATGGTCACATAGGGGGTCTGGCGGGGCAGAGGATTGAACCTGGATCTCCTGCATCCAGTCTGGCGGGTTAATCCCTGGGCCTGTGTTCCTCCTAAGAGCAGAGGATGATTGTTGAGGGTCAGACAGGCTGAAGGGCTGCTGAACAAGTCTTTGGTGGTGGCCATAAGAGAGATGGGGCTTGTGTCACAACATTCACCTACAATTGCTGAATCCCCCCAAGGTGCGAGTGGGGGGCGTCAGGCTTGGTGCTAGCTGTGACCTTACTGCCCCAGTCCCTATGAAGTGTGTAATGACTACATTTCTCTGCAGTTCAGCTCTGGACAGTAGGGAACTATCACTGGTACCTGAAGCAAAGCCTGCATTTTGGCAGTGCTGAGAGAAGCCAGCCTGTGGCTCTGCTGTGGGACCCTGAGATCCCCTGTCGACTGCATGTCCTCTGCAGAGGGTGGTACGCCCCTCTGCTACGACTGGCATTGGAGCACCGACCGCAGCACTGGGGACGAGAGCCACTCTGTGGCCAACGTGGCCGTTATCGACGGAGGTGATTATGGGAGACCGAGTCGGTGGGGGGAGGGGGAATGTGTGTCTGGTGTTCAGCAGGTCTGTCTGGGCCATTGCAGTATTGTCTCTTGCCGCTTAGGGACAACATGATAGAAGACACTAGTGTGTGGGACAGCTCCCGCCTTCAGGGCTAAATCCAAAGTCCCTCCGAGTCCATGGGAATTGAATTAATGGGCTTTCAATCTGGGTCTCAGTGGACAGAGCAGCCCTCCACCGTACCGCTCCCCACCTCCCAAGGAGCATCTTCCTCTGGCAGTGTTATTGTTTCTGTTGCAGTGTGAGAACTGGAATCAGTCCGGGGACAGCACACAGCCTGATTTTCCTGTTTTCTCAGATAAGGTGCTGGTAACGGCCTTCCAGCATTCTGTGGTGCCTCCACCCATGTGCACTTTCCAACTCCAGCTCCCGCAGGCAGTGAACCAGGTTGCATTCCATTCAGACCCCACAAGGAGAGCAGACCTTGCTGTCCTGGACGCCGACAACCGGATCTCCGTTTACAGAGCTGGTGTGTGTTTTCTCTGTCTCTCTGGGTTTGCTGCACCTCTGCTTCCTCTGATCTTCTCAAGGGTGCTCTTTCAAGTCTCAGACCTCCAAATGTCACCTCTATGAGCAAGGATCCCTCCAGCTGAGGGAGCTAGGCTTAGTGTCCCCTGCAGTTCATTCTTACTATTCCAGCAGGTCTGGTGTGAGTACAGCATGTGGTGTTTACGCTCACTTGCCACAGGGGAGCAGCCAGCTTTCACAGAGCATTTACTCTCCTTAAAATAGGAGAATTACAGCAAAAACAATTACAAAGCAATCATCCGTCTACCCGCATGATGCGCTTGCCAACTGTCTCCCTTCTTCTCTCCCCCCCCACCCCCCCGCATTGTGGAGACCCTGATAGGTTCCAGGGTTTCATGCCCTTCCAGCAGTTTGTGCTCTTGGTTAGAGTCTTAGGTCAGCTCAAGAATGAAATGGGGGGGCACTCAGTTCAGACTGACCTTTTGTACCACAAGCTCTTTTTGATCCTGGTGTGATCCAACCTATTTAATTCCTCGCAAGGGATGGTACTTCTCTGGTGTTGTTTGCTTGTCCTAGGATTTCAGCCTGGGAGCACAGTGTAGCAAAATCACATGCCCTGGGTAGGCCAGTAAAAGAAGGGTCAGGGAGGTTTAATTTGATTTGTAAAAACCTAGAGTATCATAGTTTCAGTGGTGTCTTGTTCTGAGATGTGGCGGGGGAGGCTCACTGCCCTTCCCTTTCCTCCTTTTCCTTCGCTCCCCATCTTGCAGCTCTGTCCTCCTGTTGGAAATTTTGGTAATGGTGTCATTGGATCTGAGTCAAATTCAGTGTCCTTTGAAAGCCCTTTTTCCCACATATGCAATGGTACCAAGCATGTCAAACCTAGAACAGTTATGTAGATAGATATCAACTTATTTTAATTCTACTTGAATACAAGGCTGCATTGCTTACATCTTAAAAAAAATCAACCCTTAGGAATTCTAGGAAAGGTCGCCTTGACATGTAGGACTAAAAACATTCATCGGTCTTCCTCCATGTTATCTCCATCTGGGGTACCATTGCTAGTCACGTCACACTAATATTCATCTGTGCTACAGGCTGCTCTCCAAATATTTGCAGGGTGGTGAGCATCTTGTCTTTGTGCTCAAAACCATTTGATTAGGTGAAGGATTGCTGTAGGAGTATGTGGTATTGCACTCCCAACTGCTGTAATCAGTCCACCTCAAAGATGCATCCAGGCCTGATAGGAGCGAGTAGTTTTGGACATGCTCAGTCATCCTGGAGTTTGCCCTCCTGATAGCAGGTATAACCACATCCTTTTGTTGGGGCAAGTTTTCTCTCTCTTGGAAAACACCAGTGTAGCTGTGCAAGCATTGTAATGATGATCCTCACGTGGTGAACTTGGCACACGCACTTCTCCAGTGCATTTATGACTTCATCAGTGTCTGTCTCAGCTGATGAAAAAAGAGTCATAGAACCATAAAACACTAGAACTGGAAGGGACCTCGAGAGGTCATCGAGTCCAGTCCCCTGCCCTCACGGCAGGACCCAGTACTGTCTAGACCATCCCTGATAGATGTCTGTCTAACCTGCTTTAAATATCTCCAGAGATGGAGATTCCACAACTTCCCTCGGCAATTACTTCCTGCTAGGGTGGTTAAACCACTGGAATATTTTCCTAATGTCCAAACTAAACTTCCCTTGCTGCAGTTTAAGCCCATTGCTTCTTGTTCTATCCTCAGAGACAGGGAGAAGAATTTTTCCTCCCTCCTCCTTGTGACATACTTTAGATACCTGACAACCGCTATCCTGTCCCCTCTCAGTCTTCTCCTTTCCAAACTAAACAAGCCCAATTCTTTGTCTTCCCTCATAGCTCATGTTCTTTAGAACCTTTAATCATTCTTGTTGCTCTTCTCTGGACCCTTTCCAGTTTCTCCACATTTCTTTCTTGAAATGTGGTGCTCAGAACTGGACACAATACTCCAACTGAGGCCTAATCAGCACAGAGTAGAGCGGAAGAATGACTTCTCGTGTCTTACTCACAACGCTCCTGTTTCGTGGGTCTGGCCCACGAAAGCTCATCACCTAATAAACCATCTTGTTAGTCTTTGAAGTGCTGCATAGTCCTGTCTTTTGTTTCACTCCTGTTAATGCATCCCAGAATCATGTTCGGTTTTTTTGCAACAGTGTCACACTGTTGGCTCATATTTAGCTTGTGGTCCACTATGACCCCTAGCTCCCTTTCTGCAGTACTCCTTTCTAGACAGTCAGTTCCCATTTTGTATGTGTGAAACTGATTGTTCCTTCCTAAGTGGAGCACTTTGCATTTGTCCTTATTAAATTTCATCCTGTTTACGTCAGACCATTTCTCCAGTTTGTCCAGATCACTTTGAATTATGAACTTATCCTCTGAAGCAATTGTGACTCCTCCCAGCTTGGTATCATCTGCAAACTTAATATTCTCTCTGCCAGTATCTAAATCATTGATATTGAACATTAAAGATATTAAACAGAACCGGTCCCAAAAGAGACCCCTGCGGAACCCCACTTGTTCTGCCCTTCCAGCATGATTGTGAACCGTTAACCATTATCAGAGAGGAGTTTTCCAGCCGGTTATGCACCCACTTTATAGTAGCCCCATCTAAGTTGTATTTGCCTTGCCTAGTTTATTGATAAGAAGATCATGTGAGACCGTATCAAATGCCTTACTAAAGTCTAGGTATACCACATCCACCACTTCTCCCTTATCCACAAGACTTGTTATCCTAGCAAAGAAAGCTATCAGATTGATTTGACATGATTTGTTTTTTTACAAATCCATGCTGGCTGTTACCTATCACCTTATTATTTTCCAGGTGTTTGCAGATGAATTCTTTAATTACTTGCTCCATTATCTTTCCTGGCACAGAAGTTAAACTGACTGGTCTGTAGTTTCCTGGGTTGTTTTTATTTCTGTTTTTATAGATGGGTGCTAGATTTGCCCTATTCCAGTCTTCTGGAATCTTTCCTGTCCCCATGATTTTTCAAAGATGATAGCTAAAGGCTCAGATACCCCCTCTATCAGCTCCTTGAGTATTCTAAGATGCATTTCATCAGGCCCTGGTGACTTGCAGACCTAACTTTTCTAAGTGGTTTTTAACTTGTTCATTTATTTTATTTTTAAACCTACTCCATTTCCACTAGCATTCACTATATTAGTCATTCCTTCATGATCAGACTTCTTGGTGAAGACCGAAACAAAGAAGTCATGAAGCACCTCTGCCATTTCCAAGTTTCCTATTGTTGTTTCTCCCTCCTCACAGAGCAATGGCCTTACCCTGTCCTTGGTCTTCCTCTTGCTTCTAATAGATTTATAGAAAGTCTTCTTGTTTCCCTTTGTCTGTAACTAATTTGAGCTCATTTTTGCCTTTGCCTTTCTAATCTTGCCCCTGCGTTCCTGTATTGTTTGCCTTCTATTCATTAAAGTGTATTAGGAGCCAAGCAGGGAGGCAGCCCAGATAAGTTCCAGCTCATGCCAGGTCCGGGAGCTCAACCCCTTCCCCGCTTGGACAGGGGCTGCTGCCATCCTGTGCTGCTGCCTCTGTATCAGAAGCAGCAGCATGGAGTGGCCGGCAGCTGGTCGCGAGGGGAGCTATTTTTTAAACTGGCTCCCCTTGCGGACCAGCTCCCACCTGGCACCCCTCGCTGCTGCCTCTGATAGACACACAGTAGTGCGGGGTGGCAGAGGACTCCCCGGGAGTGGGGCAGAGTGCGCTGGCTGTCAGCCCCACTCCTGGGGACTATAGAATAGTCAGCTAACCAATAAGAAATCATGAGGTTAATCAACTGTTCAACTAACTGATATTTAACATCCCTGCTCATGGGCAATAAACAAAAATTCATGGAAGCCTGCGTCCTGTCCCTGATTTTCACTAAAAATAGCCCTGACAAAATGGGGAGGTGGGTTTAGCTCATCATACGTTGCTGCTAGGGCTCTGGGGCCTCCCACCGCTGTGGTGAGTGGGAGCTCCAAGGTTCCCTCCCAGCCCTGCACGTTGGCTGAGCCACTCGGGGCGGGGGTCCTGGTCCCTGTAGCAGCAGGGAGCTACGTGAAGTGTAGGGGAATGGCTTGGAGCTTCAGCTCCAGGGCAGAAAATATTGAGGTCAATGGAAGTCCTGGATTCTGTGGCTTCTGTGACCTTCGTAACCCCTCAGCCCTAGTTCAGTGCAGCATCGGTCCCTCTTGGACAGCCCACTTAACAGTGGAGCTGTCAGCATGCATAGTGAGAGGCAGTCTCCCCAGCTACTCTGGGAATCCTGTCACTTGGTTTTGATTTCATGCTGTACACTTAAGAGTGTGACTTGCTGTGCACAAGTGGGAATTACAGAGGCCGTTGATGCAGAAGAGAGAGCATAATGAACAGGTGACTGCATGTTGAATTACCCTCAGTAATGGTTAGATTGGGAGCAAAGTGTTTTGCAATTCTTGTGCGGTTTTGCACGATGGGTGCTGTAACATGCCTGTATACTCCATTTGCCAGGTGATAGCACTGGGAAAGACCGCTCTGTTACAGTGGGAGGAAGTGGATTTAAAGCTTCTATTGAAACACTTCAACTGGAAAAAACCTACAGGTACTGCAGGACTCCTGTGACTTCTGGGAAACTGAGTATGTTGCTGTATATAGGCAGTAGCTGACTGCTGGGTGAGCAGTATCTTCCACTTAGCTTAAGAGGCCTTGTTCCTGCTATGCAGGGACTCTGGCCCTCAACTAACACTAAGAAGGCACAAGCAGAGCCTGGCTGGGCAGTGTGGCTCACTCTCTCCCAGGGTGGCTGGTTAGAGACTCAGCTCTGCTAGGGAGCTGTGACCGTCTCCAAGATCTGAGCTTCTGGCATGGGAAGAAACACTGTTCTGGCACCCCTAGCTACAGGCTTGGTCATGCTGCCAGCTGTGCTTGCCTCCACATGGATGTGGGCATTGGAGACGTGAGGTGCACTAGTGCAAGGCTGCGTGTGCTGGAAGGGCCAGTGAGTACTTAACCCCTCCCCACTTTGCTCTTTCGCACAGGAAGCCTAGCTGACCAGATAGGCAAGTCCCATTCTGGAGAGGCATGCTGCTCCCTAGGCACATGGCATGGGAGGCCAGATGCACCACCTTGGGCTAAAAGTGTGTGCTGCCTGGTGTTTGACTATACCCTTTACTCTAATCACCCACACATAGCTGCCTTTGATTGCACGTGTCCATTCCACTTCAGGTGTGTGCGCACCCAGGACTCCAGTGTCAGAGATTCAGCCCTTAACTGTGCCCACTGAGCTGATGCATGTGTCCTTTGCTGCCTAATGTTGCTATGCAGTGATCTAATGGACGGCCCTGATTCCCCCTCAATACCTGCTTACTGTCTGTGGCTGGTAGTCTACGTTACAGATGTGAAGTATCAGGTAATGGACTATTCGATGAGTTGATAGGGCAGCCTTTGCCTTCGAAGTGTAGCAACAGCCCTACACTTCAAAGGTGAAAGCGCCATGTGGAGCCTGGGGTCAGCTGGGGAGTCCTGGGTTCCACGTGGCGCTGCCCCCTTTGAAATGCTGCGAGGAGCCTGACATGGCTCCCTGCGGCGTTTCAAAGTGACAGCGCCACACGGAGTCCCCAGCTGATCCCGGGCTCCACACAGCGCTGCTGCTTTGAAACACCACGTGCAGCCTGGGACACCCCAGCTGACCCCGGGCCACACGCGGCTTTTCAAAGTGGCAGTACCGCATGGAGTCCAGGGTTGGGCTTCAGGCAGCACTGCCACTTTGAAGTACCCCTTTTTCTCCCCTTCCCCTCTTGCTGCCTCTATCTGATAGAGGTTGCGGGGGGAGGGAAGCAACTAGTCAACTATCCTGTCAACTATCTGATAAGCAAATGCTTATTAGGTAGTTGACTAGTCCTTTGCATCCCTAGTCTACACACTAGCTTGTGTCAGGAGGATTTTTCCCTTTCCTGGAGCTGTCTCCCTGTATCTAGTTGGTCCTTGTTTGTAAATGTATAAGGTAGTATTGGTTTGGTTTTTAGTTGCTAGTCTACTAGTACTGTTGATTCCTGCTTGTTGTGGGTGCTGATGCCCCGTATCAGGGGATGCATCATTCTTGGGATGTTAGTCCTTGCACTGTGTACATGAAATCCAGGCTGATGAGTGACTCTCCTTGGTGTTTAAAGAGCCTTGCCAATGGTCATGTCTGTGACAGGTGCCAGATCTGTGATAAGCCCCAAACTAGAAAGGGGCGGGAGGTTAAACCTCATCCCCTGGTGGACCAGCTCCCACCTGCCACCCCACATTGCTACGTCTGATAGAGACAGCAGCACGGGACAGCAGCAGCCCCTGTCCAGAGGAGGCCAGAGCTCCCTGCAGTCAGAGGCTGCACCAGCATCCCACAGAGCAGCCTCTGTGCACAGCAAGCCTGACCCACTGTGGACAGAGGCTGCTCCATTGCAGCCTCCCCTGTCCCTGCCCCCGGGAGCTATCAAGTATTTGAGGCGCTTACATAACTATTCAATTAATGGTTATCTAATCTCCTTACTGTATGCCAGTCTTCATCTCCGGAAGTTGCAGAGCTGACTGTGCTCAGTGTACTCCCCGATGTGTGACTACCTAGTCCAAATGCCCACAGCAGTCTGGTCTCGTGGATGGACCCAGCCAACATGTGTGGGAGTGCCCTTTGTTCTCCCACAAACCATACTCACTCTGGTTACAGATGATTCTGCCCTAGCATGGGGAGCCCACCTGTGGACTCTACAGACCAACAGTCCTTGATCTGGCCAAGATTTGGCTCTCCACATAAACACGAGGGAGTTAAGAGCCATTGATTTAGCTTGTCACATGTTCTTTCCCGTCATTAAGGGCAGGAATTTGCAGTGTTGACTGTAAGAACTAGTAGAAATGTTCTACGTGAATCAGGGATGTTAAAATGTGTTTAAGTAATTGCGTAACTGCTGAAATTTTCAGCAGGAGCAGGGTACAGGCAGAGAGCCAGCTTAAAAATGATGTGAAATGAGAAACTAATCAGGCAATATACTTGCCTGCCTTCTTTCCTAAGACTTGTGCTCACAAAGATGAGGAGAGACTCTGTGTATTGGATGTCAGGAGAGCATTGGCTTTTTACTTGGACAGAACTAGATCATTCTCAAGGCTGCTTACGGCAGTCATGGACAGAATGAAGGGTACTGCAGTCGCAGCTCAGAAATTCGTGTCGTGGATGTCCTGTCTCTATCACATTACCAGTGTGACTCTGTCAAGCAGGGTGGTAGTGCACTCTGAGACTTCACACAGTTTCTGCAGCTTGTCTAACTCAAGGGCCTTTACAGGACATTTGTAGATCTGCAGCTTGGTCTGCGGTACATATGTTTGTATCTCAGCATTCTAGAGATGATGCCAGGTTTGGATTTGTAGTAGTACATTGGCCAGAGGCTCCAATCTATCATTTGAATTCACCAAGTGCACGCCGGTTGAAGTGGAACGGATCTGTACAATCACTCGGAGAAGAAGAATGGTTAATAACCTGTTCTGTAACTTTGGTCATGGTGTGTTGCACATCTCCATTCCACATCCCATCCCCGTGCTCCTGTATAGTGACATCAAGTAAGAAAGAGTTGTTGGCAGCCAGGGGTGCTCAGCAGCACAAGATGGCAGAAGGCACATGCACTGTCCTGATGGGTACTGGGAAGGGAAACCTCCCCAGTGCTGCACCCTGGATGCATGTACGCCTGAAGTGGAATGAATGCGCGCAGCACATCTGGAAGAACAGCAGCTACAGAACAGGTTAGTATCCTTGTCTAACCCCTTGCTGGCTGGAGTGTCAGGGATGCCCTCCTTTCCAGATAGTGATGGTGGGTTGACTGGCCCATTGACACTGACTCTCCATCTCTCTCTTTCAATCGTACAGACTCGAGGTGAGCTGCGGTGAGGTCAAGCGGGTGAACCCCCTGGCGTTTCGGCTGTTCACCTGGCTGCAGGACAGCACCTTCTTGGCAGTCAGCCAGGGGCAGCTCGCCACACACTCCGTCATCCACCATCTGACTGGAGGTCCTGAGGCAGAGGGAGGGTGCCTAGATCTCCGGTACTGGAAAAGAGCTTTCCACTCCTCATGTGGCTTATGAAAACATCAAGTAATTCTAGAAATGAATAAAGACCTCTGAGCAGATCTGCTCCAGGGGCCTGGGAGGAGCTGATGGTAGGCTGGCTGGCATCCTGCCAACTCTGGGTGCCAGCAGGCTCCTCCCTGCAGCTATGATGTTGTGGGGACCACTTGCAGAAAGGTGTCACATTAGAGGGGATACTTGTGTGCTGCAGCAACGCAGGCTCTGGAAATGGCTCGAATACAAGAGTCCCTGTCCCAACCTTAGGGCCAGCACATTCCTGGGGTCTCAGCAGCGATGCTGTGGAATGAGTGTGGGGCACAAGGTAGTGCCATGCTTCTCCCAGGGGATCGCCTGCTGGGTCAGGGCTGGACATATTGGTGGCACAGAGCCCAGAAGCTGAACAGGGGACTCTGCTCTTCAGGGATACCAGTCCAGCATCTCCCTCTGCCCTGAGTTTCACCCACTGTGGGAATAGCCAAGACATCTTCCACTGCTGCCACACCCAGCTGGCAGTTTGTAATGGGTTCTGTGGCCTGTCCACTGCTCATGTAGGAGACGCAGCTGAGCCACCAGCGTTCCCTTTGCAAATTAGGAACAGTAAAATAGAATGGCTGCGTGATCAAAATAGCTGCTTCTTTTCTGAGTATCAGTACCTATCGGTACTTGTACCGGTGCGCTCTCAACCAGATAATACAAAACAGTGTCTGCTTTCGGAAAGCAGCACCTTGTGCCTCCTAACAAGGGCAAATAAGGACCAGCTGCCATGCAAATCCTTAACTGCCTGCGGCTCAAGACAGAGCAATTGTGTGTTCAGCTGGTTCAATGGCTTCCAGCCATTTCTCGGTACTTGGTTAGTCTTTACATTTCTCTATTTCTTAGTTACTTTGTTTTTCTTAGTTTGTTTTACAGTTGTGATAAAGGAGCTAATCCCCTCTCTTCTCTTTTTCTTTGGCTCACCACCTCCTGAGTTATGCCAAAGACCTCGGGGTTTAAGCCCTGCCAGACCTGCCACAGGTGTTTTCCCTGTACAGAGATGCATTTGAATGGCCTCTGCTGCCTTGTAGATACCAGCATTGTGTCAGCAGGTAAGGGGTGTACAGGTAGATCATGGAAGGAGTGATGATCTAGATTCAAGGCCCTTCTAATGCAGCAATCTCCAGCCCCAGTGGCATATGCTTCCTCCTCTGTACATCTGCCTCAATAGTTCAGGCTGCAGTGGTGGCAGCAGCGCCTATGGAGCTAGGGTTTCCAAGAAGCAGCCTCTTTCTCCTTTCTGAGGGCATAAGAGGTCACCTCAAATTCCAAGGAGACCTTTCATCCCTTCGTGGGTACAGCTAAGGTTACATTCAAGCTCAGTACTGAGCCACCAGTACTGCACAAGAAGCAGCGTGTGGACAAGCTTCTTAGCAGACAACACAGGAAGCTGCTGACTTCGAATACTGTCTGGCACTTGGAGGCCCTGAGATGCACAGGTCCTCCTGAGCATGCCCTGGTACTGTCGCTTCCCTTGCATCCTTGTGCCAGACAAGCTCCTGTTCAAGCCTCCCCGGTGTGCCGCTCTCACTGTCCCAGCTTCATCAAGCCTCAGTATCAGCTCAGTCTGCTAGACATCATAGCTCTCCAGCATCTTTCGATTCCTCTCGGGTCAGACCAGTGGCCCATCTAGCCCAAGAGCCCGTCCTCCAGGGGAATGAAGAGAAACAGGCAAATTGAGTGATCTGTCTGCTGTTCTTCAGAGCTAACTTCTGTCACTGGGTGGCCTGCCAGGGCCCGCTCTGTCCAGACCAAGTGACCCTTCCTGTACCAGAACCTTTGTTAGTGTCCAGGTGGTGATTCTGCAAAGGCTTCAGTTCAGGGCTGCTTTTCTGCACCTTTCCACCACGTCCAACTGATCCAATATTCAGATGTAACCTTCTCAGACTCCACCAGACAGTCTAAACCGAAGGATTAGACACATCCTTAGGGGCCCTTCCCTTATCTGCTACTTCAGTGTGCCTACAAGATTCCATGGCGATCACCATGGGTGAGCAGTTGTGCAGGACTCTGACCAGAAAGACGCCCCAATACTGCATTATTCTCAGACACCACTGGATCAGCCTTTGGTACCCCACGGGCCACCACTCAGTACTGTACAATCTCCCTCCGGTACCTTGTGTCACTTCGTCACGGGAAGACACCCAAGGTTAGTGGGATCACGCAGATAGAGGAGAATTGCCCCTATCATTTCATGTCCTCTTCATCTCCTGATGAAGGGGTGATGCCCCACCACCTTTTTATGTCTCTTTCAGACTGTTCAAAACCTCGTGAGGTGACTGGCAACGTCCCTCCATAACCCATTAGAAGAGGCTAAGGATCCTCAGCAATCCTTTGGGCCCATTTTAAACATCACCTCTCAAGTGAAAATTGCCCTTCCTATAAATGAGGGTCTGTTATTGCTTGCTTGCAGAGTCTGATATCCAGCTGATGCAGGTTCTTCCGCCATACAACAAAGAGACAGTCACTTGGAATGTATGTTCCTTGCAGCATAGGGACAGTTCTGTGGGTCTCAAACATTGTAGCAATCTAGGTCATTCCAGTACAGTCCACATCAGTTTTCCTAGACCTTCTGAAGGCTACAGAGGAAGATACCCCAAAAATGGAGACCTCGCTCTTCTAAAGCAACATCCTCTGTACATCCCTGCAAGAAACAATTTTGATGCTTCAGCTGATGGCTTAAACAACCTGTGCTGTCAGATCCTGTGCTGAAGGATTCCATTTAGTCTCCCTTTGGAAATTGGTTGTCCCACTTCCTCCCTGTCTGGGAACAGATTACCTCAGGCAGGTGGCTTTTGGAGATGTTAAGCATGGGGTGTTCTATCCACTTCCACTTTAGTCTCCCTCTCTCTTACCCTTTTCTGTCTTCACAGACAACTTTCCCAAAACCTCTTAAAACAGGATGTCCAGACTCTTGTAGTCAATCAAGCAAGTTCCTCCTAAGCTGGTTGAAAGATGACTCTATTCCAATTACTTCTAGTTCCCAGTAGGAAGTAGAGCAGTGGTCACCAACCAATAGATTGGGATCTACTGGTAGATCTTGAAGCCTCTGACAGGTGATCCTGACTGGTTGGCCAAGAGGCTATCAAGTGCCGGCATGTCAGCTGCCCCTCTCCTCCTACTGCTGCGCAGCTCCTGCCCTTTGCCTTGGAGCTGCCTCCCCCCGCTCCCGGGAGCCTCCTGCTTGCTGGGAAGGGGAGGTAGAAGAGGGGCACTGATGTCAAGGTGCCCCCTCTCCCATCCTGTATCCTATCTCCACAGAGCAGGGCAGGGGGTACAACAGGACTTGGGAGGGAGTATGCTGGCTGCTTTTGGGAGTGGTGCAGGGTCAGGGCAAGGGTGAGTTTGCCTTAGCCCCATGGTACCACAACCCTGGAGCCACCTGAGGTAAGCAGGGCCCAGTCAGAACCCACATCCTGAAACCCTACCCCAGTCATGAACCCCCTTCTACACCCCAAACTGCTTCCCTAGCCCTGAGCACCCCTGCATCCAAACACTCTCCCAGAGCCTGCACCTAGAACCCCCTCCAGCACCCAACTGCCTGCCCCAATTGCAGCTCAGAGCCCCTCTAGCACTCCCAATCCCTTAATCCAAGACCAGAGCCTGCACTCCAACCTGCTGCCCCTGCCTGGGGAAAGTGAGGGAGGAGGAAGGGAGGATGGAATGAGAAGGGGCGGGGCCTCGGAGAAGGGGCAGGAAGTTGGCGGGACAAGGGTATTTGGGTTTGAGGTAGATCCTGGATTGCACTTAAATTCAAAAAGTGATCTCATGCGTAAAAAGGTTGGAGACCCTGGAGTAGAGGATGGAGATGAATCCTTGATCTAAGAACCTGAACAGCAGTATCCTTTCCCGGCACTTCAGGATGGTGACATTAGCCATTATCATCAGATCCCTAGATCTGGGAGACTGGTACTTTGCTCGTGACTTCCTGGATGCCTGCTTTCATGTAACCATCTACCCATCCTACAAACATTTTGTACAAGTCAGGGTAGGCTCAGAACACTACTGCTAACAAGTCCTTGCCCTGTGCTCTCCACAGCACTGAGAGTCTTTACAAAGCTCCTCTTGGCAGTAGTAGCCCATTTACGTCAATGTAGCATAGCAGTATTCCTGGGACAATTCTCTCCTTGGATCAGTCGGCACTAGAGGTCCAGCTGGTGGCAACCAAGGCTGTAAGTGTATTTTGGTCATGGGCCATCACATCGATTGAAAAAAGTATGTTGACCCCAATCCAAAGAATAGACTTCATTAGGGCCACTCTAGACTCTGGGGAGATAGACTCTGGCAGTTACAAAGAGAGATTTTTCTACTCCATCTAGTCTAATCTTGATGGTACAGTAATTCCTCACTTAACACGTGCCCGCTTAACACATTTTCGCAATAGCACAATTTTTTTTTTTTTAGGGAACACCTTTTAAACAACACGACCCCGTCCCCGCAATAACACGATTTCCCCTAGGGCCGGCCGGTGGCCGGCAGCTGCGCGAAGCTTCCCCTGCCTCCCTGCAAAGCGGCAGAGGTTTGCCGCTCGCAGTGCCGTTCCCCAGTGACCCCCTCTGGCTGGACACAAGGCATCTGGCCAAAGGGGGTCACCGGGGAATGGCGCGGCGAGTGGTAAACCTCCGCCGCTTTGTAAGGAGGCAGAGGAAGCCCCGCGCAGCTACCGGTGACCGGCCAGCTGGGGAAACCCAGCTGCCGGCTGCAAGCCCCTTCTCCTCCCCTGTCCTGTCCTGTCCTTCCCTTCCCTTCCCTTCCCCAGAGCCAAACACCTCCTCTCCCTGCTATAACCCAGTCTCCTTTCTCCCCCAACTTTATGTCCCGGTCCCAGCTGCTAACAAGTGCAGGCTGGAGCTGCGAGCGCTTGAAACGCAACTCCCACCTTTTCCATTATTTTCAATGGGAAAATTGACCCTGCATAACACGTTTTCACTTAGCACGATCATTTTCTGAAACATATCTACTGTGTTAAATGAGGAATTACTGTATTGCACAGTCTGCAAACAACTGAAGAGCCTACCTACAATTCTTGGGGTGTGGGTTGTCCTCTGTGATCCAGTGCCAGACTGCAAGATATAGCTAAGATTGATGTATACTCCTTATTTAATTTCTTCAAATATATTACAGTACTTCAAAAAGTCCTGGATTCTCTGAGGTGGTGGCAGAAACCACTAAAAACTTGCATGGAAGCCACTGCAAAAATTTGTGTGGGTGCCCATTCTCTCATCACCCCTTCTTCAGTTAGCAAAGATTCTTACTATAGATTCTCCTTTAGGATGGAGGAGTTCACCTCCAAGGTGGCACAGCCCACAGCAAGTGGTCCACTGAGCAGGTTTCATTCCATATCAATATTCTGGAACTCAGAGAATTGAGAATATGCTCTCCCACATTTCCTTCGCACCATAAAGGGCCATTTCTTCAGGGTAATGCTGGACAACGAGGCAGAAGTGTATCCTATCAACTGAAAGGACAGAACGGAGATCCCAGTCCTTATGTGCAGAGTCACCAAGGCTACAGAAATGATGTTTCCTGTCAGAGAGAAATCTCAGCTCTCTTTCTTACAGGACTCCAAAATATAATTGCAGGCTCCCTGAGCAGGTACTTCCTTCAGGATCATGAATGAAAGTTCAACAGTTCTGAATTCCACAGAATTTGGCAGATCTAGGAGTCCCCAGAAGCAGGCCTCTTTGCTGCCCTGAGCAATGGGAAATGCCATCTGGGGAATTCAGTGACAATTCATTGAGAGAACCTCCATTACTACAGCTAGATTTCACAAACATTTTACTAATTTTTCTCCCCTTATGGAACGCTCTTCCCCTCCCCCCCCAGTGGGACCTCAGTTTGCATCTTAATTCTCGAAGAAAACCTCTTTGAATCAATGGCTTCCTGTTCTCTTTTTCATCTCTTTTTTAAGACTTCATTCCTGAGGAGTGAGATAACTCAGAGTAGTTCTGACACCACAACCACCATGTACCACCTTTTATAAAGACAGGCTTACACTGTTTCCCCCTCATTCTGTCTTCCTCCCGAAGGCCTCTTTGGAATATCTACCCAACACCTCTTGCTTCCTCAGAGATCAGTTTCCACATGCTCAATGTTAGAAGAGTCCTTGCCTTCTATGTTGACAGGATTTAGATCTTTGGAGCCTCTCCTAGGCTATTGATATCATTTGCAGAGAGGATGAAGGGACAACCTATTTTCTCTCAAAGGCTGCCAGAGTGCATCTTAACCCTGCTATTAACGTGCTGGGACATTACAGCATGCAAAGCTGTACAGCCTAGCGCACATACAGAATGAAAGCATACTCCAGTCTACTTCTGTAACCCTATTGAAGAATATTATATCTGAAATTTGTAGTACTGAAACTTGGTCTTCCATCCATACCTCTGCTAAGCATAAATGTTGCTGCTCCTGCTTCAGGGGATGATGCAGCCTTTGGTGACACACTCCTCCAAACTCTTAGACTTGCCTCATGAGCACTCATCTCTTATTGAATTACTGCTTGGGAGTCTGACTGGGGGAGGCCTCATGGGGACATATACTCATAGAGGTTACGTAACTTTCAGTAACAAGTTTTTAAGATGCTTTATCCCTGCGGGTGTTCCATCTCCCCAACTGTGAAATAATGGCTATTTTTGACCAGTGGGGGGACTATAGCTGCAACTGCCTGTCCCTCTCCAACAAGCTCGGGGCACCTCTCCTTGAACTCGAAAGCCAGGTATCCTGGGGGAAAGCGCCATGATTTGTAGTGATGCCATTGTCTACTTACGGATTTAGCCTGAGTTCTCTTCCTACTGAAGCTCCTAGATTCAAAGGGTGTTGGGCTGAAACCTGGGCAGACAAGCCCCTCTGTATTGTGAAAATCTACTGCATTGGCGGCCCACTAAAACCTGGCAGGGCCCAACATGTTGTGATCTTGTGATGTGGGTAGGTCTGAACCATTTTTTGAGTTGTGAATGTGCTACAGCTGGCCATCTGGCAAAGAGGCTTAAAACATGCCCATCTGTACATCCCAAGACTCATGATGAACACAAGTCCTGTAGTGTGCCATGATCAGTCAGTGTTGCTGGCAGGCATATGCTCCATGCCAGAGGGGCTGGCCAGGACTTTACTCTCTTCTTCACAGTACGGATTGAATTGGTGCAAATTTAACATCATTGCAGAGACTGTTACAGAGACTGTGAGCCTTTTGTGAATGTGTTATCTAGTGCTTTTTTTGTGACGGTACTCCTTGGGCCGGTGTACTGGCACCTATTTTCCCATCATACCTTAATTGAATGGGTTGTAGGGTGTGTGTGTGTGTGGTTTTCTTTTTTGGCTTTTTGTTTTCTCAACAATTTTGAGCCTGGAGTACCGGCACTTTTTTTTTTTTTTTAAACAAAAAAAAAAAGCACTGGTGTTATCTATCCATTCATTGCCAACTAGCACCATCAGAAACGGTCTCTGCTACCCTCTCCCTTTCCACTTCATTGAATATGGAGGCACATCTAGTATCCACTGCAGTGTATATCCACTGCAGCATTGTAACCAGGGATGTAGAATCCTGGTTAACCAGTTAACTGGTTGAGTGGGATCTGGGCTGGAGATCTGGGATCTGGCCCAGCTGGAGTCTGACCTTCACTAGGACTGGCTACCGGCTCTTAGCCCTGCACTGGGGCTGGAACTGGCTCTATCAGCTCACAGCCCCTGCCTGCAGAGTGTCCAGGCCCACCATGGACAGGGGCTGCTCTGGTTGAGAGCAGCTCCTGTCCACAGCAGGTGGAGAGCTGCTCCAGCCTAGGGATGTTAAATATCGATTAACTAATTGAATAGTTGATGGGATGTGATAAGGACTAGTGCGTGTTCTGCCTTTGAAATGTACAAGAGCCTCTGCGGGGGCTCTTGTGCACTTCAAAGAGGAAGTGCTGCATGGAGCCAGGGGTCAGCAGGGGACTCTCTGCTGGCCCAGGCCTCCACGCAGCATTTCAGTCTTTGAAATGCACAAGAGCCCCTGCTGGGACTCTTGTATATTTCAAAGAGGAAGGGCTGCAGCTGCCCTCCTGCGCCGTCCCATGGAGTTGGAAGGAATCGGCTTTTAAGCTGGCTCCTTGTCCGTCCCGCCCCATTGCCTTTTTGTGATAGAGGCAGTGGGGGGGGGGGAAGCGACTAGTCGATTAGTCGCTTACATCCCTACTCCAGCCCCCATTAGTTACCGGGTAATCAGAACCCTAAATAGGTGATGTTAACCTTTCGCATCCCCAATTTGTAACCTTCTCTCTCGTGTACCTATTTCTAGCTTGTCTTTGCCTGTGGATGGGGATGTGATCAGTCTGTGCTATAATCCAAAGAGCAGAGCAGTAGCTGTGCAGCTGGCTGATGGGCAAATACTGAAGTACTTCTGGGGTGAGTGTAAGATTCCTCTGGAGCTGGCTGGCTTAGGTACTGATTGCTGTTGCAGAACTGTCCTGCAGTTTAACTAGCCAGTTAGAGAATAAGAATGTGCACAAACTTTGCAAGTTGATGATGTTGCTTTTCTCATCGCTTGGCTCTTTGGACTTAGTCAAGTACTGATTTGTATCTGGATGGATCTAATTTTTAAAGAAAAGAATGGCATAGCTGTATTTTGAAATGAAGGGCCGAGCCTAGTGGCTTTCACAGGACTGATATGGCATTGGGGGCTCAGGGACTTTTGCTCCTTTATCCCTAATGGAACAAACGTGTGACTCAACCTCTAGGCCCCACCACCCCCTCTCAGCTGCTGTTGTGGATCTGCAGGAATTATGCTGAGCCCCAGCTGTGAAATGGATCCCTTCCTTCAGTGTGCCAAGAGCCCAAATGGGTCCCACTCTTTCTTCAGGGTAGGACCTGGAGCATCACCACCTGTGAGACTGAGCCCCTGGGTTCTAGCACTCCTGTTCACATTATGGGCTCTGCCCAGAGAGTCCCACTGAGAGAGACTCCTGGAGCAGAGGTCTGTACGCTCTTCAGGGATCAATGAGTCTCCTCAAGTATTTGAGCTGACACTTGGCAGCCCTTTCCAAACTAGGAATGTACTAGTGTAGCTGGTTAACGCTACCGGTTACACGCAACTCTCCCTCCGCATGCAGCTCTGCATTTAAAGTATTTTGGGAGCCAGCATGCTAGCTTAGTCTTGGCTCACGCTGGGTTCGGCAGCTCCCCCCGCTGCGACTCTGCATATAAATTGGGCAGAGCCTCAGTAGGGGGTAGCTGACGGACCCCATGTGAGCCGGGACTGAGCCAACATGCCTGCCCACCAGCTCTCAAGCTCCTTTAAATGCAGAGCCGCTTATCAGTTTATCGTGTAACCAACAAAATTTGTCAGCTACACGATTACCGAATTACACGCTTTCTAACGTCCCTATTCCAAACACAGTAGTTTGTTTGGAATTGTTATTCAACTGGAACACAGCACTGGAAGTGCGTAGATTAGTGCAGAGTAAAGTTAAGATGTAGTGCATCTGGCTAAGCCAGTGCAGTGAACCTGCCCAGCTGCCATGGCCTCCATTTCAGGCTTGCTCGTTCTTTGAGCCTTTCTCAGTCCCAGGGGAGAGCCCTGTGTCTTTTCAAAGGGCAGCACTTAACTCCACCATCCGGCACCTTTTCCTCTTGTTCTCGACCTGGGGCCTTGGCTTGACTTCCCTTCTGAGGGGTGAGGGAAAATCACTCTGGTCGTTTGCTAGGGATGAGCATTCTGGTAATTGGGGCTTCCCAGGGTCTCTCTTGGATTCTCTGTGGATGTGGGTCAGTTCGAGCAGGTTGCAGGCAGTTACTTGATGACCCAGTACACATCTGATGAAGTGAGTTTTACCCATGAAAGCTCATGGTCTAATACAGCGGTGCGCAACCCGTGGGTCGTGACCCCCAAGGGGGTCGCAGCTGTCTTCCGGGGGGGTCGCAGCATTGGGCCAGCTGTCACTTTTTTTTCTGGCATGGCATACATGCAGGGAGAGTGGCAGGCGAACGGAGCAGCATTTAAAGGGGCTGCACTTTTTTTTTTCTCAACCAAAATTTCCCCAGGGGTTGCGCTAGGAAAAAGGTTGCGCATCACTGGTATAATATATTTGTTAGTCTGCATCTTGGAGACTAACATGGCTACCCCCTCTGCAAACTTGATGACCCAGCCATCGCTCTCCTGTCAGCAAAGGGACACATAAACCTCATGTCTACTGTTCTTCCCCAAGAAGAGAGACAGCCCTTGTGCACCCCTTCCCCCCACTGGATAGCAGTACAAAGTACAGAGAGAAACTGAGGCACAAAACAGCTTCATCTGCATTACTGCTTTGTTACGCTTGCTATGTGCTGGACTCAAATGGTCTCCAAGTTCTGTTAGTTTCATGTCATGAGCTTGTACTCTATGGTCTGGTGAAAACACACCGGTGTTTTTATGGGCTGTGTGTGGCAAAGGGCATGTGTGTGTAGGTTTTATGTTTGCATTAGCAGCTGAGCTGAAAATAGCCTTTATCTTCTCTTAATTTTCAGAGGCTCCCACTCCAGCCCTGGAACCCTGGAGGAGCAGCAATGGCTCTGCTGTTCGGTTTCCTTCTCCTTGTGTGCAGACTGCATTGGCCGTGATTGGTGGAGAAGTAAGTGAACAGCTGGTGCTCATGTGGGCCAGCAGGACACGGTCTGAAAACGTTCTTTAGCATTGCTCTCTCATTAGTGCTTGCAAACTGAGCTGTGTGAGAGCAGCACATCCACCTCTGCATACCTTGCCCAGAAGCTGTCTTACAGTGCACAAAATCCAGCATGATTATGGGTAACTCAGCATTAATATGGAGATTGAAATGTAGGGGTGTTCAGATGAGTAGGTCCCCATGATCGTTGTAGCTCTGCACCACTTTCGCATGTAGTATGTGTCAATATTTTATGTGGTACTGAACATTTAACTTGGATACTGTTCAATGTTTAAGTTACTGTGGGATCTCTGACTTGTTACTCTCTCTGTAGATCGTGTCATGGTAGTTGTTTTGGTCCTTGGCTATTAGAGACACAAATGAATGAGAGTCCAACTTGAGAGCAATGAACTTTCAAGCCACAAAGAACTATTCTTCAGTTCTGGGAAAAGCACTCTGAGGCTATGTCTACTCTACACAGCTTTTAGTGACTAGGCTATGTGGACACAGCCCTGTTGCTCAAAGTCTGGCACCCGTGAATGCTGTTTGTCCTCACTTTTGCTGACAAAATACTTCTAGCCCAACAAGTGGTTTTCTCTGTGTTAGCAGGAGGGCACTCGTGTGGACAAAGTACAAAGCGGGGTGGGGGTGTGTGTAACACCCGTGAATAACAAACATTTTGTTGATCAGTTGCCAGTGTAGACATAATCTGAGCAAAGGTGAACAGGTTGTTTAAAAGCTTCAGAGGGGTAACCGAGTTAGTCTGTACAGGATAAACTTAACAAACAACAAATGGTCTGGTAGCACTTTATAGACTAACAAAACATGTAGATGGGATCATGAGCTTTCGTGGGTACAGCCCACTTCTTCAGTTAGGTAGTACGCATTCTAAGGGACTGCTCAAGGTAGAGTGGCCCATTAACACCTCTGCAGTCATGGGACAAAACTGAGGGGAGGTTAGTGGGTAACAGTTGTAATAAGCCATAAATCCAGTGTCTCTGTTCAGTCCATGATTTGTAGTGTCTAGCAGAGTTATGAATGTAAGCTTGCAGGCTCATCTTTTGAAAGTGGTGTGCTGGTGTCTTTTTGGGATGAGGACTGAGAGGTGTTTGCTTTGTAGCTCATAAGACATTTTGTTTACCATTGCCCCTGCACAGGGTTGCCAGATGCCTCTGGTTTCTGTCTGCATAGGTTTTTTCCCTACTGATATTATGTAAATCAAGAGCATGTGAAGTGACTTGTGTGCTGATTTCATTCAACATTGGCTGAATATACTTAGATTTAGTGGAGTATACTTAGATTTCCAAAAAGCCTTAGACAAGCTCCCTCACCAAAGGCTCTTAAGTAAAGTAAGTTGTCATGGGATAAATGGGAATGTCCTTTCATGGATTGGTAACTGGTTCAAAGACAGGAAACAAAGGATCGGAATCATAGAACACTAGAACAGGAAGGGACCTCGAGAGATCATCTAGTCCAATCCCCTGCCCTCATGACAGGACCAAGCACCTTCTAGATCATCCCTGAGAGATGTCTATCCAACCTGCCCTTAAATAGCTCCAGTGATGGAGATTCCACAACCTTCCTAGGCTACCGATTCCAGTGTTTAACCACCCTGACAGTTAGGAAGTTTTTCCTAATGTCCAACCTAAACCTCCCTTCCTGCAATTTAAGCCCATTGCTGCTTGTCCTATCATCAAGGCCAAAGAGAACAATTGTCCCCCCTCCTCCCTATTAAGGCATCCCAGAATCATGTTTGCTTTTTTTTGCAACAGTGTCACACTGTTGACTTAGATTTAGTTTGTGGTAAGTTTTTTCAAAATGGAGAGAGGTAATTAGTGGTGTCCCCCAAGGGTCTGTTCTGGGACCCATCCTATTCAACTTACTTATAAAAATGATGGAGAAAGGGGTAAAATATAATGTGGGAAAATTTGAGATGGATATACTCACAAGATTAAAGATTAAGACTAAAGCACTGTTTAAGAGCTTCAAAAAGATTAAGTGAGTGATTGGGCAACAAAATGGCAAATGAAATGTAATGTTGATAAATGTAAAGTAATGGACATTGGAAAAAATAATCCCAACTATACATACAATATGATGGGGACTAATTTGGCTGCAACTACTCGAGAGAGATCTTGGAGTCATTCTGGATAGTTCTGTGAAAACATCCATTCAGTGTGCAGTGGCAGTCAAAGAAGCAAATAGGATGTAAGAATCATTAAAAAAGGATAGAGAAGAAGACAGAAAATACCTTATTGCGTCTGTATAAAACCATGGTGCACCCACATCTTGAATAGTGCGTACAGATGTGGTCTCATCTCAAAAAAGATATATTGGCATTGGAAAAGGTTCAGAAAAGGGCAACAAAAATGATTAGGGTTTTGGAACGGGTTCCATATGAAGAGAGATTTAAAAGACTGGTACTTTTCAGGTTAGAAAAGAAGAGAATGAGGGGGAGGATATGATAGAGGTCTGTAAAATCTTGAGTGGTGTGGAAAAAGGAAATAAGGAAAAGTGACTTACTTGTTCCCATAACGTAAGAACTAAGGGTCACCAAATGAAATTAATAGGCAGCAGGTTTAAAACAGACAAAAGGAAGTTTTTTCTTCACGCAGCACGCAGTCAACCTGTGTAACTCCTTGCCAGAGGATATTGTGAATAGGGATTTAATAGTGTAGTCGATTAACCAATAAGCAAAAGCTTATAGGTTAATGCTATAGACTGCACACATTTCCGCGTCAGGTCCGGGACCTACTCTTGCTGCATTTCAAGTGTATTAGGAGCCAGGCGGGCAGGCAGCCTGGCTCAGTCCTGGCTCACACTGGGTCCGGGAGCTCAGCGCCCCCTCCACCCTGGACAGGGACTGCTATCACCCTACACTGCTGCCTCTGTATCAGAGACAGCACCGTGCGGTGACAGGTAGCCGGACCACGAGGGAAGCAGGTTTTTAACTGGCTCCCCTCGCAGATCAGCTCCTGCCTGGCATGGAGTGGCCGGGGGCTCCTCGGGAGTAGAGCCAGAGCACACTGGCTGCCAGCCTCACCCCTGGGGACTATAGAATAGTCGAGTAACCGATAAGAATTCATGAGGTTAATCGACTATTCAATTAACCGATATTTAACATGCCTAGTTGTGAAGGCTAGGACTTTAACAGGGTTCAATAGAGCTAGGTAGATTCATGGAGGTTAGGTCCATCAATGGCCATTAGCCAGGCTGGGTAGGAAAGGTGTCCCGAGCCTCTGTTTGTCTGGGAATGGATGACAGGAGAGGGATCGCGTGAGGATTACCTGTTGTTTCCTCCCTCTGGAGTATCTGGCATTGACCACTGTCAGCAGACAGGACACTGGGCTAGACGGACCTTTGGTCTGACCCAGTATGGCCATTCTTATGTGAGAGCCGTGCACTCGCTCTGCATCCAATCAGAGTGCTGCTACAGTTTGATCGGCTCACCCCACAAATTCTAAGTACACAAGCGCATTTAGCAAAACTGCCCAATTCTGGGAGACTCTTGGTTATGACATTGAGATGGAGGGCCACTCACTAGCTTAGGGGCATAAGGCAAAGACCCATAACAGTGGTGCCACTAAACCAGTGCTGTAACATATTGTAATTATCCATTTTTTTCATTATAGGAGGCCATCTTGGGTCTGACTGATCGATACCGTTTTTTCATTAATGATGTTGAGGTACCAAAGCTTGTTTTGATACTGTTTCACTTTTTTCTCTGTGTGACTCTTAAATTTCATCTGCTGCTGCTTGTGCTCATAGATTTAATCGTACTCACTTCCCGCAGGTGGCTTCCAACATTACCTCATTTGCCAGATATGAGGAGTTTCTTCTGGTGACCACCCACTCCCACACTTGCCAGTGTGTATCTTTGAGGGACACATCACTGAAAGGTAGATGTTCAGATATGGCCTGTACTATGTAATGGGCCTTACCGATTGTTTCCTAGGCCTCCTGCCCTCATGAGAGAACCTAGACAAGTTTGCTTCCAGGGCCCCGTGGCATGGCCATGGTGCCACATCATGATTATCCAAGTGGCTGCTCCTGATGGGTGCCAGAGAGCTGCATGTATCCTTTCATGAGTTGGGTCTCTGGGAGCTTTTCATCAACTTCTGGGAGCTCTCTTCCTCCCTTCCCAGCTCTCCCTAGCGTAGGGAAGAGTTCCTTACTCTCCACAAACTGTCATTGATCTGAGCACTTGCCATCGCTGTGCCTTGGCCTGCAGAGAGAGCAGGGGGCACTGGGGGCAAGACTAGCCATGCAGGCCACCTGCCTGCTTGACCCCCAGGAGAAGTGGCTGGGGACAGGTCTGGCTGTGCTGGCTGCCTGCTGGATCCCCAGGAGGCGAAGCGGCTGGGGAAAGGACTTACCATGAGGTTGCCTGCCTGACTCCCACACGGAGAAGCAGCTAGCGGCTGCACTGACCATGTGGTCTTCCTGTGCCCCGGAGGAGAAGTGGCTTGAGTCAAGATTGACTGAATGAGCCAGCTGCAGGGGAAGTAGTCCGTTGGCATGAGCCACCTCTTGTCATCTTTGACAGTGGCTTTGCCTTCACCTCCCAGAACGAAGTGGAGTGCTCCCAGTGCGGTCCGGTAGGGTGGAAGAGTTGCCTGAAAGAACCTTGCAGGGCAGCATCTGACTAGCATCTGGACATGGTCGGTGTGGGGATGTGTGTTGTGACGATGCTTGGCCCAGTAGGGCTCTGACTGATGCCCAGAGGCAGTACTAGAATGTGCCTAGCCATGGGTGGGTTCCCAGCAGAAACTCAGCCAGCGCCTTGTGGTTGGGTTAGGGAAATGGCGCTGTATGTAGGGCTTTACCACACTCTTGCTGATGCCTCTGCTGTTCCCAGATCTGCAGGCAGGCTTCAGCAGCTCCTCTGCTCCCAACAACGAGACACTGCGCAAGGTGGAGCGAGGCTCCCCGCATCGTCACCATTGTACCCCAGGATACGAAGCTCATCCTGCAGGTCAGCTGTTACAGTGCTGCTGCAGCACCCAGTGTTAGCATGGGGCCTCCTCGGCATGGGCTAATGCAGCACCCAGCTGTTGGGGGGGGGAGGGGAGAAGGTCGTAGCTTGCTGAGCAATCCATTGTCAAGTTTGTGTAACAGCTGCACTTGCTTGGCAGACTGTGAGCTTACCGCTTACAAACCTGCTGAACTGTAGATCCTGATCCTACCAGATCCTGAGCATGACAGCTCATGCTGCCTCTGAGAGCTCCTGGCAGGAGAGGATCCAGACAGCAGTGAGAGATTTTCAAATAAATAAGGCTCTAGTGGCTGCTTTTAGTGATTCTGAAGCACTTCAATAAATCACAGGGTTAGAGGGTAATCTCTTGGTGTCTTTTGTCCTCTTTCAGGAAGGCTGAGTGTCCACATTTAGGGCAGGTTTTTCATCCATTGAGATGATGAATCACCCCCTCCCTCCAAAAAAAACCCCTCTGCCATTCTGCTGGGTGCTGAACACTCTTGAATTCCAGTCCCATCTGATTGGGAGGTAGATGGCCTCTTGGCTTCACTTGTATGAAAATGAAACGTTGTGTACCTGCTTTTATACAATCTGTTGTATGTTTCACACACTTTTGCCCACAGCCATTTGCTTTGATATCCTCCATCATGTGTGCTTCATATGCTCTTGCCACTTCCCTCCTGTTCTGGTATTTCAAAAAGGGGGAGTACACAAAAATTAGGAAGCTAGTTAAAGGGAAATTAAAAGGAACACAAGTCAAATACCTGAAGTCTGCATGGAAACTTTAAAAAAACACATAATACAGGTTCAAATTGTATATATCCCCCAAATAAAAAAGTCAAGTCCAAAAAAGTTGCAATGGCTAAAGAAGGTGATTAGAGACCAAAAGGTATCTTTTAAAAATAAGCCAGATCTTACTGTGGAAAACAGAAAGATACATAAACTCTGGCAAGACAAGGGTAAAAGTATGATTAGACAGACCACAAAAGAATTCAAAGAAAAACTTTGAAAAGACACAAAAAATAGCAGCAATATTTTAAAGTACATCAGAATCGGGAAGACCTTCAAACAATCCGCTGGGGTCACTGGCTGATCAAGATGCTAAAGGACGTCTTATGGAAGACAAAAAGCAAAATGAATTCTTTCATCTGTCTTCACTGCAGAAGATGCAAGGGAAGGAAGAGTCAGATCTGAGCCATTATTTTTAGGTGTCTGATCTGAGGAACTGTTTCAGATTGAGTTGGTAGAGAAGGTTTTGGAATAAAACCTTGATAAATTGACAAGTGTTAAGTTACCGTGCCTGGTGGTATTCACCCAAAAGTTCTGAAAACTCAAATATCAAGTTGCAGAACTACTAACAGAGACATCTAACCTATTGTTTAAATCAGCTCTGTATCAGATGACTGGAGGGATAACTAATGTAACACAGATTTTTAAAAGAGGCTCCAGGGCTGATACTAGCAGTGACAGGACGGTAAACCTAACTTCGGTACTGGGGAAATTAGTTGAAACCATAGTAAAGAACAGAATTATCAGACCCATAGATGAACACAGACTGTTGGGGAAGAGTCAAAGCTGCTTTTGTGAAGAAATATCATGTTGCACCATTGTATTAGAATTCTTTGAGACGGTTAACAAATGTGGACAAGGATGATACTGTGGGCATAGTGTACTTGGACTGTCAGAAAGCCTTTGACAAGGTCCTACACCAAGATTTCTTAAGCAAAGTAGGGTAGTCATGGGATAAGAGGTAAGTTCTAGTGCTGGCCCCATACGGGGGTATGGATGCATGTCATGCACCTGAATTCAGGAATTCTTTCAAGCAGTGTCTATTGGGTGCCCCCCATATCTCGTCATGCTTCTGCCAAGGTCTGAGGCACCATGCATACTGATGCCTGTCCAGGTCCTTAGGGCACGATCAGGGTTGGAATCCGGTGTCCTCTCCTCCTTCAACTCTTTGTAGCACCTGTAAAGGCAATTGTAAATAGTTTTTATTCTTAGGTTACTGGTGAACTAAAGTTCACAGTATAGTTAGTATAGTGTGTTGGTTTTTTTTTTTTTCCCCTTGATTGGGGATTCCTTCCTTGTGTTTGAGATTATGCCCAGGTTTCAAGAATTGGATCTCTCGCCCTCATGTTTCTGTAACGTCTCGTGGGAATATGTTTACACGGTTACTTGAAAACTCTGGGTGTTCTTGTACAATCCTCTCAGGAATGCGTTAACTTAGTTTTAGCTAATACTGGTTATGTTGTGATTCTGCAGAGAACAGGCCTACTCTGGTTCTCAGCCTTTGGTCCAGCAAGGCTCCACCAAGGCCTACACTTATTGTTGATATCTAATTTTTCTGAGGACCGCCATACTTTCAGGGATGCACGTGTTCCATCAGACTGACGATTGGACCTCCGATGATGCTGGAGCATATGGAGACTTACACAACACTGGAGAATGTAGTCCTACCTCATCTTCAGTTTCCTGGCTTCTCCAGCAAAGTTCTCTTAAGGGCTGTTACTACACTAGAGAAGGACGCTACTGTGGTTTTCCAGGAGCCAGTCTACAACCCTTCAGAGTGCTCCAGTACCAATGGCCATGCCGCTACTGGACATGCAATATTCAGACCCAGTTGGGTTGGAGGTGCTAGCCTCTTTGGTATCTCCACGGAGAGAGTTAAATCCTGACAGACATGCTAGGAGTCCCACTCTGTCTCTCTGGATACGGCTTCCCCAAGAACTGCTGGTACAGATGACTGACCCCTCCTCCTGACTTCATTGGGCTCCATGGTCAGGCAGCTGGGGCCTTTCATCTGTGTGTGTGGAGGAAGACCTTGATCAGGACCCGGAGGTTCTGATGGTTGTCTCTTCATCGCTGGACAAAGCAGTCACTCCATCCTCTCCATCTCTGCTGGACGACCATAGGGAGTCCCAGGAACTACTGCAGAGAGTTGCTAATGACATCCACATCCCAATGGTGGACACCCAGGGTCCTCAGCATTGGCTTCTGGATACCCTGCAATCTGAGGGGTGGAGTAAGGTGGCCCTCCTAGTTAGAGGCCATACTAAAACCATCCTGAGCGATATGGCATCTTAAGCCCCCAGTCTGAAGAGAGCTGACAGGAGATATTTCATCCATGCCAAAGGAGCTGAGTCTGTTCTTCCACCACTTGGTAGCTAAGGAAAGGGCCAGGTTGCACTGTCAAAATGGATACTGACTACCAAGGACTCGGAGATTGGCCCTCATGGGGAGAAAGGTCATCCTGTCTGCAGGCCTGCGGTTCCATATTGCTAACTTCTGGGCACTGTTAGAGAAACAGGATTTGTATAACTTTTCCAAGCTTGCAGACTTCATTGGCCAGCTCCCCATGGAGGGCAGAGCCCAGTTTAAGCCCTTCAAAAAGGAGAAGCGAGGGGCGAAAGCTGCTCTCCAGGACATAGTGGATGAAGCAGGCACTGCTTGCAAAACCTCATGGGCAGGGATTCTTGGCTATGATTGTCAGGATTTCCTGGGGAGGTCCAGAACGCACCCGGGACCTCTGCTCTGAGAAGTCAGATCACTTCAATGAAAGAACAGACAAGTCCGTGCTTTCAGTAAAGGACTTGAGATTGACGGGGTATTGAGACTGCAGCCCTCAGAGGAAACACCAGAGACAATCCTGTAGTCAATGGCTATCCTCACCTTGTACATCTTATTACCATCAGCCAGCTGACCCGCCACAAAACTGGAAAGGCATTCAGATGCCCCCCCTCTTCTGTTGTGACCTCTACCCAAGGCTGGCCAAAGAGTTTGCGGGGCCCAAGGCAGCACGCTGTGTTTGGCTGAGCTGCACAGCCACATGGCTCCCAGTCAGGGCAGCGAGTGAGCAGCCGGATGGGTGGGGCTGGGAGCTGGGCTGTGCGGGGCCCAAGGCAACCACCTCACTCGCCTTGCCCAAAGGCCAGGCCTACCTCTACCCATTCCCAGACAGTAAGGGCCACTTTTGATATAGTGGCCAAGACCAACCTGCCACCACTGATTCCATTCGCCTCTTTTCCTGTGATTTTGGGGGCACACTTGGCCTGACAATCTGTGTGAACCCCGTTTCTTCATTGGGGACGAGGGGGAGTAGGGGATTGTTGGCCTGGCCATGGCGCCCAGGGTCTTAGGTGCACATCTCTTAGCTTGCTTCGGAGATTTATTGTTGGGATTCATTTTTTAGATGCCAAGGGGAAACTTGGAGACTGTTCACCACCGAGCGCTTGTTTTGGCCCAGATTCGGAAGTGGCTGGATAGGTGAGTGTACTGATGTGTGTCAGTCTTGGTTGCCCAGGCCCTTGTGGGGTGATCAGCCAGAGGAGGGTGGCATTGTCCCGGTAGGATATTGACAGGCATCTGCAGAATGAGGACATTGTCTGATGGTAAAGGGGACTGCTCTGAGAGGATTCATGTACAGCAAGTGGACACAAACCAGTTGTGGCAGTTGCTCATTTCAGTTACTTGCCGTCTGCAGGAAGAGCCCTCTCAGTGTTATCTTGTGCTACGTGCCTCAGGGTACATCTAGACTACACCCTTCTTTCAAAGAGATCATCTAGACCAGTGGTTCTCAACGTGGGCCATATGGCTCCCCAGGGGGCCACGCCTTCCTTCTAGGGGGTCACATGGAAAAAACCAGAACATTAGGGGGCCACAGTAAGTTTCTGAGGGGGCCACCCAAACTTAACTGCCAGGCATATGAGGAATGAGGCTCAGAAGGGGGCCTTGAGCAAAAAAACGGTTGAGAAACACTGGTCTAGACAGCCACAACTTTTCCAAAAAAAGCCCTATTTGCGGTCAAAACGCCTTTTTTCGAAAGAGCTCTTTTGAAAAAAGGCATTCTTCCTCGTAAAATGAGGTTTTACCGCTGTCAAAAAAACTGCTGCGTTCTTTCAGTTTAATTTCGAAAGAACGTTGTGGCAGTCTAGATGCAGCTGACATTTTGGGGTTTTTTGGGGGGATTTTCCCAAAAAAAGGCCACTTTTTTCGAAAAAACCCTGTAGTCTAGACGTAGTCTAGACATAGCCTCAGTACCTGCTGCAAGGAGTTTGGTAATCAAAGGCCAGACAAGTAAGCAGAGGTTAGGGGAGACAAACAAGCTGGGACAGATGCCATCTCGTTCCCTCCATATAATTATAACTTACCCTAGAGGATAAGACTGTCTCATGGAATAAAACTTTTCTAAATGTCACTGTTCTAATCGAACAGAAAAGTGTCTGAGCCTAGAGACCTTTTCTCAGCCCCGGAACCAAAAAATCTGGAAGAAAAAAATGATTTTGGGTTCAACCTGAAATTGAAATGTTTCAGTTATTCTCTCTAAAATTAAATGATTTATTTTTCTGTTATGCTTTTGGGTGTGTTTTCCTTTTATTACTTTTAACAGCTTCTGGCTACATTTCAAAAGGAGAACAATTTTGACTCTTTCTATTTTTTTCTGTGTTTGTTTGAAACTACTGAATTTGTTAAAAGATTTTTTTTCTCTGAATAATGAATTTTTGGGCAAATAAACTATTATCGGGAGAAAATTGCACAGCTCTGTCTGTGATCTGTTTATCTCTAAACCCAACTGCAGCTCTCTTTCAAACTGGCCTGCCTGCCCCTGGTTAAATGCTAACCCAGTGTGATATCTGGCTGGGGCAAAAGAGGAACACTAAGCATGAGCACAGCCAGCCTGCTTTGCCACAGGGAAGGCAGTGAAAAAGTTAAGCCATAGTCTGGTGTGTGTTCCCCTCCGGCCCTGCATATATTAGGTTGTAGTGCACACTCCTCTCTAAAAACCTGCTGTATTTGACCTATTCCAACAGGCTAATGTTTAAAGAAGCATTTGAATGTATGAGGAAGCTGAGAATCAACCTCAACCTTCTTTACGATCACAATCCAAAGGCAAGTCTGAATTGTGCTTGTACGTCCCCTTGCATGTTTGCCTGCTTCCTAGGGCATGTGGGAGGATATTGTGAAGGCCAAGATTATAACAGGGTTCAAAAGACAATTAGATAAGCTCATGGAGGATTAGTCCGTCTATGTCTGTTAGCCAGGATGGACAGGGATCGTGTCCCTAGCTTCTGTTTGCCACAAGATCAGAAGCTGGGATTGGGCAACGTGGGACGGCTCATGTGATGATTGCCTGTTTGGTTCATTCCCTTTGGAGCACCTGGATATGGGGCTAGAAGGACCGTTGGTCTTGCACAGCACGGCTGTTCTTATATAATCAGTGTCCGTAAAGCTCTGTCAACACACTTCAAAATCCCACTGGCCAGTCAGGTGGAAGCTTTTCCTAGTGACAGAGGAGACTGAAGGCAGCAATGTTAGTGGATCCTATGCTGCTTGTGTCTGCGAAGTCCTTGATCCTGCTAGTGGAGCCGTGTGGCTGGAATCTCAGCAGAGGTGCATGGTCAGTAACATGGATCTGAGTGAAGGGTAGAGCTCCTAGGGCTGTGAAGGTAACTCTGTTCTGTGTCACACTTGGGAGGTTCTCTCCCCTGAACTGGCATTGCCTTGTGCTGTACAGCTGGCATGAGAGCGTGGGGCAGGGGGTTACATAGGTTCCTAAGTATGGTACCCAATGCTGTAGAGCTCATACTGCTGGCATGCAAAGCACTATAGTGTGTGCAAATGGCAAGAGTGAGGTAACTCCAGTTTAGAGTTGGACATGTCAGTGAGCAAGTTTAAATGACCCTTTGAAGTCGCTCTGCATGTGTGCTGTTAATGTGCCTGTATAAAATAACAGCATCCGCACTGACAGGCTTTATTTCCCTTCAGGTTTTTCTGGAAAATGTGGAAACCTTCATAAAACAAATAGAGTCTGTGAATTATATCAACTTGTTTTTCACCGAGTTGAAGTGAGTATTGTTCTTCGATGAAAGAACACCAGGGAAATGAAGCCACGGTATTGTTCTGGCAGCTGAAGAATCTCAGAGAACCAGAGCGCGCTTGTCTGGCCAAGCAGGCGGTGCTCACGTCCAGCTGCCTGCTCTGTCCAGGCAGAGGGGTTCAGCAGGTTGTACTCAGGTTTGATTTGGCCAACTAGGGACTTACAGTTTGTTTGGTGGTACCAGTTTTCCTGATTTGCTGGGCAAATGTGAATGTTTGAGAGAACCTCAACAGTGGGATCAGTGGTTGACATACTCTGATGAAGGGCCAGGGTCTCCTGTGGGGAACTGCAGAGCACAATAAGTCAACCCTTTTTATCTAAGGTCCATGTCCAGAATTATTGTTCAAGCTCTGGACAAAGTGATTTTTCAAAAGGCTCAGGACGATTTAGGGATGTAAAATCCTGTATAATCAGTTAACTGGTTAAACATTAAGTTTAACCAGTTAACTGATTAAACAGGTGGGGCAAGCGGCATGGGTGGGGGGGCATAGATGGGGGCTTCTCCGACTGGGCTAGGGTGCCCCCTGCCAATGGTAGGCCCAGTGGGGCTGGAGCAGCCTCCTGCCAGTGGTGGCCGGCTGGCTGCTCCAGCCCCTCCCCAGTTAACTTCCCTAGTACAATTTGCTCTCTTTAAAGTCATTGAGAGCGGCTTGTTTGCTCAGCATGTCTGAAAATCAGGCCGCCACTTTAGATACCTGAACATGGACTGAGGAGTCTCATTTTGAAAATCTCAGCCTTAAGTCTTTATTTGGGAACCTAAACAGATGGCCTAATTTTCTAAAGTGCCAAGCACTGGCAGCTCAGACTAAGGAATTAGGAAATTAACATGAGGCTCCTCATTTAAAAAAAAAAAAAGTGGCCTCCAATTTTCATGCACAGTTACCATAATATCCTGAGCAATCGTCTTCATGTCAGAAGTGTCTGAGCCCTCCTAAATGTTGAAATGGAGTCTGCCTATTGCCCTGTGTCTCTTGTAGAGTAGACATTTTGTGTTTCCCTGGGAGAGGATAAAAGATTAAACCATATGTGTTGGACATTATCCAGATGATGACAGATAAAGAACAACATAGGAGAGAGAGAGTACCAGTAATCTTACTGCATGGATTTTTGTGCATATGTGTCTTCCTGCCTGAGTATTTGTGCTGTGCTGTGACTAAGCCAACTGGTATTTACAGTGCATATTGCTTATTAGAGAAGAAGACTTCACAAAGACTATGTACCCATCTCCAGTTAGCAGCAATGTCCAGCCACAAGAGTATCCTGGTCAGAACAAAATAGACCTTGTCTGTGATGCAATGAGAGCTGCCATGGAAAACATCAATCCTCAAAAGTAAGTGAAATGCTACCTGAAGATTAGAGCAGAACAGTAGCACAAATTCCTTTTTTAAAACTGGCTGAACAACTTAAAAAAATGATTTCAGAGGGTTTGAAGTTGAGCCATATTTTTCTTAAAAGTACTCTGAAAATGTAAGACTTTTTTTGTTATTGAAAACAAGTTTGATAAGTGGAAAAACTGATTTTTTTTTTAAATACATTTTATTTTAAACTTTTAACAAAAAATAAAAAAATGTTGAAAGCAGGGAAAATGCTTTGGTGAAAAACATTACTTCAGAAAGAAGGTCATATTTCAAGAATAAACTTTGTTTGGAAAAAAGTTGACCTGCTTTAGTAACTTGCACTCAGCTCTGTTGTCTAAAGGTAAAGGCTGACATGGTGAGGAAGCTACTTCTCTCTTTTAATTAAGGCATATCCTCAGAATTTTCACATGCCCAATAACCCAGGGCTCAGCCCAGGCAGGATGTCCTTCCTGGTGTGTTCCTCACCCTTTTTTTCTTTTTAAATAAAAAACCAAAATCCCAACCCTTCCACTAAAATAAAAAACTGCACTAAAAATATTCAATAGAACGTAAAAATATAATAGGACTTCGGAGTTATGAACACCTTGGGAATTGAGGTTCGTGACTCTGAAATGTTTGTAACTCAGCAGCGCTCTGGCTGTTCTTTCAGAAGTTAACTACTCAACATTGACTTAATACATCTTTGAAACTTTACTGTGCATAAGAAAATACTGCATTTAAACAATTTAAATGAAATAAGCACAGAAAGTTTCCTTAACCTTGTCAGTTCTTCTTTTTAAACTTTCCCTTTATTTTTTAGTAGTTTGTTTAACATAGTAATGTACTGTATTTTGTTTTGGGGTTTTTTGTCTTCGCTGCTGCCTGATTGTGTACATCCAGTTCCTAATGAGGCATGTGGTTGCCCAGTCTGTTCATAACTCTGAGGTCCTACTGTAGATTGTTGATCTGCTTCTTATTGGTTTCTTGCTTTGTATCTTGTCTTTCCCTCAGATACTGTCTTTCAATACTGACATCCCATGTGAAGAAAAGCACCCCAGAACTGGAAATTGCCCTCCAAAAAGTGCAGGAGCTGCGAGGTACAGTGTTCTCAGAAAGATGGCAAGAAAATAACATCTCACCTGCGGGGAGTTTGTGGTAGTGCTGAGTTAATAGTGTTATTTACCCAGTTTTTTTACTTTGAGCAACAAAAATTTGTCCGGGCCTCTCAAAGTTCCATTCAAAGTCTATGAAGTTGGCAGTCACAATGAATTAACACTAGATAGCACAGAAGAGAGAGATGCATACAGTTCCTGTTGCCATGGCTCAGCAGTCAGGGTTGGTTGTTCATGTCACTAAGCCATGGAGTGTTGTAGCTGTCTCCATCAGCTCTGTTTTTGGCACACGTGTACTGTGCGCCCCATGCCTTTCAATTGGTCTCTCAGCGTGGCACACTTGGCTGTCATTCTGCAGAGATACGAGCAGGATGCAAGTTGTGTTGTCCCTTGTTTCAGGCCAGGCCCTGAAGACTGCCAAGCTACCATGAAAGTTTTATGTGAGTAGCTGAGGCAGGCATTCCCAGCACCCCCTCTTTCAAGCACAAGACAAACTGAATCATTAGGGCAGGGGGACTGCCAGTCTGCCAATGAAGTCAGAGTATGTTCTTAGCAAGCTAAGGGAACGTGCATTCTTGTGGTGTGCCTGGAGCACACGGGAACAGCCTTCAATTGGTGCGAGGTGCAAGTGATTTTGATGGCTCTGTTTCCCACAATTACAGAGACTGTTTCACCAGCAGCTGAGGGGGTGACTGCAGAGGCAGCGCTGAAGTACCTGCTCTTCCTGGTGGACGTCAATGAACTGTATGATCACTCCCTGGGCACATACGACTTTGATCTGGTTGTCATGGTGGCAGAGAAGTCTCAGAAGGTCATTGTTATGTTACTTGTTCTTACCACTTGACAAATCAGAATTACCAAAGTTTCAAAGGTGTGTCTCTTGACACTTTTCCAGATTATAAATCTGTACCAGTCCAGACACGCATCTTCCAGCCCTCTGTCCTAAAATCCATGTACCCCCAACAGGTCAGCCTCTCTGCCCCTCCCTGTCTCAGCACTGTCTGAGAAAACACCCACCTAGGTTTGCTGAGGCAAAAGTGCCCTGTGCTTACAGTGCAGATTCCATGGGGTGCTAAACTTGTGCCACTGGTGAGGGGTGTGTTTCTGGAAGGAGTTGTAGAAAACTTTGGCTTTCCACTTCTGTGCTCCTGAGATGATCAGGTACGTGGTGTGCAGTGACCTCAGCTGACTGAAAAGATGTGTGCATGTGAATTTTCCAGCTTCAGTTTGGTTTAGGAGAGGCTCTCCGTGGGATACCCATCCAGCTCAAGACTTTGTTTTTGAACTGGCTGGTACTTCACAGAGATCCTCAACTTCATGGCAGAAGCTGCCAGTGACCCTCAAGTAAAACACTGTTCATGGTGTTAGGGTTTCTCCTTAACCATTAAGGTGAGAGACATGTTTTTAAAATGAAATTTGAGATTCTGGAATATCCATTTGCTGGCAGAAAGTTGGGTGGAACAGAGAAGGAAACAGTTCTGATTGATGTTGTCAGGACAGCAAAAATTAACACAACTATAAACTGAAAAATTGAAAATAGAGCCCCTCCTTAGCCTGCTGTAGACATGCTGTGAAAATCCAAATGGGAATTGATTTTCAAATCTCAACGCAAGTAATGAACTAGCTAGAAGAGCCCAAACCAGTGGCTTTCAACCAGAGGTATCTCAGCACATCTAGGTATTTGCCTAGTTTTCCAACAGTCTACATAAAAAGCCACTAAAAAAGTCAGTGTTACAGACACTAAAATGTCATGCAGACAATGACTTAATATTGCCCTGTATACTGAAATGTAAGTACAATATTTATATTCCAGTCAGTTTATTTTATAATGAGATGGTAAAAATGAGAAAATAAGCCATTTTTCAGTTCTAGCGTGCTATGACACACTTGTATTTTTACGTCTGATTTTGTAAGCAAGTAGCTCTTCTAGTGTTTGCTGAAGACCATTCCGTGTTCAGTATGTGTGCTCACCACATGCACTAGCAACACCTCTTATACTGCACCAGAGGGGTGCCAGAACTGGTCCCCTCTGGATACTACTGAGGGAAAACATGGCACCTATGCATGTGGTAAGCACAAACGCCTGACATGGAATCGACATGAGCAGTCTAGGAAAAGAACACCAGCTCTTCTTGAAGAACACCAGCTATGTGAAAGGCAACTGGTTTTTTAAGTGAGCTGAAGCTTGGGCACATCCATGACAATTCAGACTCCTGAAAAGGGGTACAGTAGTCTGGAAAATTGAGAGTCACTGCTGTCAGCCTTCCAGAGAGACTGATACTAGTAATTCTCAAGCTCTAGTAGATTTAATTGCTAGTTCCAGCTTTCTTTGCTGATTATGGTCTGCACATTGGGTGAGATGAAGTTGCAAGGGTATAGTTTGACTAAGCAGTTTGACATAGAAGAGGCAATGCAGTTATCTGATGTGCTTTGCAGGACCCTAAGGAGTACCTGCCATTCTTAAACACCCTCCGGAAAATGGAAACCAACTATCAACACTACACTATAGACAAATACTTGAAAAGGTACAAGAAGGCGCTCTGCCACCTCAGCAAATGTGGTAAGTGCCCTGCAGGCATTGTGTCTCTGGGACATCTCTCTGCTGTGTCATCGCACTTCTGTCTATAGACTTGGGATAAAAAGTAAACAAGTGTCACAGGAAGCCAGTGTAGGATCCTTGTTTCGTGTTGTTGCTGTTGCATGGATTCACTCCGTTACTTGATTTTACACCTTCATTTGCACCAACTTTTTTTTATGGGAAGCTCTTTTGCTAATGCACAAAAAATGGCTCATAAAGCAAGTTGATCATTAGGGTCTGCAGAGATGCCATTGTATGCCTGACACATTGGCACATTCATTAGTTCCCGTGTCTGGAACGTCTCCTTTCACTTCATCATTGTTCAGGCTGTGGCCAGCAAACAATCCTGGTCCCCACAGCAAAGTTCCTAAAGGCTACGGTGGGGCCAGGCACGTGTCCCGTGTCCCAGCGGAGCTAAGCTGTAGCTTAGTGACTGATACTCAGCTCTCAGGGGCTCAGGAGCCAAATTCGCCATCAGCACAGGAGTGTGAACTCATTACTCCGCTTCCGTAGTCCTAGAGATTCGTATTTAAACCCTGTGACAGGGACATCGTTAGCTTATATTTATCTACATCTTACTCGCAGCAAAATGACTGGCCAAGTATTATTTTATCAACCACCATTGGTGAATACCATAGTAAAAGCATGCTGGTAAGTCAGTGATTACATCGTGCAGTGTTTGTGTCATGTGCTGCAAAGGGCCACAGCAGACACGTTCAAGAGCCCGTTGTGACTTGCGAGCCTCAGTCTGACTACCCCCGGGGTAGTTGGTCAGTTGTGCTATGGCACCAGAGCTGAGCCAGCCAGTTTTTCCCACAGCATGAGTGAACTGGTGCGAGTCGTGTGCTCTCCTATGCTGTGCTGGTACCACTGGAGGACAGTGAATTGCTTCCCTTAGGTCCAGAGCACTTCTCTGAATTTCTGAATTTGGTGAAGGATCAGAATTTGTACAGCGAAGCCCTGAAGCTGTATCCACCTGACAGCCCAGAACATGAGGTGTGTGAGATGCGCTGTGAACCGGGGGTGGTGTGGGGGGAGGCTGCTGTGCTCGTCAAGTGCTGGCCTCTGTTGACTGCCAGGGGTTACTAGGGAACTCCTGTTCTCTGCACTGCACTTCCTAACTCTTCTAGTCTTTTGCTTAATGGTGAACTGCAGCTGGGGGGGGGAGCAGATGTTCATAATGAGAAGTGTCTGCAGTGCTCACTGTCCCCGGCCCCCCCATTCGCAGGTGGGGGCAAGAACAGCTGCAGGTTCCAGTCCTATGCAGCATTGGTGTTTCTTCCCCCGGCCCGTGTCTGTTCCCTGAGAGATGAGCCTCTCTCTCCCATTGGCCCTCTGAACTCACCATGCAGCTTGTGCAATAACTGACATGTCACAGGCAGAAATCCCGAGCAGTGAGAGAACAGCTGCCCTGCAACCGAACACAGGGTCCCTCATGGGGCGTTGCTATGGTGAGCTGTGCAGCCCCAGGCGGTACAGAGCCTCATATGCCATGTGCATACCTGTGTGTTCTTGTCACGTGCTTGTGCCCTGGGACATTGGCCAGGGCAATCTCTGAGCCCAGAGAGTGAGAGCCTGGGCCAGCGGCTACCATTAGCTAAACCAGGACCAATTTCCTTGACTCCTCTTTCCTCAGGCCTGCTAGTGACTCCATTCACATTGTTTGGTCTGACTCTCACAGGCTGTCGGCAGTGCCTTTGGGGAACACTTGAACCAGAAGCATCTGTATGAGCAGGCCGGACTGATTTTTGCCCGTTGTGGTGCATTTGAGAGAGCCCTTGATGCCTTTCTGAGCAGTGGCAGCTGGGAGCAGGCCCTCTGCATGGCCTCTCGTCTTGGTTACACAGCAGATCAGCTAGCTGGCCTTGCAAGGAGCTTGGCAGGTAAGAGTCAGTGGGTGAACAAAGCACAGGTGGCCATCTGGAGTCGCTGGTGCAGTGTGGAATCTACTGACACTTCACTAGGAATGTCAGCTTTTTTTTTTGCAGCAGAAGGGCAGATTTTTCAGAGGCCTAAGTCCATGGGGAAAAGGTCTGTGTGTGGAGCTGAAATATTGCTGAGAGGTTCCTGTGTATCCTTACACAAGCATAGTGTGCTGAGATGCTGGGGAGGCAGGGAATTCATTGCACAAGCCAGGGCCATCATGAGGGAGAGCCCTTGAAAGCTCCACCAGCCTGCAGGAAACAGTCCCAGCAAGCTGGCTTCTGTCTCCTCTGTGGAGAGGTGAACTTCTCACACTTTGCCAAAGCCACTTGTTCACACAGGTCTGCAGCAGTGAAGCCCCATGTCTGGCTCAGCGTTTATCTCCACTTACAGGACTGCTTGTGAGAGGACAGACTCCGGGTTCTGGAACAGAGGTTCCCAAAGTGTAGGGCATATCCTTCTGGGGGGTGTAGAAGAACATCCAGTGGGGCGGCAGGGCCTGGGCCAGCCCCATACGGGTGGGGACGGAGTGCCACCACACCCTGTTCCAGCCCCCAGCATTGGTCACTGGCCATGACGCTTTTCCTTGCCCAGAGCTGAAGTTGGGGGCAAGGCTCCAACCCCAGCTGTTGCCCTGCTCCCAGTCCCAGCCCAGCTGTGGCCCCACTTCTGACTCAGAGGGAGGGGAGGCTGTGAAGAGGGCTAAAGGGGGATTGGGCAATGAAAAGTTTGGGGACCGCTGGTCTAGAAATTGCCCCACTAACACATCAGTGGGTCTGATGGTCCCAGTTCAATCTGTTCCTCTCTTCCCCACTCTCAATGTGACCAGAATGACCCCCTTGCAAACCTCCCTCCTCCAGGGCAGGTGAGTGTAAGTCTGCGTGTTGTGATTCAGAGGGGTTGACTCCAGCAGGGCAGTGTGACTCTGCTTGCTGGTTTCCTGATGTCTCGTTGGTTGCTCAGTCTGGCAGACAGAGGTCCGGCAGATCCAGCGGTGGGAAGATGGAGCTGGATCTATGGGTTCCCAAACTGGGGGGTGTGAAGAACTTCCAGGGGGGGCGCGAGGCGACCCAGCCACACACACCTCTGTCAATCCCACCCCAAGTTTTGCTGCTATTTGTTTGGGAGGGGGGGCGTGAGGGTTTCTCAGGAATCAAAAAGGGGGCGTGATGCCGAAAAGTTTGGGAACCACTGCCTAGCCAGATGGGAAGTAAGGTGTAAATTGTTAATAGGAAGGGGAATTAGCCCCGGGGTAGGATTTTTTCCATAGATTATCATCAGCTAATCTGACTTCCTTACCCAGAGTCATGCTGCATTTTCCACCCTGGCAGCTGTAAACCAAGAGAGGGCAGCACTGGGACCTGGGGTCAGGAGACCTTGCTTCTAGTCCATGCTCTGCCCCGACCTGTTAGGCAAGCCTGGGAAAGACATTGCTCATCTTCTCCATTTCTTCTCCCTCCATTTGTGTGTGCAGACCACAAGCTCTTTGGGACACAGCAGGCAGCCTGGGGCCCTGTCTCAGATGGGCCCTCTGGGTGCTCCAGTCATGGGCGTGATTATTATTGACAAGGATGAAAGGGAGAAGCTGCTGGGGATTTTGCAGCACATCTGCCTTTCCTCTCTGTCCTTCATGCCTGTGTCTGGTCTTGGAGATAAGCTCTCATTGAGCAGAGAAGGGACGACTGTTCCTGAGACGACCTGCCAGCAGTGGCAAGGCTGGGGCAAGTTCTGCATGGGCAAGATCTGTAAAGTCTGGCTCAAGTTTAAATAAAAGAAACTCCCTCTCCCCAGCATTAGGGAAGTGGGATACAAACAGGGTTCCTTCAGCCAGCTGGAGGAGTTAGTATTAGTGGGCTCATGGATGCTATGGACAGACACTACGGGTCCATTATCCCCAACGGTGGGTATCCTCCACTTCTAGATTAGGTGTCTTGTGTGGACCCAAACTCCAGCTATTCCTGAAATGCTTAATTCTGTCCTTCTGTAGGAAAGCTCGTTGAACAGAGGAAACATGCTGAGGCAGCCATACTCCTGGAGCAGTATGCACAGGTACTGTGCACCTGGTGACATTTCCCCTCTGCCTTCCCTCAGACCTGATCGCTCTACCCAGGGCCTATGTCCCTTCACTGCTCATGTTGATCCTTGACAAAAAGATTAACCTGGAGTTGCAGGGGAAGGGGGTGAGCCAACTCTAGCCTGGCCACCCACGCTTCCCCTGGGAGAAAGCCAGGGCAGTACTTGGGTAACACGTTCCTGCCAGTGTTGGCCTGGCACTCTGGTATTCCAGTTGTCGCACTGCCCTCATTCTGTGTGCGCTCCAGTGTGACTAGTTGGTTCTTAGAGCACAAGTGCTGGGAGGTGGAGACCTAAATTGAAATCCTAGCACTGCTGAATGCTTGACATTTGCCTTTCTGCTTCTATTTCCCCACATATAAAATGGTGATTTGAGTAAAGCTTCACAGTAATTTGGAGAAAAGTGGGTAACTAATCAGGCCTGTACGCAGGAACGTGCGTGCGTGCGCACGCTTTTTTTGGTAATTGTGGACTGCAAGGGTGCAGACAACCCCCATGGTCCCCGAGTAAGCGTGCTTCAGAGAGGAGACTAAGGTGGGGTGATATGATAGAGGTTTATATAATCATGACAGGTATGGAGAAAGTGAATAAGGAAAAGTTAATATTCTTGTTCCTGTAACGTAAGAACTAGGGGTCACCAAATGAAATTAATAAGTAGCAAGTATAAAACAAAGTTTTTCTTTACACAGCACATAGTCAGTCTGTGGAACTCCTTGCCAGAGGATGTTGTGAAGACCAGGACTTTAACAGGGTTCAAAAAAGAACTAGATAAATTCATAGAGGTTGTTAGGTCCATCAATACTTATTAGCCAGGATGGGCAGGAATGGTGCCTCTGAGCCTCTGTTTGTCAGAAGCTGGGAATGAGTGACAGTGGAGGGGTCACTTGATTCCCTGTTCTGTTTACTTCTGGGGCAACTGGCAGTGCCCACGGTTGGAAGACAGAATGCTGGACTAGATGGACCTTTGGTCTGACCCAGTATGGCCGTTCTCAAGCTCTAAAGAGAGTGGGGAGTAGGATGAAATTCAGTGGTATAAAGTGCAAAATTATGCGCTTATGTTCTAATAAGGAGAATTTCTGTTACAAACTGGGGCCTCATCAGTTGAAGGTGATAGCAGAGAAGAGAAAGCTGGAAGTGTTGATCACAGGATGGCTAGGATCCTAGGATGTGACAGGTGAGTCATTTCTGATGGCCAGGGCTCGACAGATTAGGCAATCTACTTGCCCGTGGCGAGTAGATTTTAGCCCGGCAGGGCTGCGCAGCGCGGTCAGCACATGCGCAGTGTGGTCTGCGCATGCGCAGCGTGCGCTTCGTGCGGCTGGCGAGCAGGGCTCGCCGCCACTTGGCGAGCCCTGCTAATGGCCATACCGAATTACTACACTATGTACTATCCTGTATAAAATGCATTAAATACTGTGTACCATTGTATTCACCCCTGTTCAAGAAAGATGAATTTCAATAGAAATAGGTGCAGAGAAGAGTGACTAGGATGATTGGGGAAAGGAGGATCTATCTTATGAGAGGAGACTGGAAAAGTCTGGCTTGTTCAGTCTATCAAAAAAGAAGGCTGAGAGGGGATATTGCTACTCACTATAAATAAGCTAATACCAGGGAGGGTAAAGAGCTATGTATGCCAAAGAATAATGTGTGCACAAGAACAAATGGATTTGAACTGGCCAAGAACACATTTTGGCTGGAAATTAGAAAGTTTCTCGCCATCAGAGGGGTGAGATTCATGCAATAAGAGTTGTGAGAACAAAGAATTGAATTTCAAGAGAGATGGACACGTTTCTGAGTGTAGTTGTATGAGGGGTTGCTTGTGATAGGAGCAGGCAAGCTGTACCTGTCCTGGCTTTATGTCCTAGCTCCTAAGTTCATGCTTCAGGTTTTCAGATAGCTACTTGCAGGGTCAGGAAGGGAATATTCTGTGGGGTGGTGTTTTTGTTTGAAAAATCTTCATCCGAGCACCAGGAATAGTCATGGCTGGAAATGGGATATAGGACAGGAGGACCAGGCCTCTGAGGCCTTGCTCACATGCCCACCACATGTTAGTCAAGGTGAAATTTCCCCCAATCAGATTGGCAGTGACCTCAGAGGCCTTCCTCTGCAGTGAGGGTGTGGATCACTCACTGGGCTTATCTGGGTATTTCTCAGTCATTTCCCTGCCACTGTGAGGGTCTCAGGCACTACTGGTGGTGCTCAGTCTCGTCTATCATTTGCCTGCGCCATGTAATAGTTTAGCCTTCTGTAAACGTAGTACTTTGGGTAACTCCGGCTTTAGGGCCAGGGTGCTGGTGTTCTGTGATATACAGGAGGTTAGATGAGATTAGTGGTTTTAAAACATATTTGATTGCACGCCCCCCCCCCCTTGTGTCTGTAGTCATTTATGCCCCTCAGATGCTGCCACCCAGCTCTGAAGGCAGCCCAGCAGCAGCAACACTACAGAAATAAGGTTGGCATTGTGAACATGGATATTTGTCAATGTCACTTTTCAGTTCACAGCAGACTCGATGCCCCTTTGCCACCCTTACCCTTGTGCTGTTGCTGCTGCCCCAGGAAGCTGGCCGCCTGAGCCTGACTGTCAGCCCCCTGAGATAGCAGCAAGGTGGGGGATTGGCAGAAGAATGGGGAAGAAGGACAGTCTGAATCCAAATGGCAGGGCTCTGACTTTCCCCTTGGTGTCCACCTTCCAGGCTTCTGCAGGGGCACCAGTTACCAAGAGCTGACAGCCAGAGCTCTTTAAAAGAAAACAATCTCCTTTGCCAGGCCTGCCCCTGCCCCTGAGAACCCCTGAACTAGATACTTTGCTGGTCCCTTCTAGCGTGACACTCTCCGACTAAGGTGAAATGCTTTCATCTCCTCCAGCAGAAGGGGAAATTGAACGTGAGTCTCCCCTGTCCCAAATGAGCGGTGGTCCCATATTTTCAGCATGGGATTAGTCAGGGGTGGGCAATAATTGTTAATGGGGGCCACTCCAAGATTTTGGCAAGTGGTCAAGGACCACACTTCTGTGGAGGGGGTGTGCAGTCTGGGATGGAGGTTGCATGCAGAAGAGAACTGGAGATAGGGGACTGGGGTGCAGGAGGGGATGTGGGGTCTGAGGGAGTTTGGGTGAAGGAGGGGGCTGTGATCTTGGGCAGGGGCTTGGGGTGCAGGGTTCAGTAGGGGGTATGGGTGCAGGAGAGGATTTTGGCCTGGGAGACGGGCTTTAGAAGGGGGGGGGGTGCAAGGTCTGGGAGGAAGGTGTGACCTGGGAGAAGGTAGAAAAGGGGTACAGAAGGTTTGGGTGGTGGCCTGGGGCAGGAAGTCAGAGGGGAGAGAGGGCCCGGGGTGCCAGAGGCAGGCTGTGTCTGGGAGGCGCTTACCTGCAGAAACCTGAGGCAGACTCTGCTGCAGGCTGCTCACTGCTCCACATGGCTCCCCCTCCCGGCCTGAGGGGAAGGAGAGGGAGGGAGGGAGAAGGCTTTCCACACTGCCCCTGCTCCCAGCAAAAATTCTCAGCTCCTGTTGGACAGAAACTGAAAGACTGGCCAATGGGTGCTGAGATCTTTTGCTGGTGGCGGGAACAGCATGAGAAGTCGCCCTCCTCCCTGCAGCATCCAGAGCGGAGAGCAGCTGGCTTTACAGCGTGAGCTGTTCTCTGCCTAAGGGTTCTGGCGAGGCGGCTGCGGGCTGGATCTGGCAGCCTCTTTGAGGGCTGTCCCTTGCATGGGGCATGGCGCTGCTCCCTGTGCTCCACCCTAGAGAGAGACGCTTCAACTCCACGCACTGAGCTGGCAGGCGGTGGCTGCTCTCCCGAGTTAGAGCCGCTGCGCCCAATTCCCCAAGCTGCTGAAGGTCATGCAGTGACTGGGCTCCTGTCTTCTTAGCTACAGGCATGGAGCCTGACAGCTCCCCTCTGCTGCCCCAGGGACTGGCTCCAGCATTGCCCATGTCTCCCGCCTCCCTCTGCCCACCCAGCCTTTTTTTGCCACCAGGAGCAAGGCCATGGGCGAGGGATCAGCTCCAGCCATTGACTGGCCAGAGCATGGGGAAGGGAGGCTCAGGCAGCGTGCCACTCCATCTTTCCCCCGGCTGGCCAGAATCGGGACTATAGAGGACCATGGGGGGTTGCGTTCGCACCCTTCAAGCACACACCCTGTGTACGTGGCTTCTAACACGGTCTCCTGATGGACGGAGCTATAGAGTGCTGCTAATGGTGATGGCTTTATCTTGTTTGAAACTGAGCCTGAGATGAGGATACACTGTGTCCTCCACCAAACAGCTGTCATTATAAACATTTTTTTCACACTGTCCTGCATGTAAGCCAACCCAAGCAGATGCAAGTGGCAGCATAGCACTGTCTAGTGAAGAGGCCCCCAGATTTCTTTAGACTCTAAGGAATTTGGAGAGTTTGGATTGTGGTACCTTTAGGGCTGTCAGTTAGTGGGCATTAACGCCTGCAATTAACGCAGGGCAGAATTAACGCGTTAAAAAACTTAACTCGCATGAATCGCAGAGGTCAGCAAACCAGCATGAGCTGCTCCAGAGATCATGTCTGGTAAGGCACAGTGATGCAAACCGCACCAGAGGGCGCACGGAAAAACAAAGCAGCCAGAAAGGAAGGGGAAAAACTGAAGCCCTGGTTCCAGCTCCAGCGGAGAAGTAAACAAAAAAAGTAAAAACCCTGACACCCGTCCCTCTCCCCTCCCAGGTGACCATAATTTTTTAAAATAAAACAGCGTGGGGGGGACAGCTTGCTGAAACTGTCCCTCTTCTCCCCCCCCACCCCCACAACAATTCTGTGTTGTAATTGAAATCAGTATATTAAGATGTAGAAAACATCACAAATATTTAAATAGATAGTATTCTTATTATTGTTTTACAGTGTGATTAATCGCGATTAATTTTTTTAATTGCTTGACAGCCCTAGATACTTTCAATTCTGCCTGGACTCATTCTTGCTAGCTTGTTCACTCTGTGTATGTCAGATGGGTGATCTCTCATCAAAGAAGAGATGTTGGCTGAGTAGAAGCTGAGCAGAAGCTATGGGATAGGATACCAAAGCCTGTGGCATGCTTCCAAACGTTTATGGAGGGGGTCTATCACTACAGTTGAGCTGAGTTTGATAAATTTCATTTGGCTGCCAAGAGTCCTGAAAGGAAAGTGCCGGGCCTGCTGCTCCGATAGCTAGTAAAGAACGCGGACGTTGGATGTGGTGCAGGTTCGATCACACTTGTAAAGATGTAGATATGATTTTTGCCCCGTGCTGTAAGGAGCTTGAAACCAGTCTCTCTCCTCACGTGCCTGTGGAGTGAGTGTGTGTCCGCAAGTGACGCTGGCTTTGGCATTGCTGGCTGGATTTGGGATGACAGGGAGGCCAACTGAGGAGAAACTCAACACAACTTTGGGTTACATTAAAATGTCCTTGTGCTGTAAATATGCTGGATTGGTTCCTGTCGTGCTGGGAGCTGTGCTTGAGAGGTTGCTGTCCAGAAGCCCAGTACCCCATGCCAGAAGTAATGTGTGATTGTAGCGCCGTAACCATTGCTTCCTTTGTCTCCTTTTCCCAGGACTATGAAGAGGCTGTGCTCCTGCTCATAGAAGGAACATTTTGGGAAGAAGCCTTGAGACTAGTAAGGGCATTCCAAAGTACTAACTCCTAGAGAGTTCCTAGTGTGAGGCTATGTGTGTATATCCTGAGAGAACTCTCCCCTTCCTCCCCTTGCTCTCTCCCCAGATTCACAAGTACAACAGACTAGACATTCTGGAGACCAATGTCAAACCTGCCATCCTAGAAGGTGAGCCCCTCAATATTGTGAATGCGTAGGGCTCTGTTTGTAATGGAGTCCTAGGGAGAGGGGTGAGACCTGTCATCAGAAGATGTTGGAAGGCCTTTCACTGGCTTTGCCTAGTTACAATGGATGTCTAATCACATCTGACTCTGCTCAGCACAGCTTAACATGCAGCTATGTGACAGGCAATTCTGACTCCATCTTGCCCTCCTTCAGATCAGTGGCAAGATTCCCCCAGACATGAGTGCTGCATGATGGGATTTGTGTGTGTGAGGGAGAGTCAGTGGGAAGGTAGCAGTGTTGTTGGTTAGCAAAGGAAGTGCACTGCCAGAGCTGAGCACACAGAAAGCATGTATCCATGGAGCTCCTCTGGAGGAGTTTCGAGGTGTCGGTCTACAGGAGGGCTGGGCTGATATTGTTGGAGAACTCTCCTTCCAGTGTTGGGGATGGGAGTTAAGTACTCTGTTTTCCGGAAACATCGTAATGAAAGGGAGTTAAAGAAGGGTCCATAGTACTGTGGCTACAAGCTTTACAAACAGGAGCTTTGAGTTAGACTTCTAAATCCCAGGCTGGGCACGTGGCTGCCTTTAACACTCTGGCTTTAGTAACCTACCTGTATGCTCCTGTTGGCTTTTTTCAAGCTTTGAATTTCTATTCACTGTGTGTGATTCCTGAACAGCTCTAGACCTGCTGTGTTGGGCTTCTGGGCTTCAGAAAACTAACAGCACATGTTAAAAATACAAACATGTCAGCACTAGTACTGCCTCCAGAGGGACTTGGAAAAGGGTTTTAAATGTTAGAATGTGCTTATTGATCTTTGGTCTGAACCTAAAACCTGCTTGGTCTCTTTTGCATCCTGTAGCCCAGAGAAATTATTTGGTGTTTCTGGATTCTCAGAAAATAACATTCACTCGCCACAGAAAGCGCCTCCTGGTGGTTCGAGAGTTGAAGGAGCAGGCCCGCCAAGGGCTATTGGGTACGTTTCTGGACTGATGCAGCTTCTCTAGTGTCAGTAACTAGTCGTGTCTTAGCAAGTTTCTGAACACACCAGTGAAGTGGTTTTCTCATAGGAATGTAAAAATGGCTATAGTGGCTTAGATCAATGGTCCCTCTAGCCCATATCCTGTCTTCCAACAGTGGCCAGTGGCAGGCACTTCAGAGGGAGCAAACAGAATAGGGAAATTATTGAATTATCCATCCCCTCTGGTCCATTCCTGGCTTCTGGAGTTTGGAGACTTGGACACCCAGAGCATGGGGCTACGTTCTTGCCCATCTTGGCTAATACACCCATCCATGATTATCTTTCATGAACTTATCTAATTCTTTTTTAACCTAGTGATGCTTTTGGCCTTCATAACAGCCCCAGCAAGGAGTTCACTGGTTGACTATGCATTGTGTGATGAAATACTTTTGTTTTAAACCTGCTGCCTGTTAATTTCAACAGATGACTCCTGGCTTGTGTAATGTGATGGCGTAAATAACATTTCCTTGTTCACCTTCTCCACACCATTATTTTACAGACCTCTAACATAGTCCCCTGTAGTCATCTTGTTTCAAGCTGAACAGTCTTTGTGCATGCCTCGTGCCCTGATGTAGATAGACAGCTGTCGCTGGAGCCTGCCATTGCCCATGAGAGTCCAAGAATTAGAGTGTGTTAGTAGTGAGGGGATTCGATCATTAGAAATATAGGTAGTTGGGTTTGTGATGACCAGGAGAACCGTATGGTGACTTGCCTGCCTGGTGCAAAGGTTGCGGATCTCTCGAGGCATCTAGACAGACTATGTGTAGTGCTGGGGAGGAGCCGGTGGTTGTGGTACATGTAGGTACCAATGACGTAGGGAAGGGTAGGAGAGACGTCCTGGAGGCCAAATTTGGGCTGCTAGGAAAGAGACTGAAATCCAGGACCTCTATGGTGGCATTTTCAGAAATGCTTCCAGTTCCATGCACAGGGCCAGGTAGGCAGGCAGAACTTCAGAGTCTCAATGCGTGGATGAGACAATGGTGTAGGGAGGAGGGGTTTAGATTTATTAGGAACTGGGGACACTTTTGGGATGGGGAGAGTCTATACAGGAAGGATGGGCTCCACCTAAACCAAGGTGGATCCAGACTGCTGGCACTAAACATTAAAAAGGTCGTAGAGCAGTTTTTAAACTAAGAGATGGGGAAAGCCGATTGGTGCAGAGGAGCACATGGATCGGACGGAGACTTCTCTTAGAGGAGAGTCCATTCATGGAGATTCTCTAGGTTTTAGTCAGAAAGAGAGGAGGGGAGATGATAAAGTATGGGCCAGATCAGACAAGAAACAATCACATATACAAGAATCTAATACATCAGGGAAGGGCAGATAAATAAACAGTGGCAATTTTTTAAAGTGCTTCTACACAAATGCTAGAAGTCTAAATAATAAGATGGGTGAACTAGAGTACCTTGTATTAAAGGAGGAGATTGACATAATAGGCATCACAGAAACCTGGTGGAATGAGGACAATCAGTGGGACACAATCATACCGGGATATAAAATATATCGGAAGGATAGAATAGGTTGTGCGGGTGGCGGAGTGGCACTATATGTGAAAGATAGTATAGAATCAAATGAAGTAAAAATCTTAAATGAATCAACATGTTCCATAGAATCACTATGGATAGTAATTCCCTGCTCCAATAAGAATATAGCAGTAGGGATATATTATCGACCACCTGACCAGGACAGTGATAGTGACGTTGAAATGCTAAGGGAGATTAGAGAGGCTACCAAAATAAAAAAACTCAATAATAATAATAATAGGGAATTTCAATTATCCCCATATTGACTGGGTACATGTCACCTCAGGACAAGATACAGAGATAAAATTTCTCGATGCCTTAAATGATAGCTTCTTGGAGCAGCTGGTACAGGAACCCGCAAGGGGGGAGAGGCAATTCTCGATTTAGTACTGAGTGGCATGCAGTATCTGGTCCAGGAGGTAACTATAACAGGACCGCTTAGGAATAGTGACCAAAATATAATAACATTTAACATTCCTGTGGTGGGAAGAACACCTCATCAGTCCAACACTCTGGCATTACATTTCAAAAAGGAGATTTATGCAAAAATGAGGAGGTTAGTTAAACATAAATTAAAAGGTACAGTGTCTAGAGTAAAATCCCTGCAAGCTGCATGGAAACTTTTCGAAGATACCATAATAGAGGCCCAACTTAAATGTATACCCCCAAATTAAAAAACATAGTAAGAGACCTAAAAAAGAGCCACCGTGGCTTAACAACCATGTAATAATATAAGAACTAGAGGACACCAAATGAAATTAATGGCTAGCAGGTTTAAAACTAATAAAAGAAAGTTCTTCTTCACATAGCTCACAGTCAACCTGTGGAACTCCTTGCCAGAGGAGGCTGTGAAGACTAGGACTATAACAATTTTAAAAAGAGCTAAATAAATTCATGGAGGTTAGGTCCATAATAGGCTATAAGGAATGGTGTCCCTTGCCTCTGTTTATCAAAGGCTGGAGCTCGATGGCAGGAGACAAATTGCTTGATCATTGTCTTCGGTCCACCCCCTCTGGGACACCTGGCATTGGCCACTGTCAGCAGACAGGATACTGGGCTGGATGGACCTTTGGTCTGACCCAGTCTGGCCATTCTTATGTTCTTAGCGTGATCTGTTGATTCCATTCACTTGGTATGAAAACTTGCACTTCCTGCTTTAAGATGTAAATTTGTTCTACAGAACAGCCAATTCAGAAACTTTCCTGAGTTAAAAACTTCCACATACATGTAAAAGCCCCACAGGAAAGGGCCACGTTTTCCTTCCACTTGGGATTGGGTAATGAATGTCCCCCATGCTGCGTCGTAGAGCACCTGTTAGAGGTCCCTGGCTCACTCTGCTTGCCGGTTCAGGAAGCCCAGGAGGATTATTTTAAAATAACGTAGGGACGGCCATACTGCGTCACGCCAAAGGTCCATCTTGCCCAGTGTCCTGTCTGCCGACAGTGGCCAGTGCCACGTGCCCCAGCTACTCCTGCGTGTTCGAGTCTGTCTCAGTGAGCACACCCCTGTGAACTCAGCTGGAGACTAAAGCAGTGCAGGGCAGGTAAGGCAGTGTGGCCCAGCTGCCTGTCCGTGCCTTCGCAGAGACCCAGGCAGAGTGATTGCATGTTGGGGAGGTGCTGACCTGCACGGCTGCCAGAGTGTACCCTAAGGGCCAGCTCTGGTGCCCCCTGGAGTCCCACCTACTTAAGAACAGCCAGACGGGGCAGAAACATCTGAAAAGGGAGGCCTCAAACTTGGGGTTGGAGTGGGCGGAGCTTACTGAGCTTTAGCTGGCCCCTTCGCTATCTTGGCGGCCACGGCACCCCCCAAGAGGCACTGCTGGTGCGTGAAGGGGTAGTGAAAGCAGTGAAGGCCCTTTGGCAGACCCTGCCCTCTCTGCGCCCAGCATCCAGAAGGAAAGGAAAGAAATAGTATGTCTGGGCAAAGACCATGCCTACTTGGTGCCTACCCACCCACCCCCTAGGGTCTCTGATGGTGTCTGCCAAGAGTGAGTGGGGCAGGCAACCCCAGGTGAGCGCTCCACCTAAGAACAAGGGTACGAGGAAGCTGGACTTGTGTGGGAGAGAAAATACTCCACAGCCAGTGTCCAACTCAGAGTCTCCAACCAGCAGGTGTTTCTGGGGAGATTTAGAACATCAGGGAGACTCTAGCTACCTTTAAGGACCAGTACTTTCCCCAGGTGTGCCAGGTCTTACATCTGCCCTCCACCACACCTGTTCTCTTGACCTCTGCCATGTGCTGTGGGAGCCTGTCTGTGTCGGGGGCTCTCCAGTGTCACCGGGGGAATGGTCCAGCAGTAGAGGTCCTGTGTAAGATTGTTTCTTGAACAGCGTACCTAATTAACTTGTGGAGGGAAAGGAGGAGCTCAATGGGGAATGGTCCTGTTCTCCACATTCCCCTGGCATTTAGACTTCTCCAGACAGACCCTGCTCTGAGCTAGGATGTCCTGTGACACTTCCCACTCCTTGGACTACCCACTGGCATCACCTGCTCTCAGTGTAACTGGGCTGTTATTTTTTCCTCTGATACTTGGGAAATAACCTCCACCTTCATTGGGGATGGGGGAAGGTCTAATTCGTTGCTGGTGTGTTTTGCAGATGATGAGACGCCCGATTGTCCAGAAGCAGACCTTATTTCCGAAACCAGCAGTACTGTGATGGCCAGTGAAACGAGTAGCAAATACTCACACAGTAACTCCAGGATATCTGCGTATGTCCCTGTCTTTAAACTCTTCATGCTGTGTTAGTGGGGATGAGAGGTGGAATGCACAGCTGTATCTGACTCCATCCGCACTGGTGGACTCACTACTTTGGGGCTACAGTTGCACCAGCTGTTTGATAACTTGATTTGAAAAGAAGAAACGTGCTGCAGGCAAAGCTGGCCCTGCAGTTTGCCCAGCCGCTTAGTGCCATTCTAGTGATGCAAGCTGGCACAGAAGCTGCCAGGCTGGTTTAGGGAGCACCCATCCTCAGGACTAGCTCCTTGGCAGCCACACTCCACAGCAGTGGGTGCAGGTGGGAAGCTGGCCCTCAGCCTACGCCTTGGCTGGCAGCCCACTTGGATCTTGCATGTCTTAGCAAGAGGTGTGTATACTGCATTAAGATGCATTTGTTTGCAGGCTTCATTGGTGGAGGTGGGGAGATGGGAATTCTGACTTCCTCTTGTAAAAGGAGGAAGAAGCTCTGGCTGCTTTGTCCTAATCTGTTGCCCATGGTGATACTGGACATTCCTCCCTTTAGCCGATCCTCCAAGAACCGTCGCAAGGCAGAGCGCAAGCGGCACAGTCTGAAGGAAGGGAGCCCTCTGGAGGATGTGGCCCTTCTGGAGGCCTTGGCAGAAAATATTCGCACTGCTGAGAACATGAAGGGTAAGGCCCCTGGCTGAGTCAAGCCAGCGTCTGGTCTGTGCGGCAGTCTGAGGCCAGATGCAACTTTCTGGTCTTGGAGGATGGGCTGAAAAGAGTAGCTACAGCTGAAGCCTTGGGAGTGTGTGGTGGGAGGAGGGGGGGTTGCTGAAGAGAGCAGTCACTTCCCCAGTGTCACCAGGAAAGGTGCTTTCCTTGGCCAGGAGCCAGAATCAGGACTTCTGGTTGTCTTGGCTAGTCCAACCCTCTGCAGCTGTCACGGCTCAGAGGAGTAAAAAATACTCCCAGCCCCCAGGAGTATAGCATCTGGGTGAGATGAACTAGGCTGCACTAATGTGAAGGGAGCTCCCCTCATGCTAAGTCCACTTTGGTACCAGGGCTGAGAGCAGGAGCTGTGTTCTGCTGCTCCTCTGCCCCTGTCCCCAGTGCTAGAACAGCAGCTCTTGCTTAGTGAACCTGGTTGATGGCTGTGATGGGGGGCTGGCTCTGATCTCTTCCCTGCAGGTGAAGTACACAGCTTGTTAAAGGAGCTTGTGCTGTTTGGCTATGATGAGCAGGCCCGGCAGCTGCAGCAGGCCCTGGAAGAAATTTTACAGTTGATCGAGAGGTCACTCCCGGAAATCTGGACCACAGACCTGCAGAAGAATCCTGCTAACCCAGTAAGTGCTTGCTCCTTGATGGCTGTGACTTGAGTTACTATTTGTGTTGCTGTGGTGGTGTTTAGACTAGAGAAACACTGGAGTCTTTAACATGGACAAACTGACTGGAGTTGGTAGCAGTGTAGGCCTCCAGATCTGTCCCTTGTTGCAGGATGGCAGATAGACCTCCTAGACCTAGGCAGTACATTTCTAAAACAATGCTGCGTCTTTCCACAGCTCAGACCCTTGCCTGCTGGCAAGCATGGGCAACCTGCTATGGTTGGTGCTGGTTAGGAGTGATCCATTTGGCTCAGAGTAGCATTAGGTGACTGTGTGTGTTTCTTCTGTATATAATGCACTGACTTCATATTAAACCTTTCTCTTAAGGGAAGCAATTTACAGAGTTCAGTGCAATATACTCCGTATCCTTCCCTCGTCCTTTATATGTTCCTAATAATCACAGTTAACTTGTGTGATTAACTCAAAAAATTAATCTCAATTAATCACACTGGTAAACAATAGAATGTTAGTTGAAATGTATTAAATATTTTGGATGGTTTTTCTACATTTTCAAATATATTTATTTCTATTACAACACAGAATACAAAGTATACAGTGTGCTCAGTTAATATTTTATTACAAACATTTGCATTGTAAAAATGATTTAAAAATGGCATTTTTTAGTTCACCTCATACAAATACTTTAGTGCAAACTCTTTATCCTGAAAATGCAACTTACAAATGTAGACATTTTTTTGTTCCAGAACTGCACTCAAAAAACAACAATGTAAAACTTTAGAACTTATTAAGTTTACTTGGTCTTGCTGCTTCAGCTTCTTGCTAAAACAAACACGTTAGTTTACATTTATGGGAGGTAATTCTGCCTGCTTTTTATTTACAGTATCACTTGAAAGTGAGAGCAGGTTTTTGCATGGCACTTCTGTAGCCAACGTTGCAAGGTATTTATGCATCAGAAATGCTAAATGATCATATGCCCCTTCACGCTTCAGCCATTATTCCAGAGGCTATGCTTCCATGCTGATGATATTTGTTAAAGCATGCATTTACTTAAATTTGACTGAACTCCATGAGAGCAACTATGTGTCTCCTGTTCTGTCTTACCTGTATTGTGCCACATATTTCATGTGAAAGCAGTCTTGGATGATGACCCTCACCCAGGGCCGGCCCGAGCCAATTGCGCGCCCCGGGAGCGCAGCGCTGCCCCCGGGAGTGCGATGCATGCGCAGCCCGGCCCCGGGCACCCGGCGCATGCACGGAGCCGTCCCCGCCCGGCCCAGCAGCCCAGCACAACGCCCCCTACAATGGGGCGCCCCGGGCGGTAGCCCACCTTGCCCGTACCTTGGGCCGGCTCTGCCCTCACAGCAGATTTGACAAAACGCAAAGAAGGTACCAATTTGAGATTTCTAAAAATAGCTACAGCACTTGACCCAAGGTTTAAGAATCTGAAGTGACTTCCAAAATTTGAGAGGGGTGAGATATGGAGCATGCTTTCAGAAATCTTAAAAGAGCAGCACTCTGATGTGGAAGCTACAGAACTAAACCACCCAAAACTTGAATCTTCTGTTGATAGCATCTGCCTCAGATGAAAATGAACATTCATCGGTTCACTCTGCTTTGGATTATTTCTGAGTAGAACCTGTCATCAGCATGGGTGCATGTGTTCTGGAATGATGGCTTGAAGCATAAGTCTATAGCACATCTGTCACGTAATATCCCACACCACCAGCTACAGCAATGCCGTGTGCACCCCTGTTCTCACTTTCAGGTGATGTTGTAAACAAGAAGCAGGGGCAGCGTTATCTCCTGCAAATTGTAACTAAGCTTAAGAAATAGGACTGAGGGGATTTGTAAGCGCTAAAGTTTACGTTGCTTTATTTCTGAACGCAAAATTTTTTACATAATTTTACATTTGTAAGTTCAGCTTTCATGCTAGGGATGGCACTATAGTACTTGTATCTGATGAATTGAAAAATACTGTTGGTTTATTTCAGTGCAAGTATTTGTAATAAAAAATAAATATAAAGTGAACACTGTGCACTTTATAATCTGTGTTCTAATTGAAATCGCTGTATTTGAAAATGTAGAAAACATCCAAAAATATTTAAAGTAGTCGTTTTCTGTTATTTAACAGCATGATTAATCACAATTAATTACTTGACAGCTCTGGTTTATAATTGAGCAAAGAAATCTTTACAGGGGTTGAACTGTTAATGTTACCAATACAATTGCTTTAGTCTCCATTGTTCCCTTGCTCTTGTACAATATACGCATGCCTGATGATTGAGTCCACAATTTAGTCATGGAAGTAACAGAATCTGTAATGTCCAGAGATCGGTGGCTTCAGCATGCAGCGACCGGGAGCTATCGGGTCCTCTTGCCCCCACGCCACTCTGGGGTTCCCTTGCTGTCCCAAGTTGCTTGGCAGCAGGGGCCCCCAGAAGCTCTGACCTCCCACAGATGTTGTGGGGTCTTGGCAGTTCTCCATTTTGTCACAGATATCTTTAGTAAAAGATAGGTCATGGGCTTTGGTGATTTTTTTTTCTTTATTGCCTGTGAACTGTCTGACATTTACTAAAATATCTGAGACATAATCTTAGCCTTTCCCATGAAAAATTGGACTGAAAGAGAAGCCCAAGAATTAAATCAGACTTTCTACTGTATTCCCAGCCTCAGTATTATGGACCTCAAATGATCAATATAATGACTTAGGCTTAAAAAATTATAAAGCTCTTTAAAAATACAATAAACTCAGTCACATTTTGAAACTTTTCTCCCTAAGCACCAGGGTTAAAAAGTTTCAATACAAGTTAAGGTTCTCTTACTGTCACTTGCCTCGAAGAGCTTTGTCTTTAAGACACCCAAATATCGCAAGACTTGCGATAAAATCTCAAGAGGTAGCAACGCTGCCCATCCGCAGCTTAAAGGCCCCATCCCTAGGGGTAGGGAAAAGGTCTCAGGTATGGGCTAGAAGTCCAGTGCTCCACAGATGTCATTCCTGCCAGCCCCTACTGTTATATTGGTACAGGCCTCCAGTAGAAGCACCAGGTCTTTCTGTCAGTGATCTCAGCATCTTGCTGGGTGCTCTCTTGTTCTTCATGGTGCCTTCAAATGGCAGCACAGTGTTGTGCAGCTTTGCTTCCCTGCCCTGGCCTCTGTGCAACAGTCCCATTAGACCAGTGGTCACAGAGCCCCTGCTCTGAATCACATTGCAGCTCTCTGCAATTGCCCAGCCTGCTGTCTGGGTAGCCACAAGTTTAGCTACAGATGGATGGAGATGTGCCATTGGCATCATCTGCTGAAAATGCCAAGCATTGCCATGGGAGGGGGAAGAGCAGGAGCGCAAAGCTCCCTTCGACTCCAATGTGAATATCAGACAAACTCCCATGCTGTAGAGGTAGCACTAACTACGGCAGCGGCTAGAGGCAGAACTGCCAGTCAGCTGGCTCTTGGGGGTGCTGGGCTTTGGACTCTTGTACTTCATTGTTATAAGGACTTGAATCGTGATCATGTGCAGTACTGCCTATTCTCCAGGTCTTGGGCCCCAATTCCACTGCAAACAGCATTATGGCCGCCTATCAACAGCAAAGAATTGCAGCTCCTGCAGTACAAGGTGAGTCACACAAAGCATACTGCTTACTGATCACAAGTACAGAACCCACACGACTACGGAGTGAGCTGGGTTCTTCCGTCCTCCACCTGTTGGTTACACCTGCATGGACCTATTGGAGAGTAGGTTTGCATCAGGGTCTTGAAAAACTTGCTTTGGCCTGAAGAATATGTGTTGCTAGCAAGAGCTACAAAAAAGGCAAGAATCTAGCTTCACTGGGTCCAAGGTGGGGTTTTCAGGCTTACTGGCAATGGAAATGTTTTTCTTGTGTAAGTGGACGTGGTTGAGGTGGAATAATTGAGCCAGTGAACTTAACTCCATAATGCCATGTTTAGATTTCCTCTTTAGAACAGCAGCACACTTTAAAGAGGAAATGGAAAACTAAAATGTCATATACAGGGATATTTTATGGGGTTTGTCAGAGAGCATTTCTTTGCCTTGCAATAAAGAGGGTTTACTGGTGGTGGTGATTTGTCATACTGCCTGGAGGTGTTCATGACCCCGAGTGCCTAACTTAGGTCAGAATGTCAAAAGCAGGACAGACACCCCAAACTGGTGGTATGTTCTACAGATTTCACCAACCCAATAATAAATGTAAACTTCTGAAGCACTACAACAGTCTTCTCGGAGTCATAGAGGATCCTCTTAGGCACTCCAGACTATCTTGCTTCTCAGGCAAGTTGGACCAAGTGATAAATTACACCACGAAACACACAAGGTTCAGATTGCTCCCAGCTCCAGAGACTACTCACTCACCCACAATGTTTGTTTGTTCCTTAGATCTCACACCAAAGACAATGCTTGTAGCTAACTCTATAGTAAACTGTGGGTTTAATAACTAGGAAAAATGAGTTACTTATCGCTTAAAGCAGGCAATATTCATGTACACAAATGAGTTAAAACAAAAAACAGGACTATGTAGCACTTTAAAGACTAACAAGATGGTTTATTAGATGATGAGCTTTCGTGGGCCAGATCCACTTCCTCAGATCAAATTGTGGAAGAAAATTGGCACGACCATATATACCAAAGGGATACAATCAAAAAAAGTGAACACATATGAAAAGGACAAATCAAATTTCAGAACAGACGGGGGCTGAGGGGGGGGAGAGAAACGAATTGCAATAATGGTTTGCAACAAACCCCGTTGCCAGCTTTGTCCACATATTCACTCTGCTGATACCATTATTGGACCTAACCAATTCAGTTATAGGATCATAAGAACATAAGAATGGCCGTACCGGGTCAGACCAAAGGTCCATCTAGCCCAGTATCCTGTCTGCCGACAATGGCCAGCACCAGGTGCCCCAGAGGGGGTGGACCGAAGACAATGATCAAGCGATTTGTCTCCTGCCATCCCTCTCCAGCCTCTGACAAACAGAGGCCAAGGACACCATTTTATCCCTGGCTAATAGCCTTTTATGGACCTAACCTCCATGAAATTATCTAGCTTCTCTTTAAACTCTGTTATATTCCTAGCCTTCACAGCCTCCTCTGGCAAGGAGTTCCACAGGCTGACTACACGCTGTGTGAAGAAGAACTTTCTTTTATTAGTTTTAAACCTGCTACCCATTAATTTCATTTGGTGTCCTCTAGTTCTTCTATTTAGGGAACTAATAAATAACTTTTCTTTATCGGCCCTCTCCACACCACTCATGATTTTATACACCTCTATCATATCCCCCCTAGATCAAGAACACATATTCCTGCTCATCCAGAAATATAATTTATGCTATCATGTGCCGACAGTGTCCGTCTGCTATGTACATTGGACAAACATCTCAGACACTTCGCCAAAGAATCAATGCACACAAAACAGATATTAGACAGGATCACAAAGAAAAAACAGTTTCTTGCCATTTCAACCAGAAAGGGCATTGTCTCAATGACTTTTGATTACCTGTATCCTGCTTCAAAGACATTTTAACACCAGACTTGAAAGAGAATCCTCTGAACTGTCATTCATGCTTAAATTTGACACTTTACACTGAGGTCTCAACAAAGATGCTAATTATCTTACCCATTACAAAGATAGCTTCCCCAATTATCACCTCTAATATCATTAGCTCACAGACATTTAGCTCCCCCCCTCATCCCCCCTCTGTTCTGAAATTTGATTTGTCCTTTTCATATGTGTTCACTTTTTTTGATTGTATCCCTTTGGTATATATGGTCATGCCAATTTTCTTCCACAATTTGATCTGAGGAAGTGGGTCTGGCCCACGAAAGCTCATCACCTAATAAACCATCTTGTTAGTCTTTAAAGTGCTACATAGTCCTGTTTTTTGTTTCAGCTAGACCAGACTAACATGGCTACATTTCTATTACTATTCTACAAATGAGTTAGTCTGTGGTTCCAAAAGGTGACAAGCTGTAGTAATTGGTCAGCACTGATTGTTGTTAAAGTCTAACCTAGGTTGACCCTAGGATCTCTGGCTCAGCTTACTAGCTGCAGCCCTGTGACAGTCCAAACAGCTGACATGAAAATTCTTTACCTCTTTACTATCTTTTTCCTTCTTTCAGAATTCAAGCTGATGGCAAGCAGGGGTGTGATATGTTAACCGGTGGGGGCTGGAGCAGCTCCTGGCCTGCTGGGAGCAGGGGGCTCGCCATGGTCAGGGGCTGCTTTGGTCATCCGGAACGAGTCTGGGCACGTTGCAGGCAGGAGCTGTTCCAGACAACCAGAGCAGCCCCTGCCTGCAATGTGCCCAGACCTGTTGTGGACACCATTCCTTACCCATCCTGGCTAATAGCCATTAATGGACTTAACCTCCATGAATTTATCTAGCTTTTTTTTTAAACCCTGTTGTAGTCCTAGCCTTCACAACCTCCTCAGGCAAGGAGTTCCACAGATTGACTGTGCATGGTATGAAGAAAAACTTCCTTTTATTTGTTTTAAACCTGCTGCCTATTAATTTCATTTGATGGCCCCTAGTTCTTATATTATGGGAACAAGTAAATAGCTTTTCCTTATTCACTTTCTCCACACCACTCATGATTTTATAGACCTCTATCATATCCCCCCTTGGTCTCCTCTTTTCTAAACTGAAGCATCCTAGTCTGTTTAATCTCTCTTCATATGGGACCCCTTCCAAACCCCTAATCGTTTTAGTTGCCCTTTTCTGAACTTTTTCTAATGCCAGTATATCTTTTTTGAGATGAGGAGACCACATCTGTACGCAGTATTCAAGATGTGGGCATACCATGGATTTATATAAAGGCAATAAGATATTCTCCGTCTTCTTCTCTATCCCTTTTTTAATGATTCTTAACATCCTGTTTGTTTGTTTGTTTTTTTGTCCACTGCGTGGACTTCTTCAGAGAACTATCCACGATGACTCCAAGTTCTCTTTCTTGATTAGTTGTAGCTAAATTAGCCCCCATCATATTGTACGTATAGTTGGGATTATTTTTTCCAATGTGCATTACTTTACATTTATCCCCATTAAATTTCATTTGCCATTTTGCTGCCCAATCACTTTAGTTTTTGTGAGATCTTTCTGATGCTCTTCACAGTCTGCTTTGGTCTTAACTATCTTGAGCAGTTTAGTATTGTCTGCACTTTGCCACCTCACTGTTTATGAATGTTGAATAGGATTGATCCTAGGACTGATCCTTGGGGAACACCACTAGTTACCCCTCTCCATTCTGAAAATTTACCATTTATTCCTACCCTTTGTTTCCTGTCTTTTAACCAGTTCTCAGTCCATTAAAAGATCTTCCCTTTTATCCCATGACAACTTAATTTACACAAGAGCCTTTGGTGAGGGACCTTGTCAAAGGCTTTCTGGAAATCTAAGTATACTATATCCACTGGATCCCCCTTGTCCACATGTTTATTGACCCCTTCAAAGAACTCTAATAGATTAGTAAGACATGATTTCCCTTTACAGAAACCATGTTGACTTTTGCCCAACAAATTATGTTCTTCTACATGTCTGACAATTTTATTCTTTACTATGGTTTCAACTAATTTGCCTGGTATTGACGTTAAACTTACTGGTCTGTAATTGCCAGGGTCGCCTCTAGAGCCCTTCTTAAATATTGGCGTCATGGTAGTGATCTTCCAGTCCTTGGGTGCAGAAGCTGATTTAAAGGATAGGTTACAAACCATAGTTAATAGTTCCTCAATTTCCCATTTACGTTCTTTCAGAACTCTTCAGTGAATGCCATCCGGCCCCGGTGACTTGTTACTGTTAAGTTTATCAATTAGTTCCAAAACCTACTTAACCACTTTCTTACAGAATTTTTTTCTTGAGGAACAGAGGAGCCACCACTCCTACCTGGGCTCACAAGTTCAGAGCAAGCATTCTTAGAGTTCTAAAGCAAAACGTACACACTGCCTTACAGCGTGGGATATAGACATGACAGGTTGCATTCAGTAACCTACAAGCATTTTATAGTCGGAGCATCCTTACAGGTCTAGACCCTATTTTGAACAGTAGTAACATAAGGGTGAGCTGCTCAACTGATGCCTACAGCCTTGGCACCTGGCCTACTAGCCGCACAATGTTATCTGCAGAAAGTGAAATCTGGCAAAACCATCTCAGTCCCAAAATTGACTGGCCAAGTTGTAAATCTATAACTGTCGTATGCTCCTAGAAGCCCTCTAACTAGAATGGGCCTGCTGACCCCCACTTCGACATGCTTCCCTTCAGCACCCTTAGATCACTCTCCTAGAAAAGAAATGCGTCTGTTTGAAAGTTTGTCAGCAGCTATTGATGGGCAATGGAAGAATAGTCATGGAGGGTTTCCAGTGTTCAGCTGCGACGGGAACTTTCTGTAACCTTACCTTCTCTTCTCTTGCTTTTCAGATGCCGAACTTCTTATTCCTCCAAAACTCAATAAAAACATGCAGTGGAAACTGACTCTTTTACAATAACTTGAGCCCAAGAAATCCTGCTGGACTCTGGACTGTAGTTTATTGTAAGCTCATTACTTCCCTTTACTTTTAAAACCTCTGCTCTTACATTCTCTCACACACAAACTGTAGATGTGTCATTGCCAGCCCTGGAGAACGAGAGACAGTCCCCCAAAAGAAGCCCGAGCATCTACCAAGTCTAGTCGTCTTGCCTTTTGCAGCTCTGGGGTACTGCTGCTAAAGCAGCTCCCCAACCAGCACGTTGTGCAGCAATACATCACTGCTCCTGTGACTGAGATGTTTGGGTCATTTTAAGCAGCATTTTTACAATTTGGATCCTGTATCCCTAATAATCCAGTTGATGAATTTTGGAAAAAACCTTCAAGCAGAGGTCCAGTCTCCATGGTGCACTCAGCCTTGTTTTACTGTGTAAAGTTGGATGTCTGTTACGAGACAGTAGCCAAATTGTCTTGTTGCTCCAGAGTCAACCTTGCATCACTCAATTGACTTCAGTAATTATGGTCTGTAAGGCGACTAGGACCTCAGCTGGTGCATCTTTGCCATCTTACACCAGTAGCAAATCTTTACACTGTTGTACACTAGAGCAGTTCATGGCACCTTGTGCTTTGTCAGAGTAGCCATTGTACAAAACCTCGCCTCATCCCAAAATGCAGTGTAATAAAGATGATATTGCTAAAGCGTGTTTCCAAACTGTCTGAGTCTGTCTGGAGTAGCGTTGTTTTGCATGGGTGCTTCAAATCAGACTGTCCATGAATGCCCAGATACAGGAACGGGCTTGCATACAGCTGAGGTCTCTGAATGTTCTCCCCTGCCATCCTGGGAAAAGTGCTGGCATGTAACCAATCTCCAGGTACAAGTGATGTGCAAAGAGTGGGAGGAACTTACCATTTTTATCAGAGTGATAGACTAAATCTACAGCCAGTAAATCTCTCTCACTTCACACACTTGGCTAGCAGAATTCCACAAGGGTGCCAGATAGTGTAATTGCATGCCGGTTATGAAAGCTTTCTGGATCATTAGGCCAGGGGCTTAGTGAAACTCCACAGGGAAGGGTTGCCACAGCTCTTCCAGGATCTAAAAATGGGAAGGGGAGGGTAATTATGGTGACTTGCTCACACTGTAAACACCCTTAGGGTGGCTTGCACCTACTGAGTTTTCCTGAGACCAGCAGACAGAAAGCCTTCTGGTGTAAAAGGGCTGCCCTGAGACGGACCAGGGCCTTCTCTCTAATGCAGCAAATGGATAAGACCTTCTGTCCCAAAGGGTTCACCACCTCTCCAGAAGGGTTGGAAAGACTTCAGTGTCCTAGGGCCGTATGGAGTGTGTTTAAATCCAGCTGCTGTCAATTATCTTTCAGGTATAATTGCTTTACCTTAAGAATCAATGTGCTTGCTTTGAAGGTGTGGTGTGGTTATGTGCAACTGCTGGCTATATGCCAGCAGGAAGGCTTGCTGAGACTATCACAATGTAAGTCATAGCTGTGGAGCCCAGTCAGAAGGGAGCGGAACAAAGCTCCCAGCCCAGAATCAGGTGAAGACTGGAAACTTGGGAGTAGACCATGGAGCTACATGTGCATTTACCCTGAAAGCTCTCATCTATCAGTCTGGACCTATTTTGGGTCCTACAGGTAACCCATCAGCTAGAAAAATGCCATTGTGACCATAGGTGGGGGGCAGCAGCAGATTCACTGTAGATGGGGAATTGGTGCTGTTTTTTCTGCAGTGGTTTTCAATTTTTTTTCACTTGCAGATCTTTACAAAATTTCATGTGGCGGTAGGAACCTTTTGGAAATCTTAAACAATCTGGATCACAGCCTGAAAACCACTGCAACAGACAATGGGTCTGTGCTCTATGTCCCTTTTACACTGGTAAATCCTCTTAATCAAGTAAGAATTTTCACTATAGCCTATGCAATAGATGAGCTAAAACTGGTTAATGTGCAAACAACATGCTATGAGCGTTTAATGCAGCCACAGCAGAGCACAGATCCACATTTACATTCTAGCAGCTCCGTTTGTCACCAGGAGCTGAGAGAGAAACAGAGGTTCTTAAGCAGCTATAGTCCCTTCGGGGTGGCAGTGTGGATTCCAGGCTCAGTTGTGTCCATTTGGTACTCAGAAACATTTCCTGTAGATGAAGAAAGGGCCCTGTTCTTCATACTCTCTTCTGTAAACCCAGAGCTGCTGAAAGGCCTTGAGTGATGCCAAAATTGACCCTCCAGTCCACACAGAAGACTGTCTGTCATGGGATGCTGCTGCGATGGGGTTATCGTTGGGGCACATCTTGGTCAGTTCTCGCTGGAAGCGGTCAGGGAAGCCCATCAACATGGTACAACCTCCGCACAGTAAGATATTGCCCATCAGCTTCTTCTTGAGATCAACATCACATTTACTGAGGCAGGTCATTGTCAGAAGTGGAAGCGCTGGCTGCTGTGATCCTATCACGGATGGTTTGAAGAGCATTTCAGAACACAGGAATCTCTCTTTGCCAATGGTAATTAAGTGACCATCTGGAAGTTCATAATCAACCTGCTGCTTCCGGAGAGGCAAACTTGTGTCGTGCTGAAGGTCCAGAGATGTATAGCAACACTTTTCCTTGATGTCTTCTACCACACTTAGTTGTTCCTCAGTAAATGTGTTTCCAGCCTCATTTAATAACTTCATGAGGTAATGGGTGAGGTCTGATCCAGCATAGTCCACTCTTCCCGTAATGCTAGGCATAGTATAACCTTCATAGATAGGGACTACATATGAAACACCATGGCCACTTTCTACCACGAGCGCGGAGGTCTTTCCATATGAATACATAGATAGTCTGGACTGGTAGGCAATATGCATGGCAGGAGTGCAGAACGTTTCAAACAGCATCTCAGCATATTTCTCCCTGTTGGTGGTAGGACTCAGTGGAGGATCTGATACCAGGACAGCATGCTCCTCTGGCTGAATCTTCATCTCTTTGTGGAAAATGTATTCCCAAATGTCTTGGACACAATCCCAGTCGACCACTATGCCATGTCTCAAAGGGTTGACCAGTTTTAGGGGTATTGTCACATCCTGAAGTTCTCTTCCAACAAAGGTTTCTTTGCGATTGTCCCCAGTTTTAGCTGTCTCCTGGAAATGCTTGCCCACTGTAGATGAAATAACACGGGAAGGACGAGGCTCTCCAGCGAATCCGCACTTACAGTAACCTGTTCCAATGTCTATGATCACTGCTCTAGTCTCCTTCACAAGCTTGGGGCTCCCCTTAATTGATGAAATGCTAGCCTCTTTAGGCATTTTGTTGGCCCTAACTAGTACTGCCCTTTTTGCAGGACCTTGCTGGATTGTTGCTTCCACCATTGAGCTGGCACTTCTGTTGAGTGACATTTCTTTTCCTTTCGGCAGAGATGTTGATTCCCTTTGACTGCACTGGCAGAAGCCATGGCAAGCCAAGAAATACCAGGGGTAATTTTGGAACTTTCAGGCCACTGACATCACTGATTATGACATCAGCTGTGTGCTGCCCTTAGAGCTACAGCTTGGCTTTAGTGTTTCACTAACCAATATTCCTTTTGGTCCCGCTTTGTTCAATATTAAACACTTCTCCAGCCCCCAAACTTTCTTTGTGGTAATTTTTAAAAAACAAACAAGACAGCCCATGTGTTGCTAGAAGCTGTCACAAAGCCATGCACTGATGAGACATTGCAACGTGCTGAAATACAGGAACCCAGCCTTGTGGGGTATAATCCTTTGTAAACTTATCACCCCCTTCCACAAACAGCACCTGTTACCAAGGCCGGCTTTAGAACAATTCCCCCACGCCTAAGAGGGCCCCGCTCCTGGGCGCACAGCACATGCACAGCCCCACCCCTGCGAATTGGGCCCCACACCTCCTAAAGCTGGCCCTGCCTGTTACCTGCTAATTTGTCACTAGAAATACAGGGCCATACCAGCCAATATTAATGAGTTTTGGGTGGGGCCAACATTGCAAACCACCCTGAGGAAGTTGTGTCCTGCGGCCGAGTACCATTGTCCTCCACAGTAACATGAAACCTACTTTCAGCAAGAGCCAGTGTAGGTTTCTACCCAGGCAGCAGACACACAGCCTATACTTCCCCTCAGACTAAGGAGGATGGGGTTCTCTTCAGAGTCTGTTAGTGCAGTGCTTGGCTAGAGCAGTCCTTGTTGAGATGTGCAAGGATATTCTGTGCCTTGAGCTGGCTGATTCCTCTGCAGCATTCACAAGAAGCTGAAAAACCGTATCATAGCTAGTGTGATTTTCAGCAGTCTTTGTACCTGGCGAAGCAACATGACCAAAGCCAACAACATCCGCTAGTAGCTGAAGACTGGAGTGCTTTGTGCTTGCAGCTGCTGTGGATAAAAAACGTTCAGTATTAATGTTCGAATTAGCGTGTCCTGCCATGAGCAATAGCTACGTCCCTGACTTACTGCTGCAATGAGCTTTCTCTCAACAGGGCCTAGAGCCATTGCTGGCCCCAGTGTAACACCACATCTAACCGTCATCCAAGTAATTGAGAGAGGGGAAAATCTCTCTTTAAATATGAAACTGGCTGCACTAGCGCTCCACCTTAGCATTTTAGCTCTGTGTGTCATCCCCATAGTGTTGAGGTACCAAAGAAGGAGGACAGGAGAGCCCCAGAGACGATGAGCCTTTTTCCACAGCATTGGGTGCAATCCACCAACCAACCCTGGGCCGGGAAGCACACACCACAATATGTGAACTCTAATAAAATATTCTCATTCTGGATTTCATTTTTATGCTTGATAAGCACTTCAAATAAGAATCCACCGGTAAACAAGTAGGAAGCCCCCCTTTTCCACAAACACACTGCTCTAATGACGTCTAGTTAATGACCACCTCCTCATGACACTACTAGCATTATAAGAGTATGTAATTAACATACAAGAATATGACTTCATGTCATCTACTCAAAGGCTCTATCAAAATTAAATGAAGGAAGCAAATAGCTGCAAGGAACAGGATTAGTCCCAGGCCTACGGCAATAACTGCACAGGAAGGGCAGGGTGAGGACATGTACTTAGTCTTCAAAGGCTGAGCCCAAGGGCATGAAGAAGGTTCACATACTAGTTGCAGACCTAGGTGCACAGCCCTGTAAGCGTGAATTTGCTATAGAAGTAAGGCTCACCCATGAGACTTCATCTACAGAAAGTGTTTTCAGGAAACAAAATTGGGGATCCCTTCCCCCAAAAAACAGGCTCAGAGAAGATCTTTGGGATGCTAAAATACCACTAAACTTAGCCCGTTCATAGAGCACTGAGACATGGCATAGTGATCGACTGGAATTGTGTCTGTGATACTTGGATGAAGTAGAGGTTTTTTTCAGACAACAAGCTTTGAGATCACAGACCCTGGTTCTTATGGGGGACTGTAATCATCCTGACATCTGCTGGGAGACCAGCACAGCAGTACACAGGCAATCCAAGAAGCTTTTGGAGAATGTTGGGGATAACTTCCTGGTACAAGTGCTGAAGGAACCAACCAGGGGCCATGCGCAGCTTGACCTGCTGCTCACAAACAGGGAGGAACTAGTAGGGGAAGTAGAGGTGGGTGGCAGCTTGGGAAGCAGTGATCATGAGATGGTCGAGTTCAGAATCCTGACAAAAGGAAGAAAGAAGAGTAGCAAAATATGCACCCTGGACTTCAGAAGAGCAGACTTTGACTCCCTAAGGGAACTGATGGGCAGGATCCCCTGGGATGCTAACATGAAGAGGAAAGGAGTCAAGGAGAGTATTTTAAAGAAGCCTTATTGAAAGCACAGGAACAAACCATCCTGATGCTCAATAAGAAAAGCAAATATGGTAGGCCACCAAGTTGGCTTAACAGTGAAATCTTTGGCGATCTTAAACACTAAAAGGAAGCTGACAAGAAGTGGAAACTTGGACAGATGCCTAGGGAGGAGTATAAATACATTGTTCAAGCATGCAGGGGTGTAATCAGGAAGGTGAAAGCACAATTGGAATTGCGACTAGCAAGGGATGTGAAGGGTAACAAGAAAGGTTTCTACAGGCATGTTAGCAATAAGAGGGTGATCAGAGAGGGTGTGGGGCCCTTACTGGATGAGGGAGGTAAGCTAGCGACAGATCATGTGGGAAAAGCTGAAGTACTCGATGCTTTCTTTGCCTCTGTCTTCAGCTCCCAGACTCCTGCACTAGGCAACGCAGTATGGGAAGGAGGTGGGCAGCCCTCGGTGGAGAAAGAACAGGTTAAAAACTGTTTAGAAAAGTTGGACATACACAGATCCATGGGGCTAGAACTAATGCATCTGAAGGTGCTGAGGGACTTGGCTGATGTGGTTGCAGAGCTATTGGTCATTATCTTTGAAAACTTGTGGTGATCAGGAAGGAAAAGGCAAATGTAGTGCCCATCTTTAAAAAAGCAAAGGACACCAGGGAACTACAGACCAGTCAGCCTTACCTCGGTTCCCAGAAAAATCATGGAGGGGATCCTCAAGGAATCCATCTTGAAGCACTTGGAAGAGAGGAAAGTGATCAGGAATAGTCAACATGGATTCACTAAGGGCAAATCATGCCTGGCCAACCTGATTGCCTCTCACGACAAGGTAACTGGCTCTGAGGTTATGGGGAAGGTGATGGCCGTGATATATCTTGACTTTAGCAAGGCTTTTGATACGGTCTCCCACAGTATTACTGTCAGCAAATTAAGGCAGGATTGGATAAATGGATTGTAAGGTGGATGCATTGTCAGGCTCAGCTGGTAGTGGTCAGCAGCTCGATGTCTGGCTGGTGGTTGGTATCAAGCGGAGTGCCCCAAGGGTTTGGTACATGGGCCAGTTTTGTTCAACATCTTTATTAATGACCTGGATGAGGGGATGGATTGCACCTCAGCAAGTTTATAGATGACACTAAGCTAGGGGGAGAGGTAGATATGCTGGAAGGCAAGGATAGGGTCCAGAGTGACTTAGACAAATTGGAGATTTGGGCCAAAAGAAATCTGATGAGGGTTCAACAAGGACAAGTGCAGAGTCCTGCACTTGGGATGAAAGAATCCCAAGAACTGTTACAGGCTGTGGACCGACTGGCTAAGTAGCAGTTCTGTAGAAAAGGACCTGGGGATTACAGTGGCTGAGAAGCTGGATATGAGTCAACACTGTGCCCTTGTATTCAGAAAGGCTAATGGCATATTAAGTTGCATTAGGGGGAGCAGTGCCAGCAGATCCAGGGGAGTGATTATTCCCCTTTATTCGGCTCTGGTGAGGCCACATCTGGAGTATTGCATCCAATTCTGGGCCCCCCACTACAGAAAAGATGTGGATGCATTGGAGGAAGCCAGCGGAGGGCAACCAAAATTATTAAGGGGCTGGAGCACTTGATTTATGAGGAGAGACTGAGGGATTTGGGCTTATTTACTCTATTGAAGAATGAGGGGGGATTTTATAGCAGTCTTTAACTACCGGAAGGGGGATTCCAAAGAGGATGGAGAGAGGCTGTTCTCAGTGGTGGAAGATGACAGAATGAGGAGCAGTGGTCTCAAATTACAGTGGGAGAGGTCAAGGTTGGATATTAGGAAAAGCTATTTCCCTAGGCAGGTGGGGAAGCACTGGGCTGGGTTCCCTAGGGAGGTGATGGAATCTCCTTCCTTACAGGTTTTTAAATCCCAGCTTAACACAGCCCTGGCTGGGATGATTGAGGTGGGGTTGGTCCTGACTTGGGCAGGGGCTTGGTCTCAATAACCTCCTGAGGTCTCTTCCAGCCCTAGGCTTCTATGAATGTATCTTGTACAGGGAAATTAGTATCCATCGTGAAGCATCCACGGCCCTGGCAGCAGAACATAATGGCAATGCTGATTCAGACCAAAGATGCATGTAACCCAGTATGCTGTCTCCTGCCAGAGGCTAATGGGAGGTGCCCACAGTGAAGGAACAGAACAGGTAATCATCAAGTGGTTCATTTGTTGCCTATTCTCAGCCTCTAGCAAACAGGCTAGGGACAGCCTCCCGACCCAACTTAGTTACCCATTAATGTCTCTATTATTAGTCAATGCAGGGGAGGGAGGGCACGAATTTTGGCAGTGGTCGTAGGCCGTCCCCCCAAAAGGCAGGCCCTCAGGAGGGAAGGGGCTGCTTCTTCTAGGTCAGTGATTCCCAACCTTTCCCAGAGGGGGACCCATTTTAACAATTCAGGCAGACTTGGTGATCCAAGGCAATTCAAAAATGGGGGGAGGGCAGAGCCACCTGGGGCAACACCTGGTGCCCCTTTTGAAATGTAATAGTGACCCACGTTTGGGTCCTGCCCCACAGGTTGGGAAACCCTGTGCTAGGTGCTGCCAGTCCCAGCTGAGGATGGGTGACCTTGTGCACTCTCCCCACCCCCAGGCCAATGAGGGTCGGGGGGCAGAGGACCATGTGAAGTCTCTTGTTCCTGGCCCTACTAGGGGCATGCTATGCCAAGGGGGAACCGCCAGCTGTTCTGAACAGCCCCTGGTTCCCTCTAAGTGCTGTGAGCCCCTAGTGCTCCCTCCTTCCCAACTCTCCCCTGCCTCCAGCCAAGGGGGCAGCAGGGCAGCTGCCGGACGGATTCACCAGCCTGGGAGGCCGGATCTTGCCCACGCTTGTGGAGGCGGGTGGCTGCTCTCACAAGCAGGGGTCCCCTCAAGCACAGCGCGGGCCAGGAGCGGGGCGTTAGCAAGGACGCTACAACGTGCTTGGCCGGGTCGCTCTGCCACCCCGCGTGCTGGGCTGAGCTGTCTTCACCTGGGCGCAGCGGGGGGCGAGGCTCAGGCCTCGGGAACAACCCGGTAAAGCGCCTGCGGCCTGGGCCGCCCCGGGCAGGCAGCTCCTGCCCTCCGCCGGCAGCAGCCCCGCCCGGCTCGCCGCATGTCCCTGCGTCCGGCTCAGCCCAAGCCACGCGCCGGGCGCCGACCGTCCGGCACCACGTCTGGCCGCGCGGGGGCTCGGCCCGCGGCTTCGCACGTGCGTCCCGGCGCCGCGCTCCGTGCGGGGAGCGGCCGGGCAAAGTGCGGGGGCGGCCCCGCGGGCTCCTGCTCTCGCCACTGGGCGCGCCCGCCGCCCGGCCAATCCCGCGCCCCGCGCCGCGCGCAGCCTCCGCTCCGGCCCAGGAAGCAGCGCGGAGCGAGCCTGGTAAGGGCAGCGCGGGCGGGGCGGGGGGCGCAGCTCGGTCCTGGGCTCGCCGCGAGTCTGCTGGGGGTAGCGGCGGTGTCCTGGGGTTACCCCGTCCCGGCGGGGCCATTGGCTCGGGGGTAGCGGCGGTGTCCTGGGGTTACCCCGTCCCGGCGGGGCCATTGGCTCGGGGGTAGCGGCGGTGTCCTGGGGTTACCCCGTCCCGGCGGGGCCATTGGCACAGGGGGTAGCAGCGGTGTCCTGGGGTTACCCCGTCCCGGCGGGGCCATTGGCACGGGGGGTAGTAGGGGTGTCCTGGGGTTACCCCGTCCCGGCGGGGCCATTGGCTCGGGGGGTATTAGCGGTGTCCTGGGGTTACCCCGTCCCGGCGGGGCCATTGGCACGGGGGGTAGTAGGGGTGTCCTGGGGTTACCCCGTCCGGCGGGGCCATTGGCTTGGGGGGTAGTAGGGGTGTCCTGGCGTTACCCCGTCCCGGGGGGCCATTGGCTCGGAGGGTAGTAGGGGTGTCCTGGGGTTACCCCGTCCCGGCGGGGCCATTGGCATGGGGGGAGGTAGGGGTGTCCTGGGGTTACCCCGTCCCGGCAGGGCCATTGGCTCGGGGGTAGCGGCGGTGTCCTGGGGTTACCCAGTCCCGGCGGGGCCATTGGCATGGAGGGTAGTAGGAGTGTCCTGGGGTTACCCCTTCCCGGCGGGGCCATTGGCTCGGGGGTAGCGGCGGTGTCCTGGGGTTACCCCTTCCCGGCGGGGCCATTGGCTCAGGATAGTAGGGGTGTCCTGGGGTTACCCGTCCGGCGAAGCCATTGGATCGGGGGTAGTAGGGTGTCCTGGGGTTACCCGTCGGCGGGCCATTGGCACGGGGTAGTAGGGTGTCCTGGGGTTACCCCGTCCGGCGAGCCATTGGCTCGGGTGTAGCGGCGGTGTCCTGGGGTTACCCCGTCCGGCGGGAGCCATTGGCACGAGGGTAGCGGCGGTGTCCTGGGGTTACCCCGTCCCGGCGGGGCCATTGGCTCGGGGGGTAGCGGCGGTGTCCTGGGGTTACCCCTTCCCGGCGGGGCCATTGGCTCGGGGGTAGCGGCAGTGTCCTGGGGTTACCCCTTCCCGGCGGGGCCATTGGCTCGGGGGTAGCGGCGGTGTCCTGGGGTTACCCCTTCCCGGCGGGGCCATTGGCTCGGAGGGTAGTAGGGTGTCCTGGGGTTACCCGTCCCGGCGGGAGCCATTGGCTCGAGGTAGCGGCGGTGTCCTGGGTTACCCCTTCCGGCGAACCATTGGCTCGGGGGTAGCGGCGGTGTCCTGGGGTTACCCGTCCGGCGGGGCCATTGGCACGGGGTAGCGGCGGTGTCCTGGGGTTACCCGTCCCGGCGGGGCCATTGGCACGGGGTAGCGGCGGTGTCCTGGGGTTACCCGTCGGCGAGCCATTGGCACGGGGGTAGCAGCGGTGTCCTGGGGTTACCCGTCCAGCGGGGCCATTGGCTCGAGGGTAGTAGGGGTGTCCTGGGGTTACCCCGTCCCGGCGGGGCCATTGGCTTGGGGGGTAGTAGGGGTGTCCTGGCGTTACCCCGTCCCGGGGGGCCATTGGCTCGGAGGGTAGTAGGGGTGTCCTGGGGTTACCCCGTCCGGCGAGCCATTGGCATGGGGAGGTAGGTGTCCTGGGGTTACCCGTCCGGCAGAGGCCATTGGCTCGGGGGTAGCGGCGGTGTCCTGGGGTTACCCCGTCCCGGCGGGGCCATTGGCATGGAGGGTAGTAGGAGTGTCCTGGGGTTACCCCTTCCCGGCGGGGCCATTGGCTCGGGGGTAGCGGCGGTGTCCTGGGGTTACCCCTTCCCGGCGGGGCCATTGGCTCGGGGGATAGTAGGGGTGTCCTGGGGTTACCCCGTCCCGGCGGGGCCATTGGATCGGGGTAGTAGGGTGTCCTGGGGTTACCCGTCCGGCGGGCCATTGGCACGGGGGTAGTAGGGTGTCCTGGGGTTACCCGTCCGGCGACCATTGGCTCGGGGTAGCGGCGGTGTCCTGGGGTTACCCGTCCCGGCGGGTCATTGGCTCGGGGGTAGAGCGGTGTCCTGGGGTTACCCGTCCAGCGGGCCATTGGCTCGGGGTAGCGGCGGTGTCCTGGGGTTACCCGTCCGGCGAGGCCATTGGCTCGGGGGTAGCGGCAGTGTCCTGGGGTTACCCGTCGGCGGGCCATTGGCACGAGGGGTAGCGGCGGTGTCCTGGGGTTACCCGTCAGCGGGCCATTGGCACGGGGTAGCAGCGGGGTTAGCGGTGTCCTGGCATTACCCTGTCCCGGCGGGGCCATTGGCAGAGGGGGTAATAGCGGTGTCCTGTGGTTACCCCATCCCGGCGGGGCCATTGGCTCGGGGGGTAGTAGGGGTGTCCTGGGGTTACCCCTTCCCGGCGGGGCCATTGGCTCGGGGGTAGCGGCGGTGTCCTGGGGTTACCCCGTCCCGGCGGGGCCATTGGCATGGGGGGTAGTAGGGGTGTCCTGGGGTTACCCCGTCCCGGCGGGGCCATTGGCACGGGGGGTAGCGGCGGTGTCCTGGGGTTACCCCATCCCGGCGGGGCCATTGGCTCGGGGGTAGCGGCGGTGTCCTGGGGTTACCCCGTCCCGGCGGGGCCATTGGCATGGGGGTAGTAGGGGTGTCCTGGGGTTACCCGTCCGGCGAACCATTGGCTCGGGGTTAGCGGCGGTGTCCTGGGGTTACCGTCCGGCAGGGCCATTGGCTCGGGGTAGCGGTGTCCTGGGGTTACCCCTTCCCGGCGGGGCCATTGGCACAGGGGTAGTGGCGGTGTCCTGGGGTTACCCCATCCCGGCGGGGCCATTGGCATGGGGGGTAATAGCGGTGTCCTGGGGTTACCCCATCCCGGCGGGGCCATAGGCACGGGGGGTAGTAGCGGTGTCCTGGGGTTACCCCATCCCGGCGGGGCCATTGGCACGGGGGGTCGTAGCGGTGTCCTGGGGTTACCCCTTCCCGGCAGGGCCACTGGCACATGTCAAGGGGGATATTAGGGCTGTCCTGGCGTTACCCCATCCCGGCGGGGCAGTGCTACCCAGTGGCACTGGAACCCTTTTAATAATGAGGGTGCTGAAAGCCAGTTCCCTTACCTGTCCGCACCCACTCCTGCTGGGCTGGGAGCAGAGCCAGAGTCTCTGGCGGGCCGGGGAGTCCCGGACAGGGGCAAAGGGGCCAAGGCTGGAGGATGGGCACGGAGCGCCTGAGACGTGGCTGGGAGTGGGGCCCTGGGATCAGGGCCAGGGACTGGAGCTCCAGGCACAGGCCTGGCACTGGGGACTTGTGTAAAACCTGGGAATGCCGCAGCACCCCTCCGGCCCCTAGTTCCTACGGTGCCACCAGCAGAGCAGGTGACCAAAGCTCATCTGACCAATGCGCCCGGATAGCCAGAGTTGATCCTTGCAACTCACACAACTCTGGGGACGCCTCCCCCTGGGGCTCCTTGAGCCTGGGCAGCATAATGCTTTGTCAGAGCCAGTTGAGTGCCACCCCTCATGCGCTGTTCTCCACTGGCTGATCTCTTCCCCATGTCCGTGTTGCTTGTCATCTGACACTCACAGGGCCCTGGAACTGCTCCGCCAAGATCAGTGTCTGTGAAATTGCTTTTGGGGCATGTCTCATGCATACGTGTGTACTCAGGCATAAGTAGCAGTGTAGCTGGTGAGGCGCAGCTGAGGCAAGTGAAGACACGCCAGAAGGGGGTGGTATCCCCGAGCACGTGCCCGAGTCATGCCTCCCTGTCTACAGTGCTGTTTCTAGGCATGCAGTGTCCTGCGGCCAATGCCAGTCCTTCCTGACTGCAGGGAAGGGCTCTGGCCATGGGGAAAAGCTGGGGCAGCTCCATCCTGCGAGAGCCTTTCCCTGCCACAGGGCAAGGCTCTGGCAGCCGGGAGCCCGTGGGAAAGGCTCCGACAGTGGGGAGCTGCTGAAGTCTCCCCCAGCCTTTCACTGATGTGCAGCTGAACTCAGCCGCGTGGGCGCTGCCCGCCTTCCGCTCGGCCGTGGAGCTGCCCGTGCGCTACGTGCACAGAGCAGTAGTGAAGACAGCGCAGCGGCTTCAAGGGATGTGCCGGTGGCCCCAGAGTGGCTGGCTGGGCAGTAGCCAGCCCACGAGGGAGGTGAATTCTCTGTGCCCCTCAGTGGAGGCTGCTTGTCCCCCGCCGTCAGGAGAATGTCTAGTTCTCCCAGCCCCCAGGTGTCCATCCCTGGTAACGATTGGCCTGGACGGTGTCCCAGGTGACCAGCAGGCCTTGTAGTGCTGTCTCTGCTCCCAGGCCACGTGTGATGGGTGTTGGGCCACGGCCGGAGGTGCTCAGGTGGAGGTAGTGGGGACAGCTCCCTGCCCTAGCCCAGTATTCTCCATTTGACACCGCTCTCTCTCCCTGCCTTTCACAGGGAACGGCAGAGTTAGGCCTGGAGTTCCCTCGCTCTCCTGCAGCTGTTAGGTGACTTCCAATGCGAGAGTCACCTGGTGTCAGTGTCGCAGGAACGTCCCCTTGTAAAAGTGAGTTGGGTATAAAAAACAGCTGGGCCACAGTGTGTGCCTGCCCTGCCCCGTCAGGGTGAGGCCTGAGTCTTCCGGGCCCGTCTTCAGAGGTCCTTTCTGAATCTCTCTTAACCCTTGCATTGGCTGCCCCCATGTGTAAGATCCATGGCAAAAGATGGTCTTTGAACAGTGTGCTCATGATTGCGCACAGCCAGAGAAGCCCCCTGGCTAGCAGCCACCTGCTCTTTGCTCCAGAGCAGTTTCCTCCTTGTCTCTTCCTGGGATTTGTTTCCAATTGTCCTGCCATTGCGGGGACCGATTTGCCTCCCCTTGACGTCAAACTGAGAAATTTGCAGAACTCAAATGAACTTCGGCGAAGGCAGGAGCAGTGAGCAGGCCTGTCAGTGACTCTCCACCAAATGACCGGTCTCCATCAAATCAAACTGCTTGTTATGGCTGTTTTCAGCCCCTGCCATTTTTCATATAATTATACATCTTATGCACATAGGCCTCGTGGATGATGATGCCAAACGTTTTAAGGTCACTTCAAGCAATACGAGCCAGAAGTGATTTTAACCCTTTTCAATACATTTTCTTTACATTTCTTATACACTTTATCATCCCCCTCCGCCCTCCAATGTTTGATTAAAAACTTGTCTTGCTTTCCCAGTTAATCTGGTTAAAAGGATAGGCTTACACTCCTCCTCTAGAATCTCCTGGATCTCAGACCATCTCTCCAAGGTTGACAGGAGCTCTCAGTGTAGTCAGTCTGGATACATTGGGCAGACTTTCTCCCATACCATGCTGTTGAAGGAAAGGGGTTGGACTCAGAGTTGGAGGCTTCTGCTTTTGCTGCAGCAGGACTTTGAGATGTAGTGTGTAAGCGTCCATCTCTTTCTGTTATGCTCTTTCCTCGTCTATTCATTGTTCTAGATGTCTTTGGTGAACTTCCTCCTCAATTTCAATAGAGGCTTTGCGTCTTTGAGAGGCTCTCTTCTTCGCCGCCTCAGTTTCTTTCTTCTCCTGGATCTGCAGTTCCACCATCCTTATCTGGTACTCACGTTCTTTCTGGGCTGCCTGGAGCTTCAGACAAACCAGTTCCACTGCAGCGGGCTCTGTGGCATCTGGGTTGTACGGGCGTTGCTTGGATGCTGCTCCTTGGTCAAAGTCTATGAGCAACGCTCTCCATTCTGAGGCTTGCTTTTTAAGGGCTATTCCCCCATTTCTACATAATTTTTCAAGGGCTTTTTTTCCCAGTCTCTGATGTGACTGTGATTCACTCCTTGTGACTCATCTTTAATCTTTAAAAACTCTCAGTATTAAATTAAATGTTTAACAGCCCTGGAGTTATAATATATAAACTCAGTTGACCTGTGCCATGTGAACCCTGCCAAGACCACACCCACTGTCACACTGCCTGGAGTGGCTCACAACCACAAGTGCAGACACCCCAGACTGGTGGTGTGATCTATAATTAGATTTCCCCAAACCAATATCAAATGTGAACTCCCAGGTCACTGTAATCGTCTCAGTGGAGTCACAGACAGGCCTCTTAGTCTGTGTTGCCAGCCACTCAGACAAAGCGAATGTAGTGATAAATGGTCACTTACACCAAAAATCACACCACATTCAGGTTGCTTCCAGTCCATAGAGACCAGTCGCTTACCCCAGATCACATGGTAGCTTAGAACTGACACCAAAGACAATGCTGGTAGCCAGTCCTGTAATGAACTCTCTCAAGATTTATCATCAAAGGTAAAAGAAATGACAGTTGTTTATAGGCTGAAGCAAGTAAAAATACACACAAGCAAGTTACTGTCTAAATCTTAAGAGCTTCAGAGGGGAGCTGAGTTCGTCTGTAAGAGGAAAAACTTTAAAATACAACCAACGGTCTGGCAGCACTTTAAAGACTAACAAGACATGTCGATGGTCTCTTCTTCCCCCGTTTTTTCTTGGGTTTGGACATCCAGCACTCCGGTCATCTGAAGAAGTGGGCTGTGCCAACAATAACTCACGATACCATCGACATGTTTTGTTAGTCTGTAAAGTGCTACCGGACCATTTGTTGTTTTTTTTAAATCTCAAGAGTTGTAGTGAGTTGTCTGTTCAAAGTGTCTGTCATGGCAGGTGCTGAAGGCAGCTACTGGGACCTGGCTTCGATTTAGGGACTGTGGCCCTTCAGAGTTGCAACAGCCAAAAACATGGAAAACTGTCCTGTGACTTGGTTTTATTGAGCTTCCTTGCACATAGCATTGTCCAGGTGTGGTCCTTTGCATTGCCTTGTTCCTTGATGACCCTTCTGATTTTGGTGACCCTTCTGGATGGGCAGTGGGGGAAGAGTCCCAGCCCTGAGTTTATTAGTTCAGAGCAAACATTTTCCAAGCTATAAAGCAAAACTTACGTATTTCCAGTTCCCCCAGTTTGCTGCATTTCTCGCTCTGGCTGGGGAGCGCAGGGAGAGACAAACTGGACTTGCCCCAGCCAGGGGACATGCACACCTCCCCATCGCTGTACCCACTGGAGCTGCAGCGGCCATGGAGAGATGTTCTCACCTGGCCCCAAGCTGCTGCAGTGAGACATGGTGGGGTAGTCCTCTCTCCCCAGGGCAGCCTGCATCCTGACCCTCTCCTCCCCAGCCCTGCCATTTTATTTTCCAAAAAAACAGAAAATAATTGAGTTAAGGACCCGAGCAATGTCAGATAAATCTTCTAGTGTTACATAAGCTCTTGCATTTTTCATAGGCTCCTAAAACACTTGAACTTAGTTCTGTAATGTTTAACTGAATTCAGCAAATTTTGCCCAAGAAATAGCCATTGGTCACAGATAGATCTCACTCACCATTAGAAATGTACACTTAGTTCTCTCTCAATTTGTCTAACTTCCACTTCCATCCGCTGGTTCATCATATAGCTTTCCCTGCTAGCTTGAAGAACCCCTTATTAAATACTTGTGGATTCTTATAGACCGCAAACAAGTCACTCTTATCCTTCCTTTTGTTCAGATGAATAAACGGAGCTCTTTGTACCTCTCACTAGACAGCATGTCTTCTACTCCTGTAATCATTCTCATGGCTCTTCTCTGAACCTCTTCAAGTTATCAACATCCTTCTTGAATAGTGAACATCATAACTGGATGCAGTCTTGCAGGAGGGCTCCACCAGTGCCAAATACAGAGGTAAAACAACCTCTCTGCTTCTACTTGTGATTCCTCTGGTTATGCGTCGCAGGTTTGCATTAGCTCTTTTGGCCACGGTCACACTACGAACCCATAGTCGGGTGGTCATCACCAAGGCCCCCAAATCTTTTTCAAAGTCACTACTTCCCAGGATAGAGTCCCCCATCCTGTAAGCGTGGTAGATATTCTTTCTCCCTAGATATATACATTGATATTTTGCTAGATTAAAATGCTTACTGTTTGCCATTACGTCACTGTGAATCAGTGATCTGTATTCTTCATTATATTCCACTCCCCCAATTTTTGTGACTTTTGCTAACTTTATCAGTGATGATTTTATGCTTTCTTCTGTCCAGGTCATGGGTAAAAATGTAAAACAGTGTACAGCCAACAACCAATCCCTGCAGGACCCCATTGGGGAAACACCCACTTGGTGATGATTCCCTCTCTGTTACATTCTCAAAAAAATCAATCATGATTAAAAATTAATTGCAATTAATCACTCTGTTAAACAGTAGAATACCAATGGAAATGTAGAAAATATTTTGGATCATTTTCTATATTTTAAATATTGATTTCTATTGAAATGCAGAATACCAAATGTACAGTGCTCATTTTATTATTTTTATTACAAATATTTGCACTGTAAAAATGATAAAAGAAATTGTGTTCATGCTTCAGCCTCTGTTCCAGAGGACTGCAGTATTTCCATGCTAATGATGCTCATTTAAAAAAAAAAGAATGCATTAATTAAATTTGTGACTGAACTCCTTGGGGGGGAATTGTAGGTCTCTGGCTCTGTTTTGCCCACTTTCTGCCATGTATTTCATGTTATAGCAGTCTCAGATGATCAACAAGCACATGTTCATATTAAGAATGCTTTCATAGTAGATTTGACTAAACAAAGAAAGTATAAAGTGACATTTTTAAAAATAGATACAGCACTCATCCCAAGGTTTAAGAATCTGAAGTATTGTTCGAAATCTGAGGGGGTCAGAGTGTGGAACATGGTTTCAGAAGTCTTAAATGAGCAACCCCAAAATGCGGAACTATGGAATGCAAACCACTGAAAAAGAAAATCAGCCTTCTGCTGGTAGCATCTGACTAGACAATGAAAATGAACATGCATCCATCTACACTGCTTTGGATTGTTATCGAGCAGAATCCGTTACCAGCATGTATGCATGTGCTCTGGAATGGTGGTTGAAGAATTGAAGGGACATATGATTCTTCAGCACGTCTGGCATGTAACTATCTTGCAACACCAGCTACAAAACTGCCATGAAAATACCTGTTCTCACTTTCACATGACATTGTAAACGAAGAAGAAGGTGATATTATCTCCTGCAAATTGTAACCAGACTTGTTTTTCTGAGTGACTGGCTAAACAAGTAGGACTGAGTGGACTTGTATGTGCTAAAGTTTTACTTTTGCTTTATTTTTGAATGGAGTTTTTTGTATATAATTCTACATTTTTAAGTTCAACTTTCAAGATCGAGAGATTGCACTACAGTACTTGTATGAGAAAATTGAAAAGTACATTTCTTTTGGTTTTTACAGTGCAAATATTTGTAATGTAAATAAATATAAAGTGAGCACTGTACACTTTGTATTCTATATGTAATTGAAATCAATATATTTTAAAATGTAGAAAATATCCAAAAATATTTAAAGTAAATGGCATTTTATTTTTGTTTAACAGTATGATTAATTGTGTGATTAATTGCACTATTAATTTTTTTAATTGCTTCACAGCCCTAATTTTGAGATCTACCTATTAACCAACTTTTATTCCATTTAATGGGAGGCATGTTAATTTTATATTCTAGTTTTTAATTGCAAAGTTATGCAGTAGTAAGTCAAATGCCTCACATAAGTCTAAGTATATTATGTCAACACTATTACCTTTATCAATGTAACTGGCAATCTGAAAAAAATAAGATATCAAGTTAGTTTGGCAGGATCTGTTTTCTGTTAATCCATGTTGATTTGCATTAATTACATTACCCTCCTTTAATTCTTTATAAATCGAGTCCCATGTCCTCTGTTATCTTGCCTAGGATCGATGTCTGACTGACAGGACTCTGATTATCCAGGTTATCTGTTTACTCTTTTAAAAAATGTGGCACATTAGCTTCTGGTTTTCTGGAACTGCCCAGTACACCAAGACTTACTGAAAGTCAACAATAATGGTCCAGCAAGCTACTCAGCCAGCTCTTTTAAAAATGTTGATTGAAAAAGTCTCACTTGAATGGCTTTTGTTGAACATCCTGCAGAGATACTGGTGGAATGGAAGAGTGTAATTGTCAGCATTTGATGAGACCATATCATCTGCTTTTCCCCAAATAACGAACAGAAATATTTGAGTGCATCTGCCTTTTCAGCATGATTTTTGTTGGTTCTACCCTTTCCACACAGTAATGGACCAAAGCCAGTGTCAGAATTCCTTTTGTTCCTAATATATATTTTTAAAATTCCTTATTGCCCTTAACTCTGCTGACTTGTACCTTCACCTCCTCTCTAAAGCACTTTGGTTTTTTAATCACTATGATCTCTTTCCTCGTGTGGTTTTTAGGAAGATGTTCTTAAATAATTACACATTGTCATTCACATTCTTCTGTTTACGTTCTTCCTCCCAGCTGATTTGGCTCATAAATGTTTTTGGTTTGTGAAACTAGCTCTATTAAAGCACCATGTAAATATCGTAGCAGTCTGGATTTTATTCTGCCTGCACATTATCATTGTGATCAAGTCATGATTGCTCCTACTTAAGCTACCCCATAGGTAATTCTCTGTTATGCTCCGTTCCTGTTGACTGAGTATGTAAATCGACTTCCATTGTATTACCCACAATGCTTCCTTTATATTTGGAGAGATGCATATCTTACCTCCTGTCTGAAAGAAACCTGCTTATATCTTTGGCTGGTGATAGATTTTGAAACCTATTTTCTGTACATACACAGAAGTCTTTCGGTGTCATTTGGACATGTCCTGCAATGATTCTGAAGCTCAATATGGCATAAGCTGCTAGTAGAGACGTGCTACGTGACCTCATTTGGCGAAATACCACGTGCCAGTGGACCTGATGTGTAGTGAGTGTGTCAGGCCTGGTAGGCGTTGCTGTGAAGCAGTGAACTCTTTGATGGTCTGCACTAAGGGATTCTTAGGGTCACAGTCCACCCGTGAACCTGTCGACAATCCCACCTGCAGTGATGCCATTGGACTGGATGGAACGTGGTCACTGCTGCTGTCATTCTCTTCCCTGGACTCTCTTGCAGCAGACTGGCTGCTCCCTGCAAACCGGAACCATCATTCCCTTTCTCTTCCTGAGAATACAGCAGGTCCTCTGCGTCTCTGACCAGATCTTGGTGTTTAGCTGCCTCACAGCTCTGTAGAGCTCAACTAGCTGAGCTTCCTTCAGCCGCTCATAATGCATTTTCCCTGCCTCGCTCTCTCTCTCTCCACAGTTGCTTTCCCCAAAAGAGATGAGACTTTTCTCTGTGTGCATTTTCCTTTACGGTATTTCCTTTCGCTACTGTGGGCCCTTGGGCAATTCACACCATTAAAGTACTTACACTCAACTCAGAAACGTTTTTCAAGGGTATGGCAGGAAATTGCAACCTTACCACATTCAGACTTCTGTTTGCCAAGAGTCTGCGCTTTGTGTGTTTGCTTCTAACGCTCGCCATGCCATGATTAGGGATGTAGGAGAGTAGCCAATTAGTCGACTACCCACATTCTCCCCTCCCCCCCTTGCCACCTCTATATCAGAGGCAGCAAGTGGGGAAGCAGGAGCCGGTGGTGGGGGGAGCCGGCTTAAAAGCCAGTTCCCCCAGCACTGTCTCCTCTCCCCCCTGCCTCTATCAGAGGCAGCGGAGGGTAGGGGAGGCTGCTCTGGCAGCAGCCCCTGTTGGCAGGGCGTTCCCACTTCCCGCTGGGACCGTCTGCGGACAGAGGCTGCTTTGTGGGCAGCAGCACCTGTCTGCAGGACCCCCAGTGGGGAGCTGGGACCCCCAGTGGACTGGGGCTGCTACCAGCTGGGCAGGCAGCCCCGCTCAGTTCCTCCTTGGGCTGGGTTGGGGACCAGACCCCGCTGGGCTCTGCAATTCAAATCGCAGCAGGAGCCGGGGGGCAGGCTGCTCAGCTCCTGTTGCCTTTTAAATTGCAGAGCCCCAGCAGGGTTGGGTCCCAGCGCGAGCTGAAATCCTGTGGACGGCCGTTATTTTAGCAATGCAGTAATGGAACAGCCCTAGTCTCTCCTCTTCCCCCGCTCTGACTCCGTGGCATCAGGAACAGTAAGGCGCATGGATGCTCGAGGGCAGGCGCTGGAGAAGAGGAAGGTCAGAGCCGTGTCAGGGAGGTCAAAGGTTAAAGTCAGTGGGATGTGCTGGGGACCCGTCACCCCTGGGAAGGCAGCAACTTCCATATGAGGCGCGATGAGCAAAACGGGGACTTTTCAGCTTGGAAAAGAGACAACTAAGGGGAGCGATGACCAAGGTCTGTAGAACCATACTGGATGTGGAGAAAGTAAATCTGGACACGCTATTTCCTCCTAATGAAACGAACCGGCAGCCGGGGTAAAAGGAAATATTTCTTCCCATAATGCACACCCAGCGCTTTGCCTGAGGATATTGTCAAAGCCAAGATTATGACAGAGGTAAAAAAGAGAACTTAGATATGTCCATATAGGACAGGTCCATCAGCGGCTATTAGCAGGATGGGTAGGGATGGTGTCCCTGGCCTCTGTCAGAGCTGGGAATGGGTGACAGGGGGTGGGTCACTTGATGACGCCTGTTTCTGTTCATTCCCACTGCCGGCAGAGAGGTCACTGGGCTAGATGGTGTGTCCGACCCAGTCTCGCTATCCTTATGCTACTTTAGGTGTATGGATGCAGGAGCTAAAGTTTAACACTCCGTTTTGCAAATATTGGCCCATTACAATTCTATTCTCAACAGTATTTTGAGTTACCCTTATACTTTCCCTAGTAAGTTTCCTGTTGCAATTCTAATTCCAGGTTTAGGAGATCTTTCCTGGAAGAGATGGAAGAGAGACCTGAAAGTGGACAGTGTCCCCTGGCTGGAATTCCAGGCAAGCCAGATGAGTCACATTCGGATGATGACATCAATAATGCAGACGCAGCGAAAGAAAGAGCTGTATTGTTGCCTCGGGGGGACTTGAGAAATGCACAGCTCAATCCTGGCAGAGAGGGGCCCAGAAAAAAACTCTGTGGCTATTTAAATAAACTTGGGGTCAAGGGGCCAATCAAGGCCTGGAAGTCTCGTTGGTTCGTTTACGATGAACACAGCTGTCACTTACTGTACTGCAGGACAGCTCAGGATGTTAACCCTTTGGGGAGCATCGATCTCTCCGGCGCTAGTTTTGATTGCAAGGTGGAAGCAGACGAGGGGATTTTTGAAATCAGAACCCCAAGCCGCGTGTTTATCCTTAAGGTGAGCACAATGTCTTCTAACAACTGCTGCTGCTGGCTGTTGAGAAATGGAGCAGCTAATGCTGCAGCTATCGATATGAATGAGCTTGCGTTAAAATGACTCAGGTAACAATTCCATAGCAAGGATTAAGCACGGGCATGAAAGCAGGCTGGCCTGTAGCTTTTGGGCCTGATTCTCCCGCTGATGTTGATGTAAACCAAGGTAACTCAACTGACTTCACTGGGACCAGAATAGGACATGGAGTTCAAAAAGAAAGTTAAGTCAAGAGCAGTTAAACTCCAGGATGTACCATTTCTAATACAGCACTGAGCCCTCCTGGCTTGAGGGGAACTGGGACGCTCACTGTGACTATTTGGGTGAGAGATTAAAGGCCCTGCCCAGCCCTGTTAACGACAGTAGCATTGGCTGGAGTTTGTCTGCCAGAATTTTGCCCCAAAAGCCAAGAACTTGTGCAGTGCATCCACATTAACCTCCGGCGCTAGGCAGTGCTGGGTGGGGTGTCTTTCCCCGCCCAGTTTAGTAAAGGATTCCTTGGTTTTTGAGAACACCGGGAGCACCAGGCCTGACCTGACGCTCAAGTCCCAGTCTCTGGGGGAGGCCTCTGGCAAAGAGCAATGGATTGCCAAGTGAGAAAGCAGACCGCGGATGCAGCCTTTGCAAACTAACTCCCACAGCTTTTGACTCCCTCTGCATCCCTCTCTGCCCAATGCAGCAGGCCCAGAAACCGTCAGCTGTGGCAGGCTTGTCCTCCACACAAGAGTTACTTTGGAGACCAGCCACCCACTGTAGCAGACAGCCTGTGGTATGCCTGGGAGACCAGGGTTTAGGGTTCACCCCCCAAGTGAGAGTTGCATGGGGCGTGGTGCTAGCCACCGTCAGGAGGACTAGAGCAGGGAAGTGCGATCAGCTCTCAGGGACCTCACAGCAGGCTGCAGCTGGCACATCAGAGATCCGTGTCAAATGTGCTTTGTGTAACCTTAGGCAGTCAGCCGACAGGCCAGCATGTACTGGCTGCAGCAGCTGCAGATGAAGCGTTGGGAGTTTTGCAATACTCAGCCTGGGCTTCCTGTGGACACAGTCGCTGCGGCAGCCCTGCCTGTGAAGAATGAACCTCTGCTCAGTGAAACAAGTAGGTGCTAAGCTTACTGGTCCCACTTCTCAGAGCCGCGAGCAAAGATCTTGGCCCAGCACTTTCAAACAGGGCACCCCACCAAGTGCCAGATCCGAGCCGTGCTGTGCTCCTGCACCTCCCACCGACTTCATAGTGGGCTGAGGTGTCTGCGGGGAGGGACCCAAGCTTGAAACCTTCGCCTCGGTGACGAGAGCAATGCTAGTCCCATTGGACAGTTCATCTTCTGAAATAAGGGGCTGACTCCACGCCCAGCCAGATCTCTGGCTGGCCAAGGGGTAACTGTGTCGGGCCAAAGGCATTCACATTTTTATCTACGCTTCCTCCTATTTTTACCCTGAACCGAGCCCCTTGTGTGACACGCTTCTTACACGCCCTTCCTGCGCTGGTCAACTCTGGAGGGGGCTGCCAGGCCTGCGCCAGAAGGCCTGCTTCCAGGTGCTCTTCGGGTCTGGGAAAGACATCCCGATGGCATAGCTAAGTGAGAGACCGAACGCGTGGATGAGGTGCTAATTCCCCATGCTAAACCACCTGCTCGATCTCACAGCTAGCCGGGCCCCCTTAGCTCCTTGTCCCGAGCGCTGTGTCGCTTGAAAGCGTGGCCCCATAAGAGAGATTGCCTCCCCGCCTTGTCTTGCTAACGAACAAGGAAGGCTGGCTGGTTTCAGCTGGTCTGTCTTGACTAGATGTACAGACCGAGGTGACCAGGCTTAGTGCCTAATACAAACAGGCAGAGTCTGATCCATTTCTCTCCTGGTTTTCTAGTGCTCACCGCAGGTGAGGAGTTCCTGCCCCCTGTGAAAACCCCTACGGACGTGGTAGGTATGAAGGCAGCCTCCCTGCCCGCTCCACTGCTGCCTGCTCCCCTGCAGAACCTCTCCCTCAAGCATCCATGGACCGAAATCCAGTAAGTAGCAGTGGCGCGGTGGGTGGCTGGCTGGCGCACGGGGGCGCTGCTGCAGCACGAGGCGGAATGTGCCGTGGGTAAAGCCTTTGGGCAGGGCTGTGGGATTCCCGCGTGGGGCGGAATACTTCACAGCGGGAGGGGCAGGTGCTCTGCAGCGTTTCCTTCCCCTCTCGGGCGTTCTGGCCAGTACGTCTCAGCAGCGGGTCTACAGCCGGGGCTTCTCTACATGCCAGTGACCGTCAGCCTTTCGCACAGCTGCTGACAGTGCTGTCTGTGGACAGCGCTAGGGAGTGCAGCAAGAGCTGGATGGACAGCCCACTCCAGCCCCTGGGATCTCCCCGCTGATGGCAGGTGCACTGGGCATGTGCAGAAGTCGGCCCCGGCGGTGGCCCAAGAGGCTAACCCTGCAAGGGGCTGAGCACTCTGGCCCCACTCAGCAAGTGCGTAATTCCCAGCGTTTGCGCAGTTCCGAGTGGCACCGCTCAGTGCTCACAGGGCATCAGTGGCTCAGGCCAGGACACGCAGCTCCTTGCAGGACCAAGCCCCAAATGCCCGTGGGTAGAGCCCTGCAAGTCGGTGGGCAGCGGCTCATTTTACAGCTGTGGATATAACATTTTGTGTCCACGCAGGGCTCTGCCCAGGGACTTCCAGCCTCTGCAAGGGCCTGATCCAGCTCCCATCACAGTTTGTGGAGAGGCTCCCGCTGGCTAAGGTGAGAACCGAATCAGGCCCTGCCTCTCCAAATGCTGATCCAGCAACGTGCGTACGCCCATCGCAATCCAACTTTGTGAGTACTTTGGGGGTCAGGACCCTTGTGTTCTGCGTTGGAATTGGCTGCCATAAGCACCAGATGAGGGGAAAAGCTACTAGTGTTGACAACTAGCACTGGTAATGGCCCTGGTGGCTAACAGCGCCAGCCAGCCCACTGGGACCACACGCCTAGAGGGAGAAGGCTGCACATTCAGGCCAGGACATGCTGATGCGTTTCCCAGGCACGGCAGCTCAGCTAGGGCTCTTACTGCAGAAACAGACACTCTCTTAGGAGCCCAAGGGTGGACGTGTGTCTTTATATCTTCTGTCCGCAAACGGAGCCACTGCTACATGGCTTGTTTCTCCCTGTCCTTCCAAAGCACCTTCTGCTGACGTAGCCAGGTACCAGCATCTGGATGAGTCTAGTTTGACCACATCCACAGACCCATGTGTTGTTCTTAATGTAGCCAAGACAGATTGGCACAAACAAGGGAATGTGCAAGTGCAGTGCAGGAGAGACAGAGAGAGGCATTGGGCTTTGCAGCTGTCTGTGCCTTACCAGTCCTTTCTGCCACCGTCACCAGCACAACAGTCACTTGCAGGAAAGACTTGGGGACAGATCCTCAGTTGGGATGAATTCTCAGAGCTTCAGGGGTGCCAGCCGGGATCCGGCCCCACTGCCGCCTGTGGAGCTAGAGCCGATTGACACCAGCCAGGGTCTGGCCCCACTGCCGCCTGTGGAGCTAGAGCCGATTGACACCAGCCGGGATCCGGCCCCACTGCCGCCTGTGGAGCTAGAGCCGATTGACGCCAGCCGGGATCCGGCCCCACTGCCGCCTGTGGAGCTAGAGCCGATTGGCGCCAGCCGATCGGCCCCACTGCCGCCTGTGGAGCTAGAGCCGATTGACGCCAGCCGGGATCCGGCCCCACTGCCGCCTGTGGAGCTAGAGCCGATTGACGCCAGCCGGGTCGGCCCCACTGCCGCCTGTGGAGCTAGAGCGATTGACGCCAGCCGGGGTCCGGCCCCACTGCCGCCTGTGGAGCTAGAGCCGATTGACGCCAGCCGGGGTCCGGCCCCACTGCCGCCTGTGGAGCTAGAGCCGATTGACGCCAGCCGGGGTCCGGCCCCACTGCCGCCTGTGGAGCTAGAGCCGATTGACGCCAGACGGGATCCGGCCCCACTGCCGCCTGTGGAGCTAGAGCCGATTGACACCAGACGGGATCCGGCCCCACTGCCGCCTGTGGAGCTAGAGCCGATTGACACCAGACGGGATCCGGCCCCACTGCCGCCTGTGGAGCTAGAGCCGATTGACACCAGACGGGATCCGGCCCCACTGCCGCCTGTGGAGCTAGAGCCGATTGACACCAGACAGGGTCCAGCCACACTGCCGCCTGTGGAGCTAGAGCCGATTGACACCAGCCGGGGTCTGACCCCACTGCCACCTGTGGAGCTAGAGCCGATTGACAACTCCCAGTCATGCCTTCCCCCAACTCTTCTCCTCTGTCTAAGGCCATGTCTTCACTCCGGGGAAGCCACAATCATTCTTCCGGAGTTTGATTTAGCAGGTCTAATTAAGACCTGCAAAATCAAACTCAGAAGGCGTCCCCATTGGCGCCAGTTCTGCATTTGCTCCCGCCGGCCTCCGGCTGTGGGAATGGTGGGGAAAGTCGAATCAAAGGACGTCGACTCCTGCTACATAATGAATGTAGCTGGAGTTGCGTATCTTTAGTCAACCTTCCCCTGTAGTGTAGACCTGGCCTTACTTTGTTTTCTTTCCTGTCTATCGAAATATGGGGGAGAGCAGCATGCCCTGCCTGGCAATCCAGGGAAGTCAGCGATCTGGCTGGTCTCAGGGACCATGGCTCCCTTGTTCTTGGGCTTCCTGTGTGTGTGTCTTTTTCAGAAATACAATCTACAGTATCTGTGGCACCAGGCAGCCCCCGGGGAGCAGCAGGAACATCTGCAGTGCTGAGGGGCTCTCGGGGCACCCTGGGCCTCTGGCGGAGGAACGAGAGGTCGAAGGGGAGGCGGAGTGTCCAGGTACTTTCTCCTCGCTGCACTTGGTGGCCTGTATCCCAGCTTGGGCGCTGTGAAGTCGCTGTGGGTGGGGAAGAGGGTTCTTTGGGAGGGTTGCAATGTCTTTCTGGGACACTGAGCCCCAGGGCTGCGCTCCCCAGCGCTCCTCGCGTGGCCATGGGGCATCACAGAGCATGTTGTCCACAGGCTGCTCCCCCGGCTGGCACGGGCTGGCACAGCCCTTTGAAACCACAGTGCGGGGGCTGGGGCCCGGGCCCATTCTGCCATTTGCAGCAGTGGGTACCCTGGCAGCCGGCACGGGCTCTGCCAGCACTTTCCTAGGGGCTTCATTTCCCAGTAGCCCCTCTCTCCCCCTGGTCTCGTTCCGAGCAGCAAACCCTCCGCAGGCGCCGCCAGGCTTTGTTGGCAGCTGGTCTTCCCTCTGCATGGCCATTTCCGGCTCGCCCCAGCTGGTTCTGCTGAGTCCAGTGGACACCGGCTGGGGTCCGGTCCTGTCGACTCCAATGTAGCTACAGCCCATTGACCCCAGATGGGGGATTGGACCCCCCTGACTCCAGTGAAGCTACAGCCACGTGAGCCTGGCGAGGCCAGTGGGTCTACATTAGAGACAGCGGTTCAGCTGGAGCTGTGTATCTGTCACGCTACCGCTGGCCATTAAGTTGGGGGCTGGTTTCCCAGAAGTGAAGTGACGCCTCCCCTTCACCTGTCTCCCCCAGTCAGGGAGCAGGCCCGCGAGGATAGCCAGGCTGGACCCAGGTCACACTGGCCTAGGAAAGGCAAGTGGCTGAGCAGTGGTTTCCCTGCCTTTGCTGAGGGGCTGGCTCGTGAGAGAAGCTCCCCTGACAAGGTGGCTGTTCTGCAGCAGCAGGCCCTGACTCTCACAGAAGAAGTCAAGTCTCAGAAGGTAAGGCTGGCCTGGGGGCATGCTCCAGAGCCCAGCAAAGCCATTGGGATGGCTCCAGAGCCCCCTGCGAGCTGGGGCCTAGCCCTGGCCTAGGCGCTAGCACGTGCACTTCTTGGCGTGCCACTTGCAAGCGGGTCTTTGGTTCTCCGGTGCGTACCAAGGCAGCCGTTCCCAGGCGGGGCAGGAGAAAGCTCTAGGCTCTGAGGGAGGTCGCTTGGCTCACGTCAGTGTGACCCCGCTCGGCTCAGGGAGAGCTCGCCTGGGCTCTCGGGTGTCCGTGAGACAAGAAGCAGGCCCATGATGGGCAGTTGGCTCCCTCCTTCGTTTACTTCCTGGAGGCGATGGCATTCTCCCAGGGCGGGTAGGCTCCCTCCCTGGCCACGTGCCATGAGTCAGAGCCTGCTCCAGGGAGGCGCCATGACAAGGGGACTGTTGGTAGCCACGGAGCCAGTGCACACAGCCCCCTGCCCTGCCAGTGCCCCCCACATGAGCAGCAAGGTCTCTGCAGCCAGTCAGCCCCCAGGAAGGTGCCTGTGGAAACCCAGGGCCAGGTGGGCTGCGCAGCATCTCCAGCGTGGTACAGCCACAGGCCTTGGAGCACGGAGTCCCCTCCATGGTGGGAGCTCCCAGGGCAGGCTGGCAGCGCGGCCCCCACGTTATGGACACCCAGGAATTGCCGGTTGTTCTCCGATACTGCCGAAGGCCCTGGTCCTAGGAGCAGGCAGCTTGGGTGTCCCCCAGACGCCCCTCGCGAGTTCCCTGTCCCTCAGCCATTCCAAGCCAGGGCAGTGTGGCGGGCGGGTCGTGTGTGTGACACGTGGCTCCGTGTGCCCCCAGGAGCTGGTGAGGCTTCTCCACAAGGCTCTGGAGGCTGCGCAGCAGGAGAAGAGAGTGTCCAGCACCTACCTGGCTGCTGCAGAAGATAAGGACCGGCTGGAGCTGGTGCGCCACAAAGTGAGGCACATTGTGGAGCTCAGCAGTCGGGTGGAGGTGCTGGAGGCGGAGAAGAAGGAGCTGGCGCACAGCCTGGCTCTGAGGGAGAGCTGTGTGGAGGAGCTGCAGAGGCATGTGCAGCTTCTTATGGACAAGAACCAGGCCAAGCAGCAAGTCATCTTGAAGCTCTCGGAGCTCTCGGAGCAGATTGCCCTGGGTCTGCTTGCGCCGGTGCAAGAGGCCAGTGCTGTTGCCGCGGAGACCTGGTACCAGCAGCAGGAGGAGACTGAGCATCTGAAGGTGCGGGAGGCGGGCGCAGCTGCGTCAGCAGCAGAAGGGATCTTGGTATCTGAGGGAGCTGGCTGGGAGGGGCGTGTGCTTTGCTGTCCAAAGTTCAGGCAGTTTGCACGGGCGGGGCCGACTCAGGCCTGCGCGTTCAGGGTTTGTCTAATTCAAGCAATGGGGAAGTGGTAGCCAGGGCACCATTTCAGATTTTGGTAGGGGGCTGGGATCGGCGCAGGCCGGGATGCGGGGGGGCGGGAGAAGAGCGAGAGCATGGGAGGGCAGACTGAGGACAGCGGCTTCAGCAGTTACTGAGCATGCTCAGTACAAGTGGGGGGGTCTGACCCTGCCCACCCTCCCTCCCACACACACGTCACCTCTTTCCAGGACTCCTAAGGCACTGGGAAACTCTAGTTTTTGGCAGATAACTTAGCAATTAGCTGGCAGGAGCACTGGATCTAATTCCTATATAAGAGAAAGAAACTTAAATCAATTTTAGACCCACTCGTCTCTAAGGCTGACGTTTCTGACGTTTGCTTGTGGCAAGTCACTTAAGAGACACTGGTTAGCCTTAAAATCGTACTCTATCTGTCTTAGAAACGTGCATTTGCCGGTCTGTCCGTGAGTCTGTGTGTTCAAGAGCTCCTCCTAAACGGTAGGAGCTAGGGTCATCATACTGGGCAGGCAGCTCCCTCTTATCATCACTTAAAGCAAGGTCAGGCTTTGTTGTGCCATTACAATGGGATGTGCCTGGAATTGGATTGTTTCTCATAAACTGGAACGGGAGGGATCAGGTAGGAGGGAGTGCTACTGTAGAATGGCCAGAGATGGGGGCCGGGACCAGCAGGGGCTGAGAAAGGGACAGCTGTCTACTATGTATTTCAGAAAGCTTATGTGTCTATTTGTTTCTGTCTGTCTGTCTGTCCCCCAGCCGGGGAACATGCACCCCTCCCCTGGCTGTGCCCACTGCAGCCGCACTGGCCATGGCCAGGCACTTCTCACCTGGCCCCCAGCTCCTGCGGTGAGAGAAGGCGGAGGTTGTCCTCTCCCTGGGGCAGCCAGGTACTGACCCCCTCCTCCCCAGCCCCACCCCAGAGCAATGAGTTCAGTGAAGAAACACAAAACTTCTTTGAGTTAAGGGCCCGAGTAGCACTGGCGAAATCTTCTAGTTTGGAATTCTGATCCTGTGGAGAGACGGGCAGAACTTGTGGACTGTCTCCGCTCTGGGAGGGGCGTGAGGGCCAGTGGGTGACAGCAGGGGGCAGATACATCTGGGGTCTTTATAAGAGGAGCAGAACAGCCAGACGGGGTCAGACCAACGGTCCATCCAGCCCGGTGTCCCATCTGCCCACAGTGGCCAAGGCCAGGTGCCCCAGAGGGAGACACAACAGGGAATCAGCAAGTGATCTATTTCCTGTCGCCCATTCCCAGCCTCTGGCAAAGAGACATTAGGGACACCAGCCCTGCCCATGCTGACTAACAGTCATTGGTGGACCTGTTCTCCTTGAGCTTATTTTGTTCTTATTGGAACCCTGTTATGGTTTAGGCCTTGCCACCCTCTCCTGACAGAGTTCCACAAGTTGACACTGAAGAAATAATTTGTCTTGTTTGTTTTAAATCTGCCTATAAATGTCGTGAGCTTCTTGTGTTATGCTAGTGAAGGAAGAAACAACATTTACTTACTCTACTTTTCCACACCATTCAAGATTTTCTAGAACTGTGACACAGTCCTCCACCCCTTACTCATTTCTTTTCCAAGCTGAAAAGTCCCAGACTTGCGAATCTCTCCTCATATAAAAACGAGTGATCCTGTAGCATTTTACAGACTAACAAAACTAGACAGAATCATGAGCGTTCATGGGTAAAACCCACTTCCTCAGATGAATTGGAGTCATGTGTTATATCAAATGTCTCCTCATATGTTAGCTGTTCCTTACCCTGTATCATTTCCATTGCCGGTCTCTGTGCTTTTTCCAAATCCAGTGTAATTTTTAGATGGGGTGACCAGACCTGCACGCAGTACTCAAGGCATGGGCGTACCATGGTTTTATATAGAGGCAATATGATATTTTCTGTCTTATTCTCTGTCCCTTTCTAATGGTTCCCAATATTCTGTTAGCTTTGTAGATTGCCACTGCACATTGAGCAGATGTTTTCAGGGAACTATCCACAATCATTCCAAGATCGCTTTCTTGAGTGGTAACAGCTATTTTAGACCCCATCATGTTTGTACGTGTAGTTGGGATTATATTTTTCCATGTGTGTTACTTTGCAGATATCTTTGCTGAATTCCGTCTCTCCTTGTGTTGCCCAATCACCCAGTTTTGTAGCAGTTAGTTTTGGGCTTAACTATTTTCAGTAATTTGGTATCCTCTGCAGATTTTGCCATCTCCCTGTTTACCCCTTTCTCAAGAACATGTATGAGAAGTTTAACAGCAGTGGTCCAAATGCAGCTCCCTAGAGCACACCACTATTTACTCCTGCTCTTTTTTTCCACCTGTCTTTTCAGTGGGGTACCCAGCAGTGTTTTCATGAGGAATCACAAGCCTTTTGTTACCTGACTCACCCCCTTCCCCCTATTTCTAAACAAGCTCCCTGCCCCCAAGCCAAAGCTGCAAGCAGCTCAAACTCTGTGGCAGTTAAGAACTGCCTCCGGAGCTAGGGCATGTGCTTAAAGCAGACCTCAAGTATGAGATCCAGGGGTTCAGACTTTAGGGGGAGTTATTGGCCTCCCTAGCCCCCCAGTACATGGCACCCTGGGTGGCAGCCTAGAGCTTGTTTTGCCTGACTCAGCTGAGTCATCCTCCATCCAGCCCTGAGCTCTTCCTCTAGTACTGCCTTTATTCACCCTGCCCAAATGTGCCCTCTGTGTAAACAACATTTCTCCTTGCAGCCTGGCTCAGCAGGCGGTTATAAGGGATGCTTGTGTGTCTCAGCAGAGACGCTCTGCAGCCAACAGTGGCCTTTTGTTGTCTGTGTTGACGTGGTGTTTGCTGGTGCCTGGAATGTTTCAGGCCTGGGTTTTTAGAAATGAACAAAACCCAGATCTGGCTGCTGCCTGTCGTCTTGCAGCTTTCCCCAAGCATTCTGCTTATTACAGGGCAGAGTTAAGGTGGTTTGGGTGCCCTGACTCTGCATTCCAGAACTGAGTGTGTGTGGCTTTCTTTTTAGTTTCGCTTTAAGTCTACGTTGCTGGGACGCTGATGCTTTTGGGCGCCCACTCTGTAATGTATTTTACCTTAAATTATGGAGCCATACTCATATTCGTGTGCCTGCTCTGCTTTTGACAGGATGACTTGCTTGCCTTCAGAACTCAGAACCAGTTCCTCAACTCAGAGATCCACCAGGTCACAGAGCTCTGGAGACGCGCTGCTGAGAAGGAGAAAGCCCTGCGGATGCAGGTGAGCTGTGGAGAGCAGTGGCAGCTAGTCCCTGGTTTAGTTACTGGAACCGGTGCAGGGGTTTCCTTTCCTCCCTAGCCCTGGTCCCGATGCACAGTAATCAGCGAGAGTCGTCTTCTCGCCAGTGGAAGCCCTTCCCCCCTTCCAGCACGGGATCGCTGCTCATCTCCCCGCGTAGCAGACGAGCACACTCTGGGTTCTATTCGGGTGCAGCACTAGTAGAGTTGGGGCCTTGCAGAGTTAACGTTTGGCTCCCCTACGAATTCCAGCTCCAGGCCAGACACAACGTAGTGTCTGGTGGAGCGCTGGGGTGCGCGGAGGAAAAGGCCCAGTCCAAGCTCCATCTGCTCCAATAGCCTGTTGCCAGCAAGGGCCGGTGCAAGGACGATGCTTCACTGAAGCTCAGCTGCCCACAGGGAAAGGCCCCTTCAGCCTCCTGGAGTTAGAGAACACAAGAGCAGCCAGACGGCGTCCAACCAAAGGCCCATCCAGCCCAGGGTCCTGGCTGCCCACAGTGGCCAGTGCCGGGTGCCCCGGGGGGAGTGAACAGAACAGGGAATCCTCACGGGATCCCTCCCCTGTCGCCCCTTCCCAGCCCCTGACAGACAGAGGCCAGGGACAGCCTCCCTGCCCAGCCTGGCTAAGGGCCATCGCTGGACCTGCCTCCGTGAATTTACCTAGCTCTTGAACCCATTACACTTAGGCCTCCACAGCCTCCTGTGGCAGGCGGTGAGGGTGCCTGGCGCTCCAAGCTGGGGGTCGTGTCCCTTCTGGCGCACTGGTGTGTGTCTGAGTCACTGCGGTCGTAGCTCTGGACGCCCATTAGCCACCGAGACACCCGGCCCTTCCTGCAACCCTGCTGAGCCTGTGGCCTCGGCGCCAGCAGCACAGTGACTGCAGGCCAGCGGTATGTGCGGAAACGTGGCCGAACCGAGCACCTACTGTCCCCCTGCGCATCCCCGTGTTCTTCCTGCCACGGCCCTGCCCTTCCCCTCGTGCAGTGGGGCTGAGCAGGCCCGGCCCCTGGGCTGGCTTAGCTCTGCCATGCGGGAGTGTAGTCACGTCGCTCACCCTCTCGCTCACTGCCCCTCCCGGTCATGGCTTCAGTGCACTCGGCCCCCCTCTCTGCGTAGCTGGTGGGCAGCACGGCCGGCGGGCGGGCTCATAGCGGCTCTGTGCGAGCTCCGGGGTGTTCGCCGCCCACCCCAGGCACCCTAACACCTCGCCTGCGAGTAACCGCCAGGTGTCCCCAGGGAGCGCCCGGGGCGGCAGGACCTCTCTGGGCCCCAGCGCTCTGCCTGTATCCCAGGGAGAGGCCCCCTTCCCTCCTGGGCCTGGCCGGGAGCGCTCTGGTTCTGGGTCTCGGCAGTGGCCAGCTCCCTGGCTTCCCAGACTCAGCCGAGCCTGCTGGAGGCACTCGTGCCCCGCCCTGGCCAGCAGCGGAGTAGCTGGGCCTCGCTGGGAAGCTGCGGAGAAGCAGGCAGAGGAGATGAAATGGGGTCTGCAAAACGGTCAAGGTGGGAACCATCGTGTCCTGGCCACAATCGCTCTGGCAGCTCTGACCTGCCCCAAACAAACCTCCCTCCAGTTCCTGGAGTGGCCAGTCTTTCCCCCTCCCTCTCCCTCTCTCTCTGGGTACATCTACACTAGCCCCCTAGTTCGAACTAGGGAGACTAATGAGGGCGCCCGAAATTGCTAATGAAGCGCAGGATTTAAATATCCCGCACTTGATTAGCATAATCCCGGCCAGTCGCCATTTTGGAAACTGACTAGCCCGAAGTAACTGCCCGCGTCTACACGCGGCAGAGAAGCGGGATTCCGAGATAAACCCCTTAGTTCGAATGAACTGTTACTCCTCTCCCCCTCTCCCCTCCCTCGCTCTCCTCTCCCTCTCTCTCCCCCTCCTCCTCTCTCTCTCTCTCTCCCCGCTTTCTCTCCACCTCTCCTCCTCTTTCTCTCTCCCTCTTTCTCTCTCTCTCGCTCTCTCCTCCCTCCCCTCTCTCTCTTCCCCCCCACCTGCACACACTCTCCCGTGGCGTCCCGCTTTGCCACACGCCAGCACCCAGCTCACCAGTCCCCGCCTGCCCCGGCTGAACTGCAGGGAACTACGGCCAGCGCCCGGGCTGCTCTCCCTGCCGCTCCCCCGCTGCAGTGGCCTTGCTGTGGCTGCTCCTCCGCCAGCGTGCTCCGTGGCACACCGCTGACTCAGGAACAGCGGAGATACGGGCCGCGCTGGCACGGTGGGGTCGGGGGCCCCCAGGGCTGGGGATTTCAGGGGCCCCCAGGGCTGGGGATTCCAGGGGCAAGGGCAGGCAATGTGGCTGCTGGCCAGGTCGGGGCTGTCGGTCCTGTGCATCTGCAGCACAGCCCTTCTGACGGCCCTCGCTCTCCCCCAGTGCGCGCGCCTGCAAGCCCACGTCTGCCAGGTGGAGAGCAAATACCTGATGGCGCTCCGCAGGCTGCAGGAGGCCTCCCCTGACCTGGCCAGCGGGCACGTGGAGCTGGTGAAGAGCCTGATCCAGGAGGCGCTGCAGTGGGATGCAGAGGAGGACGCAGCAGAGGCTCTTCAGCTGAACCCTATCAGGTAAGGGGCCAGCCACTGCTCCCCGTAGGGCGCCCACTCCGGGCAGGGACAGGTGCAGAGGGGCTCAGAACAGTCCTGAGGTGGCTCCTGCCAGGTGTGCAGCTCCCCCACGCGGAGGTGGACTGGCTGGCTGTCCAGTGCAAAAGGTACGTGGTCTCCGTGGGGGCAGGTGGCAGAACGGGGAGCGAGCGACGGGCTACAGACGAAGTGGGGAGGTCTGGGTTGGGTAGCAGGAAAAGCTATTTCCCATGGCGGGTGGGGAAGCCCTGGGATGGTTCCCTAGGGCGGGGCTGGAATCTCCAGCCCTGGAGGGTGTGCAAGTTCCGGCTTGACCAAGCCCTGGCTGGGCTGATTGAGCTGGGGTTGGCCCTGCCTGTCTCCAGGATCTCTAGCAGGGGCCTGGTGAATGGATCTGCACATCTCCCATGGCCCGGTTTCCGGCAGGGCTGGCCGCTCGGGGCTACAGATTCTGGAGATGGAAGACGCATCCCAAACCCAAAGCACTCCCTGTCAGCTGCGATGGAGCCGGGCTGTGCGGTGAGCCCAGTGGTCCCCAACACGGTGCCTGTGGGCGCCATGGCGCCCACCGGGGCATTTATGTGCGCCCGCCTAGTGACCAGGGCCGGCCCGAGCCATTCTTGCACCCCGGGCACCCGGCAGCCCCAAAAGGTTGGGGACCACTGGGTTAGCCGGAGAGGGGCTGTCAGAAATGCCGTTCTCTGAGCACACCTCACCACCAAGGTTGCTCTACCTCGCCCTCCCCACCTTGGGGAGCGCTGCCGAGTCAGATGCTTCTCTGCCTTCCCACTGGGCTGCACTGCGCAGGCTCCCATCATCTCACCTGGTTTGTGGTGGAAAGGGGGGGCTGGAAGCAGAGATACAGCAGGGCACAGAAGCTGTCGTTGTGTCCCCACGGGGCCCACCCCTCGGGCGACTGCCATTCCAGGCCCGTGGGAAGTAGGGATGTAAAACAGCAGCGGATTAGTCCACTACCGATAACCCTGGGATTCCCGGGTAGTCGAGTCAACCACTCACATTTCCCCCTCCCCCGCTGCCTCTATATCGGAGAGGGGAGCAGGAGCCTGTGCTGGGAGAAGGGAGGCAGTGGCGCTGCGGTTCTGCCTTTTACATGTAGCAAGAGCCGGGCCGTCCAGACCTACCCGCACTGCGGCTCTGCGGTTAAATGTGGCAGGAGCCGGGCCGTCTGGACCTCCCCGTGCTGCGGCTCTGCGGTTAAACGTAGCGGGAGCCAGGCTGTCCAGACCTCCCCGCACTGCGGCTCTGCGGTTAAACGTAGCGGGAGCCAGGCCGTCTGGACCTCCCCGTGCTGTGGCTCTGCAGTTAAACGTAGCGGGAGCCGGGCCGTCCGGACCTCCCCGCGCCGCAGCTCTGCAGTTAAACGTAGCGGGAGCCGGGCCGTCCGGACCTCCCCACGCTGTGGCTCTGCGGTTAAACATAGCGGGAGCCGGGCCGTCCGGATCTACCCGCGCCGCGGCTGTGCGGTTAAACGTAGCGGGAGCTGGGCCGTCCGGACCTCCCCGTGCCACGGCTCTGCGGTTAAATGTGGCAGGAGCCGGGTCGTCCGGACCTCCCCGCGCTGCGGCTGTGCAGTTAAACGTGGCAGGAGCCAGGCCGTCCAGACCTCCCCGTGCTGCGGTTCTGCGGTTAAACGTGGCGGGAGCCGGGCCATCTGGACCTCCCTGCGCTGCGGCTCTGCGGTTAAACGTGGCGGGAGCCGGGCCGTCCGGACCTCCCCGCGCTGTGGCTCTGCAGTTAAACGTGGCGGGAGCCGGGCCGTCCGGACCTCCCCGCGCTGCGGCTCTGTGGTTAAACGTGGCGGGAGCCGGGCCGTCCGGACCTCCCCGTGCTGCAGCTCTGCGGTTAAACTTAGTGGGAGCTGGGCCGTCCGGACCTCCCCGCGCCGCGGCTCTGCGGTTAAACGTAGTGGGAGCCGGGCCGTCCGGACCTCCCCGCGCCGCGGCTCTGCGGTTAAACGTAGTGGGAGCTGGGCCGTCCGGACCTCCCCGCGCCGCGGCTCTGCGGTTAAACGTAGTGGGAGCTGGGCCGTCCGGACCTCCCCGCGCCGCAGCTCTGCGGTTAAACGTAGTGGGAGCTGGGCCGTCCGGACCTCCCCGCGCTGCGGCTCTGCGGTTAAACGTGGCGGGAGCCGGGCCGTCCGGACCTCCCCGCGCTGCGGCTCTGCGGTTAAACGTGGCGGGAGCCGGGCCGTCCAGACCTCCCCGTGCTGCGGCTCTGCGGTTAAACGTAGCGGGAGCCAGGGCCGTCCAGACCTCCCCGCGCTGCGGCTCTGCGGTTAAACGTGGCGGGAGCCGGGCCGTCCAGACCTCCCCGTGCTGCGGCTGTGCGGTTAAACGTAGCGGGAGCCGGGCCGTCCGGACCTCCCCGCGCTGCGGCTCTGCGGTTAAACGTAGCGGGAGCCGGGCCGTCCGGACCTCCCCGCGCTGCGGCTCTGCGGTTAAACGTAGCGGGAGCCAGGCCGTCCAGGACCTCCCCGCGCTGCGGCTCTGCGGTTAAACGTGGCGGGAGCCGGGCCGTCCAGACCTCCCCGCGCTGCGGCTCTGCGGTTAAACGTAGCGGGAGCCGGGCCGTCCGGACCTCCCCGCGCTGCGGCTCTGCGGTTAAACGTGGCGGGAGCCGGGCCGTCTGGACCTCCCCGCGCTGCGGCTCTGCGGTTAAACGTGGCGGGAGCCAGAGCTGAGTGTTTTGCACGGTGGGTGGGGAGGATGCTGGGGATGAGCAGAGGCCAGGAGGAAGTGTCAGGATGGTCTGTCTCCACTACAGGGCAGCCGGGCTGTGAGCAGCAGGTTAGCCCAACCCAGGTGTGAGCAGCCGCACTGCAACCACCCTCAAGTGGCCGGGCCCTCGTCGGGGGCCCTGTGCCTCACTTGGGCTTCGGGGGCTTAGCCCGTGGGTCTTGGTGCCAGGGGACTGTGGCAGAACTTGTCTGCTCTGAGAAGGCGGCAGGGCCCTGGGGGGCCAGCGGCACGTGAGTGGGTTGGTCTGTGTCCTCCCTGCAACGTGGGCAGACTACCAGGCTGGGTGAAAGTGGCTCGTGATCTCTAGCCCGGGCCGGCCAGGCTGGGTGGAAAGCAGTGCTGCAGGGGTGGGAGGGTGTAGGGCTGCACTGGGCTGCAGCGAAGACAAACCCGGGAGCCAGCGGAGGGGTTGTATGTTGAGGAGATCGGTACCGTACCTCTGGCAAATGCCTGTCTGGTTGTCCAGCTTGGCAGCTGCTGGGGAAGACCGTGGGTCTGCAGTTCCCTCTTCCTGGGCAAGGCTGGCACGGTTACTTGGGGGGCATGGAAGGACGGGGCGCAGCGTTGGTGCTTGGGATTCAGGGAGCCCACCAGCCTGGTGCCTTCTGTCTCTGGAAGCTGAGGCTCCAGACAAGGCCAAAGCTGGCTTTCTCACAGGCGCTGCCCGGGCGGGCGAGGCAGCCGCCCTGCCGAGGGCAGCGGGGCGAGGTGTGGGCAGCGTAGCTGCCCCTGACCCCGCTTGCCCTGCGTACCTGTCTGTCCAGCGTCTCACGTGTGAGTTGCAGCCCTGGTCTCTCTGCCCCTCCAGAGAGTGTGACGACTACGGGTTCCTCACCATTCCCGAATACGAGGTTGAGGACTGGAAGCTTCTGGCTAAAATCCAGGCCTTGGAGATCAGATCTAACCACCTGCTGAGCCACGCGACGGTGGAGAAGCCTCTTCATGAGAGATGGGCCGCCCTGGCTGACCTCAGCCCCTCTGCAGAGCTGAAAGGCCTGATCCGCTGTGGCATCCCCGCGGAGCACCGCCGCAGGGTCTGGAAATGGGTGGTGAGCCGGCACCTGGGCCAGCACCACCCCGCCAAGCACTACGAGAGGCTGCTGCAGCAGGGCGAGGGCACAGAGCACCCCGCCTCCCGGCAGATCGAGCTGGACCTGCCTCGCACCCTGACCAACAACCGGCATTTCACATCTCCCACCTCCCAGCTCATCCCCAAGCTCCGAAGGGTGCTGCTGGCCTTCTCCTGGCAGAACCCCGCCATCGGCTACTGCCAGGGCCTGAACAGGTGAGGCTGGGTGTGTCCCGCCAGCGCGGCAAGCAAGGCAGCTCGCCGGGGGGCTCAGATACCCCAGCAGGGCAGCCAAAGGGGCCCGCAGGGAGGAGAAGCGGGTGGGCTTTTCCCGGCACAGGGATGGGGCCGTCTCCCTGTCGGGGAGGCCGGGACGGCAGATGTGGGGTGAAGGAAATGGCTCCTGTGGGCCGTGGAGGGTAGCGTCGCCTTGCCCTCGCACCACTGCAAATGCTCCTTGAAACAGACTTGTCACCCCCTGCCGGAGATCCCGAACAGGAGACAGTGCCGACGCCTTTCCCGTGCGAGGTACTGGCTGCGGCTTCCCTCTGGGCTGGGGAGCGCTGCTGAGGGGAAGCCCCCGGTCTGACAGGCCGCAGGTGGTGCCAGAGGTGGAAATTGTCATGCTGGGGGGGCTGGCATTCCGGTGGAGCCAGCATGGGGGCCATGTCGTCTCAGGCTCTTCGGTCACATGGCACCTCCCAGGAGCAGGGTGAGGAAGGCCGGGGGGGCTGGACATGGCAGCTTGGCAGCCGGGATGGCTTGGCTCCACTGTCCTCGGTCTGCTCTTTCTGCCTGCCTCCCTGTGCCCTCCAGCCCCTGCTCCCACGCCATGGGAAGGGCCAGGCCTGGAGCGGGGTGATGACCGAGGTTTGCCATGTGTGGGGCCCGGCCGTGCTGGTGACTCTCCCCTCGTGGCGTAGCTATTGGGAAGCCTTCGCTCGTCGGAGCGTGGCTGTCTGCACCGCGCTTCCCCTTCCCGCCCGCAGCTGTGTGTGTGTTGTACCCAGTGCATGGCTACCGAGGGCCCTCCCTGCCTGATGGCTGGCTGGTGTGCTCGGGACAGGCCTGGGGCTTTGCAGGCTGCCTCTGGAAGGCCTGTCCAGCGCACAGCACCATCCACTCCCCTGAGGCTGATCCGAGCAGAGGGGCTCAGGGCCGAGGCGATAAATGGGTGAATGGGAGTTGGGGGAAGCAAGCCCCCAGCCCTGCTCCTTCTGCCCGAGGCCCGGCTCCCCACGGGCGCCAAGCCCACCCCCTATCGCCAGGGCAAGCCTCCAGTCCCTGGAGAGCTCCCCGGCTCAGAGCACGGGTGGCAGGCGGCCCCAGCCTCAGCAGTGCTGAAGCCCAGTAGCCCTGCTGGAGCTGGAGGCAGAATGCGGGTGGGTTGTGCATCCCAGGTTGTGAAGGCCACCCCCGCTGCCCGAGGAGGGAAGTAGAGCCCCACCCTGATGCGAGTGTAACGCCGCTGCTTGGCCCTGCCTGGCCTCTAGTGCCTGCTCTGGAGTCGGCTCCCCCCAGCCCTGTTCTCGGGGAGAGACAGGGAGAGCTGCGAGGCCCTGGCTGCGAAGCACGTTCAGTGCCTGGCCTGCGTAGCCTGGCGGGCTGGCCTGCCTGCCTGGAGATCCAGAGCTCTGTTACTCCCTTACAGGTGTGATTCGGTGTTTATTACAGTACATTACAGTCGGCCTAGATTGGCAGTTTGGCTGTAACGCAAGGGGCTACCTAACACCAGTGGTGAAAGTAACTTAAAACTTCCTACAGGTCCTGTCTTGCTGCAGTGTGGGTCCCTGCCAGCTCTTTTGGTAGCTCCCTGCTGGCTTTAGCCAAGCTCGTGCAGCTCTTGCTGGAGCAGCGCACCAGGGCGCCCCGCATCCTGTCCCCTCTGCCTAACACTTCAGGCTGCTGTAGCAGGAATGGATTGAGTAGAAGGAAATGCAGCTGTACATTCTCTGTCCTCCGAAGCTGGGGTGTGTGACTGTGCAACATGTATAAATAAACTGTATTTGTAAATGTACAAGGGAGTGTTGCAACTGTGCACATCAGAGTTCCCTGCCCTCGGGTATTTTAAATACTGGGCCCGATCCTGCAACAAAGGACCTGTCAACCCTAAAGAGAGTAGGACGCTAACAGGTAACTAGTTAACCGGCGTCCCAGCGGAGCTGAGTGGGTCCCACCCCCTCCCACAGGATCCCACTTAAATGATAACTGGGATTTTACATCCCTAAAAGGTGGTAACTGGAAATTCAAAGTGATCTAAGATCAGGCAACACACACGAGCCACCCAATTGATTTAATGCAAAACCTGAAGCCAGAAGACCAAAGCCTGCCAAGAATCTCTGATTGTTCCACCAGTGCTGCTGCAGGTTGGTTCAGCTCATAGGTAATGTCGAGCGTCTCCTTTGTTTCACGGTGTGCTGTCCATCACAGGTTGGCAGCCATTGCTCTCCTGGTCCTAGAAGAGGAGGAAAGTGCATTCTGGTGCCTGGTTCACATTGTGGAAAATCTGATGCCAGTGGATTACTACAGCAGCATGTTGCTAGCGTCACAGGTGAGCATGGGAATCCAGCTGCATCAGGGTGTGTGCACACTGTTAAAGGGACATGGTCAACTCTCGCAGCCTATCCCCTGGCAGAATGTTGGGTGTTGTGCAACCCTCCGGTGTGAGCCAAAGTCAGGGTTACTTGGCACCGCTGGCATAGAGCCCATGAGATTCTGACCCTTGCTGCCCAGCAAATCCTTGGGAGTCACACAAGTTGGAACCATAGAAGATCAGGATTGGCAGAGACCTCAGGAGGCATCAAGTCCAGCCCCCTGCCCAAAGCAGGGCCAACCCCAACTCAATCAACCCAGCCAGGGCTTTGTCACGCTGGGACTTAAACACCTCTAGGGATGGAGACTCCACCCCCTCCCTAGGGAACCCATTCCAGTGCTTCACCACCCGCCTAGGGAAATAGTTTTTCCTAATCTCCAACCTAGACCCTCCCCCACTGTAACTTGAGCCCATTGCTCCTCGTTCTGCATCTGTCACTACTGAGAACAGCCTCTCTCCAGCCTCTTTGGAACCTCCCTTTAGGAAGTTGAAGGCTGCTATCCAATCCCCCCTCTGTCTTTCCTTCTGCAGGCTAAGTAAGCCCAGTTCCCTCAGCCCCTCTCGTAAGTCATGTGTCCCCTCATCATTTTCCCTGCCCTCCACTGGCCTCTCTCCAATTTGTCCACATCCTTTCTGTAATGGGGAGCCCAAAACTGGATGCAGTGCTCCAGATGTGCAGAATAGAGGGGAATAATCATTTCCCTTGATCTGTTGGCAACGCTCCTACTAATGCATCCCAGTATGCTTGCTGCAGGGCCTGTAGCAAGGACTCTATACATGTCCTTGTTTGAACTTCATTAGATTTCTGTTGGCTTAGTCCTCCAATGTGTCTAGGTCACTCTGCAGCCTATCCCGGCCCTCCAACGTACCTCTCTCTCCCCCTAGCTTAGTGTCATCCTCAAACTTGCTGAGGGTGCAACCCATCCCCTCCCCCAGGTCATTAATGAAGATGTTGAACAAAACTGGTCCCAGGGCCAAACGCTGGGGCACTTGGCTTGATACCAGCTGCCAGCTACACATCAAACTGTTGATCATTATCCATGGAGCCCAACGGTCTAGCCAGCTTTCCGTCCACCTTACAGTCCATTCATCTAAGCCACATTTCTGTAAAGTGCTGGCAAGAATATTGTGGGAGATTTTGATGTTGCTATACCCTGACTTTAGCAAAGCTCTGCTGTAGTCAAGGTACATCATGTCCGCGTGACCCATGTCCACAGAGCCAGGTATTTCACCACAGAAGCCAAGTAGGATACTCAGGCAGGAAAAGGAGACACTCCAAGCTCCATCACTGGCTGCTTTCTCCTCAACATTACCTTCTCAGATCAAGGGGTCTCTGGTCCCGACCTGCCTCCCCCAGAGCAGCTCAAAGGGATTCTTGGAGTGCACCGCTGCACTCTGGCGACAGATATGGCAGCAGAACCTTGCGCTACTTCTGGAGCCGCTCCGCAGACGTTTTCACAGCTGAGTCCAAGGTCCCGTGGAACCTTTCCACTGGACGGCTTGTTTGTCAGCAGTGGAGGGCAGTTTTCAGGGGCTTTCCTCCACCCAGTCCCCGTAACTGCCTAAAACCAGACAGTTTGACACTATTTCTCTGGGAAATAATAGTTAGCACCACTGTTGCCACTGTCTTTGCCTCAGCGTTAGGCACCGCTGCAACCATGGGGTGCTTGGGATATACCTCTTCCCACTCCTGGAAGTTGCAGGGAGTGGGCCTATGGCAGCCACAGACACTCGAGCAAACGTCTCGCCAATAACGGGGAAAGGCTGGAAGGCGCCTTACTAGGTCCCTTTAACACTTTGTGCTTCTGGCACAAATCACAGCTCCTGCAATAATCTCTCAGTGTTTCAAAAAGATAAGACCTGCAGAAATGTAGCTTCAGCCTGCCAGCCAGATGTCCTCCAAACACGCCACCATGAGCTAACTTCAGCAAGTCACTTCAGTCCTCAGGGATTGCAGGCTGCTTGCAACTCCCCCCATGAGGAGGTTTCCCCCACAGGAGAGTTGCTACACAGCAGCCTGTTTTGCATAAAATCCTGCCGCTTCCTTCCCCAGCTGGGACTGGATTCTAGCACCATTCTTGGCCCTTCCTAATGGAATATCATTGAAATTCAGACCCACGGCTGACGCTCCAGACAGATTCCCATCTAGCATAGGCAGAGACATGCACTCGGTTCACAGCCTCTGGCAGGGCTGTTCCCCACTCTGGCACTCCAAGTGCAGAAGATTGAGGCCCACAAAGAGCTCAAAAGGAAAAAAAACTTGGCCCCTACAGGCACTGGTTACCAGAACTTCCCAGAGTCCCCGATTCCCTGGCTCTGAGACATAAACAAACAATCAAGCTGCCACCATCAAGTGATTTTTTTTTATCCCTAAAACCAGGGGTGAACACTTGAACCCACCCCCAGGGGTACCCCAAGCTCCTTTGCCCCAAAAGAGATTGAAAACAGAAAAGAGACAAACAAGCTGCCGTCTCTGGTAGCCGACCCTCAGTCGGAGGCCTGCAGATACACATAGACATGGCTGCCAGGACACAAGAATCAAACCCTCACCTTAAAAGAAGTGATTTTTTCTTACAAAACAAAAGATAAACTTGCTAAAGCAGACTTGGTTGCTAGATGTTACAGATGAGCTAGTAAAGGGGAAGGGGAGTTAGAGATTCACACAGAGCAGTTCAAACCGAACCACAAAATAAAGAAAAGTTACCCTGAACGTGACTAGATCTACTTCTCCTTGTACTTACTTCCCATCTCCTCTCTGTTCAGTCCCCTCCCATGCTCCGAATTCCTCAGAGACATGGCAGTCCTGCCTGGGTTTAAATCCCCCTGTGCCTCTCAACTCCTGGTTTCTCTCTCCCACACAAAGAGAGCAGGCAGGGAACCTAGATCCAGTTCAAATGTCAACCCGCTATCTGGATTGTTTCTCCAGGCCCCCTGGCTAGCACCTTTGCTAACTACCTGAATTTAACCCCTTGGTTCCCCCGGTGCTGGTCAGCACTCCTCCTGTCCATTACAGCCTCCCTTACTGCCTTCTCCCATTGCCCATGGAGCCTGATGGTCTAGAACCATACTTCCCTTGTGATCTGGGTATGACGTTACCTTGATAAGGCATATTTACTCTGCTATTTCCAACCCAAATATCAACAGAAAGAAATCCAGGACACCTTCCAGCATATCCCCTTCAAATCCTCCCCATTCAGCTGGAATTCTGGCTGTGGGCAGTTCTCTGGCCGACTCCGGGAGAGCTACAGTAGTGACACTTTCCCCTGGCAGCGCAGGTTCTGACCTCACAAGATGTACCATTGACTAAAGTAATGGTAGAGCCCATATCTCACCATCTCTTGCATTCAATCCCATTGCACTCTATGGATTTCTCACTTCCCTTTTACGCCTCAGTCCAAGCATGATCTGTACGTTCAGTCCCTTCCCTGCGTCATCGGAGATCAGAGGCATTTACATCTGTAGTGACTGCATGTGAACTGAAGATGGCAGTGTTGGCGTTGATTAGGTCAGCCTGTGTGTTTAGAGCAGGGCTACTCAACTTTGGAAGTAGCCACAGGGGCCACAATGATACTCACAGCACATGCCGAGGGCCGCAACTTAAGAGTGGTTGCATGGACATGCAAATATATATGCAAATATATGCAAATATCTTCTTTCACACTGACGGGCATGAATACAAAGATTAAGGCAGGACTACACAACACACAGGCCCCATTTAAGTCAGTTCTGCTGATATTAATAAAATGCACTTGTTATCTGATTTCCACCCATATACAGCGCTTTGAATGAGCAATGATAGGCAAGGAATTTAACTACTAAAGCGCATCTCAACAGAAGACCATTACATTGATGACTTTTTCTTTTGGCTCCCATCAGCAGGCCACGTGTTGAGCCCCGTGTAAACCCAAACTGCACCGCGGGCCGCAAACAAATGGGCTACGGGCCGCGTGTTGAGTAGCCCTGGTTTAGAGTAACAGGATTAGCATGTGTTGTGTTATTGGCGTGTTTCTCAGATTCAGACCCTCTGGTTTTATATGGCTAGCATACCAGAGAGGTGGCATTGTTTTCCTTTAGGGTAAGAGGCTCTTTTGTTTTTGGGCTCCCATGAGCTTTGAGTTAGACAAATTTTTAAACCCTTCACACCTTTTAAAGTGGGCTGAATAGTCATAATTCTTTCCCTGGGGCTTATATCCTTCTTAAGCCATATTTTTATATAAGCATCTGCAATTTCTGCAGCCCTTAAGAATGAATTAAGTCCTCTGTCTCAGATTGCTGCTTTGATATCTTCAGGAACAAGTTTTAATAGTTGTTCCAAAATAATTAAGTCCTGAATGTTATCAGAATCCCCATAAGCTTTTGCTCCCATGACCGAGTTTTTGACAAAAGCCAGTAGTTTATGAGCATATTCCATGTAGGTACAATCATTAGACATCTGTACATTTCTAAATTTGAACTTGTAAGAGTCTGGAGTGGCCTCAGATTGCTTTCATACAGAAACTTTAAACATCACGTAATCCAAAGCCTCGTTATCCCCCCGCAACTCATTAGGTTTTTCAATCAATCAGGCATGTGCTGCTCATCTGGAACCTTGTGAAGAGTACACAGGAGTTCAGAAATCTATCTTCAGAATATTTACAGACGGCACAGATCCTTTCCCCACATTTTGCTATTGAGATGAGTTGAATTTCCAGGCTGTGACAGATTCTTTAGCCCTCCCAGCACTTGGAACCGAAGGTTCACAACTTCCATCTATTTTTATGTGCTTCTCTCTCAGCTTGCGGCTGTTCCATGCATTTTTAATGGACTTCCTTTTCCATCTTAGCAATGTCTTGCTTTTCCTCATCAATGGTCTATCATTTCTCTTTCATGCTCCAAATGTTGCTTGTCTGCCAGCTTTTACATACTGATTACAACTACTGTAACTGCATCTGGGACAGGTAGATCTACAGGGAGAGGTAGATGCGTTGGAGGGTAGGGATAGGCAAATTGGAGATTTGCGCCAAAAGAAATCTGATGAGGTTCAACAAGGACAAGTGTAGAGTCCTGCACTTGGGATGGAAGAATCCCCTGCATTGTTACAGGCTGGGGACCGTACTGGCTAAGCACCAGGTCGGCAGAAAAGGACCTGGGGATTCCAGTGGATGAGAAGCTGGATATGAGTCAACAGTGTGCCCTTGTAGCCAAGAAGGCTAATGGTATATTGGGGTGCATTAGGAGGAGAATTGCCAGCAGATCTAGAGAAGTGGTTACTCCCCTTTATTTGGCACTGGGGAGGCCACATCTACGTCTAGACTGGCATGATTTTCCTCAAATGCTTTTAACGGAAAAGTTCTTCCGTTAAAAGCATTTGCGGAAAAGAGCGTCTAGATTGGCACGGATGCTTTTGCGCAAAGCATCCGTGGCAAGCATCCGTAAACTAGACGCGGTTTTGTGCAAAAGCCCGATCGCCATTTTCGCCATCGGGCTTTTTTGGTTCTCAGTTGTCTACACTGGCCCTCTTGCGCAAAAGCATTTGCGCAAGAGGGCTTTTTCAGCGGGAGAGTCATTGTATTTGCTCAAGAACACTGACGATCATACATTAGATCGTCAGTGTTCTTGCGCAAATTCAAGTGGCCAGTGTAGACAGCTGGCAAGTTTTTGCGCAAAAGCAGTCGCTTTTGCGCAAAAACTTGCCAGTCTAGACGCAGCCCTAGAGTAAAGATGTTAAGGACTAGTCAACTATCCGATAAGAGCATTTGCTTATCGGACAGTCTGTCGACTAGTTGATCCCCGCCCCCTTGAGACAGAGGCAGCAAAGGGAGGGGGAAGGGGTATTTTAAAGCTGCAGTGTGATGCTGACACTTTGAAACCCCAAGGTGGCATTTCAGAGGGGCAGCCGCTGCTCATCTGATCTGTGGCTCAGCTGTGCAGCACTGCCCCTTTAAAACGCCAAAGCATGTGGATCCCAGGGTCAGCTGGGGACTCCTCAGTGGACCCTGGGTTCGGGGGAAATGCCACGTGGAGCCCAGGATCAGCTGAGGAGTCCCAGCTGACCCTGGGCTCCAAGGCTGCTCCTTTGAACCGTGGAGGTGGCGTTTCAAAGGGGCAGCCGCCACACAGCTGATCCCCAGCTCAGCCCCTTTAAAACACTGCATTGATGTTTCAAAGGGGCAGTGCCACACAGCTGAGCCAGAGATCAGCAGTGCGGAAATGCCGCCTCTATGTTGTGGAGTCCCCAGCTGATCCTGGGTTCTGCTGAAATGCCGCACATGGATTCCCCAGCTGACCCCGGGCTCCATGGCTTTGAAATGCACAAGAATCCTGCTGGGGCCTCTTGTACATTTCAAAGCTGGCACCTGCGTGCAGCCCCAAGTCAGCGGGACTTCCTGCTGGCCCCGGGCTGTACGCGGAGTTCCGCATTCCTCATTGGAAATGTACAAGCGCCACGGGGCGAGATAGCTCTGTGGTTTGAGCATCAGCCTGCTAAACCCAGGGTTGTGAGTTCAATCCTTGAGGGGCCACTTAGGGATCTGGGACAAATCTGTCAGGGATGGTACTTGGTCCTGCTGTGAGGGCAGGGGACTGGACTCGATGACCTCTCAAGGTCCCTTCTAGTTCTAGGAGATAGGTACATCTCCATATATATTTAATCTGGAAGTGCCTATCAAATAGTCAATGGAAATTCCATCAACTAGTCAATTAACTGCATTTTAACATCCCTAATCTGGAGTATTGTGTCCAATTCTGGGCCCCCCACTACAGGAAGGATGTGGATGCCTTGGAGAGGGTCCAGCGGAGGGCAACCAAAATGATGAGGAGGGCTGGAGAGGCTGAAGAATTTGGGCTTATTTAGTCTGCAGAAGAGAAGAGTGAGGGGGGATTTGAGAGCAGCCTTCAACTTCCTGAAGGGAGGTTCCAAAGAGGATGGAGAAAGGCTGTTCTCAGTGGGGGCAGGAGGCAGAACGAGGAGCAATGGGCTCAAGTTACAGTGGGGGAGGTCTAGCTTGGACATTAGGAAAAAACTATTTCCCTAGGTGGGTGGGGAAGCACTGGGATGGGTTCCCTAGGGAGGGGGTGGAATCTCCATCCCTAGAGATTTTTAAGTCGTGGCTGGGATGGTGTAGTTGGGTTGGTCCTGCTTTGGGCAGGGGGCTGGACTCAATGGCTATGTCTAGACTGCAAGATACTTTCGAAAGAGAGCATCTAGGCTACAACCAGTACTTTTGAAAAAGCAAGCTGCTTTTTCGAAAGAGAGCACCCAGGCAGTCTGGATGCTCTTTCGAAAAAGCACAGTTTGCATTACATTGTGCCTTTTTTTGAAGGAGCACTTTCGAAAAAAGGCAGTATTCCTCGTAAAACGAGGTTTTCCGCGGTTGACAAAACCACCGCATTCTTTGGATTTCCTTTCGAAAGAACATGGCAGCAGTCTAGACGCAGAGGAAGTTTTTTCGAAAAAACCCTGTAGTCTAGACACACCCGATGACGCCTGAGGTCTCTGCCAGCCCTAGGATGCCAGTGAGGGTTTGTTGGGGGGGGGATTTTGCTTCTCACTTGACAGATTTTTTCTGAAGGCCAGTGGCCCCCAATCCAAAAAGGTTTCCCCACCCCTGAAAAATCATTGTTCTGGGGTTGGGCTGGGGACGAGGGGGTCAGGGTGCAGGCTGCCCCAGGGACAGAGGGCCACCCCACAGCCCCCTCTTACCACAGCAGCTTGGGGCCAGGTGAGAAGCGCCTGTCCGCAGCTGCTGCAGCTCCATTGAGCACAGACAAGAGAGGGGTAAATGTCCCCTGGCTGGGGGACAGACAGACAGACTCTCTGAAATACATAGTAGATAGCTGTCCCTTTCTCCAAACAGAAGGACCCAGACAGACAAACTTACATTGCTAAAATATATAGTAAGAAGAAAGAGAAGATTAGGACAGTCAAATGATGTAAAAAATTAATCATGATAATTGCCCTGTTAAATAATAGAATACCATTCACTGAAATATATTTGAATATCTTCTGCATTGTCAATCTATTGAGTTTAGTTCCAACACAGAATACAGAGTGCACAATGCTCACTTTGTATTTAGATTGCAAATGCTTGTGCTGTAAACCCCAAAGAACTGTGCTTTTCAGTTCACCTCCTACAGGCAGTGTCGTGCAATCTCTTTATCATGACAATTAAATAAACAAATGTAGACTTATGGAGAGGTTGGCCCTCCCAAAACCAGCAGGACCACGGGTGTTCCTGCACCAGGGAGTCCTGGCTGGGAGCCCCAGTGGCAAGAGGGCTGGGGCTGGGACCGGCACTGGAGTCCTGGTCGTGCAGCAGGGGCCGCGGCAGCAGGGCCAGGGATGTGGCGGCCACAGTAGCGGGCTGGGGCCAGAGATGCGGCAGCCGCAGCAGCCCCGATAGCGAGGCCGGGGCTAGGGATGTGAACGACAAGTCGACACACTAGTTGACCAGTAGCTCCCCCTCCCACTGCCTCTGTCAGAAAGAGGGTGTGACGACGCGTTGGGGTCCCCTGACTCCTGCACCCCCGTAATGGCAAGAACAGACTCCACCAGCCCGTAGAATGGAGGGAGTTTATTCCTTCTCCAGGATACAGCACAGCACAGCACAGCACCGATGTAATCTGGTTACAGGGCAGGTCTAGGATGCCTCAGCCCCCTTGAGATGGGGAGACTGGGCCCCTAAATCCCAGCCCTGGCTTAGGCTGGTTCCTCCATGATCCCAGACAGAAACTAAACTCTCTTCCAGCCCTGCCCCCAGCCCGGCAGCATTCCACCTTCCTTTGTTTCTCCCTGGGGTAGCTGGTCAGACAGGTTGAGAGACCCTCTTAGCATAATGACTCATCCTTCTGGGCTGTGGTACCGATGGCAGCCATTGGGGGTTACCACAGAGCCAGCATAGGAACTAGCCAGATACCCCACTCGTCACAGTTCTCCCCCTCCGAGAGCGAACTGAGCAGGGTCACTCTGCTCGTGACCTAGGGAAGTTCGGGTCCTCTGCGTGGGAACCCGCCCTGGGGACACGAGTGCTCCCCTTGACTCGGGCCGGCCGCGGCGAGGCCCCACATGAACTGGCTTCCCTCTGTCCACTCGCTGCATCGCTCCAGGGCGACTGACACAGGCCTGTCCTCTGTGGTCGCACCCATCCTTCCGCTGGCCTTGATCTCTGGCCAGGGTCTCTCGGGCCGGGGCCATGAGCCCAGCGAGCCTTCTCTGGACAGCCAGGGTGGCCTCCACCCCCGACGCTCCATCCCGGGAGGTCTTCCCCTCCCATAACTCTCTCAGCAAGCCCAGAGGCTCCTCTATACAGGGTAGGGGCCCCTGAGCAGCTTTCCTCCGTCTTGGGCCTTCCGCCCCTCTGGCAGGAGTCGCAGGACCGGCAGTACCGCTGCACGGCTGCAAATATTCGGCCAGTAGAAGTGTTGGAGCAGCCTCAGCCGGGTGCTCCGGATCCCGGTGGCCCGCAAAGGGGCGTTATGGGCCAAATACAGCAGCTTGAGGTGATACTTTGGGGGACGACCAGCTGCCGCTGGACCCCATGCCCTCACCTTCCTGGGAAGCCATTCCCGGAACAGGAATCCCGCTCCCACAGGAATCTCTCTGGCCTCCTCTCCCCAGGGGCTGAGCTGTCACGGAGGCCAGCCTGGTCCCTCAGCCTCTGCAGAGGGGTCTGCCTGCACCTCAGCCTGGAATTCAGCCGCTGGGGCAGGGATCGGGACCTGTTCCCCACCTTTGCCTGAGGTCCGGGGTCCCGGCTTGGCTGGACCCCGTGTCCACTGATGATGGGACCCTGGGGACCCTGCCAGGAGTCCTTCCCTGGATCCAGGTTGCCAGCCCTCGCTGGCTCTGGCTCGGCGGTGACTAGAGCCCGCTGGGATTCATGGGGCCACTCCTCCAGGTCATTCCCCATTAGCACCTCCGTGGGCAAGTGCGGTGCACCCCACTTCCTTGAGACCTTCTTTGGCCCCCATTTCAGATGCACCCTGGCTCACGGGCACCTTAAAGCGGGGACCCGTCTATGCCCTTCAGGGTCAGCTGCGTGTGGGGTAGTATCCGGTCTGGGGCCACTATGTCAGATCGGGCCAGCGTCACCTCTGCCCCCGTGTCCCAGAAACCCGTCACCTTCCTACCATCCACCTCCAGGGGTATGAGGCACTCGCTCCGCAGGGGCCGTCCTGCCCCCACCCGGTACACGGAGAAATCCGCCTCCCGAGGGTCAGACCTCCCAGGTGCACTGAGCATCCTTCCCCACTCTGAGCTGAGGTTTGCCTGCCAGCCCCTGCCTCTGGGGCAGCCTGCCCTTCCTCAGCCCCAGCCAGTTAACCCTGGAAAGTCCCAGGTCATGGGACCTGGTGCACTGAGCCCTCTTGTGGCCTTTTTGCCCACAGCGATGGCAAGTTAGGCTTTGGGCTGTCTCTGTCCAGGCCCTGGCTGGTTCTCTGGGGCACAGACGACCTGTTCCTTGGGCTCGCCTCGTGGTTGACTCCTCCGTCGCTCAGCCGACATCCGGTCTCTGTGCGATTCCCTTTCTCTCCGGGACTCCGTTCACACCCGGACCGGCTCTCCGTGAACTCATCTGCCAGTCTCCCGGCCTCCTGGGGTCTCTGGTCTTGGTCCTTGAGCCACAGCCTCAATCTGGGTGGGCATGCTTCATAGAACTGCTCCATCATGAACAGCTTGAGCAGCCCCTCTGCAGTCTGGGCTCCGACTCCAGACACCCACTTGCGGCAGTATTGCGCCAGGCGGGAGGCCAGGTCCACATAGGTCTCCGTGGCTCCTTCTGCACCTCCCGGAACTTCTTCCTGTACATCTCGGGGTCAGCCCGAACTTGTGCAGCAGGGCCTCCTTGACTCGGTTGTAATCCCTGGCTGTAGGTCCTCCAGCTGATTGAGCACCCGGCAGCTTCCTGGTTCAGTGCGGGGATGAGCTCCTGAAGCCAGTCAGCTGGGGACCCGTTGCAGTCCACAGGCCCTCTCAAAGGAGCTGAGAACCCGTCTATGTCGCCCATGTCCTTCAATTGGGCCACCACGAGCTTCTCCAAGCATCTGGCCGCCCCGGGCCTTTGGGGCTCATCTGCACTCGGCGCAGCTGGGGCCCTGCCACTTCTCCGCTCGGCCATGGCCAGCTCATGCTGTCGCTGCTCTCTACGGTCCTGGACTTCCAATTCCTTCATCTGCAGCTGGATTTCTAGCCGCCGCAGCTCCGAGGTTGGACCCCCTGGGCGGACTACGGCTTGCAGTGCTCCCTGGGAGGCAGTCCGGTCTCTTGGCGGCCTCCAGCGCTCCGCCCCTCTCCGAGCCTGACACGCTCCCAGTGGGGTCTGGCTGCTCCCCACGGGGACAGGATCCCAGCCCTGTGGCTGGGCATTCTCTTCCAGCCGGGCAATCAGCTGGGCCTTGGTTGCGCTCCGCACAGGCAAGCCCTCTCTCTGCACAGCTTCACCAGCTCTGCCTTCAGGAATTGGGTGTAGGCCATCTCCCCGCTGGTCCCGTCGGTGCAGACTCACCAGTCTAGTGCTGCTGCGCCCCACGATTCTCAGGAACCGCTTCGCTCTGTTTCCAGCACGCCTGGTTCCACAGCTCTTGCTTCTACTGCACCTTGTCGCTCGCCGCTGGATGCTCCATCCACGGTGCAGTGCATCCACTCCTGACACCAGTGTGGACGTTGGGGTCCCCTGACTCCTGCACCCCGTAATGGCAAGAACAGACTCCACCAGCCCGTAGAATGGAGGGAGTTTATTCCTTCTCCAGGATACAGCACAGCACAGCACCGATGTAATCTGGTTACAGGGCAGGTCTAAGATGCCTCAGCCCCCCTTTAGATGGGGGAGACTGGGCCCCTAAATCCCAGCCCCTGGCTTAGGCTGGTTCCTCCATGATCCCAGACAGAAACTAAACTCTCTTCCAGCCCTGCCCCCCAGCCCAGGCAGCATTCCCCCTTCCTTTGTCTCTCTCCTTGGGGGGTAGCTGGTCAGACAGGTTGAGAGACCCTCTTTGCATAATGACTCATCCTTCTGGGCTGTGGTACCGATGGCAGCCATTGGGGGTTACCACAGAGCCAGCATAGGAACTAGCCAGATACCCCCACTACGTCACAGAGGGTGAAGAGGAGGATGCGCTTCTAAGCGGCAGCACGGCTTGGAGCCGGGGACCAGACCCGAGGCTCCATGTGGCGCTGCCGCTTTGAAACGCCACGTGCAGCCCGGGGCCAGGTGGAGTCGGGATGCAATAGTGCAGTGGATTAACGGGTAAGCAAAAGCTTATAGGCTAATGCTATAGATGACATGCATTCCCCTCGCCCCTCTCCCTGCCAGGCAATTTTTTTTAACAGGCTGGTCTGCAACCCGGCTCAGTCCTGGCTCCTGCTGGGCCTGGGACCTACCCCCGCTGTGGCTCTGCATTTCAAGTGTGTTAAGAGCCAGGCGGGCAGGCAGCCCAGCTTAGCCCTGGCGCACACTGGGTCCAGGAGCGCAGACCCCTTCCCCCCAAGACAGGGGCTGCTGCCGCCCCACGCTGCTGCCTCTTTCTCAGAAGCAGCAGCACAGGGTGACAGGCAGCTGATCCGCGAGGGGAGCTCCCGCCTGGCACCCCGCGCCGCTGCCTCTGGTACAGGGGCTGCCGGCCCCGCCCTGGGACTATAGAATAGTCGATTAGCCGATAAAATGTCATGAGGTTACTCGACTATTCAGTTAATCGCTATTTAACATCCCTAAGCCGGAGCGGCACGTGGCGTTTCAAAGCGGCAGCACTGCATGGAGCCTGGGGTCAGCTAGGGGCTGCTTGAGTGCCCCACTGGCCCCGTGCTCCCCACCGCACTTTCAGCCCCGGGGCTGTTGCTACACTTCAAAGGCGGAGGCACCCTTATCGACTAATTGTGACATAGTGTGGGTACCTTGCTGGTTGCTATGCTGGGCAGTGGGCTGTGAGTGACCTCCCCTGGCTGCTGTCTGCAGCACGGCCCAGCAGGGCAGGGGATGAGTCATTATGCAAGGGGGCTTCGAACCTGTCTGACCAGTTATCTCCCAGGGAGCGGAACAATGGGAAGAAGGGGAGTGGAGCCCTGGCTGGGGGCAGGGCTGGAAGTGAGTGAGTTAGGTTTCTGGCTGGGATCATGGAGGAAGCAGCCTAGGCAATGGGCTGGGATTTAGGGCCCAGGCTCCCCCATCTCAAGGGGGGCTGAGGCATCCTAGGCCTGCCCTGTAACCAGATTACATCTGTGCTGTGCTGTATCCTGGAGAAGCAATAAACTCCCTCTATTCTACTGGCTGGTGGAGTCTGTCCGTGCCATTACGGGGGTGCAGGAGACGGGAAAACCCCAACGCATCGTCACACTGGTGTCAGGAGTGGGATCCACTGCACCCCGTGGATGGAGCTTCCAGCAGCGAGTGACAAGGCGCAGTAGAAGCAAGAGCCGTGGAGCCAGGCGTGCTGGAGACAGAGCGAAGCGGTTCCTGGGAATCGTGGGTGCTACAGCACTAGGCTGGTGAGTCCGCACCGAGGGGACCGGCGGGGAGATGGCCTACGCCCGACTCTTGAAGGCAGAGCTGGTGAAGCTGTGCAGAGAGAGGGGCTTGCCTGTGCAGAACGCAACCAAGGCCCAGCTGATTGCCCGGCTGGAGGAGAATGACCAGTCACGGGGCCAGGATCTTGTCCCCTTGGGGAGCAGCCAGACCCCCCCCGGGAGCGTGTCAGGCTCTGAGAGGGGGCGGAGCACTGGAGCCTGCCGGAGAGATGGGACAGCTTCCCCGGGAAGCCCTGCAAGCCGTAGTCCGTCTAGGGCAGGAGCCAACCCAGCGGAGCTGCGGCGGCAGGAGATCCAGCTGCAGATGAAGGAATTGGAAGTCCAGGACCGTAGAGAGCAGTGACAGCATGAGCTGGCCATGGCAGAGCGGAGAAGCGGTAGGGCCCTGGCTGCGCCGAGTGCCGACGGGCCCCAAGGGCCCAGGGCTGCCAGACGCTTGGAGAAGCCCGTGGTGGCCCAACTGAAGGGCGTGGGTGACATAGACGGGTTCCTCAGCTCCTTTGAGAGGGCCTGTGGACTGCAACAGGTCCCCCCAGCTAACTGGCTACAGGAGCTCATCCCTGCACTGAACCAGGAGGCTGCCGGGGTGCTCAATCAGCTGGAGGACGTACAGCCAGGGGATTACAACCGAGTCAAGGAGGCCCTGCTGCACAAGTTCGAGCTGACCCCTAAGATGTACAGGAAGAAGTTCTGGGGGGTGCAGAAGGGGCCACGGGAGACCTATGTGGATCTGGCCTCCCGCCTGGCGCAATACTGCCGCAAGTGGGTGTCGGGAGTCGGAGCCCAGACTGCAGAGGGCTGCTCAAGCTGATCATGATGGAGCAGTTCTACGAAGCATGCACACCCAGCCTGAGGCTGTGGCTCAAGGACCGAAGACCAGAGAACCCCCAGGAGGCCGGGAGGCTGGCGGACGAGTTCACGGAGAGCCGGTCCGGGTGTGAACGGAAATCGCGGTGAGAGAGGGAATCGCGCAGAGACCGGATCTTGGCTGAGCGACGGAGAGAGTCATCTACGAGGCGAGCCCAAGAGACAAGTCGTCGCGCCCCAGAGAACCAGCCAGGGCCCGGACAGAGCCAGCCCAAAGGGGCCCGCAGGGCCTAACTTGCCATCACTGTGGGCAAAAAGGCCACAAGAGGGCTCAGTGCACCAGGTCCCATGACCTGGGACTTTCCAGGGTTAACTGGCTGGGGCTGGAGGAAGGGCAGGCTGCCCCAGAGGCAGGGGCTGGCAGGCAAACCTCAGCTCAGAGTGGGGGGAAGGATGCTCAGTGCACCTCCCCTGGGAGGTCTGACCCTCGGGAGGCGGATTTCTCCATGTACCAGGTGGGGACAGGATGGCCCCTGCGGAGCGACTGCCTCGTGCCCCTGGAGGTGGATGGTAGGAAGGTGATGGGTTTCTGGGACACGGGGGCGGAGGTGATGCTGGCCTGATCTGACATAGTGGCCCCAGACCGGGTACTACCCCACACTCAGCTGACCCTGAAGGGCATAGACGGGTCCCCGTTTAAGGTGCCTGTAGCCAGGGTGCATCTGAAATGGGGGGCCAAGGAAGGTCTCAAGGAAGTGGGGTGCACCGCACTTGCCCACGGAAGTGCTGATGGGGAATGACCTAGAGGAGTGGCCCCATGAATCCCAGCAGGCTCTAGTCACCGCCCGGAGCCAGAGCCAGCGAGGGGCTGGCAACCTGGATCCAGGGAAGGACTCCTGGCAGGGTCCTCAGGGTCCCATCGCAGTGGACACGGTGTCCAGCCAAGCTGGGACTCCAGACCTAGGCAAAGGTAGGGAACAGGTCCCGATCCCTGCCCCAGCGGCTGAATTCCAGGATGAGGTGCAGGCAGATCCCTCCTTACAGAGGCTGAGGGACCAGGCTGGCCTCCGTGCAGCTCAGCTCCTGGGGAGAGGAGGCCAGGAGAGATTCCTGTGGGAGCGGGGATTCCTGTTCTGGGAATGGCTTCCCCCCAGGAAGGTGAGGGCATGGTGGGTCCAGCGGCAGCTGGTCATCCCCCAAAAGTATCGCCGCAAGCTGCTGTATTTGGCCCACGACATCCCCGTGGCGGGCCACCGGGGGATCCGGAGCACCCGGCTGAGGCTGCTCCAACACTTCTCCTGGCCGGGGATATTTGCGGCCGTGCAGCGGTACTGCCGGTCCTGCGACTCCTGCCAGAGGGGCGGGAAGGCCCAAGATGGGAGGAAAGCTGTTTGGGGCCCCTACCCCGTATAGAGGACCCCCTGGGCTTGCTGAGAGAGTTATGGGAGGGGAAGACCTCCCTGGATGGAGCGTCGGGGATGGAAGATGCCCTGTCGGTCCAGGGAAGGCTCACTGAGCTCATGGCCCCAGCCTGAGAGATCAAGGCCAGCGGAAGGGTGGGTGTGACCACGGAGGACAGGTCTGTGCCAGTCCCCCCGGAGCGGTGCAGCGAGTGGACAGAGGGAAGCCGATTCATGTGGGGCCTCGCCGCGGCCGGCCTGAGTCAAGGGGAGCATCCATGCCCCATGACGGGTTCCCACGCAGAGGACCCGAACTTCCCTAGGTCACGAGCGGAGTGACCCTGCTCAGTTCGCTCTCGGAGGGGGGAGAACTGTGACGTAGTGGGGGTTCCTTGCTGGTTGCTATGCTGGGCAGTGGGCTGTGAGTGACCTCCACTGGCTGCTGGCTGCAGCACGGCCCAGCAGGGCAGGGGATGAGTCACTATGCAAAGGGGGCTTCGAACCTGTCTGACCAGTTATCTCCCAGGGAGCGGAACAATGGGAAGCAGGGGAGTGGAGCCCTGGCTGGGGGGCAGGGCTGGAAGTTAGTTAGTTAGTTTCTGTCTGGTATCATGGAGGAAGCAGCCTAGGAAATGGTCTGGGGGTTTAGGGGCCCAGGCTCCCCCATCTGAAGGGGGGCTGAGGCATCCTAGGCCTGCCCTGTAACCAGATGACATCTGTGCTGTGCTGTATCCTGGAGAAGCAAGAAACTCCCTCTATTCCACTGGCTGGGGGAGTCTGTCCGTGCCATTACGGGGGTGCAGGAGACGGGAAAACCCCAACGCACCGTCACACTAATCAAATTGCATCGTCTATTTGATTAGCCAGTTACTCAAATGTAGCATCCCTCGCCGGGGCATTCTGGGTTGCCGGGGCCGAAGCAGCATGGCAGCCCCAGTGGGGGGGCGGGGTCCTGCAGTGGTGAGGGAAGGTGGTCTGGGGAGCCGGTAGCAGGGGACCTCCTCTGGTCTGGCAAATTCCCCTCGTTTAGGACCACTCAGGTCCCAAGGGTGCCGGATCAGAGAGGTCCAACTAAAACCTGCCATCAGAAATAACGCAACGTAAAACTTTAGAGCCTAACGTGCGCTCAGTCCTACTTCCTGCTCATCCAGGGCGTTCTTGGACACAGAAATCTGCTTACAGTTTGCAGTGTCACCTGCCAGTGAGAGCAGGTGTTTGCATGGCGCTGCTGTAGCCAGCGTGGCAAGGTACTGATGTGCCAGACGTGCTAGAGAGTCGCGCGTCCCTCCATGCGTCAGCCACCCCCCAGAGGCCATGCTGCCCTGCTGAGGGAGGGTTCTGCCTGACCCATCCCCAGCCGAGCGGGCCAACGCGTGTTCAGTTCTCATCACACCCAGGAGTGGCCCGAGGCCGGCTGGCGGCAGCTGGCGCCCCAGGCGGAAGGTGCGATCGGCGCCCCCACCTGCACGGCCGTCAATGGCAATGACGTAATCACGGGGCGCCCAGGCCGGCGGCACCCTAGGCAACTGCCTAGTTTGCCTAGCCTCACAGGCCACCCCTGGTCACTCCCTCTGGGGGGGTTCAGGTGCTGTAGTTCCCATGGGGGGGGTTGCTCTTGTAAGATGTCTGACCCCAAGCTCCACACCCCGTCCCGCGTCAATTTTAAACAGCACTTCAGATTCTCGGGCCCGGCGCTGTGGCTAGCATTAGACATTCACGGCGGTACCTCGTGGGGAGGAGCTGTGGCCCCACGCACACTCAGCCGCCCGGTGCTCTGCCAGACGCTGGTCCTCACGCGTGCTTGCGGCAGAAGTCGCAGCCGCCCGGCGTGCTTGGTGGTGGTGGGCAGCTGGCAGGAGGAGGCCGAGCTACCGTGTCACACCAGGCAGGGTCCATGTTGCAGAATGGGCTTTCTTAGCTTGCCAGAAGGCGGCGGCTGTGTCCTCAGCACCCGGTCTGCCAGTGGGGGCAGTTTCTGCTTGTGGCTGATTCCTTTCATCAGCTCCAGCTCCCAGAGTCTCTGGGGCTTTGTCTTCGCTGGCCATTGAGGGCCAAAGCTTTGGTTGCTCGTAGGTGTTTAATCCCCGTTCGAACAGCTGAGGTTTGGCTGAGGCAAGTGCTGGTGTAAACGGTGCTTTGTTGGCGGGAAGCGAACGCCGCAACAGCTGGGAGGGGGGAGATGTCTGTTCGCAAAAGCTGACGAGCCGTGTTCAGCCACCTGGCTTCCGGCGAGCCCGCGGCCTGCGCAGCCCTGTCGCCAAGAGCGGGGGAGTGTCGCGAGCTCTGCTCAGACAGCCTTGCCCGCACCTTCCCAGAGCTCACCGCTGCCTGCTCCCGAGAGACTGGCCGCTGCAAAGACCAGCTTCCGTTGTCTCTGGCTGCAGACAAGCCTCCTCTCTCTTCTCTGGGTGAAGACCCCAGGTCTTGTCAGCTCAGCGCAGTGAGACTGCTGGCACCGCTAGGTGTTGCTAAAATACCAGGAAAAGCTCGGCCCCTCGGGTCCCCGGGGCAGGTACAGCCACCTCCACCCCTCGGGCTGCCCTGGGGTAAAGGCCTCACGTGTTCTGTGCTGCCTGAAGGAGTGCTCTTGGCACAGTCCTGCCAGGGCAGGCGGCAGAGCGCCTGCCTCCCGCACACACAGCCGCCGCCAGTGCCCGCTGCCTGCTCGTAGCATCTCCGAACCCGGGAGAAGGCTCAACCTTGCAGCCTGCCCTGAGATTCAGCAACTTGGGCTGCAGTGGCCCAGCAGGGAAGCTGTGGCCGCAGACAGGGCTGGGTGGGTCTTTCGGGGACAGCGTCAGCCAGCAGGTACGTCCAGCAGGAGGGTGCAGGAACTGTCGCTGCCAGGCCATTCTGGGTGGCCCCATGCTAGCAGCTCTTCAGCCCTCTGGGAATGGAGTATGCCTGGGGGGGGATGGTACAAATTCAGCCCTGCCCTGCTCACGCCAGGTAGTGCCTCGGGCTCCCCTTGATGGCCCTTGGACTGACTGCTTGTGGAGCATGGCCCTGCCGGTCTGGGGCCTCCACTGCCCGCAGCCCCTGCCCTCGCACAGCACTGACTTCCCAGGCCAGCCTTCCCCCAGCAGCTCACTAGGGAGAAGGCAGAGCCCCGCCATCCGCGCACCTGCTCCAGCCTCACGGCCTCCTGCTTTCTCAATCCCAGGTGGATCAAAGAGTCTTCAAAGACTTCTTGTGGGAAAAGCTGCCCAGGCTGGCGGCTCACCTGGCGCAGCACAGAATTGACGTCTCGCTGATCACCTTCAACTGGTTCCTGGTGGCCTTCGTCGACAGCCTGGCCAGCGACATCCTCCTGCGGGTCTGGGACGCCTTCCTGTACGAAGGGACGAAGGTAGGGAGCCCCCAAGCAGCGCCCGCCTGGACGGGGACCACCCGCAGCGCGCACATGGGTTCAGAGTCACTGTGGCCCCCTGCTGCCTGTCTGCCTCTGTCTGCAGGGGCAGGCGTGAGCCCAGCCTGGGCAGCGGGACCCATGTCACTCATGGAGCTAGCACGGCCCGGGGCACCCAGCACGTTCCTTGGCGCTCACACGGGCACATGCTCGCAGGGCTCGTCCTCCGCCTGCTCCTGGCGCCACGGCTCCGGCTCCTGGCACGCTGCTCCGGGAGCACCCCGGGCCTGTCTCTGCGCTGGGAACGGCGCCCCACTGTCCCCCAAAAAGCGGCGCTGTTGGCTCACCTCCCTCTCCGTAGCCAGCTGTGCTCCGCACAACCCCATCAAATCTACTGACCCACCGTCAGTCCCCCATGCACCCTTCCCGCCCCTGCCACCCTGCGCCGTTCCTCTCGCACACGGCACTACACGCACCCCCCCTCGTCCTGACACCCTACTCCCTTCCTCTCGCACACGGCACCACGCGCACCCCTCGCCCTGACACCCTACACCCTTCCCCTCGCAAACGGCACCACATGCACCCCCCTCACCCTGCCACCCTGCGCTGTTCCTCTCGCACACGGCACCACACGCACCCCCCTCGTCCTGACACCCTGCTCCCTTCCTCTCGCACACGGCACCAGGCGCACCCCTTGCCCTGACACCCTACACCCTTCCCCTCGCAAACGGCACCACGTGCACCCCCCTCACCCTGCCACCCTGCGCTGTTCCTCTCGCACACGGCACCACACGCACCCCCTCGTCCTGACACCCTGCTCCCTTCCTCTCGCAAAAAGCACCACACGCACCCCCCTCGTCCTGCCACCCTGCGCCCTTCCTCTCGCACAGGGCACCACGCGCACCCCCTCGCCCTGACACCCTACGCCCTTCCCATCGCAAACGGCACCACGTGTACCCCCCTCGCCCTGACACCCTGCTGCCTTCCTCTCGCACAGGGCACCCACTCGCCCTGACACCCTCGCCCTGACACCCTACGCCCTTCCCATCGCAAACGGCACCACGTGTACCCCCCTCGCCCTGACACCCTGCTGCCTTCCTCTCGCACAGGGCACCCACTCGCCCTGACACCCTGCGCCCTTCCTCTCGCACAGGGCACCACGCGCACCCCCTCGCCCTGACACCCGACGCCCTTCCCCTCGCAAACGGCACCACGTGCACCCCCTTGCCCTGCCACCTTGCGCCCTTCCTCTCGCACAGGGCACCACGCGCACCCCTCGCCCTGACACCCTACGCCCTTCCTCTCGCACAGGGCACCACGCACACCCCTCGCCTGACACCTACGCCCTTCCTCGCACAGGCACCACGCGCACCCCCTCGCCCTGACACCCTACGCCCTTCCTCTCGCACAGGGCACCACGCGCACCCCCTCGCCCTGCCACCTTGCGCCCTTCCTCTCGCACAGGGCACCACGCGCACCCCCTCGCCCTGACACCCTACGCCCTTCCTCTCGCACAGGGCACCACGCGCACCCCCTCACCCTGACACCCTGCGCCCTTCCCCTCGCACACGGCACCACGGGCACCCCCTCACACTGGCACCCTGCTGCCTTCCTCTCGCACAGCGCACCACGCGCACCCCCTCACCCAGACACCCTGCGCCCTTCCTCTCGCAAAAAGCACCACACGCACCCCCCTCGTCCTGACACCCTACGCCCTTCCTCGCAAACGGCACCACGTGCACCCCCCTCGCCCTGGCACCCTGCACCCTTCCTCGCACACGGCACCACATGCACCCCCCTCGCCCTGACACCCTGCACCTTTCCCCTCCCCCTGGCACCTTACGCCCTTCCTCTTGCACACGGCACCATGCGCACCCCCCTCGGCCTGACACCCTGCGCCCTTCCTCTCGCAAAAAGCACCACACGCACCCCCCTCGTCCTGACACCCTGCGCCCTTCTCTCGCACCGGCTCCACGCGCACCCCTCTCCCTGACACCTCGCCCTTCCTCTCGTCACGCGCACCACGCGCCCCCTCACCTGACACCCTGTGCCCTTCCTCTTTGCACAGCGGCACCATGTGCACCCCTCTCCCTGACACCCTCGCCCTTCCTCTCGTCACGCGCTGCACGCCCCCTCACCGTGACACCCTGTGCCCTTCCTTTTGCACGCGGCACCATGTGCACCCCCCTCGTCCTGACACCTTGCGCCCTTCCTCTCGCACACGGCTCCATGCGCATCCCCCTCGCCCTGACACCCTGCGCCCTTCCTCTCGCACACGGCTCCATGCGCACCCCCCTCGCCCTGATACCCTGCGCCTTTCCCCTCCCCCTGGCACCCCTCGCTCTTCCTCTCGCACACGGCACCACGCGCACCCCCCTCGCCCTGGCACCCTGCTCCCTTCCTCTCGCACACGGCATCACACCCACCCCCCTCGCCCTGGCACCCTGCCCCCTTCCTCTTGCACGTGGCACCATGCGCACCCCCTTCGCCCTGACACCTTGCGCCCTTCCTCTTGCACGTGGCACCATGCGCACCCCCCTCGCCCTGACACCCTGCGCCCTTCCCCTCGCACGCGGCACCACGTGCACCCCCCTCGCCCTGGCACCCTGCACTCTTCCTCTCGCACATGGCTCCACGCGCACCCCACTCGCCCTGACACCTTACGCCCTTCCTCTCTTACGCGGCACCACGCGCACCCCCTCGCCCTGATACCCTGCGCCCTTACTCTCGCACCCGGCACCGCGCACCCTCCTCACCCTGACACCCTGCCCCCTTCCTCCCGCACACGGCACCACGGGCACCCCCCTCGCCCTGACACCCTGCACCTTTCTCCTCGCCCTGGCACCCTGCGCCCTTCCTCTCGCACACGGCACCACGCGCACCCCCCTCGCCCTGGCACCCTGCGCCCTTCCTCTCTCACATGGCACCACACCCACCCCCCTCGCCCTGGCACCCTGCACCCTTCCTCTCTCACACCACACCCACCCCTCGCCCTGGCACCCTGCGCCTTCCTCTCCACCACGGCACGCGCACCCCCCTCACTCTGACACCCTGCCCCCTTCCTCTTGCACGCGGCACCATGCGCACCCCCTCACCCTGGTACCCTCCTCTCCTCCTCCCGGCGTACCCTGCACCCTTCCTCTCTCACATGGCACCACACCCACCCCTCGCCCTGGCACCTGCGCCCTTCCTCTCCCCACACGGCACCACGCGCACCCCCTCACCCTGACACCCTGCCCTTCCTCTTGCACGCGGCACCATGCGCACCCCCCTCGCCCTGGTACCCTGCGCCCTTCCTCCCGCACACGGCACCACGGGCACCCCCTTCGCCCTGGCATCCTGCTCCCTTCCCCTCGCACGCGGCACCACGTGCACCCCCCCTCGCCCTGGCACCCTGCACCCTTCCTCTCTCACATGGCACCACACCAACCCCCCTCGCCCTGGCACCCTGCTCCCTTCCTCGCACGCGGCACCACCTCGCCTGGCACTCTGCACCCTTCCTCTCTCACATGGCACCACACCCACCCTCGCCTGGCACCTGCTCCCTTCCTCTCATCACACCCCCTCGCCCCTGGCACTCCCCTGCCTGCCTCGGGGATATGTGCCCCGTGCTCCTCAGGTCTGTTTCTCTGGCACCACCTTGTCAGTGCTGGGGCAACCGGGCCTACTTCTCTCGCAGCTAGACCTCACCCCCCCCTCCCACCGGCCCTCCCAGCTCCTCCTGCAGCCCTGCCCCGAGGAGCCTGCGCCATCTCCCCTCCTGCTTCTGGAGCAACAGGCTCCTCTTGGGGCTGTCTCGGGTTGGGGCGAGGAGGGGGATGGGGAGGATGTCTCGTCTGCCTCGGCCTGGAGAGGGGTGGAAGGTAGTGGAGCAGGCGCCCGTAGAGCTGAAGAGGCTCAGTCTTGGGCCCTGGGAGCGGGAGCTCAGAGAAGCTGGAGCTGGGCTAACTCAGCGGCTGCTGGGCCAGGAAGGGGATGTGGATTCCTGCAGCCCCCGGTGCCTGTTCCCTGAGTGCCGGAGCCTGGGGAGCCAGCCTGTTCCTTTCAGTGTTTTCATTCCTGCCGCCGTTCGCTCCTCTGCCCTTGCAGCGTGTGGGAGCCAAAGGGAAGGGGACAGGGAAAGGAGCCGGGCACTGGCTGCCGAAGGCCTCTCCCCTCGTGCGCAGCATGGCACCTGCCGCCCCGTCCCATAGTGCACCAGTGCCAGAGCTTTCGGGCCTTGGGCGGAGGCCGGGCCCTGAGCCCGCTGAGCCCATCTCAACTTGTGCAGGTGATTTTCCGCTACGCTCTTGCAATCTTCAAGTATAACGAAGAGGCGATCGTGCAGCTGCAGGACAGCGCGGAGATTTACCAGTACCTGCGCGTTTTCACCCGCACCATCGGAGACGGCAGGTGAGAGACGAGCTGCTCCCGGCCACGGGCGTGCACAGCTGTTCCAAGCACGGCGCCTGCAGGGCGGGGAGAAAGGGGAACTGGCCACGTGCCTGTGCTCACTGAAGGCTCATAAGCCTAGACATGGCTGCCTGTAGCGCTGGCTGTACAGTTCGGCGGAGACAGCCCCCCGAGTGCCTCCCCCCAAGTCAGAGCCCGGAGGGCCAGTGACGGGACAGCTGGGCCGGGGGTCGCCTTGGTTCTCCTGCTAGTCTCGCAGTGGAGTGTGCTCTGCGGGCACTGGATGGCAGGCAGGGTTTGGCGGGGAACCTCTTCCCTGAAACAGGCCCTCAGAGAAATCCCACCGCGGGGGGGGCCTGGGACATGCCTCTGAGCCTGCTCGGGGGCCAGCGCCCAGCCCCTCCCAGCAGCCTGCGTCCACCTGGAGAGATGCCCCTGCTGTTCCCGGCAAGCCCCGAGGCTCCTTTTCCTGGCTGGGGCAGAGACGGGTTTGGCTGCTGGAGCTGAGACACTCGACACTGCACAAGGGGGGGCTGACACTCGTGGCTGATTAGCCCTTGGGTGGGGGCTGCCAGGCTACGAGGTGCCCACTTTGCTCCCAGGCCAGGGCAGGAGGGGACGGCATTCTCGCACACTAGGACCATGGTGTCCAGTACAGGGATGTTAAATATCGGTTCACTGAATAGTCGCTTACTTGACTCGTCTATAGTCCCCGGGGGCGGGGCTGGCAGCCAGTGGGGGCCAGGCGGGAGCTGGTCTGCGAGGGGAGCCAGTTTAAAAACCAGCTCCCCTCGTGGACCAGCTGCCTGTCGCCTCACGGTGCTGTCTCTGGGACAGAGGCAGCCGCATGGGGCGGCAGCAGCCCCTGCCTGGAGGCCGGGGGGCTGAGCTCTGGGACCTGGCGTGAGCCAGAACTCAGGCAGGCTGCCCGCCTGGCTCCTAATGCATGTTAAGTGCAGAGCTGCAGCGGGGTGGGTCCCGGGCCCGGCGTGAGCAGGGCTGAGCCGGCTGCTGAACAACGTGCTGGCGGCAGGCGCGCAGTCTGTAGCAGTAACTGAGAAGCAGGGGCGTATGGGTTAGTCGGGTGACTGACCGCACTGCCACCGCCCTGGTGCAGCTGGGAGGGGGCACGTAGTCGAGCACCGTTCGCCAATGGGCCCGGGTGCATCGGTTAACCCTCTCGATCACACACAGTGGCAACGGGGGGAGAGGTGTGTGAGAGGCAGGAGCTGGCTCCTGCGGAGCTGCCTGCTCACCGCTGCCCCGCCCCCGCTGCCTCCCACACGGGTATGGGGGGGGAGCTGGTGCTTGCGAGGAGCCAATTTAAGACAACTCCCTCCCTCCCCCCACCAAGCACGAGCTCCTGTGGAGCCGCTTGCCCCCCCACATGGCTGCTGTCTCTCATACAGAGGCAGCCGCACAGGGGAAGAGGGGCCAGTGGGAGCCAGTCCATGCGGGGAGCCAGCTGGAGAGATGGCTTCCCACAAGCACTGGGTCCCTCTGAGCCAACTGTCCCCCCCTCCCAACAGGGGCAGTGGGGGGAGGAAACTGGAGCCAGCACTCGCGTGAAAGCCTCTGCTAGTGAAGAGGAGGAGGCGATGTAGCCAGAGAAGGGGCTGCTGGCTTATTTCTGTGTCCCTGGCACTCACGCACCAGCTCCCGTCTGTGCCCCCGTGTGTAGACGTGTCTGTTGGACACTGCAGCGGACGCGCGTGGGCATTTTAACTTGCCGAGTGCCCAGCGGCCGAGCCCACTTGTTCTCTCCCCCAGGAAGCTGATGAGCATCGCCTTCCATGACATGAACCCCTTCCCGATGAAGGGGCTGCGGAGCCGGCGAGCCGCACACCGGGAGCAGCTGGAGGCAGAGCTGCGCCAGCTGGAGCGGATCAGAGCGCAGTATGTGGCACAGCGAGCCGAGCAGGCAGCCCTGCCCCTGGACGGAGCTGCCAGTGAAGAGGAGGAGGAGATGTAGCCAGAGAAGGGGCTGCTGGCTTATTGCTGCGTCCCTGGCCCCTAAGCTCCGCACAGCGACACTCCTTTCGAGAAGAGATGGGAACTCCGGAGGTGAGCAGGCTCCGTGCAGCGGGTACTCACAGAGGTTCTGTGGAGCTCAGCTGGGAGGGCTGTGTCCTGCCCACACCTCCCAGCTCACCATCCACCTAGCACTCAGCTGCAGGCTCAGGGCCATCACTGGGCCAGCGTCTCCCTCGCTGAACCGTCCCGTCCGTTCCTCCCCATCCTCCTGTTGCTGCGGCTGCGCTAGACAAGGGGCCCCGCCTGCAGGCCGTAGACCGGAGCAATTCACAAGGTCCTCGGCCTGCTCCAAGCCAGTAAACTAACAGCTCAGTCATTAATGTTTTGGCCTCATGCTACTTCAGTTCTGAGTTCCCTGCTGGTTTCTCCTCTTTTCCATCACTCCGATACACATCGTAGGCCCCAATTTCTGTGTTAGTTTTAAATAGGTTGCTGTGTACAGTATTGTCTATCTACACACATATGAAACAATCGGTGTGGCCCACTGCAGGTTGTGCTTAGGTTCACGTGTGCATAATAAGGTGGGAAACTAAGCATCACAGGATGCTTATTGATTGATAGTACCTAAAATTATGTTACAAGGAGGAGAAAAATTGTTCTTGTTGACCTCTGAGGATGGGACAAGCAGCAATGGGCTTAAACTGCAGCAAGGGAGGTTTAGGTTGGACATTAGAAAAACTTCCTGCCTGTCAGGGGGGTTAAACACTGGAATAAGTTGCCCGGGGAGGTTTAACTTCCACTTTTTAAACGATGCCTTTTGATCTCTCGCTGTTTCTTCAGCACGAGCCAGAATGGCAGTTGTCCCTTTGACTTTTTGGCATGATTTCCTAGCAGTGAGACAACCTATTCACCACTTGGCTCAATAGAACTGGTCAAACTATTCCTGTCAAAAATGGTTTTTTTTTCAAAATGATTTTTTAATTGGAGACTGTTGCTTTAACACCAGTTTTCAATGGCCAAATGCAAATTGAAATAATACAGACATTTTCATTTTGAATGAATTTTTTTGTTTTTTTCAAATCCTGACAAATGTTGAACAATTTAAATCTTCTTTATTCCCCTTCCGCTCTTCTTTCTCCTCTTTTGCCACTAGATGTAATAATATGAACAATGTCCACAGTTTTCCCCAAACACACTTTTCCTTTTTTCTGCTCTGTAACTTTTTCAACTTTGAAAAAAGTGATGGTACAGTAAAAGGAACATTGGAGGGCTCTAACTCTGCAACTTCTCAACAAGGGAGAACTTGTGGATGAATTCTGAAGAGTCAGTCAAGAAAAAAAAAAAAAACAAGAGAAAAAGGTTACAGTTAATGTAGATGTTCATCTGTTGTACTCAGGGGAAAAAAGGAAAAATTGGTAAAAATAGGAAAAAGCTAGTCTCTGAAATCTTGAAAAATCTGCTGTTTTCAGCAATGGAATCAAAATGAAAATTTTGAATCACTTACATGATTCTGGGAGGCCAGACTCTTGAATTTTGAACTTTTGCAGTTGGCAATTTTGACCATAAGAGCATCCCCATGCTAGAAGGGAGGGGGTGTGCCTGGTACCACGCAGAGAGTTCCAGCTGGCCTGACAGCTCCATGCAGCTCCACTTGATATGTCTACACTACAGAGGGTTTTTTGGAAAAACAGCCGTTTTTTCTGAAAAAACTTCAATTTATGTCCACACCTCAATCACGTTCTTCTGAAAGAAAATGGAAAGCGCAGAGGGGTTTTTCCGACATTGGTAATCCTCATTCTATGAGGAAGAAGCCTTTTTGTGAAAGAGCTCTTTTGAAAAAAGGCATGTGTGGACGGGGAAGAGGGAGTTCTCTGGGAAGAAGAGGAAAGAGGAAAAAGCACAGGTGCCCTGGTGGCCACTCCGTCCAAAGCAATCACAGCTGACACGCAAGATAGCGTCCATTCAGTGTGGACACTCTCTTTCGAAATAGCAGATCTTTTTTTGATGCGTGTTGGCAGTGTGGATGCTCTCTGTCGGAGGAAGTTTTTCTGGAAGATCTCTTCCGGAAAAGCTTGTTCCAAAAAAATCCTGTAGTCTAGACATAGCCTCACTCTGGTTGTAATCTGTATCTAAACGGTGTCATATGTCATTGGAAAACTAAGACCGATCAAGACCATTCTGGCATGATGTTTGTTTGGTCATCCCACAAAAGACTACAGCGCTGTGCTGGAATTAAGACCAAAACGTGTTCAAGCCAGGCATGTTGGGTGAATTGATCAACAGGATTTTTCCAGACAAAGGAATGAGGTTCCCCTTGCTTCAATGCGTTGCCCATATAAATGATGCAATGTGTGACCAAAACCGAAGAAATGCCCTCACGTCATGCCAGGCAAACAAAGCCATCAGAAGAGCAAGTGGAGGGAAAGGTCACTTAACAGTCTCCACAACAGATGGAGCCAGCGCCTCGGGGAAGCCTTCCTGCCTCTGGAAGCAGGGTAAACACACTGTGAGAGAGACTTTTCAGAGTTTTCCTGGACTATCCAGAGAGGGCAGAGACCCCTAACCCAGCCTTCCCCAGCCACAACTGGAAAAGTAAGACAGGAGGAAACTACCTTGAACCGGGATTGTAGTGTGCTACGTTGGACCCTAGCCATTGGAAAGCCTGGTTTTACTCATTTGTAACCCTTGCTGTTTGTATCCCTGATACCTGAGCACACTTAAAACTGCTCTCTTTGGAATCGAAGAAATGGTTTATTTGTATCTGAATGAGCCGGGTGCTTTCGTTACACTGGCATGAATGTTAGCTCCAGGCAAGGGAACAAGCTGCTGTGGCTGTCTCTTTAAAGAAGCAGTAAACTTAACTTCTGGGATTGCTCCAGGAGCGGGTTGGACACGGCAGGGAGATGGCTTTGGGGAAAACTGGGATTGAGGAGTGTGGGGTCACTGCAGGTAGCTATTGGGCAGTGGAAGTCAGGGCGTGTCTGCATGCTGGTCTCCAGGCTGTGCATGTCCAAGCCACAGCACTGAAGGAACCCAGGGTGACAGGGCTGCTGGTAACAGAACCCATTGTAGGTCTGGGTTGCACCCCCAAAATGTGACAGCGATTAGGGGTGTTAGATACAGTGTAACTGAATAGTCGTGTAACTGCATGAAATCTTAGCGGTTACATGACTGTTCGATAGGCCCCGGGGGTGGGGCCGGCAGCCAGGGCGCTCCTGGCCCCGCTCCCAGGGAACCCCGTCACCCCACATTGCTACCGCTGTATCAGAGGCAGCAGTGTGGGGTGGCAGGCGGGAGCCAGTTTAAAAACCAGCTCTCTGTGCATAATGGCTGCCTGCCACTCTGCGCTGCTGCGTCCCCCCCTCTCCCCCCACCCGCCACGCTGCTGCCTCTGATATAGAGGCAGCAGCACAGGGCAGCTGCAGCCCCTGTCTGTGGGGTGCCTGAGCTCCCCTCGGACAGAGGCTGGTTTGTGGCAGCAGCCTCTGTTCATGGGGAGCTCGGACCCCCTGCAGACCGGCTGCTGTGGACCAGCCTCTGTCCTTGGGCGTCCCAGGCTCGCTGCAGATAGAGGCTGCTCTGTGGATGGCGGAGCAGCCTCTGTCCGCGGGGGGGTCCTACCCCCTGCAGACAGGGGCTGCCGCAGACAGAGGCTGCTTCGCAGCAACCTCTGATAGAGGCAGCAGCACGGGTGGGGAGGGCAAGCGGATTTGTGGGGCTGGCGTGCACAGGGAGCCTGCTTGAAAGCTGGCTTCCTGCGCATATCAGCTCTAGCCTGCCCCCTCACCCTCCGCGCTGCTGCTTACTTTCAGAGCCAGCAGCGTGGGGGGGGGAAGCAGGCGGATCCAGTGCTTGTGAGGAGCCTGCTTAAAGCCAGCTCCTCGTGGCTCCCCCGCCCTTGCTGCCTGATACAGAGCCAGCAAGGGGGTGCGTGTAGTCCACAAGATTGAAGCCAGAAGCCAAAGCTTATCGGTTAATCGTGTCGTCGTCTCCACGTTGACGTCCCTAACAGCAGCCCTGATGCAATGAAAGATGGACCGACATTCAGCCTGCCCACCTGCCTTTATTACACTAGTCCTCGGGCCCGGTCGGTGGCCTTCCCTTGGCCTCCAGAAAGTCACTCCAGTTTGGCAGTTAGCGAGTGTTGAAAGCAACCACTCCCGTTTCATCATGCCGCTTGGTTTTGGGCACGCGTCCAAAGCTTTCCGTCCTCCCTGGCATTCCGTAAACACCTCCTGGGGCCTTGCTGCAGCATGGCAGGCAGGCTCCCGGGTGGATGCTCGTGATGGTCTATCAGTCCACCCTCGGCCTAGAACGGGGACCAAGAGCATGTGCGGGATCCTGCTCTACATCCTCCGCTAGGCCACGTGTCTGTCTGCTCGTCCCCTGCAGCGGGGTGCCTCTGGCTCTCCCTGCTGCTCTCCCCCCGGCACCTGCCTGGCGAGCTGCTGGTGCCTAAGGGAGACACAGGGGCCACACCCAGACCCAGAAGCGCCAGGCTGCGGAGTGGATAGGAGCCCTGCCACCCTGCATTAATCATTCACTTCTCCACGTGGACTTTGCTGTTTGCTAGTAATGTTGCCAGAAGAGCCAGGCGCCAGGGGGAAGGGTCTTACTACACGAGAGCCTGGGTGCTGCTACTAAGGGCCTGTCTCTCCACTGGCCGAGCTCCTGCTGCTGTGAGTCCTGTCGCTGCAGGGCCGGGGAGCGCTCTGCTGCAGACGGGGCGTGCGCAGGGAGGGGCTGCGGCGGTGAGGGAGACGCTGAAGACGTGAGCTCAGCAGTGCAGGGAGACAGCCAGAACGCTGGTGCGTCCCCTGGCGCTCTGGCTGCTGCAGCCGCTCTCTCCAGCACAGCACCGCGATTAGTCGTTCTCAGCGACAGCTCAGCCTGCTGGCTGCGTGCCCCAGGCGACTGCCCTGCCAGGGCTCCGCGGAGGGGTTTGTTTGGGGTCAGCTGTGTCTGTGGAGCAGGGCCCTGCTCTGTGTGAGTGCCCACAGCTGACTGCATGAACACGGGTGGACACGCCAGCCCCCTGCTGCTTGCTGCCCTCCAAGAGACACGGGAGCAAAGAAATACCACAGATGAGGGCTCGGAAAAGCCCAGCTGCCTTCCTCACGCGTCCCGGCTGCTGTGTTTGTACCCCACACACCGAGGCTATGTCTACACTCGCGGCTTCTTGCGCGAGTAATATGCAAATGAGGCTAAGCGTGGAATATCGCCGAGCCTCATTTGCATACCTAATGAGCCACCATTTTTTTCAGAAGAGGCTCTTGCGCAAGAAGGAGCGTCTACACTGCCCCCTTCTTGCGCAAGGAAAACCCTCTTGCTCAATGCCGTTACACCTAGTACTTTTCAGGAAGAAGCGGCATTGCGCAGAGGTTTTCACTGCAAGAAGGGGCAGTGTAGATGCTCCTCTTGCAAGAGCCTCTTCTGAAAAAAATGGTGGCTCATTAGGTATGCAAATGAGGCTTGGTGATATTCCACGCTTAGCCGCATTTGCATATTACTCGCGCAAGAAGCCGCGAGTGTAGACATAGCCCCAGTGTGGTTACTGAGCAATGCAAGTGGTACCTAGACCACAGCAACGGTTAAGATCAAGAGACCTCTACAGCATGGGCAGGAGCCAGCTGGCTTTTAGCTCAGAGGGTAGAGGCTCCTAGACTCCCTTCCAAGGTCCCAGGTTCACATCCGCCCAGTGGTGGTTACATGTGCATTTCCCACCAGACTGCATCCCGAGGCCACAGCCATCCCAGGGCTGCGCCAGCACAGCTGCCTCTCGACATCCCAATCCTCGATGGCTGCTGCTTGCACCCGAGGGGCACCTTACCCCAGCGAACAGTGCTACCCGGCCTGCAGCGGGCAGGGAGTGGCTCGTGGCTCTTTGAACTGTTTCCTTGCCCAGAGTGGGGCCTGGCTGGCACAGTGACATGCTGCCCCTTGGGCAGTATGGTTTGGAGTCGTGATCTCGCGCTTTGGAAGGAATTGCTGAGACTGCAAAGAGGGAGACTTGTTTTGCTTTTTGAAATAAATATTGGAAGGGCCTTGATCTTGCAGTGGGCGCGTGTAGCACGGAGCAGTGAGCCTGTACTGAATCGCATCGGCACCAAGGGCCCCACACAGCCATGGGGGCTTTGCTGGTTGATGCAGTTGCGGGTTCAGGGTTTAAACCGGAACAGTCGTCTCTGGTAGCTCTTGGGGGGCTAGTTAAATGGCCTGTCCCAACTGGTGGCACATGCTTTGTGACGCGTGCCCTGTGCTGTTGAGGGTCACTGGAGACCCAAAAACCACTGCCGACAGCCTCCTTTTGAAAACTGGCAGGCACACACTTTGGCTAACGCGTATAGACTCAGGCGTGCCAATGAGGGAATCCAGACTCCTATATTTTTCAAAGGGCGTTGCGTAGGGGGCTGTTTGGGAAGCTGCCCATCAGTCCGGACCTATACATCTGCGTGACCAGCCATTGGTAACAAGGCGTTGCTGGCGCACCTGGTGTTCTCAGAGTCATCCAAGTTTGGCAGCAGGTAGTTTGGGTCTTGTAGGCAGCCTTCCGCTCTGGGCCGCACTCCCTAGATAGATGCCAATAGCACAGGTTGAGCAATAATTTTCACAGGGGCAACTTCATGAATTTTGGTATGTGGTGTCGGGCCAGCTCCAGGCCCCCAAGCAGGCAGGGCCTTGAATGGAGGGGGTGGGGCTGGGGCTGGGGTTAAGGGGGAGAGAGGAGCGGGGGTGGGCAGTTTGTGACACATGGTTTGTGGCGGGCGCAGAGATGGGCGAGTGCGTGGCACAGTGTGGCACACATGGGGGTGCTAGTGACACAGAGCGAGGGCTGGCCACTGCAGCGTGCGGTTCTGCGAGAGGCCACGCTTTGTCCCCTGGCGACAGGGATGCTGCCTGCTGCGAGAGCAAGCACTGAAACCTCAGAAGCAGCGACTGCCTCTTAAGACAGGCTCTCCCCTGAGTGCTTACCACCCTGCTTCAGACTGGAGCAGCCCCGCTGTGTCTCCCCCGCCCTGCAGAGATGGGGCACGGGGGCAGGAGACCAGCCTGACTCCAGCCTGTCTGTGCATCTGCACCCTGAGCCAGGCTGTGCTCGCGAGGGCAGCAGTCCCGAGGTGCGGGCTCTCCTGCCATGCGCGCGTGGGATGTGGCTCAGGACTCGCGCCGGGCTGGGTTGCTGGGCAGCGTTTAAGGAGCTTGTTGTAACCTGGAAAGCCCTCGCTGGCGTAGGCCCTGCCAGCCTGAGCGGTGCCTCTCCCCGGGGCTGGCTCGAGCCGTTCCTGCGCCCCGGGCAGCGAGCGCACGACACATGCGTGGCCCTGCCCTCCGGCGCACGGCGCCCCTTACAGCTGCCATCAGGCGCCCCCCATAGGTTGGTGCCCCGGGCAGCTGCCCAGCTAGCCCCCCCCTCAATCCGGCCCTGCCTCTCCCCTCGTGCTGACGCCGCTGGGAGATCAGCAGGAGCGATGCTGGGAGCTGGAGCCCGGCAGTACCCCCGGGAGCCGCGGGTGGGCGGTGGGATTCGCTCCCCGCCGTGTCCCACATGCCCTTCAGCACAGCGTGCGCCCGAGCAGGCGGCAGGGGAGTCCCCAGCACGAGGCTCCTGGCAGGGGTGGAGCTGAGCTTCTGAGCCGCCCCCTGCTCTAGTGGTGAGACGTGCTGACTGGCACTGTGCTCAGGCTGTGCACTTGCAGGGGATGGCCTGGGTGGCGGCTGCCCCCTCTTGCATTGGATCCTTCGTGCGTAAAGGCACCGGGGGGGACGACGCTGCCTCGTGCCGCCCAGGGAGCCAGAGCTGCCATCCTGACAGTTGCCTGGCACAGCAGCCGTTTTCAGCTGCTTCTTCCCGGGGGGAGGGGTGGACTGCGGCTGATGCTTGGGGGGCATCACACAAGGATGCCCCCGGCACAATGCACCTTGGCTGCTGAGAGCAGAGCAGCACCGTGGTGTGATCCCAGCGCTCGCAGGGTGGCAAAGCGCCATCCATCGGGCTCTGCATGAGGCGCCCGGACGCAGACACATGCACACCCCTGTGGGGTCGAGCCCCGCAGCCAGCCAGTGTCTGCAGCTCCTGACACTGGCTACGAGCCCAGCATGCATGTTCCCAGACCAGGCCCAGGTTCCAGAGTCCAGACAAGGGCAGCACGTTTGCACCCAGATCTGCCTCTCACGCTCTGCGGGAATCCAGCAAAATGCAAACAATCCATCTGCGCGATGGAGCACGGCAGGGTCGAGCCCAGCGCACGGGGTGTTCTACCAGCCTGCTGCTTGCACAGGAAGGGAAGACGGTTCATCCCTACGTTGGCGTGGAGTGCCAGCTGCTCTTCAGGGCTTGTGGGAACGGAGTGCTTGGTTCTGGTGCAGTCAGACCATGGGTAGGTTGCCAACTTTCTACTTGCACAGAAACAAACCCCTCTGCTACACACACCTCCTCTGCTGCGCTCACTCCATCCCCCTCCCTCTTGCTTGCACTCCTCACTCTCTGGGCTGGCTCGGGGGCGGGGTGAGGGCTCCAGGGGGGGTGGGCCTCGGGATGAGAGGTGCCAAGTGCAGGAGGGGGGCCAGGCTGAGTCGATGAGTTGGGATGCAAGAGGGGGTGAGGACTCTGGGGAGGGGCCATGCACAAGGGATTTTGGGGTGAAGAGGGAGGCTCTGGACTGGGACTGAGGTGGTGGCGCACAGGAGTGGACTCTGGGCTGGAGCAGGGGTTGGAGTACAGGTGTGTGTGAGGGCTCTGGGGTGGGGCTGGGGATGAGGGATTTGGGATGCAGGAGAGGGCTTTAAACTGGGACCGAGGGGCTACGTCTAGACTGCAGACTTCTTGCGCAAGAAGCTTTTGTCAGAAGAGATCTTCCGCAAAAACTTCTTGTGCAAGAGCACGTCCACACTGCAAAAGCACATCGAAAAAGCAATGCACTTTTGCACAAGAGAGCATCCAGACTGCATGGATGCTCTCTTCAAAGTAAGCTCTGATTGCCATGCACAGAATGGCCACCAGGGCACCTGTGCTTTTTCCTCTTTCCTCTTTTTGCAAAAACCCTCTTCCCTGCACACACACACCTTTTTACAAAAGCGCTCTTTTGGAAGAAGGCTTCTTCCTCATAGAATGAGGAATACCTATGCCGGAAAACCCCGCTGTGCTTTCGGTTTTTGTGTGCAAACATGCTTGAGGTGTGGATGCGGCGCAAGTTTTCTTTGGAAAAACTCTATAGTGTAGACATAGCCAGGGGTTTGGAGGATGGGAGGAGGACTAGGGCTGGGGCACAGGGTTGGACTTCAAGGGGGGCTCAGAGATACTGGCTCTAGGCAGAGCTTACCTCAAGCAGCTCCAGAAAGCAGCAGCAGGTCCCCCCTCTGGCTCCTTCGTGACCGCATGGCCACATGGCTCTGCGCAGAGCCCAATCCGCAGGCACCTCCCCCGCAGCTCCCACTGGCTGCAATTTCTGGCCAATGGCATTCAGGGCAGAGGCAGGATATGGAGCCTCCCAGGTGCTTCTACACATAGGAGTTGCGGGGGGGGAGGCATGCCAACTGCTTCCCGGGAGCAATATGTTCATAGGCTTGCAGGGAGCTGCCGCCCCTGCTGTGCTGTCTTCGGACAGTGCTGACCAGAGCCCAAAACCAGACACCTGGGCATCCTGATCACGCACCATGAATTGCATGCTGGTTCATTTGGAAAGCCTCTCTGTGGAGCTGGGACTAGATGGCCTTTTTTACTCTTGCACCTTCCAGGCATCCTAGCAGGCACTGTGCGAGGGGAGGCGGCTGTTTCGTATTCAGGTGTAAGAAATCTAGGGCTAAAGCTGCAGTTGGGGTACATCAGCATCAGTCAGTTGATTTCAGTGGAGCGATGTCAGTTTTCACCACCTGAGGGTCTGACCTAGAATTTCATCCAGTTGTGGGTCTCAAATGTCAAGCCATGAAAGTATCCAGTCCAGAATGGAAACGTCCCCAGTAGCTGTGCAGATTTCATGTGTGTGTGTCTGATTGGCAGCTCTGTCCCGGCCCCGGGACATTCCTGGGGAGTGGAGATGTACCGCTGTGAATCTAATAGCACCTTTCACCTCAAGACCTTCAAATGCTCTACAGACCTAGGTTAAATGTCCCAGTCCCTGTGTGACTGGGGACACGGGGACTCCCCACCCGGTACCTCAGATGTTTGGCATCCTCTGTGTGTGATCCTCGCCAGTGCACCTCGACTCTGCGCTGCCTGGGAAGTAGGCTTGCAGGTGCCAGTGCCGAGTAGTCAGTTCAGGACAGGCGCAGCCAAACGCTAATAGCAAATCCTGTGTATTTCCTGACAGGCCGGCAGAAGTGCTAATGTGCCATGAAATGCGACTAGCTCTGGGCGAGAGCCGAGGCGTATTTTGTTCATTGGTGGCACTCTCCAGTGGGCCATTCTGTATGATCCTGACCCGCGAAGTGTTGACAAGACTGTGAGGGACTAAAGGGCACATCCCTTGGTGCCCCTCCATCCTGGCACTCCAGTCACACCCCTGTGTCACTGCCATCTGACACCAGTGGGTTGGCCTTCACTCCGCCTTCCAGCTGGGTGTGGCAGGGACCTAATGGGCCTCACCAGAGCAGTGGGGGGAGGCAGGACCATTGGCTGGGCATGGGCGCCTTGCGTAAGCAAGACAGCGTCAGACTCAGAAGGGCAGCATGGACACTCTGGGCAAGTGAGAGTGGGATCAGACCCAGCAGGGTAGCACAGACACGCTGGGTGAATCAGTAGGGCCTCGCAGGTGCCCTGGGCAAGTGAGAGCAGGATTGGGCCCAGCTCAGCCCCATGACTGCCCCAGGTGAGTGAGAGCAGGATCAGGCCTAGCATGGAGCCATGAACACCCTGGGTGAGCAAAAGCAGGGTAGGGCTGAGTGGTGCTGCCCAGGTGAGCTTAGCAGCATGCACGTGAGACTCACACACTAGTGCACAGTCTCCCACGCACGCCGAAGTGGTGCTCACTCATTTTGAGTCAATAGCTGAAGATTCAGAATAGTTTTACTCGGGCCCAGGCTTAGCTGGGCAAGCCACTGTCCAGGCTTGTGTCCTGTGTAACCGTGGAGATGACAGGCCCACTTGCTAGATACCAAGGGTTGCCACCCAGCTGGTATTTGAGCGGCCTGGCAGGTTTTCAGGGATTTGCCAGTTGCCAGAAAATAATTTAATCTGCTGGGTTTTTAATGTGGGCCTGAAGATTTGCATTACTGCCCCAATACACGGGGACAGCTAATAATAAAAGCATCTGTGCTCAGCGAGCCATGCTGCTGTGTCCCCGCTACCACTGGTTAAGCCATAAGAGATCAGAACTGTGGAAAATGCAGCAGCTGTTGGCCTATCCACACACAAGCACTTGCAGTGGGGGGTTGCAGAGTTGCCTCGTGGCTGGGGCTCTGGCGGCCTTGCCTTGGCTTTTTGATTGTTTTGTTTTGCATTTCAAAGGTGGTAACCCATTCTGCATATGCACGAAAGGGAAGAGGAGGCTACCTGGGTGTGTTTCCATATGTGAACGCTTGAGGGTCAAAAAATTATGGGTTTGCCCAAAAAGGAGCAGGATTTGATCAAAAGTACACTCACGAATGTAAACCACACTAGCCAAATTCGTGGCCCTTCATTGTCCTAGTAGCAGGCAAGACTTCTTTTTTAAAATGTGTGCTGTGCTGCCGGGAGCTGTACTGTGGTCCTCAAGGAGAAAAAGATGTGATTTGTTATCTGGGAAGTGAAATAAACAGTGTAACTAGCAGAGCAGTGTCTACACGGGCAGGAATTCCTTCTGTACCAGTGGGGAAGCCCCTCACTCCTCAAGTATGTATTTCATAATTATGACTACTGTTGTTAACTATTAGTAATGTATCACTATGTAAGAATGCTCTTCCGGGCACTTGTTGGCTGCCTTTTTCCTGGTAGCTCAGTGATTTACTCCTAGCACTTTCTCGCAAAGTCTGGCTTCAATGTTCTTTCAGAACGCTTTTATTTTTTTATGAATTAATTTTGTATTAGGTCCTAGATTTTTCTGTTTTCTGCACAGTTCTCAGTGTGTCCTGATGAGGATCAACTATTGATTAATGTAGCTGAACCCTTTATCCAAGGCAAGAGGTGGGTTAAAATACATGAGACACATACCAGGTCCACCAACAAGGGAGGGCAAAGCCCTGGAGCCAGAGGCCCTTTAAAACTCCACCAGTGTACTGCCACGGCACACTCCAGGCAGCTGTGAGCACTGTGGGGGGGGGGCACTGAGGGCTGGCTGCCCCAAGCCCGCCCCTTCCACGAATAACGGGCCAGCCCCACTAGCCCAAGGGCCTAGCAAGGCTCTCAGCCCCATTGTGACACAGAGTTATACAGACACAGACTCTCACGCCTTACATCACATAAAAAAAGTCCACTCGGTATTTGTGCTTGGTGAGAACGTGGCAGCACTGATTGGATTAAGAACCTATGCTACTGGATGTTGCCAAAGACCAGATATGAGCGTCCCTGTCTTGAGCAAAGACCTGGCACACCACTTGTAAATGTGTTATCCAACAAAACTCTGTCACTGCCACACTAGGGACACAGACAGTTACCCAGCTCCTAGGGCTCAAGGTGTAACCCTGTTTATATACATACCCGCCCTGGCCAGTTCGTAGGGCTCAGGGCATAACTCCCTGCAGGTTTGCAGGGTCTTTTGCCAGTGAAAGAGCCTCACTCATGAACATCCTCACTCTGTTTATGGTAATTGCCAAGCAAGCAGAATGCTCACGCTAAGCGCACAGCGCCATGCTCCGCAATCCTGGTCAAGGCAGGAGGACTTCCCCTGTTGGCCAGGCAAGGCCAGTCTCATCTGGATTCTAGTTGCTGCCTGTCACAGTTGTGCCGAGGAGTCTCAGCAGCGCTGGTCTTAGGCTGTGTCTTGGAGGTGAGTTCTTCGTCCACGTCTTTCTGTCCTTCCTTTCCCTTTCTGCTGGTTTCCTTCGTGGACCCAGTTTCCATAGTGACATTTGAGTGCCATGTAGCTATACCGTAACCAATTGTTTTACAAAAACTTTACTAACCAATTATAAGCTACTGTAACAATTACCTAACCAGTCATACCCCACCACCTTAGCTTATTTACACCTAGAAGAACTGGGACTGGGAGCACACACAATCTACTAGCCTGCCCCCAGGCTCTGGTGTGTGAGGGGAATGGGGGGAGTGTGGTTCTCCTTCTCCGTCAGGATCCGCCTCAGTGAGAGTGGCTATTTTTTGGTTGGGGGTTTTGTGCTTCTCCCCATGTGTGGCCCCTGACTGATTTTTCTGTGGGTCAGTGCCCCCCCCTCCCTCCCCCAAAGGTTCCCCACCCCTGTTTCTCTATCTGGTGATAGTGGGGGCATTAGGAGGGAATCTCCTTCTAAGCAGCCTGTTGTGATGCAATGTCCATGGAGACTCCCTGCCTTAGGGCTGCTGCTCTTCAGTCTGGCTGCAGGTGAAGGCCGTGGCCTGCCAACATGGCTACGGAAAAGGCTGTGCGCTTCCAAAGCCTGAGCGGCCGTGCCTCTGCCATGCTGAGCTCTCACTGTGGAGGACAACGCACCCTGGCAGCCGAGTGCAGGGTCAGGTACAGCAGGGCCATAGGAATCCCCCCCAGCAAGAGCAGGCTCGGGCCCCTCAGCGACGCAGGGGCACTGGGGCCTGAGTAGAGCCAGCCCAGTCCCACAGCAGGACGGGCAGGGAGGGAGATGTCGGGCCGGCTGCCTAGGCTGGGGGCAGGACCCAGGGGAGGGAGACGTTTGCAGCCGGGACCGAAGCGGTGCCACACCAGGGGTGGGCGCGGCGAGGTGTGAAGCGTCCACGTGTGCGGCGGGCGCAGGAACCCCCTGGCCCAGTGCCCGGCCCCGGCCCGCCCTGCAGCAGAGTCACTGCTGCCCCGCACCTGCCCAGCCTGGCCGAGGGAAGCGGCCGCCGCGGGCTCCCAGCGAGGCCCGGCCCCGGGGTACGTGCGCTGCGGGGGCCGAGACTTTGGCCAGGTGCGGGCCCGGCTCCTCCCACCGCCTCACTGCGCAACGCGACGGCTCCCTGCGGACCGGCTGCCTGGGCCGCCCGGCGCACAAAGGGTCCGGGAGCCGCGCCCAGCCCGGGGATCCCCGCGCGCCGGCTCCGTGCGTGCGGCGCCTCCCCGGTCCCCGGCCGCCGCCCCGCCCCGCGCTCCTGCCTGCTGCAGCCGCAGGGCGGGCGCCGGGCTGAGCAGCGAGCGGGCGGGGCAGACGCCCGCAGAGGGAGCCGGGCGGGTCTGCCCGGCCGCCGCAGAGGTAGGGCCCCGCCGCCGCGAGGGGGACGCACCTGCCGATGCCGGGAGCCGCTGCTGCGGGGCGGCGCGCTCCTGCCTCCCGCGCTTCCTCGCCCACTGGCGCTTGAGCGCGGGGTCTCAGACGCGCAGCGGCTGCGCTGGCGCCGGGCGGGGGAGAGCGGGGCCGAGCCCGCGGCTGAGACACCGCTCGGGGGCGAACTTCTGCCCGGGGGGGTGCGCCCGGGGGCAAAGGCAAAACGTGCCGCGCTCTCCAGTCATCTGCGCCGGGCCCCCGCCCGCCCGCAGCCGCCCGCGGGGAAGGAGCGGAGCTGTCGGGCGCGGAGGGGCCGTGCCCCGGCTCCGCTCGGCTGCAGGCTGGCAGGGGCTCCGGGTCCCGGAGGGACTAGTCCCAGGGGGCGGGCAGCGCTTCGGGGATGTTCCCCTTCCCCCCCCAGCCGGGGCTGGGCTCCCTGGTTCGGGCCTGCAGGGGCAGCGCCTGGGTGTAGGGCCGGCGGCTGGGGCCCGGGCTCTGCGCTGGGGCTCGGGGGCGCTTGGCTTTTCTTGGCGCACGGACTCCCCTTCCCGTCCCAAACCCACGCCTGAAAAGAGGGGCCCGGGGAGGCTGCCGGGAGCGTCGCCGGCACGGGCGGGATTCGGCCTCTGCTCCGCTGGCTCCCACCCCCGGTCCTGTCCAGTCCAGGTGCGGAACCGTGCAGTGGGGGTGGCAGCAGCTGCCAAGCCAGGGGCACTGGGCTCCCGGGCAGGCCTTTAAAGTGCCCGGTCCTGCTTCGGCTGCTTGTCTGCAGGGAGCAAGTGGCCCGCCAGCGCCGGGCTCGCCGCATGGGGCTGCACGCTCCCACCCCAGCCTGGTACCCCGGAAGCAACTGTCCCCACCCCACCCCCCTTCCGTACGCCACTGCCTTGCTGGGCGTTGGGGTTGGGGTTGGGAAGGTCTGAGTGGCTTGTCCCTTGGGTTCCCATTGGGGGAGGGAAGCTGCAGATGCTGGCTTGGGAAATGGGGCGCGCTCAGGCCAGGTGCTGCCGTGTTTGTGTTCTGTAGGGCCTGGGACAGTCGCCCTGCCTTGGATCACGAGACCTCCTCGTCCACCTCCTCCCGGTCCTGGCGAAAGCTGCTGTCTATAGCACCAGGAGGGGGATGCTGGACGGGCGGGTGCTCTGCGACTGTGGGGCCTGCTTCAGTTCCTCCCCTGTGTCACGTATCCGAGCAGAGTTCCTCTGGGCAGCGTCCACTGGCTCCATCGACTGCTTTGAGGAGCAGCGGGCGCTGTCTGGGGCTCTCAGCTCGGTGGCCCTGTCCGGTTCCCTTGTTCTAAACCTTTGACCTGCACCCTTGACCCTGTTTTTTATTAATTGTCCCAAGGAATCAGTTGAGCCCCAGGTCCAGTTGTCCCTCCTGCAAGGCTGGGGGAGGGGCTTTTAGAAGTCGGCGGGCTCATGCCCGCCTGCTCCTGGGATTTCAAATGGTGCCTTGGATCGCCCTTAGCCTGTGCAAGGCAAGGAGGCTGTCAGCCCTCCATGAGCATGGGGCACGCCTGTGCTGAGCCCTCGTGCTGCGGGACGTGTGTGTGCTGCCCCCCAGAGGAGGGGACTGACTGGGGCATCCCACCTAATGTCACTTCCCACTCACCACCTGCTGATTACTCTGGAGGGCCCGCGCCCTGGCTCTTGGCTGAGCGCTGCACGTGATGAGTCTAGGCAGGCTGAGTGAGCAGCGCAGCACCAGAGGCTGGTCTCCGACCAGTGCCTTCCCTCGCTGTGAAAGCTCCCTGCAGGGCTGTGCACGTGCCCAGTGACGGTCTGGGACACGTGTGGGTGGAGAGCTGTGTGGGACACGTGTGGGTGGACAGGCGTGTGCATGTGCACGCACTAACGACACACACACTTGCTCTCCCAGTCGGGGTGAAGGCCGATGCTCTCGGGAGGGCGTGGCCCGGCGTGCGCGTCGGCCCTTTGTGTGCGGAGCGCGGTACCTGCACTAGCATTTCAGCCCTGGAATCCAGACTCGGGGGGGGCTCCCAGGGACAAACCCTGCTGGTCGCTGCTCCCCCACAGGGGTGGAGCTGCGGAGGACGGCCACGCTTCCCTTCTCCGCCATGGCTCGGGCCGCCGGATCGGACCACCTGTAGCACAGTATTCTTGCGTGGCAGGTCCCGGCCGTGTAGCTGGCCCTTGGCCCTGGAGGCTGCTGCTCCTGGGTCCTGTCTTGCTTTTGCTGGGCTTTGGGTGGGACTCCAGCCTCAGGTTCTCTAGGGTGTTCAGGTGGGTCTCTTGGGAAGCGGAGCGATAAGCTGCGCCACCGGTCCCAGCTGCTGGGTCAGCTGTTACCTGTCTGGGGCCGGGCCAGCCACTGCTGTTACCCACGTGGATTTCTGGCACAGGTTTATCACAGTGTCCGTGGCACAGTGCTGGTCACTTCCCCCAAGGAGCTGTACCGACCCGGGAACACTGCCTCCCAGAAGCCTAGGGGTGAGCTGAGGCACAGGGGGTGAGCAACTGACTGGCCCAAGGCTGTGCAGCAGCTGTGCGGACACAAAGTCCAGGCAGAGCTTGTAGGATGCGAGGGGCCAAACTGGGCTCAGGCTGCCCCACAGTCGGGGTGTGCCAAGCTGGCTGTGAGCACCTTCCCCCGCCCAGCTCCCACGCTGTGTAGTTAATCCCAGAGCCCCTTGTGGATTCCAGCCAGTCCAGCCCTCCCAGATGCTGCCTGTTGGGTGCCGCTTGCTGCTGTTTCTCATAGGAGGGAACCACTTGCTGGCAGCTTTAAATCCAGCTCAGAGCTGCCCGGTGACAGGCCGTCACCATGTGGAGGCAGGGAGTCCTGGTGTCTATTCACAGTCACCTCTCTGAGTGAGGGCAGGCACGCCACCCCCAGCTGTTCTAAGGGATCCAGTGCAGTAGCAGCTCGTGCTGCCTGCTGACCAGCAGTGCTGTGCGCCAGGGAGCCGAGCGGAGCTGGGTAATATTGACAAGTGCCCCTCCCTTTGCTGTAGTCAGGACAAGGGCGTTCCTGCCTGCGGCAGAGCTTGCTGGCAGGAGGAGGGGGGAGGATTTATCGAACGCTCTCGTCACCGGGTGGCAGGACCACATGCGGCCCAAGGGAGTTGGAACCAGCGGCTCCAGGGACTCTGCGTGTGCTCCCCAATGCTTGGAACGCTAAGCAGTCCCCTCTGGCATAACTAGAGACGTCCGCCTGCTGGCTGGTGCACCCTGGGCTGTAAGGAGCCTGGCCTGGCGTGCTGCTGAGCAGCTGTTCGAGGTGCTGGGCCCTGCCATGGTGGCAGGAGTGAGGGTGCTCGGCACGGTGCAGGATCAGGCTCCTGGGGCCGTTTCGGGTGGGGGATGCCTAGCGGGGGTGGGCTTTGCCACACTCCGTTCCCGGGGCGAGGTTAGCTCTTGGAAGGCTCCAGGCCCCTGTGGAAGATCTCAGCACTGGGTGTCTGGAGAAGTGCCTGCAGGAGGCAGGATTGTGTGGCAAGAGTAAAGCGGCTCCTGCATTGTCTGTGGAGGGAGTGGTCGCTCTGTCCCTTTACCAGGCCGCGTGCTCTTTGGGTTCCTTCCTCCAGGTAATTTCAAGTAACCTTTTATCGTAGCCCTCACAGGACCTAATCCAGTTTGCCCCGCGAGCCCTTGGACTTCACAAGAGCTGCAGGAGCACAAGGGTGGGCAAAATAATGCCCGTGGATTTCCCGGCAGACCTAGGAAGGGTTCCGGCTGCAGCTGTTGTTTCACCCTGAGCCACCTGGAAGGCCCTGTAGCAATAGTTTGGAGACACAGGGAGGGGATGTACTTTAACCCAGTTCCGGGTTATTTGCAACAGGCTCACTCAGCATGATTGGAGAACAAGCTCCAGATCCATTAATGGGAGTCATTTGAAATTCATCCAGGCCAGGAGGATGCACCAGCAACTCAAACTGTCATCCTGCCTGTGCAAAGAGCTGCCATGCCACCCTTCCAGAAATCCCTGGAAAGGCCCCAGGCCCAGCCCATCTGTGTGCACAAACTCTCTGCTCCCGCTAGTTGAGCCATTCCTCTGTCTACACTGTGGCCCCAGCCTGGATCCCGTTCCCCCATTCCCCAACGGAAGTGGAGCAGTCCGGTCCATTTCATTGAAGAGCTGGGTTTGCAAGTGCTGTGCATGTGGGAACTGCAGGCCAGATGCAGCTGCAGTGCGGGCATAGTGTGTCCTGTTGCTGCTTCCTAGTTACGTGGACTCGGAGATACTGTCCCCACCCCCTTAGTCGAGGTGCATTCAAGAACCCCAAGACTTTCCAGCTGCCTGTCTGTGTGTCACTGCGCTGAGGGACGCCCCAGTGGGACCTGGCGCTGAGCACAGCTGGTCAGAAGAATGGACACGCTTCTCATAACATGTCCACCTCCAGAACTGTAGGAGTTGCTCTTTTGACCTGCTGTAACACTGAGCTGTCAGCTTGGGCTCTCGGCTCGCCTGCGCTGCAGAGCTGCCGTGGGGCAAAGCTCAGGAAAGAGCCACCACAGCAGCCTGATCCTCTTCCTTGAGGAGCTAAGTTCTGGCAGAGCTGGAGCCGGAGAGTGTTGGCCACGAAGGGCATTGACTGGGTTTGCTAGACTCTGTGTTTGGCAATCTGTACAACGGGGACTTGCGGGCAAGGCGAACCTGGGGAGACCTGCTCCCACATATTGAGGGCTTGCTGGGGCTCAGGCACCATTGTGCCATGGGGCACCCTTAAGGCTGTGCTTTCTGCTTACACGGTGAGCTCCTTGGGATAGACATCCATGTTAGGCTGGTGGCCAGCTGGCACAGTGATAGGTGCAACTGAAATGTGGAGGCAGAAATTGATCTAGTTATTTTTGGACTCTATTGTAGTGTTGGCCTTCACACTATCCTCTGGCAAGGAGTTCCACAGGTTGGTTGTATGACAAAAAACTTCCTTTTGTTTGCTTTAAACCTGCTGCCTATTAATTTCATTTGGTGACCCTTTGTTGTATTTATGAGAAGGAGTAAGCAACACTTCCTCATTCACTTTCTCCATGCCATTCATGATTTTATACACCTTTATCATATCACCCCATAGTCATCTCTTTTCGAGCTGAAAAGGCCACTTTTATTCTCTCCTCATACAAAAGCCATTCCATGCCCCTAATCATTTTTGTTTCCCTTTTCTGACCGTTTCCAATACTAATATCTTGTTTTGAGATGGGGAGCCACAGCTGCATGCAGTGTTCAAGAAGTGGGCGTACTATGGATTTATATAGGGGAACATGCTGTTTTCTGTGTTGTATTGATCCCTTTCGTAATTATGCCCAGCACAGGGATGAGAATGTTGGACTGGTTGGGGCTGGAGCAGCTCCCCAGCTACTGCAGGCAGGGTGCTTCTCCGCCCCCCCCTTCCCCCCCTGCACTCCCTTAATCTGTTCACCAGTTAACCAATTCAATGGGATTTTACATCCTGAGAGGAACATTCTGTTCCCTTTTTTGACTGCTGTTGCTCATGGAGTAAGTGTTTTCATCAACCATCGACCATCCACAGTGCCTGCAAAATCCCTCTCTTGAGTGGTAACAGCGAATTTAGCCCCCATCGTTGGGATTACGTTTTCCAATGTGCGTTACTTTGCATTGATCAACACTGAACCTCATCTGCCATTTTTGTGTCGTTCCCCTTTCTGGAAGTAAGTGCTACAGTGTTGGGCTGCTGAGGTGTTTCCCTGTTGTGCAGAGGCTGGGAGTGAGCAGCAGGGGGTGGATCACTTTCAGGTTGCCTGTTCACTCCCTCTGGGGCACTTGGCATTGGCCGCTGTCCAAAGGCAGGTCGCTGGGCTAGATGGGCCTTTGGTCTGACCCAGTCTGGCCTCTCTCGTGTTCTCAGGGATCCTTGTCCCAAGTGCAGGAAGTTGGCAGTCTTGGCAAAGGCCAGGCAGCTTTCCATATGCTGCTGCCAGGAGATGTGGTGAGTGGGCTGATGCTGAGCCATGGAGTGAGGGGGCAGGGGCAGGAACAGCTGTGCTGTCCCGAACAGAGTCCGAAGAGTTCATAGTAAATAAGCGGAGACGCTCCCTGCGCCGCGGTATCTTGGTGATGAGATCTGGTGTATTCGGGGGGCGATGTCTGGCTTGTGTTGCAGCAGTGTAATGCAGGTGCCTTGGTGGCCTTGCAGAGTGTGACACAGCCTCCTTCTTGACAAGACCGTGTGGGTGTGTGTGTGGGGGGGGCTGCAAAGCCCTGAGATGAAGGGGAAAGATGGGGCCTGCTTAATGCCATGTGGAAGGTGTTGTGGAACTACACAGCAGCTCTCGGTAAGGATGTTAAAATGCAGTTAATTGCCTAGTCGATGGGCACTTCCCGCATTCCTCCTTTGAAATGTACAAAATCCCCAGCGGGGGCTCTTGTGCATTTCAAAGGAGGAATGCGGAACTCCACGTACAGCCTGGGGCCAGTGGGAAGTCCTGCTGACTCTGGGCTGCACGCGGGTGCCTGCTTTGAAATGCATAACAGTGCCCGTAACGGTCCCGACGGGGGCTCTTGTGAATTTCAAAGCCATGGAGCCCGGGGTCAGTGGGGGACTCTGACCCCGGGCTCCATGCTATGGGCTCCCCTGCCCCTTTGAATCGCAGAGGCAGCAGTTTCAAAGGGGCAGTGCCAGCACAGCTGATCAGCTGCGTGGCCCCTGTCCCTTTGAAACTGCCGCCTCCACGCGATTCAGAGGGGCGGCAGGGGAGCCCGGGCTCAGCTGAGGACTTCCCAGCTGACCCCGAGCTCTCTGTGAACCCGGGATCAGCTGGGGAGTCCCCAGCTGACCCCAGGTTCCACGTGGCACTTCCCTGGAACCTGGAAATGCTGAGGGGAGCCCAGGGGCAGCTGGGAATTCCCCAGCTGCCCCCAGGCTCCAGGGCTGCCCCTTTGAATCCCTGCAGAGGTGGTGTTTTAAAGGGGCAGCCTGCTGCATAGCAGATCCCGGGATCCGCTGTGCAGCTGCCGCCTTGGGGTTTCACAGCGGCGCTGCCACTTTGAAGTACCCCTTCCCCCACCCCCTTGCTGCCTCTATTTTATAGAGGCATGGGGGGGGGGGGCGGGGAAGAAATCGACTAGTCAACTTGCCTATCTGATAAGCAAGTGCTTGTCGGATAGTCGACTCGTCCTTTACACCCTTGGCTCTCGGTGCCCCGGCAGCAAGCCCAGCGGCTTTCAGGCCTGCTAGGTGGGCTGATGGGCAGGAGTGGTCCGTCGGGGCTTCCCTCATGTTCCCTGCTCAGCATCCTCCAGGCAGCGCAGGGGCAGCACCGCACTCTGGAGTCTGTGTGTGTGGGGTGGAGGGGGGGCTGCGAGCCGCGGTGATGGTCCCAGGGGAGCCCCAGTGCTCAGTGACCTTAAAACCAATTGGTTCCAAGACCGCTTGTGAAAACTGGCCCCACCTGGGCCGGTTGCTCAAGAGCTTCGCTGCCATTGGGCCCCAAGGGGAGTGTGTGGCGCTGGGCTCCAGCCCTGCTGAACATCTGTGCATCTGCAAGGCGAGCTGATGCCGGGAGAATCCCGCGTCCTGCTTCGGGGTGTAGACTGGTCCCTCTCGCGGGGCCAGGAGGGAGTTTCACACCCCTGCCTATCATGCTTCGTGGGCAGGTAGACTTACTGCTGGGGCTGCTCAGCGATCCCTCTCCGGGGTTGTGTCCGGCAGGCGGGTGCTGGAGTCGGTGTGACCCTTTTGCCCCATGGTGAGGAGGAAGTTGTGGGGCTAGGCAGTGACGGGGCTCTGCTTTGACGGTGGCTGTCTCTAGTGTCCGCCTGCTGCAGCACCTTTGCCTCCTGGGCCAGGCACGAAGCACAGCTGGTGGGGTGTGTTGGTTGCAGGGTGTGCGGGAGATGCCTGGGCTGGGGTCTCATAGCGCCGGAAGGGTTAGCGAGTGTTGCAAATAGAAGCAGAGTGGCACAGGGAATCCCATGGCCACAGCAGAAAGTGCCCAGCTGGTTCTCTGCCCTGAAGGCCCCTGTGTGTGCCAATTACATGTACCCTCTCCACAGCCCTTGGCAGCAGTAACTAACCCGTCCTGCCGCCAGCTTCACCTTGGAGTTCAGCTGCACAGAGACAGAGGGGGCTGCCTGTTGTCACCCAACGAGCCCTGGCTCATTGGCTGTGTAGCACTGTCCTGCCAAATGGGAAGGCTTCTCCCGGAGTAGCCCTGGTGTTTGTGACAACTGGCCCAAACGGCTGCGTGTGTTGTGCTGAAGGAGCTCAGTTCTGGGCTTACACTGCACACACACACACCCCCAAAGGACATGAGGGGTTTCCAGAGGACACAGCTGAGAGTTTCTTGCATACCTGGCTAGGACCAAGTAACTCAGAAAATGATAAGAGAGGAAAATGAGCTGAAACTTCCTGGCTTTATTGTATGGTATCTGTGAACCCTCATGCAAAGTCCATGGAAACTGATTAGATAGCTGCCCGGGAGGCAGTAGGGGCTTTGCAGCCCCACTGAACTGCACGGGACCCTGGGGGTGAAGCAGGGGGGAGCCTCTGGCTGGGTTTTATGACAGGCAAAGCAAGCCGGCTAGATAATGTTAATATCCCTGAAACTCAAACACAGGGCCAGCCCTTTCACCACCGCTCAGTGCAATCTGTGGGGTGGATTGCAGAGCCAGGGTCATGGGACTGGGTTGGAAGCTGGGATAACGGCCCCCTGCCGCAGTGAGCGTTCTGCAGCACCATTGCTGTTCGCGGCTGGGAGTCGATTCCAGGACAGGCTGCTGTGCGGAGGCCCTTACAGTTCACTGGGGACTTCACGCAGCCAGAGACTAGAACAGAGACCCAGCTGGGAGGGAGTTGGGAAAAGAAGGGGAGCCTGAACCCCAGCAACACATGGAGAGGGTTGGATCTCTGGCTCCAATCCTGCTGTTAATACCCATGGGATGGAGCTCCCTTGCAGCCAGTCTGGAGACTCCAGCCTATTGCTTTTAGACAGACAGACCCCAGTGTAGCCTGGCTGTGAATAGGTAGCATCAGCCTGCCCATGTGAAGTTTCCTCTTCATGGGACACTGTAGCTTGTGCCCAAATAGCAGTGTGGGGTCTGTAAGGTGCTGTAACAGACTCACGCCTACCCCTCGGAAATGCATCACACGATAGCTCAGCTCCAGTCATCTCTTGGGCCACACGTGTTTCACCTTGGGCTAAATCAAGAATCCCCGCCGTTGTGTGTCCCGGGGCTAGCTGCTCCAAGAGGCTAATGATGTCTAGAAGCTTTCTCTCTCGTTCCATCCTCTGATGATATGGTCCCCGTCACTATGGGAGTAGCAGAACTCATCCATTATTATTGGGCTTTCTGTTTCGGTAGCGTCTTTAATCCCCCTGAACATTTCACTGCCGCTGTCTCTGTCTGGGCACGCCGCTGCCTGCAAAGAGGCCGGGTGTTTCTGTGGCATTAAGTGCACTGAGGCCAGTCTAGAGATTTGCTTCCTAGACACGGTAGCTGTGGAGCTTTTGCTGCTGTCCCTAAGGATGGTGATGGTAATGCGCAGCATAAAGACGCCTGGGGTTAGCTGGGCTGTTTCTGATCTGCTCCAAGTGAGTGAGGGCTCTTTTGTGAGGCTGTGGATAAGCATGAGATCGCTATACAGGCAATTAGCAAGTGCAATCAATTGCTCATCGGAGCTCCACCTCATCCACGTTTTGCTGTTCGTATCCTCCCTGCTACTCTGTCATATCTAAAGCAGAGACCGTACAACGGGAAGAGCCAAAGGCTTCGTGGTCTGTGCTGTGAGCACAACATTTCTGTGAACTCTGATCTCATCCCTGACCCTAACTGCAGACCTCTGTGAACATGACAGCTCAGCTGATCCAGCGCAAGCTTCATGGAAAGCAAATGGAACTGAGGGCCAGTTTCACTCTGGCTGTAACTGAATGGGGCAAGATGCCGCTCTCAGTTCTGCAGGGTAAAACCAGAATGATTGTTCATGTCAGGGGAGTTCGCGTTGCTGAGCCCCAGCAAAGAATGAATTTTTTCCTCTTGTAAGGAAGAAAGGTTGGTTGTGATTCTCCTCTACCATTGACTCCTGGGGTGTCTAGGAGGTCACACCACTGCGGTTCTCAGGCAGCAAGCTGCAGAATCAGCACTCGGGTTGGTGGCAGCACGCAGAGAGCCTGCTTTAGCCCTGCTGCCCCGCTGGACTGTTAGCAGCCTGAAATCCCCCAGATGAGCTCCAGTCGGGGCGATCGAGTCTGATTTCGGGACTCCCAGCAAAACTGAGAGGCATGGCAACCCCACCCTCCCTCGCTGTGGAGAGAGCAATGTACCAGTCCCTCTTCCGGGGCAGACCCCCCCACACACACCCACACACGTCCAGCAAGCCACACTGCTTCAGGTGAAAAACATGACACCGATTAATTGACGACAGAAAAATAGACTGTTGCACCGGTTCTGCTGAATGGTGCGTCGCAAAGCAGATTAACGTACAAATACAACAAAATCACAATCTGAGTTCTCTAGCCTGGATCGGATTTGAATCAAGCAACGTCTCACCCGTAGCTAGTACATGCAGTCCCCCGCGCTTCCTTCCACAGCAGGCTCCTCTCTTGCTGCCTGAGACCTCTCTCCCCATTCAGTCTTCGTTCCTCGGTGTTTCCAGGTGGTTGTAGAGGGGGTGGGGCCCAGTGGTGATTCACTTCCCCCTTTTCATACTTTCCTCTGTGTGGATGGGACTTTTGTGGATGGGACTTTTGTTTCTAGCCAAGCTCTCCCCCCCCGGTTTGTGGGAAAATAGAGGCATTAAAATGGGGTCCAGCGTCACCTCATCGAGTCACATGCCTTGATCAGTCGTGGGAGCCATTATCCATACCCTGACTGAAGCATCCACAGGTGAGGGTTAGGGGTGTAACTAACGGGTGGTTGTGTAACTGCTGGATTTTTTAGCGGTTACCCATTTTACGTGGGGGTGGGAGGAGGCGGGAGCCAGTAAAGAGGCAGCAGCGGGGGCAGGTGGCTCGCAGGAGCAGATGTGCACGGGGAGCCAGCTTGAAAGCTGCTTCCTTTGTGTACTGTCTCCCGCCTACCCCACACACACACTGCTGTCTCCCCCCAAGCACCATCTCCTGTTCTCCCCCCCCCCCCACCCCCTGCCTCTGTGGGAGGCAGCAAGGGGGGAGTAGGCAGCTCCATGGAGCTGACACACGCAGACAACTGGCTTGAAAGCTGGCTCCCTGCTTGTCTCAGCTGCCGCCCACCTTCCCTTTGCTGCTGCCTCTGATACAGAGGCGGCAACGGAGGGGGCGGGGAGCAGGTGGCTCCACAGGAGTCGAGCCAGTATGCGACGGGAGTCTGCTTGAAAGCCAGCTTACTGCACGTACTGGCTCCCGCCTGCCCCCTTCCCCTCCCAGTCTCTGTGGGACTGGCTCCCTCCGAGCACTGGCTCTCACCTGTTCCCCTATGCTGCTGCCTCTGTGGAGGTGGGCAGGGAGGGGGCAGGTGGCTCCACAGGAGCTGGCACTCGCAGGGAGCTGGCTTAAACGCTGGCTCTTCACAGACACCAGCTCCCGCCTCCCTCCCCTCTTGCTACCTCCGATAGAGAGGCAGCAAGGGAGGGGTGCGGGTAGTTGTTAGGATTAACCATTAAGTCCAGGCTTATTGGTGAATTGGGGGAATGACTACACGCTAACATCCCTATGAGGATAAGTTTTCCCATGGCCCATTCAACTGCAATAGGCCATTCAAGCTTTGGGGGGGTTTCTCCGGAGCAAGCACCCTGGAATACAGATGCATCGGCAATATTGAACGTGCATCTACAAGTGGCACATGCATGCAAATGGGATAATCACATTCAGCACCCGTTGGCTCATCTGTTGACACCATGTGACTTTTGTACACCGTACCATAGCCTAGTCATAGCGCTGTGGTGTCACACCTCCCCCCTTAGTGTACTGCAGGAGTGTGCCCCGCTCCCAGGAGGTGCCAGCTTCCAAACAGCAATGGCCACACGCTTCTCCCCCGAGAGCGCAGCCCACGGGCCGGTGTCCAGCTCTGCATGCAGCTCCAGGAAGGTTGCTTTATGCACCCTAAGGTTCTGCATCCCACACAGCACGGTGATACCATCCCACCACCCAGTGCTGGTTTCCCTGCCCCAGAAGGGACAGCTTTCCCTGTGCAGTGGCTGTGAGTGCCCAATGACCACCTGAGTTACTCAGAATGTCCTTCAGGGTGACCTAGAAATAAAGAGGAGCTGGCAGCGTGAGGCCAGCTGGCTCTGTGCTGACCCCACTCAGCTGCGCAAGGTGGACTTTTGGAGATTGTAAGTCAGGGCACAGATCTAATGCAGTCCACACCCCAAGCAAGTACAGACACAGCATTTCCCTTTCCAAGATGCTGCTGTGGGAGGGAATTGTTGGGCACGGGGATTTCATGCCGCTCTCAAGGTGAACAAACTTCTGAGAACCGGGTCTGCTGTTCCACATTTATGGCTTTCATCACTGTAAATCTTTATTGCCAATTATTGAGCTTGTGGGCTGCTGTTTGAACAAATAAGCATGTATGGTATTTACAGCTCTGGGTTCTTGATTGTGATTTATTTTTCCCACATAATTGGGACCAAAAGCTATTGTTAATTGCATATTCCCAGCTAATCTGTGCTCTCCTCAGCCATAGCTGATCTACGAGCTTTGCTCTTGGTGAAGTGAATGGGACTTTGCCTTTTGCGTGCAACAGGATCCTGACTCCTCTGTGTCATAACCGGCAGCAGAAACTGGGGAAGTTGGGGGCAAGGAGGGTTTTGTCCCATTTGTGTGCAGTGCATGGTACAATGGGGCCCCCACATCACTGACTGGGTGTGTCTCTGTACAGCACCTGAGACAGTGGGGGCCCCTGATCCCTGACTGGGCCTGTGTTGTTACCTGCGCAAAATACTCTCTCTAGGGGCACCCACCCTTACCTGTTCCTAGGGCTCAGGCATAACCCTCTCCATGTAGGCACCCTCCCTTACCTGTTTTCCCAATCTGTCTATCTGCTGCCTGCCCGTTTGGGCCCAATCCTGCTTTCTTCTCTGCTCTGTCCCTTCCCATAGATACGGACTTTGTCCCAGTAACCATTTAGCAAGGAGCATGGGCTCCTCAGCTAGTCCCTGCCCTTCTGGTCCCTTTTCTTCATTCCCCTTCTCTCTCGTTGCTCTGGGGTGGTCATTCTGTAACGACCATTTCTGACCAAAGGCACAGGTACTTTGCTGCTTCCTGTGCTAGACTCTATCAGGGTATGTCTACACTGCCACCCTAGTTCGAACTAGGGTGGCTAATGTAAGAGTCGAACTTAATGAAACCGGGATTTAAATATCCCAGGCTTTATTTGATGTTCGCCGCTATTTTAAATGCCCATAGTTCGAACTACCTGCCCGCTGCTACATGCATGGACTAGGTAGTTCAAATTAAAGCTCCTAATTTGAACTACCGTTAAGGAGTAACGATAATTTGAATTAGGAGCTTTAATTCGAACTACCTAGTCCGTGCCGCGTGTGGCCGCGGGCAGGTAGTTCAACTACGGGCATTTAAAATGGCGCGCTCGGGAACATTCAAATAAAGCCCGGATATTTAAATCCCGGGCTTCATTTGCAAGTTCGAATGCCTACATTAGCCACCCTAGTTCGAACTAGGGTGGCAGTGTAGGCATACCCTCAGTTCAGTCCAAACCACCGTAGGCTGCCCACATTCTCCACCAAATTACCCCTTTCTAGGGCTCGTGTAACCTTTCCAATTCAGGCACCCACCCGCAGCCTTTTGCAGGCTCAGGTGTGACCTCACACGGTGCGGGTTTGTGGGGTCTTTTACCAGTGAAAGAGCCATGCACAGTAATATCCTCCTTTCTCTAGTGATTAACAACCATCAAAAAAGGTGCATGCAGTGCTCACCACACTCAATGAGACAGATGAATTTGTCTTGATGGCCAGTCAGGGTCAGGTCCATGTGGGGGACTCCAGTTCCAGCACGGTGTCATTGGCACAGGGTTGAGATCTTGGAGCTGTGTCCTGGAATTGGTTCCCCAAAGAATTTCCTTTTGGGCCCCAGTTTATATAATGAAACCTGAGTCCTGCTTAGCTCTACTTTAACAAATTATTTTACTATAATTTTATTAACCAATCGTAACCTATATTAACAGAATTACCTAACCAATCAGACCCCACCATCTTAAATGATTTACAGCTAGCAAAATTAATTATACAGCAGACAGAAACAATCAAAAACCAGACAGGGATCGTACAGACAGACAATAGGAAGCTGAGGACCATAATCAGAGAATGAGGATCCCACAACCTTAACTATTGGTAAGCAGTTTCTTGCCAGACAAAATGGTGTTAAACTAAGTTCTCTCTACCCATCTTGAGGTCTGTTTCTGTGCCTGGTGACAGTGGGGGCCATTAGGACAGGATCGCCTTCAAACAGCCTGGGGTGACACTATTTTAATGCAATTTAGCTAGAAAGTGAGTCTGTGACTTCAAGCTTTACAGCTAATGGCGGCTGCTCTTCAGCCTGGCTGCAGAGGAAGGCTTTCAGCCTTCCATGATGGTTACAGACCTTCCAATATGGCTGCAGAAGAAAAATGTTGGTGCAGTGTATGTAATAACACCTGGTATAGTGGGTGCCACCAATCCCTGACCACGTCTTTAATAACGTCCGGTACAATAGGGGTCCCTGACTGTGACTGTGTAGACCAGGTGTGTTAAAATGCAGGGAATCGTCTAACCCTGGTATGGAGGAGGGATGCGAAGGACCGATCGGCTCTCTGGTAAGCAAATGCTTCTTGGATCGTCGACAAGCTAGTCGACTAGTCACTCCCCTCCACCCCCTGCTGCCTCTATCACAGCAAGGCAGTGCGGGGAGGAGGAAGGAGGGTACTTCAAAGCAGCAGCACGGCTTGCAGCCTGGGGCCAGACCCCTGGTTCCACATGGTGCTGCCGCTCTGAAACACTGAGCGCAGCCCGGGGCCAGCTGGGGTGACCCCAGGCTGCACGCGGCGTTTCAAAGCAGCAGCACCGCGTTGAGCCTGAGAGCTGAGCCCGGACTCTGCAGCACTTTCGCCTTTTGAAGCCCTGGGGCTGTTGCTAGACTTCAAAGGCAGAGGCGCCCTATCGACTAGTCGAATAGTCGATGAAAAATGCATCGATTAGTCGATATTTAACATCCTTAGTACAGAGGCCGCAGTGCAGGGCAGCTCCCCAGGAGCCACCTGTCCCCATTGGAGTATTTGCTTGTTTAAACGGTTACACTCCGACATCCCTGGTTTACACAGTGCTTGGTACAGTGGGACCCCTCTAATCCCTGACTTGGGCTTGTGTCTGTAATAACACCTAGTTCAGTGGGGCTCCCGACCCCTGGCTGGGTCTGTGTCTGTACAGCACCTGGTCCTGTGGGGCCCCCCAATCCTTAATTGGGCTGGTGTCTGTAATAAGAAACACCCGGTGCAATGGAACCCTGCTCTGGCCCTGAAGGTCTGTTCCCATATTCTCTGGCTCTACAGAAGACAGCCATTGTGCTTTTGGGCCCCTATTTATACAGCGCCTGGTACAATGGGGCTCCTGATCCCTCACTGCCCCTTATTCAAATGGGTATTGTGATGAATTAGTATTGCAAATGTTACATACATGCATTCCCTGTATTCGCATTCTTCTGCCTTGATTTTCTGTGCCCCATGTCACAGTATCATAGAACTGGAAGGGACCTTAAGAGGTCATCAAGTCCAGTCCCTGCACTCATGGCAGGACCCAGCACTACCTATCATGCCTGACAGGTGTCTGTCCAACATGCTCTCTAAAATCTCCACCGATAGAGATTCCACAACATCCCTAGGCAATTTATTGCAATGGTGAACCACCATGACAGGAAGTTTTTCCTAATGTCCAGCCTAAACTTTCTTTGTTGCAATTTAAGCCCATTGCTTCTTGTTCTATCCTCAGAGGATAAGAATATTTTTAGATACTTAAAAGCTGTTATGTTCCTTCTCAGTCTTCTCTTTACCAGACTCAGCAATTCCAGTGCTTTTCATCTGTCCTCATGTTCTCTAGACCTTTACTCATTTTTGTTGCTTTTCTCGGGGACTTTCTCCAAGTTCTCCACATCTTTCCTGACTGTGGTGCCCAGAACTAGACGCAGTACTCCAGCTGAGACCTCACCAGAGCTAGGGATGGGGACAACTAGTCACATTTGCTTATCAGATAGCTGACACGCTAGTCGACTAGTCGCTTCTCCCCCCGCCTCGCTGCCTCTGTCAGAAAGAGGCAGCGGGGGAGGGGGAAGTGGAGGGGGTGCTTCAAAGCGGCAGCACCGCATAGAGCCCAGTACCAGACCCTGGTCTCCAGGCGGTGCTGCCATTTTGCAATGCCGCATGCAGTCCAGGGCAGCTGGGGACTCCCCCCCGCTGGCCCCGTGCTCCCTGCTGCACTTTTGCCCTGGAAGCGTAGCAACAGCCCTGGGGCTGTGGGAAGAATTACTACTTGTGTCTTGCTCGCTGCACTCCTGTTACTGCTGCAACCATCATTCTGGGATGTAGTATCACACCACTGACTCATATTTAGCTCGCGGCCCACTAGGAGCCCAAGGTCCCTTTCTGCAGGACTCCTTCCTCCGTAGTCGTTTCCCGTCTTGTATGTGTGCAACTGGCTGCTCCTTCCTAAGGGGAGCACTTTGCATTTGTCCTTACACCATGCAGACGCTTACAGATTGCGAGTGTGGGGAAGGCAATAGTGATATTTCAAAATGTTCAACAGTGTCATTGATGAGTGTCATCAGGCAGTTCTTAAAATGTATGGTATTGAGAGAGAGAAAATGTGTATAGGCCCTCAAGAAAGTGGTTACCAGACTAGTCTGAATTGTGTAGGATAAAATATCCACTATATGAAAATCTGACAGTGAACTAAAACAGACCAGTGGAGCAGAGAGAATGAAATGTGTCAGATGACTGGCCTGGCCCCAGACTCTGATCTCTGTTTCGCTGGTGACAACTGACTTGAGTGGAGTTACTCGGTTTAGTTCCACTCGAGGACTTGGCCCACTGTGCTGGTGTAAATGCGTGAGCCTGGTCTCTTGACACTGCCCAGGATAAAGGTAACTGCAGGGTGGTGAATGCTTCTGGGTCTTGGATCAGCGCCTGATGCCATGGCAATGAGAAAATATATTGTATTAAGCCCTGGTGAACATTGAACCCTGCAGATAAACACTTGTTCGCTAATGAGAGCTTGCAGGAAACGTGCACCTAGACACGTAATTAGCTCGTCTCATCTGGAGAACTGGCGGTGCCCACGAACGCTCCTGATTTCATCCACACATTGTATTAGTCTCTAAGGTGCCATGGGCCTGCTCGTTGTTTCTAAAGTTACAGCGTAACCTAGCTCCCCTCGGAGACTTGTAAAGCAGCCAAGTCCTTATTGTGCATATAGTCAACCCCAGGGCTTTGGATTCCCTCGCACTTGCCGTACACGCGTCATGAGCACCCTGGCCAGCCAGTGCGGAACAGCGGGGCACGTTGTGTTAGCTTCATTGTCTCCAAGTAGCATGAGTGGTGTGCACAGGCAAGCACAGAACTCTTTCCACGCCAGAGTAACTAGCCTGCCCTGCCCCTGCGTCTGACTTGTGGGGTGGAGACTGGAGCAGCTCTTAAGGCTAACGTCATTTGCTCAGGTCCTGAGCCAAAACCCACTGGAGTTGGTCTTCCCATTGATTTCAGTGGGCGCTGGATCAGGCCCTGCAATCTGTCCTGCTTGCTACCTGCATTGGATTCAGAGTATTTGTCAGAACTCATCTTGTGCCTACAAGTTCCTTGTTGAAACAGCTGCTCTGTTGGTTGTATTGTCTCTTAGCGCGCGATTCTGCACAGCTGCCAGCTGAATGACAGGAACACTTGCCAGGAAGTGGGCCAAATTCTCCTCTCGCTTGCACAGATGCAACCCCAGTCCAATCAGTGTGGTTACATGGATGTCAGTGAGAGGAGAATTTGGCCCAGTACAGTAGAGCCTCAGAGTTACAAACAGCTTGGGAGTGGAAGTTGTTTCTAACTCGGAAATGCTCATAACTCTGACCAGACATTATGGTGGTTCTTTCAAACTTTTACAACTGACCATTGACTTAATTCTACTTTGAAACTTTATGGTTCAGAAGAGAAATGCTGCTTTTACTCATCTTGATGTAAATGACACCGGCACAGAACCAGTTCCATACCCTATTGAATGTGTGTTAAACTTTTCCTTTATTTTGTAATCGTTTGCGTTTAACGCAGCACTGTGCTGTGTTTGCTTCTGTTGGTCTCTGCAGGTTCCTGATTGCATACATCCGCTTCCAGATGACTAGGGCCGTACCAAATTCACGATCCAGTTTGGTCAGTCTCCTGGTCGTAAGATTTTAAAAACAGTAAATTTCAGGGTTTCAGCAATTTCTCTCTGAAATGTCATGAGGTGGTAATTGTAGGGCTCCTTGTCCAAAAAGGAGCTGAGTGTGGTGCCAGGTGACTGCAGACAGAGCTCTGGCCGGCGGCAGAGCAGAAGGCAGGGTGGCGTGAAACTGTGTTGCCAACCTTACTTCCGTGCTGCTGCTTGCAGAATTGGGCCTTCCGTCAGCAGCTGCCGCTCTGGCCGCCCAGCTCCGAAGGCAGCACAAAAGTAAGGGTGGCAAAACTGCGCGACCCCGTAAAATAACCTTGCAGCTCCCGTTAGGGTCAGAATCCCCCAGGCTCAGAGACCCTGGTCTGCACCATGAATAGAATTGCCAGCTATCTAATCACGCAAACGCACAGGTCCTTGCCGCTCCCCATTCCTGCGGCCCCACCTGCCCGGCCCCCTTTTCTGAGGCTCTGCCCCCAGTTGCTCCATCCCCTTCCCTCACTCTTTCACCAGGCAGGGGCAAGGGGCGTGGGGTGCAGGCTCTGGGCTGAGGCAGGGGGTTGGGGTGCAGGAGGGAGGGAGTGGCACTTACCTCTGGCGGCTCCTGAAAGCGACTGGCATGCCCCTCTGGTAGGGGCACCTAGGTGGGGGGGCACAGGGCCTCTGCATCGCTGTCCTCAGGCATCAATGCACAGCTCCCATTGGCTGCAGTTCCCGGCCAATGGGAGCTGTGGAGTTGGTGCTTGGGGCAGGGGCAGTGCACGGAGGTCCCCCTGCATCTCCCCCTCCAGCCGCTGCAGGGACAGCGTTGGGAGCAGCGTGGTGCCAAGGCAGGTAATGGAGCCTGCCTTAGCTCTGCTGCCGCACCAGACTGGTAGCCCCTGTGATCTCCTGGTTTCACTGAAGTGGCCTCAAGGAGAGCGTGTGATTCCAGCAGACTCCTGTCGAAATAATGATCAGCCTTCCCTAATATTTTGTGGAATACTTTACATTTCAGTAAATACTTTACATTCCCCTGCTTCAGAGAGGCTGCTTCTAGTACAGTCCATCAGAACTGGAAGCTTGCCCAGGGAGCTCGAAAGCAGGAGTGTTGCTTTCCTGTAATGGTGTGCGCCTTCCTGCAAGGAGCTGATTACAAACCGGAGGCTGTTAAGGGGCAGGGCCAGGAAGTGGAGGGAGAATTTGCCTTAGTGATCCAAATCTCTCCTATCAGACTGATGGCTTCCTCGGTTTACATGGGGAGCCGGAGCAGGTGGCCATGCTCCCTTGCCTGCGATGGAGCCGTTGCTCCCGAAAAGGACACGCTTCTGGCGGAAGAGCTAGCTCAGACAGTGCTGGAGGGGGGGCAGGGAGGCCATCAGGCCTGGCAGCTTGAGATGGCTACTTGCTGTCAGTGCTGGAAGGGCTTTTCTCCCCACACTGCAGTGTGTGAGTCTGTCTTACCCAGGCAGGGATGTGTCCTGGGGGAGGATACAAGGGAAAGCAGGGAAGTGGCTGCCAGAAGTGTTACATCAGCAGGACACGGAAGGGCATGTATAGCTTCAGGCACATGCTTAAGCCTAATTGTCTTCAGTGGAATGTACTTAGGTGCTTTGCTGAATCAGGGCCCAATGCAAAACGGAACTGCAGAGCAAGTTCTCCCTGGCCTGTGAAGTCTCTTAGGATGGGGCAGCCGGAGAGGCGCTGGGAGGATGCGTAAGACAGGGGATGACAAAGGTGAAGAGATTTCTGCCCCATAGTTCTCGGTGCACAGTGCTCTGATGATGATACTTAAAGGAGGATTAGTAGGGGCAACGCACTGTATCAAAGTCTGCTCAGGAAAACAGACGCCACACCAGGAACTTCGTGGGGCTTCAGGGAGAGCTGGCTAGTCCGGTCCGCCCCGGGAGTAGCCAGGCAGCCACCACCAGCTTCCCCAGTGCTGGAGCTGGCAAGAGCAGGTGGCTTGCTGGGGGGCTGTGCTAAGCCACCCCCCGGCCATGTGTAAGGGTCCTTTCTGTGCCCTTACACTGACTTTCCGAGTGGGCTGCCCTGGCATCATGAAATGCAGAACTTGGCCTTGACCTGACTGTCCGCTTGTTGATCAGCTATAACTCATGAGCTAGAGTTGGCAGCGATTTTGCTGTGCCGGGAACTTTCTGGCCATGTCTGCGTGGACCCGGGAAGAGGTGCTTGTGTAAGTCATATGCTTGCAATAGCACCTTTCAGGTGAAGTTTACTTGCATGTGACTTCCTAGCACAGTGCTAACACGCTGTCCCTGCCAGTCTAGAGGAGGCCAGGCACATTGGGAGCGAGGTTTGCCCCAGGGACTTGTTGTCAGTGCTACACATGGCCATGAAAAGTCAAAGCTACTCTTTTGTCCCAGCTCAGTAGGGCAGGGGGTAGAGCCCTGGTAAGAGACAGTGCCCCACCGTGTCTGTATGGATCCCGCAGGCCACTCTGGGTGGTGTTTCAGTGAGCTGGCCCCTCGCAGCCCTCCTTGACGGGTGGGAGTGCCCACAGCCTCCTCAGAAGGGAGACCCGGAAATCAGGCGTCGAGACTTGCCCCAAGAATCAGTGCTTTGTGCCAAAGATGGATATCTGGCTCTCCAGACGGGCCTGTCCCTTCTTGCTCCAGCAGGAAACTGGCTGGGGAGCAGCTGCGCAACAGCGGAGCGGTAACCATTTCGGATTGTTCCTGGCTCAGCGAGTGACTGGTGTATGGCACCAGACTTGTGGCTGGGCTGTGGGCAGAAAACCAGCCCCTGGGCCTTCTCGTGATGGGCGCTGTTTGAAAACGTACCCCTTCTGTTTGCCTGTGTCCCCTGCGGCGTTGGGGAAGGGGGCCGCGCGTTACTCGGCTGGGCATGGCCTGGCCTTTTGTGAAGCATGTAGGTGTAGCGCCCCCTCTCCACCTGGTTACCTTCTTTAAAGCCAATCTCCTTACAGGTTTTGATGGATAGGTCTGGGTTCTTCTGGATCCCGCCACCCACTCAACTTTATTTTTTCTGATGGATTTATTTGGCGGTGCCTCCACCCCCCTCACTCCTTCCTGGCAGGGTCACCAGGGCAGCTTGGGAGAAAAATTCTAGCCCAGGGTAATCCCCATGTATTTGCCAGATAGTTGGAGACTCCCAGAAAATAGCACAAACACATACACTATAATAACACAGTTATATTAAACAGGAGACAAATATAACAGAACAGGGTAAAACACTATTTTTAGGGTCACTGGTGCCCAGCAACTGTAAGATCAGTGTCCCGACTGTGTTGGGGCCCTTGATGACTGTTGACCACAAAATTCTTCTCTGCAGTGGTTTAGCAGTAGGGCTGACTAGGTCCAGTACAGCCCAAAGGACTCACACATGGGAGAAGGCAGTAAATCTCTCCACAGGTTTAATATGCTGCAGGTAATAAAATCCCCAAACAAATTCCCTGACTTACTAACTAAAAATTGGTGCACTCACACACTCCATGAATGAGCCTTAGGTTGAGAGATGACTCAGTCACTGCAAATGGGCGGCTCTCTTCTGGCAGGGATCCTCTTCAGGCAGGAATCAGGCTGCTTTGGTCCCAGAATTTCCCCTCACCGCGAAGGGGTGCAGGGCCCAAGGTGCAGGCCACACAACTGCACCCAAATTCAAACTATAACCTCCTAGCCCAGCATTCAGACCCACGCAGCAGGCAGCAGCCCTGAACTAGCAGCTAGAGCTGAGCTGACCATGCGGTGACTCGTCTCACCTAGGGAGCTGGAGAGCCAACTCAGCCTGGCTGGGGAAGCCTCCCAGCAAACTCCACAAACTGGGAATCAACAGTGGAGACATAAAACCCAGCTGAGGGATCCTGCCTTCAGGTCCCTAGAGGCTAGTTCTCAGGGGGAACCCTGCATGCAGGCCTGGGGCTTACTAGCTCCCACACAGCCAGTCCTCCCCTTGCCCTGTCTGGCTCCAGACTTCCCTCCACAATGGCCTCTCCTTCCCCCTCCTGAACTCCCTGCGAGGGGCATCTCACTCCCTATGGGTTGCCGGGCAGACTCTGACCCTGGTAGGGAGGGGGAGCCAAGGCAAACTCAGTGTGCCGCTCCCTGAGCTGCCAGCAGACAAGGCCCCGGGAATCGAAGTAATCTCCTTGGGGGTTACATAGGAAAGGCTAGAATGACTGAGGTCCAGTAGTCCTTGAGATAAGACCATGCAGCTTTCTCCTGGTTGTGGCACTGGTGCGAGCCCACCAGCTCTCTGCTACTGCAGATCCGTGACACGCCAGCCGCTAGCCATGTGTGGCTATTTGGCCAGTTCAGCGTGGCTAGTTCGCCCTGGTGGCTCTGCCTCGGAGCTGGTGGACAGCGTGGCCCTAGTGCATGTTAGCAGAGGAGCAGAGACAGGTGGCTCACTGCAGAGCTGTAGCCTCCTGGGCTCGTTCCCCTGACCGAGAGTTGCCTATTTCCAGTGGAGCAGCAGGGCCCCTGCCAGCAAAGGGCGCGTGACGCTGTTGCTGCCGTGCTGGGCTGGCCTTTCAGACAGCGACAGCAGCACAATTGCAGCGTGGACTCTGCGCCGGAGCGGGGCTCCTGAGCCGAGTCCCCCCCGCCAAGAAGGATGGTGTGGGACGGGGTCCCTCCCCTTCTGCACTGCTGCCTGCAGAGCTGCGCCCCGGGTCTGCCGCTGCCACTAGCTGGTTGCCCCGCTGTGACGCAGAATGGCCTGGCGTGGTGTCGCTACCCTTAGCTGCTGCTGCGGCTGGCAGGGCGCTGTCTGTAGAACTGGGTGCCCGGACAGCAGTTGGCGCTCCCTGGCCGTCCAGCTGTGAAGTAAGAGTGACAATACTGCAGCCTCCTTGCATCTCTCTTTGGGCCAGCCCCCCCGTTTGAGAAACGCTAGGCTCCCTCCTGAAAGCGATACACTGCCAGGCAGGGCGGGGGCCGCTAACCCCCACAAAAATCAGTCAGGGGCCACACACAAGTGGGAAGCAAAAACCAAACAAAAAACCAGACTCTCACCGAGCTGGCCCCTACTGAGAAGGAGGGAGACCCTCCCCACAACCCCTTGCACACCTGAGCCTGGGGGGCCCAGGCTAGTAGATGATGTGTGCTCCAGCCTCATGGCGAGGTGTGGGATGGGGTTGGAGCATCAGCCTGGGCTCCCCAGTTCTGGGGAGAGTCCTGCGCCTCGGGGGCCGGCTCCAGGCAAGCCAGGGGCCAGGGCCTGAGATTCCCCACCCCTGCTCTAAGGCAAAAGCACACAAGACCAGATTGCACTGTAGTTTGTGATGCATTTACACATGCTGCTTGGAGCATCAGTCTTCTGCTACTTACCTATCTGGAAAGTCTACCTATGTAACCCATTGACAAACCCTTGCTGTCTGTTCCCCCTCATGTCGCATCGCATAGGGTGCTGTCTCTGAGCACAGCTGCAGCAGCCGTAGGGTGCATGCGAGGAAGGCGTGTGAGTTTCTTTTCACCTCTTCTCCTGTGAAGGTGAATAGTTTAACACAGACTCAGAGACTTGCAGCCAGGAGGGACCACCATGATCATCAGTCTGATCTCTGCATGCTGCAGCAATCCCCAAGTTACTGGGCTAAGGCCCTGGCTAAGAAAACCTTGCGGCCAGTGAATAGTCCCAGTGACTCATGTGGCGTTGGTAATGGGACACAGCACCAGGCAAACCCAGGTCAGCCCTGCAGGGCGTTCCTTTGCGTCCCGCCTGCCAGAGTTGTCTAAAGGATTAGCTGGGGAGAAAAACGTGGGAGGGTTTGACAGTTTCATCTGAGTAATTTTAATGTCCACTTCCTGCTTGTGGGCCCCGTCTCAGCAGCGCCTACAGAAGGCCCAAGGCTGGAAAAGGCAGAGGGAGGCACCATGTTAAAAATGTTAAATCCTGGAGAGCTGCAGACTAGCTCTTTGGTAAAAGCAAGACAGGCAAATCACACGTTTCAGGGGGAGCTGATTTAGTCTTTAACAGGAAAAACTTAAGGAACAACAAATGGTCCGGTAACACTTTACAGACTAACAAACCATATCGATGGGATCATGCACTTTTGTGGGCACCGCCCACTTCTCCAGATGACGGGAGTGTTGGATAGTCACTTTCCAAAGGAAAAGAAACATGCAGCCCCCTATATTTTGTAAACTGAGTGACCTGGCTGGAACCATTCTTGATGGCCATGAGACAGCATTTCCTGGAAGGAGTCTGTAACAGAGACTTCTCTGCTGAGACGCTTCAGGCGGTGAGGCGAAAAATGGGACCATGGATCCCCTTACTGGGGTGGGCAGTTGGCTTGGGTTAGCCCTGGCGAGCTGCTGCCGCTCTATTCACCTGCGCTGCCTCCAGTACAGATGCTGGCAGCTCCCATTGGCCACGGATCGCTGTTCCCAGTCAGTGGGAGCCGCAAGGAGTGGTGCGGACCGGGCACACCACTTCCCACTGCTCCCATTGGCCGGGAACAGCGATCCGCAGCCAATGGGAGCTGCCAGCACCCGTACTTGTGGTGGCACAGGACAGTATTACAGCAGCCGCCCACCCAGGGCTGACCCTGGAGAACCTCATCTAGCCCACGGGCTGTGGTGGAGTAAATGCCACTTTCCATCGTCAGCCAAGGAAGTCTGGGGCTTACCTGCCATTCGGACACAAGAATCTCTCCAGCTGTTGTGACTCAGCCTCTCCGCTTTGATTTGGGTCTGAAGATGCAGTTGTATTGTGTTGGGCACCGGGCTCCGTTGCGGGGATAGCCTGGGAACGGTTTGGGGATGAGAAGCGCAGTATGTGTGCCGGCCCTTATTTAGATGAGGGCAGGCAGGAAGACTAGCAGGGACTGATGGAGTTTCCATTGGACGATCGGCACTGCGCTCCCAGACTCAGCTGTTCCCAACCGGGCCCCTGCTGATAACAGAGCCCAGAATGGGGGCCGCAGGCCATGCCTGCCTGTGCCCCACAGCCCACGTCCTGGTTGGAGGGCAGGTAACCTGAGGGGCTGGGCGATGGAGCTTGGACTTGGGCCTGGCTGGGGTTCAGGGCTAGGGCTAGTCTTGGCAGCCCCAGGAGCATGAGGCTGACGCGTTCTGGGCTTCTGGCCCACAGACTGAGGTCCCCGGCCCTGACCGATGCATTGGCCAGAGGCCTGGTTGACTCACCAGCTGGTGGGAGGAAGATGGGCCCCACGTGGGGCCGGGCCCTTGCGCCGCCTGCAGGGTGCCACTTGTGGGAGTTGGGATCCCACAGCACTTTGCAGGCTTGTGCACACTGGCTCCTTTTGCCACAGTCGGCTGCTGCCCGTCCTCCTCCGCCCGCCCCAGCGGGTTGGGGGAGAGGGCCGGGCTTGGCGAAGGAAGCCGTCGTGTTCGGCACGGTCCGCCTGCCGGGAGGCTGCTAGTCACAGGAGCAGCAGGCGGTGGCTCCCTGCGGCCAGAGGGAAAGGAGCCCGGGCTGACAGCATGGCCGACGGGGAGGGGTGGTGCGAGGCCACGCCCTCCCCGCTAGCCTGCCAGGTTCCCCAAGGGGCTCCTTTCCCAGCAGGGAGACTGTTCCACCCAGCGCCCCCGGGGGGAGCGCTGCGGCTGCTGGCAGCCCGCCCTGCGCGAGGCAGGTGCCTGGAGCTGCCCTGGCAGATGTTGTGGGAACAGGGCTGGAGCTCTCCGCGGGAAATGAGTGTGTGCTCAGCACCCCTGGCAGCCAAGCCCCCCTCTACCCTCCTCCCTGCATCCTCGCCCGCCGGCAGCTCCCCCGCCCCTGCCCCCCATTCCACTCTTCGCCCCATGCTCTTCCTCCCACATGCCCTGACACCGCTGTTGTGTGGCACTGGGACACTCGGGGGTGGGGGGAGCGGCAGTGCAGCAGCTTGGGGCGGAGAAGGAGTGGGGGAAGGGAAGTGGCCTGGTGGAATGGGGAAGGGGCGTAGCAGGGGCAGGAAGAAGCGGGGCAGGGGTTTGGGATAGACTAGCCCAGGGCTACTCAGCTGTGGAAGCCCCGTGGGCCACAATGATACTCACAGCACATTCCCAGGGCCGCCACTTAGTGTGGTTGCATGTACATGCAAATATATGCAAATAGCGTCTTTCACATTGGCGGGCATGAATACAAAGCACTTCCCACAATGCCCCAGTGCTCCTGGCACCGCCTCCCTCGGGGCTAGAAACGCCGACACCCTGTACCCGTCTGTTCCAGCCAGCCCGTCCGCTTGCGTCTTTCAATGCTCACCCCGCCTGGGAGATGCCTCGCCGTTGTGGAGTGTGTTCCCAGTGGAGGCCACGTTCAAAGGATCCCACCTGCGGGCCGAGCCCCCTGTAACCTCAACCCCCGCGGGCGCGTGCTGAGCCCCACGTAACCCCACCCCCCGCGGGCCGTGTGCTGAGCCCCACATAACCCCCAACCCTCCCCCGCGGGCCGTGTGCTGAGCCCTGCATAACCCCAAACCCTCCCCTGCAGGTCATGTGCGGAGCCCCATGTAATCCCCCGCGGGCTGAGCCCCATGTACCCCAACCCCTGCGGGCCGCATGCTGAGCCCCACGTAACCCCCCCAGCGGGCCGCATGCTGAGCCCTGCACTTGCAGAATTCACTGTCCCGCAGACTGGCTGGCTGCGTGCATGTCCCAAACAGACCACACCCAGGCCATCTCTTGCAGCTTACCTCCGGCACTGACCTTTTGGGAGCTAGATTCAGCTTCGTTCGTCTGACGACCTCCGGTGTGGTGTTGGGATTGCTGAGGGCGTTCTGGCAGTGCCTGCAGCACTGGGCACGGGGCAGGAGAAGTTAGGCCCGGCCACGTTCTAATCAGCAAAATGCCCAGTGAACTAGCATTTGCCTGAAGAGGAACTGTGCAAAGAACTGGCAGGGACTCAGGATGCAGCCCCGCAGTCCCTTATGGAGGCCTTCGGGTTAGCATGGGGAGCTCACCCGTACTACGCTTTTCTCTAGGCAAGTTACATTTCGATTAATCAGCTAATCGAGTAGTTGGAATTTCCATTGACTTCATTGATGAGGGGGGCACTTGCTATCCTGTTGCCTCTCTCCCTTTGAAATGTCCAGGAGCCACGGGCAGCTCTTGTACTTATCGAAGGGAGAGGAGCAGCAGTCGGGACCGGCGTGAGCAGGACTGTTTCAATCCCCGCTCACGCCATCTCCCCGCTGCCCCCTGCAGAAACGGTGCTGGGGGGGAACCAGATTTTAAGCCGGCTCCCCCCAGCACCCGCTCCTGCTTCCCCCCCTCCCCCTCCGCTCTCTCTGACTCGCTAGCTTATTGGGTACTCGACTAGTTGCTTACATCCCTACTTTTCTCCCCAGGCCATTGAGAGACACGCTTTTGTGAAGAAACAGGAGCAAGCGCAGGTCAGTCGCATAGGCCCGCGTGGCCCAGACAGCATTGGTTCACCGCTATGTTAGGCCTTCTGGTGGAGGCCCCAATCTGGGCTTCACTGCACGCAGACTAGGGTGCGAACGGTTAACCCGTACCGGGTGATGCTTACTGGCCGGTTAACTGGTGGGGGCTGGAGCAGCCCTGTCCATGGCGGTCCCAGGGGCGTCGCAAGCATAGGCCACTCTAGCCCAGCTGCGGCTGGAGCAGCCCCACCACCAGCTCCCCTTTTAATTGGTTACCTGGTTAGACATCGTGGTTTTAAGACAAGTGAAGATGTTAGAAGGTGAATAGGCGGTGAAGTCAGGCTATAGGACTCGCTGCAGTTGCAATAATTACAGTGGTGGGGATGCTGCGAAAGACAAATAGATATGAGAATCCCAGGAACTACGGACCAGTCAGCCTCACCTCAGTCCCTTGGGAAGTTCTGGAGCAGGCCCTCGGGAATGCGTGTTGAAACATTTGGAGGAGAGGGAGGTGGTCCAGAACTGTCTCAGGGGGCGCGGGCACAGCAGTGGACGTGGGGCAGCTTGACGTTAGCAGCTTTTGACACAGTCTTCTGCTGCGGCCAGCAAGTTGAAGAAGTCCAGCTTGTGAATGACTAGAAGGTAGATAGGAAGCTGGTGAGATTGTTGGGCTCAACAGCTTGATGAGTGGCCGGATGTCCAGTTGGCAGTGAGTATCAAGAGGAGTGCCCCAGGGCTTGGGGATTGAACCCTCAGCAAGCTCGTGGATGACACTAAATGGGTGGGGAAGGGGTCAATATGTTGGAGGGCAGGGATAGGGGCAGAGTGACCTATTGGTGGATTGAGCCAAAAGAAATGTGCTGAGGTTCAACAAGGACAAGTGCCGAGTGCCGCACGTAGGACAGAAGAATCCCAAGCATGGCTACAGGCTGGGGACAACAAAAAGGATGTGGAGTAACTGGAGAGAGACCAGCGATGGGCAGTGAAAATGATCAGGTGGCTGGGGCACATGACTCAGGAGGGGAGGCTAAGGCACCTGGGCATACTGATTCCGCAGAAGAGCGAGGGGGATTTGATAGCGCTGACTAGATCAGTAGTTTTCTAAGTACAAGTCGCCACCCAGAAGTGGACGGTGGGATGTCGGGTGCTGGGTCTCGTTGGTGCAGGACGATCAGGTGACCAGTGGGGTGCTAAGGCAGCTCCCCGCCTGGCATCACAGATTGCACTGTACCCTAGCAGCGGCAGGCAGCAAGCCCAGTTCCTAGGTTGGAGGGGGGGGACGCACAGGGCTCTGCACGCTGACCCTTCCCCAAGCACTAGCTCTGCACACCCATTGGCTGGGAACCTGCTGCTGGCTGCTTAGAATCCTAGAACGGTTAGGGACCTCGAGGGGTCATCTAGTCCAGTCCCCTGCCCTCACGGCAAGACCCAGCACCGTCTAGACCATCCCTGGCAGGTGTCTGTCTAACCTGCCCTTAATTATTTCCAGGGATGGAGATTCCACAACCTCCCTGGGCAAGCTTATTCCAGTGTTTAACCCCCCTGACAGGCAGGAAGTTTTTCCTAATGTCCAACCTCAACCTCCCTTGCTGCAGTTTAACCCCATTGTTTCTTGTCCTATCCTCAGAGGCCAAGGAGAACAATTTCCCCCCCTCCTCCCTGTGACACCCTTTTAGATACCTGAAAACTGCTATCATGTCCCCCCTCAGTCTTCTCTTTTCCAGACTAAACAAACCCAGTTCTTTCAGCCTTCCTTCATAGGTCATGTTCTCTAGACCTTTAATCATTCTTGTTGCTATTTTCTGGACCTTCTCCAATTTCTCCACATCTTTCCAACACTTCAATTGAGGCCTAACCAGCGCAGAGTAGAGGAAGAATGACTTCTCGTGTTTTGCTCACAACACAGCTGTTAATGCATCCCAGAATCATGTTTGCTTTTTTTGCAACAGTGTCACACTGTTAACTCATATTTAGCTTGTGGTCCACTATGATCCCTTTCTGCAGTACTCCTTCCTAGACCGTCGCTTCCTATTCTGTATGTGTAAAACAGACTATTCCTTCCTAAGTGGAGCACTTTCCATTTGTCCTTATTAAACTTCATCCTGTTTACCTCAGTCCGTTTCTCTAATTTGTCCAGACCATTTTGAATTATGACCCTATCCTCCAAAGCAGTTGCAACCCCTCCCAGCTTGGTGGTATCTGCAAACTTAATAAGCGAACTTTCTATGCCAATTTCTAAATCATTGATGGAGATATTGGACAGAACCGGTCCCAAAACAGACCCGTGCAGAACCCCACTTATTAAGCCCTTCCAGCATGATTGTGAATCATTAATAACTACTCTCTGAAAATAGTTATCCCGCCAGTTATGAACCCACCTTATAGTAGCCCCATCTAGGTTGTATTTGCCTAGTTTATGGATAAGAAGATCATGCGAGACCGTATCAAATGCCTTACTAAAGTCTAGGTATACCACGTCCACCGCTTCTCCCTTATCCACAAGACTTGTTATCCTATTAAAGAAAGCTATCAGATTGGTTTGACATGATTTGTTCTTTACAAATCCATGCTGGCTGTTCCCTATCACCTTATTATCTTCCAGGTGTTTGCAGATGAATTCCTTAATCGCTTGCTCCATTATCTTTCCTGGCACAGAAGTTAAACTGACTGGTCTGTAGTTTCCTGGGTTGTTCTTATTTCCCTTTTTGTAGATGGGCACTAGATTTGCCCTTTTCCAGTCTTCTAGCATCTCTCCCGACTTCCAAGACTTTTCAAAGATGATAGCTAAGGGCTCAGATACCTCCTCTATCAGCTCCTTGAGTATTCTAGGATGCATTTCATCAGGCCCTGGTGACTTGCAACATCTAACTTTTCTAAGTAATTTTTAACTTGTTCGTTTTTTATTTTATCTTCTAAACCTACTCCATTTCCACTAGCACTCACTATGTTAGCCATTCCTTCATGATCAGACTTCTTGGTGCAGACCAAAACAAAGAAGTCATTAAGCACCTCTGCCGTTTCCAAATTTCCTATTACTGTTTCTCCCTCCTCACTGAGCAATGGGCCTACCCTGTCCTTGGTCTTCCTCTTGCTTCTAATATATTTATAGACTGTCTTCTTGTTACCCTTTATGTCTGTAGCTAGATTGAGCTCGTTTTGTGCCTTTGCCTTCCTAATCTTGCCCTGCATACCTGCATTGTTTGCTTATATTCATCCTTTGTAATTTGTCCCAGTTTCCACTTTGTATATGACTCCTTTTTATTTTTAGCTCATGCAAGATCTCCTGGTTAAGCCAAGGCGGTCTTTTGCCGTACTTTCTATCTTTCCTACTCAGTGGAATAACTTGCTTTTGGGCCCTTAACAATGTCCCTTAGAAAAACTGCCAACTCTCTTCAGTTGTTTTTCCCCTCAGTCTTGCTTCCCATGGGACCTTACCTACCAGTTCTCTGAGCTTACCAAAATCTGCCTTCTTGAAATCCATTGTCTCTATTTTGCTGTTCTCCCTACTACCCTTCCTTAGAACCATGAATTCTATGATTTCATGATCACTTTCACCCAAGCTGCCTTCTACTTTCAAATTTTCACCCAGTTCTTCCCTAGTTGTTAAATCTAGAACAGCTTCCCCCTAGTAGCTTTCTCAACCTTTTGAAATAAAAAATTGTCTCCAATGCAGTCCAAGAACTTGAGGGATAGTCTGTGCCCTGCTGTGTTAGTTTCCCGACATACATCTGGATAGTTGAAGTCCCCCCATCACCACCAAATCCTGCGCTTTGGATGATATTGTTAGTTCAGAAAAAGCCTCATCCACCTCTTCCGCCTGGGTAGGTGGCCTGTAGTAGACACCTAGCATGACATCGTCCTTGTTTTTTACCTCTTTTAACCGAACCCAGAGACTCTCAACACATCTGTCTCCTACGTCCATCTCCACCTCAGTCCAAGTGTATACATTTTTAATATATAAGGCATCACCTCCTCCCTTTTTTCCCCACCTGTCCTTCCTGAGCAAGCTGTACCCTTCTATACCGATATTCCAATCGTGTATTATCCCACCAAGTTTCTGTGATACAAACGATGTCATAGTTGTGTTTATTTATTAGCACTTCAAGTTCTTCCGGCTTATTCTCCATACTTCTTGCATTTGTATGCTGGAATCTAAGATACTGATTTGATTTTTGCCCCCCAGTTCTGCCTTGCCCCCTCCTTTATCTCTGCTATTATAGCCCATGTTCCCTCCCATTTCCCACCATTTCTGACCCATCTCCCAGGTCTCCATGTTTTTCACATACTTGTGGGCTTTGGTCACCTGCCTCTGTGGAACCTAGTTTAAAGCCTCCTCATTAGGCTAGCCAGTCGGCATCCAAATACGGTCTTCCCTTTCCTCAAGAGGTGAACCCCATCCCTGCTTAGCAGTCCTTCCTGGAATAGCATCCCGTGGTCGAGGAAGCCAAAGCCCTCCTGGTGACACCATCTCCACAGCCAGGCATGCACCTCCAGGATGCACCTGTCTCTGCCTGGGCCCCGACCTTTGATAGGAAGGACTGAAGAGAATACCACCTGCGCTCCAAATTCCTTCACCCGTACTCCCAGAGCCCTGTAGTCACACCTCACAGTATCATTAGTGCCCACATGGATGAGTAGCTTGGGGCAGTAGTCAGAGGGCCGGATAATCCTTGACAATGCCTCCGTAACGTCTCGGATACGGGCCGGCAGGCAGCACCTCCCGAGAGGGCATGTCAAGGCAACAGATGGGCACCTCTGTCCCCCTCAGAAGGGAGTCTCCGACCACCACTCCCCTATGTTTCCTCCTCGCAGTGGTGGCAGCAGACCGCCCAGCCTTGGGGTTACGAGGCCTCTCCTCTTCTACTGTAGGGGGTGATTCCTTATCTCCCCTATCCAGGACATATCCATATCCCCTGGGCCCCTCCAGAACCCACCCCCCTTATGCTGCCTTCCTAATGCTGGATCCTGCTCTATCCCTATGGCATCTGGTGTTGCCCCCCCGCTGCCTGGGTGGGTGGAGGGGAGGTGGGACTTTAGCCCACCACCCTGCGCTTCCCAGGTGAATACCTTACCCCCTAGGCCACTCCAGAACCCACCCACCCTGACACCCCCAAAGCCAGAGGGGGGCCCCCCAAGCTCTCATTCTGAGCCCCACCCCACAGTCCTCACTTTAGTTAAATTAGGTTCGGTTGCAGCCATCAACAATTTACTTCCACTGCGTCATGAGAAAAAAAAGTTTGAAAAGTTTGAAACCCACAGGACCGGAGGGTGGGACGCCATCCACAGAGACATGCCCAAGCTGGACAGGAATGAATGATGGAGCTGTGCTGCTGTTCCTATTTATAAGGACGTTTGGGGTGGTGAAGAGAAGATGATTATAAGGCTTCCCGTCGTGCTTAGGGGCAAATATATTGTAGAACATAGGACATTTGTAGGTGTCACAATCCAATTGTTTTTTGTTTAAGCACCATCTTTAAGGGCCCAAAGTTAGTCATACGGGGTCTGGGGCAAAGATGCTATAGCAGCTGTACTGAATTCTAGGGCTAAGAGTTGGTGTTGGGGGTTGATAGCCGTGTGGGGCTTCATTTTCTCTCTGCAGACCCTGAACTCTCAGGTCAGGCTATCAGCACAGGGTGAAATAGTCTCTCTGGAGTCTTTAGGGAGACGTTTGCCAAATCCAGGTGCATTTTCTCCATCTTTTCTCTTGGCTTCATGTCCAATAACGTCAGATTTTCAGACCCTGTTACTGCAGCAGTACTGCCCAATCCTCAGTCCTTTCCCAGCCACAGAGTGTCAGATTGGACACCTGAGTAGCAGAGCTCAAGCCCTGCGTAGGATTTGAATGTACTTAGCTCAAGCGCTTCAAATGCTTTAGTGCAAACGTGGCCTGATTTCCTAAAGCACTGAGCCCCCAGCAGCTCCTGCTGCCCTCCGAAGGGGGTTTGCTGAGCGCTCAGCACTTGTGACCGTTGGATCCCATTTTTAGGTGTCTAAATATGGATTTAGGACTGAGGGGCAACTCATCCATGTAGGCTAGTGAGTGGGCCTCATGAGCGGCCTGGCCTGTGAGACTGTTGTCACCAAGACGTCCTCCTGGGATAGGCCAGTGTTGCTCACTGCACTTGCAGACCTAGAATTTGCGGGATGCCGCTGGAGCCGTCGCAGCACTGGGATTGGCTGCAGAGGGGCACGCCCGGCTCTCCCAGTCAGTGCTGTGTGCAATCAGCCCGCTGCTCGTGTCGCTTGCACTTGCTGGAGGTGTGTGTCACTTCATTAATACCGGCAGGAAAAAACCTATGTGGATGAAGACCAGAAGAATCTGGCGTCCCTGCACGTGGGCAGCAGTAAAACAAAAGGTCTCGTGGGCCACACCTGAAACCCCAGTGGGCCGCAAGTTGCCCACTACTGGTTTAGGAGCTCAACTGTACATTTTTAGCTTTAAAATCTGAGCCCCAAGGTCATCCCATTGTGGGGATTGGGGATAGGAGGGGAAAAATTCCCCTGCCGTGAGCACTATACACCAAGCAGGACCCTGGTTGTAGGTGTGAGCTGATCTTCCCCTAGGACAGGCTTGTGCGAACCAGTGTCCTGCTGCTAGCAGTGTGGCAAGATCCCGAATGCTGCACCTGGCTTGATTGAAAAGATGCAGATGGCACCAGTCCCATGTGCAGTACAGAGGGGCAGCGCGCACGTCTTAGCCAGCTCCCCAAAGTCTGGCTCTGCAGGTCACTGTGAACCAGCACATACTGCAGCCTCTGCTGCTTGTGGCTCTGGAGGGCAGAGGGTGCTACAGGGGCTGGACAGCATTTTGACGCTCCCTGTTGAAGAACCTGAATGTTGTCCTGCCCTGGTGCGGGGCTGGAACCGCTGTCTAGCAGCAGCATAAGGAATCGGAGAGAGGGGAGCATTTCCAAAGACCCAAAGTGAATTAGGCCTGTGACTCTCCGTGGGATTTGGCCTTCTGTGTCCCTGAGAGCAGGGCGGGCGCCAGGAGAGATTCAAATGCCACCCAGCCCGCGGGGACAGTCACTTCGCTGCACTGGTCAGGCACATCTTTTCAGGAGTGTACTTGACTCAAGCCCTTGATCTTGGTGAGACTTTGACTTTCACTCCCGCAGTTTTGTAGAAGGTATCGTGCTGTGCACTCCGCCCATTTCCGTAAGCGCTTGCTCGCTCGCTGCTTCCAGCACCCCGCTGACCTCGGGCAAGCCAGCATTCGCATTGGCTGGAGCACAGCTGCCTGCGCAAAGCACCCAATCATCATTCAGTGATGGGGTTTTTAAAATAGCCAATCAACAAGCACCGTGACCCTGCCAATGAAGAAGCCTTTTACTGGCCACATCGACAGCTTTTCCCTCAAAGCCAGTCTCTGTGCAGGGCGGGGAGCCCCCAGCCTCCTGGGCCGGATCCGGCGTCTTGGGGAGAAGCGCTGCCCTGCCCGTGTCACTCACCCTCCCCCAGCTGGGGGGATGCCGTGCTGGAAACCGCTCCTGGGAGGGTTTCTCTGCTGCTCCCATTGGCCAGATTTCGGCCAGTGGGAGCAATGGGGAGCAGCAGGGAGCACAGAGCTAGGTAAACACCCCCTCCGTCTCCCCTCTTGGCCAGCCCCTGCGTCCCCATTTCTCACCCGCACCCTGTTCTCCCTCCCAGTTCTTCCAGTCCTGGTCTGCTCCTGTCCCCTCCCGCCCTTCCAGACATCCCACCCTCAGCCCGCTCCTGCATCTCCCTCCAGCCAGACCTCCACTCCCAGCCCTTTCCAGCACTCTACCTCCCACCCAGACCCCTCACCCCCATCCCTATCCCACTCCCTGGCAACCCCCTCCTGCACACTGAACCCCTCCTTTTGGCCTCACCCCAGAGCCTGGGGGCTCTCAAAATCTACTAAATCTACTGGGACCCCAAAAGAGTTCATCTGGCCTGTGGGAAGCCTGAAGCTTGGTCCTCCCTGCCGCCTCTTCCCCCCCGCCATGGGGCTGGGCACCAGGGGAGCGAGGTATCTCCATTGGGAGCCACATCAGTGAGGGTTTTGAGGGGGTTTTGTTTGTTTTTGCGGGGTGGGGGAGGGTTGCCTCTCACTTGTGTGTCCCCAATTGATTTTTCTGTAGATCAGTGGCCCCCGACCCAAATGATAATTCAGGTGGTTAATCACAGATTTCCATAGGACGGCTACTTTACACTTCTGGATACGTGGTACAGTTAAGATGCGATACTTTTCTACTTTTACTCGCAGTTTTCCAGAAGGATACTTTGACTTTTACTCAATTATATTTTTTTCACAGTAGCAGTACTATTACTCTAGTAACTTTTGGGGGTACTTTTTCCACCGCTGCTTCCAGCTGATGAGCAGAGCACTCACGAACAGCATGTGTTCCTACTGGTGGTGCACCTTCGCACATGCCTTGATGCACATGACAACGTTTATTCTGCACATGGATGGAGAAAACAGAGGGAACACTAGTGGGTACTGGAGTGATCTGGCTGCTGTCCAGAAGAGCGTAGTGGCTGTCTGTGCTGAGCTGAGCTGAGCTGCCAGGCACTTGGAATCAGGGTGTGGCTGCATGGTTAGGCCAGGCTGACTGTGCTGACGGCCTTGGGAAATCTGGGGGAGTGGGCAGTAAGGTATAGGGAGAAGGGCCCCGGGGTGGTCCGAAAGAGGAAAGGGGGTGTGAGGCTACTCGAAGAGAGTAAACTAGCCGCAGGGGCATGTTTGCACTGCCCCAGGTCTGGACCCAGCGGTCTGGAGACAGATGTGCACTGGGCATGTTTGGAGGGGTTTTTGTAAATGTGTGTGACGTGGGGGGGCTGTCCACGCTGGTTGGGCGTTCGCTGGTTGCTAGGCTTGGGCTGTGGGCTGTGGGTGACCCCTACTGCCCTGCGTCTGTAAGCACTGCCCAGCGGGGGGTCACCCTGAGGACCAGGGAAGGGGTCTGAACAAAGGAAGGGGGTGGCTTGGAGAAGGGGCAGTCTTGGCTGGGCAAACATGAAGAGAAGAGACTGAGCTGAGTGCTGGGGGTTCAGGGACCTTTGTCCCCCTGCCCCAAGGGGTCTAAGGCTGCTTGGCCCTTACTCCTATATCCACATTGCGCCTATGCTGTGCTGTATCCTGGGAAGCAATAAACCCTCTCTACGGGCTGGAGTCTCATCTTGCTGCAGACGGGGTGCAGGGTTGGGGGGTACCCAACGCGCCGTCACAATGTGTAACCGCTCCTCTGCCCCGTTGCTGCCTTTACCAGCTCCTGTCCGCTGTTCTCTCCTCCCAACCCCCCCAATGCTGAGACAGAGGCAGCAGCGCAAGTGGGGGGAGAGGGCCTTGCATGTAACCGTGAAGTTGAACCATTTAAACATGCGTACTAACACATCCCTACTGGGGACTGAGCGCACTGGGCTGAATTTCAAACCCACACCTGTGTCCAGTAGGAAGGGGATCTCCCTGCCAGGGTTCCCTGTCAGCTGTGCGCTTGTGTGTGACTACTCAGGAGAGAGTCACATGCTGCCAGCTGATTAGCAGAGCGCCCACAGCTCGGTTTCGTTTGTACCGGTGGTGCACGTGCACAGGCCTCGGTGCACATCACACAATTGATTCTGCACGTGGGTGGAAGACCGTAGCGAGCGCGTGGGTCCCTGCCTCACTGCCCATCTTGTTTTGGCTGCTGCAGATGTCATGGCACCCTCAGTACCGGAGTTCCAAATTTCGTCACGTCTACGGCAGGCCTGCTAGCAAGGAGAAGTGTTACGACTGCGTCCCCATCACCTCCAGTGTGCACGACAACCACTTCTGCGCCGTCAACCCCCACTTCATTGCTGTGGTGACAGAATGTGCCGGGGCCGGGGCCTTCCTCGTGATTCCCATCAATCAGGTGAGCAAGGGCACAGGGCACGGTCTGCCCCTTCCCGAGCTATCCCATGCGGGAGTGAGGAAGGGGAGCAGCAGGGACAACAATGGAAATGCTGGTTATTGCTGCTACCTGTTTCACAAAATGCCTGGTAGGGCCAGAGGTTCTTTGGGACAAGGACCATCTGTTACATGGTTGTACGGCACCTATCTGGTTGTAACTTAGGGCCTGCTATAAGCAATTGCTTGGGAAATGAGTCTTGGGTGGAAGCTAGAGGCATGTAGGTAAGTGTAACGGTGGGTAGGTTCCGGTACAGAGTAGTGGAAATGTGGCCGTACAGCTGCACATCCACTAACGTGATCTATGCCATCAAGTGCCAGCAATGCCCCTCTGCCGTGTATATTGGCCAGACTGGACAGTCTCTATGGGAGAGGATTAATGGACGCAAATCAGATATCCAAAAAGGCATCACACAGAAACCTGTTGGGGAACATTGTAACTTGCCCGAGCACTTGCTAACGGATCTAAAAGTGACGATATTACAAAGCAATTTAAAAAACCTGCTGGAGGGAGTAGCTGCAGTACTTGGTTTTATCGTTTTATTTACAAGTTCGGACCTTGATTACAGGTGTCAAACAAAGACCTGACCTGGATGGGTTGTTACATTCAACCCTAATGGCATAAAAAGCTAAGCACTGGGTACTAAGATCCCACTCTATTAGCCTCATTTAGCATGGATACTCTAATTGACAAGATTTTTTCTCCATTTTTTTCCTTTCTCTTTCCCTTCCCATCCCCTCTCTTTCTCTATTTGTACTCTGGACCCCTTAACTCCAGTCATCTGAAGAAGTGGGTTGTGCCCACAAAAGCTCATGCTACCATCTACATTTTTTGTTAGTCTCTAAGGTGCTGCAGAACCATTTGTTATTTTTTAAGTTTTTTTCTGTTACAGGCTAACACGGCTACCCCTCTGGATCCATAGCATAAGACTGTCCCACATCATGTGGAAAAGTTGAAGTCCCTTTGTTGTTCTTTTGTTCTGCTTTTTGTTTCTGGGGGGATATCATCAATACAATGTCACCATCTTCTTTTTAAAAGAAGAACACTAAAAAAATGTAAACGTTACAAAACAGGTAATGGCGGTTGAAAATAGCAACTCAGCCAGCTTTTGTTGCTCAATTCCATCTTACTGATCCACTGTAATTTGTTGTAGGAAGAAGTATTTGATTTTGGAGAAAGAATGTAACAATTACCCAAGTTGAACTTGAGCGTGCTGGTTCTAATCTGGAAGGCAGGTGCTAGATTCCCTGTCTGAGTATTAGATATGCTTCATAGAATCATAGAACACTAGAACTGGAAGGGACCTCGAGAGGTCATCAAGTCCAGTCCCCTGCCCTCCTGGCAGGACCCAGTACTGTCTAGACCAGTGTTTCCCAATTTTATTTGGCAATGGAACCCTTTTAAACTCGAAAGAATTTTGCGGAACCCCTAGTAACAGTCTCATATATGGAGCTGAAAAAGTAGACCACAAACAAGTAAGGATAATAATAAACAAATGCTAAGCAAGGTCATGAGATCAACATTTAGTTTAATTGCACATATTTAAAAACAAAAATCACATTTAATGTGTACAAAAAATAAGGCTCAAAAACGAATATGCATTATATTGGCAGTTTTCAGTGCGAAGAGTGGTTTTTCTTCTTTTCTTGGCAAATTCTTTTTATATTTGGTTTCATACTGGAAAGTTGGATTCCCATATCTGGCGCAGTATTCAGTCAATTTCTGTATTATTTTCTGTATATAACAGGAGATCGCACCACTGACTTCGCGCACAGTGCTGAATAGTGACATCATCATCCCCACTCTCTGGCTAAGCTGGCGTTACACAGGGACACTTATCGTGGCAAACACAAATGAAAATTGTTTTCAATAAAATTCATAAATGCTTAAATATTAATTATTGATTTAGTTGGGATTGGTCCTGCCTAGAGCAGGGGGCTGGACTTGATGACCTTCTGAGGTCTCTTCCAGTTCTATGATTCTATGATTTTTTTAATCATAAAATATTATTGTAATGGAATTTTTTCGTGGAACCCTTATGTTCACTTCGCAGAACCCCGGGGTTCCGCGGAACACCATTTGGGAAACACTGGTCTAGACCATCCCTGATAGATGTCTGTCTGACTTGCTCTTAAATATCTCCAGGGATGGAGATTCCACAACCTCCCTGAGCAATTTATTCCAGTGTTTAACCACCCTGACAGTTAGGAACTTTTTCCTAATGTCCAACCTAAACCTCCCTTGCTGCAGTTTAAGCCCATTGCTTCTTGTCCTGTCCTCAGAGGCCAAGGAGAACAATTTTTCTCCCTCCTCCTTTTAACACCCTTTTAGATACCTGAAAACCACTATCATGTCCCCTCTCAGTCTTCTCTTTTCCAAACTAAACAATCCCAATTTTTTCAGGCTTTTTTCATAGGCATGTTCTCTAGACCTTTAATCATTCTTGTTGCTCTTCTCTGGACCTTCTCCAATTTCTCCACATCTTTCTTGAAATGTGGTGCCCAGAACTGGACACAATACTCCAATTGAGGCCTAATCAGTGCAGAGTAGAGCGGAAGAATGACTTCTCATGTCTTGCTCACAACACTCCTGTTAATGCATCCCAGAATCATGTTTGCTTTTTTTGCAACAGCGTCACACTGTTGACTCATATTTAGCTTGTGATCCATTATGACCTCTAGATCCCTTTCTGCCGTACTCCTTCCTAGACAGTCGCTTCCCATTCTGTATGTGTGAAACTGATTGTTCCTTCCTAAGTGGAGCACTTTGCATTTGTCCTTATTAAACTTCATCCTGTTTACGTCAGAACATTTCTCCAGTTTGTCCAGATTGTTTTGAATTATGACCCTATCCTCCAGAGCAGTCGCAACCCCTCCCAGCTTGGTATCATCTGCAAACTTAATAAGCGTACTTTCTATGCCAATATCTAAATCGTTGATGAAGATATTGAACAGAACTGGTCCCAAAACAGACCCCTGCGAAACCCCACTTGTTATGCCCTTCCAGCATGATTGTGAACCGTTAATAACTACTCTCTGAGAATGGCTATCCAGCCAATTATGCACCCACCTTATACAAGCCCCATCTAAGTTGTGTTTGCCTAGTTTATTGATAAGAATATCATGCGAGACCGTATCAAATGCCTTACTAAAGTCTAGGTATACCACATCCACCGCTTCTCCCTTATTCACAAGACTCGTTATCCTATCAAAGAAAGCTATCAAATTGGTTTGACGTGATTTGTTCTTTACAAATCTATGCTGGCTGTTCCCTATCACCTTATTATCTTCCAGGTGTTTGCAGATGAACTCCTTCATTACTTGCTCCATTATCTTTCCTGGCACAGAAGTTAAACTGACTGGTCTGTAGTTTCCTGGGTTGTTCTTATTTCCCTTTTTGTAGATGGGCACTAGATTTGCCCTTTTCCAGTCTTCTAGCATCTCTCCCGACTTCCAAGACTTTTCAAAGATGATAGCTAAGGGCTCAGATACCTCCTCTATCAGCTCCTTGAGTATTCTAGGATGCATTTCATCAGGCCCTGGTGACTTGCAGACATCTAACTTTTCTAAGTAATTTTTAACTTGTTCGTTTTTTATTTTATCTTCTAAACCTACTCCATTTCCACTAGCACTCACTATGTTAGCCATTCCTTCATGATCAGACTTCTTGGTGCAGACCAAACAAAGAAGTCATTAAGCACCTCTGCCGTTCCAAATTTCCTATTACTGTTTCTCCTCCTCACTGAGCAATGGGCCTACCCTGTCCTTGGTCTTCCTCTTGCTTCTAATATATTTATACACTGTCTTCTTGTTACCCTTTATGTCTGTAGCTAGATTGAGCTCGTTTTGTGCCTTTGCCTTCCTAATCTTGCCCCTGCATACCTGCATTGTTTGCTTATATTCATCTTTTGTAATTTGTCCCAGTTTCCACTTTGTATATGACTCCTTTTTATTTTTAGCTCATGCAAGATCTCCTGGTTAAGCCAAGGTGGTCTTTTGCCGTACTTTCTATCTTTCCTACTCAGTGGAATAACTTGCTTTTGGGCCCTTAACAATGTCCCTTAGAAAAACTGCCAACTCTCTTCAGTTGTTTTTCCCCTTAGTCTTGCTTCCCATGGGACCTTACCTACCAGTTCTCTGAGCTTACCAAAATCTGCCTTCTTGAAATCCATTGTCTCTATTTTGCTGTTCTCCTACTACCTTTCCTTAGAACCATGAATTCTATGATTTCATGATCACTTTCACCAAGCTGCCTTCTACTTTCAAATTTTCACCCAGTTCTTCCCTAGTTGTTAAATCTAGAACAGCTTCCCCCTAGTAGCTTTCTCAACCTTTTGAAATAAAAAATTGTCTCCAATGCAGTCCAAGAACTTGAGGGATAGTCTGTGCCCTGCTGTGTTAGTTTCCCGACATACATCTGGATAGTTGAAATCCACCACCTGTATTGTTTGCCTATGTTCATCCTTTGTAATTTGTCCTAGTTTCCACTTTTTATATGACTCCTTTTTTATTTTGAGATCATGCAAGATCTCCTGGTTAAGCCAAGGCGGTCTTTTGCCATATTTTCTATCTTTCCTACGCAGCAGAATAGCTTGCTTTTGGGCCCTTAATAATGTCCCTTAGAAAAACTGCCAACTCTCTTCTGTTGTTTTTCCCCTTAGTCTTGCTTCCCATGGGACCTTACCTACCAGCTCTCTGAGCTTACCAAAATCTGCCTTCCTGAAATCCATTGTCTCTGTTTTGCTGTTCTCCCTTCTACCATTCCTCAGAATCATGAACTCTATGATTTCATGATCACTTTCACCCAAGCTGCCTTCCATTTGGAAATTCTCAACCAGTTCCTCCCTATTGGTTAAACTCTAAACTAGAACAGCTTCCCCTCTAGTAGCTTTTTCAACCTTCTGAAATAAAAAGTCTCCAATGCAGTCGAAGAACTTATTGGATAGTCTGTGCCCCGCTGTGTTAGTTTCCCAACATATGTTTGGATAGTTGAAATCCACCACCACCACCAGATCCTGCGCTTTGGATGATTTTGTTAGTTGTTTAGAAAAAGCCTTAACCAACTTTTCCATCTGGGTAGGTGGCCTGTAGTAGACCCCTAGCATGACATCACCCTTGTTTTTTACCTGTTTTAGCCTAACCCAGAGACTCTCAACACATCTGTCTCCTGTGTCCATCTCCACCTCAGTCCAAGTGTGTACATTTTTAATATACAAGGCAACACCTCCTCCCTTTTTCCCCCACCTGTCCTTCCTGAGTAAGCTGTACCCTTCTATACCAGTATTCCAATCATGCGTATTATCCCACCAAGTCTCTGTGGTATCAACTATGTCAGAGCTGTGTTTATTTATTAGCACTTCAAGTTCTTCCTGCTTATTACCATACTTCTTGCATTTGTATGTAGGCATCTAACGTACTGATTTGATCTTGCCTCCCAGTTCTGCCTTGCCCCCTCCTTTATCTCTGCTATTATAGCCCATGTTCCCTCCCATTTCTGACCCCTCTCCCGGGTCTCCATGTTCTTCACTTACCTTTTGCTTTGGTTTGGAAAGGAAAAGCCCATTTCTGCTCCTGCGACTGTGGAAACAGAATATTGTACCGAGGGCTGACCTGGCCCTCTCCCTTTTTACATTCATCCCTCCTGGCGGCGCCACACAAGTCTCTTGCGAGGCTTCGGACAAACATCGTTCACTCCGCCCACCCAATTCCTTCTTGGGGAGCTGCAATCCCAGGCCAGCAGCGCCCCAGTCCAGCCTGGGAATGACTTTTGTGGGTGAAATCTGTGCAAAGCGGCCTACTCCCTGGGCACACCCGTTCCCCGCTTCCAGCACCAGCCCCTCCTGGCAGCCAGCTCCCCATGTACAGCCTGGCTACCGCTCCCCCACTTCCTCCCCTTCCTTTCTGTGGGAATGCTGGGAAATGTAGTCCCTGGCTCCAGAGTCTGCTTTCTAGGCAGGGAGCTGGCCACAGAGCTACAGCTCCAAGGCTGCCCATCATGCCCTGCAGGCTCCCACTGCACAGTGCCGTGGTGGGGAAGGGAGAGGTGCGGGGCCCTTCTGAGCTTGGGCTGCTGCCAGGGAACGGGCTGACCGGCTTGGCCAGGCGGGAATGCTCTGCCAGCACAGCACAGCGCCTGTGCGGGGTGCTTGGCCTGGTCTCCAAGAGCACGTGCAGCTTGCCAAATCTCTGGGGCAGGCTGTGCGCCACCCTGGCAGGGCGTGGACAGGAGTGAACCCCCTGCAGCAAGAGGCCTTCCCTCCTCCCAGGGGCATGCCAGGGGCAGGCTCCTCCAATCCTTGAGCTCCGGCTCCCAAAAGTCTCTTGAGAGTGATGGGCTGGCTGTGCTGCAGGCTGAGGGAGCACAGACTGGCTTGGCAGGAGATGTGCAGGGACAGGGCATGGCTCTTGTTTCCTGTAATTCTCTTGTGCCAGTCACCCCGCCAGCCTGTGCACTGCATGTGCTCCACAGACCCTCCCCCAGCCCATCCCCTCCGAGCCAGGGGCAAGCGCCGGCGCTCCCTGACTGAAGGCCGGTGAAGTTGGGCTCATCTGATCGCCACAACCTCTCTCCCTGCCTTCAGTGACCCAGGAGGGCCATGCTCGTCAGGGCAGGGCCAAGCACTGGCTCACTAATCCTAGTGATTTGGTCTGGGTGAAGACATGGCTTCCCCAAGAAACAGTGATCTCCAGCTCGAGTGACCTGCTTCTGACCATCCCCGACTTCCCCCATCCCGTAAATCTGTGCAGTGTTAGTAAGGAAAGCAGAGTCCGGAGCTGTCATGCAGTGTGAATGAATGACACCGCTTCTGCTGAGGAGACGCCTCAGGGCACATGCAGCAGAAGCAGCATTGCAAGCTGCGAGGCAGACACGGCCTTCATTTGTGCTGGATACCCTGGTGAATCCAGACCAGCAAGGGGCTGTGTCTGCCCTGCAAACTGGGGCACCTCACAATGCACTGCTGCCGTGTTCCCAATGCGGTCTGTGCATTTCCCGCATTGGGGTCACCCCCGGACTCTCCTGTAGAGCTGCAGTCCCTAGTCCAGCAATTGTGAACTGAGCAGCCTATCAGCAGCTCCAGGCACACTCTTGGTTACTACGGGCTGGGTGATTCCACTACACTCCCAGTCCTGGTTTTTCCCCCAAACATGTGTTCTGCACTGTTCATCCTTCTGCTGGACAGTTCAGGTATTATGGGGCCTTTGCTCCTGTAAGGGGTCAATAGCCAACAGTTTGGGTAACTGCAGTTAAAGTCACAAACAGCTCAGTTTAAACACAGCATGGAGTTAGTTTAGATGAACAATTCAAATGAGTTTATTTAACAACAAAGAACTAGATCTTGTGAATACAAATGTAAGTCCGAAAAGGTTACAAGAGAAATAAAGACAAAATACTCCCTGCTAACTAAAACCGAACAAACGAGACTTGGTTCAAGGTAAAATCTTTACAACAGGTTCCCAGCAACATTGCTGAGCAAATTTCCAGGCCAGGATCCCTCCCACAGTCAAAGGACTGGTTCCTTTGTCGTCTTAGAAAGACAGAGGTGGGGGGAGAGCGATACTGGGGCGTGTTCTTGCCCTTCACTTTTACATTCTAGACCCCTTTTGGAGCAGATTCTCCTGAGGTTTCCCCTCAAAGCAGTTTATTCAAGAAGTAAGATGGCGATGTTGGAGTGAAGGGCTACGGCTACACCACATGCTTTGCTGAAAGAGGCATAAGGATCATAAGGAAACGTCCACACTGCTTGTTTTTGCACAAAAACGGAATGAAAGAATATGCAAATGAAGCCCGAGAAAATGCTAATCTGCACTTCATTTGCATTGCCTCTTTCGGCAAAGCATGTAGTGTAGCCGTAGCCAAGGTGACTCTTAGCTTTTTCTTCTCTCCCATGTATGCTGAGAGGCAGATTTGCCGTGGCTCCTGCCACTTCCCCTTCTTGCTGTCTTAAGGACTCTTCTTACAACTTATATTTTGCCTAGGCAGGGTTGTGTGGGTTTGAACGTGTGCTAACAACGTCAGGGGGAATTCATAACGTTACATATAGTGCGGCCACATAAATTCACCCTACGATAACTAACCAGTGAATTCGTAGTTACCAAATGATCTCTCTCAGGACATGTTTTGCACAAAGATTTTTATACTGGTGTGCATACAGGAGTGTATTTGGTCACAGTGTGAAGATTCTGGCACCAGTCGACCTTTGGCCTGCCCCACTGTGGCCATGCTTCTGTTGACTACTGACGGCCTTTCCTCTTCCCTTCGATTGGCACTGAGCTGTAAAGTCTTCCTGACACTCTCTGTAGTCAAATCCATTACAGCCCCCTTGTGGTGACAGTTGAATCAGGTTGCTCCTTCCTCATTATTACTCTTAAAAGGGTACGTCTAAACTACAGCGCAGATTGAAGCTGCCGCTGTCAATCTTCCAGGGGGTCTAGTTAAGACAGCTAATTTGAAGTGAGAGGGGCGCTCCGGTCAATGCCAGTAGTCCTGCTGCCACAAGGCGTAATGGAAGCCGAAGGAAGAGTGTTCTCCCTGCAACTTCCTGCGGTGTGGACAGTGCCAAAAACCGAATTAAGCTACTTCCACTTCATCTGTGCAATTAATGTAGCTGAAGTTGCGTATCTTAATTCAACCTTGTCCCATAGTATAAACATACCCTTAAAAGCAACGAATGGTCTTGCAGCACCTGTTTGTTGTTTTTTCATTTTTTCCAGTTACATACTAAAATGGCTACCCCTCTGAGTCATTATTACTCTGTGAGACATTGCCAGTGGCTCTGGGTCAGGGGTGGGCAATAATTTTTAATGGGGGGCCACTCCAAGATTTGGTAAGTGGTCGGGAGCTGCACGTCTGGGACGGAGGTTGGGTGCAGAAGGGAGTTTGGGATAGAGGACTGAAGTGCACGAGGGGATGCGGGGTCTGAGAGGGAGCTTGGGTGAAGGAGGGGGCTGTGATCTGGGGCAGAGGCTTGGGGTGCAGGGTCTGGGAGGGGCTGTGGGTGCAGGAGAGGATTGTGATCTGGGGAAGGGGCTTTAGGAGGGGGTGCAGGGTCTGGGACGGAGTTGTGACCTGGAGGAGGTGGGGAGGGAAGTACAGAGGGTTTGGGGCGGTGACCGGGGGCAGGAAGGGGTGGTGGCCTGAGGCAGGGAGTTGTGGGTGGGTGCCAGACACAGGCTCTGGTTGGGAGATGCTTACCTAAATGGCTCCCAGCCAGCAGCCCTGCAGGAACCTGAGGCTGCTGCAGTCCCAGTCTGCTCCATGTGCTCTGTTCCGGCAAGAAGGGGAGGGGAGGAGCTTTGCATGCTGCTTCTGCCTCCAGCAAAATGTCTCAGCTCCTATTGGTTGGAAACTGGCCAATGGGAGCCGAGAGATTTTGTTGGGGGTGGGGACAGTGTGCAGAGTCTCTCCTTCTCTCCCCAGCGTCCAGAGCAGAGAGCAGCCAGCTGTATAAAGTGGTGTGAGCTGCTCTGTGGTAAGGGTCCCAGCGAGGTGACCAAGGGCCAGATCTGGTTCGCTGGCCACGTCTTGCCCAGCCCTGCTCTAGATGCTGCCCTGTTCCTTGGCACGGCTCAGCCCTACAAGTCTCTTCTCCTGTAGGATGCAGCTGTGCCACTGTGGCACTTCCGATGGAGACTCACTAAGTCCCTGGCAGAGAGCTCTCTCCCATCTGCTTAATAACTGCACCTCTGCGGGAGAGGAGCGGTGCCAGCAGGAAAAGCTCTCCTGTCCACAGAGCGCTGTCTCCACCGCCGGTTAAACATCGGGGGAACAAGCTTGCACAGGGGTGTGGCTTTTCCATACATGAGCCAAGTCAATAGCACAGGCCTGCCCTGAGCTACGGGGTATGTGGCTGTAAGGGGAGCGTGGGCCCATTCTCTATAGACAGAGCGCTCCAATAGCCGCTGTGCATCGTGCCATGTGAGATGCCAAGGAGCGTAGCTCGGGTCGTCTGAGGCCACCTTCACGGAGGCCCCTGCTCTTCGGTGGCCAGAAGTGGCCTTCCTGACCTACCCCGACTTGCTGTGCTTTTCAGACTGGCAAGCTGGACCCTCACTACCCCAGGGTGTGCGGGCACAAAGGGAACGTCCTTGACATCAAGTGGAGCCCTTTTGACGACTTTGTCATTGCTTCCTGCTCTGAAGATGCCACGGTAAGTCTCCCAGCTCACGCGGGTCTCTGCTCACGAGCGCTTTTGTGTGGGGACGATGTGCACAACACCGAGCCAGGGCCCCCGGGCGAGGGGCTCGTCTCCCTGGGCAGGGCTACCCAACAGTGGCCTTCCACCGAGGACCTCCTGGTTCACACGGAGTCAGTGGGCTTCCATCTGAACAAGAGACGATCCGAATTCTGAGACCCAGATCTGAAAACAGACTGTCTGGGTGATTGCTCCATGCCACAGAGCTCAGAGCACCGGCTTCACATGGCCAGGGCGACTTGCTTCAGAAGCTTGGCAGAGGGTGCTCTGCTGTGGATGCTCTTCTGATGGAGGAGTGTCGCTGCTCACGGCCGTAGGCGCCGACTGTGGGCACTCTGGGGCTGGAGCACCCATGGGGAAAAGTTAGTGGGTGCTACTCGTGCACTGGCAGCCAAGTTCCCCTGCTGTTCTCCTCCCCGCTGCAGTGCTTCTCGCCTGTTGGCGGCCCTGCTGACCACCTCATTCCCCTCCCTCCCAGCGCTCCTGCCCACCATGGACAGCAGCTTTGTGGGGAAGGAGCGGAATGGGCGTGAGGCAAAGGCCAAGCAGGAGCAGAAGGAGGTGGAAAAGGGTGGGGCGGGGTCGAGCGCTCCCCGGCTAGATGGAAAGTCCGCACCTGTGCTTTCAGCTGCTCTGGGTTAACAGGTAGAAGAGAGGTCAAAATCTAGCCCAAGCAAACACGGAGATAGACTCCTTGCCGCCCTCTTATTCCCACAGTGTTCCTTGAGAAGCCCCACTGCAATGAACAGCGCCACTGGAGGAATAGAGTTCGACTAGGGGACATTCAAACGGTTAAAATAGGGATTGATAAATTCAATTCCAATGCAGGACAACGCTTCTGCACACAGCACAGTTAGCCTGTGGAACTCACTGCCACGTAATCCCAACTATATGTATAATATGATGGGGACTAAATGTAGCTATTACCACTCAAGAGACACATTTTGGAGTCATTGTGGATAGTTCTGTGAAAACATCCACTCAGTGTGCAGCGGCAGTCAAAAAAGCAAACGGACTATTAGGAGTTGTTAAAAAAGGGATAGAGAGAATATTTTATTGGCTCTATATTAATCCTATGTGCAGATGTGGTCGCCTCATCTCAAAAGAAGATGTCTTGCCATTGGAAAATGTTCAGAAAAGGGGCAACAAAGATGAGTAGGGGTCTGGAATGGCTGCCATATGAGGAGAAGCCAATAAGACTGGAACTTTTTAGCTTGGAAAAGATGACTAAGGGGGATAGGATCGAGGGCTCTAAAATCATGAATGGTGTAAAGAAAGTGACTAAAGAAAAGTGATTTACTTGTTCCCATAATGCAAGAACTAGGAATCACCAAGTGAAAACACAAGGAAGTTTTTCTTCACTTGGCTCACAGTCGACCTGTGGAACTCCTTGCCAGAGGATGTTGTGAAGGCCGAGACTATAACAGGGTTCCAAAAAAGAGCTGGATAGATTCCTGGAGGACAGGTACATCAATGGCTATGAGCCAGGGTGGACAGGAATAGTGTCCATTGTCTCCGTTTGTCAGAAGGTGGGAATGACCAAAGGGAATGAATCGCTTGATTCTGTTCATGCCCTCCAGGGTACCTGGCATTGGCCACTGTCAGCAGACAGGACACTGGACTAGATGGACCTTTGATCTGACCCAGTGTGGCCGTTCTTATGTAAATTAATATGTTTGAAAATATAGGAAAACCTCCAGAAACGTAATACATTTCTGATTCTGTTATTTAACAGTACAATTAAAACTGTGATTAATCGCAGTTAATTTATTTGAGTTAATTGCATGAGTTAAATGTGATTGACAGCCCAAATACACACACACACAGGCATGCACATGTGCCCAGGCAAGTATAGTGACAAAATCACGCACAAGCTGCTCAGTAGTGTTAATAAAACCGATTCCTTCCTCTTCATACTGTCTTCTGCTGTGCACCCCAGAAGCAACTACGCCAATACACTATCACTGTCAGGAGGGCGTCCTCTGCAGCCCTCTGCGTATTGGGACGGGTGCCCTGTACACGACAGCTCAGATTGGCTAGGGAGTTGACTAATTTCAGGTAAGCTTCCCTTTCTTGCCAGTGTAGTTTTGAGCCAACAGGTTAGTGAAAGGGTGAGCCCAGAGCCAGGGGGCAAAAGGCTTTCACCGGACCTGAGCTCAGCGCTGCAGGAAGCCAAGAAAGATGATTTTAAACAAAAATCTGCCAGCTGGATCCCGTCCCTTCAGGATTTGATTTCTGAACACAGCGGGGCAGCCAACCCCAGCCAAGCAGAGGAAAGGAATTAAGGGGAGCTGAAACCAAGCTAGCTCCACCTTAGATCTTGTAGTAAGGGCTTCTTCCCAGGAGGCATGATGTCCCACTCCCTACTGAGGCACATGATCATGTCTCCTCCCATCCCCCATTCCATCCACGCACTTCTCCTCTCCTGCTAACATGCCTCTCCTCCCCTGCCTCTTCCTTGGCGGTCTTCACCTGCACGAGAGGGGTGGGCTACTACAGAGCATCAAGAAAGAAGACGGTTGGGTAAAAACAAGCCCTGACTCATGTGCTGCTCTCTCCACAGTGCCTCTAAAGCCTGGCTTTAGAACGTATTGCACATCTCCATTCCGCGCCTGCAGAGTATGATGTGTGTTTGGTGTACAAATGAATGCAGGAAGGAAAGCCTGGAATGGATTTTAACAACACTATAGAGCTGCATTGCCTTCTTTCTGTGACTGTGGCTGTAGTTGGCACTGGTGACATTTTCTGGATTTGTTGCTGGTCGCTTATTTTCCCTCTAGGGAAACCAAACAGTTACTAAATCTAGTGACAGATGAATTAAAAGTGGCTAACTGGCAGATCACAAAATGTAACTGAAGAGTTATCAATTCATTGGTATGTTTCCAGAGGTCTTACCCCACCTTATCTTGCTACTATCCTGGAACCAGCTGGATACACTAACACTGCATAAGCCATTAGCAATCAGGCCCTAGAGTGAGAGATTCAGGAAGCTTGATCCATTTAGCTTAATAAAGAGAAGGCCAAGAGATGGCTTGTTTGCTGTCTGTAAGTACCTACGTAGGGGACAACTATTAAATTATGGGTTCTTCAGTCTAGCAGAGAAAAGTATCCAATGGCTAGAAGCTGAAACTAGACAAATTCAGATTTACATTTTTAACAGTCTGAATACTGATCATTGGAACAGTTTACAAAGGCATGTAGCAGATTTTCCATCACTGACCACTTTAAATAAAAAAACTGGAGGTTTTTCTTTCTGTGCTAGGAGTTACTTTGAGGAAATTCTCTGGCCTGTATTATACAGCAAGTCAGACGAAATGATCACAATGATCTGGCTTTGGAATCTCTGACTAAAAGAGATGAAAGTCACAATCGTGAGTAAATTATATGATTCTTCTTATATGACCCTTATGCAGATTGCATCTTTGGTTTGAGGAGCTGACAATAGTTGGAAAATGCTGTATCAGGCATGAGAGAGCTTTCCTTTGCTGTGAGTTGTGTCTCTTCAGCTTGAGTTTAATTACATTCCCCTGGTGTGTGTCTCACCTATGGGCTCTAATGGCTTTTAGTTCTGAGAGGAATCAAAGGTTTGGAATCTGCACAGGGGGCACGGAAGAGTCGTATAATGCAGCTTTCGTTCTTGCCAGGTAGTTAAAAGGGCAGAAGGAGAGAAATTGTGAAGACCTATTTAATGTCTGTGCATGTTACAGTCGTAATATCGCTGTGTGCCTGCAGTACAATGGATTCCTTCTAGTTGCCATCCTTTGAGAGTATCCACAGCTGGCTGCACTCAGACGCACTTGGCATTGATCTTGGTGACAGCTGACTGCGGAATAGCTGACAGAGATGCTGCTGCTGTCTGCTTTACAGGTGAAGATCTGGGACATCCCCAAACATTTACTGACCAGGAACATCGCCAGTGCGAGGAAGGAGCTCCTGGGCCACACTCGAAGGGTGGGACTCATTGAGTGGCACCCTACTGCCAGCAACGTTCTCTTCAGTACTGGTTATGATTACAAGGTGAGCCAGCTTTGCCCTTGGGAGCAGACCCTCGTCTCCAGCCTGCTGCGGACGCTGTGGGGCAGAATGTGCAGCTGGGGTCCAGGGGAGGAACCTGCCGGGAGAGGTTGCTTGTTGTGTTTGTATTCCTCCATGGAGTTGCTTGCTGCAACAGGCCCTGTAACGGGGTAGCGCTTGCCTCTTGTGAGCACCCCCCGTTGCTGGAGTGCGTGCGCCTGCACGCTCAGCTCAGCCCTGCAGCCGAGTCACACAGCAGCAGTGTGACGCACACAAACCCCTTCCAGGGCACACATCTAGCAGGGCCCGTCTCGGTGCCCTCCGTCATGTCCCTGCAAGCCTGTTCCCCACTCCGAGAGGTTGTGTCCCTCCTGGGGACAGCACCTTCACCCTTCCCCTGGGCTTGATCTGCAAGTCCCACCATAGTAGTTCTTGGCCTGCCGCTGTGCGCAGTGCTGCCGCTCTCTTGGCCAGCCGCTCGCCTGCTCTGCACGCCCATCAAGTCCTGCAGCTCCTTTATAGCGCTGACATTGGCTGCTTCCTCTGCTGCAATTCTAGCCTGCTTGGAGGACTTCTCTGTTGCCTTTTTGGGGGTGGGGTGTGGGCTCCGGCAGGGGACCTCAGGACCTGGCCCACCCTGTCAGGTCCTTAAAGGTGTATGAGGAGATCCCTCCTGGAGTCAGCACTGCCACGAGGCAGAAAACATAGAAGCAGGGTTTATACCACGGATGTAGAATCACCTGTAAGAGGTTAATTGAAGCTTAACCAATTAAGGGGAGCCCTTTTCTGTGGCCAGGCTGGAGTGGCCCCTGCCTACAGCCCCGCTCCCAGACAGGGGCTGCTCCGGACGCCCACAAGGGACACGCAGCTGCAGCAGCCCGCACTGGTTAACTTTTCCCAGACACCTGCACGGCTGGGCCTGGTTGCCGGGGCAAATGCTGGGGTTCCACACGCAAGGAGGATGGGACCTTGCCCAGCCCAGGCTTGGTGAGGGAAGTCTGGCTCCTGGCTTCCACCAGTCTCTCTCGCTCGGAAGAAATGTTTTCCCCAGGGCAGCCACGTTGTAGTTGTAAGCTGGGGCAAAGCATGCTGGGAAACAAGGGGAGTGTATAAATACAGGAAGTCCCCAACTTATGAACCGGTTGTGTTCCAAACGTGCGTTTGTAAGTCAGCTGTTTGGAACTCAGAACACGTTTTCCTGTCAGTAGGGAGGGTCCCGGGCTAGCCCACAAAAGCCTGTTTAACGCGCAGTGTAGCTGAAATACTGTCTGTTTGCAATGAAAAATAGCAGCCGTCGTTTTCATTGGCCCTGGAGTGCTGGTGCTTGCGGAGATGCAGGCTTCCTCCCAGCAGGGTGAGAAGGGATGTGGAGATTCTGAAGGGACTGCCCTCCGCCGCAGGCTAACCCCGTGCTCCAGGCCTCGCCCACCCCTCTGCGGGCTGCACCCAGCCCCCGCTCACCAGGAGGTGGCAGGTGCATGGGCTGGCGGACTCTGGAGGAGCCAGGGGGCAGCGATGCCATCTAAGCCTCTTTCCTTTTTTTTCTCCAAGCTGACATTTTTCTTTAAAATCAGCCAGTTTTGCTAAGTGTCTTGAAATCCACAGCCCATGCGCCTCTCGCGTTCCTCCGCCTGCTCTAAAACGAGCTGGTGTGTGTGTGTTCTGCGACTCCTTGGTGTGCCGCTGCGGAGAGGCGGCTTTGAAGGGCTTAGAGTCATCGTGGGACTGCAGGTCTGGCTGTGGGTAGATACCGCAGGCAGAGGGATGTTGTGATAAGCGCCCAAAAGGAGCCTTTTGCAGTTCCCTGACTTATAGTGCGACCCTCTCCTCTCCTCTCTTCTCCTCTCCTCTCCTCTCCTCTAAGAGGCTGCACGTTGCATTCGGGGTGACTGCCGCCCTTACAGACACAGCCCCTGGGCAGCATGTGGCTCTAACATTTGGGGAGCCTGCCCTGAGCCTGTGGCCCCAAGGTCCTGCCTCTGCTTGGTCCCCTGCCCCGAGGCCCATGCTGCTGCACTCCTACTCTGACTTGGCCCCTCCCTTGAGACCCTACTGCTCACCGAGTCCCTTCTTTCCTCCACTGTCACCCCCAAAGCACTTGCCACCCCCCAGCTCCTTCCACCCCCTCCTTCAGGACCCCCTCACCAAATTCTTTCCCATCCCCACATAGACTCCTCTGTCTGCCCTTTGGGGGTGGAGATCACAGCAAAAGGAGGGTGGAGGAGAGGAGGGGGATGGGAGTGAGCATGTGCAGCAGAGAATGGGGGCACGCAGGCGGGGGGACTTGGCGGGCCGGGGAGGAGAGGAGGGACTCGGAGAAGCCTCCCCAGCCCATGTTTCTGCCCCTGGAAAGTGGCGGGTTGGCGGCTGCACTGCGGGGGAGGTCCCTCGCCTGGCCCCCCTGCACACTGCCGCTAGCGCTGGTCTAGGCGGGAGTGTAACCCCCGTAGCTGTGGAGCTGCCCAAGCGTAGGCCCTGGGAGCCAGGTCTGGTCTCATTGCTGTGGCGTGGCAGCCGCTGGCACTCAAGCGCGGCCGGTCTGCAGAAGCAGCAGTCCCCCCGCTGGGTGCGGTGCAGAAGCCGTGAAGGAGTCACACCCCAGTCACATGCACTTCCCCATAGACTGGCTGTGGGGCTGGTTCATGCTCGTTCATGTCCACGGCTGCTCTTGACTCTGCGCTTCGCCCTGCACAATGTCTCCGGGCCCGCCAAGGGCCCTGGAAATGAGACCATCTGGGCATGTGCCTCCAGCCCACCTGTAAGGTGCTGGGCTGAGCCTGTCCTCGCAGGCCCCGGGAGGCCTTAGTGCTGATGCTGTTTCTGTGGGGAAAGGGGCTGAGCGTTCCCTGGGGCACACTGCACTCCAGCCCTTCCCTCCCATCTGTGAGGGTAGCAGCCCTGGGGCGTGGCCCTTGTACTTGCTGACGGCCCCCGGGCGGGCGTGAGGTGCTGAGATTTGTCTTTGTCCCAGATAATGGTCTGGAACCTGGACACGAAGGAGCCTGTCATTCAGAATCCAGTGAAGATAATTGGCTGCCACAAGGACGTGATCCTCTCCATGTCCTTCAACACCGATGGCAGCCTGCTAGCCACTGCCTGCCGGGACAAGAAGATACGGCTCCTTGACCCGCGCTCAGGAGCACTCCTACAGGTATGCAGGGTTGAGTGGCTCGAACCACAGTCTGATTCCTTGAGCTTTTCCTCTTCCCGGCTCCACGTCACTGGTGCTGCCCTGGCTTCGGAGAGCCATGTGTGGCAAGGCCGATGCACAGTATGATCCTCGTTGGATGGGCTTCGGGAGAAGGGCGCAGTTACTTCCTTTTCTGCTCAGCAAACTGACGCCAATGAGAGAAAAGTCTCCCTGCGTGCCCGCGAGAGTAACGTGTTGTGTGTCTCCTTGCAGGAAGCCAGCTACAAGTCTCACCGAGTGAATAAAGTTTTGTTTCTAGGAAACATGAAAAAGCTGCTCTCTACTGGAACATCCCGCTGGAACAACAGGCAAATTGCACTGTGGGAGCAGGTGAGTGAGAGGCAGCAGTCTGTCGTAGACAGCCTCGAATTTCTCACCGCACTGTCACTGTCACCCTTGTGCCTGCCCAGATACGCACAAGTTCATTTGTAGCCAAGCTGCAGCGAGGTTTGTCGAGCTGAGAACTCTTAGTTGTGTCCTGGCTCTTGTGTCTCGAATGTATGGAATAGAAACGAACCTGAAGCAGCAAAGCAGGCAGACAGTGCGGTAAGAATTCACCCAGACACGGGCACGGTTTTCTACCATCGAAGAGGTGCTGAGTGCAGGGGCGGCCCGTGACTATAGGCGGACTCGGCTGCCGCGTAGGGCGCTGCCGCCTGGGGCGCCTAATGATGACGTCAGTCCATTGACGGCCTTGCAGGCGGGGGCGGCGATCTCCGCCTGGGGCGCCAGCTGCCACAGCCCGCCTCGGGCCGCTCCTGGCTGAGTGGAGAGGTTTGACAGGAGCTGTGTACCAGCAGCAGGCAGATGGGAGCAGCTTGTCTACACTCCATACCCGCAATAAGAAGTGTAAAGGGACATCTGTGTATCCCTCTTTGCACTGAGCACAGGGCCCTTCCAGAACTACCGACCCCTCAGTCCAGTGGGAGCAGCAGTGGGACTCACGTAGGGTCAGATGTTGTTGGGCACTAAGATTCTGAGAGTGGCTGTTTCTCTCTTCTTTGACATGCTCAGGGTGATCTTTCTGTGCCTTTAGTTGAGGAGGATCTGGATGGCTCCTCAGGGCTGCTCTTCCCATTCTACGATGCTGACACGCACATGCTGTATGTGGTGGGCAAGGTAAGTGCCGTTTCTTTGAATTCACATTAACACCCTGCATTCTGTTCCCAGTTACACTGCTTTTATGCCACTGCCTTCAGTGGGGAAGGGGGTGCCACTAGGACCCAGAGTGTAGGAAATTGTGTCTGCTGCTGGTGCATATGTATTCTCTCTGCTCTAGATGCACAGAGATGGTGGAGTGCTGTGCTGGAGGAAGGAGGGCACAAGAGACATAACAGGCAGGCAGGAGAAAAGGGGACATGGGGGCGTCATTTGAGCTCCCCGCCTCAGGTGCCAAAATGTTGTGGGCCAGCCCTGATAGCATCAAAGGATTTCAGTAGAACCACTGCACAAGCAGCCCCTGGTCCAAGATTCAGAGACGAAAGGAAGCTGAAAATGGAATAAACCTGTCAACTAAACCTGCTAGTTCATCTGTAGATGGGTGCCTTTTGGTTCTCACAAAGATCACAGGCAACATACATGGGGATCATCACACCTGTTTGCAGCACTTGCCCATGTAACCAGGAGATTTTCCATGATCTAAAAATCAAAAAGGAATCATATAAAAAGTGGAAACTAGGTCACATTACAATGGATGAATACAAGCAAACAACACAAGTATGCAGGGCAAGATTAGAAAGGCAAAGGAACAAAATGAGCTCAAACTAGCTACAGACATAACGGGTAACAAGAAGACATTCTACAAATAATATTAGAAGCAAGAGGAAGATCAAGGACAGGGTAGGCCCATTGCTCAGCGAGAAGGGAGAAACAGTAACAGGAAACTTGGAAATGGCAGAGGTGCTTCATGACTTCTTTGTTTCAGTCTTCACCGAGAAGTCTAATGATGAAGGAATGCCTAACATAATGAGTGCTAGTGGAAATGGAGTAGGTTTAGAAGATAAAATAAAAAAAGAACAAGTTAAAAACGACTTAGAAAAGTCACCAGGGCCTGATGAAATGCATCCTAGAATACTCAAGGAGCTGATAGAGGAGGTATCTGAGCCCTTAGCTATCATCTTTGAAAAGTCTTGGAAATCGGGAGAGATGCTAGAAGACTGGAAAAGGGCAAATCTAGTGCCCATCTATAAAGAGGGAAATAAGAACAACCCAGGAGACTACAGACCAGTCAGTTTAACTTCTGTGCCAGGAAAGATAATGGAACAAGTAATTAAGGAATTCATCTGCAAACACCTGGAAGATAATAAGGTGATAGGGAACAGCCAGCATGGATTTGTAAAGAACAAATCATGTCAAACCAATCTGATAGCTTTCTTTGCTAGGATAACAAGTCTTGTGGATAAGGGAGAAGCGTTGGAGGTGGTATACCTAGACTTTAGTAAGGCATTTGATACGGTCTCGCATGATCTTCTTATCAATAAACAAGGGAAATACAACCTAGATGGGGCTACTATAAGGTGGGTGCATAATTGGCTGGATAACCATTCTCAGAGAGTAGTTATTAATGGTTCACAATCATGCTGGAAGGGCATAACAAGTGGGGTTTCGCAGGGGTCTGTTTTGGGACCAGTTCTGTTCAATATCTTCATCAACGATTTAGATACTGGCATGCTTATTAAGTTTGCATATGATAAGTATGCTTATTAAGTTTGCATATGATACCAAAGTGGGAGGGGTTGCAACTGCTTTGGAGGATGGGTCGTAATTCAAAACGATCTGGACAAACTGGAGAAATGGTCTGAGGCAAATAGGATGAAGTACAATAAGGACAAATGCAAAGTGCTCCACTTAGCACGGAACAATCTGTTACACTCACACAAAATGGGAAGTGACTGTCTAGGAAGGAGTACTGCAGAAAAGGATGTAGGGGTCATAGTGTATCACAAGCTAAATATGAGTCAACAGCGTGACACTGTTGCAAAACAAGCAAACATGATTGTGTGATGCATTAACAGGTGTGTTGTGAGTAAGACATGAGAAGTCATTCTTCCGCTCTACTCTGCACTGATTAGGACTCAGTTGTAGTATTGTTCTGGGCACCACATTTCCAGAAAGTTGTAGAGAAATTGGAGAGGGTCCAGAGAAGAGCAACAAGAATGAGCTATGAGGCAAGGCTGAAGGAATTGGGTTTGTTTAGTCTGGAAAAGAGAAGACTGAGGGGGGACATGATAGTGGTTTTCAGGTATCTAAAAGTGTGTCATAGGGAGGAGGGGGGAAAATTGTTCTCCTTGGCCTCTGAGGATAGAACAAGAAGCAATGGGCTTAAACTGCAGCAAGGGAGGTTGAGGTTGGACATTAGGAAAAAGTTCCTAACTGTCAGGGTGGCTAAACACTGGAATAAATTGCCCAGGGAGGTTGTGGAATCTCCACCTCTGGAGATATTTAAGAGTAGGTTAGATAAATGTCTATCAGGGATGGTCTAGACAGTCCTTGGTCCTGCCATGAGGGCAGGGGACTGGACTCGATGACCTCTCGAGGTCCCTTCCTGTTCTAGTGCTCTAGGGTTCTATGTAATGAGTTCAGTGGCTGTAGCAAAGGAATCCGAATGTGGGTCCGCATAGAACACTGAAAGGTTTGCATGTAGCATCCACTTATTCAGAGGAGCTTAGTTTAGTCAGGGGAGTGCTGACGGCCCCTGTTGGTAGCAAATGGGAACAGTGCCTGTTAACTGACAGGCAGAAGTGAGGATGCCTGTGCAGTATCTAGTGTGGTGAGCACTTGGGGATCTATATGTTCTCCTGTCTGGCTCATTATAAAACAGGCAGAAAAACAGGCATACTTTCATGCATTGACCTGAAAGTTCCCAAAGTGCTCCTCTATCTAGCTCTTTAATCCTCAGCCCGCAGCCCTGACCCTGCACAAACTCGCCTAGCAGTAGGCAGGTGAAATGCTGCATGAGCAGGACTGCTCGCAGGGTCAGGGCCTAGGTGTGCTAAGGCCTGTCAACTTCTGTTCTCTCTTCCTTGCCGAGACAGAGCCAAGCCGTGGGGCTGTGTCTAGCCACGGCATGCCCAGGCAGTGGGCAGCCCCCAGAAAGAGGCGCTACTGGACATCTAGGGATGGAAGGGAAGGGCCAGATACTAGACTATCGGTATTTTTCCAACCTGTTCTTAAAAACGCCAATGACAGGGATTCCACAGCCGCCTTTGGAAGCCTGTTCCAGCTGAACTACTTTTCTAATTGGAGAGTTGTTACTAATAGCTGCTCTAAATGTGCCTTGCTGCAGACTGCACCCCTTACTTCTTGTCCTACCTGCAATAGACATGGACGACAATTAATCTGGTTTTTTGGTAACCACCCTTAACATGTGAAATCTGTTATCAGGTCCCTCCTCAGCCTTTCGCAAGAGTGAAACACACCTGGTTTCTGTAAGCTTTCCTCGCAGGTCAGGTTTTCTAACCCTTTGTGCGTTTCTGTTACTCAGAGAGTGGTACTCAGAGTTGCACACAGTACTCCAGCAGAGGCCTCAGTGCTGCACAGAGAGAGACCGCTCCCTCCTGTCTTACACGTGATGCTTCTGTGAATATACCCTGGAATATTGGCCTTTTCCACAACTGCTTCACGTTGTTGACTCATATTCAAATTGTGGTCGACTGTAACCCTGCTGATCCATTTAAGCAGCAGCCATCATTCACCACCTCGCCAGTTACTCACCTTTTTGTAGTTGTGCTTTTGAATTTTCCCTCCTAACTACAGTAGTGTAAATCCGCGATGCACCTTCACTTGGAGCACTGGGTTCCATTCCTGTCACCCTCTCTTTAGAAGGACATCACAGAAATAAAAGGGGTTCAGAGACCAGTGGAGGAAAAATAGATCAGAAGCCTAGGAAAGGCTTTGATATGGAAGAAGACTTAGTCTAGAGATGAACCAAATCTAGGGTGATAGGATAGAGCCTTAAAAGCCCAATGAACATTATAGAGCAGGTAAACCACGTGGCCCACCTCGGGCTCCCCCTCTCCTGCAGCAGGGGCTAAGCAATGTCTTTTGCTTTCTGTCATCTCCAGGGCGATGGGAACATACGGTACTATGAGATAAGTGCCGAGAAGCCGCACCTGAACTACCTGATGGAATACCGCTCCCATCTGCCACAGAAAGGAATCGGTGAGTTGGCAGTATGTATTTCTCACCTCGCTGTGAGCCCGATCCTACAGCCGGAGTGTGGGACTGGCCCGCAGTGTCATGGGGTTTGGTGAGAAGACTGGGGCCCAGGTCTGCTCTCACCCTGTTACATGGCGTAACACACTGACATCAGTACAGCTACTCCACTGAGCGGTGAGGTCAGAGCTGAGCCTCAGAATTGCATGGTTTAGGCTTTGGAAGCCGTTCCTTTGACTCAGGAGTGTAACAGGAATTAATTTAAACAAGTGCAGTGTTTGCCAGTGGAATCCACAAGCTCCATTCCTATGTGATTTAGATTTCCAGTGGCAATATAGGTATCACAGATCCCTAAATGCCCAAGCTAGGAGAGGCTTTTATGACCATCCATCAGCTAGTTTTTGATCTGTTCAATACGTGCCATATTGATTTTGTACAGTGCTAGCTTTTCATTAGAAAAGCATTTGGTACTAAGTGTAACACCTCGCACAACTTCCAATACACCAGCACAATTAACTTTATCAGCCTAACTTGTAACCTCATCAAGAAATGCTGTCGCACTTGTTGTCAATACCTTCCTTGCAGTGCTCCCAAATCTAGTCCCCTGCCGGGGGGAGCACACGGGATAACCCCAAAGTCAGCTCAGTGTGTGAGACAAGGAGCAGTCACCTTTCAAATCAGATCCAAGGCACATGAGGCAGGAGGATTTCTGAATATGGACAGTAAATGAAGCGACGGTAAAGAATCAACAGTTCTCCAGGGCCAGAGGGGGCTCCATTGACCGAGGCCCATGTCCAGCCCCAGCTGAACGAAGGCAGAGCCATGCGGCTGCGCAGGTGCCAGCCTGCCCCACCTTGCTGCTGGGGAGTGTTTTTCTAGTCACTCCCGCAAACGGCTAGTAGCTGCCTGTGCCTGGCATGACTATTGCACTCACCCCGCCCCTGCCCCTCTGCTGTGGTCTGAAGCAAACCGGGACCTGCTGTGCGGGCCGCTGCTTGTTCTGCACTGCCAAGGAGGGGCAGGGCGGGGCCCGCGCGATTCCGCACCCTGTGGGCTGGGTCGAGCCTGCACACGTGGGGCGGGGTGCAGACTGACCGGGCTGCTTCATGGCTTCCTTTGAGACTGCTCTCTGCTCCCTGGAGCACTGCGTGGGTCTGAGCCTCAGCTCATCAGCCCCCACAGCTCTGGCACAGCCGGCTCAGGCCGTCACCTCTCTGGTGCGGCTGAACAAGTCTCGCGCGGCGCAGGGCCAGGCGGGTTCCCATTCAGCACTCAGCCACCGCGGGAGCTTTGTCTTCTGCACCGAGATTGCGCGAGGTCACGTGCGCTTCTTCGGGGGGTGCCACCCAAGTTCTAACCCTCTCCCTTTTCCCGCTGCTGCCTCCCCACCCCTCACCCTCCTCTGCTGACCTGGCTCCCACCCCTCAGCCTGCTTGGGACCTGCCCCACTTCCCCTGCACCAGCCCTTCTCTTCCCCCTGTGCCCACCCCTCCTCTAGGCCCCCTCCTCTCCTAACACCTCCCTCTACCCACCTGCCCTGCCTCTCCCCTCTCTCCTCTGGTGCCCATCCCTCCGCTCCACGTGTCCGCCCTTCTGCTTCACCCCCACAACCCCCTGGCACCCTCACCTTCCCTTACCCTGCCCCCTCCTGGTGCCTCCCCCTTCCCTCACTGCCCCTGACCTCTTCCCTCCCTGCTGCCCCCCTTCACCACCCTCTGCGCCCTCACACATGACTTGCTCCAACCTCTGCCTTCCTCATGCCCACCCCCCCTTTCATCCCCTCTTCTCCCGGCACCCACTCCTCCCCTCTGCTCTTCCTTCCTCTTGCCCCCAGCGCTCCTCCCCTCTCCTTTCCCAGCATCCCCTGTCCCCTCCCCGTTCCACCCCCAATGACACCTTCCCACCCCCGCTCCTCCTGCTCTTTTCCGCATTGTCTCCTCTTGGCCCCCTGACATTTGTCTCTCCCCCACCCCGCTCCTTGGTGTCTGCCCCTTTCTTCTCCTGCCCTGCCCCTCCTCCCCCCCAGCACAAGCCCCTTTCTCTCCTCACCCACCTTCCCCTTAGTTTTCCCCCTGCCCCTTCCGTCACCTTCTGCCATCCTGACACCTGCACCTACAGGCAAGGCTGCGTGGTGGGCGGCTGCTCTGTGCGCCAGGACTCGAGCCAGGGCCCCAGTGCTAGTTTTAGTACTGTGGTTCTGGCCCCAGCAGCCACTCCTGGGGTGCACAGTTACCCGCCACCAGGACAACTGGGGCTACAGCTGTGCAGCTCTGCTGAGGGGGTGGGCAGGAATGAAATTCTTGGTGTGTGCCTGCACAGGTGTGCACCTTCCAGGGAGCCCTGGTGCCAGGTGCTGGCTGCTGTGTGGGGATGTTGAGCTCCTTGACCTGAATGTGCTCTCGTGCGCCAGGTGGAAATCAGGGTGTGATGCCATTCTAACGGTTGCAATGGCACCAGTGTAAGACAGATGAGTGAAAGGCGTCATCCCGAGGTAGAGACACATTTATAGGGTTGCATTGGGACCCTTGGCCAGAGTCCCTGGTGAAAATCTGGCGAGGCTGAAAGCAGGGCCAGTCTCAGTTACTCTGGTGAAAATAGGCCGATCTGTCAGTGGACTTGTAGCTCATAAAATGCTCCTGATGCAAGAAGGGGCACTGCTTACAGTGGCAGCAGACTGTGGGTCTGTTTCAAGGCAGTTGCTAGAAGTGAAGTCGCGGCTCTGCCTCTGGGCTGTGTCTGGCAGCAGGGGCCGGACGCCGGCATGGGGCCTGTTACAAACCCCACCTGCCATTTCTTCTGCTCTCCCCTCAGGAATCATGCCGAAGAGGGGCCTTGACGTGTCGTCGTGTGAGATCTTCCGGTTCTACAAACTGATCCCAGGCAAAAGCCTGATTGAGCCTGTCTCTATGATTGTGCCTCGCCGGGTAGGTGTGCATCAGCAGCCCCTCGCTCGCCGCTGCTGTGCCCAAGAGCGCACGACTGGGTGGGGGGCAGGGACAGGGCAGCGTTCCTTTGCAAGCTCTGTGGCTGGAGCCTACCAGAGAAGGGAGCTGGCTGGGAGAGGCAGTGCCGCCTTTGCGGAGGAACGCTGCGCTGTTTGGGGACATTGGGGCATAACCGGGGTACGCTGGGAGATCAGCCTGTTGGGAACCCTCTGGGCAAGGCCCCAACAGTCACTGGGCTCGGGGTCACCCTGACCAAGAGCGCTGCTTGCCGAGGGGGGTCAGAGGCCCTGGATAAAGCCCAGCGTAGGGAAGGAGAGTCCTGCCTGGGCTGCTGTACTTCCCTGGGGAGCAGGGAGTTTGTGGAGGGTGGTTGCTCCCACCTATCCTCAGCTGAAAGGGGCTGTATTCCGAGGCGGGGGCAGAGCAGCTTTGACTCTGGTCTGTCTGTGTGTTTGCAGTCGGAGTCCTACCAGGAAGACATTTACCCGATGACAGCTGGAGCCCAGCCAGCACTCTCAGCACAGGAATGGCTGAATGGAATAAATAAAGGTCAGGCTTGCAGCAAGTGGACAGTCAAACATTGATTGGATTTCCTGGTATATACAAACAGTGCCCTGAGCTACAGGGGGGAGGGAAATTATATCAATACAAAATGAGTACTCATGGGTCAAAGCCATCACTCATGTGCTTCTCTTGAGCCTGATTATTTGAACCTGCAGCTTTCTTGTGTTTTGCTCAGTGCTGATATATATGCTCTGTAGGGCTGCTAACCATTCACCTACGTGTCTTGTAGGTCCCATCCTAGTATCTTTGAGACCAGGTTCCGAAATCCTGAGTTCCCTGCCACAATTTCCCGAGAGAGAACCGTCGCTGCAGCCCGCAGAATCAAACTGGTACCGGGACAGGACAGAGAGGATGGCAGCGAAGGAAATTCAGAAGCCGAGTGGGATCCAAGAAAAGAGAAGCCAGAGAAAAGTGGCAGAAAGACTACAGGAAGACAGACACACGCGGCTTTCCAATGGCTTGGACTTATTCGAGTGCCCTCCACCCAAAACTGAGAATGAGGTCTGGCTGCGGGGAAGCGTGGGGTGTGTGGGGAGAACTGCACACTGCTGGCAGGGAGTGCAAACTGGGAAATGCAATGCCAAGGGGCTGCAGTGAGAGCTCTGGGTGCATTAGCAGAGCTAAAGAAACCCATCACTTCAGTGCCAGCACGCCAGGTACACAACTAGCACTGGCCTAGGCTTGTCCGTGGCCCCATGCCCAGGCGCTCACAGACAAAAGGAACGGTTACCATCCCCAGTGGGAGCTGCGGCGCAGAGAGGCTGAGCCTGGTCTTCACTACAGAGTTAGAATCATAGAATCCCAGAGCTGGCAGAGACCTCAGGAGTCATCGAGTCCAGCCCCCTGCCCAGTGCAGGACCAATCCCAACTAAATCAACCCAGCCAGGGCTTTGTCAAGCCGACACTTAAAAACCTCTAGGGATGGAGATTCCACCACCTCCCTGGGTAACCCATCCCAGTGCTTCCCCATCTGCCTAGGGAAATAGTTTTTCCTAATCTCCAACTTAGACCTCTCCCACTGTAACTTGAGATCATTGCTCCTTGTTCTGCCATCCATCACTACTGAGAACAGCCTTTCTCCATCCTCTTTGGAACCTCCCTTCAGGAAGTTAAAGGCTGCTATAAAATCCCCCCTCACTCTTCTCTTCTGCAGACTAAATAAGCCCAAATCCCTCAGCCTCTCCTCGTAGGTCATGCGTTCCAGCCCCCTCATCATTTTGGTTGCCCTCCGCTGGACCCTCTCCAGTGCGTTCACATCCCTTGTGTAGTGGGGGGCCCAGAACTGGACACAGTACTCCAGATGTGGCCTGACCAGTACCGCATAAAGAGGAATAACCACTTCTCTAGATCTGCTGGCAATGCTCCTTCTAATGCACCTCGTATACCATTAGCCTTCTTGGCTACAAGGGCACACTGTTGACTCAATCCAGCTTCTCATCCACTGTAATCCCCAGATCCTTTTCTGCTGAACTTCTATTTATCCAGTCGGTCCCCAGCCTCTAACAATGCAGGGGATTCTTCCATCCCAAGTACAGGACTCTGCATTGTCCTTGTTGAACCTCATCAGATTTCTTTTGGCCCAATCTACTAATCTGTCTAGGTCACTCTGGACCCTATCCCTGCCCTCCAGCATATCTACTTCTTCCCCCTAGCTTAGTGTCATCCGCAAATTTGCTGAGGGTGCAATCCATCCCCTCATCCAGCTCATTAATAAAGATGTTGAACAAAACCGGCCCTAGAACTGATCCTTGGGGCACTCTGCTAGAAACCGACCGCCAACCTGACATCGAGCCGTTGATCACTACCCGCTGGGCCAGACAATCTAGCCAGCTTTCTATCCATCTTACAGTCCATTTATCCAATCCATACTCCCTTAACTTGCTGGCAAAAATATTGTGGGAGACTGTATCAAAAGCTTTGCTCATGTCAAGGTATATCACATCCACTGACTTCCCCATGTCCATAGAGCCAGTTACCTCATCATAGAAGCTAATCAGATTGGTCAGGCAGGACTTGCCCTTGGTGAATCCATGCTGACTATTCCTGATCACTTTCCCCTCTCCAAGTGATTCAAAATGGATTCCTTGAGGATCCCCTCCATGATTTTTCCAAGGACTGAGGTAAGACTGACCAGTCTATAGTTCCCTGGATTGTCCTGCTTCCCTTTTTTAAAGATGGGCACTACATTTGCCTTTTTCCAATCATCCGGGTTCTCTCCCGATCTCCACGAGTTTTCAAAGTAATGGCCAAAGGCTCTGCAGTGACATTTGCCAACTCCCTCAGTACCCTCACATGCATTAAATCCGGACCCATGGATTTGTGTATGTCTAGCTTTTCTAAATAGTTCCTAACCTGTTCTTTCTCCACCGAGGGCTGCCCACCTCCTTCCCATACTGCGTTGTCTAGTGCATTAGTCCGGGAGCTGACCTTGTCCGTGAAGACAGAGGCAAAGAAAGCATTGAGTACTTGAGCTTTTCCCACATCATCTGTCACTAGGTTACCTCCCTCATCCAGTAAGGGCCCCACCCTCTCTGATGACCCTCTTATGCCCAGTTAATTTGGAATAAGGCAGCTTAGATTGACCTAACTCTCTAAGAAACTACACTGCAATGCAGCTCCCAGCAGCGTAGGTCCCCACCCCCACTGACCTCGTAACTCCACCTCCGCGAGAGGCACAGTGCTAATGCTGATGTAGTTCGGGGTTGGGGGGGCAGTATCTGTGTAGACTAGGGGTGCGCAAACTTTCTGGCCTGAGGGCCACATCTAAGTAGGCACATTGCAGGGTGGGCCGTGTAAGCTTGTCGACCTGACTCCCTGCGGCAGATGAGTGATGAGGGTCTGCAGCCAAGTGGGAATCCTTGTGCTGCTGCCAGCTCCGCCCCGCTCTTGTTTGAGCCTGAAGAGCAGTGGGTGGAGTGAGGGAAGACCCCGACTGTGCTCAGGGCCGGAGGAACAGCTCGGATGGGCTGATGCAGATGCAGGCCGTAGTGCTGTACACTGTGGTGTAAACGCTGTTACTTACGTTGCCTGTTGGCTGTCAGCCCTGGGCAGGACTCATAACTGAAGCCCCTCGCCAACTCCAGAGCACACAGCCCAACCTGTCAGCTCTACCCCTGCTCAATTTCACAGCAGGGAACCTGCCAGAAGTGAAATTGACGTTCTTGTCAGTTTCATGGCTGCTATGATTTCACATTTGGTCTCTGGCTGTCAGCCCTTGAGGGTGGGGAGTTGGTGGGCCTCCAGCTGTGAGCCTTTTGCAGCTGTCGGTGCCCCACATTAGTTGGTGCAAGCTCTCCTGCGGAGGGCACGTTGTCATTAGAAGGCAGGTAGTGCCAAGAACCAAGTGAATGTTTGCAGAGGCTGTAGGTGGAGCTAACAAGTTGACGTAATTGTGTAGTGTAGCTCTGCCCTCAGTGGAAATGCAGCTCCCTCTGATGTAACTTGCCCACTCCACATCCGTGAGCGGCATAACGCTACAGTTGAGGCAGTTAAGCTGACAGTGTTGGTGTAGACCACTGCATTGCTTACATTGACCATGGCTGCCTTGTAGAGATGTCCCACAATGCCCCACATGGGCTGTTGGCTCAGTGCAAGTGCTCCCAGTAAGGATGCACACCACCTTGGATATTTACAAGTGATTTAATTTCTTGAGTGGCTGCACATTTATGGAACATAGATCGACTTAATTGTGTGTGTTGGCTTGCCCTGAGTGGATTACTGTCACCTTGGCTGGGGGTGGAGGGTGGAAAGAAATGCATATTCTTTCCATTCCTTTCCTGTATGTTAGGACACAGGGCTTTGCTGGGACAACAATTGGGGCCTGATGTGGCCAAGGGGCCTCGTCAACGCTGTCAGGTAGAGGCAACAGTTTCTAGGTGCAGTGTGAGAGGCTGGGCACCCTGTTGTATGCTGTAGATCAGTGTTTCTTAAACTGTGTTCCGCGAAGAACAACAAAGTTCAAAATGGCCGCCCTTAAAGGGTCAGGCAACCTTTTTTATTTTATTTTTTTTCTCAGTAACTTTCCCCCCAACCACCACCACCTCTTTTTTCCCCTCAACAAAAAATCCTTGGTGTTCCTCATTTTAAAAAAATTGTTTGGTGTTCTGGAGAAAGGGGTAAGCAGTGAGGTGGTAAAGTTTGCGGATGATACCAAACTGTTTAGGATAGTCAAGACAGAAGCAGACTGTAAGGGACTCCAAGAAGATCTCACCAAACTGAGTGATTGGGCAACAAAATGGCAAATGAAATTTAATGTGGATAAGTGTAAAGTAATGCACATCGGGAAAAATAACCCCAACTATCGTACAGTATGATGGGGGCTAATTTAGCTACGACAAATCAGGAAAGAGATCTTGGAGTTATCGTGGACAGTTCTCTGAAAACTTCCACACAGTGTGCAGCGGCGGTCAAAAAGGCAAATAGGATGCTAGGTATTATTAAGAAAGGGATAGAAAATAAGACCCAGAATATCTTACTGCCCCTGTATAAAACTATTGTACGCCCACATCTTGAATACTGTGTACAGATGTGGTCTCCTCACCTCAAAAAAGATATTTTGGCCTTGGAAAGGGTTCAGAAAAGGGCAACTAAAATGATTAGGGGTTTGGAACGGGTGAGGAGAGGTTAAAGTGACTGGGACTTTTCAGTTTAGAAAAGAGGAGACTGAGGGGGGATATGATAGAGGTGTATAAAATCATGAGTGGTGTGGAGAGGGCGGATAAAGAAAAGTTATTTATTAGTTCCTAAATAGAAGAACTAGAGGACACCAAATGAAATTAATGGGTAGCAGGTTTAAAACTAATAAAAGAAAGTTCTTCTTCACACAGCGTGTAGTCAGCCTGTGGAACTCCTTGCCAGAGGAGGCTGTGAAGGCTAGGAATATAACAGAGTTTAAAGAGAAGCTAGATAATTTCATGGAGGTTAGGTCCATAAAAGGCTATTAGCCAGGGGATAAAATGGTGTCCTTGGCCTCTGTTTGTCAGAGGCTGGAGAGGATGGCAGGAGACAAATCGCTTGATCATTGTCTTGGTCCACCTCTGGGGCACCTGGTGCTGGCCACTGTCGGCAGACAGGATACTGGGCTAGATGGACCTTTGGTCTGACCCGGTACGGCCGTTCTTATGTTCTTATGTTCTTGGTCTTCAAAAGTTTAAAAAACACTGCTGTAGAGCCATTCAAGTGCATTATGCTTAGCACAACAGAAATGGACCGGATGCTTTTTGTTTTACAGCTGTTGCAGATGTTTTACCGACAGCAGGAAGAAATCCGGAGACTGCGCGAGCTGGTTAACCAGAGGGACGTCCAAATCACACAGCTAGAACTGGAGATCAAAAACATCCACATGGACTCGGTCGGGCACTGAGGGGGACCGGCCCGCGCTGGAGCCATGGCAAGCATTGTGCCTGCAGTAGACACCCTGCTGCCTCATGAGAACAGCTCTTGGAATGGTTTGCGTGGGGGAAAAGGAAGTGGATGCAGTGTAAACCTACCCTGGTCCTGGATCGCCGCTTGCCTGCTGTCCTGGGTGCGGCATGAGGATCTGCTTGGCTGCTCCACCATGTGCTGCCAGCCAGTTCTCTTATTGCAGCTGCTCCCAGGTTACAGGGGCTTCTAGAGCTGCACCCAAGCCTGAGGAGACTGCGGCTGTTTCAGTGCAGGCCAGGTTCTGGTCTGCAGCCTCCATATGACTTGCCTGGGTGCTGCGGGCATGTGGCTATAAGCATGGGACTTGCTGCTAACTCCCCAGGGCAGCCTGTGCTTGGACTGTAACTGCAGTGGCCCTGCCCTTCATGGCAGCTGGGAAGGCTGCCAGTGCCAGACTGTATGGAGTGTGGAGCCCTTGTCTCCAGGGAACCGTCGCGATGCTCACAGGGAAGCTGGTCCCTACTGCACCTCTTCCCCCGGCCTCCAGACACACCTCCCAGGGCACCCAGGCAACGAGGCTGCCTGCTGTCAGTTTAGGGCTCAGGTTCCCAGAAGATTGGGAGTGTTAGTGAAGGCAGATGGGCACTGAAAATCCATCTCTGCCCCCTGCACAAGGGCTGGGTCAGGGAGTGTCCCAGCCATAAGGCCAGTACCAGATACCTGGGCAGGCTCTGCCTAGCTCCACAATGTTCTCTTGGGTGTCTCCTCAACCTCCACCTCTCTAAAGCGAGGTTAATATCCCCCTGCCGCTCCCCTCCTCCGGCTTCTTATTAGCACTTCACATGCCACTGTAGTACTGCACTGCTGCACCGGGCTCTGTACGACTGCATTGCACTGTAGTGGATGCTATAGGCCCACGCTGCACCAGGTTGTGTATGACTGTAGTGGATGCTGTAGGCCCACGCTGCATCAGGCTCTGTACGACTGCATTGCACTGTAGTGGATGCTGTAGGCCCACACTGCACCAGGTTGTGTATGACGGTAGTGGATGCTAGAGGCCCACATTTCACCGGGCTCTGTACCACTGCATTGCACTGTAGTGGATGCTGTAGGCCCACGCTGCACCAGGTTGTGTACGACTGTAGTGGATGCTGTAGGCCCATGCTGCACCGGGCTCTGTACGACTGCATTGCACTGCAGTGGATGCTGTGGGCCCACGTTACACCAGGTTGTATATGACTGTAGTGGATGCTGTAGGCCCACGCTGCACTGATCGTGGTGCTATAGGCCTGCATTGCACTGGGCACCACTGACTTGCACGGCATTACACTACACTGCACACAGGGAATAGGGTCATAAAGTCACATTACCTCTGGCATAAATCTGTTGGGCCCAGCTGGAGATTTGGGCCTGCTTGCCCCAAACAGCCTAATTCTGGCTCCAACCTTCCCATTAAATAAGCTTGCAGCCCTGGCCTGTTTCTGCCTGGTCTCTTCCCCTCCCTGTACATGCCAAACCTGTTGCCATCTCTGCACAATCTCCGCTTTGCCCGTGCCTCTTGGTTTCTCTGGTATGTGAGAGTTAAAGAAGAACTGCAGCATGCCCCCCCCTTTAGCTGTGCTGCAGGGAGAGTTCACCCAGCCTCATGCAGCTCGAAATAAGTACCCATAACCTCATGTGCTAAAGCCAGTCACATGCTTCCTAGAGTCACTGTACACAGGGCCCTCCTGGTGCAGGGGAGCAGTGTTCTTTGACTAGTGTCCCTAGAATGCTCCACTGCACGTGCATATGCACCTCCAGCCACTGATCAGAGATTTTCCATTAGCAGTGCCTGTCTGACCGCCTGTGTGCTCTCTACACCTTGTGGAGTGAGTGCCCCCACTGTAGATAAGGCTGTGCTGGCTCACTTCCTTCTCTGCCAATATGGCCTCAGATGGATAGCTGCCTTGTGCGTAGCTCATTGTGCTTACTGAGGGCATGCCCACATTACAAAATAACCACCGCAGTAATTAAATCAGCTGTTGATGTCCAGAGCATCCTCCTCCTCTGTGTGCTCACCAGGAGAGCTGGCACTGACCAAAGTGGGGCTTTGTGAAGCAGACACAGCTGCATGGAGTTCATCACCAGGAGCTACCTGTCCCAGGGCTGACAGCTGGAGAACACGCCATCCCCAGCAGAAGCCAGAGTGGAAATGTGAAATAATAGCAACCGTGAAACTGACGAGACTGTCAGTTTCACTGCTGGGTAGGCTCCCTGATGTGAAATTGAGCCCCAGGGAGACAGGCAGTTGGGCTGTCAGCCCTGGGGTGGGGATGGGGGGCTCCACCTGTGATCCCCACCCAAGGCTGACAGTCGACAGGCAGTGTATTAACAGTTTGCACACAGACCCTGTGTCTTCCTAATTACATGGACATCAGTGCTATGCCTCTCATGAAGGTAAAGTTATTAGACTGATGTAGTGGGTGACTGACACTGGTGGGAATGCCACTGAAGTCTAGACTCTTACAGAGTTAGGTTAATGTGAGCGGCCTTATGTTGACCTACCTCTGTAGCATAGACTAGACCTGATATACTATTCGTATAGAATTAGATAGCTGTGAGAGGTTTAGCTTTTCCTTTTTCTCTGGGTAATTTATCTGGCCTAGCTGGGCATGCCTGGCTTGGCAAGTTGCAAATGTTGCCGCCCTTGTCGGGAAGCTAGCTTGATCAGCACCAACAGACACTCTTATGTGTGCCCTTTGTTTAGGAGCACTTATCTCCCAAAAGTGTAATTTGTTCTTGGCTCTGAAATCTAGAGCACAGAAAACTCAGTGGACCAAACTGAAGCTGCTGCTGATTGAGCTGTCCTTTGGACCCACCTCTTAGGTCAGGAGACATCCCATCCCATACATCTGTCTCTGGGCAGATCCAGTGCTCCTTCAAATATGGCAGAGGTCTCTCCTAGGAAGGGGAAGACCTTGGAAGGTTCTGGGGAAGCTCCAAGAAGAGGAGGTTGGTCTGCCAGCCCAGGCTAGCTCCCAAGAAGTCCTGAGCTCCCACTAGGTCTACAGTATCAGATGCCTTGACTTCTTGACTCAGTATTGTGGAGGCAAAACACTTCCTTCACGGAGAGATCCTGGAGCACTTAAAAGAACCCTGGCTCCAGCAGGGCTCCAGTACCCTCTGTGAGAGACAGGGAGGTATGGGACATACGCTGCTCCAGAACAGCACCATCCGCGTTGGACTTGCTAATGGTCACGTCCCACGTGGCTCCGTTGATGCTGACAAAACAAAAGCCTTCAGCACCAGGGCTCATGTCTCTAAACCAACAGTCCTGTCCATGCCCCTGCAGCAACGACTCACTCGGTGCGGAGGAATTCCATTCTGCCGGGGATGTGTCAGCTGGACAAGCCAGAGTCCCCACTGCTTATGGGTATGGACGACTCAATACAGAGACCCCAATCTTGGGATTACCATCCCTTCCCAGGACCACAGGATTCTCCACCCCTCCACACACCCCCAAATCCTTTGCAGGACATTGAAGAGGATGAAGGAGACATTCAGTTGGTCTTCTCCTTATCGGTGCAAGGGGCCTCTCCGCAACAGCAAACGAACCCAGACTTTCAGAAGAATCCTTGCCCATGTCAGGCAAAGTGGGATCAGTCCTGGGAATCATCCCCTCTCCCATATGGTCCTCCGCACTGGCCAGACTGGCATCCTTGGATGATGTATTGGCAGCAATTTGTCTGACTGCCAGTTCCCCCCCATTAGGAGATTAAGGCCACACAGCCCCTTACACCAAACCCCGACACAGAGAGACCTTTGAGGAACAGGAGGCTAAAGTGGAGGAGCCTCCAACTCTATTTCATGTTTGACTTCAGATGAGACGGTCGTGCTGTTCCCACCACCGAGGGGTGGTGATTTGTGCCCATCCCAGATCCTGGGGAAGAGAGTGACTGACACTCTCCAGACACTTCTTGAGGAGCTTAAACATGAAACACCATCTTCTCGACATGCTGCAGTCAGGATTGCACCCACCCAGATTGCACTACCCATCAAGTAAGCGTTCCTGGATCAGCAAAGACGGTGTCGGACTTCTGCCACCATCCTGCATTTTTGTTTTCCCACCTCCTGGTTCCCTTGTGACAAATGCTGTAAATGAGACAGGTAAACAGCATTATTACAGGTCTGCTCCTAATGATGAGAGGCAGGAAAGGTTCGACCTTTTGGGATGAAATGCATGTCATCTGCAACTCTCGAGCACTGGACTGTGAACTATTAGGCAATTGTGGCCAAGTGTGATTATACAAATTACATGTATCCTCTATTGAAGGTCTATCTTACCCAGGAGCATAGGGAATGCTTCCAGGCCATCATTATATAAGGTCAGTAATTAGCCAGAACCTCTCTTCCAGTGTCTTTAGTTGCTGCTGCTAGATCTATTTGCATGCAGGGTGTTGTGACTCTAGTTGGGGTTTCTGAGAGAGATTCAGAATATGTAGAGGCCTCACACTTGACAGTCAAAAGCTCTTCTTGGGAGCTCCAGACAAATCCCTGAACATGCTGAATGATCCCAAGATGACATGGAGGGATGCAGGCTCTTAGCAGAGATGTTACAAACTGCTAGCTTAAAAATCTCTGGTGTATGTCCAATGTCAGAATGGGTCAGCAAATCCTTCCCAGCTCTTTGTCCTTTGCAACGCTGCATCTGGGATCACTAGCAAGATTGAAGACAAAATGGAGACCGCCTCATGGCACTTTTATATCTCTGGTGTCTCCCAAACTGGAGCTGGTCAAGTGACCTGTCTGTTCCACATGCACTGGCTGGTCTACAGGCTTCCAGACACATTCCTCAGGTGTGTGTTGGCCACTCTGAGAGCCATTGTCCATGCAGCAGGGCTAGTCAGCACAGCCAGTCACTGACCAATCCTTCCTCACCATAGGCAGTCCAGGCCCATTGCTTCCTTCCAAACAGAGAACATTCCCAGTACCAGCACAGGGCCCATATCTATAACTCCACATACAGATATCACACAGGTACATGAGTAGCAGACATAGAATCAGTAGAGCATAAGCTTTCATTTGACACTTCATATGGCCCCCCTTTGTTGAGCATTTGGGGCAAACACCCCCCCACCCCCACCCCGTTGGGTGCAACAGTGATCTGTCTGCTCACTTTAAAATCCAATAATGTGACACCCCCCAAATCAGCATTCCCAAAGGTTAGGCTAACTGCAGCTGGGTGTACGTTTTTAACCAAAATATGTGATCTGTGTGTCATTTATCAACTCCATCTGAAAGCTTTGAAAATAAATTTCAATAACAGGCTTTCATGGAAACTTCCAGACATACTTTGTGTGATAAATAATCAATGTTTTCTGACCAGCTCTGATCAAAACTAGACCTGTCAAAAAGACAACCTTTTGGATAAAGTATAATGCCTTTTCATTGGGGATGTAATAGTGCAGTCAACTAAACGATTAACTGATAAACAGGTGCTTATCGGTTAATGCTATTGACTACACACAATACTCCCACCTCCTCCCCCAGCAAGTAAATTTTTTAGCAGGCTGGCTGACAGGCTGACTCCATGTTGGCTCATGCCAGGATCCGGCATCAACCCTCACACTGGCTCTTAGTGCTTGTAGTGCAGAGCTGCAGCAGGGGTAGTTGGCGGACCTGGCACCAGCCAGGACTGAGTGGTACCAGTGCTACCCCTATCGATTAAAATTTTTTGTCAACTACACAATTAATGAACTGCACACTTCTTAACATCCCTACTTTTCATGTCAGCATATTTTCTTTTCATTTTTGTGTTGTTTTTCATTCCAAATAAATGATTTAAATTATGTGTTAGCTAAAACAACAGGAAAATCATCTTGCGTCATATTGATTGTGCTTTTGTTTTATACATATGACCCGATAGTCTTGAAAATGATCAGGAAACACGGTTCTTAACAAATTATCCATGGACTTGTTGATTTCAGTGTTTACTTAAAAAGCAAACAGTTGCATTTATTGTTTACTGTCAGCCTTTCAGAGAACAACAACAAAAAAACCTGATCAGCACTTGAATATGATCTTTTAAATAATACCTCTATATGTCAATGTAGACATTTAAAGGCTTCATTCAGGAGTTGAAATATAGTTGTAAATCTTTTACAGAAAGAAACATGAAGTCAGACACTGGTTTATGCTTTATTAATCTGTGCCTAAATGTGTAAATGATAATTTTGACATTGTTTCTTAAATTCCTTGGATCTTTGTAAAACATGGGGAAGGGGGGGAGGGGGAGATATATTTGCTTTAAACATTGTACAATTACAACTACAGAATAAATAGCTGGCTAGAATTTTACTTTTCTATATAACTGAGGGTTTGTTTTGCTAATGGTTAATTGATTTAAAGAATTATCCAACCATAAGGACTATCTAAGCATGATGGGCAAGCAATGACCTTCTCTGACTTTTCCCTTTGTTTATATGAGTGGGTGGTCTTATATTAGTTAGAAGGAACAGTGCATTATTGTAAAACTGTTTATCTTCCTATGGATCTTCCCCCCTGAGCACCGCAGTTGGGTTATCATTTCAGTGCCCATAATGTTGTATGGTTGTGCTTAGCCAATTTCTAATCTACTAGATATGAGAGAGTTTATATTAAGGATGTTAAATATTGATTAATTTACTAGTCGAGTAGTCGATGGAAATTCCATCGACTACTTGACAGGCCCTTCTGCATTCCTCCTTTGAAATGTACAAGAGCCCCAGCAGGGGCTCTTGTGCATTTCAAAGCGGAAGCGCCTGCATGGAGTCTGCTGTCAGCGGGGGACTCAGAGTCCCCTGCTGACCCCGGGCTCCATGTGGCACTACCACTTTGAAATGCCACGCAGAGCCGGGGTCAGCTCCCCAGCTGATCCTGGGGTCTGCGCTGCATTTCCACAGAACCTGGGGTCAGCTGGGGACTCCCCCGCTGACCCCGGGGCTCCATGCTCTTTGAAATGCCGCACGGAGCCCGAGAGCAGCTGTGGAGTCCCCAGCTGATCGTGGGTTTTGTGGAAATGCTGCGCCGAGCCCAGGGTCAGCTGCAGCGGCGTGTCAAAGGGGCAGTGCTGCAGGGCTGACCCCAAGCTCCACACTATGCTGCCCCTTTGAAACATATCCTGGGCTTTGGTTCGTGTTGCCACTTTGAAGTACCCCTTCCCCCTTTGCTGCTGCTATCTGATAGAGACAGCAAGGGGGGGGGGGGGGGAATCGACTAGTCGACTCACCTCTCTGATAAGTATTTGCTTATCACATAGTAGAGTAGTCCTTTACATCCTTAGTTTGTATGGGTCTGCCAGTTGGTCCAGCAGTGAAGGTTTGTTCAAGAACTCGTCCTTAACAGTGAGAGCTAGGAGCACCAAGTGGGAGCTCCCTACTGCAGCCACCTTGGGGGAACCAAACCCTTACTTCTGCACCCCCCAGCCCACTGCCTTGAGCCCCTGCTCTCCCCTCAACCTTCACTTGTGCATCCCTCCACATGATCCCCCTGCCCTGTGATCGGCCCAGTCCCCTCAGCCTCTCCTCCCCTCCATCCCTGACTCCTGTACCACCACAACGCCAATGCTCTTCCCTGCGCCCCTCCTCCCCCCAACCCTGCCTCCTGCAACCCCTGCCCGGAGCAGCCTGGCTGCTTCTGCTGCCACCGCCCCGCCCCAGGTCTCAGGCAGGGAGCCACACGGGAACTATTATGGGCTGGAAAGCAGCGCCGCGCCGCGGTTCGGTTCCGTGACAGACACAGACCTGCCCTGGCTCGAGGGGCGGCCCAGGCAAGCCGGGCACGCTCAGACCTGCAGCGCGGCGGGCTCCAGGCCCAGGACACAGGCAGGGAGCGGGAGCTACAGTCAGACGGTGCCCTGGCAGCGGCACCACGCACGAGTTTGTCACGGCCGCGTGGAGGCAGCTCCCGACATGAGTCCGGCGTGGGGCAACAAGCAGTGGCTCACGTGGTCGCTGCATGCTCCTGGGACCTCACGTGATAGCGGCACGTGTGGCTGCGGTGGACGCTCGCGCACCGTCCCACGGACCAGCAGTGACCTTTGCCCAGTTCGTTGCCCAATAGCAACCGACTGGGAACCGTGACCGGAAGCTGCCCGGGTACGCACGCTAATTGCGTCCCCCGGGAACAGGGCCCGGAGTCGATTGGCTCCGGCGAGCGCTCAGCTGGCGCCGGGTCTGCGAGTGGCAGGCAGAGGGAGACACGGGCCGGGAGGGACGGGTTCAGACTCAAACCCAGCTGGGACAGGGACTGGTGTCGGCGGTTTCCTGCAGCGGCGCAGCCAGTGTCCCCCCTAGCTCCCGTGGCAGCGATGGAGGCCGAACCGCTCCGACGAGGCGCTGCTCTGCTCCTGTCTGTGGCAGGTCCTGATGTCACAGGGAGCGGGTTCGCCAGGAAATCCTACCCTAGGCGAAACAAAATACAGGACTATGTAGCACTTTAAAGACTAACAAGATGGTTTATTAGATGATGAGCTTTCGTGGGCCAGACCCACTTCCTCGGATCAAATAGTGGAAGAAAATAGTCACAACCATATATTCCAAAGGATACAATTTAAAAAAAATGAACATATATGAAAAGGACAAATCACATTTCAGAACAGAAGGGGGATGCGGGGGGAAGGTAAATGTCTGTGAGCTAATGGTATTAGAGGTGGGAAAAGGTAAATGTCTGTGAGCTAATGGTATTAGAGGTGATAATTGGGGAAGCTATCTTTGTAATGGGTAAGATAGTTAGCGTCTTTGTTGAGACCGCTGCGTAGAGTGTCGAATTTTAGCATGAATGACAGTTCAGAGGATTCCCTTTCAAGTGCAGATTTAAAAGTCTTCTGAAGCAGGATGCAGGTAATTAAGTCATTGAGACAGTGTCCCTTCTGGTTGAAATGGCAAGAAACAGACCCATAGTCTCCTATAGACAACCACCTAACCTCAGGATGATTCTTACCAACAACCACAGGACATACCACACTAATACCAACCCTGGTACCTTCCCTTGCAACAAACCCCCGTTGCCAGCTTTGTCCACATATCCACTCTGCTGATACCATTATTGGACCTAACCAAGTGAGTTATAAGATCAAGAATACATATTCCTGCGCATCCAGAAATATAATTTATGCTATCATGTGCCGAAAGTGTCTGTCTGCTTTGTACAAACGTCTCAGACACTTCGCCAAAGGATCAATGCCCACAAAACAGCTATTAGACAGGATCACAAAGAAAAAAACAGTTTCTTGCCATTTCAACCAGAAAGGACACTGTCTCAACGACTTAATTACCTGCATCCTGCTTCAGAAGACTTTTAAATCTGCACTTGAAAGGGAATCCTCTGAACTGTCATTCATGCTAAAATTCGACACTCTCATGCGGTCTCAACAAAGACGCTAACTATCTTACCCATTACAAAGATAGCTTCCCCAATTATCACCTCTAATACCATTAGCTCACAGACATTTACTTTTTCCCACCTCTAATACCATTAGCTCACAGACATTTACCTTCCCCACATCCCCCTTCTGTTCTGAAATGTGATTTGTCCTTTTCTTATATGTTCTTTTTTTTTTAAATTGTATCCTTTGGTATATATGGTTGTGACTATTTTCTTCCACTATTTCATCTGAGGAAGTGGGTCTGGCCCATGAAAGCGCATCATCTAATAAACCATCTTGTTAGTCTTTAAAGTGCTACATAGTCCTGTATTTTGTTTCGGCTACACCAGACTAACACGGCTACATTTCTATCACTACCCTAGGCGGGCAGAAGAGAAGCGACACAGTGCATGCTGGGAGATGTAGTGTTTCTCCGGTCCCATAGCCTCCACAGGCCACTGCGGCCCCCCAGGGTACCATAGGAGTAGCATTTCCAACAGATCTAGAGAAGTGATTATTCCCTTTTATTGGGCACTGGTGAGGACACATCTGGAGTATTGCGTACAGTTCTGGGCCCCCCCATTACAGAAAGGATGTGGATGCATTGGAGAGGGTCCAGCAGAGAGCAACCAAAATGATTTGGGGCCTGGAGCACATGACCTATGAGGAGAGATTGAGGGATTTGGGCATCTTTAGGCTAGAGAAGAGTGAGGGGGGACTTGATAGCAGCGTTCAACTCCCTGCAAGGGGGGGGGTTCCAAAGAGGCTGGAGAGAGGCTGTTCTCCGTAGTGCCAGATGGTAGAACGAGAAGCAATGGATGGACGCTCCCAGTAATGCCTGGTACAACAGGTAGCAATTCTGTAGTGGAGCAACAGCGACACCTGGTGGGCACTTGCGATAATGGATTTAGCAATTCTGTAATGGGGCCAGAGACCACTGTGCTTGCATTACTCATTGCCGCCTTCACTGTTGCTCCATTTAGAGTATTGCTACATGAATTACTGTGACTGGCCACCTGGTGTTGCTGTTGCTCCAGGGTAGCAGCACTGTCTCCATTCCCCCTATTGGCCTGCAAGATCTGTTCTGCCGCTCTCCCTTGCGGTGAAAATGCTTCTGCCAAGAGGTTAAACTTAACAAACAACAAATGGTCTGGTAGCACTTAATAGACTAACAAAACATGTAGATGGGATCATGAGCTTTCGTAGATGGTGGGGAACCCTGATGGGCCAGCCTGTATTACACCTTAATCCTACGGCCCATTGGGGACATCAGTTGGTGGCTCCTTCACGGAGCCGTGAGCACGGGAGTGTACCTGGCGCAGTTTAACCCCCATCCCAGACACCTGTCCTTTTTGCGGCTTGAGGGAAAACCTGGAGCACACCTACCTTGAATGCGCCAAATTGCAGCCCCTCTTCCAGCTCCTCCAGAACCTCTTATTGAAGTTCTGGCTTCACTTTTCCCCTCCCCTTATTATTTATGTACACCCCCATCTGTGGCCCCACAAAGTCTCAAGACCACCTTGTCAACCTCCTCCTGGCCCTGGCAAAAGCCACCATATACCGCACCAAGAGGAGGAGGCGCTCTGCGACTATGGGGCCTATTTCCTCTTCCCTGGTGTCACGTCTCCGGGCAGAGTTCCTCTGGGTGGTGTCCACTGGCTCCATTGACAGCTTTGAGGAGCAGCAGGCGCTGTCCGGGGCTCTCTGCTCAGAGTCCCAGTCTGGTTCCCTTGTTTTACACCTTTGACGCACACACTTTGACTCTGTTTTGTCATTATTTGTCCCCCGGAATTTGTTGGACCTTGGGTCTAGTTGTCCCTCCCGCAGGGTTGGGGAAGGGGTTTTAGAAGTGGGCGGGCGCTACCCTGCCCACCTCTAGAGCTTAAAATAAGGTATTTTCAAGTCTTTTGTCATTCTTAATCATCCTCGCTCCCTCTTTTTTTTTTAAAACAAACTCCCTGCCCCAAAGGCAAAGCTGCAAGGGCTCAAACTCTACTGCAGTTAAAGCTGCCTTTGGAGCCAGGGAATGCAGCTTTAAGCAGACCTCAAGTACGAAATCCAGGGGTTCAATAACTTGGTATTTAGCCGCCCCCCTCCATGGCACCCATGTACATATGGCTGTGCTTTAGCAAATCAGAATGCTGCTTGCACAAGTGTCAGTGCGGTGCTGAAAGTCGTCAGTAACTAAGCGCTTCCGGAAAGGGTACTGGAGTCAAAAGTACAATAGTCTCCAAAAAACCTACTTGAGCAAAAGTCAAAGTATCACAAAAATAAGTTACTTGAGTAACGTACAAATACCGAAAAAATGTCCGTGAGCTGTGCGCCCGGCATTGCTACTAATTACCCGCCACCCCCGCCCCGAGCGGGGCTGGAGCCCGCCCCGGGACCGCGGACTGGGGAGAATTCACGAGTCCATCGACTGCTCCGTGAGCCGCCATTGACCCCCACCGGCCCCGCTTTCCCTGGCCGGCCCCCGCGCCTCAGTTTCCTCCTCCGCAATCACGTCATCGCCCCTCCCCCTCCCGCCCAGAGCCCGAGCGGGCCCCAGGCTGCGCGTAAATACGGCCGGCAACACCCAACTGCCGGGAGCCCCGCGCCCCTGCCCAGCTCCAGCCGCTCGAGGCGGGAGGGGCGCTCAGAAGGGCGGAGGGAGCTGCAGGGGCTTCTGGGAGATGTAGTTGCCCCGGCCTCCATCTCCCAGCAGCCCCGGCGGGGTCAGAAGCACGTGAGAGGGGCAGGATCCGGCCCCTGCTCTCCCAGCGGCCAGTGCGGGCCCTTTGCAAAGCGAGACGGAAACGGAAGTGGATGTTGGAGAAAGTGACGTCAGTGGCCAGACGCGTCCTAGGAGTTGTAGTTTTCATAGCGTTACCTGCGCCGGTGAGTTTCTTCCCGGCATGTCCCGGCCGGAGAGTCCCTTCCCTCACCCGCCAGCCTGGGCCTCTCAGCCCCACAGGCAGCAGCGCGGCAGAGGCCGCACGCGCGGGGCGTGTCGTCGCTATGAGAAGCGACAGGCCCAGGCGTGTCCGTGAATCGTGTCCCCGCGGGGGTCTGGGAGCAGCGCGAGCTGCCAGGGCGCGCCTGGGCCTGTCTCGTCCGCGCGGCGCCCTTAGCGGAGGGGCCGCCCTGCGCGCTGTCTGCAGCTGTTCTGCGCCGCGCGGGGGGGTCAGGCGCGCGCCGCTGAGACTCGTGTCGGATGGTTTAGGAGCCACAGGAGACTCGTAGAGCCTCTTCCCCTTTCCTCTGACACGTTGGTGGTTCCGCATCGCCTTTCGGGTGTGTGCCCCGCCACTGGTCTCGTGTCGGAGGTGCACGCTTTTGCCTTGGGGGTGGGGAGCACTGGGACTGCTTGTCGGTTTTCTCACATTTAGAGCAATTTTACGCGTTAGAATAAAAAGGGTGTTTTAAAGACAAAATAAGCTTTGTATACATTTTAAATACAGTTGATTAAGCAAAAAAGGTGTTTAGGCATAAACGTAACACATTTAAGTGTTTCATTTGCATTTAAAATTTGCATTTAAACACTTTGCATTTAAAATTTCGGTGTCTCTGGGATCGTTGAAGTGTGACAGATACAGACTAGTTCTTTCAAAGAACTATCGTAACTCCGATTTTGATTGACAGTGCCTAGGTACTACAGTAATAGGGGCACGAGGATTCCATAGATAAAATGAACAGCTAATAGGCACGCACAGCTAACCATGGTTGTGTATTGTTTTTTAATTTTCAGAATGGTTCATGTGGAGGGCTAGTTGTATTACTTATGAGTCAAGAGTGCCACAAACACATGGATGGCTGTATTATCCAACTGTGTTGAAAAAGACATATGTTTGAATACCACCACTAATGACAATAATGGAGCTACTGTGGTGAAGGATTTGAATCCCAAAGAGAAAAATGGGAGTCCAAGAAATATTTCCTCTTCAGTTGAAGGGGTAGAGACTGAACACTTCAACAACAATAATATTACATGCTTTGGGTCTTTGGCAGCAGTAGAATCCTAGGAGGTCAGCCTTGGAAAAACAGATGCTTTCATATACAAATGTAGGAAGATGCCTGCTGCCAGAATGCAGTAGTATTCCGGAAGTGAACATGGATCTTATTTGAAAATATATTGCACTGAAATAACTGAGCCATGTTGGTCCTATTTGGGGCCATATTGTGCCACTCATAAGCAACCTTTTTATTTATTCCCCCTCACCATCTACCTTTAACTTGGCTAAAGAATTCAGTAGTCACAAGATGGTGAAGATGGTCCTCCAACAATGTTTAGTTGCCACAATAAAGTAGTGAAATGAGGCTAAATCCCAAGTTCCTTGCTCAATGAAAGGATCCATTTACCTATGGAGTAAAAATCCAGCAAGGGCCTCGTGGTTTGACCCACAGTCTTTTAGGAGAGAGCTGAAGCAGATTTAACTTGCTGCCACTGCAGTTCAACAGTGTGGGTTTGCTTTCGTAAGCATTTGCCTAATCAAAATAGGAGACACATGCCCTGTGCCTGATCTACTGACTGTACAGTGATTATATTACTAATTTAGTTTCCTTACTTAGCACTGAAATTGGATAGATTCTTGTACCAAGATCAGGCAAAGTATTATGAGAACTGCTGTTCAGTTGGGAGCCTGAAGGTGCACGGTCGCAACAACCATACTTAGAAAATCACCTTATATTTACAATGAATATGGCTAGCCAAGTCACAAACAGTCTAACTCTGCATGGCAAGTAGGCTATGTCTACACTGCAAGGTTTTTGTGGAAAAATGGCCGTTTTTGCACAAAACCTGTGGAGCGTCCACACCTCAAATGCGCTTTAGCACAATTAAATTGGCAGTAAAACAACAGAACAGAGGGCTTTTTCCGGTGTGGGTAAACCTCCTTTTACGAGGCATAACTCCTTTTTGCACTACAGCTGTTGTTCAAAAAGGCATGTGTGGATGCTCCGCAGGGGTTTCTTACGCAAATAGAGCCTAACCAAAAAAGCGTAGGCGCTCTGATCAGAGCTTTGCGCAAGATCTGATCTGATCTTGCGCAAGAGCGTCCATGCAGTGTGGACGCTCTCTTGTGCAAAAGCAATGCATTTTGAGGTGTGGACGTGCTTTTGCGCAAGAAGTTTTTGCACGAGAACTCTTCCGCAAAAGACTTCTTGCACAAAAAACCCTGCAGTGTAGATGTAGACGTAGAGATAATTCAGGATGAGCTGAGCATCCATCCACTTCATGCTGCTGCCACAAGAGGGCGACGCTGCTGCATGGGTGATTAAGCTGTGCAAGCAGGGCTCCCGACCATATATTATAACTGGCTTACAGAACTAGAGACCCATAGTAGACAAACTATACCTTTAATAAGTTTTATTGCAAGCAATTCAGGAGCAGTTTTAAAAGCACCGTGTGTGTATGTATTACTAAGCAATTAAAAGACATTAAAAAGCATTACAAACATGAAAAGGCATTAAAAGCAATATTTAAATGGAATAATTAACAATCTTTAACCCAATTTAGCAGCCTAATTCTTAATCCAGTTTAACACACTCCCCCTCTGGGGCTGGCCAGACCCCAGGTAATGTTGGTTAATTTAGTTGAGGCAGAAATCCGACGTGCACATCACCCCAATATGCCGAATTGATGGACTCCAATTCGTGGGGCAAAATGGTGTACTATATAACCCCTCGGGGAAAGGGAAATCAGTCCATGTGGAATAATATACATTGGTTACGCACAGTCCGGGTCCGGGTGGGGTGATGTCTGTAGGTTGCACCCCCCCTCCTTCTGCGGGTGTTTTCACGACTGATCTTGGAGCGTCCTGCTTACACCACGAGTTATAAACAATAGAATGTCCTTGACTAGGTCTCTCCTTTCTTACTCCTTATCTGGGAACGTTGCCTCCTTCTGTACCATTTTGTCTTCTCAGCACACATACACAGTTCTTTTATTTTACACAATCCTTTTTCTTAAAGTTGTAAACAAGTCCATAATTCTCTGGGGCACTGACTCGGACCCTAGTATGGCTTCTCTTCAGTTTACTTACTGTTAATTTACTCATGCACTCATGCTAACCATTCAAACTACCCAGGATTCGTGACACTGCAGGTTGTTTGGAAAGGGGTGGTTTAGTTATCTTCTCCTTTGCCATCAAACATCACTGTGGCATCTCTCAAGGCACACAGGGTAGAATACAACTTCTACAATGTGTCACATTGATGCCACCATGCCCAATGCAATACGCAGTAGGAGTTTCTTGTCATTTTCCTTATTTGTAATTCCTTAACTCACCATACTGTTGGGATGCTCTTCCCTAAATTCTTAATCCTTTTACCTCACTCTTATTAATAGTATGTCAGTCAGTTACCATGGCATTCTTGTTCTTAGACATCTGCTGATGTCCCTTTCCCTAATTATTTTATTTCCTGATGCTATTATCTAGCATCCCATGGTAACCTATCACCTCTTGAGTCACTTCAGCATTTTAGCATTTAAGATGGTATTATCATAGAATGATAGAACTGGAAGAGACCTCAGGAGGTCATCAAATCCAGCCCCCTGCCCAAAGCAGGACCAATCCCAATTAAATCAACCCAGTCAGGGCTTTGTCAAGCCGAGACTTAAAAACCTCTAGGAATGGAGTCTCCACCACCTCCCTAGGTAACCTATTCCAGTACTTCACCACCCTCCTTGTGAAATAGTTTTTCCTAATATCCAGCCTAGACCTCCCCCACTGTAACTTGAGCCCATTGCTCCTTGTTCTGCCATCCATCACTACTGTGAACAGCCTCTCTCCGTCATCTTTTGAACCTCTATTCAGGAAGTTGAAGGCTGCTATCAAATCCCCCCTCACTTTTCTCTTCTGCAGACTAAATAAGCTCAAATTCCTCAGCCTCTCCAGCCCCCTCATCATTTTGGTTGCCCTCCACTGGACCCTCTCCAATGTGTCCACATCCTTTCTATAGTGGGGGGCCCAGAACTGGACACAATACTCCAGATGCGGCCTCACTAGAGCTGAATAAAGAGGAATAATCACTTCTCTAGATCTGCTGGCAGTGCTCCTTCTAATGCAACCTAATATGCCATTAGCCTTCTTGGCTACAAGGGCACACTGTTGACTCATATCCAGCTTCTCATCCACTGTAATCCCAGGTCCTTTTCTGCAGAACTGCTACTTCGCCAGTCGGTCCCCAGTCTGTAACAGTGCTTGGGATTCTTACGTCCCAAGTGCAGGACTCTCTGCATTGTCCTGGTTGAACCTCATCAGATTTTTGTGGCCCAATCCTCTAACCTGTCTAGGTCACTCTGGACCCTATCCCTGACCTCCAGCGTAGCTACCTCTCCCCCTAGTTTAGTGTCATCTGCAAACTTGCTGAGGGTGTAATCCATCCCCTCATCCAGGTCATTAATAAATATATTGAACAAAACTGGTCCTAGAACTGATCCTTGGGGCACTCCACTAAAAACTGACCGCCAACCTGACATCAAGCCGTTGATCACTACCCGTTGGTCCCGACAGTCTAGCCAGCTTTCTAGCCATCTTACAGTCCGTTTATCCAATCCATACTCCCTTAACTTGCTGGCGAGAATATTGTGGGAGACTGTATCAAAAACTTTGCTAAAGTCAAGGTATATCACATCCACTGACTTTCCCATATCCACAGAGCCAGTTACCTCATCATAGACGCTAATCAGATTAGTCAGGCACGACTTGCCTTTCGTGAATTCATGTTGACTATTCCTGATCACTTTCCCCTCTTCCAAGTGATTCAAAATGGATTCCTCGAAGATCCCCTCCATGATTTTTCCGGGGACTGAGGTAAGGCTGACTGGTCTGTAGTTCCCTAGATTGTCCTTCTTCCCTTTTTTAAAGATGGGCACTACATTTGTCTTTTTCCAATCATCTGGGATTCTCTCCTGATCTCCACGAGTTTTCAAAGATAATGGCCAAAGCCTCTGCAATGACATTTGCCAACTCCCTCAGTACCCTCAGATGCATTAAATCCGGACCCATGGATTTGTGTATGTTTAGCTTTTCTAAATAGTTCCTAACTTGTTCTTTCCCCACCAAGGGCTGTCCACCTCCTTCCCCTACTGCATTGTCTAGTGTATTAGTCTGGGAGCTGACCTTGTCCGTGAAGACAGAGGCAAAGAAAGCATCGAGTATTTCAGCTTTTCCCATATCATCTGTCACTAGGTTACCTCCCTCATCCAGTAAGGGGCGCACACCCTCTCTGATCATCCTCTTATTGTTAACATGCCTGTAGAAACCTTTCTTGTTACTCTTCACATCCCTTGCTAGCTGCAATTCCAATTGCGCTTTTGCCTTCCTGAGGACTCCCCTGCATTCTCGGGCAATATATTTATACTCCTCCCTAGTCATCTGTCCAAGTTTCTACTTCTTGTAAGCTTCCTTTTAGTGTTTAAGCTCACCAAGGATTTCCCCAGTAAACCAACCTGGTCGCCTACCATATTTGATCTTTTTATTGCGCATCAGGATGGTTTCTTCCTGTTCCTTTAATAAGGCTGCTTTAAAATACTGCTAACTCTCCTGGACTCCTTTCCCCTTCATGTAAGCATCCCCGGGAATCCTGCCCATCAGTTCTCTGAGGGAGTCAAAGTCTGCTTTTTTGAAGTCCACGGTGTGTATTTTACTTCTCTTCTTTCTTGTTTGCCAGGATCCTGAAATCTACCATCTCATGATCACTGCTTCCCAGGTTGTCACCCACCTCTACTTCCCCTACTAGTTCCTCCCTGTTTGTGAGCAGCAGGCAGGGCCGGCTCTAGTTTTTTTGCTTCCCCAAGCAAAAATCCCCCCCCCCTTTTTTTGTTGGCTTTTACACGTTTGCACTTTGCAATGTTTTTTGTTTTGTTTTGTTTTACTATTTAAAATTTTTAAAAAATGAAAACAGAAAATTTGTAGCTAGTGACGTAAAACAATTTCCTACTAGTGTACTCATTTAATTTTAACAAAATCACAATTACAAACAATTTGAGTTCAACTATACACTGTAATGAAAGAGGTTAGTGTCTTCCGGTGCGCCGTTTCTCATACATTAAAAGGTGGGGCAGGCGGGGGGGGCTGTTCCTCAGCCCCAGGCCCGGCCACTTCACCAGTAACTGCAGCTTCTCCAGCACCTACAGGGCCTTGTCCAGGGCGGTCCGCGTGGCCGTGACCAGAGTGCAGGGGCCCCGGCAGGTGCCCGACCCCCTGCAGCCGCCATGGCCCTGGCCGAGCGGACACTGCACTTCCTGCACCAGGGCCATCCCCCCGCTAACCCGCTCTGGCTCCCCGTGGGTAGGGCTGACCTGAAGTAGGCAGCAGAGCCGGGCAGCAGCAGGAGATAGAAAGCTGGCTAGAAGGTCGGGCCCAGCGGGTGGCGATCAACAGCTTGATGTCAGGTTGGCGGTCGGTTTCTAGTGGAGTGCCCCAACGTTCGGTTCTAGGACCGGTTTTGTTCAGTATCTTTATTAATGACCTGGATGAAGGGATGGATTGCACCCTCAGCAAGTTTGCCGATAACACTAAGCTAGGGGGAGAGGTAGATACACTCAAGGTCAGGGATAGGGTCCAGAGTGACTTAGACAACTTGGAGGATTGGGCCACAAGAAATTTGATGAGGTTCAACAAGGACAAGTGCAGAGTCCTGCACTTGGGACGGAAGAATCCCAAGCATTGTTACAGGCTGGGGACCAACCAGCTAAGTAGTAGTTCTGCAGAAAAGGACCTGGGATTACAGTGGATGAGAAGCTGGATATGAGTCAACAGTGTGCCCTTGTAGCCAAGAAGGCTAATGGCATATTAGGTTGCATTAGGAGGAGCATTGCCAGCAGATCCAGAGATGTGATTATTTCCCTTTATTCGGCTCTTGTGAGGCCACATCTGGAGTATTGTCCAGTTCTGGGCCCCCCACTACAAAAAGGACATGGATGCATTGGAGAGGGTCCAGCGGAGGGCAACAAAAATCATTAGGGGGCTGGAGCATATGACCTACGAGGAGAGGCTGAGGGAGTTGGGTTTGTTTAGTCTGTAGAAGCGAAGAGTGAGGGGGGATTTGATAACAGCCTTCAGCTTCCTGAAGGGAGGTTCCAAAGAGGATGGAGAGAGGCTGTTCTCAATAGTGACAGATGGCAGAACAAGGAGCAATGGTCTCAAGTTGCGGTGGGAGAGGTCCAGGTTGGATATTAGGAAAAACTATTTCCCTAGGAGGGTGGTGAAACGCTGGAATGGGTTACCTAGGGAAGTAGTGGAGTCTCCATCCCTAGAGGTGTTTAAGTCTCGGCTTGACAAAGCCCTGGCTGGGTTGATTTAGTTGGGATTGGTCCTGCCTAAGGCAGGGGGCTGGACTTGATGACCTTCTGAGGTCTCTTCCAGCTCTGTGGTTCTATGATTCTAGGAGGCAGAGGGTGGCCAACAGGCTCCGGGTGCGCATGGTGCCAGCGCTGCGCAGCGGGTAGTGGTGCCTCCTGCGGCCCTTTAAAATTGGCGGGCCGGGGGCAGGCATTGCTAGGAGCGGCTGCTTACCTGGAAATGCGGCCCCCGGAAATGTGTCGCCCTCAGCACGTGTTTGATTTGCTGGTGCCTAGAGCCGGCCCTGGCAGCAGGTCAAGCTGCACATGGCCCCTGGTTGGTTCCTTCAGCACTTGTACCAGGAAGTTATCCCCAACATTCTCCAAAAACTTCCTGGATTGTCTGTGTATTGCTGTATTGGACTCCCAACAGATGTCAGGGTGATTAAAGTCCCCCATGAGAACCAGGGCCTGTGATCTGGAAGCTTCTCTCAGTTGTCTGAAGAAAGCCTCATCTACCTCATCCACCTGATCTGGCAGCCTGTAGCAGACACCAACCACAATATCACTGCTGTTGTTTGCACCTCTAAACTTAAGCCATAGACCCGTGGTCACCAACCAGTCGATCATGATCAACTGGTCGATCGCGAGGCCTCGACCAGTTAATCGCGAGGTGTTCGGCCCCCCCCCCATTTTCCCCCCAACCCTGAGATGCCCCACTACCTACCTCCAGCGACACTGGAGGTAGTGGCAGCTTCCAGCGGGGTGGATGGAAGTCCTGCAGCTTTGCGCCACTTCCAGGGGTTCTGGAAGTGCGCAGGCTGCTCCCCTCCCACAGGTTTGTGGCATGCCAGCCGCGCTGCAGGAGGGGGCGTCGGCCCTGGAGGAGGAGCACGGTGGCTTCCCTGCGCTGCAGGAGGTGTGAGTCGGCCCCGGGGCAGGCACGCACACAGGTTTTCCTGCGCCGCTGGAGGAGAGGTCGGCCCTGGGGCAGGCGCGCGCGGGGGTTTCCCCATGCCACGGGAGGCGGGAGTCGGGCCCGGAGGAGGCGCGCGCTGGCTTCCCTCTGGGAGGGGAATCCTGGGAGGAGGTGGGTGCAGGAGACTTCCTGGCCCCGTTCCCTACCCTCCCTGCCTCCTGTTCCCTGTTCCCACTTTCCAGCCACAGAACTCTATCCCCACTCCTCTGTCCCCACTCACAGAACTGTCCCCAGCAGCACCCTGTCCTCAGCTGCAGAAACCTGTCCCCACTGGCACTCTGTCCCCTGCTGCAGAACCCTGTCCTCTGCCCTCCCAGCACCCTGTCCCCTGCTGCAGAACCCTGTCCCCACTGGCACCCTGTCCCCTGCCCTCCCGGCACCTTGTTCCCTCTCCCCTGCCCCCAGCCGCAGAACTCTGTCCCCACTGACACCCTGTCCCCTGCCGAAGCACCCACTAGCACCCTTCCCCAGTACTATGTCCCCTGCTCCCATCAACACAGTTGGGGCCACATTAGTGAAGCTTGGGGTTGGAGGAGGGTTTTTTTGCATCTCACTTGTGTGGCCCCAACTGACTTTTCTGTGGGTCAGTGACCCCTGACTCAAAACAGGTTCCCTGCCCTTCTCAGAAATAAAGACGATGCAGAAACTTTTTGTGTTTGACATAGTATTTTATTTAAAAATGAAGCCTGGCCAACAAACCCCCAATTGGGGCCAAGCCCCCATCTGGCCACAGCATCAGAACACTCTTGCACTTCCCCTTCCCCCAGACCCTAGATCTGAGCCTATCATACACTGGAACCCCCTGCCCTGAGCACCTCACATACCCCAACCCAAATTCCTGAACCATCACATCCAGAAGTCTGTAGCTTGCTTAGTACCTCAACCCTACATCTGACCCCAACACTGCCCGACCTGGAGCCCGCTTCCCGAGCCAGTGTCCCTTTCTCCACCACCTCCTGCATCCAGATTTCCTCCCAGATCTTGTACCTCTCACCCCTTCCAACACCCAAATTCCTCATTCCCACCCCAGAGCCTACATATCCTGTCTCAACCCAGCGAGGGTACGGCTAGACTGCAGGAGTTTTTCAGGATTCCGGAGATATCCCAGGAAAACTCTTCTGCATCCAGGGATGCATTTGTTCTTCCACTTCTTTTAGTGGAAGAGCAAACATGTTCTTTCGGTCACCCCTATATTCCTCTTTCCACGAGGAATAAGGGGCTTCCAAAAGAAGGGTTTTTTCTGACATTTGGTCCAGTCTAGACAGGCCAAATGTTGGAAAAACCTCTTCCTACAGAAGAATTGTGGAAAAAAAGCAGCAATATAAGGGTTGGGGACAGCAAGTGATGGAGAGGAGGAGAATAGAGAGGGCAGGGCTTCAAGGAAGGGTTGGGGCGGTAGATCTTGGCTTGTTCTGTCATTTAAAAAGTGATCTTGGGTGTAAAGAGGTTGGAGACCACTGCCATAGACTATCAAAAGGCTTTTCTCCCTCTATATATTGGAGCTCTGAGCAATCATACTGCTCTCTTACATATAATGTAACTCCTCCTTTTCAGGCCTGGCCTGAGGCGTGTGCAGAGCGGGGGTGCAACACTCAGATGGAGCCATGGCAGCACATTCCTGCGTGTGAGCATTTGGGGCGGCGTGTGGCTGTTCCACGGGCGTGTGTGCGTGACGTGTTCCAGTCAGACGGTGCCCTGGCAGCGGTAGCAAGCGGGTACTCGGGTACTGCTCCTGGAGAGCGACACTCCCTCCCCTCCCAGCTGGAGCATGCAACGGGCCAAAGAGCCAGAGAGGGCCACAGGAAAGAGCCGGCGAGGGGCAAAGGGCGGCGAGGAGCAGGGACTCCAGCACCCGTGATTGGGGGTGGGAGGGGCAGGGAAGGGTGTAACCGCTGCGGCGTGTTTCGGCACGAAGCTCTAACTGCCGCGCGGTAGCTGCTCCTCTCGTGTCCGGCGCGGAGCAAGAAGGAGCGGTCCCCGGGGCGCCGCCAGCTCTCACGGCCTCGCGTCGTGACGGCGCCACCCGTGCACCGTCCCATGGAGCGGAAGTGACATTTGCCGGTCCGCGGCCTCACGGCAAGCAACTGGGAACCGTGACCGGAAGGTGCCCAGGTCCATGCTCCAATCGCATCCCCCGGGAACAGGGCCCGGAGTCGATTGGCTCCGGCGAGCGCTCAGCTGGCGCCGGGTCTGCGAGTGGCAGGCAGAGGGAGACACGGGGCCGGGCAGGACGGGTTCAGACTCGGGGCACCTGGCTGGGACAGGGACTGGGGTCGGGGGTTTCCTGCGGCGGCGCAGCCAGTGTACCCCCCAGCTCCGGTGGTGCATGGGGCAGAGGAGAGACACCAGAGACGGTGACCGAGCTGAGTTGGAGGCCGGAACTGCTCCGACATGGCACCGCTCTGCTCCTGGCTCTGGCGGGGTGGTGCCCTGCCTCTGTGGCAGGTCGTGACGTCACAGGGAGCGGGTTCGCCAAGAAATCCCACCCTGGGCGGGCAGAGGAGACGTGAAGCAGTGCATGCCGGGAGATGTAGTGTTTCCTCCACAGGCCCTGTAGCCCCATGGGAGTGGTGGCGTTTCCCTGCCTGGGTGCTGTGGTGTTGGGGAGTGGCAGCTTAGGGAGGGGGCGGGGCAGCCACCAGTGGCACTGCTCCCGGAGAGTCTCTCCCATCGTAGAGATGCTAGAGTGGTTCCCCCTACCCTCCTCCGCCTTGCTAGGACTCCGAGTCCTTGTCCCAGGCAGCGCCCAACCCCCTTGTGAGTAGAAGGTGAGACTTGCCCCCACTAGGGGCAGGCTGTGTGCAGGGCAAGGTCTGTCCCAGGCTTTTCCCCCTAGGGCTGGGCTGAGAGTCCCTGCCTTTGGCAGAGGGAAGCTGCTCCCAGCATTTACAGGGAGTGGGAGCCTGGGGGTGGGGCAGCAACATGTGGGGAAGCAGAGGTGGGGGAGCTGGCAGGGGGCTTGCTGGGCAGTGAGGGAGGAAGAGCAGAGGGGAAGGTGGGGGAACAGGGTTGCAGGGGGCCCCAGCCCCAGCCCCAGCCCTAGGAGCACCTGCACCGCAGCCCCGGCTCCAGCAGCCGCCTGCCATGCAGCCCACCCTGGGAACAGCGGGGCAGCCGCCACGTGGGTCTGGCTGTGGCTCCAGCTCTGGGGCAGAAGTCCTGGCCCACTCCACTGCTGGATGGAAAGTCTTAGAGGAAACCCTGCCCTGGATTCGGAGTTGAGGGTGGGCTCGGGTTGCTCCCAATCCCCTACTGGGGAAGTGACTGGACAGTTACCCCAGGGCCCCTGGCAGAGGGGAGCACAGATCAAGACGTGGCTGCAGGGCTGTGTGGTGAAGATGCGCGCACGGTCCTTGGAGCGATGTTGTACCGAGAGCAGACATCACGGTGGGTGAGGAAATATTGGGAGCAGGATACGGAATTACAGAGCTCATCCCCACGAGCTCCAACTGGAGGCACCATGGCAGCGAGAGGAGCCCAGTCCTGTGCGTGCCCTTACAAAGTCTATGTCTACACAGCAGCGCTATTTCGGGATACCGGAGGTATCCTGAATGAGCCGTTCCGCGTCTTTCGGGCGTGCCCGCTAATTGGAAATAGAACGGGCTTACGATTCCGCCGTCCCTGCAAACCTCATTCCATGAGGAGTAAGGAACGCTTCGGAAGACCGATTTAGTGTGAAATAGCCCTGTGTGGACAGCGCCAAATTTTGAAATAAGCTTTTTCAAAATTGACTTGAAATTAGCTCAAATTGCATAGCTTATTTCCAGCATCAAGTGCACTGTAGACGCATCCAAAGTGTCCACAGGATGATCCTTGTGGCTTTCTGGTCTGGATTCCCGTCTGGTGCTGTGCCCGTGCTGGGCTGAGTCCTCCTTTCTCGGTTTTTTAGGTCCCAGAGACGTGGGGCAGATGAGAGCTTGGCAAACCTGCAGGAGAGAGAAAGAAAAGGAGCAGCCCCCTGAGCCCCTCCCAGAGGAATGAAAATGAATAGCTAAGGAGGGAGGGCAAATGGACATTTGCTTAAGTGTTGAGAGAGGACGGGTGTGTGACAAGTTCGGTTAACCTGTTCCCTGATGAGCCTCGTCCAGTGGTTCCAGTTAACGGGTGGGGGCTGGAGCAGCTCCCTGCCCCCCATAGGCTTCACTCTCACAGGGCACCCTACACTGCAGGCAGGGAGGCTCCAGCCTATCCACCCACCCTTGTTAATTAGTTAACCAGTTAGCAAATTAAACAGGATTTTACATCCCAAATTCCAACTGGCCTCAAAGATAAAACGGACGGTCTCCTAGGATCTCTGCAGGTGCCCCTTTGCCCCATCTCCTACAGAGATCTCGCAGCAGAGGCCAGCTACTAAGGGCACCAAGCAGCTGGCTGAATCACGGAGAAGAAGGGGTATGGGGGGGGTGGGGTAGGGTGAGATCCTCTGGCCCGGAGGCAGGGCGTCCAGGCAGCCAAATATGTCGCGGAGAACCCCCATCTGTCAGACTGGGCTTCCCCTCCGCGCTTGCAGAACTGAGCAGCTAAAATGGTTAGAACCGGCACGTGTGTGTGTGTCAGAAACCGCTGCGGGGAGCCAACTGAGAAAGCAGCTGTTTGTGACGTCACACCGGCCCCGCACCCGGGACAGCGGAAACGTCGAGTAGCCGGTGAGAATGCACGAGTCAGCAGCACGTGAAAGGGGCAGGCACCGGCGCCTGCTCTCCCAGAGGCCAGTGCGGGGCGTCCTGATTGGGTGGGGGAGGCTTTGGCTAAGCTGCCATTTACTAGGCGAGGCGGTGGAAGTGGTTGAAAGAGGAAGTGACGTTGCCGCGCCGGACGCCTCCTGGGAGTTGTAGTTTCCTGCGAGCGCGCTGCCTCCCCGTTGAGTTTCTCCCCGGAACGGCCCGGCCAGACCCCTCACCCCCGCCTCAGCAAGTGGGCTCCGGCTGCTGCGGCCTGGCCCGCCCGTGTGTAAACGCGTGGGCGCCCGGACCGGCCGGGGAGCTCCCCCGCGCAGCACGTCCCGAGCCCGGCCCCCGAGGGGACATGTCCCTGCTCCCGGCACCCCAGCGGTGCCCGTGACGGGCCGAGCCCTTCGCGTGCGTCTCTCCGCACCCGGCAGCACCGGACCAGCCTGGGCCGGACGCGGAGAAGGAGTAGCCCCCGGGGACGGGACGCGAAGCGCCGAGGCGCCAGAGCCGCTGGAGATGGGTGGCGGGGGGGGGGGAGCGGCCTCTGGGGGGCAGTTCGTGGGGCCTTGACGCGCTGCTGTGTGGGCGAGCGGGCTCTTGCCGGCTAAGGGGACGTTAACGGGCGGCCTGTCGCGAAGGGACGGTTCTTTCCTGAGGAATCGGCCAACGAGCTTTCCGGAGCGGACGTTAATGGACTGGTTTGTAGGCACGTGGCAGTCACTAAAGGGGCGTGTTCCGACTCCGCTGGCAGCCAATAGGCTGCCTGGGGCGAATCTGAACCGCCGGCTCTGTCCGCAAAAGGGCGCGTTCTGACTCTGCTGCTTTCCAATAGGTTGACCCGGGTGGCTCTTAACGGACTGGTCTGTCCGCGAATGGGATGTGACTGAGGGCGTGTCCTGTACTGCTCTGTCAGCGAATGGGCTCTGACTAAAGGGCGTGTCCCGAGGCTTCTGGCGGCCAATAGGTTGTCCGGGGTGGATTATAACAGACTCTTCTGTCCGCGAATGGGCTGTGACTAAAGGGCGTGTTCGGAATCTGTGGCGCCCAATCTGAGGCTGTCAGGGTGATTCTTAACGGACTGCTCTGTGCGCCAATGGGCTGTGTCTAAAGGCGTGTTCTGGGGCTGCCGGCGGCCAATAGGTTGTCCGGGGTGGATTATAACAAACTCTTCTGTCCGCGAATGGGCTGTGACTAAGGGGCGTGTTCTGAATTAGAGGCGCCCAATAGGCTGACCCGGCTGGATCTTAACGGACAGCTCTGTCCGCGAATGGGGTTTGATTAGGGGGCACGACCTGACACTGCTGTCGCTGTCCGCGAAGGATCTTAATGGACTGCTCTGTCCTCGAATGGGCTGTGACTGTAGGGCGTGTCCTGACACTACTGGCGGCCTATAGGCTGACCCGGGTGGATCATAACGGACTGGTCTCTCCGCGAATGGGATGTGACCGAAAGGCATGGCCTAATCTGAGGCGCCCAACAGGCAGTCTGGGGTGGGTCTTAACGGACTGTTCTGTCCGCCAATGGGCTGTGACTAAAGGGCGTTACCTAACAATACTGGGTGGCCAATAGGCTGTCCGGGATGATCTTAATGGACTGGTCTGTGCGCGAATAAGCTGTGACTTAGGGCGTTTCCTGGTGTGTGCCAGCCAATGGACTTTCGCAAGACAGCCTTGGCGGAGGACTGTGTCGGCCAATGGGCTGTCAGCAAGGGGGCGTGTCCTGCCTCGGGTTTGGCCAATGGGCTGTCCCCAGGTGCCCATAATGCGCCGCCCTATCGGCCAATGGGCTGTCGCTGGGGGCGTTATTGACTGCCGGCGCCGCCATG